>OX382197.1:6580000-7925316 GCA_947507515.1 Eulithis testata
TCTAAGAAATATGTTTGGCGTACGTATATCATTTATGCTAAGCGATGCTTTCACGACACCGCATGCGCCTTTGGTATCTCTCCACACTAAGTGCGGATAAAATTAAATGTAATTGTAACGTTTTGCTTTTCAGCAATATGGCACGATTCTTGATGTAGAAATTATCTTCAATGAGCGCGGTTCAAAGGTAAGAACTATTTTAATTAGACTTTTTATACAGTGGCCCACTGAAACCCTTTTATAAGGGTTCCAGTGGGCCATGATTGAAAGTTCTTTACTTGTTTGTTTCTGGTACATTGACTGCAGTTAGATCATTTACTTCCTTGATTATTTTATTTTCTATAATTTGAAAAAGCAACTTTCTAATCATTAATTTTTCTATTTTGATGAACGAATAACTGATCATTGCAGTCTGTATGCCACAAACCTATATTACGTTATATTGGCTTGAAGCAATAAAGTTGAATATCACTATATTGGTATAATAAATACTGTTCCTTCTTTAATTAGGCTTTCTTTATTGTCTCAGCCGAAATTGAATTTGCAGAATAACAATGATAAAAAAAAATTAAGTAATATAAATACCTATATCAAGTTTGAACTTTTTTGTTATTCTTTGAATTCAATCACTTTGTACGATTCTTCTTAGCTATTGGTGTTGTTATTTACTTTTATCAAATTATATTTGCTTAAATATTTTCTTGAATACAGTCTGCAATTAGCTAAAAAGGAGTCGTACGAGTAAGATGTTATTTTCTGTGAATTAAATTGTGGCGCCCAAACCTATATAAAATGTCAATAGAAAACTTTAATTTAGTCTTACAGATGATTTTCTTGATTAAATGCGCAAATTGATTTATTAATTCATAATGACTATTTAGCTTAACATAATCTTGAAGGCAATGGGCTTCTAATAGTTAAATGTAATCAATTGTGTTTGAATCCAACTTTTCTTTTTCATAGCATATTCTTGGTTTTATCGTTTGGTGCAGTATCTCTAATTGCATTGTATATTATCATTTAATTTAATGTCTACCTACCTTATTATAATTTTCAAGAATCTGAACTATTATTTGGTCGCACCTTTGACATATTTGTTTGTTATCCTCTATCAAGTATATTTAGTTCTGTTCTGTACATTGATCCATAAAGTTTTTCAATTTGTTCAAAAATAAGTCAGTGGTGTAACCATAACTTAGAACATAACAATGAATTTAAACATTTTAATAATGATACTCAAAAAACAACTTACTGGTAAATGTTAAAATCTTGAGGCAGATGACTTTATTAAAATAATTTTTATAATAATAATTGATTGGATTGAACGCTTTTTTCGTGTTTTCTGCTTTTCTTGTGTCCGTTTGGTGACCGCCCCTAAGTAGTCCATGCTCGCTCATATCAATGGAGTTATACTCCTCTTTTTCTAATAATATAGTTCCCAGTTATTGTTTCTTAAAAGCCTCACATTGGGATTTGCAGTATTAGAGAATGTTTGCATCGTCACTGTAACAGCTGATTTCCTAAGTCATATTACCAGGACAGCTCTATTATCCATCACTAATAAAGGTCTATCATCCAAACTGCTCGTGTTCTCTTTTACAATAAACATTATTACATAGTTGCTATACCTAGTCATATTGGTAAATTTCCCCATGTAGAGTCAATTTCTTCTATTTTGTTGTAGTTTGTGAACTGTACCACTACTTTGCTTGAACTTATAATTAACAGGGTACTTCTTTTTGCAGCTCGGTGTGTAGTTTGGATGACTTATTATCATTCTAATCTAAAGTAATATTTAACCTCCGATTTAATTATTTAATATTTCCTAAGGTTTTGAGCTGAATTGTTATGAAATTCGTCTAGTCATAGCTTTATTAACCAGGGAAACACCAATTAATAATTCTCATTAGTTTTGGGCATGAAGTAAATACCGCTGATCCTCAAATCGCAAAATGTGTTGAACAGTTAGAGCATTTTGATCTAGATATGGTGCATTTTAGTTTAGAATTTGTCGAATGTCTTCTGTCTTGTTCTGGATTGAGTTCCGTATACCGATTGTGAAAGAGCTTGCTGCACTCCGTGCGTTGTATGTTTAGATGATGAAGGATGGTCCTCTTTGTCTAGGTCTTTCTGCCCACATCTTTTTTGTATCTATTTCTCATTCTCTCTGCCCAAATCATTGTTTTCCTATATATATTTGCACTCAGAATGGTAATAATAGAGCTGTCATTGCTTTGTAAGTGTAAGCGTTTCGTACAATCAGCAAGTCGATTGTCACTTTCACGACTCGTTTCTTCCACTGTATTGTGTGCTGTGCTAGCTGCTTTTTGTACCTATGGGTTTATCACCATATTTTGACAGTATGTAGTATTATGAGCACGATTTTCTGATTTAAATTGTTGGATTATTTCGATTTTACATTATTTTGATACCCGCACAACAAATAAAATTATTGTTGCCGGGTAAAAATATAGGAAATTGACGCCAAACAAATTTGAATCGTGCTGTAGATGATGAAATATTGTAATACAAATAAACAACTTGTAAAAATGCTTATGATTTGACTATGCTTCGTATGGCACTGTGATGTTATCGCACTATTTAAATGCATAATATAATTTATTAATTCCCCGTAAACCTATTTAGTACAAATCGAAATTATTATTACAAGTAGTCATAACTGAGGAGATGTTAGTATGTGTCCCAACTAGCAATACAATAATCACTCAATAGTAGGTATATCTATCATTGCCTTCATTACTAGAAATATGTACAGTCAAATTGTATATTATATAAAATTAACTGTCGCTATAATGTTCCTAGCAATTTAGTATTATGCATGAACGGTGATTTGTCTGTATTGAACAAAATTGCAGCTAACATTACACACAATAACTTATCACTCTCTGGTAGTGTCTGTGAAACAGTAACACACAGTTATGAATAAGAACTTGTCGACACACCATAATACAACCTCTTCTACCTTATAGTACAGACTACTAGGTCGAGCGACGATACATTGATTTATTTACTTATGTAATCCAAACGCTTATGTGTACCCATTCAGCTAGAAAACGCTCAAAGTATCAACGTAATCAAATAATATTATCCTCTCGATATTTCACTAGAATTATTTAAATAAAGAATATGCGATGCATAAATGTTAATTTTTGTTGCACGTTGTTTTTTGAGCGACGCTGTTTTTAATGCATGTTTTGTCTGTCTTGCATGCAGGGATTCGGTTTTGTAACATTCGCAAATAGTGGTGATGCGGAGCGAGCACGAGAGCGTCTTCACGGCACCGTGGTTGAGGGCAGAAAGATAGAGGTGTGCATGACTCAATGAATACCATCCGTAGCACTATGTAACTTATAACATCCCGCTCCTACGCCCACCGCCCACCGCAACCTGCGCTCGTCTGCTCTGTAGTTACTGTCATGCTAGCGTGCCAAGCCGGCCCGGCCTCCGCGCCGGCTAAAGCATATTAGCACTAAGTATGCCACACTCTAATCCACAAACAAACCTTATTTATTTTGTCCCTTTACTCTCTAGACGGTCATTTAAAATGCCGATCGAAAGAGAGAGTGTCTCACAGAGAAATGTAGACAGAACCGTATCGTCACATTGCCGCAGAGGTAAGATACAACACACAAATATTATCTACAGTTACATTTTACCTAAAATCTCTTTTATCCCAACAATATTAAAGAAGTCAACGTGGACTGAAGAGGCTCGAACACTTTGTCCGAATTTAGTACCATTTTGTCCGAATTTAGTTCAATAAAATTTCTTGAGCAGTTCCCGAGTGACCTACCTAACCCTAAATACACACACACACACTATACAAAAATCGAATGTCTCCAAATATTAAATGTCTCTACCAGTTTTTTGGCCTTACTTTCATCCGATGAGATGGCCAACAAGTCCCCACAACGTTTTTCTAGAAGTGATGAAAAATAATCTAATGAGACTTGAAATATATTAATTTAATATTGAATACTTTGTTTACTAGTCCTTTTATCAAAACTATATAATCTAGTTAATTTTATAAATAATGGTGGGTTCGATTCCCATCATAACATAGTCAATTACATTATTATTGTTTGGAGCCCGAGAATATGAATTCTGACATATTTTACTTCAATATCAGGTTAATAATGCCACGGCGAGAGTCCAGACAAAGAAACCTCCGACGGTCCCCAACGGTAAGCATACATCTGTTGAATATTACAATGCAAAGTCCACTATCAAACGAAACGAAAATGTTTACTGTCGTCCTATCACGTATCAATAACAAACGGTATTCACAAATTCTCCCAATACTTTATCACACTCTAACCACCAAAGCTATAAAATGTTTCCATCACCTGATTACATACATAACACTTGTTTTGACTTAATGCATCTTGGATTTTTCTCTTTTAATCCATCAGTTATTCTGGCTAGAAATGGATCAGTTCCCACTGTGGGTGAGAGAGCTGAATTTGTAAAAACCAGTGTTTGTCCATGTCCATGCCATGTCAATGTGTATACATGTTGGCTAGATCTGTTGTCTGAATGCAATTAGATGAATGCTGTTTAGAGAATGAGTCCACTGTCTGTAGCCGGAGACAGTCTACGCCTGACGATCGCACACAATTATTGCACAATTCAAATCAAACTATGTACATATTCATTCATACATGTCTAAAAACGGTTCTTTAGAAGAAATTAGTAAGATTTTCTAAATAAAAAAAAAAATTACACTGTTGGCTGTCTCCGGTGTCACAATTGCCTGAAAATGTTTAACATTATTCCAAATACCACCAAAATGGCTTGTTAGTTGTCATAACACTTTGTGTTATGCTTGATATGATAATTCTTGTTGCAATTCTGAATGACTGTATGTGCCTTGAATCTTGCACTATTAATATTTCATTTCTGTAGTGGAGAATGTCTTCTACTCTTGTATTAATTGTCCTAGACATACCTAGATACTATCTTAATGTGTATCATCTCATAAAAATATGTTTACTTTGTTACAGTGTGTGTACAATGGCCCGAAGGTAAGATACCAATGAAAAATTTTGTATGAAATCCTTTGTTAAAGACACTAAAGCTTTGCGTTACATTTATTATAACATTCATTCGAGCATGAAATTTATTTATGTGGTGGGACTATGCGGTTGATTAGAACTAAAAGTACTGCTCGAACAGAAGTTGAATGCCAGAGATTGAATTGAAAGCATTTTGTAAAAAGCCAGAGGCCATGCTTCTTTAGAGCAGAAAGTCATCGGCCGCTGTGCCGTGTCCTCCGCGGCTTGCGACGACGCGACGCGACGCCCGACAATGTTGTGTGTGATGATGATAGTGGCATAGATAGAGTAGGCTAGGCTCGGCGCGCGGCCTGCCTCCACTGTCATGTGGCATGGTCTATTATGCCAATCCCCCGTCTCTCGATGTGAATCGTGATCTTTGTTTATTATAGCCGTCTTGTAATTCAGTCGCATTCTAGTGCACAATGTAATTTTAGCAACCTAGTTGGTATTGTGAATAATGAATTGACTCTTTTCATATTGGCTTTTTTACAAATTTACTAACTTCTGCATCCGTGATGGGTGTGCCATGCGCGTAGTTTCTCGTCTACCGGATACAGTCGCATTTTTGAAGTGTCTTTAATACAAAAAGGGTTGTCCGCGGGCTGTGTACTTTATTACACTTTGCCTGCATTGCCACCGTATGATCTAGGAATATAATAGAACCTTAAAAAAATTTGAGCTCAAATGTAATTTGTATTCTATTAGTTACAATGAGACTAGTTTAGCCACCTTGTGTGTGACAATTTTCAGGGATCAAGTATCGTTTTAATGGTAAATCTAAACAAGTTGAAACAAGCCTAAAACGTTCGATTAACTTGCGGCGGCGTGGTGGTTCCCTATTTATTTTTATTATGATCCTAAATCACAGCGAAATTCAGCTGATTATCAATTTTGCTATAATCTTACCTAACCCTCTTATAGCGTCTAAAATCTTATTATTGACTACATTCATCTGACGTTCTAAAACTTTACTGCTATCGTGTTGTGTCGCCTAAAATTTAAATACCCTGATCCCTCGTGTGGCGTCCTAATCCTAATCTAAATCTTTATCAACCAAAATCTTGACTACCCTCTTTTTACGTATAAAATCTTATTTTAATTTGGCGCATAAATCTTGACTTTTGACCCTTGGCTCATGAAGTTAAATATGTTGATGTTGCGTCTGTTACCGGGATGTAGTGTTTATGATATGAGATGGGCATAGCATAGGTTAGTGCAGATCAGTGTATAGTGTAAGGTGGCATATCGGAGTGAGTGTGTAGAAGCGCAATGTGTGCGCAGGGCTCCGTGTGTCCGGCGTGACGTGGCCGTGGCTCGGCGCGGCGCCGGCCGCCGCCGCGGCGCCGCCGCTCGTGCTGGCGCCGCGCGCCGCGCAACGACGCAGGTAACCCGCATGTTAGCCCTCCGCTGTGTGTTGCATGCAGGCATGCAGGCCGGCGGCGGCGCACTCCGCGGCGCGGCGGTCGTGCGCGCCCGCTCACCGCGACCCCCCCCCGCGCTACAACACCCGCACCTCTCGCACCTCCTGCAACGCGCACCATACGCAACGCCGATGCACGCATACGCACCGTGAGTACTCACACACAACCAAACTCACCCGCAACGCAACCGACACACACAATCTATGCAGGTACCTATTCTATATATAAACTGTGCAGATTCACTATTACATTCTATTGAAATTTCAACAATAATGAACTGATATGGCAACATGATGATCCTAAAAATATCGAATGTGTAAACGACAAGACATTTGTATGATAAATGACATCAGAATGAAAACCTCCCCCGTTGTTCGCGTAAATTTCAAATTTATGTTCAGCTTTCTTTTGAAACCACATTGAAATTGGATCCACAAATTGGAGCTATTCCAATTTGGATTTGTTTTGGAATCAGACATCCGGAATCCTAATGCCTTGAACTTGTAACATCCTTCGTTTGAATCGAGGGGTAATAAAGAAAGAGAACACAAAACCAGTGGTGAATCTATTTACTCTGTAAAGTCCTTCACAATTTTATATATTCTGGAGTGTGTTATTTTCAACAAGATTATTAGTAAGCTTTAGTTTAAATAAAATGTGCTCAGTCATAAGTTAAAGCTTTAATAAAAGAATTTGCAGTATCGAGAATTGGAGCGGTAGGCACAGACATTGTAATTGAAAATACCTGGCTGCATAGATCGTGTCTGCACTGCACCGCACCGCACCGCACTTACATTAATTTTCCTCTACCAATCCTAACCTGTTTTCCCCTAGACATCATTTACAAAAATTTGGAAGCGGCTTTGTTCGTTGAAAATTAATAACAAATTTGGTTATAATCCTGTTATCGATCACCAGGAAAAAAATACTGTGTTATATTAATTTGGAAGAAGCTAATCTTACACAATAAGATATAAGTACACTTAAATTGTAGAATTTTTTGAGATAGATGGTCTTTTTAAACATGCATTAGTGAACGATTCACAATTTTATTATGATCACTTTTTGAAATTATGAATATATACATCTAAAATTATTTCAGGAATCAAGACCTTTCCTATGTGTATCGTCCAAATTGCAACCTATAACTACCCAACCCCAAAATCTCCTACTCTGCATTCCCTCATCCCCAACGGTATGAATTAATATTTGTCTAATAACAGCACCGAGTATTTTAGATAACTTAGATTAGATTCATCGAAATAATCACTTATTGTTGACTAACTCAGATAATAATATTGAATGCCACTGGTTGCCTTAGCCCAATTTGTTCTAGTGCTTTCTATTTCTTTCTGTATGAATCAATGTGTGTTATTAGAACTCTTCCTAGTTTTTAGCATTACCTTCTCTATTTGCATTACTGTAGATACTATTTTTATCTGTCTGCATCTATAGATATTGTTGTTATGATGTAATAGCATTTCTGTAAGTAAGGCTATCTATGTTGTAATTAGAAAAATTTAAAATAGTAGAGCTTACAAAATGTTTTTACCTACTTGAAATAAAAATAATAAATTATGTTTATTTATTTTTTATTAGCGAATAAGTACCTCATCATAATTTGTTTGGATTTCCAGTGTGTATTACGACCCATTCTTAGCAGCGGCTGCAACGGCTGACTCTAACTACAGACTACAGGTAAATACATTTAACTCTAAGAGCTTTATATTTCAGGTTCACTGTCCAAGCACCAGAGATGAAATTACTAATTAGGCCACTGCCTTATTGTGATGGTCCTGTAAAGTCATTCATAAAATGCCAAGACAAACTATAAGTAAAGGAGGACAGTGGAGTGTGAACTTAGGGTGCTTTCTGCAAAGATATGGGATGGACAGTGAACCTGAAATGAATTGATTGTTGGACAAGTTGTTATAATCGCTGTGATGCAATAATTAGCGTGTTGGGTGGGTGACGTGCGTGTGTGTTGTTGCAGGCAGCGAAGCCCGCAGCAGAGGTAAACACCGCGCCTCTAACGCTCGCTCGATCTCGATCGATCAGCGAGTTGTCTGTATCTCTATCGCTTCCCGATTCATAACTACCACGCTAGTATAAGTTTGTTATTCATCGTGGAGTGAGTGCTGGGATTTTGTTTGCTCCTTATTATATTCGTATAGTCCTATTGGTTGGTAATCCACCGTATTGCCGGGTGCACATTGTGTTTGTGGTAACCGAGAGCGAAGTGCACGCGCGGCGAGCGCCCATTGCTTTCTCTTGCGTTTTCCTTGTTCGTTGTTGGTATTTGTGGTGGGTGATTAGTTTTAGGTCTTTGCTCAAGCTGTGAGTTGACTCGATCAGAAGCTAATCTTGTATCATGCTCCAAGTAGAACATTGAGCCCACAAATTAATTGCAACCTTCGAAGTATTTACTTACACTAACCACACAAAATATGTAGATAGTGATTACTGTTTTCATTTGTTACATCTAGTTTGTACTAGTTTGTAATAATTTAAAATTCTCACATCCGTATTGCATGCACATTTTCATTTCGACCATCACCATAATAACAGTTATTATTTTCTGTAACATTACCATACCGAAAGATCCCGTACTTGTATTGTAAATATCGATTTAAATTCAGCATTTGTGCCGTGTTACAGAAAATAAATGTAACCATATCGTAGGCAAAACGGTGATAAGAAAACTGCATGAATTTTGTAAATAAAATAGTAAATACTTCCAACATGCTATGTTTTTATTTCGAATAACGTAATGGAATGCATCGATCTGGCTTTAGTCTCTTAGCTGTTTTAAAATTCGCGTTGCCGACGTTACGCATCACTACATTACAATGGATGACGGGAATCACTACTGGATGTGTACGGTAAGAGTTGAGTGTTAGGCAATAGGTCCGTATTGGAGAACTGTTACCTCGCGTTTGTGGGCTCACTGTTCACCAACATTCAGGCGCGCCTGAAGACGACTATACCAATTCCTCCGCTCTGGTCAAGATCTGAACAACAATCACACATTAGTTCTTGATTTAGTGAACAAAATAAATTTAAATCTGGCCGAAAATCGAATTGATCATGTATAACTCTTAATACTAATAGTGATGTGATTAATTATAAACAAGAAATAAATCAATCAACAGAGCGGATAGGCTCGCAATTTGTCTTTAGAAATCTAACCTAACTTCATGATTTAGTAAACATATTAAAAAACAGTCTATTCGGTAGAACCAGCGGCGGCGGCGCGCGGCGTAAGCGGCAGCAATTTCACTGATCTGTGAAGATTTCTGGGCCTTGCAAACGAACTGAATTTGTTGGAACCGCGTCATAAGTACAATAATCACAGCCGTACCTTGTCTCTCGGAACTTCTTATTCTCACTCTTCTACCTGCGAGACATTAATCGAGTGTGAATATTGTAATGTGTAGGAGGCGACGCCCGACGTCAGTGCCTTGATCACGAATAAATGTGACAATCGCAAACGTATCGTAACGCTAGCGTATCCGAGATACACTGCGCGGTGACACTACAACGGGCGGCAGTCAGGCTGGCATTGACGCGCAATATAACTCGAAGACGTTAACGCGGCGACTGTCAGATTTGTTCGTGATAGAGGTACTGTTCGGTAAAAGCGTGTATAACACTTGGGTATTATATTGTGTAGGCGGCGGCAGCTGCAGCGGCAGCCGCAGCTCCTCTGCTGAAGAGTCCGCTGAGCTCAGCGCAGCACGCGGCGGCGGCGGCGGCGGCGGCCAACTACGGCGCGGCGGCACGTGCGGCCGCGGCAGCTGTCAGCGCCGCGCCGCAACCCACCGCACTCGCACCACTCGCCACGTAAGTACCACACTATACCCGACATAATTGACCGAGCGAGCGAAGCGAGCGAAGCGTCTCAGTTTCCACATTGGCCAAAAATGCGTTTGTCCGGATGTCTGTCTGTCTGTCTGTCTGTCTGTCTGTCTGTCTGTCTGTCTGTCTGTCTGTCTGTCTGTCTGTCTGTCTGTCTGTTCTCCTCTACAGGTCGCATTTTTCAACCAATCTGGATGAAACTTGGTACACAGGTTATATGACTTATTAGAATTTTTTTGTCGTCTGGGATTTTTGATTGGAGGGGTACTTCCCCCAAAAAAAGGGCAAAAAGGGGGCTATTTGATATACTGGATATCTCCACCAAATGAGATCCGATTTCGATTATTCTTTTTTTATTTGAAAGGTAGTAACTATAAGTTGGTCTCATAAAAGTTTGGCGAAGATCTGATAAGGATCTTCAGCATGATGAACAGGATAGCTCATCAAACAATCGATGGTTTTCAATCAAATTTCAGAGAAACACAAAGGACCTCATTCTACACAAGATGATGCAAAAAAAAGATCAAAAAAATCACAAAACGAAAAATGCACTTGCACATTACATTCCTCAAAAATTTACAAAATTAAATAGAAAAAACATCACATCACACACACACACACAACATTTTGCATTATAGTTAGTTTTCAATACGTGACAGGCTGCAATCTTCATGATGTTTTCCTTCACTGAATGAGAGCATCAGCATAATAATAAGCCTTAAATTAGAAATTAATAAAAGTGCACTTAAAGACTTTCAGAAAACACCTTTGACACACGACATTGATGATGTTGATTGATGATGTTGAATATTGGAATATTTAGTATGCTCGCGAGGTCTACAGCTCCCAGAGCCACTAGTATTATCTAGACATAGACAGGCATTTATTTGCTTCTAAGGTAACACACAAAATACACCTACAGAACTAAACTAACAACACTACAAAGAAACAGAAATAAGACAGAAAGAAAAATGAGATGAGTGGATTGAGTAGGTAGCTAGGTAAGCCGGCAAGTGTTTGTGTGCTACAGCAGCAAAAGGGTTTCGACTCAGCGTATGCCTCACCACCCGAAGGTAGTTAGGCGATGTTGTTCTGTCGAAACCATCAGCCAATAAATAGCCCTGTGAAAAAACCATTGTGTGTAGTGTTCATGAAGTAATGTGTGTTGAGGTTTGAAAAAGTGTCAGGATGTGAAAAGTTATAATGTGTGTCTGGAAGGTTCTTCTGGTACGCCAGTCTCTTGAGAGTCTGGTTATAGTTATAGTACATTTATCTACAAAGAACACTACGGGCCTTTGCAGACGTTTTTTTTTTTAAATCAATCAAGACGTTCAGCAAACGCAAGATCCAAGGAACGATCTTCCTGTCGAGACTTTCTTTAGTGACTACAATATGGGGCACTTCAAAAAGGGTGTTTTGAAATTCTTCAAGGGTCGGCAACGCACATGTGATACCTCTGGTGTTGCAGGCGTCCATAGGCTACGGTAACCGCTTCCCATCAGGCGGGCCGTACGCTTGTTTGCCTACTTAGTATAAAAAAAAACGTTGTATTCTTTGCACACGAACCTTTCGTTTGCTGAAACGTGTTGGTAAATCACAGAGGGCGCACTAGTCAAAAACGCGCGTCGTCTGCGCATCTACATAAATATAAACTTTGCACACTAACGGGGTATCCCTCGTCCAGTGGATCCCTCATCTGAAACAACTGGGCCTGCATAGATTTCCACAATATACACGGAAAAAAATGGGCTCTGAAAATGTGTTCAATCAAGAATAAAATTATTCTTGAGTGTTTTGTTTAATTTCAAGTATATATTTACTAAAAGTAAGAAAAATATCTTAATTGAAGTAACAGGGATTTCTTCTTGATATATAATTATATTCTTAATTTATTTCTTTATGCCAAGAATATTTTTTTCATTCCAAGTCGTTTTGTTCTTGACTGTTGAAAATATCTTTATTTTAAATGAAGTAATTTCGTTATTCTCAGCACGAATATGTAATAACTCAACTCAAGAAAATTAAATATTTAAGACAATGCAAATAAAATTTTATTAGAATAAGAAAATATTGAAATTGATTAAAAAAACAATATTCTTGAAACAAGACTTTAATACTCTTCATTAATAAGAATAGAGAGATAAAATAAGTCATAAACTAAAACTGCTTATTATATTCAACAAACAAATAATGTATCTTTATAAAGAATTTCTTTATTCTCTATCCAATACAATGAGTTCTTGACTAATTGTTTATATTCTTATTCTTTATATAAGAGACATTAGACTTACACCAAAGCAATATTTTTATCCAACCAAGAAGCAATATCTCAATTGTAGACACTGGTAATTTTGAATTGAAGCCTATAAAGTATTCAAGTCAATTATACATATTCTCAATTCAAAAGCATAATACTTTTCAACAAAGAATACATTTCTTAACCTGAAAGTGTTCGTTCTTGACCAATTATTGCATTGGTATTCTTTGAATAAGATACATTAAACTTAAACCAAAACAAAGATTTGTCCGACCAAAAAAAAATGTCTCAACTGTAAACACTCTTCGTTTTAACTTAAAAATAATGCCGCTTTCAAGTCAATAAATATTATTCTCAATTGAAATGCTTATCAATATTCAACGAAGTAAAAAGATGTCTTACCTGAAAATGTTTTTTATTGGTTGATATTCTTTGACTAAAATAAACTGTAATTCAACCAATAAAAAATAACTTTATTGAAGACACTGGTAATTTTGAAATGAAACCTATAAAGTATTCAAGTCAATTAATACATATTCTCAATTGAAAAGCATATTACTCTTCAACAAAGAATACATTTCTTAACTGAAAGTTTTCGTTCTTGACCAATTATTGCATTGGTATTCTTTGAATAAGATACATTAAACTTAAACCAAAACAAAGATTTGTCCGACCAAAAAAAAATGTCTCAACTGTAAACACTCTTCGTTTTAACTTAAAAATAATGCCGCTTTCAAGTCAATAAATATTATTCTCAATTGAAATTTTTATCAATGTTCAAGGAAGTGAAAACATGTCTTACCTGAAAATGTTTTTTATTGGTTAATATTCTTTGACTAAAATAAATTGTAATTACACCAAAATAATGTTTGTATTCAAACAATAAAAAATAACTTAATTGAAGACACTAGTAGTTTTGAATTGAAGCCTATAAAGTATTAAAGTCAAATAATACATATTTTCAATTGAAAAGCATAATATTCTTCAACAAAGAATACATTTCTTAACCTGAAAGTGTTCGTTCTTGACCAACTATTGCATTGGTATTCTTTGAATAAGATACATTAACCTTAAACCAAAACAAAGTTTTTGTCCGACCAAAAAAAAAATCTCAACTGTAAACACTCTTCGTTTTAACTTAAAAATAATGCAGCTTTCAAGTCAATAAACATTATTCTCAATTGAAATGCTTATCAATATTCAACGAAGTGAAAACATGTCTTACCTGAAAATGTTTTTTATTGGTTGATATTCTTTGACCAATATAAATTGTAATTACACCAAAATAATGTTTGTATTCAAACAATAAAAAATAACTTAATTGAAGACACTAGTAGTTTTGAATTGAAGCCTATAAAGTATTCAAGTCAAATAATACATATTTTCAATTGAAAAGCATAATACTTTTCAACAAAGAATACATTTCTTAACCTGAAAGTGTTCGTTCTTGACCAATTATTGCATTGGTATTCTTTGAATAAGATACATTAACCTTAAACCAAAACAAAGTTTTTGTCCGACCAAAAAAAAAAAAATCTCAACTGTAAACACTCTTCGTTTTAACTTAAAAATAATGCAGCTTTCAAGTCAATAAACATTATTCTCAATTGAAATGCTTATCAATATTCAACGAAGTGAAAACATGTCTTACCTGAAAATGTTTTGTATTGGTTGATATTCTTTGACCAATATAAATTGTAATTACACCAAAATAATGTTTGTATTCAAACAATAAAAAATAACTTAATTGAAGACACTAGTAGTTTTGAATTGAAGCCTATAAAGTATTCAAGTCAAATAATAGATATTTTCAATTGAAAAGCATAATACTTTTCAACAAAGAATACATTTCTTAACCTGAAAGTGTTCGTTCTTGACCAATTATTGCATTGGTATTCTTTGAATAAGATACATTAAACTTAAACCAAAACAAAGATTTGTCCGACCAAAAAAAAATGTCTCAACTGTAAACACTCTTCGTTTTAACTTAAAAATAATGCCGCTTTCAAGTCAATAAATATTATTCTCAATTGAAATGCTTATTAATATTCAACGAAGTGAAAAGATGTCTTACCTGAAAATGTTTTTTATTGGTTTATATTCTTTGACTAAAATAAACTGTAATTCAACCAATAAAAAATAACTTAATTTAAGACACTGGTAGTTTTTAATTGAAGCCTATAAAGTATTCAAGTCAATTAATACATATTATATTCTCAATTGAAAAGTATATTACTATTCAACAAAGAATACAATTCTTAACTGAAAGCGTTCATTCTTGACCAATTATTGCATTGGAATTCTTTGAATAAGATATATTAAACTAATAGCAAAACAAAGTTTTTATCCAACTAAAAAAATATATTTCGCTTTGTAAACACTCTTCATTTTAACTTAAAAATAATGCAGCTTTCTTATCAATATTCAATTCTTATCTGTAACTGTTTGTGTCAATATTTGGGTTGGTATTATAATTTGCAGTGCATACCTACTTAGGTAGGTACATGTAGAGGATTTTTGATACGTAACTATATACCTAGGTAGTTACCTACTGAAACAGAATAACTCCAGGAAAACTGTTGTACATTGTTTATTTTCATCAATGGTATATAAAACAAGGGTCAGGCATCATCTTTTTACAATCCAAACCCAATAAACTCAAATCATATCCAAATTTTTTCCAACGTTACTACTTCTGCTACTTCATTTTAATTGTCTACTGCATCTTCTTTTTTTTATAAATCCACCAAAAAGAATGACTGACATTATATCGGTAGTTTCTATTCTCAATTAATTTTATATTTCTTTCAACCCATAAAACTTTGTAATCGATTTGGTGGATTTATAAAAAAAAGAAGATGAAGTAGACAATTGAAATAAAGAAGGGACGTTAAAGAAATGTTTTGGATTTGAGTTTATTGAGTTTGGATTGTAAAAAGATAATGCCTGACCCTTGTTTTATATACCATTGATGAAAATAAACAATGTGTAACAGTTTTCCTGGAGTTATTCTGTTTCAGTAGGTAATATAGTTACGTATCAAAAATCCTCTACATGTACCTACCTACCTAAGTAGGTATGCACTGCACACCACCAGCATTCAATGAGGAGTTCTGTTAAATAGCTTTTGACTCCATCAGCAAATCACACCACTGTCACCTAGGTAGGTAGTGCCTACCTAATCTACCTAGTTATTTCATCGTGCTCGGAATTGAACAGGTAGGTAGGTAAATACATCCTACCTACCTGTAGGATAGTATTATATGATCTGTGCTGTAGGTAAGTAGTAGGTAGGCAATAACGCCATTTAGGAAGTTAGTAAGTCCGTCATTTAGTAAGTTCATATTAGGTATAATGTTGGCCAAATAAAAAACGTTCGATTTTTTGCGTTTGCGTGTAACGAAACGTTACTGATTCTAGCGAGCGCAGGAAAAATCAAGCAACTTGAAAATTAGACATTAAAACTAATAGTCCGGTCAATTTAGAAATAAAAATAGTCGTCAAATAACAAAATTCCCGGAGAGCCAAATATTGGCGGAGAGCTGAGGTTTACCATTACAAATAAAGTTTCAAAAGTCCCCATCGATCCTATGTGTGCTACAAAAGTTATTAGGGGTCAAAGGTCAAAATTTGACTCAAATTTTGTTATTTAAATTAAATTTATTATATTATTAAATTTTTGTTATTTGAAGTGTCTATATTGACCGGACTATAACATCAAACTCGCAAAACTCAACAAAACGAGATGACAAAAAAGACTACATTTATTTATTTAAAAATTTCATAATTCATGTAGCTTACGACATTACTAATTTTATCAAGTCGAAACATGACATGACATAAGTTCTCGTCCGTAATTATATTTGCCAAGAAAATTCAATAACATGATTCTTGGATTTATAAAACCATATCTTGGATCTAAAAAACCATTATCTTGGATAGAGAACCGGTTCTTTATCCAAATAATCGTTTTCTTGAATAGCACTTGAGCTAAAAAGCGCCGCGGAACGGTGTTACCCACTCAACATTTTCTGCGAAAGCATCGCCGCGTCTATCGGACTTCAGTGGTGGCGCAGACTCTAGTTATGTTTTGTGGCTTTGTGTAAGCGGCGCGCTTAGTTCCAATTTCACAACTAGATGTCGCTGTTCAATTTGACCAAATCCTGCATCGCGCTGACGAAAACACACGGCTTTGAATGACCTGCTTTCGCTTCTCGGCCTCTTGGCTAAGATCAAGTAGTATCTGTTCTGTTCTTCTCAGCTTAGTATCTGAAAGTTCCCTCACTGAGGGAACTGATATTAAACTGATTTTTGTGAAGCGCCGGGATGTTCGGAGCTCGCTCCACTCCCGTCTCGGGCATTGCAGTGCCGCCGGATCCCGGCGGCACTGCAATGCCGGGCCGACTAGAGCCAAGAACTGAGACTTCTTCCAGTGAATATCTTTGAACCAAGAGAATAGGTTTTCTTCAAATAAGTCAAACTGGTCTTCGTTTGAAACATGTAGTGAATTGAACCAAGAACCAAGACTTCTTCCAGTGAATATACTATCTTTGAACCAAGAGAATAGGTTTTCTTTAAATGAGACAATCTGATCTCCGTTTAAAAAATGTAGTGAATTGAACCAAGAACTAAGACTTCTTCCAGTAAATATATGTACTATCTTTGAACCAAGAGAATAGGGTTTTTCAAATGAGACAAACTGATCTCCGTATGAAACACTTAAAGAATTGAACCAAGAACTGATACTTTTTACAGTAAAATATATTTTTATTGAACCAAGACAATTCATATTCTATAAAATAAACAATCTAATCTTCGTACGAAACGTGTAATAAATTGAGCTAAGAACTGAAACTTCTTCACTGAAGCACACATTTACTGAACAAAGAGCTTAAGATATTTCACTAAAGAACATCGATGATTAAATTAAGATTATTGAGATTCTTCATCAAAGATAAACAGATCTCCGTATGAAAACTAGAATTGTTTGAAGCAAGAACTGGCGCTGCTTCAAATTAACACTTCATAGTATTTAGATGAGAAGATTTGTTTTCCTTGAATAACTAATTATAGTTCAGTTAAAGCAGTTCATTTTTCGTTCAATAGTTGCGTTTCTTAAAACAAGATTGTTAAAACTTGGTTTAACTGAGACAAATCTTGGACCAAATTTAGTTTTATTGAACGAAGAATTCCGTATGTTTTCATTGAAAAATATTGATACAAAATAAAGTAAAGAATGTCTTCAAAATAAAAGAATTAAATTTTCCAATGAGTAACCGGTACTTGAAACTAAAGTAATATGTTTCAATCAAATAATTATAATTTTTGTTCTAAATCCTTCTTCATTCTCTACCGGAAACTATTATTCTTGGAGAAAGACAATACTGCCTAATCTGACAAATTGTTTACCCAAGAATAATATTATTCGTACAATAATGTTTAATCTTAAGTATATATTTACTAGATGTAAGAATAATATCTTCACTTAACTACATATTTACTTACAGTAAGAATATATTATATTGGTAGAAGCATATATTGTTTTCCCCATATATGAAACACGGAATGTCTTGACCAATAAAGATATTCTTGAACAAAAACCTGTGCTGATTTGGCCAAGAGTAATTTAGTATGACGGACTACTAGATTTAAGACCGAATTCGATTTGATTCAAAAATTCAAGATCCTTGACTTAAAAACAATGATTTACTTAGGTAGAGAATACATTATTTTCTTATTTTAAGAATAAATGATTTACTTAAGTAGAGACTACATTATTTTCTTATTTTAATAATAAATGATATATTGGTTATAGTAAATATATACTTGGACGAAATATGTCTAGCAAGACAAATATTTACTAATGACAAGAATATATTGTTTTCCCCATATATGAAACACGGAATGTCTTGACCAATAGATATATTCTTGATTCTACACAATTTTTTTTTTCCGTGTATTATGCTCAAAAGCTTCAAGATACTAATAAAAAAGCACACATTTTACTAGACGAGACACAACGAAAGGAAAGGCTCAATTCTCATGTATTCATCGCGTTCATTTAATTTGTTGCAGATACGGCAGAGAGTATGCGGACCCGTATTTGGGACACAGCATCGGTCCTGTCACAGGTTACGGGGTAAGACTTAATTCTCTAAAAAGTAAATGTTCCTCCGCGTGTTTTATATTATCCCCGAAACTAACGATGAGTTTAATGTTGTTACAGACCGCAGTGTACAGAAGTGGTTACAACAGATTCGCGCCATACTAAGCCAATGGAACATTTTAATGATTTTACTCGAATATGAAAATACCTTCATCACCTTTACCCTAAACATGACAATGGACTCTCTTGAACGTACAAATGTAATTCTTATTATAAGGATAAAAAGTAATGTTGCTAGCCAAATTTTGTATAGTAAAGCTTGGGTAGCGAATTAACACACTACTAACGTTTCGGTAAGTCAAGTGTGAGTAGGAAGTCGCTCGAATGGAGTCATTAGAACACCGCAGATAGGCGCGGGAGCATCGCCTCGCGGGAAAACACGATACCAAAGTCAATCAATTTTATAACACAAAAAAGTACTACTAATGTAAAATGATTTGCGTAGTAAGGGTCAAGTCTTTTCATACAATAAGACCATCTTTTGAATGAAATAACGTTTGGGTGCCATCACGCGCGTGATGCTGAAATATTTCATACAAAATGTGCTTTTAGTGTGGCCAATGTTATAGCACACAGCAGTATGCAACTTGACCCTAATGCTATACAAGTGCGAGCAGCTAACGGGCTTTTATTCTTTACGGATTACTTGTTACGTGAAAATTTATAACGATAAAGTAAATTGTTTATGCAACTTACGAATCAGTGCGAACCTTCATTGAAACACAGATACAGTATTGTCTGCGTGTAACTACGCAGTGTCAAAAGTAATATGATTTCCGTGTAAGTATTGTACGAAGATATTTAGTGAGCTTTGCACTTGCATATCATAAATAAAAATTGTAAATAAATAAATTCCAATGACATGATTACTCACCAAGTTTAGGAGTTTGAATAGCGTGTTTGCTATACCTATAGGTAGACGTTACGGTACCGTTGTTATCAGAGCCCGGTCGGGGTTTGAATCTGTTCTTTCGGTTCATTCTTCATCTATAGCCTCCTATTACTCATTACTTATAGTTATTGCCACTAGTATCTCATTAGTTACATGAATTTAAATATCTCTTATATGTAGTGCTTCTGAAATAGCTCGCTAAGTGCATAGAGTAGGTACGGATCTTCCGCAGTGAATCTGTTTTGAATTTAATGAACTACTTTTGTGGTGCGATTTTTATTAGGTGCCATGTTTTCGGTTGTTATTTTACAAATGCCTTTATTTTCCAAAAAGTTACCTTATATTCTCTGTTCAAGGTAAATAGCAGTAGTAACTACATACATAGTTAAAATAATTTTAGATGACATTTACCTATTATATCGTTGCGTAAAAATAATCCAAATCGACGATATATGCGACTTTTGTCCAGTTATCTTGCATTGTTGTTATTCTGTATGTTCCGCTTTAAAGTACGTTAGTGCCCGCTAAGCTCAAATATTTTCAAACACAAATGTGCGTATAATGTTTAAATCAGTACCTACTGATAGTGTACACTGTACAGTTCGCCTCTCTGTTACTCATATATTGAATCGCAATTATTCAGTCCCTATTTAGTGATAAAAGAGATAAGTAAGTAATCGGTTGCTAGTTATTATAAAGTTTACTGAATTGTAGGTAACGCTTTAGCCGTAGTGTGTAAGAAAAGAAGGGAACTCCATGGAGTTCTTACATATCATTGAGATTTTCTCCTTGTAATTTGGTTTTATGTAGGTGGTGATTAATACTATCTTGTACGGTGTCTAATTTTTTTACAGTGCTATTTTAAAGTTTTACCTGAGGTGTACTACCTTTTAATTTTATTGAACAAACACGCATACGGGTCCAACCCCTTTAGACGACGTAAATTTTAGATCTAACATTTTCATTAGGATTGTAAAATAATTGTTACTTACATTATCGAATTCGCTCAAAGTTTATACCAAAGCACAAAACCCATCGATTCGTACTTGTTCGGTGAATTCGCATGTCGTTACATTACCCTCAATAGATTTCATAGTCTTTCATTTAGAAAAACTTAACAAATCTTAGAGTCGCCCATACATATAACATTCTTTTGACTAATGTTTGTCATCTACAATTATAGTGATTAATAATAGACCTACGTATTTGAAAACATTTATAGAGTGATTGATTATATCTAATAACTTATAGATCTGAGTTGATTCAAATTATTTTTATCCTCCTGTTACTATCGGGATTAGTATAAATTAATTCCAGTTGTGCCATTTGAAGATTTTAAGTCAACTGGAAAGTCATTTACGCTTTGGTAACGGCTGATTATTATGTTTTTAATCACTTGTGTGAGTTATCAATATTTTGTCTCCTATTAAGTCTCAGAACTCCCATTGATTAATCTTACATTATTTCAAACTAGAAGAATTAATGCCCGGTTTCTAAACGGTAATCAAATCAAAAATTATGTAATCTAATGTCAAAGCTCTGGTTATTTGGAAAAAAGGGTTTGCACAAATGCCAACCATCAAGAGATTTTTTAACCTGAACAATCAATAATAATTACATGTAAAAAAATTATTTAATCTTTCAACAACCAGGTAGGTACTTCAATTTTGTTCATATTTTTGTTTGATAATTCTGCTAACTTGACTGGTTAGTTTTGATCACCGTACGGGAAACCGGAGCTAGTCAAGTACATATATAACTCCCAAATAAATGTAACATCTTATCCCTATTATCAACTTCATGACAATTTATTTGTATTCGTTATCTGACAGATTTCTAGTCTTTTGCGCACAATTTAAGTATAGGGAAAGGTGCTTCTCGTAAAGGTTTCATGTGATAGATTTTTGCGGACTTTAGTTCTCGTAGGTACCTACATACATACATACATCTAATTTGATTCATTGTATGATTTGAATAGGTTATTTTTTAAGCTTTGTGTCATATTTTCTAATTGATTGTTCATACACTCACCTATTAGTGCCACTGGCTTAATATTTTAGAATACTTTATGTAGTAATACGTTTATATTACGTACCTAACTGTCTTGTTGCAGCTTCGAACAAATATTGTGCTTTACTTTTGAATACTCATGTGTGGATGCATTAATTTAGGAATCTTTAGTTTTAGGGATGCAAAACCTAATGCAACTTTTGTATCGATAGTACACAAAAAAGTACATGTGATTTATTTGATCATTTTTAGTTATTTTTTGGCTAGTTTGCGAATATGTGTTTTGTATTATTTCGCAAGTAAGAGGCGTGTTTGGTTGGACGGAACTCCGTCTACAAACATATAAATAAACCTCATCAAATTTACTTGCTAAAATAAACGTAATTTTTAATTATGATTTTTATAGCTTTTATTCTAAGTAAATATATGATTATTGATCACAAAAAATAATTGATTCTTAGTTTAAGTACATTTCATGGTCTAAGCCAAATTGTTATATTAATGGGAGAAAAATCGGAATTTAAATTACATATCTGACAAAATGGTTAGTGTGCTACAGGAATAAGATTTGAAAATAAACATCAAGGACAATGTATGTATTATAAAGTATATTAATCATTAAATTAAGGAATAATGTATTTTTTAAAGCCATTTGTTTCTCCGTTTTTATATGATGTTAAATTTTCATACTACTCTTATTTCTTGATGCTGTGCACATAATATAATACAATCGACGGCTTCGTTAAATATGAATAAATATAGATCTTATAAAATGTGTTGTTAAGTACGGCAACGAGTTATAATAATGGTGTTGTTAGGGCGGTGTCGATGGTCGCTAACAACACCAGTACCCGATGCCTGCTGTGCTGTTGAGAGTGCGTATGTGGCACATTCAAACTGCTCCAGTTGTCAGAAACAATTTTCAAACATCTCTGTAATAATAAATTAAAGTTTTAAATATTTACGCAAGATTGCATTTTTAGCTGTTAGTAAAATCTATTTTTAACCTTCATAAAAATAGTATTGATATGCGATGACTGGATCAGTATGAGTGAGCCCTATACTGACGGCGTCAGCGCCGGATGTTTTACGCATAATTTGTACCCTCGGGTTCATGTTGTTGAAGTAGCCAGTTATTAGTATCACTTGTTCGTCAATTGCACTCATCGGTGATATTCCGTTTGTTTAGTAGTCTCGAATAGATTTAATCACGTTTTTACCTAAATGACGAACATTTAACTTTACCGTTAAATCGAAGTACTTATCCATAACTTTTGGTCTGTACTGGCGGCTGATGAACTTTGAAAGCTCAGTAGAATCAGTTATTTGGTATCTGCACTTCGGTTTCAATGATAAAGTTATAAAAATATGGCAAATGTAGCACGTACAGTTAACTCACTGGAAACATTCGAATTTAATGAAACTTGATGACAATATTATGTACCAACTAGCTTTTGAAATCAGATCCACTTGATATTGTTTGTGCATATTGTCATCACCAGCTTCATTAACTATTCACAACTTGATGAATTTACTTTCAACACTGTCTTTTCTATTGCAACGGTCGGTAAGCAGTATGTGCTACAATTGCGTTTTGACTATGTAGTAGGTAGAAACTAAATCTGCGTATGCAGGTACGCGGACATAATGAACCAGTATTTAACTACAAACATTACCGTGCTCAATTCCCGTGTCTGTATATTGTAAGGATAAAATTAAATGTTTTTAAAAGTTAAATTACATTAGATTTGTTACATAAATGTCTTCCGTTGGGCACATTTTATAGACTATTAGCACATTTTATTGTTGCACGAAATCTAATAATAATGAGATTGTGCAGTTTATTTTGTAACTCAAATTGTACGAGCCAAGTGCACAGCGAGGCCACTAGGACGTTAATTTTAATGAAATGATCAAGTAACATAGAATTCATCAGTTATTTTCTTTTCGGGTGGCAATTTTCAAATGAATTGCAGTGCTGATTTATTGTAAATATATATTTTTCAATGAATATTGAATGAAGTAAATCATTTGAAGCCTTCCTTGTGTACTCATTTACGTTATCAATAAATTATAGTATGAATAAACGTCTTTTATTTTGTTAACCGACAGCTAACAGTTTCATAATAAAATAACACAGTAATGCAGTTTAGTGGATTTAGCTCAGTCTGATTAGGCATGCAAGAAAACAACGTTTGTAACGCTGCGCTGCCGGTGCTAATAAATAGGTATACTTCACTGTGATTGGCCGTCAGTGATAATTATTATTCTGAGGCGATAAGATTGCAGGTTTATTTGATAATGAATTGTAGGCAATCATTCCATAGTATAAAATAATTAAAACAATCGGAATGGAGAGATTATCTGGCACGAGCGATAAGGGCTGCCTTTGCGACGTTTGCGCAGTCTAGCCCGTCACCGCGCGAAAAATTGACATCTCACTTTCGTGCATTCATAGCATCTTTAATGTGACGCTATAATACGAAACAAAAGGAATTAAAATGGTGCTTTGTCCACCGTTCAAGTGGTCAGCGAAAGGTGGATTTAATCTTAGTAATTCAGCGCAACCTACAAGACCTGCGCGACGGGAGACCATTATTGTAAGTTGTGATACCACTATTTTTTGCAGGCAATGCATGAGTTCTGATATCGTAGTCGTAGTCGTGTTTTGTTTGATGCTCAATTGCATATTTCTCCATAAAGTTGAATCTAGCTATTTACTTACTTTCTGAATACGAATTATTGTAACGTGATGGTGTTGCACACGTACCTACCTAACCTTACTAGAAGTGAGTAAGGTATCTACTTACCTATTATAAACATCTTAGCATGTTTATATTGATAAGTTTTACATGCCATGGAAAAGAATGTGCTACGCCACAAGCTTAATAGGATCTACGTCGTAGACCTCAACCCGTAGAACACGTAGCATCCCGTATTAACCCGTAGCACAAAATATTAGACGTAGACCCTTTTGGGGTCTACGGGTCTACTAGCGCTGCATGCGTAAATGGTAGATTAGTAGGTAATAGGTTACATACGCAAGTGCTGCCTACAATTTGGTGAAACTTAATGAAAGACCCGAGTGTTTCAAAAAATAATAATTGAGAAATATCGAAACCAATCTAGGTAGTTGAATCTTTTTAAAGATAAATTTAATTATGATAAGTTCCAATCTCAGCAGTGATAAAAAGGAAGGTCTGTATAAGTACCTAGGTAAACCGTCCCAAATAATTTTGTAGGTGGCTAAGCTATAGCTACTACAATATTTTAGATATCTCCGGCTATAAGCTGCCTACCGGATGTACTAGGTACGAAGGAAACACTATCATAGTAATCTTTTTTGTATTAACCATTTCAGCTTTATCCTGAAAACGCACCTTCTCCACCTGACCCCAATGAACTTCCTCAAACCAATGGCTATGTTCCTGCCGACAAACTCCGCGACAGTTTGCCAGTGCCGATGGATACAGAGAAAAAACCTAGCTATGACGGAAGCAGTTATAGCAAAGAATCGGATGACTATAACTCTTCAGCAAGGACTAGTGATGTTTTGCTTAATGAACGAAGGAGCAGCGCTGGTCGTAAGACGATATCTGAAATCGTGAGGGTCGATCCCGACAAGCGGACTCGGAGAAAACGAGGCATTATCGCACCCCATGCTCCGTTCGACACCGCACGCGCTCCTGTTGATCTACACTATGATAAATTTGAGAAAGATGACATGTAAGTACCTTCTTACCTAAGTGATACGTAGTACCGAACAGGTGAAATTCGTGATAATTTTATGAAAAGGTCACCGTCCTATTCGGCACCTAAATTACCTATCTTATTTGGTACCTATCTGATATATCATATCAGTCAAGACTAAGATCTAGGTAAGTACTTAATTTAATTCTCTTTTTAGATCAGCAGAACAAATAAAAAAAGCAGTAATGGCAAACGATTTTCTGAGAAACCTTATGGATGATGATAGATTAAAAGCTGTCGTAGAAGCCATGAGCTCCCAAGTGTTTCCTGCGGGGAGTCTAATTATTCGCGAAGGTGAAAGTGGCAGTCACCTGTTCGTTTCGGCTCATGGACAGTTCGAGGTGCTGAAGGGGGGCCAAGTGGTGAAGACCTTTGGACCTGGAGAAGCGTTCGGCGAACTAGCTATTTTGTACAAAGCGAAACGCTTTGCTTCAATTCGATGTAAGTTCAATGATAACACTCATTATCTTATATCTATTCCGGTGCCTACGCTCATTACAAGCAAGTAATCAAATCAGTTCTATATAGAAAGGTAGGTAAGTAAATCATATCTAGCTAAGGTATTCGGGTGTAATACCAGTTTCCTTTATCAATAAAAATCTATAAATACATATTTTTGTACAGGTATCACAGAATCTACAGTATGGATTTTAGAACGAAGAGTTTTCCAAAAGATTATGGTGAGAAGTGGCCGACAGGAGCAGGAGGACAATATGCGGTTCTTGGAGTCTGTTCCGCTTCTGCAGGGCATCGACAAGATAGAGCTAGCCCACATATCAGATTTCTTAAAACGGGTTAGTTATTATTTACATTCAAACAAAATGGGAAACATACTAACTGTTATACTATAAGTACTTAAATAAAAACAAGATCATATGCGGTTCCTTTCTAACTAAAGGGAAATTACATACCTTAGTCATTAACAACTAGATATAGATAGGTTCCTACCTAGCAGGGTTTATAAGTAGGTACTCTTATACTTATTATGCTAAGACCTATTTAGATTAGATACCCGGTATTGTGTTAAAACCTACAACTTCCTCTATTATCATTTTCAAAGGAATTCTTCTCTGCCGGTACACCGGTGGTACGACAAGGGGACAAAGGTGATAAGTTTTACATCATTCGCGGCGGCACAGTGTTGGTGACGAAGCGCGAAGGTGACGGCATTGAACGGAGAGTGGGAGTACTGAAGCGAGGGGAGTTCTTCGGTGAACAAGCTCTATTACACGAGGATAGAAGACTAGCCACCGTCACAGCACAAGCCCCGGGTGTGGAATGTCTCACTTTAGAACGCGGGTAAAATACCCTAGTTGATACTATACAGTCCAGGCATAAAAAATAAACTAAGTTCGTATGAGTTAGTGGATACAGATATAGAGATACAAGACATGAAATGTTACATGAATCATTGTTGGATGTGTGGAATTTGGATGATTCGTCATGCCATTGGTTTTTCCATGGTGGGGCATGAACATAGAGCTCGCACTATCAGATATACTGTCAGATGATGATGATGATAATATCTCTACATCTAGGTACTGACCTAAACCACATGAAGGAACCTACCAAAATCATCTTGAAAGTATTATGAATATGTTCGCAGGCCATTCACGGATCTTCTTGGAAACATAGAGGAGCTAAGAAAAACCGTTCACCGAGCACCAAGGCCGTCGCAACCGAAAAAGACATCACAAGTTAAAAGCGGTAAGTTTGGCAAGACATACTGACTAGGACTTACAAGCACAGGAAAGGTGAGCCACCTAAAGCTTTTCTCATAAACTAGGCACTAAATGGACTGAGACACGCTTGAAACATGGTGAATTTTATGGTAGCGAATTATAGGCTGTAATTAAAAGACTCCACCTAGAAGTGCTGCCTAGAATTTGGGCTCGACTCGACTAGGCGCCTCGAATGCCTCACAGCACGCTTCACCTTGAATAATGGGTGGTAAGCCAGTCAACTCTGGCTAAACCCAAAACCAGTAAGTTTGATGAACAAATAATAAAGAAAAATTTAATTAAAAATACCCAAAATACTTTTTGACAATAAAATGTAAAGTATTGCCCTTATGAATAGATACCTACTTATTTATTTATCGCTTCTATACTTCTTTCAGAGTTTGAATACGTGGAGCTGAAGGACTTGGAGATTGTAGGCACCATGGGAGTGGGCGGTTTTGGGCGTGTAGAGTTAGTACAGTACAAACCCAACCCGACCCTCACATTTGCACTGAAGTGCCTGAAGAAAGTCGAAATGGTACAGCAGCAGCAACAGGAACATGCCTACAATGAGAAACACATCATGATGGCATGTGACAGCCCCTTTATATGCAAGTATGTTTATGTAATAATATTATTTATGTGCCTGTAAATAAATACTTTTAGTCTCAAAGGTGAGGTACAGTACAAGTAAGTTTAAATGGACAAGACGAGTAGGCAGGAAACACTAGAAGCTCTACACAAACATACAAAAGTCTCCAAAGCTGACATACTTACCTAGGTACTGCTAATTTTATTTTAGCACTGAGCTACAGAAATGTCCGATGAGTAAGAACGTGTACCTAAAATAGAATATAAAATATCTACTTACTAAACTCCTGTTTTAGATTGTATCAAACATTCAAAGACAACAAATACATCTACTTTCTGATGGAGCCTGTGCTCGGTGGGGATGTGTGGACCATTTTACAAAAGCAGCGCTGCTTCGCTGAGAACGCCGCAAAGTTTATGTCCGCTTGCGTAGTGGAAGCCTTTCAATTCCTGCATTCGAAAGACATCATCTACAGAGACTTAAAACCAGAAAATTTAATGCTTGACAAATCAGGCTATATCAAACTGGTAAGTGATAATCAAAAGAGATGAAATGGTAATGGTGAATTGTAAAAACTGAATTTACCAAAATCGTTTATTTTAGGTTGACTTTGGCTTTGCGAAAAGAATATCGCCGAACAGCAAAACGTGGACGTTTGCCGGCACACCAGAATATGTCGCTCCAGAGATCGTGCTAAACAAGGTTTGTTGATAAAAATCATTCATTTGAAAATACTGTATTATGATCTCTAAAGTCATTTAGCCAATTGTGTCAATTTAACAGGGCCACGATCGGGCTGTTGATTGCTGGGCGCTTGGTGTGTTTATCCACGAATTACTTGTTGGAAAGCCCCCATTCCGAGCGACTGGCGGTGACCACATGAAGACTTACACCCTGATCTTGCGAGGAATAGATGCCGTAGCTTTTCACCCGAGGGTGCCAAAGTCCGCGCAGATGCTCATACGCAAACTCTGCAGGGCAGTCCCCGCTGAACGTCTCGGATACCTTAAAAACGGCATTCTAGACATTAAAACTCATAAGTAAGTTAAATGACACCCAATTCAAATAGGTACCTACCTACGATATATTATAATTTATGTATCTTACCTACAGCAGTTCAAATCAACTGAGCTATGCCATATGACGCATGCAAATAAAAAATTCTAATTTAATTTGTGCTACGCATAAATATTTGGGACCATGCTTTATCGGTATTCTGTAGTGTAGAGTAGGACGTGATTCCGAACCGACCGCGTCGGTTAGTACTACCATTCCTAGTTGTTTGAAATAACTTACTTTTGATTCCTTATCTTTATTGGATATTACAATTAATTGACGTTTAGCGAGATGTTTTATGATAACCGCAAATAAACAATCGACAAAAATCTATCATTTAGCTGAACCATTTTTTTAACATCCGGGTAGGTACCTAATTTGTCAGTGAAGTCGTCTCAAAATGATACAGAATATCCAGCATCAGGGGTCACTAAACACCTAAAATAAACTGGTGTTTATGTTCATGTCATATTATCAACGTCCATATTGTTGTCTCCAGATGGTTCCTAGGCTTCGATTGGGATGGACTACGTGAAAGAAAGCTTAAAGCTCCACTAATACAACCAGTTTCCAGCAACGTGGACCTGTCAAACTTCGAGAAATATCCTAAGGACAAGCTGCCGCCTGATGAAACATCTGGCTGGGATTTGGATTTTTGAACTGCAAGATTATTGTAACATTGAAAACTCCAGTGAAGTATATCTATCTATGAAATATTTACCTAACTATCATCTAACAATTTGATGGTGGCCAGAGAAAGTAAAAGCTTTATTAAAAATACCATGTGTCCGGTATTTATTAATATTTAAACAATACGTGTCGTTTTACTTGTTGGTAGATATAGTTTTGTATATTTAGCTCATAAAATAAAATAAACTTAACTAACTACTTAGTTTATGGATATTTTTCCCTTTATTCATATTCAACTGTCATTTTAGCGTGGCTTTCAAAAATGCTCTATCATAATTTGTTGTCATGCAAGTGACAACAGATTTAGCAATCATTTTAGTTAGCTCAGCTTTAGAAGACCAAAATTAATATACCCCTTAGGATACATTATTGGTCACGACGAGTACCTTTGTACGTAGTAGTACGTACGTACAAGAACATAATATAAAAAAACAATGTTTAGGAAAAACCCTACTAATCGCTGCTAAATGATTTATGGCATGCGTGAGCTACATAACGCGCGAATGAAGGTTAGTGGGGAGAAGAACCGGTGCAGCGAGTGTACCTGTCGCTGTCTACCTACGCCCTTCACTAGAAGCAGTAACGTGCTAGCATTCTAGGCTAACCAGGAGCGATGTCAGCGAAGAGAAATTGAAATAAATGAATTGAACAGCACAAGCGAAATATTATTATATGGAACATTTGATGATGATGGCGCATGTAAATAATGTTTGTAATCTTAGTAGGTAAAAATATCCTAAAGTGGGTATTTCCATACTGCCATTCATGCAACTGTTTTATTTAGATAGGTATATTTATAATATGCTAATTATTAGTCATGGAATGCTCGGAATAGAGGTATTGACCTTGCCAAATAAGATTTCATACAATACTAGCCGTCGCCCGCGGGGTTGCTCGCATTCTAAATAGACCCTCTAGAGTCTAAAGGGTCTATTTAGAATGCGAGCAACTCTAAAGTTTAGAGTGTGACTTTTCAAAAATTAAATTGCTTTCTTAGTGCACCCCTACACTATATAAGGATACTACCCTCCAAATTTCATACCTATAGGACTTACCTATGGTTTAGGCTGTGCGTTGATTATCAGTCAGCTTCAAGAGTTTTTTATATATCTTGATGGTGATGATGATGATGATTTAAGACCTGTTTTGACAATACGAACAAAATAAGGATAATTTCAAATGAAATGCAGAATCTATCTAAGATTTTTAAAGTTTTAGGTAGGTAGGTAAAGGGATTCAGGATAAATAAAACTAGGTATAGGTATCGTCAGTCAGTAGAACGAGTCCATCGCGGAAATTATCTATACCTACATGAAAGCGCACTAGAAAACAACCTGTTTCATGCTTTCATTGAACTATATTATAATACGACCAGTGCAGGTCGGTCACCGTGTTGTGAAACTACTTAGCTACATAGTAGCATTTATGTAGGTCCTACATATAGAAAGGTACCTACTTGCTACTACCTAGGCATCGATGCAGCACAAACAGCCAAAACGCGAGACGCGGTGCAGTGCAGACGACGCGCCGACACGCATGCAACTCTATCGGATTCAGTTCGATCAAAGAGAATACAAAACACTGTATACTAGTATATTTAAACTTCGAGTCAGCCCAGCCTGCTTCGACAACAAGCCGGTATAGCCAGTCAGCCGTCATGTCAGCCCGCAGGCAGAACATTATTCTGTGAGCCAGTACCAAACGAACTCGGCACCGCACCGCGCGCGTCGCGACTCGGCCCGCTATGCTCGTACAATCACGATTTACGAATAAAAACATCATAAACTCAACACAATCAATATGCAAGCCTTTCAATAAGTGAAATAATGTGAACGAACCAAATGTTGCTCGTAAAGTTTTCGTAATTTAATTCGAGGAGGTGAGTTTGTTTGTTGCTAAAAGAAAGAGGTGGAATGATGCCAATGCAAACCATCGTTTATTTTCAAAATAATTATCGTCACTGCATTATACGTTTCTGTAGAGGCCTATTATAGAAAGCTCCACCGCTCACTACTACGTAGGTAGGTATCAAATTAAAATGCAAAAATGTTATGTATACCTATCTATTTAACTAAGCTTACCTATTAGTTGACCTCATACACGGATAACAGTACAGAAAAATCACAACATCCTCATCCACCTACGGGATTTGGTAGTTTATTTTAGCTGTAAAAACCAATATTAAGCTACACACGTCCAACACAGGCAAATAATACTTACAAAAATTTCCCAAGGTTACATACTACTTATAAATTACTTAATTAAAGCACAATATTAAGCCGCAAGTATGTATACTAGGTGATACGGTTGAAACTAGTGTAAGTACAGAAATAATTAAGTGGGGAGTTTGGTGATCAATCAAGTGCAGCGGATGGTGTCAGAGAGCGGCGACCGTGACGCATCATGGAGGCAGTCTGCCCTCGCGGAGATGCAGAATGCCAGATGCAGGCCCTGGCTGCGGCATTGCACTCCTTGCACCTGTATTGTGCCACTATCACAGCTGCTCTTATGTGTTGCTGCACAATGAAGAAAGGACACAGGTGGGTTCAACGAATATCTGTCGGGCGCACGGAGAAATTAGGTAATCTATTTTATTATAATAGGTCAAGCAGGCTAAATTAAAGGATAAGTCCATTGGTCCATATTTAAAGACTTCTGTGAATGAGTCAATGAATTAGCGTCAATTGTTTTACCTAGTTAACCATTGCAGTTAATTGAAACGATACTGTTTCAATTACATGATAGTTCCATCCTTTGTCAGAAATAGATACTAACTTAACTATCTATCTACATCTTGCAATTACTGTGTCACGCCCGGTAAAACAAATTCATGTAGAAAGCCATACTATTATCGAACCAATAATTCAGATTTTTTTTTGAAATCGAACTTACCTACTTATCGCACAGTTTTTAGTCAGATAGGTACTACCTAATAAAGGAAATTTAAAAAGTTTTCTTGAGACGGATGCAACATGAAACGATGATGTCGTGAACACCACAAACAAACTAACAGACAGATCATCTCTTTAGGGTCTGCTTTATCATCTCTCAGTAACGCTATCTGTGAAATAAAAATATTTCGATCGTTTTTAGATTATGCTGAAACTTATAGCATACCTTTCGGTCAGGAGGTACAAAACTAAAGCCACAGCTAAAGTTAAAAAGCTATAACGTCAAGTTTCTCTACAGACGGATAAAAGAATGGCGTGGACAAAACTTTCGAGGAGTTATTAGCCTGATGCTTGGCGCTGTATGGTGCTGTGGTGGAGCTATGGCGTTACTGCGCCCCGCCAATACTTTGCGGCTAGTCGCATCGCTCATGGCCCCCATGGCCTGGTTGGCAGCTGCCGTTTTCCACGTGGCCCTATGGACTAGCCACTCCACAGCGCCCATCTTATACCTCGCCATATACTGGTTACTGTCTGCTTCCGCCTCGGCTGCCATACTCTACCAACACCTCGCAATTGTATCCGACGACGTGGCAAAAAATCATATGCAAATATACATTCAAGGACTCTCCATGTTGCTGTCAGTATTGTTATCTGCAGTGGACTGCATTTGTTTTTATGATGAGGTATGCTCTGGTTTTTTTAGTTTCTTCCTTTTTAGATTCTTTAGGTATTTTTAAAGAATATGCAGCAGTATTTTGTATGCAATTTAATAAAAAATGAAGTAAACAAATATTCACGGACATTCAACACAACGCCTTCTAGTCCTAAACTAAGCAAAGCTTGAACTTGTACTTGTATTTGAGCAGTAACTCCTAAACTATCGTGCCAGTAGCAATCTAACTCTACAAGTGGGCAACTAGGTTACTACATATAAGTAACCAGTCACAATCGCCAAATGCTTAGATATAGCTCATAAAAAAAATACAGTGTCGTTTAAACTACGGTTAATTTCTGCAGTTATGAACGTAAACAATAATGAGAGAATTCGTACCGCAAGTCCATAAAACATTGAACGTGGAATTTATAACCGAAGCAGGTCGATTCTTCTCAGTTCCCGTTTTATTGAAGTGGGTATTACAACATTACCATAGAAGCACCGTAGGGACGTTAGGCTGATAAGGGCTTAGTCTCATTATTTGTTGCACAATCCTCTTTAGGATATAAAAAAAGCTGACGCAACGTTTAACAATAGGTACAACAGGATAATTAGGTACCTAATATAATTTAATTTACCTGCCTAAAGCTTGTTAGTAAAACTGCAGTAGGTAAATACTACTAGGTACTAGTAACTTAAATTATTAGAAAAACTTAAATTTCAACTTCAATTATTGGGGCCATCAATATAAACGATTCCGGATTTTTTTGTGGTTCACTAACACCGGAAATATAAAAAAAAGTCAGCAGTACCTAACCGGTTTCAGACTTTAGGGTAAGAACTATGTTAAAATCTTTGTACGATCAATTAAGATGGTTTTACAGAAATACTGTGGCAAATGCAATGCATGAATAAATAATATGCCGATCAGCATGCATATGGGAACTCGAAGAATTTACGAGAAGCGACGCTGTCCGAGTTCTACTTTCTAGGAGTGCTTATTTATATTTACATAACAACAGGTTGAAATCAATTTTATAGTCGTTTAATTTACAACTATAGTTTTGTAGAAGTTGATTTAAGTATTGTGAGATATTTAGAACGCACTGCATGAGTCAGTCAGACAGACCCCTGACGCCGCCACAAGACGCCCGAATCGTCTCGGAGTTCAAAGTACCTAAGTTAGGTATAGTATACCTACTCAGCTGCGTCTGGCATGGCGCCGAGCTATGGCATTTCCCATAACATTATTAACCATGATAACTTAATGGTTTCTTTGCACTCCACCGATATGGTACCTATACTACTGCCGCTTGTTATAAACATTTCTAGTGTAAACTATACATTGTGAAATTAACGCATGCCCAACGTGTATTATACTAATTTGCAGATACTAAAACGTTATGAGAACAATCTGAAATCACCAGTTGAATCTAAAAACATTGGATACAAACATAACGATGCTCATTTCTATTCGAAAATATTATATTTTTGGCTGAATCCACTTTTGTATAAAGGTTATAAAGAGCCCTTAGAAGAAAATGACTTTGGTGAAATACCTAATAACGAACGATCCAAAAACGACTACGACCAATTTACAAGGATATATTCCAAACAGGTACCTACCTAAGTGCATTATAAGTAACAAGGTGTAACATAATTACCCTATAAGCCCGAAGGGGGCGTAATCAGACCGACCACCTGAGTGCTTGGACATGTGCAAGGGTCAATAAATCGTAATTGAATTTTTATACAAAAGTACAACTTTTATTATTTTAGACATTTGTGACAACCCGAATTGTTTGTTTAATATTTGCGTAAACCCGTACACATGCATGCACACGCAGGTACCCTCCTACCGAGTCGCACGCACACCCTAGCTGTGTTTAGGTACATTTTAAGTAAAAGTTACGAGCTCATTTCATGAATGAAAAACATCGAAATCTCAAAAGTCGTAGAACAAACACTGTTTGCCATGACCCGTAGAATACCTCTTTTTCGGACTTATAGGGTAATTATGTTACACCGTGTATACCTACTGTACTTTAAATTCTTTGTTTATCTATAAAATATTCATTGATGATGGGTTTCAGGACAGAAAAATAAACATAAAAGAACCAAATATATGGCAGTGTTATTTAAAAAAAGTTTGGCCAAACTTTTATATTGCTGGTATACTGAAACTATGCGGCGATTTGATTGGTATGGTGCCAGCGCTTGGTTTGGCTGTTATAATTCAGTACATCGAAGGCCCCAATCCTATTTACGACAGCAGTAACCATGTCACAATTGAAGAATTTTTCAACAATGGTTACGTCATGCTGTTTATTGTTACGCTGGCACTAATCAGTCAAGCTTTTCTATCTCAAAATTCTACTCATCTGGTCACGGTTGAGGGCATGAGGTTAAAGACTGCGTTACAAGTAAGTGTCATGTTATTATTTGTACCGATATTATATGTCGTTTACTCATCAGATAATTAATCACAGTTTTTATTAACAGGCTATAGTTTACAACAAATGCATGAGGTTAGCTCCATGGTCTTCGAAAGATACAACATCAGAAGAAGATAAACCTCTTTTGCACAGTCACGAAGATTCGGCCACAACACGCTCTGGTCTTTTGACTAACATAGTTTCTCAAGATACTTACAATATTATGTCTTGTGTTTGGATTTGCCATTATATTTGGGCTATACCTTTAAAGGTGATATCGAGTGATTTTTCCATCATTATAACCAGTTTCTAACACTTTACTTTAGTTTGCTAATTTGGATTATTTTTAGGTGGCTGTCATATTGTACTTATTGTACAGAAGATTAGGTGTAAGTGCAATAGTAGGAACCGCTGCAAGCGTGTTTATCATAACACCTCTACAATTTTACATCGGAAAGAAGCTATCGGACAATTCAAAAGAAGTATCAAAATGCACTGATCACAGAATATCAAAAATGACAGAAATATTGCAAGGAATAAACGTTATCAAGATTTACGTATGGGAGGACTTGTTCAAAGAAAAGATATTGAACTTAAGAGAAATGGAACTAAAGCTATTAAACAAAGATTCAATATACTGGAGTTTCCTAAGTATGTATTTAGTAGTATGGTATGCGTGCTATGCGTAGCGTGTTGTATAAATAACAACTTGATGTTTCAGCTTTCACAACACAAGTATCAACAATACTGATAACGGTGATTACGTTTTCTACATATTACTTCATAGAAAATAACGCTGGTCTAACCGCGGTTAACGTGTTTGCTAGCTTGGCATTTTTCAACCAGTTGACAGTTCCGCTGCTTATCCTACCAGTGACCGTTCTCATCGTGATTCAAGCCGTGGTAAGAACTTTAATAATATAATAAAGCATGATTTTACTTCACTGATGTTTTGACATAGCACTACCAAAAAATAAAAGTAATTTTAAAAAAATATTTAGGTCAGTACGAGAAGGATCAGAGATTTTGTTGAACTCCCTGAGGCTAATAACTTGACAGCTGAAGGAAATAATGAACACTACACAAAATTGGACAAGTTTAACGAAGAATTTGTTAAAAATTCTCCAGCAGAAGAATTGAAATTTTGGGATAAAGAAGACGAAAATGAAACTACAGATTCTCAAAATGATGATAACTTTTCTGATGAAGAAATACCTGACCTTGTCGCAAAGTGCGATGTCGTAGTAAGATTTCGAAACGCAGCATTTACTTGGGGAATGAAAGATGAAATTTTATTAGAAATCGAAGATTTAGAAATTCCAGCAGGTAAAAAATACGTTTTCGACATTCACATAACTACTTCATTTAGGATTACCAATATAAAGATTAATTTATTTTAGGTAAGCTTATAATGGTTGTTGGTGGAACTGGATCGGGAAAATCGTCTTTTCTGTCTGCAATTTTGGGAGAAATGTTTTTGGACCGAGGTGATATAAGTTTTAATGGGTAGGTAACTATTTTATTATTTTTTCGAATCACACGCAATGACACGCACATATCCAGAGATCTTTTTACTAATTTATTTTTATTGTGAAGTACAAAATAATGTTAACATATTTTTAAGGTCCTGTTCCAATTGGTACGCTGGCCAGCCTCCGTGGTTATTGGAAGGCTCTGTTCGAGACAACATAGTGATGGATAGTCCATGGTGTCAACATCGGTACACACGGGTGCTTCGTGCAACGGGACTCCGGCCGGACTTGCAACTTTTACCGGGTAAGATAAAAACACTAGTGAATGATCTTAATGACAAAAAACTATGGCGCACTTCAGCATTTTCACCTTATGCTCTGGGTTTAGGTAGATTTCATTTCGATATTTGATAACTCATGTCTCCTTCCTTTTGATGACATTCGACGACTCAAGTGTTTTGTTATTATTATAGAAGGTGATGCTACAACACTAGGAAGTCACGGCGCACCGCTATCCGGAGGTCAACGAATACGTGTTTGCGTTGCCAGAGCTCTTTACTCCTCTGCGAGACTCTTAGCTTTGGACGAACCACTTGGCGCATTGGATGCTGAACTGGCGAGGCATGTTGTAGTGCGAGGACTGGTGCCAGCAGCGAGAGCGGGAAGGACTGTCATCCTTGCGACTAACCGCCTTGAGCTCATGCACTATGCTGACTTGGTAAGCACGAGTATGGTACTTTATTATGGCAACCATTCAAAACAAATCATTGTTTGATTTATCCATTCATACACACGAAAGTTCAATTAATAATTGAGTGCTGAATCACAAAGCGCAGAGCTATAAAACAGCCTCAACTTATATGAACAACAACGCCTGTAGCTATTCACCTTTGCGTAAAAATTATATTATGGGTGAAAAAATTGTTTGAAATATAGATGAAAGCTGAGAAAGTTTAACTAGCAATTTCCATGTCGATGGCGTGTTAAATACTAGACTCGACCACTAAAGTTACCGTGCGAATCTGTTTCAACCTGAAAATCAGGGTGGAACCGTCTGCCCTGTTAGACAGCAATAAGCTGAGTCGGGGCCGATTTGGCTGCATACAGCGCGGAACGAGACTTAGCTAGTAGGTATACCCACTTGTTACGTTAGGTTACCTATAGCTTTTACTTGACTATTATTTTGTTTGCTTCTTGTAGCTATATTTTTTACGTCCGTTCTGTATTTTTCTGTGTGTATGTCAAATAAACTATCTATCTATCATTTCAGATATTGGTTATGGAGGACGGCAGAGTGGCTGGTTTCGGTCGAGCCGGTAGTGACGGGAATGGTGTGCTGGCGCGATGGGCGCACTTAGCTGGAGAGGCGAGAGCTGCAGCAGCACGGACCGGCGCGGGACCACCCGGGGGGACCGCCAGAGAACGCTCTAGGCTTGTGCGAGCACTGAGCCGGGCGAGGTTTAGCAGATGCTCATCTGATGACGCATCTTTGGTCAGCATTTTTACATTACAACCTACATTACAGTCCACTTCTGACTTTTTTGGTTATACAAGGTGTAACAAAATTACCTTATAAGCCCGAAGGGGGCGTAATCAGACCGACCACCTGAGTGCTTGAAATTTGCGACAACCCTAAGTGTTTGTTTACAATTTGCGTAAACCCATACACACGCATGCACACGTAGGTACCATCCTACCGCGTCGCACGCACACGCTGTGTGTAGGTACATTTTAAATAAAAGTTACGAGCTCATTTCATGAATGAAAAATTTCGAAATCTCCAAAGTCGTAGAACAAACACTGTTCGCCATGACCTGTAAAATACCCCCCTTTCGGACTTATAGGGTATCTATGTTACACCGTGTATAGACGAGTAGATTTCGCTGGGATTGGTACGGTATCGATTTAATAGCGCTGGCTTTGGATGAGCGAGTCGAATTTTATATCAGGTTTGGCTGTCAAAGCACCCCTCAACTTTCCCTCTTTTTTCGCTGAGCGCTAATAAACCGTGACGGGACCTGTATCTCAGACTCATGGAGCTGAAATTACGTCACAGCTCTTCATCTCACTTTTATGATCTGGACATTGTTGTAAACTTTTTTAGATGTTGGTTTTATAAACTATGTTAAAATAACTGCTATAATGCTTTAGCTCGGCATCAACGAAGCTGCTGGTGCCCACTTTCTGGCAGAAGTGCCGACCTGCGTAGGAGGCAGTTGGAGACGAGCTACTGTACATCGGCGGTCCTTACTTTCGAGGCAGTTTTCATCACCACCATCAACTAGGAATAATACCAAGTAAGATTACCTAAACATATCGAATTCCTCTTCTTTACATAAGGCCTTAGAAAAAAATGTTCCTGCAAGAGTCAGGCGACCACAAGCTTTTAATCCTTCAAAATAAAACGGTTCCAGATTCTTTAGCACTAAGATTCCAAAAACCTTACTTTTGTAAATGGTTTCAGAAGGCGAAGAGATGTGAGGCGCGCAATGAGTGTTGATGAGTCCAAGGTTACTTTGCAGAACGAAGTGAGCAATTCTCGTCGTGGGTTCCGCCCTCGCACTCAAAGGACGCTCACCAGGTTAACTACATACATAAATCTTTCAATTTATATTCGAAGTAGTATGACAGTGTTAAGATAAGAAAAGAATCTTCGCAGACTGTAGACTTACTGATCGGTAGATAGTTTGGTCGGGTTGGACTTCTAGTACGCACCTTGACCGATACTGAATCGCTGTAATATTATGCACTCTACCAAATACCTTCATACTGATTAAGAGCCCTAGCGATCAGAAAGTCTGCAGTCTGCGACTTGTCTAAGGAACCTCCCACTTGACTTAAGTTATCAGACTTTAAGATATTATAAAACTCTTTGTGATTCACAAAGTTTTTTTGTGGAAAACATCAGACAAATGCCACTTTTCAAAAAATTACTTCCGCTAATTCGGTATCGAGAGCTTTCGTCATTACAAAGTTTTGAGTAGAGATGACTCACGCGCGTATTTTGTGAAAGTTGATGTTCCTATTTCACACGAAATTACCAAATAAACTAAGCCATACTTTCACCTTTAATGTTGTATTGTGACTCGAATATTATTTAATTTTAACTATTGAGATACTTACCTAAATTGGATTTCAAAAATATTTTTATAAATTACGTTACACAGATGGACCCAGAGTACACTGCGGCGTTTGATAAGTTCTCACTCGGAATCACAGACAGATGTTCCAGCAACGAATGGTGAGTCACTAGCATAAAATAACATTACTTATTGATTTATTCAAAAACATCTTATGAATGATTTTAATCAACTGGTTTACTGTGATTACATTTTGAGGTGTATTCAGGTATCAGAGAGGAAAATGCATCTGAGTCAGTATTAAACTCGCTAGCTTCTAATGGAACTAATCCCAGTATTGTCCCAGAAGAATCTCCAACTTCTAACCAAGACGACGACGAAGAAGTTATTGATGAGGTACATTTAAATTTTATACATGACACATTATTCCTTCATCATTTTATCAAAATGTCATAGTTTACCTACTAAGTACTATTTATAGAAAACAAACCGTCCATGTTCGATTTACGCCAACGATCTGATTTATGACTCCGATGTCTTACCTTGCCCACCCCTTCACAATGAACCGTCACTCATAAACGATTTAGACAGTGGCTCTCCTAGAGGCGGATTCAAGCGCTAGCCGAATAATATAATGATAGTTGAAACGGTTTAGAGTAAAGGGGCTAGACTGTCAATCCTATTCCCTATATCCCCAGCACACAATATGGCGGGAGTATGGACGAGCTTGTGGATGGTGGGGCGCAGCTTACTGGGCGGCGGCGGCCGGCGCTCAGGCGCTAGCGGTCGCAGCCGACTGCTGGCTTTCATACGCCATAGCTGGCGCTTCCAACGAGACCACAGTACAACAGGTATTATACCCGCTAGATTTTGCAATCGATATTGATAGAGTAGACAAAGAAACACTGTTTAATGAAAATCTACAAATTCGTTGTATTACACGGCCATGTTTATGGCAAGTATATTTTGATCTAAGAAACATGAAAGTCAAAACATGCACGACTGATGATTATGTTTGTCGCATAGTGTGATTGAAAGGTGCGCGGTACGTGAATACTGAATAATAAGTACCTTTGTCGGTGTAGATGTGGAACAGTGTGCGGATATACGGCGCGTTGTGTGTGTGCTGCGCATGCGCATTGTGTGCGGCGCAGGGTGCGGGAGCGGCGGCGGGTGCGCGAGCTAGGCGCGCGCTGCACGAGCGTCTCCTGCACGCGGCGTTGCACGCGCCGCACGCACACTACCACACCACGCCGCCCGGGTACACGCTGCATCGCTTCTCAGCTGATATACTCATTGTTGATAAGGTGGGATACACCTTATTAACACTACTTTTAGTAAAATATGGTAAAATTCGTGAGGAGAACACTGTAGGATATGTGTCCTCCTACGAAAAGGGAAGGTATTCGGTAGTATTACTGTTCAAACTCCGTGATAACTTCGTTTGCGCGATCTAGGATATTTCTCATGTTAGTTCTTATGTAGCGAGATTGCGCTACATTTTTTTTTCCACTCGATTCTGTAAAACTGATTTTCTCTATAGAGTCGACAGGTATTAGTTAACCTAGTACCTGTTTTTATTTTTGACCTCGCTTCCAATTTTTTCCCCGGGCCCTTTGACATGTGCCTGCGCATTTTTTTATATTTCATTTAAGATGACAGGTGCTACGACAGTTACACGTTGAGTCCTCAGAAAAGTCTTAACTCGTAGGTTCTAGCTTAATTTTGGTACCTTGTGGACATTAAATAGCAAAGATATAAACGCGCTTCGAAAAATTTCAAGGCAGCGTTGACATTTTCGTAGCCCGTAGACTAGGGGTCACGAGCTACGAAAATGTGTTAACGCCCAGAAAAGACATCAACGCGCTCCACAAAACCTTGTAGCTCTTAGACACAGTTTCGTAGCTTGTAGTACATTCTGTTTCGTAGCTTGCAGACCAACGCTGAAAAACATCAACGCGCTCCTAAAATTCTCGCTGCAGAAAACGTCAAAGTTAGCTCGTAGACCCGACCCTACTTAGAAAAGATATCTAAACAGTTTAAAATAAATTAAAGTATTTTTCTCAATGTAATTGTTGTGTTAGTAATTAACTTTATGTCTCATCTTTCAGAAACTGCCAACCGCGATCAGTCGTTGGGCACAGCTTATGTTTGTTTGTGCGGCTGCGATGCTGGTCAATGCAGTAGCAGCTCCTTGGACTGTAATAGCACTGTTACCGGCAATACTAAGTTATCTTTTGCTGCAGTCAGTCTACTTGCGAAACGCTAGGTAAACAAAACTTGTACCACTTGTACCTACTATATTGTAGTGTTTTTCTGTGACTGGTCTAAATGGCCGGATATTATTCAAAAGAACTGGAAATCTAAAAATTCTTTAGTGGACTAACCTTCAATTGTCTCTTTTTTAGGGAATTGCAACGTTCCGAAGCCCGAAGCGCTGCGGGTGTGGTGTCACTTTGCGCGGAGACGTTTCAGGGTGGGGCCACAGTGCGCGCGGGCCGCTTGCAGTCCCGAATGCGCACTGCATTTTTGCAGAAACTCGACACAAATCAGAATGTGATGTTGTTGTTAAATGCTGCAAACCGCTGGCTAGGACTTAGTTTGGTAAGTGTTGCAAACTAATATTAAAAATACCTTACGGAATATATTTTGACAAAAAGAGCTTTTTGTTATTCTCCTATAGCTTTAGACGGTGAATATATCTCCTTAGGTAATAATCTACACGCATTGATCCTTGTTTATTGATATCGTTTTTATGCGGAAAAATGTATGGCTACCTGAATATAGGTACTTGTTTTGGACTGGAGATTGCACAATATCGAAACTATTTTACCTGCAGGACTTAGTTGGTGCGGCAAGTGTATGTGTATCACTCGGGGTCGCGTTATGTGGAGGCAGCGCTGCAGCGGCGGGCTTAGCGGGCGCATACTCGCTACTACTGCCGGCATACCTCGCTCACCTCGCGAAATGTCGCGCTGACTTGGACCAGCAACTAGCTGCACTTGAAAGGGTCCACGTTGATACTAATATCCCGCAGGAAGATTATAGAGAGGAATGTGAGTTCTTTTGTTTTTATCCTGCCAGATCATTTTGTCCTTTTTTAGATATAAAATCACTGAGTGTAATTATGCAAAATCGCAAAGCCGATTTAGAGAATAACAATACAAAGGTTCAGGAAAAATATCATTTTGACCCAAACAAATTTTACGACCAAAAATGTGTACTACCAATTATTAATTCTTCCAAGACCAAAATAGGTCATTAGTGGAAATGTTTTGATCGGAATACTTGTTTCGGTCAAAATGATGTTTTTGCTGTAGTACCATTGCATTGTTATTCTTCGTCCCCATCGTCTTTAACATACCTAGCCTAATAGTTATCACAATTATTCAAACATAACTTGCTTACCGTTTCAGGTGAGATTCCTCCGGGGTGGCAGAGGAATGGAAAGATTCAATTTGAAAATGTTTGCATACGTCACGAACCTGGATCTCCGCCTATTTTGAATAACATCAACCTTACTGTTGGTCCCGGAGAAAAGGTGGGTTTTTTTTTAGAATTGATCGAGTGAGCGAAGCGAACGAGATCTTAGTGACAACTTAGACAAAAATGCTTTGTATGTTTGTATGTTTGTTCTTAGAGCTCTTTTGAACCGCTTATCCGATCTTCACAGAATTTGGTAGGTATACGGATAGTACTCTGAAGTTTTACTGGTTTGTTAAATGAAGTAAATCGGTCAAGGGGTCGTGATGTAACGAGGGTCCAAATAGAGTAAAAAAAAAGTCGTACAAAAATATCAAGTGGGGTGTCATATGATAGGGTTTTGTTTCGACATTCCAAAACCGTTTTTATTTTGATTCTAGGACTAATAGTTTTAGAGTTGTAAAAATTACAAATTTGGAAAACCCAGTATAACGTGAGCTAACATTTCTTGGAGTTTCAATGATTTTATAGTTCAAGTAAGACTGGTACTTAGCTAGACGGCGATTTCGAAGCGATTTGCAAAGTTTATTACAACCATTGGTCAATAAAAATTGTTTGGGTTTTATTAACCTCCGACCATCACGAGATCTCAGTTCGGGTCGAACTACTAGTAATCATCACATCATGGACTCCTTGCTTAGCTACTTTATCACCTTGATTTTTTTAGCTAGCGATTTGTGGTAGAAGCGGCAGTGGAAAATCAACCTTATTGCTATCATGCATAGGCGCCACCACCATCTCCAGTGGTCGTATTTTACTCGACGGAGAAGACATCGCGCAGGTGCCTCTGAGAACGTTACGTCACAGAGTGGTGGTGTTGCCACAAGACCCGGCCATGTTCTCGGGAACTCTACGGGAGAATCTAGATCCACTTGCTGTGCACACTGATGAGGAGATATTGCACTGTTTGAGAGCAGTGGGGCTGTATGATTTCGTCACAGCTCAACCGGCTGGGCTTGGTATGATATGCCATTTACATAACTAGTAGGATTTAGTTTTGATAAAGTTTTTTTTGAGCTTCATGTAAAATGGTGATTCCTTACAATATAAGTTTCTCATTTTGTTTTCACCTGTATCACTTCTTGCTTTCGCTAAACTCCGTCACCACACTCTCACACGAAAAGTATGAGCCAAGAGGCAGGTCTTTTGTAACTACTTTTTTGCCAAGTCTATTATCTGATCGGGTTTTTAAACGTGAATTTTATAAGGATCGTCTACAATGTTCCGCATACTATGTAAAAACGATTCCATTTCTTTATATGGAGAGACATGTATCAAAACATTTTTTTCTCAAACATACTATATGTATGAAAATCCATTTCTGTCGTGTTTAGCGGCCAAATAAATTACATACAAAACTCATATCTGTCGTGTAATTTAAAAACGGAACGATCTTTTACTCCATAACATGGCAACCAAGGAGGTAACTTATCAAAGGTTTTATTCAAATTTCGAACAGGCTTTCAAATAGAATACTGAATATTGAAAAAAAAAACAGATGAACACTGTGACTTCGTTGTTTGTTATTGATTTTGCAAAGTAATTGTATTTTCATATAAAAAGTTTTGCCTAAGTACATACTTATTAGTTACATACTTAGTTTTAATTTCCGCGCATTATTTGAAAAAAGTACTATACAAGCCTTGGCCACAACTAGGCAATGATGGACTCGTCTTCGACTCGGCCCACATTTGCACGTTCGTCCCTCATTGCCTCTGTTGCGGGCCGCTGCAGTAATGTACTATTCCACGTTTGTGATTCATAGAATGCAGTATAGAGCAGTCTCGTCGCGGATGGAGCGTGGGTCGCGTGGCGCGAGCGTGCGCGGCGCGGGCTGCGTTACACGCGCGGCCAGCAAGCGCATTGTTATTGGACGAGCCGGCGGCCGCAATGGACGCGCCAGCCGAACGCGCGCTTCTCGCAGCCATGGCAGCTGTCGCACCGCACACTACCATCGTCACAATCGCGGTAACTATAGTCTAACCAATAATCATATTCAAACTTTGACACAGTGCTGCCGGCTTTTCAAGTTAATTAGATGAGCAGCTAATGTGACATCTAATCAAAAATTCCAAAAATAACTGATTATATCATGCCAAATTCAGTTTTAGTTTGTAGCAAATGGTTGTGACTTCTCTTTATGGAAATATTTCCACATTATAACCACGTTTTTGACTATGACACTCAGACTCAAACACAAGCGTAATTGCATTCATTCGTACACGCATAACGCCGGGATGAGCTTGGCTAAGCATCCCTGTGTATGTGTACAATGCAACTAATAACTTTTACATGAAAGTAAACTTATTAAACTAACAAAATTAATCCGATCTTAAAAATCTGTCACATAACATCACTAGCAGACAGAATTATTACGCGTTTTGGCATTAGCGAACTGTCAAACTTTGAGTCTAATTAGTTGTTAGAGTATGACTCCTAACGACCGTAAGATCAAAAGCAGTTTAAACTATGGGTTTCGTTAACTACGATTACATTTTGATCGATGGATTAATCTACTGTCATCTCTGTCAGTTTAAGCTACCGATGGTCGATTAACTAACATTGATCTTATGAAATAATCGCAGGCTGGAGGTTAAACTCTATTTCGTGGTTTAAACCACTATTGATCTTACGGCCCTAACCCCCAAATTATGTTTCCAGATTTATCTTGGATCTAACAAAAACCGCCAAAAACACACGGTGTTTTTGGCGGTTTTTGTTAGATCCAAGATAAATCTGATAACGTGGTAAGGCCGTAAGTGTCCTAAGCCTAGTGTATTTGCGATAGTATTTTTTTTGTGCTAATTAATATGAAAGTTATTTTGAAAAAAAAAATTGTTGTTTGTTCTTTCAGCATCGCATATCATCAGTGCGGGGCTACGAACGGGCTGTGGTCGTAGAAGAGGGTCGTGCAGTAGAGCAAGGCACGGTGTCGTCACTCCTGTCTCAGCCGAGCTCGCGTTTAGCGAGAATGCTTGCGACCGCACATCGACTCGATTGAAATCTTCATTCTTTGAGAATAGATGCGGATGAAGTGTATTTAAAAAAAAACATCTGGACGTAGAAAGTTGACAAAATGGGACTATGGTTGACATAACCAAGTGCTTATTATCTTTGACGAGATTTTTGAGTGTAAAGTCGCGGCACCGCAGAAGTTTGTACTATTATCATGAGATTCAAGTTTTTCGAGAATGAGGCCGTAATACTGAAACGTCACTGAAATTTAAGCACCACTTAAAATTGCTCTGCCTCTGTTTGACGTTACTCATTTGTAAGAGATGGCAATAATTTAAGCGTGAACTTAATTTAAGTGGCGTTTGAGAATTCGGCCATGAGAGCGCTAAAATTCCTTACTTGAAAGAAACATGAATGTGTCGAGGGTACAGGAAAGACCATTTTTGTGCTTTCCTAATAGTAAGTAGACTACATACACTATAGATCCAATTCTACTAATAAACGTAAAAAATCCAAAGAATCTATAGAGAAAATTTATTTGTTTTGAAACGGTGATTTGAATAGAAACTGTAAGCATTATACATAAGACGAGACTGAGATAATGTTATTATTCAAATTAATATAATTTTGTAGGCATTCTTACTAATGACGTAAGTATCTATTATGACATCTTATAATGTATGGCCGGTCGCAAATATTTGTATGTAACTAAAAACGTGTTATGATATGAACGAGTACATATAATAAATATATAATAAAATACCAAAGTAGTTTCCATTTTGTATTTCCAATAGATCAACAATTGCACACAACTCTTTAAAGCTCACATATACGGTGCGCAGGCGCACACCACACTTGCCACCAGAGTCAACGATTCTTCATAAAATTATATCACTACATAACAAATTACAACAATATTACATTGGCACCGATTTATATATTTATATAAAAACATTTTGTGTCACAGCACAATATAAAAATATTTTACTTACAGTATGTACCTACTTACGTGGACATAATTACATTTTAATCTAAATTAAATCTCCAAACGTTTAATAAATTCTTTTTTTTTACTTACAACTATATTGGTATTCACGTCTTATCGGACAGGACGGTAGACAAGTTTACATATCGATGCTGATTTTTGAGTAGATCCTAATATCGTAATTCTGTACAAATCTTTGGTAAAATTCTTAACATTCAAATATTATATTGTATAGAAGTTTAACGTGTGAAATATTATTTACAAGGCACATTTGTTATAAGCCATCTGTGGTTACTGCATCGAAGGCACTATTAATTGATGAAATCGATATCAAGTTCTATTTATTCTTTCTAAACGCCAAGTTGTTAAGTTCTCGGTCTGTGCTAGCAGTGAACAATGTGAACTTATATTTTTATAACATTTTAATATATTTTTGCAGTGAACACCAACAATGTTAACAATCCATTATAATTTAACATGTGACACTAAACAACAAATGATGTTGCAACAACTTCATTTATAAACATCATATATATGGAGCTGCAACCTTTATCACCTAGCCCGATATAATAACACTGCCCCTTTCCAAATATATTCGTTAATTTGCCGACGCTAAAGTAAGGTTGTTATTTGAGCCGTTAGTTACGGATAGAACCGAGCCGATAAGGTACATAGGCCTTATCGGCTCGGTTCTATATAATGAGCAATCAGAGAATATTGTGATTCATATTTTAGGGTTCTAGTCGTCAACGTCTTATTTTTGATTCATTTAAAATCTTAACCTTTTTTTACAGTTTTACAAAACTAGTTTAAAAACACACGCAATCCAAAAACTACGATTCATTTTAGTATTTCGAAACAACCGAAGAACCAACTTTTAATATGATAGGCTCTATGTCACCGAGACTAGCGTAACTTGATCCTACCTTTTTAGTAGGAGGAAGTTACTAGTCATCCGCAAACTTTTATATCTGTTTTTTTTTTAAACATATTTACATTGAACACATGCCCCCAAATTATGTTTCCAGATTTATCTTGGATCTAACAAAAACCGCCAAAAACCGCGTGTGTTTTGGACTTAACCCCTGTCAATAAGTTGTCAGAGTTATATGATACATTATATCTGACAACTTATTGACAGGGAACTAAGTCCAAAACACACGTGGTTTTTGACGGTTTTTGTTAGATTCAGGATAAATCTGATAACGTGGTAAGGCCGATTATGATAAAATAATCATAAGAATATTGAATAGTACTGCACTTTATGATTTGCAGATATGAGTTAGCCATGTCAATGACACAAATAAAGAAGTCAAACTGTCAAACTTAAGGCGCTGTGTGTGACATGTCAACATTTCAATTAAAGCGAAAGTTCTTAATAGTTCCATACGAGCGAACGATACCTTATCACAATACACCGAAGTTTATTTTCAACTGATTTAGAATCATCTACTTGAAACAAGAATATTCTCAACTAATCTGCTTTTACGATTATGTAGTGCACAGTAAACTAGTCCTTCAATAGAATGCTACACTGACCAAATTGCATTAACCATTTGTCGTGGCACAAACACCCTCGCAATAAGACTAGAGAGGGTTAACTAAGTACAGATTATATTTGGATAAATACCTGGCCGTATCGGACGCAGGCTCTGACTGTTGAGAACGAATGGCTTGAGTTAGATGGCTTATTTTGTATTGGCGTTGCGTTATGTGGGCTCACTCTTGACGCCGGCGCTCGAAGCGACGGCCAAGCGGGCTTCCTCGGGCAATCGCTCGGCGTTTGTAAGGATGTCTGTTGTCGTGCACAGAACTCGGAGGGAATTTAGCACAGCTGTAATAGTACAAATTATCACAGTGAGTAATGCGATAAAAAGATATAGTAGGTACCAAATAACACGGCAATACAGGTCATTCACCCACCTTCACCACGATGTCGCAACATTCAATTTATGTATGGTAAACAAACAGTACTAACGAGATTCGAGCGATACCGTCTTAGCGACAGGTTTGTATGGAAAGCGACAGTATTAGCCATACATAAATTGAATTTTGCGACATCGTGGTGAAGGTGGGTGAATGACCTGTATTGCCGTGCTATTTGGCACCTACTATAGAATCAGATATTCATGGACATTTCATACACCGCCCTCTAGCCCCAAACTAAGGAAAGCTAGGTAACGTATTGATCGATAGGATCGATAGGACTGACAACGCTAAGGAACACAGGTTCTCGAATGACACAAACCGGAAGTGTAGGATAGCCTGCCACCTGATGGACCAACAACTTTATTAGGATCGCAAGAAATCTATATAGAGGCTTATTTCCAGCACAAATTATATTAATAAGTCATTTATTTTCTAATACACAAGTACTGTTACTTATATCATGACACTGGCTTCCGCCCGAGACGTCGTACGCGTCCCGTTTCACGCGTACGAAGTGATTTTACGGGATAAAAAGTAACCTATGTGTTAATCCAGGTTACGAACTATTTCTATTTCAAGTTTCATCCAAATCGGACCAGCAGTTGCAGCGTGATTGAAACACAAATATCCAAATATCCACATTGACATTTATAATATTAGTGGGATGGGATTATTACAAATTGATATGATGAAAATGACGTTGTACCTGGACGTAGCTCGACGAGTGAGCAATGCTGCTCGGCCCATAATAACGTAGTTCGAACGAGATCAGCGCCACTGCTGCACGATACACATGCGCTGAACGAATCCACTAGCGCAGCGCTTACTACGCTGAACTGTACTTTATGCTAAGGTTAATCATTGGATGGTTATTCCGTCGTGTTACGACGGTCATAATTTCAAAACTACATGTAATATATAAATCTTATCATATTCATATTAATTTAAGGTTAAATGTGTGTGTCTTGGCGGTAAATCGTTAATGTGATAAGGCTCGGCCTATATATTTCTGATGCCCCACTAGTTTGCCGATGCTATCAAAGACTACGATTACCTAGCGATACTATAAAAACTTTACACATATACTTATGTCAATTATATTCGAATTCTAACCATGTCATTTATTTATTTAACTCTTTATTGCACAAAAGAACAAATGTACAAGTAGGTGGGCTTAATGCTATAAGCATTTTCTACCTGCCAACCTTACAGGTCAGGAGAATGGTTGGCGTGCAAACTTAAGATAAACAGTACCTACATGTTCAAAACAATAATAATGAATAAACAGAAAAGAGAACAAATTGCACTAATAGTATGGGTTAAGTTAGAGTACCTACATGAGCTACAATTCAGAACATAGAAAATAAAGAAACCTACCTATGTATTTCGCTTTGATGCATCCTGTTTCAAGAGGTGTTCATAAACGAGTCTCTTAAAAACCAATTTATTCGGAGCCCTTTGTATGTTACTTGGAAGAGCATTCCAGAGCCGTACGGCTGCCACCTCAAAAGAGTTACCGCGGGAGGATGTTGAGTGCATAGGAGTAGCCAAAGCTAGGGTGTTGGTGGATCTTAGGTTGCGATTGTGGGAATCGGAGAGGAAGGAAAATTTACTTTTAAGGTATTGGGGAGAGTTATTTTCATTAAGTATCAAGAAAAGAAGGCATAGGGTTCTCCTGTGTCTTCTTTCGCGGATAGGGAGCCACTTTAGTTTGGAGCGATATTCCGACACGTGATCGTACTTACGAAGGCCGTAGATGAATCTAATGCAGGTGTTCAGTAAGCATAGTCGATTATAGGTAGGAGAAGGGAGTAGACTAGGGATATTTTGGTTTTAATCGGGAGAAATTTTTTAAAGCGAATAATTGAGTGAAGCGATGCAAAAAATTTACGTGATACTTCCTTAACCTGTGCCGACCGATTTAAGTTAGCGTCAAGAAGGAGCCCGAGATTTTTAACAACCGGAGAAAAAGAGATGGGACAGTTACTGTACATCAAGGGGGTAAGAGAGGTAAGGTAAATCTTCGCATGCTGGCGTGTGCTCCCTATGATGATAGCCTGGCACTTGTTCGGGTTTACTTGAATGCCGTAATTTTCAGACCAGGTCTTTAACTGAAGGAGATCCGTAGTCATTAAATCCATAGACGGTAAAAAATTAATTAAAGTTCATAAGAAAAGATTTACAGACGGATTGTAATCTTTTTTATGAAAATTGGGTCAAATTATAAAAATAGCATGTGCGCGTACAAGTTATAAATACCCACAAGTACTGTACGTACAAATGTTTAGCAATCTCTAATGATAACCGTTATCCGATCGAAGTTGAAAATCTTTTGAATAAAATGATCACTATACAATTTTACGGAAAGTTTCATCTATCTGTGCAGTTGTATTGCAAGAGAATCGATAAACAAAGTTATCTAGTAACCTAGAATTGATAAACAAAACTCGGAAATATTACATCATCGAATACTCAGTAGGTTCGTTTTAAACCAAGGTCGCCTAGTAATCATTTGTTTGTACGAATATATCTATAAACGTTGAGACTAATCAGTACTTGTTATATCGTCAGACAAGGCCATTTTGTCAACAAGACCTTTTAAGGTATTTTAAGATTACTGAGAAGAACCTTGGAGAAGCCTTCCGGTATTAGAATCCAGAACCCAGTGTGAAAGATGACAGGAGTTTGATATCCATCAATAATATTACTTCGCATGACGAATATAGTGATACTATTGGTTGGTTTTTATTTGCACACCGCTCATCTGTCTCGCACATCTCTGGTACGTAAGTGAAGAAAGGTGAGAAGTACTGTATTTTTTTTTATATTACCTACTTATGAAACCTTCGGTTTCCCTTCAAATACCTGTCGCCACGGCGTGACGGCGGGTGATTCACGTGCGACCAACTTGGCCACCTAATTAGTCGAATTAGGATTTGACACGGAAAAAAATTGAAGTAGCAATTTGGACTTTTCACACAACGCCATCTAGTCCCAAGCTAACCAAAATTCCTGCAGCGGCCCGCCACAGAGGCAATGAGGGAAGAACTTGTAAATGTGGGCCGAGTCGAAGACGAGGCACACATACGTGAGTCCATCATTGCCTAGTTGTGGCCAAGGCTTGTATAGTACTTTTCTCAAATAATGCGCGGAAATTAAAACTAAGTACCTAGGCAAAACTTTTTAGTTGAAAATACAATTACTTTTCAAAACCAATAACGAACAACTAAGTTACAGTGTTCATTTTTTTTTTCAATAATCAGCTTTCTATTTGAAAGCCTGTTACCTCCTTGGTTGCCATGTTATGAAGTAAAAGATCGTTCCATTTTTAAATAACACGACAGCAATGAGTTTGTATGTAATTTATATGGCCGCTAAACACGCCGCCAATGGATTTTCATACATTTATTGCCGGCCGCTGCTCGCATGTGTTTGGCCAGTACTGCATTTTCGATTTATCTCGAAGAAGGTTGTCAAAATAATGCTTTAATTTCCAAGCATGTTTGAGAAAATATATTGTTGTTTGAAAAGGATACGAGCCAGTACTTCCAGCTGTGCATAGTTCGGTTAGCGACGTGCCGTGCGAACATCTCCCGGAGGCGACCGGCGCGCGCGCGCGACACCGGCGCACCTGTCGCCGGCAGTAACGAGTGGCAGTTACTGAAATCATAACACCTATAATAGCAACTAGTGAATAAAAGAAAGATTTAAAGCCAGGGCCATAAATGAATCACGAGCAAGTGAAGGATTCATTCATGATGATTCAAGTGTTAGACTGCTGAACGACGTGAGTGGTTCATGGCCCTTGGTATAAATGCGTTTTATTCAAGAGTTGCATACTATACTTTACACCATGACTACGAGAAAAAGAAAGATTGTAGGTTGTTTAGTCAATGCTATACCACCTCCTCGCGCAAAAACAATAATTAGATGTAGGTCAAATGATATTAGTGTGTTCTAAATACAAACACCAAAACAATGCTTTTTATTCACTGTTTTCAGTGAATAAAATAACCTTGTTAGCGGGGGAATGCTATAAAGGTAAGTTTATACGGGGTCAGTAACATGGCAGTACAGTAACCCAGTCCAGCGCTGACTTGTTACTGGGTGCATGTAAACAATAGTTTTGTGCCGTTTTGGCAGTGACTGGGTCCGAAACCAAGATAACTGGGTCCAGTCACTGGCATTGTGTAAACCTTGCATAAGAGATACAACCGGCCGTTTTCGAATGAATACTAAGGGCTCTTTGAATTACGAGTACAATGCATGTCAAGGAAAAGACTGTAAAACGTCAAAGAATGGTCATCGAGTCCATTGGTAGAATAAGCTAGGCATGTACCACTGCCTCGTTTTTGCAATAAGTTTTTTTTCCCGACTTTTACATGCGTCAATGTAATACAAATATTATAAAATAATGTAATGGTAAGTTACGTACGATATTGAATTGTTGAGGCATTCAATCTGCTGTCGCAAACTTTCCATTTCTTCTTTTATTTGATTCCGCTCTGCTTTTAGCTGCTTTATGTACTCGGCGCCTTTCTGTAGCATCGCCGCTTTACTTATCTGTAGTCAAATAATAAAATACTTTTTACCAATATTTGTGTCCTATTTGTGTCCTTATTTTTTTACCACTTATATTCCCACTTTTGTTGAGTTTTATAAATACTTCAGGAAATTCATATCACACAATCATTGCTGATGCTCGATTCTGAACAAATAATGTTATCAAAAAAAGTACAACTGAATCGCGGTGTGTTGAACTTGTACCCATTAATTGGTGATATAGTACATAGTGAGTGAGTGAGCTTCTGGTTCTGATGAGTCAGTGACATAGTATATAGTGTGTAAAAAGCGCAGGTGAGTGAGTTAAGGTACGAGTTGGCAGCGGGCGATGTGTCGCAGCGACACTACTGGTTTCTATGTATTTCTATGAAATCGCTCGACGACGCGTCGCTAGGAATTTCATAGAAATACATAGAAACCAGTAGTGTTGCTGCGACACGTCGCGCCGTCCTCTGCCAACTCGTACCTTTACATAGTGTGCAGTCGGTACCTTGGCGGCTGGGTTTGCGTTGAGATGCGGGATTAGTGCTTGCAGCGTGTCGAAGCCGTTCTTGATATTGTATCGTCGTTTTTGTTCCGCGTGCAAGTGAGTGCGGCGCGCCTCGCGCGGTGACCCGGCACGCGGAGAGCCCGGCGACGTCGGCGGTGATAAACTCTGATTAAATACCAAATAATCATTTACTATGTCAGTTATTCCGACTGAACTAATACAGGGTGTAAAGTGTACTCGAATACTAAAAAAATTTACATTTCTCATATTCGGTAAGTAGGTCCTTATTACCCCTGAATCGAATGGGGCTTGTTGGTGACCAATTAGCCCCATTTGGGGGTAATAAGGACCTACTTACCTCACAATCGAGATGTAAAGCAGAGTAGTTAGCTCGGGTGTAAGCATCAATTGCACCAATAGGCGCCTAATTGATGCCTTACAGCCCTTGGCTACTAATCTACTATAAAAGTACACAAATGCCTAGATCATGAGAATAGAGCTTAAAACCTATACAGCACACAAGGACTTTTGGACGAACTATGACACGGCGTCTGGAAACAAGTGATTAAATCTATACAAAAGTACAATAAAAAGGTAAGGTAGTAGTCTATATAGAAGTAAAGCTACAATGGTATTGCGTTCGCAGCGCGCGAGCTTTCTCGATTGCTATGTAATTTGCACCGGTTACCGATTAAGAAGTGCAGACGACTTATTCAACATCGCTCTAGGTCCAATATACAAACAGTGGAAAAAAAAGTAAGAAACAAGTGTGACATACATGATGCGGCGACATGATGTCGCTCCCGATCGGAGAAGGCTGTCCCTTCCGGATCGGAGACTTGGTGGGATCACTGCCTCCCGCAACCTCATCATTACTGAGCTTGTATAAGCTTTGAGCTGAAATATTATTCAATATTATTGAATAGCTGAAACCAGATGACCAGATGACTGAAAACGTGCACTTTAATTCATCGCATTGGTATAAGTTTTTTGGTCGGAAAACTTGTTTGGATCAATGTGATATTTTTACTGAACTTTTGCATTGTTATTCTCTCGACCCTGAAGCTCTGCAATTTCACATAATTACATTTAGTTATATTATATCTTCAAAAATTTTGAAATGTGCGAGCGAGAGGGTTGTCTGCCTTTTACATACGCCTTAAGCCATGACGGAGTCGTAAAAACTCCGTCAACAGAGTTGGCCACTAAAGCCCTTCTCCCATTACGATACGCACAGGCGATTCAAGTATCCTGCAAGTCTCGGAGACAAGTATCTCACATACATTTGAATGCAGGATATCAGTAGCGTAGTGTGCGAGGGTGCATTCAAATGTATGTGAGATATTTGGCGGCGACTAGTCTCCGAGACTTGCAGGATACTTGAATCGCCTGTGCGTATCGTAATGGGAGAAGGGCTTAACTCATACGAGCTTGCTTTAATAGTGTATAACTGACAGTGTTGCGCGGATAGCAGCTGTGCTAGCATAACACTGGCTTGCGGCAGCGTCGGCTCACTGACGACGCTTGTGAGTGGCGGCGGGCGACGTGAACCTGCCGTCTCACACGCACCCGCGCCGCTTGACGTCGACCGAGAGCGGACGCGGATAGCGCCCGGCGTAGGCTCACGAGTCTGCAACAAAACAACCTTCTTCTTCTTTTCTTGTGGCTGTCCGGTGGCTAGGGCTGCCACGATTTTGCCAATGTCAGTGTTTATTGGGATTTACTTGTTCACTAATCTTTTAACAAAAGGAGAAGGATCTGAGTATCTAATACCTTTAAACGAGCAATTCTTGTATATTTATCTCTGAATCTCGGAAACGGCTTCAACGATTTTCATGTAATTTAGTATACATGGGATTTCGGGGGCGACAAATCGATCTAGCTAGGACTCATTTTCAGAAAATGTCGTTTTATTCGTGTTTTCAAGTAAACACTTAAACAGAAAAAATGTGACTCTTCCCGACATCTATTGGCGAATAATAATAATATTTTCGAAGTTATACTTCTAATCCTTAATAGATGGCGGTGTTGAGCATAAAACCTTTTCTAAATAAATAAGTACTGCATATTGGTTATGTACATAAAAATAAATACTAAAAAATACCGAGCAATTCTCGGTCAACCAGCTGGTGAATAGGTAAGTTACAAAAAATGACTGATGAAGAAGCAAAACAACCTTTTAACTCATCAGTTTCTTGGTGACAATATTATTGTCAAACACACTATTTACGTAATGGCTACACACATACATTGTGTTTGACGGTTCTCAGCAAACACTGCTTTTAAATTCTCCTTGTGTCACTACTTCAAACGTTAATAAACTTTTGACAGAAGTTGAGACGCGTTTCTAAGTAGAAAGGTAAATTATGTTTCCCAAGACGACGCCTCGGATAGAGAGAAGTGGAAAGAAAAAACGAGGAAAGCAGACCCCACCATCAGATGGGAATAATAAATGCTTTGGAGAGAGAGAGAGAGAGAGAGATAGTTGATTTGAAATCCACTTTTGATGCTGACTGTATTAAGAATTGCGCGCTTAGAAAAACCACTGCCATACTCAATATTATAGATTGAATTCAATTAGGATTATTTTCTGAAAAATTGTAACAACTTCTATTGTATTGTCATCAGAATATCATTCCCTACCAAACACCGTACCTTGACAAAATTGCAGTAGCAAAACGGCAAAACATTTTGAATCTTATCAGTTGTCAATTGTGAAACATTTGCCAATTTGCGACCGTGATTTGTGAGCTGATATCAGCCCCCGCTATTGCTATAAATAAACTCTCCAGGTAATCTAAAACCTCGTCGCCAGTATAACCTAGCGCAATATTGCATCCGCTGCTGGGTACAAAACCAGTGCTGAGACGAGACTACATAATCGTCTCGTCTTGCCCTCCCACCTGCTTACCTCATATTGACGATTTCATTCTGCGTGCGAGCGATTATAATCGCTTTCTCATCATCTGTTGATCAATAAATGTGCTCCTGTAGTCATGCCCAGTATTAGTGATAGATAACATAATCAATGTACAAATATCCAGATAAGTTACTGTTGGCAACCAAAGTGGTGCGATATAATACTATCCAAAAACAACCGGATTATCATCAATTAACTTTTATTTCATTTTAAATAAACAAACTAAATAGCAATTGAAACAAAAAGCATCAAACTTCAGACCACATTTTACAACTATAAACTAAACAATACAAGCCAAGCAGTTTTGGCATAACTATAAAAGGGTTGAATGCAGGAAACATTACAACTCTCAAAGCAGATTGAGATCTCTGTTTCTAAAGTTTATCCATCAATCATAAGCTTATCTACCCTATCAGGTTTAGATAATTCCATTTATTCTTTTATATTATACAAGTACCTATATTTAGATATTGTCCGTGCGTCATCTAATTCTATTCTAGCTGTCGGTTATCGCAGGAGCTATCTGATAAGGCCTAATACTTTTTACCAGTAGTATCTGAGGGCGTGTGTGTATTCGACTTAGGATTAGTTTATTAAAGTCGCTTACCATAATAACTTTCACCTGGCATGTATTTTAAATAAAGAAGAAACGTATACCATTTATCACCTATTTGGCTACTGATAAAATATTCTACAGATACACTATCACGTCTAGACATGCCACGCTCCGATTGATATCAAAATTTTACTTTTCAGTGAGGCCACAGGCCCGCAGTTGAATATCATATTAAATGTTACATTTGTCACAATTAGCGTATTAAATTATCTCGGTCTAAAAGCAATTCAGACAGAGCTATTTAGCAATCTCAGTTTCTGTCTAAGTTCTGTCCAGTTTAGATTAGCAAGAAAACTTGCAAAAGTCAAGGCATTCTGCAAGCAATAAAATATGTGCTATGCATATTATGCAAAAATTCTGGAAAAAAACAGGCTCTTTCTTTACGAAATTGCAGCTAAAACTTGCTAATTTAAACTTATTGGTAAAAAGACACCTATAAGACTAAAAGACGGAGATTTTAAATTCTACGAAGTTTAGTAAATTCTATGAGGGTGTCTGGAAGAAATCGCTTGTAGTAAGAAGGCCGCGCATTGTACTTTCGATTTTAATGTTTCTTTTCAGTATGTAATTTCTTTCGTACTTATGAAATCAAGTGTTTATCTATATTTAGTTTTATTTGAAGAGACCCTGTATCACCGTACCACACAGTTTCCAAGCGAAAAGCAACTCACCCTTCCGGTATGCTTGGCGGGTTCATGTAAGGCCAGCGGCGGCGGCGGCGGTGCTGGCGCGGGCGTTGACACCGACCAGTCAGCGTTGAGCTGCGAGCCGAGCGGCAGACTGTGCGACCGGTACTGATCCTTGCAGCGGCTGGGGCCAGGGCTGCTGGCGCTCGCTACTACCGACACCTGGTTATAATATAATAGCTATTGTATTAACTACGCCTTGGCTTCTTTCTTTAGATTGATACACAACAGTCACAGCTCGAAGAAGTCCATTGCTGGATATGTCTAGCATGTGACTGTTGACGTGTCCTCCACCATAAATTTAAATAGGCTATGATCGCGAGATACCGGGGAATTGAAGGTCCAAATCTTCAATTCACTATAGCCCGTCGCGCAACTTTCAGTCATAGAATACCACGTGTCAGTACCATAAGCCATCACTGGCAACACGCACTAATTATAATGTAAACCTTTGTTTTATTGTAAAAACGACAACATTCAAATCGAAGGAGCCTAGTTTACAGGCAGAAATTTTCCTATTATTATTATTTTACTGTCGATGATTTGTTTATTTATGCATTTAGTATAAAAATTTTAGCAGATCATAACAATGCAATTTCATGTAGGCATTACCATCGCAAACACAATATTTTTACGATGTGCTCAGCTCACGAAAATTTAATTAACATAGGCCGGTTCTAGGTTAAATGTGTAAATATAATATCTTCGTGAGATTTAAATAAGTATCATGCAATTCATGCATGACATACATGCGTGCGTCATTCATAATGTTATTTATTCTACCCCAAAAGGAAGGTCTTTGACCATGAGTAAGTGTAGAGTAACGCCAAACCTTAACATTTTTAAAGATATAATATCAAAATAGAAAAGCTTCACGATCTGAGAATAACAATGCAAAGTTTCAGCAAAAATACAATTTATATCCAAAAGTTTTTCGACCAAAAAAGGTGCTTTTAGGATACTAAAACTATCGAGCGAGAGACCTCTAAGCAGTAAATGTCAGCTGAAAATAAAGATTATGTTTTGTTTACCTGAGGGGTAACCGGTGGAGAGGGCATTTTGAAGGAAATCGCATTGACCGCTGTGGGTGACGACTTCGCCTTGTATTCGACAGGGCTTGGTTGCAAGTACTGCATCTGTGGAGACGACTGTCGCGAGGGTGCCGGCGCCGTACGACTCTCGTAGTTTTGAGGTGATGGGTTCACCTACGAATGTTCATGCATCATCACATTCAAAGACATTATCATTCCACTTTGTGAAAATATTACTAAATAAGATATCCAAAACTCAGCTAAAACTATGCTCATATTGACTAAGAACACTCACTCAATCCGTATCATCTGTTACGTGGGATTGACCTTGCTTATAAAAAAATCTCAAAGGTTTCACTTGGTTTCAGTGGCCTACGTTAGAATTCATAGCTGCTATAACCTGCTGGTAAGTCAGTGAAACAACAAATTGTTCCAGCTACACCATACCTGTCCATAGTACTGATTGTTCGGCATCGACTGGTTAGAGTAATGCGTCACTCTATGGCGAGGTTTCTCCCTGTATCCCGCTCGACCTACGACTGTTGAATTGTACTTTGTGTTCTGCGGCTGTGGCTGCTGCAGAAGTGACACGGTCTCTGGTGCCGTTTGCGACGGAGGCACCACTGTAAACGACACATCTGCATACGTTAAAACTAATATCAGGGATCCCGAGCATTTTAATAAAGAAAGAAAATCCCACTCTAGAAGCAGAAATGAAAAGGTTTCTGCACATGTAACTCAGTGTAGCTAGCAGTTTGTGCAGGCCAACAGTAGTGATGCTAAAAAAACATCTATTTAGTAAATAATTTAAAATTACCTTCATATAAAAAAATAACGAGTTTATTTTTTTTTGATGACCGGTGTAGTTATAAAAGTGGCTGGATTTATATTACAAGAGCGTTACCACACAGTCAATTTGACTTCTGCCTACCTTAGTGCTCTGAACTTGAACCTACTTGACCAACTTGAAACTGTGTTTACAAGTAATGATACAAAAGAGATTGGGCAAAATTAACCCAGGACTAACAGAAATCCTTGCTAATATTATAAATGCGCAAGTAACTCTGTCTGTATCGCTTTCACGCCAAAACTACAGAACCGATTTGAATGAAATTTGGTATACAGATAGTCTAGAGCCTGAGAAAGGACATAGGCTACTTTTTAATGCGAAAAAAGAGTTGAAAGGGAGGGGGGGTTGAAAGGGGGGGAGGGGTGAAAGTTGTGTGGAAGTTACTACCAAACATTTTTTTGACCACTAAACTTTTTCCAAAGAGAGAACACTGTGTCATCACTGACACTGACTGACAGGGATGCGTTCATAGAAAATTGGCATCCGAGTGGCCAATATGGCAACTGCCATAGAATTTTATGACTGCCATATTATACCTGTAAGCAAAAGTAACTCTCTGTCTGACTGTCGCGCTTTCAAAACTATTGAACTAATTTAAAATGAAATTTGGTACACGGTTTCGAACAAGTACAAAAAAGTTTTAAAATGCAACTGGTTACGAGCCTCCGGTTTCGTACGCGGCCGAAGGGACAGATAGTCTAGAGCCTGAAAAAGGACATAGGCTACTTTTTAATGCGAAAAAAGGGTTTAAAGGGGGGGATGAAAGTTGTATGTAAGTATCGTCATTTTTAGAGCTAGAAGCTTGAAACTTATTTTTAAGCTGTTGATTCGATATAAAATCAAGGTTTGTAAAAGCTATGCTACTCAAAGACACTATTCCACGCGGACGAAGTCGCGGGCACCAACTCAAATCAAATCAAATAAATCAAATTTTTTTGGAAGTGAAACATATAATGCTGTTTTCTTAACTGCTGTATTAGAGCATATTAAACTGTCTTATATCTGTCACCCTACAAAAGTATCGAACAAATAATTAATGAAAAATATATAAGGTGGATAATAAGGGGTAGATTTTGTTTTTGTTGATGTTGGGTTTTTTTGTATGAAATTTGCCCATTGCCCTTTAAAAATAAACACCTTTTGATAAGTCAGGGTGAGTCCTTGAATTTATTTTAGTATTCATCATCAAAAATCTAAGAAAAAATTACGGGATGTGCCACGCCTCCTATACAAGGTCACATTACAAAAGGAGGCGTGACTCAGTTTGGAAACAATGTGAATATCTACGATTAAGGGAGAATGGATAAGTAGCACTTATCCATTATCTATCAGCTGCAAGCCGCGTGCGACCCAAAATCTAATTTATATCAGTATGACGTCAATATTCCAGCCCATTTATATAATGTAGTGTAGTGCTCTTCTAAAAGCAACTTTGTAGTAAATAGATATTAAACTGAGATGAATTACCTGCATTGTATTTATTGAAGCACGTTTCTGGTTGCGTGGCTATTTTAGAAGTATTAGCGTATTGTAACTTAGGTTTTCCATAGACATTCTGCATATCGGTGGGTGTATTTTGCTCATAGCTTATTGATTGGAAAGGCATCATGTCTTGGCCGGCGATCATGTTATTTTGTAGTTCCGACTGCGTGAACATTCGTCCGTTATCGTACATTCGCATTTGCTCATTCTTGATCGTTTGCTCGCTCATTGGCATCAATTGTTGAGTATTAGTGGTTGTACCTTGAAAAATATATTAAGAGGTGCATGGAATTGTTATTCAAAACTATAAAATGTCCAAAACTATACAAATTTTTCGTCATTACCATGCATATTGACGGACATCTGTGAGGTGGGCATGTTGGAAGCGGTTGATGTCTGGCTATACCCTTGCGGATACGTATCCACAGACATACCCCCTCGGTAAATGTTCTCCTCGGGAGGTAACGTGCTTTCTTCTGGCACGGGGGGTAACCGTGGCGTCGATAACAGATCTGCGAAACGGTATGAAAAATCTACGCGACAATGAGTATGAAAGTAATTGACACATGTAATGTACTGTACAATAATAAGCCCGCGCAGGTTGACGAAAACCAGTCTATATACCTTTTTAAAGTTTTAGACATCCAATTACAAAGTCTCTGAACAAGATCTACTCAACATAATCAGAAACCGTGATACATTATTCACCGTTTTCGGTCTAACCTAACAATGTCTCAACTACCTTCATTTGAGAAATTCTATACTTACAACTCTTTGGAAAAAAACTGTTATAAGTTTTATGTAAATAAAAACAGCTGTATATTGCAAAAGAGGCGCTTACCTTGAAGGGGCTCTAATGTGTCCATAAAATCATCCAAATTGGGTTGTAGTGGTCCTAAGCTAGGCTGTATGAAATCTGCTAAACTTGCTCCTCTAGCTGAAAAACAAAACACGAATATAAAAGAAAATTCAAGATATTTTAGCCGAAGTAAATATCGTATAAGTACCTTATCTACTTCATACTTTTGATTTGATCGTTAGTGACCTAAGTGCAAGGTGCACTCACAAAACCTTCTTGCTATTGAAATACAATATTATTACCAATTTCCCTGCAGTCTGGAAAGGCGAAAGGCTGATGACTTGTGATGGTAGAAAATAGCGTGTCTGTCATGAAGTTGAGGTAATCTTCATCTGCCAGCATGTTCCCCGCGAGGTCGCTGCATTGAGAGAACGACTCCACTGTGTCCATGTCTGACACCTTCAACGAAAGGTAGGTAAGTTTAATTAATAGTAAGGTACATCACTCCTTTTTTTAAATTTTTAACAGATATTAAGTTTACAACAAATCACTTTTATTTTATTTTTCTTGGATGTTACATACCGTGTCCTGAACAGACGTATCTCCTTTCCCAAGGAGTCGCATTATATGAAATTTGCGCCATTTTTTATATTCTGCAATGACAGCCTCTGCTCGTCTTTTCCAATATTTTCCTTCCAATATTGTTGTCTAAAAAAAAAAATAACTTATTGGTGCAAAATAAATCCTGAAATTTTTCATCGCCTTTTTTATGGGTTTCATTGATCAAAGTAAAATAGGTGATTGCGAGCGTCTTTTACCATATAAAATATTGTTCTAGGTACATAGTACTTACTAAAATATTAAATACATTATTATTACCAAACAGTAAAGTTACCTCTGGTTTCACGTGTGTATCAACGTCTAACGGTGAAGCAAATTGGCATACCAATGTATTCTGTTTCTTTATGACTGAAAAAAGAAATCGATAAGCATAAGCCTATATCCTATCCTATCCAACTACTAATTGATTTGCAAAATCTACGAGCCTTCGAGTTAATAATAAATACCCAAAATAAAATCATTCTTTAATTGAAATGCAAACCCAGTTAATCCACTCATAATAATTAGTTAAAATTGTATTTAATACAAAATTGTCAGTTAATTTTTGTTTTTGTTTTCAAATGATCAAAAGTGAGCTGTTACATTCGACGAGTTTCTCGACCTAAGATTGTCTAATTACTAATAGAATAAGGAAATCAATTATTTCTCGGTAAAAAACATATAAATCTTTCCAGCAAAGCAGTAATTCTTATCTTTACAGTCGTTGGGAGTTATTTAATCTTTGGCCAAGTCCTAATTTTGCATGCGGTCCGTGAATGACCACCGGCATTTTTTTTTAATATTAATATTTTTACCGATCGAGATATAAGGCGTAAAAACCAGACTAGGTATCTAAGAAGGTACTGTTTGTGTAACACATTGATGTTTTAATAGAAAAATACTTTCTGAAGTTCTAATACCAAGCTGATGATTATTAAGAGTTAGGTTTAATAAACCAGTATCGAAGTAATCAGCACTCTGACAAACTGCTGGGCACAGGCCTCTTTGCCATCTGCTAATGTCTTCAGCTAATCGTATCGTTCGAACTAAATGCAAGGTTATAATAACAGGCACTTACTTTTATTCAAATGTTATTCGAAACTTATTCAACGGAACATTAATCGAATCTAGTTAATACTAGTTCATCTCTATAAATATTTATAAAGAATTAAGCCAAATGCTATAAAATATCTCACTGAGCTTATTATTAGTTCCATTGCGTCAACCACGCCGCATACCCGTGGGCTACAACGAAAGTCCCTCAAAACAACGTTGACAGTATAAGTACTTCATCAATAAATAACTTACTATTTATATTTACGTATCTAATATAATTTTTATGTCACATGGTGCTTAACCTTGTCTTTTATGAATTGATGTTAGGCTGAGGGGTCACGTCACGATTTTTTACCATACGCACACATGCCGACCGACTATTAATTGTATTGAAAATAAAAGGAATATAAAGTATACAACTGCCTTAGGTATATATCACACGTATTGCTTAAGAGCCTAAAGAATTAGTTAGAATTATGTATGTTACTCACACTGCATATGCCAGCATCTCCATATAACGTTGTTTAATCTGATCTTGTCCTTCCAACGTAGCTTTATACCTTTGAAACGATTCCATTTTGGTGATGTTAGTTTTTGTCTGAAGTCAACAGAATATAAACAAGTTACAATAAAAGATAAAACTCACCAGTATGCACTCCTTATTCCCTCGTCACAAAATTGTGTTTGTTAGAAGCATTTTTTTAAATGAATTAACTATAAAAGTTCTTGAACTGGTAAGAAACATTTTGACATGAAAACTATTACACAAATTCATAATTAAATATTATAAACAAAATATTTTTATTACGGAAAAGCCGACAGTCTAAAAGTTAGATCTGTACTATACTGCTGAAATGGCGGAGTAGCCAGACAATCAACCGTTAGCTCAGTTATCAGCTAACGCTATCAATAAGTGATCTTAAGCTCAGTGCAAATAGCAGTTTGATAAGAAACGTAGACTCTATCTTATCTGCAGTTTCTACCTGTTTAAATATAAGGGAATACAAAAAATAAGTTATTGCAACCGAATTATATCAAACATGTTTTCAAAAATGTTATTTAGTTGCACTGTTGATACAAAAGGTTACCGTAAGCCCAAATTGTAACTTAAATAAATAAATAAATAAAAGGTACTTCTTTTGTGAACATTGTCAAGTAAATTTTTCTCGCCCAGATTCCGTTTTACAATGCGCTATTATAATTATTATTAAAAAAACCGACGGCTGATTAATCACGGTATAATATATTAAAAGCCATTTCTTGAAAGGTGTATTATTTGAATGATAACTGGGACTCTAAACATGCGTTCCACACATTTGCATAAGCTAGTACAGGCGGACGAGGCTGGAGACCTTGCTGTATACAATTTATACTACATAGTGATAGCAGAGATAGTAGTGATTGGTTGGTGGCAAGGTTCACCATCGATAGATAGCTCGCACAACTCGCAGCACGAAGCACAAAATATTTATTTAGTCCAGAGTGACTAGTCAGGTCAGTTCTGTAAAACATGACCTTAGAGTTAGAGCAATATGATCTCTATAAAAAACTTTCGATTATTTTACGATATTTAAGAGGGTTTTGGAATGGAGCAAGTTATTGAACAGTAAATAAATTGATTTAGCGATACTAGACGGGTATTCGTAAAAATGTCTTAGGTACCATAAATGTGCACTACAAGCGGCCCTAAGCAGCGGCCATCCCACGGTAAGGAGGCTCTAAGAGAGTACCTAGGTCTGCCTGAATCTATAAGTTTTCATCTATAAGAAATCTATAAAAGTTATCATGTAGCTGAACCAAGCAATTTTAATTTGTAGAGTAGATAATTGAATATCTAAAGAATATAATTATTCTGGGTTCTCTGCGATAAACTATCAATTTACTTATATGCATTGAAAGATGAACTGTAATTTGATCTGGATTGGATTTTAAATAACTTCAATGTACCTATATCACTGATCATGACTATTATTAATAGTCAATAGGGCAAGCTATAATTCCATTATTATCTGTGTAAAATAAGTTGACCTTTGGTTTATAATAAAATGTAGTGAAAAGTGAGATTTGTTTAAATATAGATTCTTAGTATTGTAACTAGGTATACCTACTGCGCGTAATTTTTGGGGTTCGGGTTGGTATGCAGGCGATAGGTATTGCAGGCATCAGATACAGTGGTTTTTTGTTCTGAGCACACAACAATACTTGAGAGCAATAATTCCGGGTCATTTATAATTGAATATCTTGGAAACCATAAAAAATTGCTAATTGCTACTAGATTAATAAAAAAAACGAAATTTATTTCCTTAAGTTGACATTCAGGGTTTCCACGACATTCTATTAATAGAATAGATACCCAGAATTTTTAATGTCAGGTATGCACTCTTCTTCATAGGTTCTATGACCATTTGACGAATATTTAAAAAATACCCGAAGTAGAAAGAGTGTAAGGTGGTAGAATTTCCCACACATACCTAGTGTGGGTAATTCCACCACCTACATGTACCCTGCATAGACACAGTACCTAGTAACGTACCTAGTAGTTAGTATTAATATTTGTGACCATCAGTGAATAACGTTTTCCGCAATAACGCCTCACCGCAATCGTGACGCTAAATAAACATTGCGATGTTGAGAAGCTATCTAGATTCTATTAAAATCAATTTAAGGACTCTGTCTTCAAGTGATGGCGCCTTCATCAGATTATTTAAATAAATAAAAAGAGATGTACCTAGATACTTCTCTACTACTTCAGTACCTAGGTAGTTCTCTTTACTTTTTTTTTCTATACAATTTCTTTTTGTCAAACTTTTCAGGACATGCAATAACACACTCAAAAATGTGTTCTAGACTTGAATCGAGTTTTAGGTAGTAGTATCAATACGGACCTAGAAGTAGCAAGATAGTTCTAGCCTTCAGAAGTAGTTTGAAAAGGAATCATTTTTTTTGTCTTTTCCAACATATTTGAAGTACTTTTTCAAGTAAAATCTTTTAAAATATTTCTAAATGGAACTAAAAATTTCGAAAATCACACTTTTTTTATCTGCTGGATAATGATCTGCTACCGGAAATTTTTGATATGACTTTTTTCAAGTATACTACAACTATTTCTAAAAAAGAACTAGAGAACTCATCTGCATGTGAACAGAACTCACATTTATTTTTGATCTGCTGGACAATGATCCGATAAGTTCATTCACATATAAAGGTGCTTATTTACCCAGGCCATAGATTGATCGCTAGAGTATTTTATAGAGACTATTTTGTGCTTTCTAGCACTGCGCTACATAACATACTAATATAAATCACCTGCAAAGATTGTGTGAAGTTGGTACAAACGATGTTCCAATGTTCTACAATCGATGTTCCTATGTCCACCAGTGGAGTAATTTAGCCTGCCAGGATGATAATAAAATTGGAAATAACCAAAGTTTATTTTACAGTTACCAGTTTTTTAGTAGTATTGGTACTGGATCCAGTGCCGGCAGAAAATTATTGCATGACCTAATTACATTTCATAGGGATTCACTCTTTGAATTTACATTGAATCTGTGCTTGTACCAACACTAAGCATAGAATCAAAAGTAAAATCATGTACCTATTCTTAGAGCGAGTTATCTCAGCAAGTGACCTGTGTCTTTTACACAAGCTGCGATGACCTCCTGTTATCTTTGCACACAAAATCCAATGGAAACATACTGTTTCCTTATATTTCTAGCAAAAATTTAAAAAACTAATTCTAATCTTGCATTGTTTCAAATTTAAAACAAACTTAAAAATATAAATCACCTACACTAAATTACCAGTTTATCTACGATGTTACGTGCGAAAATCTGTAGGTAACAACTAGTGTAACAGGCCCCCAGATCCAAATAAAAAGACCTTTTAGAGTTTGAGAAAACAAGACTATCAGTTGTTTCCGTAACAAGAGTAACAAATATTTATTCAAGTATAGCACTCACCTGTATGCTAAAGTCATACATTTGAACAACTTTGTGAGCGATATCTCAATGGAAAGTTGTTGATGCTGTTTACTTTCTTCTTTGTCAGCATGCAGGAATGGTTTAGGTACTCCTGGCACGGTATAAGTAGCAACAACAGAGACCTTTTGAACATTTTGTTCTTCGTCGGGAACAGTAACTAGATCATCAAAATCGTCTTGAGCCTCAGCCTCAAAATGTGATACCATAAAGTGCCCCGAGTGTATCGTTTCCTTCTCAGGCCGAGCCTGCCGTTTTCCTACATGGTTCATTTTTGCTAATTTTATTGCGCTGTAGATTCTTAAATGTGTCCACTATGATTTAATTAGTAAGTTACAAGCTTGGATCAATTTTGAACATTTTATATTCTCTATCATCACACGCACAAAATCAAATCAACCAGCACACGCACTTTATTTTATTTAAAAATGTTTTTTTCTTCTTCTTTTTATTATGGCCTCTGTCTGTCCGTCATTGTTGATTCGTCGAGTCTGTTGTTGCATTTTTGACGGTTGTTTTTTGTTGCCATCTCTTTCTCATATACTAAAAAGACAAAGTCGGCTATAGGCTAGTTTAGAAAATGCACCAACAGAATCGACACCAATAGGCCCCTAATGAACACTCAAAACTGACATTTCATACTGTCAATATCAAAAAGTGGATTAGCTGCTTACTTCAGATGGCTATTGTACAACCACGGAATGCACAGTCTGGGAAAACGGAACCGAAAACATTTTCATCAAAATCAAAATAGTTTTTCAAAAACATATTTTTCCGTGAGGCGAAATCTGATATTAACAAGGCACCATTATCACGGCAATAGCTTGTGGTTATAATGGTGCCATAAATAAGGTGCTCTAGCCCTAAAGCTATTTACGAAAAAGTTATGACCCAACCTACGAAAAATTATAAAGTGGTTGCAGTTTTGTTGACGAATTTTATCTTCTAATACATAAACAATATGACTGCACGCACAGGTTCTCAAGCGCAACACCAAACTATTAGTAATTTTAAGTTTCAACTGATGAATGTTGTGTTCGCCTATTAGGCCCGTATTCCGAGACAGAAATCGTTACTCAAGAATAGATTTGAGTAGAGATTTTCATACAAAAATCTATGCTTGAGTACGGATCAGTGCTTGAGTACGGCTACGGAATACGGGCCTTAGTGGTGTATATACCAGAATTGGACCACTCAAACAATATTAGGAAATGCTATGTATACTATACTGTTGGTGTTCCTTTAATAAATAAATAAATAAATCCTTACCAAAAATTTTTGAAGTTATACTTCTAATGCGACTTCCAACAATGTTGCGTTACGCGGTTGACATAGTCTAATACGCTACAAATGCTACAATCAAATATAGATGGCAGTGTTCAGCAATTCAGCATTTGACCGCCCGTGTTTTTGAAGTTATACGAGTTCCAACTGACAGCGGGGGAAATAGAAAGAGACTGTAATAAGCTACAATCAAAATACACTCGAGAGCATAGAAATCGCACATAGAGGCATTTTCCTACATTTTAATTTCGACCCTTATTTTTTTTTTAAATTAATGTGATGTTGCAAATATAACTTAAATTAAATTGAATTACACACTGTTAGCTTCCTAAAAACACAAAATGTCTAGCCTTGACCTTCGAAATCATAACAGTGGCAACTAAACAATAGAATGGCCTAAATTAGCTCGTTTCAGGTAGCGCGGTTTGTGGGACTTTGAGCAGGTATAAAAGGTTAAAAAAACAATAAATTTGTGAATGCATCGATTTATTAATACGAGGTATTGCCTCCCCTAGCCTGAATAACAGCTTCCATTCGGTGTTTCATTGAAGAAATCAATTTTTTGACGAAATCCTGCGGTATGCTGTCCCATTCTTCCTTGATCGCGGTTTGGAGCTCTCTGAGACTCGTAGGCGCTGCGTTTCTGGATCTTACTCGTTTCTTTAGTTCGTCCCATAAGTGCTCAATGGGATTGAGATCTGGGCTTCGAGCAGGCCACGCCATAACGAGTACTTCAACCTCTTCCAAGTACTGGCGTACTATAGCAGCGGTGTGTGGTCTAGCGTTATCCTGCATCAAAACGAAGTTTTCGCCGATAAATCCAGAAAAGGGCACAACATGTTCTTCCAGGATCTCCTCGACGTAACGTTGGGAAGTCAATCCACCCGATCGACGGTCGGTATCGGGCCCTGTGATGAAGACAAGTTCGGTTTTCGCTTCCAGAGAAATGCCTCCCCAGAACATACACGAACCACCGCCGTATGCGACCCGTTCGGAGATGCAACATTGAGCAAAACGCTCACCGGATCTTCGGTAGACTCTACCTCGTCCGTCGTTACCATGAAGGCACATCCTGCACTCGTCGGAGAAGAGGACTGCCTGCCATTGATCCATAGTCCAATTAACGTGATTTCGAGCAAACTGAAGGCGTGCTTGTCTGTGCGCTGGGGCCAATTTTGGGCCAGTTGCTGGTCTGTGCGCTGTCAGACCTCCTTCGGCTAGTCTTCTTCTAACAGTCCACCGACTGACTTCCACTTCTCTAACTTCCTGGAGCTGCTGTCCGAGTTGAACTGCATTCAACCGGCGATTTCGTAGTGATGTATTCACAAGGAAACGGTCATCGCGCTGAGTTGTCGCACGTTTTCGGCCTGTTCCTGGTCGCCTGGTATAGCCACCAGTTTGCTGATATCGCTGGTATACACGTCCAACAGCATATCTGCTCAAATTTAATTGACGAGCCACTTGACTTTGGTTCTGTCCAGCTTCGATAAGTGCAACCACTTGAGACGCTGCTTCTGGTGTGGTATCCATTTTCTTGTTTAGAGAGATGACGTATTCGTTAAAGGACCTTTCTGACTGGGAGTTGGTATGCAAATGATGTCATTTCAATCATCCCTTACCGTTTTATACCTGCTCAAAGTCCCACAAACCGCGCTACCTGAAACGAGCTAATTTAGGCCATTCTATTGTTTAGTTGCCACTGTTATGATTTCGAAGGTCAAGGCTAGACATTTTGTGTTTTTAGGAAGCTAACAGTGTGTACTTTAATTTAATTTAAGTTATATTTGCAACATCACATTAATTTAAAAAAAAAATAAGGGTCGAAATTAAAATGTAGGAAAATGCCTCTATGTGCGATTTCTATGCTCTCGAGTGTATAATAGATGGCAGTGTTCATGCAACTTTTTACTTTTTATTTTGAAGTGAAAATTTAGTACTGCCATTTTCGTTTGTCCATGGTACTGCATATTGGTTAAGTACATTAAAATAAATACTAAATTAATTTCACATTAAACACAGAGCGAGAGGGAATGCGTGGCACTCGAAGTATAACTTCTCCCACGCGTAGGAACTGCACGCACAGGTTTTTTTTTTATTAGTGTATCAGTTACATCGGGAGTCTGAGTTTTGCCCTATTTTTAGGATCTTGTATCTACCCGAAAAATACACCCTAAAAAAATACCTGACAGTAAAAAATGTTTTGACAGTTTTGAGTGATTTGGGCAGGTGTCCTCTCCGCCATTTTGTATGTAGAAATAAGGCTGACTGGCCCTAGCTATTCTAAATTCTTTCGAGTGCGTTCGTGCGTTGGTTTTTATGGTTTTCGCATTGTTTTCTGTTTTCGTTTGCAAAAAGAGTATTTTTTTTCTATGTGACGCCTATCGTTCCTGGGCTGATGATTTTTATTATTGTTTCTGCGTGGTTTCAGAGCTTAGCTTAGTTTATATTGCTTTTGCTCTTTGTTCTGTTGCCTTGTGTATATATTTAAATAGATCAGAGCAGCCTATTATTCTGCGGCGCGGCGGTTCAGTTCACATTCACGGCAACAGCCAGGGTAGGTAAGAATCATAGTGAGTGTTGTAGGTACCTAGGGTATTAGGTACCTACAACACTTACTATGATTCTCACTATTATCCATCCTTACTCCACTAGGTAGGTACTCCCTAACCAGAGCTCCAAAAAGCTCGCAAAAAGTGGAAGACTCGCAGTTAATAATTGTTTTCTATTTTATCAATCACATAGTAGGTATGACAATGGTCAGCTGTATTATTCATTTTGATTAAAAACAATTTACCTTATTTTTTTCAGTAAAATGAATTCTCCGAGCTCTAGAAACTCACCTCAATACAAAAACTTGAACTTAAAACAAAAACAATCCCCAAAAGAGCTGAAGGACAAAATGAGAAAGGTAAATTCTCATCAAAATAAAATAATTTGCTTTAAAAAAATCTACTATTGGTTATGTAATAATTTTCTTCTATTGCAGAATTATAAAAACAAAGTACAAAATTGTCGGGAAATGTTAATGGACAGATTTCGTGGATCAGTTGTAGAAGAAGATTTATCCAAAACACTAACAGAGATTTATAAAAGCATGTTTGAATTCAATGATGCTATTGAACATGATGAACTAGAAATCCTTGAAGAGTTAAAAAGTGAACTTGTTCAAGAGGAACTCAACTGGTATGTGTCTTTGAATAGGCTGGCAAGGATAAGGTGTAATGGTACAACACTGTTCAATTTTCTATTCACAAAATTGCATGATGCAATATCAAATTCCTGCACAACATTAGGTAGGTACCAATACAATATAAAATTGCATAAGTACCTAATTTTGTGCAGGAACTTATTAACTTACAAAGACATAAGTCTTTGTATAAAAATGCATGCATGTAACGATGTAACGATGCAAAATGCATGCATGTAACGATACTGACAGAAATCTAGAGACAAAATGTTGTTCAAGCAGAGGCTCTTTTATACTTCAACCAAAGTCAAAGTCAAAGTCAAAAATCTTTTATTCAATAAAATCTCACTGATCACTTTGAATCGTCATTACGTTTTGTATGATTAGGTATGATTACATATTTTTTTTATTGGATGAGTTGGAGCTAGTTCGTCCCAAGCTTGTTTGTCTTCTGAATAATCAGATATTTTATAGTATGCTTTTAAAAGAAGTCTCTGTTTTATTACGTTTTTGAACTTGCCAGTCGACAACTGAGACACATCACTTGGGATTTTGTTAAAGAAGCGTACACATTGCCCTTTGAAAGATTTACTAATTTTTGTGAGCCTAGTGGTGGGAACAGCGAGTTTGTCTTTATTTCTAGTGTTAACATTATGATTATCACTTTTTTTGTTGAATAGATTGATATTTTTTTGAACATACAATAAGTTTTCATAGATGTACTGGCAAGGTACTCTCATTATATTTATTTCCTTAAACTTATTTCTTAGTGATTCTCTGGGACCCATGTTATAAATTGCACGAATAGCCCTCTTCTGCAACACAAATATGGTGTTTATGGTAACCATTGGGTCAATAGGCCAATTCTTTATAGATCAATGGTAGTAGGTAGTTACCATAATATGCCTAATAATATTAAGGTTGTCTGATGTCTATGCCAAACCATGTAGTTGTCCAAATGCCCAAGCTATAGGAAAGTATTATAATTGTAATGTTTTACAGGTGGCTGAAGGAGTATGAAAAATCACAGATGGATAATGTTGATTGGTCTTCCATCGAACAGAATAGCGAGGTCATATGCCCAGTTTGTCAAAAATACAATTTTAAACATGAAAACGGCTATGTTTGCTGTGAAAAATGTAATATTACATTCAAAACGACAAAAAAATTATCAGAAATTAAGAAATCCATTGCAAACTGCTTAGAGAAACATGCCAATATGTGCACATATGAACCACAATTTACAATAATCCCAGATCTAAATGACTCTCACATTTATTTGATTTGCGAGTCTTGTTCAGAAATGAGTGTGCTGATATAATTCTTTATGAAAAGTATATGAATATGAATTTTGAAAATAATAAGTAGGTAGCTCGAATAGAAAAAAAAAACTCGAGAAAATAGAGCCATAAAATGGCAAAATTGTTCCGCTGAGTCGTAGTACTTTCCTGTGATTTTGCTTTAGACTAAAGTAGACATTTTCAAATATAAATAGCAGAAGGTAGGTACTAAGTACCTTATAGTGAAGCATGATACCTACCTACTTTGAGGACAAAGTTTGAGGATATCTACAATAATTATAAGATTTAAAAGTTACGAGCCTATTTGTTTTTATTATATTATTTTAGAATTTATTGCTGTGTTACTTACTGCTCTCTTCTCGGCTTCCAACACAAGGAAAACTATTCTCCTTATCGGGGTTTTTATTATATATATTACTAGCTGATATCCGCGACTTCGTACGAAACTTTCCACCAAAATATCTGTCAACCAGTATAAACGATGAACCTCGTGTCAAAGGATGTTTTTGGTTCAGACAGTTAAAGCTGAATCTAAGAATCCACGTCTTTGTATTCAATAAAATATAGCATATGTTTCAATCCGGAAAAAGGGCTGCTGAATGGTATAAGTTTCATTGAAATTGGTCCAGTAGTTAAGGCGTGATCCGCGAACAAACAAACAGATAAACAGACAAACTCGATTTTCGGAATCAGAATCGTTTATTTAGTTGATCTGCATATAATTTAGTTTATCCATATCTTTAATTTCTGTTTTATAATAGTATAGATGTTGTACCACCACCAGACATAGACATACGGGAATTAAACCCTCAAGATTACTTACCACCTAAACCTATAAAAAATATTAAATTTTTACATTATTATTATACACGTAATATTAATTTCAGAGTAGAAATTTTGTTTACTGTTTTAATAAATATATTGATTAAACGTGCATTACCGTTTTATTTAAATCGTGGTTTGGCCGAGTATGTAGGTACCTACTCTACTACTGCGCTTATTAATGAGTAAATATAAAATCAATATTTGTTCGAGTTTGAGGAGAAGTAGGCTATAAACCTATTTTTGATTTTGTGAAAAATTTGGTCACATTAAGCCTATAGGTACAGTCAGCGTCAAATTGATATGAGCGTCTAGAGTAGTCAAAATGATCTGAAAAACATAAAAGCAACATATACGCAGTTCGAATCATCATATTGTTGCAAGCACCTAAGGTGTTCAAAATATGTTACTACTCATTGTTTCATATTTATATGAGCATTCAGAGTGTTCAAAATTATCTTAGCAAACAAAGCTCTCAAAGGTAGTATGCAAACTCTTTTGAGTGAATACTTGAAATGTCATAGATACTTGAAAATCTTAAAATATCATTATTATAATACCATTATCTGATAAGTCAGATATTTTTAGTGTCATTGTTGCAAATAAAACGTGAATATTAAAATAATTATTGGTTACTAAACTATAAATGAAAACATGCCTCCATACCACTTGACTGAACAAATAAAGCATAGAATAATAAATTTATACAGAGAAAAAGTTTCCATCACCGATATAGCGGATGAACTCGGTATAAGCGTAAGTAATTTTATTTTTAATTGCAAATGTTATTTATATTTAATTATTTTTCTAAATACCTACTTATATTTAAATATTACTTTACAGAGAAACACTGTGTCACTGTGGGTAAACCGTTGGCGTGAATCTGGAGATGTAGTACGCCATGTTACAACTGGTCGTCCTCGAAAATCTGACTTACGTCAAGACAATGCTCTGATCGAAAAGGTGCGAGAAGATCGCTTCATAAATACATCCCAATTGGCTACTGCTAATAATTTGTCTCAGAGTACGATTCGACGTAGACTAAAGGAATCTGGCTTACATCATCGTGTGCCAGCTAAGAAACCAATGTTGACACCAAGGCACAAAGCTTTGAGATTACAATTCGCTTTAAATTATTTACACTACGATTTTGGACAGGTCGTTTTTGTTGACGAGAAAGTATTTTGTAATTCTATTCACGTACGAGTATCTCTATGGAGACCTAATAATATGCGATATAATGAAGAAAACATCTTACACAACAATAGAAGTGGCCGTATATCGCTCGGCTTTTGGGGATGGATGTCGCAAAGTGGACCGGTCGAGTTAGTTGAAATTGGTGGACGTCTGAATGGAGTACGATACAAGGAGATTCTTGAAGAGGTAGGTACTATTGCCTACTGCTCGAGTGTTTTACCCCGATGAAGAGAAAATTACATTCATCCAAGGTGGAAGTTCAATACATAATTGCGGAATAGTACAAGAATACCTAGGTGCAAATAGAGAGTTGAGCCTAATAACACTGCCTCCAAAAAGCCCAGACTTAAATCCTATTGAGAACGTCTGGGGAAAAATGGTCCAGATGTGGGATCATGGCCAACAACGCAGTAACGATAACTTGCGGGGGAATGTAAATGCAATTTGGGATAATTTAAGAGGTAGCGAATTTTGTTACAACACTGTTGCTTCAATGAGGCAACGGTTGCTTGATGTAATTAATGCAGACGGTGGTTATACGCGTTACTAATTGAAAATCATAACTGTATACACGGTGAGTTTGGCCCTAAATTAACTCACCTGTATATCAAAACCTTAGGGAGTATGTTACGTTGGTTCTAGCAATAAGAGGCATTTTATTTAAATTTATGGCATTTTATTGATAAAGGTCGTTAGTTTTATTTTGTTTTTATTAAATGCACTATGGAAATATATGAATTCTGTTATTATTATAATTTTTTAAAGGTTCATTTTATGCACTTAACTTTGAGAGCTTTGTTTGCTAAGATAATTTTGAACACCCTGACTGCTATATAAATATGAAACAATGAGTAGTAAGATAATTTGAACAACTTAGGTGCTTGCAACAATATGATGATTCGAACTGCGTATATCAAATTGCTTTTATGTTTTTCAGATCATTTTGACTACTCTAGACGCTCATATCAATTTGACGCTGACTGTACCTACGCTCGGGTGGCCATCTCGTTTGCTTTGTGCTCCCATTATTGGGATTTAGTTCCACATAATTAGGAACATAATATTATAATTGCACATCGGTATTTTGTGATTGCTGCCGGTGTCGTAAGGTGAGCATATTCTTACCACAGTGATATGCTTACAACCCACCACATGATATACCTATACTATTTTTACATGTAATCATTGAGCTAAATATTACATACCAATTTGATGAAAATGGGAATACATATTAAACCATGGATTAGTATAAGACAAAACACTTCTTACAAAATAAAAAATGACCTTTTAATTCAATTCATGAAGCATGGTAACAAGGTATATATTGTATATTATTATTCTTTGTCATTAAATTGTCGGAATTAGAACATTATATTATACATGATTAAGTTCTACCAAAAGATTAGACTAACGGTAACTTGTATAAAACGTACATTAATATTAATATGCAGTATAAAACAGTACCTTTATTTTACTGATATAGTTAGAGCATCTTGTAGTTGAATTAATCTTTATTATGTAAAAATGGTCTATTTGCTATGCAATTATTCTAAGCCTGAAAATATGACATTTTCAGTCAATTCATAGATTTCTTATTTATTTTGTATTAAAATAGTGAACAAACGTTGCATAGTTAAATGCTTTTGCTTACTATAAGGCAGTTTGACACTTATCCAGTACCTATCTATTTATTTTCATTTTCTCTTACACATTTTGGGTAAAGTACTGGACTAGCAAAACATCATTCAGTTGTACTAACTTTAATGCATCCCTAAGCTATGGTTTAATAAATATTCTTCATACATATTACATAGGTACTTAGTTTCAAACCATTTCAATTAAATAAGTATACCTACTGTTTCATCGGTCTAACTCACGAATAACTAATGTTTTTCTTCACAACATAATAGGTACCTAATTGAATAACATCAGATAATATTAAGTTGTTAGACAAAATCGGGAAAAACAATAAATAAGATAAGCATGTACTTAAGAAACTCGACTATCCATAATTAATAAAAACTAATTTTATTTTGTTGCTTATTATCTTTTAAATCAGTATTTTTTTCAGTAACACCCTTGTCATCTCACACGACCATGCACCATATCTCTTTATTTAGGCATTCAGGTCAATCATGAACAAAGTAAAACAGGCTACAGCGAGACAGTTCATATTGTTATATCTCAAATAGTTTCATATGTTGCCGATAGTTTCCTCTTACATATTTGTTATTTTTTTTACATTATCTCGACTGGTTTAGCTTTTATTGCACACAGTCCTTCGTCACATCACTTTGTTGGAAAGTCGAGATCAAGTAATAAATTAGTACCTACTTTACACTATGTTATTACAAACTAAACATAAGCATTTCAATTCAACTAGATAATGTTAGTATAATATTATTCTAGGGTACGTCTATGTTCTACTAAATACTGTCAGAAAAAAAGAAAATTTGAAACGATCTTTTAGGTTTATGTAGGTAAACCATAAAGAGACCTTCATTTTTTGTTAATTTATAAATAGTACGGATCAATCATCTGTATTCTAGTCTAAAATAATATAATATATAACATAATTACTATAAATGAAGTAGGTACCTACTTACTTTATTTATAGAAGTTATTAGGCATGGGTACCTAAACATTGAACTTTTATAATAGGTAAACAAAAAAACCTACACGTCATCTTGAATAGCGAGTGCAAGTTTTATACACACTTAAAACAAAGGCAGTTTGCTTATTGTATTGGGCACTTAGAAAGACCACGTAAGACAGAAACTTAGAAAGAAACGAGAAATGAAGTAAAAGACAGCAAGAAAAAGTCGGCATTCTATTTCCCCCTTCACTTTTATTCCAAATTGTAAAATCAACTAAAATTATTTATTAAATCAGTCAATAAGACCGCATTTTTTTGTATTTGATGTGGTTCTACACAAATAAATAGATCTTCACGTTTTGATATTCACATTTTATACTATAATGTATCTACTCCTATAAATCATGAACATAGGTAGTAAAACTATAAAAAATAATATATAAATATTTGTATGCTTATTAGTATGCATAATCAGTTGGAAGTACTTGGAAAACAATAATGTAGATTATAGACATTTTACATAGTAGGACGCACCCTAAATAATTTGTAAACACATGTTGGATTACAAATAAGCATGTTGCTTTGTTCCATTATGGTCAGAAATAAATGACAACCGAATATAAAAAAAAACTATCTAGGTATCTAATATACTTCAAAATTCCTACAGCATAATATCATCATTACCATTTTCTATTATACTTTCGTATTCACATAAGAAAAATATTCTTCCATGTCAGCACACGATATTAGGGCCGCTACACACTCACTATTCTTGACATATTTTAGAGATCCAAGTTATAAGGACGGTATTGCATTTATTTTCTTTTGTACTTTCAAACTTGAAAGCCATTATGTATATTGCTATCGACGATGCAGTTAGGCCATCATCAATACTTAAACGAGAAATTACAGTAGGAACTAATCCGATAATGTGTCAACACTAACCAGACTTTTATAAATGCAAGGCCATTCAAATTCTCAAACATTTTTGTTTTCGATTATTAGGATTCTAGGCGTTGATCCATTAAAAAACACTGGAGAAGGGTTACAGCGTTTATGTGGTGTGTCCAGGAAGTTTGATTGCATCCTCAATACGAATATCAATCTTTGGTTTCCACTTCGTACACAACGAGCGACGTTTGCCGACAAGTCGGTTTTTATGGTATTCTGTTTCTAAAAACTAGTTCTGTTTCTAAAAATGGATAGGAAAAACAGCAGCTCACTGAAAATTGCGACGCTAAATATTTACCTACTTTACAATTTGAACTTCGTATTTGTCTATTTGATGCACTAAATATTTTGAACAATCAACACGCTACATAGATTAGTGTATTCAGTTCAGTTCATGCACGATTGCAACTTGTAATCATTCATACTAGGTAACCCACTAAATATTAAGTCATAGTTATAAACGCACGTTTGAGAGTAATCATGTCAAAGCGGCTGGACCGATTTCAATGAAGTTTGAACCAGATTTATAGCTCGAGACTTGATTTCATCTTTTATTTATGTCCTGTCCCACAAGCAAAGTTTCATCGAAATCGAACCAGCCGCTACAGCACGAGATATATACGAAGAAAAATCTACTAATACTTCATAAGTATTGGTGGATTTTTTCCTCGCACACCGCTGATCCGCCTCGTACTTCTTTGATGGAAACGCAGCCTAAGGATCTTACGCCGAGTAAATAAGTAGCGCCCTAACACACTGACAGTGATAACGTAAGCTACAATTATTGCTAGTGGAGTTACTTACTATATAGGTAGACCCTGGACATCCATGTGGTCTTCTTGAGCGTGCGAGTGCGCTGTGGTGGGCACGGTGAAATAGTTGTGGTTGTGGGGTAAGCGCGGGCGGCGAGGCGAACGCGCAGTTATAACGCGCGGCTTGTGGATCTCGTCCATTACTGACGGCGCCACGTATGTGAAACCCTGAACAAACATAAACATGCTCAAATCCTATCCTACTAATATTATAAACGCGAAAGTTTGTAATGATGTATGTATATGTTTGTTATGATGATTTGGATGAAACTCGGAATATATATTGCGCGTGACCTAAAATTAACACGAAACATTTTATCCCAGAAAATCAACTGGATCCAACGAACAAAGTCGCGGGCGGATCCTAGTTTAAAATAAATACCAGTCTATCTGTACTCAGTATTTAAGTTGGAAGTTTTAAAACAGCTTTCCATTAAATCAGAGTGATTAATCGATAAAATGCCTTCTTCTTGCACTGATAAACTGATTGCAAATACTTGCCATTCTTCGAAAACTCATTGTTGCAGAATTCGAACCCCCAACTTTACGAGTTGAAAGCTACTGGACTGTGTGCTTTCTAATAATTGTTGTCATAAAAAGAGAGTGCTTAATGAGTTTTATGAAGCAATCATGAAACAATTGCGATAGATAAAAAATCAAGATAATTCTTTATCTCTCAATATCCCATAATAATTACAAATAACCAATACAGTAGAATCCGGATATAACGACCTTCAAGTACCGGCGATAATATGTCGTACTAACCGGATGACGTACAAAACGGCAAGATTATTTCTTAATTACATATTATGTTCTTAACTTACGAATAAATATGTATGACGTATTATAATTGCGAAAATTTGATTTTCCTATTTAGGTAAATAAAACATTTTGTAGGATATATAATCACATAATATGTTTTATTTTAATAGTTCTTACACATTCCAATTACAAACATACACACGCACTACATGAAAAACTCTGTTACTAACTAACGTAGAAAGTCTGTTATTTGAGTTTGTTTTTGACAAGCTTTTGATCGGTGAAGTTGGGGCGCCGAAATATTGGTAGGTTGTGTAAACAAAACACAGTGCGTCGTTTTAACCGGACGTATTATCATAATTAATGGTCGCTATAAGTTGGTCGCTTAAAACGGAGTCGCACTAAACGGTTATATTTTCTCAGTATATAACAATGAAACCTAACTTAGTAAACATTATCGTCGTTAAAAGCGGTTAGTCGTTACAAGCGAAGTCGTTGTATATGAATTCTACTGTATTAAAATGTGACCTTCAGACTATATTTTTCTGCTTTATCCACCATCTGCTTCACTAGGATAAAAATAGGGATGTTATAACACACTTACCTGAAACATAAGGTTGGCACTTTCACTAAGAGTAGACTCATCAGGTGAATCTATTGGAGTCTGTAGTGTAAACCTTGTATCGAACTGTGACACATCATCTTCACTGGCCTGAAAATTACAGACTCAAGTAGGTAGGATCCTGACACTACTAACTATAATACAACTAAAATAAAATAAGACATTTCTGTGTTTTCTTGACTTAGCTCTGATTTCAATGCAGTTTATTTTGACAGAAAGCGTTCAGATTTTTGACATCTTTGGTAGAAATAGACGTTTTCATTTTTGAAGGAATTTTAGGCATACCTAATATGGTATCGATTCGCTTGTTGCATTTTTCTAAACTAACCAAATTTGACAGCTCTAAAATTATAGCCGTCCTTGTCGTTTCAGTTTATGAGAAAAGGACGGCAACATCTTTAGCGCTGTCAAATTAGATTAGTTTAGAAAAATGCAACAAGCGAATCGATACCAATAGCTGTTTTGATGTGTAGTAAGCGCATTAAAAGACGACGAAGATGGATTGAAATTAATGCTAGTTTACTGAATAATTAATAGTACAAAAGGCTTGCTATATGATCACTGATCAGATAGATAAATATTTTCGGTAAGACGCAATGAAGTAAAAACTCAGACAGCGTTAGATGCTACCGTTCATATTTACATACTATGCTTTATTGCTTCTCTTAGTGTAACCTTTTTATTATATCAAAAGGTATGTAAAAATTGTGCAACGTACATATATGACCTGGTTGTACGTACATGTCACTTCATTCCTAAAATTCGGAAAGCAACAGTCCTAGTATACAATAGTACATACATAAAAGTCTCTGGTCTGTACAGAAATGCGACATACCAATTTAGGTTTGATAGGTGGTTCAAGTCTCCTTGCAAACACATCATCCCAGCGGATGTGTTTGAAGAAGGCATGTCCCCTGACGGCGGCAGCGCCCGCTGCGCCAAGGCGTTGAGTCTCGGAACGCTTCATGAGACGCTTTATCAGGTCTCTGGCGTCTGACGTGAGGTAGGCAGGCAGCATCAGTTTAGCTTTTAGAATTTTTTCTATAGTCTTTGTACGATTATCTCCTGTGAAAGGCGGCTGAAACAAGATTAGCAGTTATCAGTCAATGAACAACATCCCAGAAGAAGGCCATAAGACCCACCCGATGGACTGATCACGGGAAACCATTGGATGGAGTATGGTCGAAATCACTTTTTTCCATCAATTCAACACTTTATTTTTTCACTTATGCCTAGATTTGATACCTACGCATATAAAATAGCAACTCAGTCTCAACTTCAAAATTAATATTAAATTTGTTATATTTTAGCGGCGAAACCTTTGAGTTGCCACGTAAATGAAAAAATTATTTTGTTCAACTGGAAAAGTTCGCCTAAATCATTTTTATTACTACAATTATTTGATGCAGACAAAGTTGCAGGAACCAGCCTAGTGTTTTTTATAAATAATGACAGACAGCCGCAAGATAATAAGTTTATTTATACACTACAAACATAATGGTTCCTTACATACTTAGTAAGTAGCAATGGCTATGAGTTATTTACCTGTCCAATTAACATATCAAACATCAAGGCACCAAGGCTCCACCAGTCTACCGCTTTTCCATGTCCACTTCTGGTAAGGATTTCTGGAGCCCTAAAAGTATTTCAAAGTAAAGAACTTTCTTAAAAAATTAAGATGAATAAGAATAAGTTTCTATATATGTGACATCTTAAGAAAAATATCTATGACTACATATAATGTATATTGGATATTTTTCGATATTGAATATACAAATGAATCAAAGAGCAATCAAAGGTTTTTTACTTACATATACTCAATAGTACCACAAAATGTGTGTGTGACTATTCCTTCTTGAATATGTTCCTTACACAGTCCAAAATCTGTGAGTTTGACATGCCCTTGTGCATCAAGTAGGACATTCTCTGGCTTTAAGTCACGGTAAATTATGCCTAGGCTGTGCAAATGTTCTAGCGCCAATATTATCTCTGATAAATAGAAGCTGAAGAGAAAACATAAATGTTCAGATAGAAGTATTAAACCAATACAATTTGACTTTTTATCTATTACAATATAAACCAGTTAAAATTATATTTTTTAAACATTATGCAATTAAAACTTTCCATGTTTCGACCATTATACTTTAGACTTATATCCAGTTTTATTCCATTATTTTGAGTTTAGATATATCCTACTAATATTATAAACGCGAAAGTTTGTAAGTATGGATGGATGGATGGATCTTTGTTACTCTTTCACGTACTGATCCGATTTGGACGAAACTTGGAATATATAATGTCCGTGACCTGGATTAACACATAGCCTACTTTTTATCTCCAAAAATCAACGGGATCCAACGGGACGCGAACGAAGTCACGGGCAGCACCTAGTTTTAATATATACCCTTAGTGCTAGTTGCATTAAAATTGTTTGAGTGAAGTGATAAAAATGTATTTATAAGCTTAATTATTACACCAATGAGTGTGTGTTTCTTTACCTGGCAGTGTCTTCCAAAAATATGCCTTCTCGTTCAAGGTGCATAAAAAGCTCACCTCCACTCAGATATTCTAATATTAAGTACAGTTTACCACCAGTTTGAAAGGCATATACTAATTCCACTATAAATGGGTGCTGTGAACAGATAATTTTTTTTTTATAAACATAAATCTTTTAATTACAAAGTTCCCATGACCACTTTCCAGCTTCATCATCAGATCCTGGATACAATGCATCCTGCATATGTCTTGTATATTTGTCTTTATCAAAGTGAATCAAACAAACCAAACTCCAAACTTGATGGGGTTGTGTGGTTTTATAACAAAGTTTCCATGGCCACCTTCTGACTTCATCGTCAGATCAGCTTGCTGTCACCATATTATTGCATTGTCACTAATGGGTATGCTAACCTAAACAAACAAACTCACAAACAAACATTTCAAGTTCAATAAAAGCTTGTAAGTTAGTGGCCAACTCTGGTGATGAAGTCTTTAGGCAGCCTTAAGGCTTCTGTCGTGGCTTAACAACTGCTAAAATTTGAAACAATAAGGTAAGGTAAAAGACGAATACAGGCGTAAATAATTTTATCTATACTAATATTATAAAGAGGAAAGATTTGATTGTTTGTTTGCATTGAATATATTATAAATTTTACCTTTACAGCTTCCAAGATATTTCTTTCAGCTTTAGTGTGGGCTGTGTCCTTTTGATTGCGCACAATGGAAGCTTTTTTGAGTACTTTCATAGCAAAATGCGCTCCTGCATCAGGGCCGGTAACTTTGCGTACTTGGAACACTTTTCCATATCCTCCTTTCCCAAGCACTTTACGGAGTTCAAAGTCTTGGGGGCCAAGACGCTTGCACTGCCCTGGATTTACATTGTCTTCACACAGTTGGATTGTCTCAGAACCTTCAGCGCTAAAACATTTTTTTTTATTTAGTTTGATAATGTAGCCTTTCAAAGTGTTCGATGATCAGACAGTAATATATAACTTAAACATATGCTCACACCTTCGTCTGAGCAAATTTGTTCTGCTCCCTTTTCAGAACGCCAATGCAAAGTCTGTTGTATATAATGTTGTTGGACTCAAGCATAGATTTTTAAACATTTTTGCATGAGTCTTTATTCCATTAAATAAAACACTCAAGTTGGGGTGAGTTTAAAGAGGCTTGTATAATATTGACCAGTTCAACCAAAAACATTGTTTTTGGCAACAGGGTTATGGTATGCATTTAGTAGGTAGGTACTTACTTCACAATAGTATTGACATGTAGTTCAGGATCATAGTCTACCTGCAAATACCAAGTAAAGTTTTAGCTGTTACCTAATTTTAATTGAAGTAATTGTGGAGATATTTTCTAAAACTCTACAAGGTCTAAGCCTAATGGTTGAGTTTTATGTGTATCTATTAATACATTATACAACGTTAGTATGGAGACAAGTATTATCACAACTGCGACGAAATGTATCCTTGACCATCGTGAGAATATAGAACAAGGTTTTAGGTTATGTTGTAGGTAGGACAAAAGGGTAAAACGGTAAGCGTACCTCATCAACGTCGATAATATCGTCCTCGTCAGAGTCTCCGACTGTTACAGTATCTACATCTAAATCTAAATCGAAAACACCAGCCATATAGGATGACATTTCAAGATATATCACATCAGCAAGCACTGTTATTGTAAGATTGCAAACTTGCAAAAATGCTAAAAAAACAAATGGCAAAAATATTGTTATATTCGCTTCACTTGATTTTTACTTTATTGTTCTAAACTGACTGAACTGACAACAAAATGCGTAAAAAGTTTAGCAATCTAGAAAATAGAAATCACAAATGCATAGAAAAGAAATAAATTCTCCGAGGAGTCCATATATTACACAGCATGATAATTTGCACCATAGGAATGAACACCACGATAATACGCAACAAATAGGTAGCCCAAAACAAAATTTGATTATAGTGCTATACATTATTTGTTATACACTATCAAATTTATAATCATTACGGGTTGATAACTCGCAACTTGATAAGTAAATGCATCGCACCATTATTTATTCCGTGGCACTAGTGCCGGTATCATGAAATAATATGAATAGAATGCCTCGTTTTTGGGTGTAGCATGAATATGTAATGTACCTACATGTTACCTTGATGCTTCTGGTCTGTCACGCGTGTGTTTATTGTTCTTTGTATTCGTTTCCTAGGATAGTACGTAATCCATTTGAAATCATTATATTGTAATGTTTTATTCAATACTTTCTATCTATCTATCTATCTATTCAGCCTGTATGCACCCACTGCTGGGTATAGGCCTCCTCTTTAGTACGCCAGTCTCTCCGGTCCTGCGCGAGTCTTCTCCACTGCTGCCCATCCACAGCCACAATATCATCAGACCATCGGGCGGGTGGTCTGCCTCGTGGTCTTTGAGCGTCCCTTGGCCACCATTCCGTAATCGCTGTCGTCCATCTTCCATCATTCCTTCTGGTCACGTGCCCTGCCCATCTTCACTTCAAGCTTGTGATCCACATACCTACGTCTACAACTTTGGTCCGGCGTCGTATCTCCACGTTGGGTATGTGATCGAGTAGTGAGATACCAAGCATGGCGCGCTCCATTGCTCTTTGTGCTACTTTTATCTTATGCATGTATTCAAGTGTGAGCGGCCATGTTTTGGATCCGTATGTTAATATAGGCAGGACACAGTGGTTGTATGCCTTGGTCTTCAGGCTCTGCGGAATTTTGGATTTGAAGATGTCCTCCAATTTTCCAAAGGCAGCCCATACCAGCTGGATTCGTCTAGCGCTCTCCTTTGCTTGAAAATATCGGCCAAAAGATAAACAATGCCCAAGGTATTATGTACTCGTCCACCACCTCGATATGGTGGTTATCCATAGTGATGTTGGGACTGGAGGTGGGACGGTTTACCATGATCTTAGTTTTCGATATGTTCATCTTAAGTACTTTAATACTTTATTCCACAAAATTATAAATTTGTTAAAAAGGGTAGACTTAGGCCCGTATTCCGTAGCCTTACTCAAGCACTGATCCGTACTCAAGCATAGATTTTTGTATAAAAATCTCTACTTAAATCTATGCTTGAGTAACGATTTCTATCTCGGAATACGGGCCTTAATGCTGAAAGCATTGTCATATAGATAACCTACATAATAATCCATTATTAATAATAAAATTGCACATGCAAACCACATGATTAATCATAATTTCGAACGTTGGAACTTGTTCAGTGCCAACGAGTCACTAATAGGTACTTTAAGTTATCGGCCCCTATATTATCGGCCCCTATATTATCATATTGGACAATAATGTTGTGTGAATCAGAATCAAAATCAGAATCAAATTTATTCATAATTATAGTCAAAGTCAAAGTCAAAGTCAAAATCTTTTATTCAATAAAATTTCACTGATCACTTTGAATCGTCATTACGTTTTGTATGATTAGGTATGATTACATATTTTTTTATTGGATGAGTTGGAGCTAGTTCGTCCCAAGCTTGTTTGTCTTCTAAATAATCAGATATTTTATAGTATGCTTTTAAAAGAAGTCTCTGTTTTATTACGTTTTTGAACTTGCCAATCGACAACTGAGACACATCACTTGGGATTTTGTTAAAGAAGCGTACACATTGCCCTTTGAAAGATTTACTAATTTTTGTGAGCCTAGTGGTGGGAACAGCGAGTTTGTCTTTATTTCTAGTGTTAACATCATGATTATCACTTTTTTTGTTGAATAGATTGATATTTTTTTGAACATACAATAAGTTTTTATAAATGTACTGGCAAGGTACTGTCATTATATTTATTTCCTTAAACTTATTTCTTAGTGATTCTCTGGGACCCATGTTATAAATTGCACGAATAGCCCTCTTCTGCAACACAAATATGGTGTTTATGTCTGCAGCACTCCCCCACAACAAAATGCCGTACGACATAATGCTATGAAAGTAGCTGAAATAGACTAGTCTTGCGGTTTCCACATCTGTAAGGAAGCGGATCTTCTTGACTGCATATGCTGCAGAACTAAGTCTCTTCGACAATTTATCTATGTGTGGGCCCCATTGAAGTTTATTATCTAGAGTTATGCCTAAAAATACTGTGGTGTCCACGAGATCTATATTATCTTCTTTGATTTTTACATTGGCATTTATTTGTTTGACGTTTGGTAGAATAAACCGAATACATTTAGTTTTCTTTTCGTTTAGTAATAAATTGTTTACATTAAACCAGTTTACAACCTTAGAGATTGCATTATTTACATCGTCATAATTAGTTTGTCGTCGTTTCACTTTAAATACAAGTGAAGTGTCATCTGCAAACAGTACAATCTCATGATCGTTTCTAACCACTCGTGGTAGATCGTTAATGTAAATTAAAAACAAGAACGGTCCTAGTATTGATCCTTGTGGTACACCCATTTTTACCACTGACCCCGGAGAACGTTTTCCATTAACATCAACTCTTTGAATTCTGTTACTTAAGTAAGAATTAAGAAGTTCAAGAGCAATCCCTTTCACACCATAGTGGTTTAGTTTCCTGACTAACGTTTCATGGTGCACACAATCAAACGCCTTAGATAGGTCACAAAAAATGCCTAAGGCGTCATGTGACTGTTCCCAATTTTCAAAAATATAGAAAATTATTAGTCCAAAAATACAGTAATTAATAAATATAAATTAAATTAAAAGATTTACATAGTTTGTAAACATTTAAAAACAAACATATAAGTAGGTAGGTAAATACGTCATACTCGTAATGTGACCGTTTATGTATAGCCGATAATGCGTCTCATGATACTGCGCAGCCCAAAAACTCAACTTGGTGACACGCATTATCATGTCGTACGTTTTTGAGCTACTCATTAACATGCTGTGCAATTCTGTTCGACACATTCTTTGGTTTCACGATACGAACCAAAGAAAAAAATACTTGAACGAACTTTGTCGTTGCGTTTGTGATCGGTGCTGCCAGCAGTCTTTACAAAATTAAACCAAAAAGTAGGTAAGTTCAAAACCTCGATGCTGATTTACTGCTCAAGCACTGATAGACTTCACTGTAGGTTTCCACCAAAGAACCACTTAACATCAGGTGTAGCTATCAGCATGTTCCATTACGTTTATCATTAAAAAAAATGTAAAGATCTAGTGATTTGTTGTGCTTTTTGTTTCCACCGGAGCACAACATGTTTCACAATCCTTACATAATCGTGTATTTTTGTTATCTGGTAAATTACACCACCACGTTTGGGTTGGCTGGCAGACAATGCTTTCAGTATAAGTCCACCCTTTGTAACAAATTTATGATTTTGTGCAATAAAGTATTAAATAAATAAATAAATCGGTAAACATCTACTTATGACCTTGTAAGTGTTGCGAGATTTGTACAACATAATCCATACAAGAAAATCCTTACAAACAATCTGCATTGAGATTCTGAAATGTCAAACATGCAAAAGGGTTAGCGGTGGGTGGAAATGCAAATCGATATCTCTACAGAGTTGTGCATGTTTTGTGTAAACATCTTCTTGGTGGAAACGCATTAGTAATGTGTAGGTACAGAGTGTACAGACGGCGCGGCGGCAGCAGCGCGGGGTCGTCGGATTTTTTTTTTGTGCTAGGGAAAAGACAGAAATTGAAAGTGGAAACACTAGTGTAAACGAGTGGTTTAGTAAACATAGTTTTTTCTAATTTTTTGCCATTCTAGAGACGTAAATTAGAACCAAAAGACTTCTAATAAGTAACTATTTTTATCATAACAATGAAAGGATTAAAATGTTAGTAAAACTCCAGGAATAACTTTCACATAGTGAGCCCTTTCAATGGCTAGTGACAACGACAAAAGTTCGAATCAAAACTTAGATGGATCTCTGAAATTTGCGAAAAAGCACGGCAACTGTGATAATATTGGTAAGCTTTGTCGAAATTTAAGTTTCATCAAATTTGTAAAATTCCCCTGAGTCCTGAAACCTAACCTGACCTTTGGTTTAGCCATCAACAGTCAACAATAATGTTCCCAATGTTGGTAATCTACGGTCTATGATTCATGTGGATTCATCACATCTAAAAAAAAATTAAATTTTGCAACATTTACATGGTTTATTGATAACACAACCATAATAAGTATGGGTGTTGTTTTGCATGTAAATAAGGTAGGTGTAGGTATCCAGTTTCAGCTTTAGAACGAGGTAAAGAACCCATAAGAAAAGCATTTTGTTGTTATAACAAGCTTTAGGCAATACCAAGACAAATAGCGATTTCAACATTATGGCCTAAAATTGAAATCGCTATTCCTGGCCGCAGTGTTACTTGGCTGATAATAAAACTCGATAAAAAATAATACAGTTCAGTTTTGTCATCGTTTAGGAAACAACAAGTCTTTCTGTGGGTACCGTCGATATACAATAATAATTATTTATATGTGAAATCGTCTTTCTGCAAATAGGACATAATTTTAGGTGGACACTTTTCCTAAAATATGAACTAAGTAGGCACAATCACAACGTACAATACCTACATAAAAACTTGTAGCAGTAGAAAAAGTGCAGAAATATCAAAAAAAGGACAGACACTGAAATTGAACTAAAGTGACTGAGACAGTGTTCTCTGACAGCTCCTGTAATGTCTATAGATATGACAATGACAGTAGTGAGTGATGGCACATTCAGTCAGGTCAGTCAGTGTTCAAGCAAATGTGTTGACAGTGGCCTTAAATAAGGAGAAGAAGTTTGTTTACAGTATTTTTATGTTGCCTGCCATTCAGACAAGAATTGATTGATTGATTGCTCTGTGCTGTTGATGAATTTTGTAAAATAAATGGAATCAGAAGAAATTCAACCACCAATGGCCATAACACTGGAAGAAAGCTCTATAGAAAGAGTTCCACAGATACTGGAAGATATTCTGAAGAGAATACAAAATGTAAATGATTCAATTCAGAAAGATTATTTATTTATTGTTATCATAGTCTCAATGGTGGAAAATGGATTTGTGCTTGTAGATAATGAGTGTCAAATTATAGATCATACTTCAATAAATACTAAACTGCTATCCAAATGGAAGAGTCTATCAGGAGTATATGAAACATTATTTGTTTTATACGGTTTTAAGAATATTCCATTGAGAGTTATTATGAGTCCTTTAGGAGCAATGGTACTTGTCAATATTGTCATAGATGATCTTGATTCTGACACATATTCAGTATGTTTACCTGTCAGCAGATATGTGGTCTCGCCTCAAGCCAATACAATTCCCAAAATATTCCGTGACCTTAAACAATTTTCGCTGACTTTTAAAAATAAAATATTGACACCAGTAAAGAGCAGAATTCTGAGCCACCATGGATATGCCAGTGCTAGTCTCATAGGATTACCTGAAGAGCTGCTATTTAAAATTATGTTGAATGTTAATGTCAAAGATGTGTTAAATGTATCAAAGACTTGCATGGTTCTGAACACAGTGTTACAGTCAGATATTCTGTGGCATGACATGGTCAAAAGAGATTTTGAAGACGATGGTGTTTCTCAGTCGCAAGACATGGACTGGAAAGAAATATACAAAAAGTCATATATTTCAAAGCATGACCAACTACAGAGAAGATTGCCACTGGCTGCAGGCGCTCTGCATGATTTTATGGATTATTCAGATTATGTTTCTTATATTGACAATCCTATGTGGAATGTTATTATGTAGGTCATTACTTAGATCGTTTTTCATAAATATAACATGCCACAAAAAATATATTTTTTTATTTTACCCAATAATAAAATACATGTAGGTAATTAGCATTTATTAAGAATTAGACGCCGCCGCTTGTGGATTTGGTCTGGACTAAATTTACCCGTCGTCGCCGCGTCCTAAGTATGTAGCTTGTATAAGACAAAATATTTCACTGTTTAACTAAAAAGTCTATTTTAACATCTACCTGCTGCTTTCTAAGACCTTAGGTAGGTATCATTCATCTTTAACCACCTTATAAAATAGATTGCAAAACACCAAAAAACCACCATGTTACTGCCGATGTTAGAAAAAACTATATTTTACATGTTCTTTGGTAAGTAACGCAGTAACTCACTCAGTTTTAGAAAAATCAAAAAACCCTAAGCTTTCTTTATTTTGTCATTTTCATGGCCCGTTTTGGTAAAACAACTTTGACCTCAATTTCGGACCCTTTAGGATGAGAGTTTCAAAAAATTATTTTCTTCAGTCAGTCAGGACTTTAATTTCTATATAATAATGATAATATTAAATGTCGTATGCATGTTTTTTCGATTTTCGCATAATTATCAAAACAAATGTTTGTTAAAATAGGTCAGCACGGTGAAAAAAACAATTTGGATGCGCTTCCAGTTGGGAAGGGTGGCCGCAATTTATCGATTCCCTTCGACTCAACAACTGTTAATGGGGAGATAAGTAAGTGAACTTTCCTATGTTATTATGATTGCAGCAAAACTTTTATCAATTTATTTTGATAAGTTCTTATGCTTTGTTATTTGTTTAAAACTGCCTCACTGCTTCCTCTTCGTTATCATATTATATAACATAGCCTTCATCATTATTGGTTAGGCAAATAGTCTCACTAAAAGCCTACAGTTTGTTGGATTTTTAACACGAGAAATATCTAACTTTTTATTTTTTGCTACTAACATTGTACCTGCGTATGTGAATAGGTTTCGTGTAATTGAATTACTATTACTAGGTATTAAAAGTAAGTACATAATTCATAAAAATGTATTGGTTACTAGCCGTCGCCCGCGGCGTTGCTCGCTTTCTAGACCCTTTAGTTAGAATGTGACTTTTCAAAATTCCTTTCTTAGTGCACCTCTAAACTATATAAGGATACTACACTCCAAATTTTTATATATATAAAAGAGTTTTATATATATTGATGATATTGAATATTGATTTAAGATGAATGTCTTAAATACCAACTAACAAGAAGGACCTCGCATTTCTTTCTTCGATTTTCATCATTTCTTTTTTCTTTCAGTAGGTAGGTAGGTAAGTAAATGTATTATTAACATATTATGTTAGTACTAGGTACCAAACAGGCTTCTTTCCATAAATCGCATTAGCTACAACCCTAGTTATGACGACTTATAAGGATTACTCACATTATTTTCATTTTGTATTATTGCATAGAATACCTATTTAGTTAGAGTAGATCGGCCATTAAAAGAGACAGAGAGGTAGAGGTATTCTTCTGTGTGTCAAATAAACTATCTATCTATCTAGAGAGAGAAGATTTTAGATTCTCTCGGATGCATAAATGTCCACGACGCTATATACGACTGTAAACGGGTTTGTCTATATATAAACCTTCTCATTGGATACCACTATTTAATTCCTCATTTCGATGTTGAATCGATTTTATCACACAAATATGGATATAAATAATAATTATCTACTGAACCTACGGTACCGATTTTTTTTTACCCAAAAATAAATAATACTCTAAAGTTGACTGGTCTCTAGAGTTTTAAAATGACGATATAATCTAGCCACCGTTAGTTAAAAACTGATACAGCACCAAGGCGCGCGATCCATATAATATTTTAGGGTTTTTTTTATAATTATCAAAGTTCTTTCGCTATGGTTTTCGTAATAGGTACGTTAATAAAGGTATGAGGGTGTGGCCGCGTAAGATAAATCGCTCTAAGTTATTTCGACAGCTTGGAACGAAGAGCCTTATAAAATCCTCAGATGCTCTGAGTGATAAAAAGTGATTCGCAATCTGCGACACGATAATTAGGTACAATCTTTGTGTCGTCCCTGTGAGCTAGCAAGTACGGAGAAAATCGGAAGGGTGAGAGATGCGCGCTTGGGATGCGCCGCGCAGCGTCCTTTTGCTCGCCTTAGCTTCTGTGTCCCCGCCATCAGCGTCGAGTTGACGTGTGTCGTGTGCATAGAACCGAGCGTCAGCTGCCGCCGGGAGTACTCCGTAGATGTAGGGCTTCACGCCGTGCTTGTGCTGATGGGCTAGCGTAGCTGGACGGTGGAGGGTCCGCAATCGCGGCGTAACAGGCCGCCGCCGTGGCGGTGCTACGGACCCATGCTCACCCACAGTCGCTCCGACGGAGATTTCCCTGTATACACTAGAGGTGAGCTTGACCACCTATCCTGCTATTGTCTATGCAATTTTTGGTTATTTTATCTCAAAAAGCAGTTCACTTTACACCCACTTCCATTCATTATGCAATGTAGGAACCTATTAGTCAAAGCACGAAATTTGGTACGTCTTCAATGTAGATCCAAAAACCTAATTTGCACATACATTATCTAACTAAAATGTGGACTCTAAAATGCTCTCAATATATTTAATATATATATATTATTTTTATACGGTGCCTATTTAATAAATCCATTGTAATAATTACAAGCACACAATAAGCTCGAAGTGTAACTAATAGTGGCGTCAGAATGTCAGATTGCCCCAGCAAGAGATTTATAAATCAATATCCTTGGACGCCTGTGTTTACAGATAGGACGACATGTTCCTAGTTCCTACATTCGTTCTTATAATTTGTATAGTTTAGTTTTGTTATACATACTACTTACTTACACGTGCCTACATGTTTTTGTAATGTGTGGTAAAAGTTGAATGAAGTTTCACTACCTTGTTGTTTGTTTCCTATCCACAATTTGCACTCAAGCTTACTGTGTTTCGATACATTATTTTTTTGGTAAAAATGTCTTGTATATCGTATAAAGAAGACCCATTTACATTACATGTTACAGTTAATTCAGGCTTCACTGCATGTATTATACGCTACGCAAGTCCTTAGCATGAAACCATGGTTCGCTTATTTTCTAGGGCAATATACACCTATAAATAAATAAAGGCTACACGCCTAATCTCACAGTGCCCTCTACATCTATTAAGCCAATGAAGTGCACTGTGATCATTCGAGCAGATATTTTTTTACATCACCCTGGCTCGACATTGAAACAATCTAGACTAGACCTTTGTTATATATTAATTCTATTCGTTCCATTCCACCGTTCGCATAGAAGGTTCCAACTGAATTTGCAATACAATTAATTTTACAACAATTTTAGCGAGACTTCTCGGTTTCTTGTTCGGTTTCTTTCTCGGTTTCTTTCAGTATAATCCACTCTGATCTTAACAGTCTTTGAATAGTGATATTGAATACTGTTTATTATGATGATTGAATTGACCTTGTGAAGTTGTGAACAAGCTTATTACAAGCAAAGAAATGAACGAGAACAGGTAGGTGGTTGGTAGGTACCAATAGAAACATCGTGATAAGTAGTCAACGTACTATCATTCCCTTGCTATCTAATCTTGGTGACTGTAATATCTCAGTTTTAATTCGCGTTCCGATCTACTTAGACACAATATATTTTTGTTATGATGGGAACCTTAAAAGTGTTGGTGATGTGAAAGTGAATATGATATCAATTTATATTTCACCATGGATAAGGAAGCAAGGACGAGACATAGACCTATAGATGATGATACAAGAAGTGACTCGGGAGTTTTAGAAATCGAACAGTTGGATCGTAAGTGACGGACGGCGACCTAAAAGATACCTACAAGTATTTTTGCTGTTTGCTGAAATTTTGGATCTGATCACTGACTGAATTGGATTCCATCATAAACATGATTTTCCTGTTTCCGGTTCCATTTCATCATTATTCCGGCATTATTACATTACCAAAGTTTTGACCATCGTAATTTTTGGGTTCCGGCTTTTAAAATATTACGGTTCGTATCATAATATAAAAAATAACGAAACGAATGTTTCGACAGCATTACGATAGAGCAAACATAGCACAGCTCGTACCTATAACTTTTCTAGCCGGGCTGGGTTTCCCCCTGGGCCGGTAAATAGTCATTGAAATATGGTGCACTATGCAGTGCAGTGCACACACCTGCTTTTATTCAGAGCTGCCGGGAAACCGCTGTGGGGTTCGCTTTATGATTCATTGATGTATGTTGGCGTACTCTAAAGTGTTCCTTATTCACGTTTTGTAGAGCTCTATTTAAGAACTATGTATATTTTGAACTCTAATTTAAGTAGGTAATACAGTGTCTCAAGTCAAAAATTAATAACAGTGTAAAGGTTTTGGGCATCATTTAGTCCTAAGTTACGCACTAATTTGATGGTAACAGAATAGTTGTTATAACCGGTCATTTATATTCTCTCGAACTATGGCTTCAAGTTTTTTATTCACAGCAAAATGTTATGAACAAAATTTAAAACTACATTTCTGATTCAAGTTCTTCAGGTCAATCAGCAAAGAACTGAACAATTGTCTTTTATTATTTAAAGCACCGGTATGGTGGTCGCATTACGAACAAATAGACCAAAACAAAAGTACGATGGTGGGTGCCGTTCCTGTCTCAGTCCATCGGGTACAATGCGGCGGCAGTTAATATCATTAGTTTAGTTGTTTCGGAGTTGATGAGAGCACTCAGACTCGCCAGTCGTCTCTCCACGGTTCGCCGAGGCGAGTCGGGTGCATTGCAATATGCAGGGACTGAAGCAGGCAAGCGAGCCCCCACCCTGCCCCGCGTCACCGTGTCGGCCCGGCCTGCGTGCCAGTTTGCCGTTGAGCGTCCCTCGCGGCGCAGGCACTTTACGATGAAAACGTGAGTGTTGATGCCGGATTTACGCGTGTGCCTTTGTTTTGTGTCCGTTGACAGTGCGGCTAGTGTGGTTTTGATACCAAAAATGTGGTGTGTGCGAAATGGCGACGCGTAGTTGACATGTCGCTGAGCGCGCCCGTCCAGGCGGTGCGCGGGATGAAAACCAGCAGCCTCGATACACTCGATTTTCAGGAGCGCAGGCAGTTGATCGCCAGCTCCCTATCTCTCACAGACTTCTTACATGTTGGAGCGAAAGAAGTGGCTGCGGTGGCCGGTCAGTTGGCCTTTCCTTTTACTCTCTCATCTAATAAGATTAAGACTCCAGTCACATTCCAAGCAATAGCTTTGCGAAGTCTCAGACTCGTGCAGCTAATAATGCACAGGGTTTTAGTTTGCACTCCACGTTAATTAATTCCACTGCATTTATTCGCGTGCATTGAGGAGTAGGTAATAATTGATCTCAGTTATGTTTCATACTTAATGCATGTACCAATTAAATTAAATGTGCTAGAGTATCATCCCCTCCTCTATTCCATCATTGTTGGGTATCGTGAATCCGTGCAAGGACTTTTTCAATATGTTTCTTCCATCTGCCATGATATCCGGCTTGATGGATCGCGACGTTAACTGGGGTTTCCAGCTGTTCGAACTTCTAGTTAGACCAGCGTTTTAGGCCCCTCTGGGCAGAGTATAATCTATAGGAAATAAATAAAATTGTTATGTTGTAGCTTTTGAGAATTTCTCTCATGAGTGTCTGCGTATCGCTGAGCCCATGTGATGATACCATACTTGAAATTCGGTAACTAAGTATTGGTTACCGAACCCTCCAGCGCGTGAGTTTAACTTGTAGGCAAAATTTAGCGCTTAGACTAGAGAGGCTATTAATTTCACCCCTAATTTCACCCCGTAGGATGTTTTATACTATCACGCGACTTGTAGGAGTGGTTCAGAGCAGTTACGATAGTGGTAATAACAAGGTCCACTTGTTTTATCACGAACGTGTGTGTGTGTGACACAAGGAGTACCCAAGTCAAAGCTCTTGCAATGTAACAGATTTTACCTCTAAAAAAATATTTATTTATAAACTTATCTGTTGAACTAAAGACGGTATCGTTCTTACTCTCCCACAAAATACGTTTTCATGGTCAGACGTATCACTGACAATGGTGTTGATTCTGTTGTGTGCGACTTACGAAACTAAATAAGAATGTTTATAATAAAAAAGTTCTTGATATGTTTATACTAAAGTTCAAAAGGCATTTTATAAGGCATAAGTATTTTTTTCATAACGTCAAGTAACTCTAATTTTCATTTACAAATTTTTACCATAATATATTCACCATGTAGAAACTTAAATCTTCATTGTTAACTAGGAGAAACAAAGTACAACATGTAATGGATTAGTTTGGTAAAAAGCACGCAACTATAGAAAGTTTTCTTTGTTTGTAATAAAGCAAAAGAGATCAAATCAGTGATATTTATCTCCGGAGCATTATTCACGGTTTGGTGATGTCACATTGCTGTTTTCACCGTCATAGCCATTACAAATGTAGCGGTGTTGCTTTCATTCATTTTAATCGTCACTTTGTGTAAGTTGAAATGGAAAAAATTAAAAGTTTAAATCGCATGATGATCCAGAAAACTGTTTCTATTCAATTATGTTTTTAAACTGATCAAAAATATAAAATAACAAACCATACTGGTATCACAATCTTTGATTGACAGTGTACAATTAAATTCAGCGTATTAATAATAGACATGTGTTATAAAGTATGTTTGTGATAACGCTTTATCGCAAGCGCATTGCATTGATCTTTGTGTGGAGTTTTCTCTTGTCCCAAGCAATAAAAACAATTGTCTTTGGTTTTCAAATAATAACTACTGATCATTCGTCAGTCTATTTTGGTGGTGCCTGCTCTAATCAAAAGGTCGGTGTCGGTGGCCGGCTTCATATCTTGTGTTTGATACTTCGACGCTAACGACGCTGACAACTTGCTAGCACTCATATTATAATAGTCGTAAATTATCATCTTCAGTACTATGGTCATTGTTATTGAAACGTACACCAAGTGATGCTTCATTGTTAACGTATGTGACATGACACCCGTGTAGCATAATAATGATCTTGTAGGTACCTACATTATGGAATCCATAAAATCCTCTTTTATAAATTCTGTTATTAAAGTTTAAATTTAATGAATGCTAAATACAAATAGGCAAAGTAAATGTTGGCTTATGTAGAAAGGTCACGGTTCTCGAAGTTAAAAGGACATCAAAGCATAGAACAAGGTGAGGTATGACTGAGGTGAGGACACTTGTGTTGTAGTCTGTAGGTGGGCGCAACCGACGCACGAACATGGCAAAACTATGACTCACGCTACTGCCTACTAATCATACCTGCTTAAACTCAATCACAGTAGTGCAGTGTAGGTAGTATACCTACGTTAGAATGATCAATGATTCTGTCGTTGGCGCAGCATAGTATAGTATTTAGACTCAGCTGCTGAACTACGAGAATGTTTAATAGGCTGACAACCGTCAAACAAGTTCTCGCGCGCACATTTCAACATTTCTGAAGATATAAAATCACTAAACTTATTTATGAAAAATTGCAAACAACAATGTTGTGTGCAATAGTCATGCACATGATCCAAAGGAGTTTTCCGACTAAAAAAATGATTTTATAGTGTTTTTAGCTTATTTTCCACTTTTCATTTGTAAAACTGTGTTTGAATTAAAATTTATATTTATGCTGAACCTTGTATAATGTCATTGCACACAACATTGTGGTTTGCTATTTTTAATATTAAATTTCAGTGATTTTTATATCTTCAGAAATGTTGAAATTATCAAAGACACCAAACCGTTGCTTGATATGCAAAGCATATCGCAAATATGTAGGTAGATATTAAAAGTGTAACTTCCCGTTTAGGCACAGCCTACTACATTTTCCTTTTCACGAACAACTTCCGTTTTATCTTTGACTAGCTGATACCCGCGACTTGGTACGCGTGCGAAACTGTCCACCGAAATATTTGTCACCTGCATACGATGAACCTCGTGCCAAAGGCTGCTTTGGGTTTGGAGAGGTCAAGCTTTATCTAAGAAAGCTTGACCTCTCCAAACCCAAAGATCTCTACGTATGTTTCAATCCGGAAACAGGGGTTCTGAATGGTATAAGTTTCATTGAAATTGGTCCAGTAGTTTAGGCGTGACCCGCGAACAAACAAAGAGACAAACTCGATTTTCGGAATCAGAATCGTTTATTTAGTAGATCTGCATATTTAGTTTATCCATATCTTTAATTTTAGTTTTTGGCTTTTTTATAGTTTTAATAGTATAGATAGATAGATAGATAGATAGATTAGTGTGACGTTAAAAATATTTGGGTAGCTTAGTACCTACCTCGTAAAATGTAAACGACTCTTTCTTATCCGTTGCTAGTTAAACGAATATTTTTGATGAGTAATTTGTAGAATTGCACTTAGATAGTCGTTTTACATAGGTTTACGTTGCTATGTGATCTATGTACCTTACCCATTAAACAAAATCTATGTCTGATAATGAAGAATATCCGTGGTGTGAAAATGGGCATCGCAGTAGAATTTTGCTAACGATAGATTACGATTTATGGATTATCCATATACGATGGATAGAACACCAATCAGTTTTAGGTTCCTTTTCCTTGCTTCGCATTTTCAAACCCTACTCTTATTTGTATTTATTCTGAAACAATCGCAATTCTTGGAAATTGAAGTTACGAGTACTTTGACTTCAAATGAGCATCAGGCATCAGTGACGTTGTATGCATATAAATTTGTGTACGTTCACGGTTTGTTATGCAGGATGCCTTGTTTGTCCTGCTTAAGATCGGTCCATCATTCTCTCTACCTGAATTATAGATTTTCATCCCCACTCATACCTGTCAGTAGAGTAAAAATATTTGTTTGCAAAAATGTTGCAAAAGTATACATACCGTAAACCAGGGGCTGCTTTGGCATCGTTTGGTCCGTTAATGATAATTATGTGATTTCTCACTAAAACAGTCATTTTACTACCGGGTATTTTGATATGGATCCTGGCACAAATTCTAAACTTGGCGAATCCCTTGAGGTTTCGTTACATCTGCAAACCCAGGCTCATATAAGTTGTCGGACGAGAGAATTTCTCTTTTGTATGTGCATGTACTTCCCGTTGGCATTGTATTGCGATAGGTACGGACAGTTCTTAACAATAGACTCTCGACATAATGGGGCCATTGATTATGTGGATGTATCTATCTATCATGTGCTCGTGTGACTATTTGTACCGATCGTGATGGTGGTAGATACTCGTAGATACCTAAGTGTATTTTGTATTGACGACGTGAGAATGTCATTTCAGATATTGTTTTTTCCACGTAGATGTTCTACACAAAGCTTTGAAAAAGGCTGTAGTTGGAAAACACAGATTTAACAAATACTCATTACACAAATAGGTACGGTTTCATAGTTTGTATGGTATTGATTTGTAAATGAATGGTGTTTTATTTTTGGTTGCAGCTAAAAAACAAAATGGCACTGCAGTGCGAACGAATAGCCTGGGATCAGGTGCACGCACGCCACCTACTGAGAGAACAAAGTCGAAGTTTTCCGCTTTTGGCAGATTATTCAAACCATGGAAGTGGAAACGGAAAAAGAAATCTGAGAAGTTTGAGGCTGCATCTAGAAGTGAGTTTAATTCATCTTTTATTTCAAATTCTATTATTAATTACCAAAAAATATGCTGAGATATCTCTCGTACCCTGGGTAGAGTAGGTCCTGGAGAAAATAATCATATTTAGGTAAATATCTTATACCTAATTGGAATAGAATATGAACATTTATGATTTCCATTTAAGAATAAAAAAAAAATTGAATACCTTTCATCTAGCTGCAAGAAATCTTCAATATCCACTCACCCAAAGTAGCTGAACAGGATGGTACAATTAAGAAACGTATTAATTCACATTTAAGCGTATACAATACAATGATGTGGTGACCTTTACGTACCTACTAAACCACCGACACGGCAAATGCAAAAAACCAGGTAGTTGTCCCAAAAATAAACACAATATTCTACCTGACCTGTTCAATATACAAATCAACAATAACTTATATTGTATCTTGTTCACAGCATTAGAGAGGAAGATATCCGTCCGGGCGAATAGAGATGAATTGGTACAGAAAGGCATACTTCTGCCGGAAAGTCCAGTCACGCCAGTACCCGAAGGCAGTGAGTACTATATCTTATAGAATCTCTTTGTTTTCCCATATTTGCTAGAGCCCCATTAAAACAGCAGTACTTTTGCTAAGATCACGCAATAGCTGTGAATAAGTCATAATATTATGCTCGTACAATACCACCATCTCATACGTAACTTTTTGTATACTGGGTTATTCATATTCATGGTCGCTATCATGCTCTACGGAAATGTTTTAGCTGGATTTGTAAAAATAGGTGAGCTTACTTGATAGTAAGCTAAATATTGTACTTATTGATTTCTTATTTTAATGTTTTTTGATGGTACTTATAGTATTTATAGTACTATAAATACTCTAAATAAATAAACCATGAAGTGGCAATGGAAAGGCAAAAAATTAGAATAAATGATTGTTAACATTTCAATAATATTATATTTATCCATCTAACCACCTAACTGACTATAGAGTAATTTGTTCGGATGTTTGTTTGCGGTTATACCGCGCTGCCGCAACAGATAAACGGCGTTGGATAAAATACGAATTGCTCTGATCGTAACTATAATAGGATAGGTATGTACGTACATGTACCTATAACTACTCTTCGTTTTACCTCAGTAGGTATGTACAACAGGAACGCTACTGCAGGTAAAGAACGTTATAATTATCGTTGTTTTCCTCACACAATCTTAACCTTTGGAATTTTCCTCATTTAATTCAAGCTATAAACTAGAAAATTGACAGAAATACCTACCAAATAGGCGGGCGGACGGAACCCGTTTGTGTAGCCAATCGTTCTAGATTAGCTGCTATTATTCTTGGCGTAGTAATAATGAATAGAGTGTTGTCGCGCAGTGCTCGTTGGATTTGCATAGACCATTCTGATTGGTGTTTGCTGATCGGGTCTGATCTGTGGCTAAGACATTCATGACACGTAATGCGTAGATAAACAGGTAATCATAGGCGTGTTTCTCATTCGTTCATCTGGTACTTTCTCGTCTTGCAAGAAAAATGGAAACGGATAATTCTAAAAAGGATATACAAGTTATACTTCCGATCAGACAATTTTTATTAAAATCGGTTGAGTAGTTTTGATTTTAAATAATAATAACTGGAAAAAATATGTCATGCGTATTTTGCTTTCCTGTGTCGTTTCAGTGGTGTTTACGGTCACAATAATAATCCCAATAAACTGCCATTATCTGCCATTTATAACTGCCATTTGATGATGTAGTTGGAAGGTAGTCAAATTGAAGTCGGGTTTTGTAGCTTTTTTGTACTTATAATTCTGGATGAAAATTATTTGGGCATTATAACAAGACTTTCAGTAATTAGCGAACTAAGCGATACAATTATTATTGTTGGCGTTAACGAAAATTGCGTACTATATTTGCACAACCGATGCACTTTTTGGGTTTTAACAATAGAGATCGCTTGATAAGTCTGTAACGACTGTGAAATTAGGTTTTGCGGCGTAGTGCTCACAAAACAATGTGTGACCGTATATGGAAAGCAGTGCGATCACAAAAAAATCGATTAATGTCGATTTCTTCTTTTAACAATGGCGTCATTTTATGATAGTTACGATTGTAATGTGTATCAGCATCGTCACAAACCTATAAAAATAGGTACCTAACTGTTGTATTCCATTGTTACACACAGAAGAATCTTATCTGCGTATTATTACGTCGTTCTATGACCAAAAACATACCTACGGTGAAGATATTACTATGTCTGCCAAAGTAACGGATAGATCGATTTTATGAAACTTGAAATTATTTTAGGACCTACCTCTGGTTATTTGCGATATCCTAATAAAATATCTAATACGGATATCCGCCGTAAGTGCGAATTACATTCGTGCGGTTATAACTGATCGAGCGGGCGAAGGTCTTAGTGTCAACTATTGGGCGAATCGGCGTTGTATGTTTATCAGAGCATAACTTTCGAACCGTTTTACCGATCTTCATAGAAATTGGTATGTTGTTACTTTTATGTTTTGTCATGATAAAGTAAATCAGTCAAAGGGTTGTGTAGTTATAAGGGCCCAAAAGGAAGTAAAAAAAAGTCTTACAAACCTGCTTTAGGTTGATGATCACGATGACCATGCTAATGGATTTTGATGAGTGGTCACTTACTTGACTGTAATTCAATAAAACGGGTAACTCCCATTTGTTCTACAGGACTGGTTTTAGAACTTTCTTATCCCTGTAGTTCCAGGGTAGGACTATTGAAACTAGCCCATTAGGGCTAGTTTTCGTTTCAATAGTCCTACTCAAATGGAAGTTACCAGATATTAGGGATAAAAAAAGTTTGAACAGTTCTAGACGTAACAGTTCTATAGAACAAATGGGAGTTACCCAATAAAACGTTGTTTGTATAGATGAGGAGTTGTCTCCGACGTACGAAGAGGCGCGAGGCGAGCCGGCTAGAGACGCGCAGCAGGAGCGGCACGCCGGCCTCGTGAACATGCACGCCGCGCTGCAAGCACAGCTGGCGCAACAGTTAGCGCAACAACAGGCGGCGCTCGCCAACGCCATCGCCGCCGCCACCGCGCACCCACACCACCAGAACAATAACGTCATAGGTGAGTCTCATACACTTGCATATTAGCTGGTATACACTTGCATATATGACAGGCGTCGTGGCTCAGTCGGTAGTAGCTCTGCCTTCCGTGCTGTGGGTCGTGGGTTCGATCCCCACTGAGAACAACTATTTGTGTTGGCAAACATAGATGTTTGTTCTGTGTCTGGGTGTTACTATGTATTATAAGTATGTATTTACAAAAAAAAAGATGTATATATGTATTCTATCAGCCATCTAGTTCCCATAGTACAAGCTTTGCTTAGTTTGGGACGTTGTGGCGTTGTGTTAAATGTCCGTGAATATTTATATTTATTTATTTATTTATTTATAGCTACTACGGGCTTGTACACAAAACTGCGATGCGACGTCGCATCGTAAAAATCTGCGAATTGATTCGCAAGTCTTCTTTGTTTCTTTTTCCTGTATCTCCTAAGCAATAACAAAAGTGCACACTTCTTTTTATCACGACCTAGTTTTCAAAATACGTTCTGTACGGTTGACGGTCGTCGAAGGAATGATCAGCCTAAACGTGGAAGGGAGAAGCCTTGCCGCACGAAATCGCATCACAGATATTCGTGTCGCAATTTTCTGCGTTGCGAATTCGCATCGCAGTTTTGTGTACAAGCCCTACAGCCGACTCAGGTTCGTATACATGCCGCGCGGTGTAACAGCATCACCAGTACCTCTAACACGAACAAATCTGACAGTCGCCGCGTTAACGTATTCGAGTTATATTGGGCGTCAATGCCAGCTCAACTACCAACCGTTGTAGTGTCACCGCGCAGTGTATCGATACATTTGCGGTTGCCACATTTATTCGTGATCAAGGCACAGAACAATAACGTAATTGGTAAGTATCATTCATCATCCATAGCACTCTTTCAAAAAGTTGGTAAGCATCTTAGATATTTTAAAAAGCATATTTATTTATTATATTGGCAAAGATGAACCCCATTTGTTGCAAGCTTGCGGTTTGTTACACTTTATGATTGTCCTCCTGTCACCTCGATGCGGAATGCTATGGATCGCTGAACCACCGGCCTCAATTCCATAGTCCGTAGTCCATAACTTTAACTAAAATATCGTTAAAACACATCTATTAAAGTTACTCACCTGAATTCATAAAGCAGAGGCTGAACAGGGACAGTCCGATAAACCGTTTCAACCAGGATTTGCCTAGAGCAATGCCTGTACCCGCCTCTAAAAAAGCCTCTACATCGTTTATGAATTCGAGGGGACCTGTTAATGTGTTTTTAGCGATATTGTTGTGCAGACCTCAAATTATTTATGTCAAGGCTCTTGAAATATAATTTTGCTCATTATTATATAATTCATTTATTATCAGATAAGAAAGGATAGTGAAACGATCGTAGATAAACGAACATAAGTGTAAAGGTTTCACTCATTATTACTATAAGTCCAATAATTCGAATCTTTGCCGCTATTTATTATTTTTTCTCAAATAAAAAGGACGTGACATCACGATCGTAATTGCCAATCACAGCGACGAATTCAATCAAATGTCGATGTGCTACTGAACGAACTGTCAAAAAGAAGAAAAAAAAAAACCGCGCGCGCTCAAGCAGCGCCACCATACGTTTTTTCACTGCAACTTATCGAAGCGCGTGGAAAGGTCGAAAAACTTTGCAAACTAGAAACAATTGAAAGATATTTTGTGATTTATGTGTCTAAAGTTATCCCCAAGTGCAGAACATTATTGCCTAGCCGGCCGGCAGAAGACTCGCAGCTGGAAAAGACGCTCAGATCAAGTAAGTAGCACATTATACTGTCTTTGGCTACTTGCGATTCGTGTCCGTCCGTCTTTTCGGGTATTTCGTAGAAGTGCCTCAATCATCATAAAACTCGCTGATACCTTCACCCAAATGTGCGAAGACTGAATGGTTCGCGTACATTTTTATGGTGCCGAAACCAGGGAATCTTGTCCCTATCAAAGATTAGTTCATCTGAAAGTCTTTCCCCGGTCTTTTACTAACTTTGCTACCGCCGCCATTACCTTTTCAAACTTACAAAACCATTGTTTTTTTTCATTGTTCTGGTTAGTGCAAAGCGATATTTGACTTGTCACCTGCTGTCAGAACCTACGTATATGTAGCAGTCACACCGCTAATTATTACATCGTACATTCGTACCTACCTACTTTACTTACCCCCGGTACATGCCGGCATATACATATCGGTACATACCGGCATGTACATGCCAGTACATACCTGCATCCGTTCGTAAGTGGACCTAGGTAGGTAAATACACTAGATACATATCGTTCAACCAATCATTAATTTTATTTGTAAATTCAGTCAAAACATTCTCACTTCAAATCGTAGTTTGGACATTATCCGTACACTGAAACTTTGATTGGTTACATTCTTTCCATTCTCAGCGTTGAGTTCATATGATAAATATTATTGAATAGAATATATTATAACATTATAACAAAATTCACAATTCAAAACAGTCCTATTCTGGAAATTCTGCGTAAACAGTCTTACTCTGGTAAAAAAGTAATTACTGGTTGTTAATTGTTTAGAGTTTAGTGCGGGTTACTGTGATACTGTGCTTTAATTTGGATGTTTTATGCCTGGGTAAATTTAACCCCTCACCTGTTGACCTGTGAACACACACACACACACACACATATTATTTGGGATCATTCGTTTTAGCTTATAATTTACATTCAACATGTCGTACACACCAAGACGCAGGGTTCCATTAAAGGCAAAATCTATTGAGGTAAATCAATATAAATCAATTCATGACTTACCAGCATTACGTCGAAAGCGGACTTTAGCTGTTAACCGGTTATCTAAAACGTTAGAAATTGGGAAGTCAGCGGAGACTGACAAACATCAAGTAGATACTTTTCTCGCACATTTCACTGAGTGTACACGGCACGCAGCTAGATTTGAGGAGGCGCACGAGTCGATACTGAGTCTGATCGAGCCAACAACTGAAGAAGCCGAAGATGAGATAAGATGCAAATGCGATGAAATCTATTTTGAAATTCTCGCCATACACCGACGACTTACTGCCACTAGTACCGAGGCTAAAAATTCGTTTGATAACTCGGTTGCTTCTTCAGTAGATATCAAAGTGAAGCTACCCAAAATAAATTTACCGACCTTTTCCGGAAACATTAAGACATGGCCTGAGTTCTATGATGTCTTTCAATCTTTAATCCACGAGAATAAGTCGCTTTCGGACACCGAGCGTATGCACTATCTAGTGTCAAGTTTGACAGGGGATGCATTGGCCCTCATCCGAGTATTTCCTATCACAGGTAAATATTATGGCGAAGCTTATAAAACACTAGTCGCTCGGTATCGGGATAAACGAGAACTAGCTTTCACTTGTTGGAAAGAAATTCAAAATCTTTCGTTGCAATCAAACAACGCTCATGAATTCCGCCGTGGTTTGGACTCATTCCATGAAAATTTGGCAATTCTAAGACGACTTGAATTACCCATTGAACATTGGGATTTTATATTATGCTACCTGCTCCTGTCGAAACTAAATTCCACCATGCGCTGCGAGTTTGAACAGGAATATCCTGACCACGAACTGCCAACATACGCCACATTGAAAGACTTCTTGTATGCAAAATGCGAGGCTCTTGTCCGAGATACACATTTCGCGAATAATGAACGAGTAGCGACCACTGATCGTATGCGCAATAGCTCCCAACAAAACATAAAACCGACCAGTTCTAAGAAAGCGACCACATCAACATTCTTATCGAACACCGACGCTAAACCATCCGGTTCCATCAGTGCACCATCTGTCAACATCAATACGTTCAAGTGCACATTTTGCGGGGAAGGTCACTCGATAAATCACTGTCTATCATTCGCTCAGAAACCTATAGACGACCGATTGGATCATGCCAAAGCACATCACTGGTGTTTTAATTGCCTTAAACCGTCACACGGCCTTCGTGATTGTAAGTCAATCTTTAACTGCCAAAAATGCCGACAACGTCATCACAGCCTCCTTCATCGGGATGAAGTCTCCGAGTTACAGGTTATTAACCCATCGCACGACGATATGTTGACTAAACAACAAGATAATTCTGCAACGCCAACCAAAGAGCAAGTCGTGCTGACCAATCTAGGGGATCGATCACTAGTGCTTTTGTCAACAGCAAAAATCGAGGTTAAAGATTTCAATGGGCGTTTCAGAACATTACGCGCACTGATTGATTCAGGGAGCCAAGCACATTTCATCACAGAACGAGCTGCTGAATCGTTAGGTATTGAGAGAACATTGTCAACTAGGAAAATCAGTGGTTTAGGCCAATCTACATCATCAGTATCAGGCATCATGAATCTAGAAATCGGAGTCAGCGGCAAGGTGTTGTTCAACATAGAAGCACTTACCTTGCCCACGATATGTGGGAAAATGCCTGCGATAAAACTGAACAAAACGACATGGAGTCACGTTCAACATTTGCCTTTGGCGGATCCAGAGTGTCATTTACCAGGATCAATTGATATTCTACTCGGAGCTGAAATCTTTTCATCGCTATTGCTTAATGGAGTAATAAGTGGAGGACCCACAAAGCCGTCTGCTCTCAACACTGTCTTTGGCTGGTTACTAACAGGGAATGTTGAGTCGGTAAACTCTCATGACGTGGAAGCTACATCATTCTTCGCCAGCAACGAAATACACACCAGCAGCGCAGCGGCGGCTCAATTGGACAATGAATTGAAAAGATTTTGGGAACTAGATAACATACCGACCTCTACCAAATTGACACCAGATGAAGAGCTATGCGAAAAAAAGTATGTTAGTGAACATTCGCGCGATGATTCTGGAAGGTACATAGTTACCTTTCCTTTTAAAACCGAACGTGACGAATTTCCCGGGTCGCGGGAAGTAGCACTGAAAAGATTTCATGCACTTGAACGACGATTAACGCGAAACTCAGGATTACGTCAACAATATAACGATTTCATGAGCGATTATATTGAAAGCGGACACATGAGTAAAGTACCGATAAACGACCTGAGTAAGGGCAAATATTACATACCCCATCACTGTGTCATTCGTCCGGATAGCTCCACAACTAAACTACGTGTAGTGTTTGACGCATCCGCGAAGGATGCAAGTGGGATATCTCTAAACGAAACTTTGCTTACCGGTGAAAAGCTTCAAGCCAACATTGCTGAACTACTATTGCGTTTTCGTTTACATGCGGTAGTGTATACGGCTGACGTTAGACAAATGTACAGACAGATTTTATGTGATGAAACTCAACGTGACTATCAACGGATTTTCTGGAGATTTGATGAATCAAATCCGCTCATCGAGTACCGTCTAAATACGGTGACATATGGAACGTCGTCTGCTCCGCATTCAGCTTTACGCACCATCAAGCAACTGATTCAAGATCATGGCAAAGATTATCCGAGAGCCGCTGCAGTGCTAGATAAAGATGTTTATGTCGATGATATCGTCAGTGGGTGTTCGACATTAGAACTGGCGCAACAAACAAAAGCAGAACTCATCAGCATGATGGAAAAGGGATGTTTCCACCTACGAAAATGGGCTAGCAATGTACCGAGTTTACTAGATGACTTACCGACAGAGGAACGTCTTATTGATGCGGAAGGCGTGCCTTTAGATGTTGAAACATCCGATACGATTAAAATTCTTGGTTTAAAATGGAATCCTATCACTGACAAGTTCATGTTTGACGTAAAACCACTCAAGCGTAATTGCACTAAACGAACAATACTCAGTGAACTTGTTCGCATATTTGACCCTTTAGGATTCCTTGCTCCTCTAACATTTCTTGCAAAGTGCTACATTCAAAAACTGTGGATTTTGAAGGTCAACTGGGATGAGACTCCCACTCCAGACATTGTTAAGCAATGGGAAAACTACTGTGATCAGTTGGATTTGGTCAAGACATTGCAAATACCTCGTAATTTTGCGGTAACCAACATAAAATCAATTCAGTTCCATGGATTTTCTGATAGCTCGGAATCTGGATATGGAGCAGTAATATATCTACGTACAGAGGATTGTGCTAATCGGATTCAAGTATTTTTTATATGTGCAAAATCACGGGTTGCTCCTGTAAAAAAAATATCATTACCACGACTTGAACTTTGTGCCGCGGTTCTGTTGTCCGATTTGATAAAATTTGTAGAAGAAACCTACTCCCCATCGTTTCCAATGTCTACCACTTACGCATGGTCGGATTCAACCGTTGTACTCGCTTGGCTTGACTCACCGTCCTGTCGCTGGAAAACATTCGTTGCAAATCGGGTGAGCCATATTGAAGATACGATACCGAATGCTAAGTGGAATCACGTACCAACTGAGGACAACCCAGCTGACATAGCATCTCGCGGCCTTCTTCCCGGTGATTTAGTGCGCAACCAATTATGGTGGGCAGGCCCATCATGGCTCGCACAGGCAGGTGAATATTGGCCTGCAAAATCTATTGAAAAAGACATGAATCAAGCGAAAGCCGAAGAACGCATGGTGACGTTATTACTACATGATCCAATTGACGCCTCACACATTTTAGATGTACTAATCGAGAAGTTTTCATCTATTCGAAAAACCCAACGTATTTTAGCCTATTGTCTACGGTTTATTCACAATTGTCGAAAGATTTCATCTACTCATAAACAGAATACTCTAATATACTTTGATCAGAGAGAACTTCACGAAGCTTTGTTATACTTAGTGAAACGCACTCAAGCCAAGGCCTTCAGCGATGAAATATCTCGTCTCACGGAAAAGAGGATTCTATCCAAGCCCATGCGTAAACTTAATCCTTTCCTTGATGAACGCGGAATCCTCAGGGTGGGCGGAAGACTAGCTCATTCTGGACTTGAGTTCGAGCATAAGCATCCTGCACTCCTTCCGGGAAAATCGAGACTAGCACATCTGGTCGTGGATGCTATACACCGCGAAAATTGTCATCCTGGTTTAAATACCGTACAATACCTGATTACTCAGCAATTTTGGATACTTTCTCCGAAGCGTACCATCCGTCACTGCCTATCAAAATGTGTTAAGTGTTTCCGGGCCCGTCCTACGTCCATTGAACCTTTTATGGGTGATTTGCCCGCGTCGAGAGTGAACCAAGTAAAACCATTTTCGGTAGTAGGTGTAGATTATGCGGGACCGTTTCGTATCAAGCTAGGCAGTCACCGTGGAGCAAAAGTAGGTAAAGCTTATCTTTGTCTATTTGTTTGTTTCACAACGAAAGCCGTTCACCTCGAGGTCGCATCCGACATGTCTACTGAAGCATATGTAGCGGCTCTTAGACGATTCATCGGAAGAAGGGGTAGGGTTAATATAGTACACTCAGATAATGGTACTAATTTCGTGGGAGCAGCCAATAAACTCAATGCATATATGCAACAAGCTTGTGAAAGAGATCAAATAACATTTCGATTCAACCCTCCTTCTTCTCCTCATTTCGGAGGAGTATGGGAAATTCAAATAAAAGCTGTAAAATCACATCTCTATCGCGTCATTGGAGATCAAACATTAACATTTGAAGAGCTTAACACCGTTTTCATTCAAATCGAAGCTATGCTGAATTCGCGTCCGCTTTGCCCACTCAGCTCAGATCCAAATGATCTTAATGTATTGACCCCAGGACATTTTCTAACATTAGAACCGTTAACTGCTGTTCCCGATAAAACCCTAACAGATCTTAAATTGAATCGTCTCGGACGTTGGCAACTTCTTCAGCGGTTTCAACAAGATTTTTGGAATCGTTGGAAGGTTGAATATTTACAATCATTAACGCAGCGAGCTAAATGGACAAAGCATTGTCAACCTTTGACCATAGGCGCGGTCGTTTTGCTTAAAGACGAAAACACAGTTCCGTTACGTTGGACCATCGCTAGGGTAACTGAGTTACACCATGGTGCAGATGGAATAGCGCGTGTAGCTACGGTGCGTACGGCTAATGGATCGATATTCAAACGAGCATTAACTAAGATTTGCGTTTTGCCTACTGAGTCCAGTGTGGACTTGAACGAATGACTTGTTATTTTTTATTCTTTTTCTCTAGAATCAGCAGTAGGTGATAAGTCATTTATTGCAGTTTAAACTAGATTTATTACTTTTATCTCATTAACATTTCGTACCTTACTTTGGTAACATTATTTTTTTGGAATATTCACTTTCTTTTGTATATGTATAATCTGTCATGTTTTTATTCCGTTTACTTATCTCTTAGTTGGAGCATCAGAATTTTCGTTGTTTACTCTCCTAATTGTATTAATTCCTATGAAAATATCAATGTGTATTTTGGTGGGCGGTATGTAAAGGTTTCACTCATTATTACTATAAGTCCAATAATTCGAATCTTTGCCGCTATTTATTATTTTTTCTCAAATAAAAAGGACGTGACATCACGATCGTAATTGCCAATCACAGCGACGAATTCAATCAAATGTCGATGTGCTACTGAACGAACTGTCAAAAAGAAGAAAAAAAAAACCGCGCGCGCTCAAGCAGCGCCACCATACGTTTTTTCACTGCAACTTATCGAAGCGCGTGGAAAGGTCGAAAAACTTTGCAAACTAGAAACAATTGAAAGATATTTTGTGATTTATGTGTCTAAAGTTATCCCCAAGTGCAGAACATTATTGCCTAGCCGGCCGGCAGAAGACTCGCAGCTGGAAAAGACGCTCAGATCAAGTAAGTAGCACATTATACTGTCTTTGGCTACTTGCGATTCGTGTCCGTCCGTCTTTTCGGGTATTTCGTAGAAGTGCCTCAATCATCATAAAACTCGCTGATACCTTCACCCAAATGTGCGAAGACTGAATGGTTCGCGTACAGATGAGGGAACTATCGCAATTAGATCTGGTTACCTATCATTAGAAACGCTTTTACAATATTATTTAATATTTCCCCATTAAATTACGTTACTTTCATTTATAGTTATGGCATATTAGAAAATGCTCTTCTAAAGGGAAATAGCTTGAGTGTTAGAAAGCGCGAAAGCTAGTAAAGTTATAATAGATCGGAGATTATTACTACGTTTATAAAATTTTACGTGAATATACAAAAACGACGAAAGCAGCATGGAATTACAATTACTAGCTAGCTTATTAACAGTTATTTACTTACAGTGGTGCACTGCAGTAATTACATGTAGGTAATTAATTACTGGTTAGAAAACGCGGCTAACTGAATTTGTACTGTCCTACTTAATCGCTATAAATCTACTACTTCATCATTATAAAAAGTTATCATGATAAATCTAAAATTAATACTTATTTCTCCTATACTATTATAATATATAACCTAGTGGAGCGACAAGAAGAAGCGAAAATTCTGTACCCACTTCGGGACGAATTCGTCTGACAATATATTATGGCCAATATTTATTGTTCCTGGACTAGGCGTTGTAGTAGATGCCATTGTCTGGGTGTATGTGACGATATGGTGTGTTCATGGTGTTTCTTCGGCACCGTATGGGGCTACGCGACGACGCGCGAAGGTCCGCGAAATGTAGCTGGGAAATATTGAATGAGAAGTACCAGTAGTGCGTCTTGAGAGATTACGTCTAGCAAAGACTTTTCAGTAGGTTATTTGTATTTGGTTCAAAATAAAATTATTTGACTTATTATATTTTGTAGGAACGAATTACCAACGCCACTATGCATACAAAATGATAAAAATAATGATTATGATAACACGAAGGAAGTTATGATTGTATTTACCTACCTGTTTAATTGGTTCTCCTAATATGTGTTTCCTTCGTTGTGATATTGTTATCTTATCTGTTACTAAGTATGTACTTACCATAAATCTTTGAATGAGCGTTTAGTTAGATCGTTTATTTTCATATTTCACTACTGACTGTTCGAGTACATCTATTCTTAGACTGCAAAATAAGCTTAAGTATATTCTACAACTTAATCTCGGCTGCTTTGTAAAATCGCATAAAATGAAGAGCCGTAGGATTGTTTCTAAATAGAAACAATCTAGCCAACTTACGCAATTGCCCTATTTCGAATAATTAAACGCGAACTTCGTATTCCTCATAGCTAATTAGAGCTGTGTCGGCATATATTTTGCATTTACTTTAAGTATACCAAAGTGCGGGCAAGGCGTGACGCGTGGCAGGAATTAGTGGCATCCTGGCAGGACGGCGCCGAGCGTTGACCCAACTAGCACCATAGAAAAGTGGCATATTAATAAACGAAGCGCAAACGAGACTGCAGGAAAACGTCCTCTATTTCACTGCTTGATGGCAGCTGGTAATAAAAACGTACCTCTCCGTTCGTCTTACTAGGGTATTTTCTATCTTCAAATATTTAACCGACAAAAAGTAAGTTCTTCATTCGGTTGTATTTTTTTAAATGTTTGTTACCTCATAACTCCGTCATATAAAAACCGATTTGAAAAATTCTTTTTTCATCTGAAGGGGTATACTTCCAAATTGCTCCCATAATTTTTTTTATCAAAATTGGTTCAATGACTGGCAAAAGCACGGCATCCACGTACACGACATTGCGTATTTTGTTTTTCTGTGACCTTTTAATGGTGTTTATGATTAATAGAGCAAACCCAATGAACTACCATCATCATCATTATCATCTGATGATGAAGCTGTACCAAATTGAAGTCGGTTTTATCAAGTTTTTAAATTTATAAATTATTTATTTATAAATTCTATTATACAATACTGTGTATGCGTATTTTGTCATTCTTGAATGTTTTCAACACGAGGTGTGGTCGAGAGACAATTGTCTACTTGTGCAAGCTACAACAGACAGCTATTGCTTTAGTTCAGCTGTTGACGTCACCAAGACGTGTTGTACGTATTAAGTCGCATGTAGAGATCCCTGCACGTTTCAAGCTCTTTAAAATGAGCTTTGAAGGATGATTCAGGTTCCATGATTGAACTTTTGTTGGGCAAATTTTTATGATACATTATTGAAATAATGGTTGCAAATTGGTAAATGTGTTTATACTACACCTGCTTGGAAACTACCTTGATACTTTATCAAATTTACGCTAGAAAGTACGTCATTGGATATCGAACAAATATGCGGGGAGAAAACGCATCTGAGCGGGAGAGAAAAGTGTATGAAAAATCCATTTCTTACGTGGTTTTTCTTTTTTAATTTTGGGTAAGACTATGCGCCGGTAACCTAAATATCAAAAGCCAAAAAGTTTTTACAGTGAGTTTTTATCTCCAAGTTCGCAAAATGACACTGGCCACTAGCTGTGTGTTGGATGGTGTCGGGCTGGCAGTACGACCGTGCGGCGGCAGGATAAACAATTTGAAAAAAGAACATGTGAAAATTGCAGACGCCATTGGCGCCATTTTCAATTTGTGTGTTGTTTGAGGATTCAGTTTTAGTTTTTTATTTTCCTCGTAGATGTAGTATAAAGCACTATGTACCTACTATACAAGCTACTGTAATGTTTCAGGGCGTATATTTTTTACATTTGAGTAGTTTATAATTGGCTATGGTTTTGTAAAAGCAACCATAACGGCCTTTGAAAAGTTTTACAATTTCGTGAGAGCCTAATCATAAAACTACCATCAATCTTCGTGTTATCTGAAAATTTACTTGTCATATTTTTTCTGTAATTTATTCATATCACCATTAATGCTGGTTAAAAGGCTGGTTCAGCGATATTGAGCACGCAACGAACATGCTTCACATCTCACTAGCAAGCTCCATTGAGAGTCTCTTACGACTATATTGTCTACAGCCTACGTAAGGTTTTCTCGGCTTTCCTTTTGTTGCTCGTCAGCATTCGTCTTGGAACTGGAAAATGATGCTTTTTACTCTTTATCTCCGAGTGTGCCGGCGTTTAGTCATCTTGTGGTCACGTTCGCTGTTTTCACTTGCATATTTCGTTCCAATAAATATGGCTAGATTGTAGCGAAAGTTTTTCTCGCTTAGTAAAGACTACGTTTTCTCACTTGTTAGTACGCAGTTCGTCCATATCAAAAGAACAGCTACGGCAGCATGCATGCTTGAATTTTTAATTTAAATTCAAAGCTTCTGGGAACCTTTGAAAAGATTTGGAGTTTGCTGGTATTAATGCGAGCGTAATTCCAGTTAGGTTTGAAGAGGTTCTGGCCGTTTGTCCACCAACGTCGGCACCGGGACGGCACCGATAATGAGATTATATTGGCCCGGCTTCAAAATGACGTGACGGCGATCGTTTGTCCACCGCGCCGATATCGGTGGCTCAGGAGTCCTAGCGAAAACAAAACCGGCGAACGGCGCGGTGGCGGCAGTGTGTGGACAAAGTCAAATGTTTTGTATTGCCCTGGTAGTGGCGGCACATCAGCCCGTAACAATCACGGCCCGATTTCTAGCGGTCACTGATTTACTCATATGTTTGGCGGTCGGGACGACAGCGCCCGGCGCCGGTGTGCAGTGGACAGACAGTCTTAGTAAATGTATGCTACCGCTACTTCGGCGCTGGCATCTCATTATCGGTGCCGTCCCGGTGCCGGCGTTGGTGGACAAACGGCTTGGGGTGTTGGGTCTTGGAGTCTAGGTGATGTTGCCGGTGGTCGGGGGTGTGCGGGTGTGCGGGGCGGGGGGTGGCGGGGGGTTGCGGCGCGCGCCTCAGTGTCGGTCCGCTCGCGCCCGCGCCCGCCGGCCCGCGACCTGCCTCTACCTAAAGCTCTACCCTGTTACCCTTGCCTCGTCCTAACCTCAATCGGTTTCCTTACCTGGCCACCCAATTTACCATCTGTCACATGTCCTAATCCATACGCACATTCTATTCTTCATCCGACTCACCTAATCGGTGCACAAGAATGTTTTTAACTAGGGGAAACGGTTGTGATTATTTATGTTCTTTCTCGTCTCTACCGCTCTAAAGTATTGCTACTTGCAATTATTTTATATTATATCATTGTAAATTTATCAAATAAGTTGCATTTTTGAGACCTTCTAGGGTGAATAATTGTTGACAGTTACATTTCCCACGTCCCTAGGTACAAAAGTGGCTATGATAGTACCGACAACCCCGAAGGTTTTCAATAAAAAATACTGAACTGGTGCAAAGTATCGATTTTGTTACACGCCAAATATAAATTGGAGTACTGTTATGAAATACGAACTCCTCTTCCTTTTCGTCTTCTTATTAAATTCAAGTGTGAAACTTATACTAGAATAATATTACCTAACAGCAGTATTGAAGATAGTACTCGAACATTGATTTTTGTTGATAAAATTATTGTTTATTTTATTTGTATCGTTGTGGCGCGCGATGTAGAGTTTGCGTGCGGTATCGATCGACCGACAACCTGGCACGCGATCGCGGCCGGTGCACCGGCGAAGTCCCACGACACCCTTTCCTATGTTCCGATTAAACTATAGAATATTCAATTATACCAATAGAACTTTAATATTATATGAAAGTTTCACATGACTCGCGATCCTCTTTGCTCTACGTCTTCGTAGCTAATCAAGCGATAACAGGACGTGCGGCGCGGTGTATACGTGCGTAAACTAACACCGGTATAATACATTCAACAGTATTATGAATTTCAAGGGAAAGACACCAAAAAAATATGAATCCAAAGACTGCGAATAGCTCAAATGAATAAGTTTAAATTAAAATTTACATAATTTATGATAAGCAAGTGCCGTAAACGATGCGTTATTGCTTTGCATTACTATAGTTAACTGTTGAGAGTGTTTCGGTCGGATGAGTTATGCTGATGTTGAGTGTTCCTGAGTGATTGGATGAGCGGGCGCGGGGTTAAGAGCGGTGGGTGAAGGCAGGCGCGGTGTCGCGAGCGCCGCCTCACCGCGGCAGGCGCGTGCCGCCGCCGCCGCCGCCGCCACGCGCACCGCCGCCGGCTCAGCGGGTGTCTATGATGGGCTACATCATGGGATGCGCTTGTCTTAGAGGTGCGTACATGTAGATACATGCAACACGCCACCCTCTTATTGGTTGGCCTAATCACACATGTAATCAAATCAAATAACGCTCGAGCTACGAGAAGCAACACGGTATACTACGGTACGGGTCAATAGCTTCAATTAATGACCAAAAAACTGAGCTGAACCGTAACCAGAGTTGATCCGCAGCCGTAGCTATAAAAGAAGGTCTGATTTGTACGTATTCTCATAATCATCCGTTAATAATATTGTAGTCCGTTGTTGGACATAGGTTTCTCCGGGCGCGCTACTGATTCCAGTTTTCTGGCCATCTTATTGCTGCCCGCCACTTTCCAAGAGTCATCGATCCAGCGTCCTACGTCCTACTCTAAGTATAATTTAATGTATTTACCTGTGCTTATCTACTCAATACTCATTTTGATATATCAACAGTCCAACAGTGTACACGCTTAAGAACTGGATAAATCAAGAATGCTTCAACTTCAACTTCTTGGTTTGTGGCTTTTGTGGCTAGTTGTCACAATTCTGCCAGTGTCGAGTTCGCTGATGCTTAAGAATGCTTCATGTAACTTTTGAGTTTCGCAAAAAGTACAGATTATTCCACGTCTACCTACAAAATGACATGCGGTTACGACATGGCTCTGGACAATTGTTCGCTCGTCGTATTCCGACTGCCAAGCTATGCAGCATTATCATATCTTACAAAAACGGGCCGATTCTTAATCATGTCGGCTTGACTCCTGACAATGCCCGTTGCACAAATACGGGACCAGTTTTTACGCCTGTGTCTGAAGTCTGAACAACTGAACATCTCCAACTAAAATGAAAACGAGATACGGGTAATATTTCGTAGAAAATATTTGTTTATCGTCTGCCGGTAAACTATATGAAATATGACACACACACCCAAAGCAATAAATTCGCGAGCAAATGATATCATTCGGCAGGCTTGGCTACAAGTTCTACACATGACATCAATTGATTCTAATTTGTTTTTCATTTCTTGTTTCTCCTCCCGTTATTATTTTCTGCGTGTTTTTGCAGCGTCGTCTGTAATATTGCAAACCGTAACTAAAGTGCAATATCATACTTACCTACGAGTACAAGAAAATAGCCAGCTCTGGATCTCTCTAGCTGTAACCGTGACTCTTAACTCTTTGTGCAAAATGAATGAAAAATGTAGGGTCAATGAACACAGACGATGTCCATGAACTAGGGTTTCAACCATAAAGTTTGTTAGTGGTAGCGATTCCGTTGTTACAGCAAACAAACTGAAATTACGTAAAAAATTCAGAATCGATATTACATGAGTATCTTTTAATTTAAAGTAGGTACCAATGTACATTATAATATATTATTTTAGCTAGCAACTGCACAATTTTGATTAAACTGAACAGTTGCTTTAATTAAAACTTCGTCAACTGTATGCATGTTTTAAAACTTTTGTCAAACAACTTTTAAACTTATTTGTAACAAAACCGCTTATTGGACCATTATCCTCTGGAGGGACATTTTATTCTATCTCGGCGGGTTGGCATTATATAAATTAAGCAACTTAGAAAGAATTCGCTTATTTACGAAAAACAATATATAGGAACTATTAAAATTGTAAATATCCCAATAAAAAAAAATGGCTAATAATACACCTTTTCATACTAGTAAATCGTCGAAAGTTAACTAAGTTAAAAAAAAAAAGAATAAATTGCAAGGACTTGTAAAAGATTTCCGACTGGTAATTTTATGACATATTGTAGTTTTTAACCGACTTCAAAAAAGGAGGTTCTCAATTCGGTTGTATTTTTAGAACTCCGTCATTTATGAACAGATTTTAAAAATTCTTTTTTTATCTGAACGGGGATGCTTCCAGATTGGTCCCATAAAAAAATTATCAAAATCAGTTCAGTAGTTTGGCAGTTTAATAAGAATAACTCGAAAAAACACGTCATTCACTTACACGACACTGCGTATTTGCTTTCCTGTGACGTTTCTGTGGTGCTTACGATCAATAGAATAGTCCCAATGAACTGCTATCATCATCATCATCATTTGATGATCAACTTGAAGTCGGTTTTTCCAGTTTTTTAAACTTATGAATTATATGCATATTTTTGTTTAACTGGCCTAGGGTTAAAAAAACATGTTTATTGTTAACCCATATAAACGTTTACAAAAACACATAATGTGTTGGCAGCTGTTGAAGAAAGAACCAATAAAAGCATTGATGGATTTATAAAAATGCAATTCGCGGTTCATCGCACTCTCAAATTATTAGTGTTGCTCTTTTAATGTTGAACGTGGCGCGAGTGTGCTAGATGAATGACGATAAATTAAAAATTCAAAACAAAGCGAAGCAGTGCGTGGGCGGGCGAGCGGTAGAACGCGGAGGGCGGGCGGCGATCGAAGAGCGCGCGCGGTGCCGGGGCTGGGGGGCGACGTAACGATCGGTCGGCAGCTGGCCGCAGTCTTCCAGCCGCCAGCGCGCCGCGAGCATGAGCGACGTCGGAACGCTCGCCGCCATGGACGCCTTCGCGGGCGGCGCCAGGCGTAGGCCCGCGCGCTTGCCGCCACCGCCGCCTTTCGTGCCGCCGCCGCCACCGCCGCGGCACGACCACTACTACGTGCGCCGCAAGTCTCCCGTGCCCAAACATGGAGGAAACCTCACCCTCTTCACGCGCACTAACGGTACCCGCACTGGTTCCGTCCTCACATTGCACCGGCAATATCATGCATCGAACGAAACGCATGCTGCTCCTTGTAATCAACTCATCTCTCGCTGCCGCCGCCGCCGGTCCACCGCTTACGACGTGTCACCTATGAAAATCTTTGCACGTGTATTTCTGATACTTGTTAGTAACTTTCTTCATGGTTTTAGGCATGGTCTTTCTGTTTCACCAGCATTTTCATTCATCGAAACAGCAATTTTCGCTCCTGTTTGTAATCAACCCATCTATCGCCAGCCGCCGCTAGCGACGACGTGCATTCACAATGTCAATGTCACTACCGCAGTTCATTTGCACGCGCATTTCTTACTTCTTTTTTACAGCAATTAGTTATAATTAATTGCTATCGATTGTTACATATTCTGAAGAATTCATTTTGGCCTTTATGTTTGCCTTAAAACGTATTTAATTCAGGGACCGTACAACCCCGATTTCGAGTTAACTCCTTCGAAGGGGTAACCCCTTCATTGGGTTTGCAGTTGATGGGGTTACCGTTTCATTTGATAAACCGCCTCCCTACCCTAAGTGAAAGGGTAACCCTTTCATTGGGTTTTCAGTCTATGGGGTTACCCTCTCATTGAGGGTATCCGATTGAATGAGGTTACCTCTTGATAGGGTTTTTTGGTGTTACACCATGGTTATCATTCCATCTCACGCTGTGAGGTGGGGGAATTTTTAAATCAAGAGTATAATTTTATTTTCAAAATTCCCCCGCTGTGAGGTCACAGTGTGAGATGGAATTTAGGTTCTATTCTAATATGTCTAGTATATCCTCGTGCTCCTACTAATGTCACGTACAACGAATATTGTCACTTATTAATAACCGAGTTTTTCTTGCGAAATATGTAGTAAGTACATAGAAAGTAAATTCGTATGTACTTTATAGCCAGGCTTTAGTCCGGACTTGAAGTCCAAAACTTTTGGATTTAAAATAGTATTCCTTGAAGTACATAATAATATAGGTAGACACTTTATAAAATAGATGCAAAAGTTTGGATGCTACCTACTTACCTACTCAATCACGTCGTAATAAAGTTTGATAATCGTAGAGATGAATTGTTTTGATGTATGGATCATGACTTCCAATACTCATTACCTACTCATTAAGACTTGCTGACGATTCGGAGAAAAAAATTGGGAGAAATTCTCCCAATCGTCACTTTTGATTTTAATAATTTTTGTTGTGACGATTCGGACAACTTTAAAAATAGCTGCATTGTACAGTCAGGTAAACAATTTTTAAGCAAAATGTGATATAGCTATTAAGGTGGTTCGATTTCCATATTAATTTATTTTACCAATTTGGGGGAAATTATATTATTATACCTAACAAGCAATTTTTATTTATTTCTTGAATCATAGAACTTAAATCAAGATCTATTTTTTTGATGACAGCCGTCAAACTTCAAACGCCCATATCTCGGAAACTACTCACCCTAGAGTTCTCGTTCCAAAACCAAATGAAAGGTGTGATCAAGATCTATTTTTTTGATGACAGCTGTCAAACTTCAAACGGCTATATCTCGGAAACTACTCACCCTAGAGATCTCGTTCCAAAACCAAATGAAAGGTGTGATCAAGATCTATTTTTTTGATGACAGCTGTCAAACTTCAAACGGCTATATCTCGGAAACTACTCACCCTAGAGATCTCGTTCCAAAACCAAATGAAAGGTGTGATCAAGATCTATTTTTTTGATGACAGCTGTCAAACTTTAAACGGCTATATCTCGGAAACTACTCACCCTAGAGTTCTCGTTCCAAAATCAAATGAAAGGTGTGATCAAGATCTATTTTTTTGATGACAGCTGTCAAACTTCAAACGGCTAGATCTCGGAAACTACTTACCCTAGAGTTCTCGTTCCAAAATCAAATGAAAGGTGTGATCAAGATCTATTTTTTTGATGACAGCTGTCAAACTTTAAACGGCTATATCTCGGAAACTACTCACCCTAGAGTTCTCGTTTCAAAATCAAATGAAAGGTGTGATCAAGATCTATTTTTTTGATGACAGCTGTCAAACTTCAAACGGCTATATCTCGGAAACTACTGACCCTAGAGTTCTCGTTCCAAAATCAAATGAAAGGTGTGATCAAGATCTATTTTTTTGATGACAGCTGTCAAACTTCAAACGGCTATATCTCGGAAACTATTCACCCTAGAGATCTCGTTCCAAAACCAAATGAAAGGTGTGATCAAGATCTATTTTTTTGATGACAGCTGTCAAACTTCAAACGGCTATATCTCGGAAACTACTCACCCTAGAGTTCTCGTTCCAAAATCAAATGAAAGGTGTGATCAAGATCTATTTTTTTGATGACAGCTGTCAAACTTCAAACGGCTTTATCTCAGAAACTACTCACCCTAGAGATCTCGTTCTAAAACCAAATGAAAGGTGTGATCAAGATCTATTTTTTTGATGACAGCTGTCAAACTTCAAACGGCTAGATCTCGGAAACTACTTACCCTAGAGTTCTCGTTCCAAAATCAAATGAAAGGTGTGATCAAGATCTATTTTTTTGATGACAGCTGTCAAACTTCAAACGGCTATATCTCGGAAACTACTCACCCTAGAGATCTCGTTCCAAAATCAAATGAAAGGTGTGATCAAGATCTATTTTTTTGATAACAGCTGTCAAACTACAAACGCCCATATCTCGGAAACTACTCACTCTAGAGATCTCGTTCCAAAACCAAATGAAAGGTGTGATCAAGATCTATTTTTTTGATGACAGCTGTCAAACTTCAAACGGCTATATCTCGGAAACTACTCACCCTAGAGTTCTCGTTCCAAAATCAAATGAAAGGTGTGATCAAGATCTATTTTTTTGATGACAGCTGTCAAACTACAAACGCCCATATCTCGGAAACTACTCACTCTAGAGATCTCGTTCCAAAACCAAATGAAAGGTGTGACCAAGATCTATTTTTTTGATGACAGCTGTCAAACTTCAAACGCCCATATCTCGGAAACTACTCACCCTAAAGATCTCGTTCCAAAACCAAATGAAAGGTGTGATCAAGATCTATTTTTTTGATGACAGCTGTCAAACTTCAAACGCCCATATCTCGGAAACTACTCGCCCTAGAAATCTCGTTCTAAAACTAAATGAAAGGTGTGATCAAGATCTAAATTTTTGATGACAGCTGTCAAACTTCAAACGGCTATATCTCGGAAACTACTCATCCTAGAGTTCTCGTTCCAAAACCAAATGAAAGGTGTGATCATAATCTATATTTTTGGTAAACGTTTGAAGTTTGACAGCTGTCATCAGAAATGTAGATCTTGATCACACCGTTCATTTGGTATTACAACGAAAAATCTAGGGTGAGTAGTTTCCGAGATATAGCCGTTTGAAGTTTGACAGCTGTCATCAAAAAAATAAATCTTGATCACACCTTTCATTTGGTTTTGGAACGAGATCTCTAGGGTGAGTAGTTTCCGAGATATAGCCGTTTGAAGTTTGACAGCTGTCATCAAGAAAATAGATCTTGATCACACCTTTCATTTGGTTTTGGAACGAGATCTCTAGGGCGAGTAGTTTCCGAGATATAGCCGTTTGAAGTTTGACAGCTGTCATCAAAAAAATAGATCTTGATCACACCTTTCATTTGGTTTTGGAACGAGATCTCTAGGGTGAGTAGTTTCCGAGATATAGCCGTTTGAAGTTTGACAGCTGTCATCAAACATTTAGATCTTGATCACACCTTTCATTTGGTTTTGGAACGAGAACTCTAGGGTGAGTAGTTTCCGAGATATGGGCGTTTGAAGTTTGACAGCCGTCATCAAAAAAATAGATCTTGATTTTAAGTTCTATGATTCAAGAAAGAAATAAAAATTGCTTGTTAGGTATAATAATATAATTTCCCCCAAATTGGTTAAATAAATTAGTATGGAAATCGAACCACCTTAATGTAACTACACGCTCGCAAAGCAATTTAAATAGCTAAATCATATTTTGCTTATCATTTTTTTACCTGACTGTACTGAATTTGATGTTCTCCGAATCGTCACAACAAAAATTATTAAAATCAAAAGTGACAATTGGGAGAATTTCTCCCAATTTTTTTCTCCGAATCGTCAGCAAGTCCTCATTAAACTCAAATGCAGTAAGTAGGTAGTAGGTACATACATACCTACCAAAGAAATCAAGCTAACCCCGCAATTTGCAATTTGCAATAAGCAATTTGGTGGGTTCGATTCCTGGTTCAGACAGTTGATTATTCAATTTTTTTTATATTAAAATAATTATATTAATATTAAATAGAAAAATTACTTAGTTTGTTTCAAATTTAGCATGTCCCTAAAATACAACAAAAGTAGAATACGAAAGGTGTAAGTAGGTAGGGAGATATCGTAGGTACAAAATACCAGCCTTTGAAGCCACATTTAAAGAAGTAGGTAGTAGGTACCTACTTAAGATTTTGCTATAAAGTCAACGGGAAGCATAGTTTGTATGTTGCTTTATTACTGAGTCCCACGCGGGCAAAGCTGCAGGCGCTACAGCTAGTAAACAAATAAATCAATGCATCAAACAATCACGCCATTTCTCGTAGGTATGCTCAGTAGGAATGAAAAATAAAAATGAACTTTAGTGAACTAAATATAATAATCATAATCGCTTGTCTCTTCAAGTCTGTAGCAAAATAGATCAAAGATGCCGCCTCGCTGGTCGCCGCACAGGCGAGGCGGTGCCGCGGTGGCTCGACGCGTGCTAGTTAAAAACATGATATTATGAACCTAATGTAAAGTAGATAGGAATCAAATTACAACTCTTCGAGTTGTAACGTATAACCGTGTTACAATTGTCGAAAGGGTAACCCACACGAATGGGTTTTTGAATAGTACGAAAACCCATACAATTGAAAACCCTATGATTGGGTAACCCAAACGAAAGGGTTTTGAAGGGGGTTACCCCTTAAAACAGCTTACCAAACAATAGGGTAACCCATAAGGAAAGGGTTTTTTATTAACCGCTTGGAAAAACCCTATCGAAAACCCCTTCAAGGGGTAACCAAATCGGTCCCTGATTTAATTACGTACTTTGCGTCTGAAAATATTAATTTGTATGCCTTAAAAAGCTTACCAAAGTTGTTTTTACGGGTTTAATGGACTAATCAAAAGAAACGATCAGGATCACGCCTGAAAAACTAAAGTCAGCTTTATTCCCAATTACAGCAAGGCAGTTTCTGTCAAATAACACTAAATATTCATTGTTAGCGTACCCAAAGGTACGAAGGATAAACGCCCACACGCCCGACCACCTTTCATAACTTTACAGTAATAATCTTGTGTGAATAATGAATAATCTGAAGTTCATGTCTTTTAAAAGGCTTTGAAATCAAATATTCATGTTCACTTGACATTTCTAAATTATTTACGTTCGCAAACCTATTGTATAAAAAAAAGAGGACAAATGTCTACACCACACACATTCTGTATGTAAAAGTGTCCTGAAATGACTGAACCTAGAACTGATGAGCCTAGAAATTTTCAAGTATTTCCCAGTAATTTTAGAATTTCTAAACGTAAATGTAGAGCAACTATTTGATCAAAGATGTACAGGTTAATCTCTTCATCGATCAGAATCATCTGGCTTCTAGAAAGGCGGATGTTTATTAGGAAGCTGATCCATGTGGTGTGACGCCGACGATGAAGATGTCAATAAATAACGTAGTAGTGGCGCGTGTCGTGGCCTTGTGCAACTATTTGCGGCCTGCGCCTGAGTCGTTACCGGACCAGTGCCATTTTAATTGCCCCGCGAATGTCAATCACCACATTCCACTGGATAACGATGTCCGTCTTCCTGTATCTGAACTAATCTGAAGTTCAATCATCATGTCGTGGAAATATATTTTAGTTATGTGTAAATGGAGAGCACATTGTTAGCATCTAGGCATAATTTATTTGAACAAAGTTAATGCATGGACTATTATAGATAGTCTTCATTACGAGAGCTGAATATTTTACAGTAAATATTTTTCCGCGGATATTTTTGTCAGTTTTATGTTGCTAAAGATCGTGACAAGCATTTCTTTTTCAGAACTGTCTTGCAGCTATACACGATGTATTTGGCTTAGCAGTACTTAAATAACATGCTCACGTTCTCTTCCAATGTTCGGATTATGAAATGGACTATTATCTTATTACACGCTATTACTAAGCTGTACAGCGTTGGATTTCGGAATGTGAGAAGCTGAAACAACGCAATCTCTTCAGATCTAATTATGTTGGGAATGGCATAAAGGCAAAGCAATAATTCAGAGAATGCGAAAAGGCTGGAGGCTTGCGGGCGTTTGCCAGCCGCAGGCCGCCCTTGACCTGCGCTGCCTCCGGACTACCGCCCGATAATAAATGGCAGAGTAAACGATCCCTACTTTCCTCTTACTGAGAGTTTATTGTGGCTTGAGATAGGTAAACCATGTTTAACCAAAATTCACATAAACCCACCCATTAGTCTTTGTTTACTATTGTAATTGTGGGTTCGTACCTAACATAAAATATTTAAGTATGCCTACATCGAATAATTTGCCATCCTCAAACTGGATAAAACGCGGTATATATCAGAGATGTATATAAGGATTTTCTTCTAGCTTCTACCACTTCCATTATTGACCTTTGTTTTAAATAATTAAATATAGGCACTATGCTAAATAGTTTGCACTTTGAACATTCATCACTGTGTTGATAATAGTAAAACACGCCTACTCGTATGTGGTGTATTATTCTCATGGGAAAACATTAATTACGAATTATTGTCGCAGCCACTCCTTCGTCACATTACACATTTACAAATATTATCCTGACAGCAGCGGTGGACTCAATACGAAGAAAAAGTATTGTGATATTGGTAAAAGCTGTTGGATATATGTATTAATTGATCCTTCTTCCTCGGTTGTTACCAATTTGTGCTTGAAGCATTTTATTTTTTACTAGCTTCCGTCCGCTACTTCGTGTAGCCTATTTAATCTAGGTTACGAACTATATAATATACTTTTCGAAGTTTCATACAAATCGGAACAGTAGTTAGTTGCAACGCGATTGAAACACACACGTCTAAACATCACATTTAAACTTAGCCACCCAAATCATCTAATCTAATAGAACAAAACATGTCGAGATTTCAGTTCGCTAACAACTACCTAGGTAATTTCAATGTTTTTTGAATGTAAGGTAATATTTTAACCGTTATTACGTAGCCGGCGGCGGCGGCGCCATCCGCCTACATGGCACTCGTCAATGTCACGACTGTTTCTCATCTTGGTCTCCCGAATTCTTCCAGCTAGTCAATATTGTGCGACCTACTTGTGGTGTCGTGACGACGCTCTTATTATCTTGTCCTCGTATTTAAGAATATTCGTCACTGCGAATTAGTAACAGAATTATGATACAATATTATGAAATACTCGTAGTTAAATATTGAATCTATATTTTTTTTTAAATCATTTTTTACCGTTCTAATTTATGTTAGGTATACAACAAGTATGGCGCTATGAAAAATTAACCTACGTACAATATAATAACATCTATGAGCATAATAATATAAATAACATTAAATCTACCCCTTTATCCATCACGTAATATTTCGTCAAGTATGTATATAAATATTTTAAACAACTCCTGCGCCGCGCCGACGACGCCCGCGTCGTCGTCATCGTGGCGCCTGCTAGCTGATTCAACGAAATTATCTCAGTAGTTTGAAATTGCTCCTCGAAGTTCTAACTTTAGGGTATTCTGACCAAATTAAACGTGTATTTACACATTTATATATAGATTTAATTTGTTCATTTCAAAAACTGTGGAATTGCCATCTTGCGGAATTTCTGACGTCGTTTAGTAAACATGTCCAGTACAGTATACGTAATGAAGCGTCGAGGTGAGTGTCCTTTATTTTCTTTTAAAGATATTTTTAGCTTGGGTAGGTATGTCGGCCGGATTGCACGTCGGATTACGCGATGGCGACGATTGCTACAAGCTATCTACTACTACAGTGACGAACGAAACACGACGAATACGCCGCCGTGTTTCGTCGATCCACTCCTAGCTGTTACTCTTGACATTGCACGATGTTATGGTATAGCTCAAGTCCTCCAATTGATAAAACTTATAAAGCTAGGAAAACCAACGTGAGCTACCATTTTTCTCAATCTTAAAATTTGATAGTTCTTTCTTCTGATCCATAAATTTGTCGGTGGACTTATAAGTAGCCTTGTTGGTACACTTGTAGCTAGACATGGCAGACTCGTCGATTTACTTGTTTTATTATTTGGGAGCATCGCGAGATCTCAGTTCAGGGCGAACTACTAGTTTATTATATTAAACTTTCTCCGTACTTTTCTTTTTACAATTGGTAAACCAACTTCCCAATATCTCACACTGCATGTTACAGTTGTATTTTGGTCGTCAATAGCCAAATCGAAACTAATAGCACTCCATTTCACGCCTAAAACTCTTAATGGATATTTCAGGCTATTTTCGTAATGTCATCGTGTTTGCCGGGTGTACGATATAGGTACATGTACGTGTAGGTAATAATTGCAATTACTCGTTTTGCAATAACTACTATATAAAAGCATAATACATTTTCAACATGCTTGCTACATCTGTCAAAAATAGTGAACAGAGTAATTGAAAAATTTGTTTGTCTGACGTAAAAAACTCTAATAATGTACGTTTGAAGACTATAGACAAATCGTATTTTAATAACCCAATGATCATATGGCGTGATTATTTTTAATGCTGGTAATATCCCCGTAAAGAACATTAAGGTGAGTAGAGGAGGTACTAACACGTATAAGTGCTTACGTAACGCTGCAGCGGGCGGATGTCCTCGAGCAGAGCGGCTAGGCCAAGGGCGGACGCATTGATCGGTTCTCCCGGCGACCTTCCCGATGACAGATGACGTAGAGGGAACGGTCTCCTATGTTAACTTCTGTTCGTTTCATGCCCTTTACTTGGAGCCCTTTACGATCGGTATACAGAGGTGGAACGGGCAATGAGCCGACATTGATCGGCTCTCCCGGTGACCTTCTCTATAACAAACAGACAAAGAACATACACAGTACACACACATAACTGCTTCGAGTTCTGTACGATCAAAGCTCCCTAACATTATATGAAATTAATCCGTGCAAAAGTATGCAGTGTTACACTTATTAAATTGATTAATAATACGTTTGGTTGTCTTGGACCTGTTGGTCTGGTGCTTTATTCCAACGCATTATTATTCAAACTAATTAGATCCTTAAATAACTAGGTTTTAGTTATTGCTTAGCTTTTAAATGAAACCCAAAGTTGTTTAATCTCGTGATCTGATCATTAAACCTCAACTAGTATTCAACCAACGATCCAGCTCTCTGGATTACAGTTCACTCGTCGAATAGCGATCCGTTACCCTCCTGAATATTAAAATGTCGATCTGTAAGTTCTTTAGAGTAGGTGCCTATTGAAAGTCGCACGTAGGTAATTGGCAGTTGATCTATGTCGCAATACATTTGAGTAACTTTGCCGTAGCGGGTCACGAAATTCCGAGGCTGGTGCCACCAGGTGCGCTGCAAAGTCTTATTGCTTCATAAAGGCAGGGTCTAATGGCTTCTAACTGGATTGAACCATTTGATTTGCATTACAGCTGTACTGTTTCGTGACTCCTTCAGATTTGTACTTTATTTTCATGAACACGCTTCAGTTCCTTTGGTGAAATAACTTCATTGAATTTCTCCTCTACGCCGCCTCCGCCGTCTAGTCCGTCTGAAACACAACACATGCTGTTTTCTTCATAAACAAATCAAAGTGGTTTTCGTATAAAACTTGCTCTATTTCTAATTTATCTAAACAATTTCGTATGTTGACCCAAACTCATAACTCAACGTAAGAATACGGTTAAACTGAATTATTTTAAGAGCGCTGAAGAATCTTCAACGAAATAATAATAAATGAAATTAACCGAAGTGGAACACGAAAGCCATGTAAAAATAACATTTATTAATATCAATTTATGTAATGTAGGTAGAGTATGTAGGCTTGTTTTCATGTAGGTACATTTATTAGTTATTATATCTCGTCGAGTTACGGAGATGCGTCAATAATACAATTCCATGAGGCCAAGGCCGACACCGACGCCAGCCGGGACGGTGAATGGAACCGTGTAACTTCTCGTCTATCGCCTATTATTAGAATCATTGCCATACCCACCCGTACTATAACCATGTGTGCAACATTTCAATTATACGTATTTTTCCGGCAATGTAGATCATCGTAATTTTTGCTCTAGATAAACATTATACACAACACAAATCGAACCGAGCCGCTCTGATGCAAATTGTACTGATTACCGCAAGAATATTTAAACAATAAAACTACAAGACTACATATATCTTCTTTTTTAAAATCATGTCGTAAGAGGTTTTCGTGCATTGCAATTTTGTTATGTTTGTTTTCAGAACCAAAGAAAGACAAATTGGAAAATGGTGGCGGAGAAATGATGAGGCCTGAGAGGCCGAACTCCTTGACAACAGGGAAGCATGGACGACGGATATGCTACCAAGGCGATGTTGGTAAGTTACTGTAACAAGATCACACACGATATAAAAACTAACTGATGCAATTTGTGCATGCAGGCCGTACAATATCGATCGTTCGAGAAATGGGGGCGTTCTATTTAAGTGAACGTTCGTAGGCTTTGCGAATAAACTTGCTTTTGTGTATTTTAGTGGGCGGCTATGGTCAGACGGGCGATAGCGGCGGCGGGGTAAGCGATGAGCAACTAATGCTCTCCGACTTACCGGAACCGCCGATAGCTGTCTCCGATATCGGACCTATTCCTCCACCACCGATGTTCAGCTCGCCGAGCCCCACTCGCCATCACCACACCAACACTCCACATCATTCACACCAGCATGCGCTCTTACAGCATCCTCTGTCTGACTGTAAGTGAATTTATTAAACATATTTTTTTAGGAATTTACAGACGTATCATAAATTCGAATCCAACTCGATTGTTTTCTGGGATATTATAAAAAAAATTGTACTACATTGATTTTATTGTAAAAAAAGCTCACTACTATATTATAAGCAGGTACAGTATATACAATCACAATGTATGTGATCTTACAATAGATTGATTACAATAGATGGGTTCACATTATTGTGATCTTATTTTTTTTGCATTGCAGTTATTTGTGATCATCAATTGAGAGATCCCAACACTATATTGCTTAGTACAATCGCACTTTTTTCGCAGTTTTGAGTTCTATAATAAACTAACAAAATTATTTTCATAAAATCAGCTACGCTACAAATTTTATTTAATTTTCTTGAGATTTCCCTTTCACCGGTCCAGCAAGTGTTTTATGTATACTGCCTATTTTATTTTATGGTTTTCCGTTCTGAAAACTAAAATTAGACCGAGCGGATAACTCGCACTAGGTTAATCTATCTGAAGAGGAACTAGGTAATTATGTTGGGTTTTATCAGTCAAATAAAACAGACAAATGTTTTTATAAAATGTCTTATTTTGTGCTTTCCACAATCCGACTTAATTTTATTTTGGTACCAAACTTGCAGTAAGAGAAATGACCAAACATACCAATCATTCCTATTTTCGTTGGCCATGCCTTTTCATGCTATTATGCGAGGTGCGGTGCCAAATCGACGCATTATTGAATATGAGTACAACTCTTGATTTAACCCATCTTAAATGGAAATGCACTGTGCCAGAGTATTTCCCCGAAGAATGTAAGAAAAATAATTTCGGACTTTGTAATTAAGAATATAGAAGAAACAATCGATAGGCTCAAACGTATAAATAAATACGTAAAGGTAAGATTTTTTCAGGTTCTTGAATCATGTTGAATTTTCAGCTTGGCTTTCAGCTCTACCTTGTGCGCTGTAATTTGTGTTGTGGAATGCGAACAAAACATTTTGTGAAATAAAAACTGAGTTTTTCAAGTTATTAAACTGTATTTTGGTATTCTCTTTCAGCCGAAGACGAGGACGACCATGATGACGACGACGAGCCCCAAGACATAAATCGAGTGGAGGAGATCCCGCCCAAAGAGCCGATTTTCAACGCCGTGCCTTTGAAGTCTGCTTTGAAGAAATCATCATTCGCAGCCTCTCCTTCTGGGACGCCGATGACTACGCCACTCACACAGCGGCAGGACCACCATCATACTAGCTTCAAGTCAGTATCTTAAGTTCTTGGCAATCGTAGAGCTGGTCAAATAAGAATAGGACTCAAAATTTCCCGTTAGGCTGTGTATCCCCAGAGATGTGCGAGGGAAATAAGCGGTGTAAATTTTTTTTCCTCGTATACCATTTATCTCTGACGGATCCGGAGCCTTATATGTAGGTCAGTACTTTCTTCACTTGAAAAGATGGTCTAGAATGACAGTTAATATAGGTACCTTTGTTTGAATTACTAAAAAGAGCTATACTGTCTGTGTTAATAAGTCGCCAGCTGTAAGCGATTTAGTATTTCATAACAAAAAACAGGTGAAGTGCAATGAATTTTTTTTATGTCGGAATGTCTGTGCGACGAGTGCTGGGGACGATGGATCACTACTTTCAATTCATTTTATTATTCTACCTATGTACCTACTGTATAATTATGTGGTTCTTATGAAGTTATAGATGTACCTATGGTGATAATAGCTTCCTGGTATTGTACGTTTTTATGGAACAGTAATTTCTTAAGAAATACTAATTTCTTACCCACAAAATTACTCCTGATACACAAAAATTCAAGTCAGTGACCGAACATAATTTTGCTCACAATTAGAATTAGGTACACGAGTCCAAACAAAGCTCTTGTCTCAAGTGTTGATTCATAACTCGTCAATTACATATAATTTGTTTATGGGCGTGATGAAAAAATTTGATTGTTTTTTTCGATCACGCGGCGGCAGCAGGCGACCGCCGCCTAAACCGAGGATCCGAATATGGTAAATGAATTACGCCGATATTTGAGAGGCCAGCAGACGGCCCGCTTCGCAACGCATCGTGCATTGCACGCTTCCTATCATCTGTTATCTCTAACTTTTTCTTGTAACGCGAGATATTCTAGTTTGACCCTAAGAAGTTTTAATTTAACATTCTATTTTTGTGATACTTTCATTCCGCATTGACCTTATACATTCAAGTCATTGACGAAGTTGGGCGTATGTAGGGAATATGGAATGAAAATATCTAATACGAATGTGGAGATTTTTACTTCAATGTGTTCAGTCTGGAATAAATCCGCAGCCAACGCCATCATAACGCATTACTAAACTGCCATGATTGTGACGCTTCACCGATACCAATACACAATTTAAATCGAACGTTAGTCGATGTGCATTTCCTAGAATGATTGTTCTTGCCAATATGGTTTTCTTGTTACTTCTAAGTGTTTTTGTGTTGCATGTAAGTGTACCAAATAGTATTACATGTTTAAAACTACTGGATCGTTGTAGATGTATGTTCAAAGCGCCTTATTCATAATAGCCGTTACACATAAAAAAATATACTGATAAATCTGTCACATTTTCGTAACATGAAAATATAATAATAATAAAAAAGTTTATAAAGTTACGGTTATTATGAATAAGATCCACAATCTATATGTTGTAGGTACAGCTTATTGTTATCAATATTCTAGATGTTTTTTAGATACTTTTCGTTTGACAAGTTGCATACAATAACGTCTGCAATCTGCATCGTGAAACAAAAAATCACGTGCAACTAACATTTGCACATACAAATACATGTTACACGTCACATAGAACCATATCACTCACAACGAACACAACACCTCACAAATCACAGATAACTCATAGAAAATCAACTATCATTAGTTACATTATAATAAGTATTTACCTACTTGTATTTTTCATCGTGAATTTTAAACAATAGCAACAAAATGTAGAAAATTTACCTTCAATGATATTACCCGGTTGTTTATTATCTGAGAAAAATAACAAAATAACGCTGAACATTGTACTTGGATAATACAAAATAAAGCGATGTTTGAAATCTATTACAAAATGGTACTTCTCATTAGAAGACAATCATATTTTAGATATAGGTAATTCTTATTTCGTGATATAATCTATATCGATGTCAATTCTAGTGAGGAAATTTAAAGTTAACTCATCAGGCTGTTTTTAAGGTTTCAGTTGACCTATCATGCTAATGTATTTTTTATATATAACAGTACCCGACCGGTGCGGATGGGCAATGCACACGAGAACAAGGAGAATGCCCGACCGTGGGAGGAGTCGTCTCATCGGGACGACTACTCCAACGAGTCTGCTGCAGCCAAACTCGCACGGAAGGAAAGTCTCAATATCAAGCTAGCGCTGCGGCCTGATAGACAGGAGCTTATCAACAGGTAACTTATCGTAGAAGTAAACAAAATCCCGCTGAAGCACTTTGGTGCTAGTTCACGGCCTCACGGCCATAAAGATGGCCGTGAGGAAATTGACTTAGAGTTACCTTAAAAGCGGGGAATTCACTAGATGGACATGCTCGCGGACATGTCCGTCTAGTGAATTCCCCGCTTAAGAATGGAACTCATTACCGGCGTCTGTTCTTAAATCTGAATGTTTTAAGGCAAGAGAGAATAAGTATCTTCCAGGCCGTCTTGCTTTATCGTCGGCTTCATCCTTGCTCACCATCAGGTGAGATTGAAGTCAAAAGATGGTCTATTTATTTAACAAATGGGCTAGTTTTCGTTTCATTTGTCTTACCATTGAACTAAGGGGATAAAAAAGTTTTAGCAGTTCTATGTCGTAACAGTCCTATAGAACAAATGGGAGTTACCGGATTCTCCTAGTTTAAAAGACTTCCGTTTGTCTTAGCCGACTGAGTCAGCAGCCAAAAAGCTTGCGTAGAAAGAAATCCCCAACATCAAGAAAACGCTGCGCCCATCTCCAAGATGTGACCCATGCATCAGACAGGAGCCTTATGCTCACATCGTATCACATGAGCATAAGATCCAAGATCGGTTAACTGATCTCGATATCTCGGAAAATATGAACGCTTCCAGTTCATTGAAATGGAAAGACAGCTCGTAAAAACATCAAAATTCTGTGAATATGGTTCATGATAGGTATCAAGGTCTCGAGATACGTATCAAGGTCAGTGCCAGTGACCTGGATGTATGAACGCAACATGAGCTGAATTCGAAGAAACTCGTCCAATGTAGAGTTGAACTTTTCTTTCCAAATGATATCTTTCACGATTCATTCAAACACTCTATTGTTAAAATTCATGCCGCTATCTCGCATACTAACAGCCAAAAGACCTTTCGGTAAAGAGTGACATCATACAGCTAAGATGTCAATGTCACGACCTACGTTCACCTGAGCACGTAACGAGGACTGTCACTCGTTGTAACTCACTCGTTTAGTCTTTCACGAACACAAAAGTATGAGCTATTTTTAAAAGCTATCAGCTGTACAGGAACAAACACGCTGCGTTGATTCATGCCAATGTGTCAGCGTTGTTTTGGCGCTGCCTATTTGCCAACCTGTCGCAGTTATACAACAGGAATAAATAATAGTACTATTATCTTTAATCGCTATTCTATTCTGAGCGTAGGGATGTCCCTGCCGACTGTAGTAGCAACGACGTTTCACTACGACCGATTAGAATTTAACATACTTAATCAAAAGCTAAAAGGTAAAAAGTTGATACCTACTTGATCAAAGGCTAAAAACTGCGATCACGAAAGCTCTCAAAAACCTGTTAGGTATCTAGTCTTTTCGTTTCTTCTATAAATTTTAAAACCCCATCTATTAGTTACGTTGGTTTATGCTTGTTTATTTTCTATTTGGAAACTCCAATTTCATTTTGGGTATTTTTGTACAATTTATATATTGACAATGGCACAATTTATATATTGACAAAAGTCTGCCAGCTAATTAACTGTTTGAAGTAACAAAGTACTATACTATTATTTACTCTATGTAGGTAGTAATTGGTGGCATGTGTACTCGTAGTATTGCCTGGTGACAATGCACGCCTGGGAGTGTTATTTTCGTCAGCATCGGCAGCAAAGTCATTGTTATATCATCGTTTTCTTCTTCCTGTTTTTAAGAGCTCGCTCTTGGCAGTGACATTGTTTTTGTAAGTGGACGCATTGGCTATCGTTAAAGTAATTTCAATGGTACAAAGTTTATACAGGGTGAGAAACACTACTCCCGTGTGGTATTTTTACACCCTAGGTCAAATAGAGTTATAAAACAGATAAGTTAGTAAAAAGCAAGTGTTTGAGTCTTATCTTATTCAAACCGACTCAACAAAAATGAGATTAACCGCAACATTAATTTATTATTAAAACTTTTTACCAACTTAGGTGGAGCGTGAGGGTTCCCTCAATTCTCTTATTTAATAATTAAAATGGGTCTAGATTACGGTATTTGGGCGACCGCCAAGAGGGCGTTGTTAATCGGATATAATGAAATCATTTTCTACGCGCAAGCTTTGGCAAATTTTATATTGCCGGTCCGCTGGCACCGTTGTTATTTTATTGTTAGTGTTCTGTACAACCTCGTAGAGAAACTAACGTCTATCAAAATCTCACGCGCTATTTAACAAGTCTAAAGGAATAGAAGGTGTGACAAGATACAAAAAGTAAGCTGCAACAACCGGTAATAAACCCCTATCGATAGATTCAAATAAACACAAGACCCCATTTTCCTTGTACATTTTTATTAACACTATTCGTATTCTAAAATAAACTATTCATCTGCATTTTTTTCGATCTATAAACGAAACAGTCGCCAATTGGTGTATTTCCTTACAATCTGAAAAATTAGAGTTGTTAGTAATGACAGTGTTTTTCAGGAATATTCTGGTGGTGCAGAGTGAGTGTGAGCGGCAAGAGTCTTGGGAGGCGATAGGAGCGCGGCTCATCCGTCGCCTGTCCATGCGGCCCACCGCTGAAGAACTTGTTGAGAGAAATATTCTCAAAAGTAAGTCTTATTTCATACTTGTTCCTTCAATTGTAAGGCGGATCGTACAAAAAAAATGCCATAAGCTGCGCCGGGTCCTTCTAGGCTTTGATAAAAACTGGCTTTCAATTTCAACTAGTTTATTTATAACACGATTCTAAAATAATCCTTGTGTAACAAGTCGTATGAAACAATGTATTCTGTCCATTATTTCTACATAATAGAATCACCAGTGGTAACGATTTGTGTGAAAACATCTGAAGGTTCAATTTAGGTGAAAGAAGGGGCGTGAAATTACGTTCCTACGCTACGCTCTGTAAATTCTTACGTGTTCTTTTAAGGTATCAATGGGGCAAAGATAGTGATGGAATGAAGGGACGACTAATCATTGTTATAATTAGTATATCTCCACAAAAACTTAAGTATAATGCTTTCACAAAACAAGCAATTTATGATAAGAAAACTAAGAAAAAAAACCTTTTAAATGATAAGAAATCACCGGTATTTTAGGTTTTTTAGCTCAGTAATTAATAACTGTAACTCTTTCTAGGTCAGTCGCCAGCTGAAGAGAAAAAGCAAAAGGAGGAGAAAAAACGATACCTACTGCGCAAACTCAGCTTCCGACCTACTGTCGACGAACTCAAAGAGAAAAAGATCATTCGTTTCAGTGATTACATTGAAGTAACACAGGTAGTGTATTTATTGCGAGAATAAATAGGTAGTGTATTTATAATTCTACCGCTACTACTACTTAACTCGTCACTGTACTTATAGGTGCGTAAATCGTGCATAAGGGCGCTTGTACACGTCCGTTTTTTTCGCCGGATACCGGACCGTTGTTTTTACCTAATTCGCGGTGGTGTATGATTTCTGATGAATGTGTGTGCACGCGCCGGCGGCGAAAAATTATAGGGTAACCGTTTTTGACGGTCAGTTATCCGGTGAAAAAAACGAACGTCTACAAGCACTCTAAGACAAGACTAATCTGTTATGTTGTTACCAGGCGCATGACTACGATAGACGAGCGGATAAACCGTGGACGCGACTCACGCCGCGTGACAAGGCCGCCATCAGACGAGAGCTCAACGAGTTCAAAAGTTCAGAGATGGCTGTGCACGAGGACAGTAAACATCTCACTCGGTAAATATCACTATTATATCTGGCAACAGAGGGAGCGAAAGAAAAGGTTGGAAAACTGGAATATACACAAAATATTGATTTTGAACGTGGTTCTAATTTATACATTTCAACCGTCTCGTTTTACTTTTTCCTTTAATTCCCTGTTGATTGCAAAGACTTTCAACTGATGATTGTAACTTAGATATGGAGCGACGACAGTCTGCGCTAGGAACGGGTTATGATAAGTTGATTTGTTTTGTTATGACAGATTCCATAGACCATGACGGCTGTGCCTTAGAGCCGGGGCTGTGGGTCGCGCGTGATGCCGAGTACATGCCGCACGCGACAGAACCGCCCGGAATGGAAGCCACTACTCGACGGACACGCACTGTGATCATAAAACGTTATTCATATTGACCGCCTCTCATGGCACTGAGCTAGAGGTAACTACGCAATAACTTACAGACGCATCGGTAAAGTGTTGAATATTCTAAAGTTGCGTTACGACTGTTTTGATGTTACATTTTGTAAGCGAGTGCAATCTTATTTTATAAATACATATTATTGTATCGTAGTTATTGCCGAGTACAATTAATATTATTACTATGGTATCGTTTATGTTAAGTTGACGTATTCTAAGCGTACCTATACATTCTTTGAATTGACCTTCGAGAAAGGTTAGTGATACTGATTATTGTGGAGATAATGCGCTTTCCAACGTGATTCGTTGTTGCGAGGATATCATTATTGATATGTGAGACGTATCCATCTTATTCGTTTATGTGATTTTTCTTATATTACTAGCTTATTAGCTCGGTAGTCATTAAGCTAGATTCAATTATAATTATATTTATTTCACACATTTGTATCGCATTTTATATTGTATGGTCACAAGTTTAATTTGTTGCAAATTAAAACATTTATGTGTAATTTTACTTCTAAATATTTGAAACGATATAATAATTAGATTCAACTCTGTTTTGAATGAGTAAACTATTATATTAGCCGTATTATTTGAGTAAGTATTTGCTTTGAGATTGATAAATTGGATTTTTACTTTTCAAGTGTATTTGAATTCTAAAGAACAAAATGTAGGTTAATTAATCAAACTTTATTTGTAACAATAATTACGGTATTTTATTAAATTTTGAGAAAAATCATTATTATTATAAGATAGGCAATCGTATCTTGAAGAAAATAGGTGTTATATTGGATTGTTAGCCAGATGGTTGAGAACTCTGAAAGTTGTTTGAGATCTTACGTCTGCGTGCTTCCAAATACTGTTTATCAAAGCAATAATATAATATCGAAATAATAGCTTCTATCTTGCTAACGGATTTACCTGTAATTTTCTTCACAGAACACAAATTGAAAAACGTTCAACTCAACTCAGCAATATTATTAAACACTGATATATCACCTATTTTGAAATACGAATAAATTGTTAATTTGTTTATTGTTATATTTGTCGCGCGGCATCTAAATTGGGTCCGGTGCGCTTTATTATTTTATCGTAGTGTGATTTTATGAATATTCCATTATCAATAATGTCTTTAACTTAACTGATTTAATAATAACCCGAATAGGGATAATTTACGTTTGTGATGATTTAAGACAACTGGTCCAGTAAAGAGATTCCTAAGTACAGGGAAAGATTCAGTGATTATAAACGCACTAATAGAACGCTGTTGTTACTCAATTAGCACAGATACTATTATACGGAGCTCAATGTAAAACGAGTTGATAGGGTAGGTTTTGTAACCTGTGGGGAAGGAAAACCAGGTCGGGATCAAAGTGTTTTTCATTGTAGCTCTTAACTAGATAGCGTATGTTTCGACTCGAACGAACTATCCATAAAGGACTATTATAAGCTGTTAAAAGATGTAGTTTTTTTAAAGCACGTACGGGAAACTTTGTACAATGTAAAAGTATATGGTATTAAGTGAAGCTAACGTCTTATTTTCTAACGCTAATCTATTGAACGGGTATTCCACGCGAATCTCTTTAGATCGAAGCGGCCACAGACAGACTTATAAAGAAAGTCTTTATTTACGCGTTACATACCCAGGACATATGGTTTAGTTATTATGTGCTCTGATTCCAAAATTAATGAAAAACAAACTATACGACTTAAGTATTTTTAAATGACAATAGGCTAGTCTACCTTCATTTTCCAAGAACATCTTTGATCTCCCCACCAACGGCTAAATTATCACATCCCTGCAACACCGATGTCCAAATAATGCATTGGAAGTTTTTCTTCATTATTAGCAAGCCGTTGAAATTCCCCCAAAGTTGTGGTTGGTGTATCAACTGTGATATGGTTTTGCCAGCTGGACTTACATTCCTACCACAACTTGATTGTGGACTTCTGACAACATACCACACTGATCTGGGCATCATTGTACTCTGGAAAGTTGTATACACTATTCCTCGATGTTCAAAGCACTCATTTCCACTAGTGTGTTTTGGTTTTGACATTTGAATTATCTGTTCTAGTTGTTGTTACGCATCCTGAGATTACATTGAAGTGGGTTCGATGTGACATTGTTTCATATTGATAAAATTTTCTATACGATAGTAGCTATAGAAGAGCAATAATAACTGTCGGCTTGTTGAGCTGGATTGTAAAATTGTTTCAACATAGATTTTAAGAGCATTTTTTACATTATAATGTATAGATAACTTCTTCTTAGTGTTATTTCTAGATAGGATCAGTTATAAATATTTTTTTTATTAACGCGATGTAACATTCAGTAGCGGTGCCATTTTGTGAAATTAACGTGTATGTGGAAGTGAAGTGATATCACTCGTGGGTTGAAAGAATGCCTTTGTCTTAAACTTGCAAAGCTACAAATTATCAGACAGACTGACTTGAGGAAACAAAACAGAAAAAAAACTTTATTTCTGTATCACGAGCAAGTTATTTTACTCTGTTCAAGTTTTATGTAAAAAATGAACCTATGCATAATTATTTTGCGTAATTTACTGACGCGTGATTGATTTACGTATAAACACAAATTGAATATAATGAGTTGCAAATGGTTATTCATAAGACCATTCCATTGTAGAATAAAAGAAAGCCAAAATAACGACTTATTTTTCTAAACAATTTTGTTAGATTTGCAATTAAATATAAGGTTAAAACGTAGATGTTTATCGATATGTAAGACATTCAAGATTTCCAAAGATCTAAAGGCTCAACTGAATTCTTTTAGCAAGCTTACGTATAGGTACTATACGTACCTATTGATATGTATGTGCGTATGTAGAGTTGTATCGCGGTTCATCTTCGATGACATTGCATTATGCCGATTAGGTATACCTACGTACCTAATTGACAATAGGATATTGTATTCAAAATCATACATCACAAATAGATTTGTAAATGCATTGTTATTTTATCAATAAAATTGTGATACCATTCGTATTTAGTGTTTTGTATTATTTACTTGTGATTGAGTTGTGTGAATAATCGGATTATCTAATGCTAAACGGTGCTATTATGGGCATTATAGCAATACTTATTGGTTAGTTTTGCTAATTCTACAATTTTCTTAAAATACTTTTATTCAAATCACGATATAACCAATTTATCTGTTTCATAATTATTATATTTTCCAATGTCGATACATAATGTTTATATCGCACGCACTTTTTGACTCTTTGTTGATTTCATAAAAAAGTAGATGAATCTTATGCAATAAGATTGATAAGAGTACTTAGTAGTAACTGCTAGATGAAAGGATAATTATTTTCGACCAAACTTTGCTTAAATAATTATGGAATTACATTTAGTATGTGTTTATTAAGATTTTTTCAAATTTATTATGGTTATTTTAAAATATAAATAATTTACTATATCGATAAACATTATTTAAAAAAAAACCTATATGTATATAATTTCTAATCGTGTAAATTACGGAATCTCTTTATTTCCATCATACGTAATATCGCGCGCATCTTTTGTGCTATTTCAATATTAATTGCTATTTCAGTAATCTGTATACTGTGGCTTTTAATTTAATATTATGTGAATTAATGACATGTTGTATAAGTATATATTAATAGCCATACAATTACTTGTTTTATATAAAGTAAGTTTGTAAATATCATGATTATACATTAAGTTTTATACTATATTGTTTTTGTTTCGACTCCAATATTCGCTTGAATCACCAATCAACGCCTTATAAGTGCAACTCTATTACTTAGTTATTACATTACCTACATGTCCGCTCTTATTGCATGCGCTATATTATAAACACGTGCACGTAGTGATCACAATCTATTTAATTTGCACGAGAACTGTTAGTAGGGGATATATTTTACCTAATTTTTAAACTACGGATTTCTAAGTAGTATGCGATTGGCGACGAAGAATTCTCGTTTCTAGGGAATACTAATGAAGGCTTTGACCCATGAGGTTGTACCGGCGCGGCAACGACTTTCGATGGTGCTTACTTATAGTCGTGCGACTGGGTTGAGAGAAAGTTAACTGTAGTGCGTGCCCGTTACCGCGAGACTCTCAGCTCAGTCCGCGTTTGTCGTTCGAGCTGCACTGACCGCGCGCGTCAGGCCTCAGCCCCACACAATGTTTACCTTACATCCGGCGATCCGGCAAAACGATAACAGAAAGCGACAGTGCTGAACGAAACCTTCACGTGCTTTTGTACATCTGTGAGTAGTGAGTGCTGCACTAGTGTAAGGTCAAAGTGCATAAGTGCAACGGTCAGAACAAAGGATTGTTTTGTTCTCTGGAAATATGAAGAAGGATAAGTCAAGAACGAAGGATTCATGGGAGTCGGAGGTAAGACTTTCTTTAATTAAATTAATACTACCTATATTCGTTTCTTAGCCCTTATGATAATGTGATTTCTCTTTACTGAGCAAGACATATCGCATAAGACAGACATTAGCCAAATGCCTTATTAGTTTTGTGCGACAGTTATTCTTAATCACAACTTTCTCCTCATTACCATGCCTCCATTATAAGTTTTTGCTTACACCATTGTGTGAGAATATTCATAGGTTGTCTTACGTATGTCGTAGCTTAGCTAAGATTAATAATTCAATTATTATTATATTAAATAAATTATTATTAATAAGCACAACATGTCAGCAGACTACTGGTTTACACGTAGGTCTAGAATTCAGGTGGTAGCTTGGCTACTGAAAGGTACTATCAGAATAAAGTGCGTCAGTCCAACTATTAATTATAAGTATTTGTAGCCAGTCAGTTGGTGTTTGTTTTTCCCAAACACGAACTTATCGGTTCAAAAACATTTCGGAAGTCGTTATGTCACTTTCATTAGGTAGGTACTTCAAGCACCTATGGATAGGTGGCTCAGAAGAATGAAACTTCGGTAATCTAATCCGAGGTAGGTGTTAACCTCGTTGGTTCCATCCAATGCCTTTTTGATGATTGCTTAGGACACGTGTAGGTGGTAGGTGAGTACCTAACCCACCTAGTCAATCGAATCGTGATCAGGAAAATTTATTTGCTGCATACCTGATTAGGTTCCTTTTTATGTTCATACCAGAATTGTTGGTTAATTTGATACTGATCTGGCCAACATGGTCGTTTGGTGATTGATATCAAAAACAAGACACTCGTGTCTTGAACTTGTTTGACCAGGAAGTACATACCCTACCTTTAGCAAGTATAGTACAGGTATGTATTTAGTAACCTCTCGCACATTTTGTATGGGTACAACCCACCAAGTTCTCAGCATTTTTCCATAAAATACCATTCCATCCCACTAATATTATAAATGTCAAAGTTTAGAACGTTGGATGTTTGTGTCCCAATCATTGCACGCTGCAATTGCTGGTTCGATTTGAATGAATAAAACTTGGAATATTATATAGTTCGTAACCTAGAATAACATATAGTAGGCTACTTTTCATCTCGGAAAATCAACAGGATCAAACGGGACGCAGACGAAGTTGCGGGCGGAAGCTAGTTATTTATATTGGAAATTATTGACACCATGCATCACACTCGTAGATCCGGATAATATTTTCTCCTGCAGTATCCACCTCTATACTCAGCCACGATGCAATCAATGGTGAAATGTCGTTGTGTGTGCAAATTCCACGCACACGATTTCCCTAGATAAGTATCTACCTACTAATGGACTCGAGAATCGAGACGCATACCACGTTTCGGTAAAGCATCGGTAAAAGGAGTAATTGTGAGGCAGTGTGTCAGCTGTTAGCGGTGTCGACGGTGATCCGGGTCGCAATACGGCACGGCTTCTTCGCTGCTGGCAACAGTTATCACCCTTCAGTAGGTATATTCAATTTAGTAAATTCAATTTTGGAGAGTAGAAGATCTAAGGAATTTTACTTAACATAATTCTGCACCTGTAAGCAAGCAAGGTGAACAATTTCAAAAAGATCACGACCTTCTAGAATATCGGCGTAGTCACGAAGTCATCTCGGTGCTTTGCAATCGTATTTATTTACTTTACTTTCAAATAACCAGCGAAATATGACTCCATTCAGATATCTTACGAAATACAGTGAAACCCGTCAAAGTGCACTGCGTAAATATAAGGAGGTATCTACTTACTCGGCTATTCTGTAATATTCTGTATCTGTCTGAGAACTAGGTGAACTTTGAATAAATGTAGCTGCCTGTAATGAATGTAGGTTAAAGTATTCATTTCGGAACGCTATCAAGAACCGCGAGCCTGCTATTTGATTACTTATAGTCGTCATGTGACACTTTTTACCTAGGCACCCAGTACCCAGGGACCTTACCCAATTACGCGACGTACAACTACCACTAGCCTTATTGTTTTGCCAAAGCGTTGCCATTCGTGCGAAAGCCTTACTCTATGACCTTTCCATTCAAGGTTGCCTGGTAGAGATCGCTGTTTAGCTATGAGACCGCCCATTGTATATCATAGAATTAAGTTATTAAGTTTCCTGCATGTTTAGTTTCTAGTTGTGGTGTGTAATAAGGTATTTTCTATCTATCTGTCATATGACGTTTGATTAGGCAGGTGTTACCTCCCTGTGTTTAAGTTACTCTCTGGGTGGTACCATTACTAGAATAGAACGCAACAAGTGCTACAAAATATTGATTTAAAATGTCAAAGTTAAAGATCAAGGGTTACTTTACTATCAAACTGAGATCATCATCTTCTACGCGTTTCCAGATTACATTTTTCCATGCTTTGTATCAATCATAAAAAATCATTCGAAACAGTTTAACACCAGATTTGAAATAAGTGATTGATGACTTCATCATAATAACTTGAATACGAACTTTGAATCTACAACTATGTAAACACTAGGAAGAGACAGGCATGGTTTTTTATTATATATTGATTTTCTAAACCCTAAAATAAATTAATAAGTTATTTCGTAGTGTGCTACGGCTGGCTACGAAAGCCGCGTAGCCCCATAGCTCCTTACAAAAGATTTAAACGCGCTCTCAGATTCTTAGGCTAAAACTATATTATCAACAGCTCAACATAGTTACATACTATTACACAGCACATAATACATTATGTAAGCAGTGCGTAACACTGTAATTAAATGAATAGGTACTTATGCAATTAGCGGATTTAAAATTGTTGACATCTTATTAAAATTTCCTAGTTAAATAATCTACTAAAAATGTTCTTACTGGAAGGTATATATACAGCGCGTTTGACTCCAATTACGGAAGAGCTAATTGTATGCATGTGTCACGCTCGATTGAGCTAGAGATTAGTAGTACTTTTAGCAGTAACGCTGTCATGTCATAAATATTTGTGTATGTTACCTACTTATATGAATTTGTAATTTTGCTTACTTCATTACCTACAGACACAATCGTCTATCCAAAGAAAATAAATTGTCGCGGTTGCCATAATTTGTAAATGAGCACGAACCCAACGAAAGTGAGGGCGTCCGCATTGTAAGAGTTAAGTAGAGATCTTAATAGAAAACAGCGAAACTGCGTGCTTTGTTGCGGCGAGCAAAAACGTGAGCCTGAGGATGTAGGTCGCGGCGACAAGTGGAAACTACCTATGTGATTGCATGCGTCTTCTCTTGCTTTAGTGAAAGAGCTAAATACGTACTATAAAATCGTTAAATGGTAAAACGGTGATTTACAAATTATTAATTTTTTGTGTTAAATACACAAAAAATTAATAATTTGTAAATCACCGTTAACCATAATATACCACAATAATATATCCTTAAAATAAGTGTTCCGATATTCCAAACTGGACCGGATCACTAAAAATTTTGATTCATAAAAGTTCAAGACACCTTGGTTCGTACATCATGGTAGTCTGTGATTAAGACGTTTCGGTAATCTGAGTACAGACATCTAAGTGACAGGAATCTAAGTTTATAGGTCCTATAATCCTATAAATATTGTCATAATGGGTTTATTGTCCTAATCCCCACCAGTAAGGATTATGACAATATCCAAAAAAATGTTGTCGTTTTCGCCACTATCCTGGCTGTTGACGATTATGACAATAAAAATAATTTAGGTTAATTTTATATTATACTCCTTCTAAAGTAAAACGAATAAACTTTCATTTAAATCAAGTTTTTGTAAGATTTTTAAACATAAAATGGACAAACAATTAAATGTTTGTGAATTTTTACAAAACAAAAAAGTTATAATCTTAAGCTTCCATTAAAATTTCACCCTCTTATTCATAAAGTTTTTTAATCAGTTGTGGGTTTCTTTCGGTACTTATATAAGACGCATGTCCGACGAGAATAACCACATTTCGGGTAAACCACTGATTGAAAATGTCGTGTTTTGTTGTTTGTTTTATAAAATAAACCTAAATTGTTTTTATTGTCATAATCCCCACCAGCCAGGATAGTGGGGAAAACGCCAAAATTTTTATGAATATTGTCATAATCCCCACTGGTGGGGACAACTTAGTGAGGATTATGACAATAAACCTCATAATGGACGGTTTTATCACCACAAACGCTGAGGTATCTATCCGTCGTATTAAATACTCTTCCGAGTACTTAACGTTATTCTGAATAAATTTTTAACGTTTGTTAAAGGTAGATGTATAGATATCTACATGTTTACGCCTTGAAACCATTTAATAGTTTGAGACATGCCAGCATTTGTATTGTATGCTTACCTATAGTAGTAAGAATTTTGTGCCTATAGGTATGTATAACAAAAACATACCCAACAGCCATGGCTCATTGATTACCTACAAAGAGTACGACGTTGTGACACCAAAAGTTTTTAGAAGCTTGCCTGACCTTGTTCGTACGAGCACAGTACGAGTCAAGTGAAGGAACTATTTACTTGGAAATGGTAAGTATACTTATTTGATAAGCATGTTTTCCATAAATGTAGGCATTTTTGGGTCAGTTCTGTCTCGCTTTTCGTACAATAAATACGTACCTAGTACCTACCTACTTTAAAACTTGTCACCGACATTGTGTAAAAATTAAAGATGACAATCATTTATGTATGTACTTACTAGTATTAATTACGACGCAGTAAAGGTAGGTAAACACCATGGTGTCAAAATAATTTCTCAACTTTATTGCATTGAATTGAAATACCTCTGGATTGGATTTAATTGGATTGCATTGTGCATTGCCACAACTTACATTATTTTGCCATTCTACTATCTCATGCTTATTGGCATCGATCGAAATAAGTTTCGATAGGTACTTAGTGAATATTATTATCATCATCAATTAGGCTATTGATGGTAAATACCTAGGTACTAACTTCCACGATTCTTACAAACATGCTTGGAGCAGTTTACCTCTACCTCTTACCAATGTAAAAACAGAAGAATCGTTCAAGGCAATTCACAAGAATATCTGGTCAAGCCATAAACAGATTTTATTACCTAGCAGACGCCGTAGATGTTAGCAATAAAGCAATTAGTTTTAACATAAGTGCCTTGACGGAAATGCCAAACTAAATTGCTATAAGCGTTATTAGACTTTCTATCAGAGGTGCACCTCAAGGTTACCGCCAGCGACCGCTGGATCATCGGCCATTCTGTCGATTACTTTTACCCAAGTATGGGTATAGGTCTAAGGGTCCCGGTGGAATTGCCAGCAGCTTCGTTAAAAGTAAGCAAAATCGAGGCAAATGAACAGCGGCGGCGCGGCTCCATGCACCATGAAAACATCGATTTTCATGGTTTGTTACTAACGGATTCACGAGGTAGTTCTATCTGGCAGTAAGTAGGTGGTCTCAATTGATGATGGACTTCAGATTGAGATGGTGGGGTAAGTTAGAAAAAAGGTTTGCGAAGGTTTGATCTAAGTACATCCGAAGCAAATAACGGAAAAAATATTAGGAGGATGAAGAAGCGCCCTTGCATGGCGCTGGCCAGGTCAAAACAATTTTCTAGCCTGATATATTTATATACCATAGACGTAGAAAGTTCGGCCTACGTTATTACTAGCTATAGGTAGTACGTAGAACGACTTGTACAACTCTAGTTATTTTCAATTATTGTTAGGAAATGAAGACCAGTCAAGCTTGAGCGGAGATCTGGAGATGCCACGGTGTCTGGCTACAAAGAAATGGTAAAGCGGGCTAATGTTGCTAAACGCAGTTTACAAACAACTAAATCCACTTATTTTTTTTAAGAAAAAAACTTGATGTTATGTGCAGATACTCGCTCAATAAATTGCGTAATAAGTTTTGAAAAGCATTATTTTCTTACATGGACATTGTACGCAATACCTACAGGGTAGGTAACTACTAAGTACAAAAAAGATGGAGCGTGTAATTACATCTTGGCTGTATTGTGCTTACAGCTAAAGCATGAATAGGTTAGCGAAACTTGCCTAAAAGCGGTGTTTCGTTGAACTCTTAGGCTGAACTCGAAACCTTTCGTTGTGCACCTGACGCAACCGTAGCAAATAACAGTGGTATTATGTAGGTACCGTAAATACCTGCACCCGCCCCTGTTTCTTTTTGCGTAAACCATATTTTGTATGTTTTAAAATGAGGACAAAAGAAAGCGGTGAACTACAAAATGTCCAATAAGTAGGCACCTAGGTGCCTACTAATTGGACATAAACCTGCAATAGGACATTGGCTCATCAGATTTTGATTTATTCAGCTAGGTTATGGATGGACGCGAAACGGCAACCAAGCTTGTGCGCGGCACCGGGCTCCGGAGTCTACGATGTCGGTGAGCAGCGACATCCGGTTCACGAGGCGGAAGATGAGCAGAGGCTGCCGTGGTTGCTGCGCAGCGACAGCTGCTCTGCTCGTCCTACTGCTGCTTGCTGCTGTTGCTGTCTACCTCGGCCGTAGGTATCGCTCCTTCATACTTTTTTACTATCACCAAGCCTTGCACAAGTTTAAGGAGACCTCTAACTCAAACACACTCAAGTTTAGCCATCTTTTGTAGAAATCGTTTTGGGCCTTTGGATGCATATGAGTTCCTATTTTAAAGAACCTTGCTTGATCGAAGTTACGTTCACTTCCTAAAGTAGGTGATACCGGTTTACACTTTTCAAACCTTAAACGTTAAACCACCAACATATTTCATAACTTCGTCTAAAATTATCATCAGCAAGGTATTCACCTAGAATCTAAATCACTGTTGCAAAACAACCAAGAACTAACTAAATTAGGTAGATAGTGTAAAACCTATAAGATAAAAAGATACGCGTTCCCTGAGTATTTGGTAGATGCTTATTTACGACCAACACTGTAGAATAATAATGCTATCTAGCAGCCAATTATGTTTACGTAAATCTAAAAACAATGGGGCAAGAACAATCATTGCGATGGAGTATCAGAAAGTGCTTTTGTATGTGCCTTTCTAATAGGTCCATTTGTATGAATGCTATTCAAGTAAGTCACGCTATCTTTAAAATGGATGGTTATTTAACACATGTACCTTTATATTGCTGTACTTACCTATGAAACTCCTAATATATTTAATTCTATTGTTCAAAAAATATTATGAAATAGCGCGATCACACTATGCCGAAGTGGGCAGGGACTTGGGCAGGGAAGTGGGCAGGGAAGTGGCGTGAACACGAACATGCCACTGTCCCGTCTCCCTGCCCAAGTTCATGCTCCTTAGTGAGAATAAAGGCGATGTTGCTGTGGCAATCATTCCGGAATTAATCGCGGCATTCATGCCGGCAGTGGCATGGGTATAGTGTGATCGCGCTAAAAGCTCTAACAAAAGCACACAATCTTACCTATTTCTACTTAGAACAATACCTACGAACACAAAACTTTGTTAGTAAACTCATGTAGGTAAATATCAGGGTTTCTCGTGCTAAGGCAGACATTTCGCCCGTCACTAAGCAAAGGCCAGTGGGCGAGCGGCCTTGCGGAAAGTGTGGTAGGTAGAGCGACAAGTGTACGATGCCTTTGTTATCTGCAACTATTTGAGTTTTGATCTGGATTGGTAGGTACCGGTTACTAGGTAATAATTTGCTGCATGATTTGAAGATAGGTATTCAAAGCTAAGAAATACTATAACGTTTATTCTGTGGCTAAGGCTTATGTTCATATATTCTGTAGAGTTTATACCTAGGTAGGTACCTCAGTCATTTATAAACTGATTTTAAAAATTATTTTTTGAACTGAAAGGATCTACCTATACTTCCAGATATATCCCACAGAAATATCATGAAAATCGGTTCAGTCACAGGTTTGCTGTACTGAAATTGTGTGTTTTGCTTTACTGCGGCTTTTCAGTGGTGTTTACGCTCACTCGAATAATTCCATGAACAGACATCATCACTATCGTCTGATGATGACGCCAGAAGGTAGTCAAATTTAAGTATAAAAACCTAGACAACGTAGGTAGACGTTTTCTAGTTTCTTAAACTTAAATTATTAGTACATATTATATGTATGTATCAGTGCCAACTAACAATTTTAGTAGAGTATTCAGTCTTAGTCGAAAAGTTGAAGAAACATTAACTTAGTTAATGGATTGTTTCAGATATGTACCTGTTCGGTGATCCATTAAATCGGCAGACGTTCCGAGGCTCGTTCATAGTGTCCAGTTGGCAGGTGGAAGAGGGTATGCAGGGCAAGGAACTCGAACCCAAGGGCAATCGCACCAGAGAGAGCCGGTTGAAGCAAACGCTAAACAACTTGTATCAGAGCTCTGAACTCAAATCTTGTTTTATATCGGCTGATATATTGGCGTTAGACAGGTAAGATATTTGCGACAGGTTATACATATAGCGGAAAGAACAGTTATAGACAAGCTAAAAAACGTTTGAAAATTTTATATTGAGGTGAAATCAAGCTCATTCTAGTAGGTATAATGTTCAGTATTTGCATAAACATAAACATGCAAATGATAATGACACAAATCGGCAAATAACTTCTTCACAGTCCTCGTTTACTAAGAAAGCAAGTAAGCGTCAGCGTTATGTACTAGGTAGGTACCTACCTACTCGTACAATTTAAACTTATAAGCGTCACGATTGTGTTTCGAAATAGATGACTCACACATAATATGATACAAGAATGAACTTACGAGTATTTGCTACCGCGATACAACAACAACCGATTGCTGATATTATCGGTGAAAGTGAACTTTCTCGGATCGCGAGCTTGATGGAGTCAGCGCATGCTACAATTAGTAACTTGCACAACGCAACTTTTAAGCTGCACAAATCACGAAGACGCAAATTGATAGATTCGTTGCGCAATAGTAAAATATAAGTTATATTGTTATAACTCGCACACGAATGCACCGCCCGCCACCACCGGCCCGTCCAGAAATTCAAGTTTCGGCTTAAGTTGAGGGTCAAGTTCTTCAAAGCGTAACGTGACCTCGATTGTCAATCCACGTTCGGTTGCAAACGACTTCCTTTACAATATTTCTAAAACTAGACGTGACGTGTGGAGAAATTCTTGTAAGTAGGTAGGTAGGTGGGTTTTTAGTATGGGTAGAGCTACCGGTTTCCAAATCCGCTGACCCACTTTTGTCAAGCCTTCTAGCCTAGTTCCTTGCTCAAGCCGGAACAGTAACTTAAGCTGTCAAACAATGCCCTATGTGAACCTATATAATAAATATTTATGTTTATTTATTTATGTACAGTCAGCATCAGCATTAGTTGGTAGATGATGTTACAAAGTTAAAAATGTTTTACGACTGAACATAAGAACTTATTTTCTTTTTCAAACAAGTAAAAGCTATCTTAAAAGTAGTATTTAGGCCAACATTACCTACAGAATTTTAAAATTCTGAAAAAGTGATCTAGTTCTGATGCTGACTATACATACATACATGCGAAAGCTCCTAAGTACGTTACGTATCTACGTGATTTGATTGGTAGTGATTTGGTTGGTACAATAAAAATGCGGTGCACGTTTATAGGTAATCCACATTTAAGGTTGCTCTCGATGTTACGGCCCTTTCCTTTTGTGATCTGAATCTCAATTATTAGAAAGAGCTTTGAATTGTAGTATCACTCGCAACACCCCTTTTAGAAAATCTCAATGGTTTTGTAAGATTTCCATCAATGTTTTTATTTTTTCTTAAAATGTTCGCTGCATGATACAAGTAGTTAATCACACAATTTGATTACCGTTTATGTGTTGAATGTCCCAGATTTTTATTATAGGCTTACGTGATTAAGCGTTTACCTAGTTTGAGAATCACTTCCTAGTTCCTACATGTGCCTCAATGATAAAATCACTTTTCTGAGTTATGCAACGTAATATCTATACCTACGGTGAGGTGAAATTTTTATCGATGAGAGATGTCAAAATATGCTAAAAGGATTCGAGTCAATGATTTTGATAAAAAAATACCGTTTATCCGTTTAGTTTCACCTCACTGACCCTTCCAAATGAAATAGGTACCCTGTATATTATACAGTAGTAGCTATAAACTACCGAACCTGCTACCGAAAAATACGACCGCTACAACGCACGACCGAATCGCAGGCAGTTTCATATATATATACCTAAACGCTAATTGGTCTGCGATTTGGATACTAGGAGTAGGCAATATTCAATTATTATCTAGAGCTGTGTTTATCAGAGAAAATCTAATTAATTCACTAGGTCAGACGCATAATTACAAAGTTATTTAGGTAGATACCTATAGAATAAGGTCAATATGAGGTTAGAAAAAACTAAAGAAGGCCTCCATCATGGCTAGATAAAACTAGAGGTAAGGTAGGATCTATCGCTTAACGTGTCTTGTGATGAGAAAACCCTGCGGTCATTATCCAAAGAAATTATCAAGTAAATCAAGAAAAAGTTAAGAAGAAAGATTTGGTGCAGAAACGGGGGCTCGTCAGCAAGAAATAAATTGGTAACGACCCAATGACAGCTAAACGGCGAGCAGAGTTTCGGCGCATTACCGCGCGGTGTTAATACCGTTACAATACGATTGTTTTTTCCAGTGTGGCGGAAGGCACAAGAGTCCATTTCGAAGTGATGTTCGAACCAATTTTTACTGCGGTCACCACTGGTGAGGTGACAAACGTGCTGTCTCGTGAGCTTACCATCCCCACCGTATTCTTTAACGACGTCACTGCGCTTCCGGAGACCCTTCACATCGAGGTAAACAACCCTGTACCATTAAATGCCTTTTTATTGGCAAACAAACATTTTCCAGGGCAATGACTAATTTCCTATACAATATTAACGGCTATTGATCAAATCTAAGCTTTGTAAAAGTTATTTATAAAAGATACTTGGTACAATAAAATGGTAGGTACTCTACCATGTGATTTTGGAAAGGGCTAAAAGTTACACCAATTTTTAGGAAAGTTCTATGATATCGTCAATGGAATTGAAGGAAGCTGATAATACTCCAGCCGAGCCACCTACCACAGAGGCCATAGTTTCCGAAGTTATTGAAGAGATAAGAGAGTGTTCCTCTGTGACGTTACCACTCTGCTCATACTTGCCATACAACTCTACAGCGTATCCAAACTTAGTGGGGCACACTTCTAAGGATGTACTGATGCGAGACCTGGTGGCTTTCAGGGAACTCCTTGATGCTGAATGCTCTCATCTTGCACAGGTTGGTCTAGTCCCAGGACAATTTCAAGGGTTTTATTCTAACACACTTATCTATCGAAGAAACAGCTTTTGTATACTAAGTACTACTATATATAGTAAGTGCCAAATAACACCGCAATACAGGTCATTCACCCACCTTCACCACGATGTCGCAAAATTTATGAATGGCTAATTCTGTCGCTTTCCATACAAACCTGTCGCTAAGACGGTGATCACTCGAATCTCGTAGTACTGTTTGTTTACCATACATAAATTGAATTTTGCGACATCGTGGTGAAGGTGGGTGAATGTCCTGTATTGCGGTGTTATTTGGCACCTACTATAGTCCAGGAAATTAACTCGATTTGTCATGGACAATAAGAGAGAGTAGAACTTACTAAAAAATTCGTTTTTGCACGCTTTGTTTTTGACTTCTTCCGGTATTTATTCTAAATAAGTAGAGTAAATACTGTTGCTTTCTGTGCTGTGTCATAAATCGCGTTCTAAAACAGATAAGGTAAATGAAATTGTGTCTGATGAGTCGTAAGGCTCATTCCACTTTTCCCCTGACTAAGTCCCCTGCGTGGGGTTTTCTGGAACTTTTGTCCAAAAACCCCCTTAGCTACCACGGGGACTGCCGGCAGGGGAAAATTGGAGAAAATTTCCAGAAATTCTCTTAGGGGTCCATTTACACAGTTTTCTTCTAAAAGTCAAATTAAACAAAAATAACGTAGCTTTGCCAGCTCAGTATGTATTGACCTTGTCTTTCCTGTGAATAAAACCAACTACGCTAAGAGGATGGTATAAGTCACACGTTAGAGGACGTGAAAGCTAAAAAGTTTTAAACTATATAAAGTCCCTACGAAGTGGGTAACTGTTAGAGGTAGGCTAGGCACATATGAACACTGAATAAGATGATTCTAAATGATCCTTGTGATATTACTGACTAAAATATAGGTAATTGACTTTGACTTGAAAAGAAATCACCTGAAATAAGTTTAAAGCCTTAAATATTGCATGAGTTAAGAGATGAAAAAAAGCCAACAAGGAAATTCCTATACTTAAAATTCTTATTATTAACCCTAATTGTCTTAATGTTGATAAAGCAATATTCATTGTACGTAAGTAACTATCAACATAATCTATAGGTACCTTACCTACTCTACAAATCAACATAACGATCTACTTTCCTAAAATAAAACTGAAAATGACTGAATCTAAGCGACATCCTCATAAAAAAAACAAATTTCGTTCCTAGGACTTTGTTTGCCAAATGCTGCAGCCTCGATGTGAGGACGATCACCTGGTGCGTCCTTGCCGGGCTTACTGCCGAGCTTTCCACGCCGGCTGCGGCGCGCGACTGCCGGATCGACTGAAGCCCCATTTCGACTGTGCACGCTTCCCGGACTACTTCGGGCCAGGCTCTTGCACTTTGGAGCCAGGTATACATCCATCAGTTTACTTTGACTGCCTCACACTTCTTACACAACCATAGAAACCAGGCACAAAAAAAAACATTACCTATACTTACAGATGTATGTGTCCTAGCCGAAAATCTAACCCACAACTTAAAGCGCAGTAGATAAAGAAACCGAGGCCACGCAAGATTTAAAACCTGTGAGATAAAATAAGGATAAACTATTTCGGTTAATAAAAATTCAATTGAGTAAACAAACCGTTCAATACATCCTTATTTAGATCATCCTTAGTTCTCGTTCATTGTTATCAGTCCGTGGCTTTTACCTAATAACTAGTGCAGCTTATACCTTTCACCTATATTGTGCAAAAAAAATTACGATTTGTAACTTGCAATCAAATTAGATAACTATCCAGATTGCACCGGCAACCTCCAGCGCTTAGCGTTGTCGCGTCGCGCTTGCGATGGCGTGCCGGACTGCGCCGACGCGCGCGACGAGCGAGAATGCGCACATTGCGCGGTCGCTGGCGCTGCCGGGAACGGTCTCCGCTGCGCTTTGCACGCGCACTGCCTACCTGCGCATTTGCGCTGTGACGGCACCCCCGACTGCCCTGATGGAAGTGACGAAGCTGGTTGCTGTAAGTTGATCTTCTATTTTTTGACAGCTGCCTACCCTTTTCATTTTAATGCTCCTATTTTATCCAATGAACAATACCTTTATCAATCAAAAGGTCTACTTTATAGACAGCTTTGATGTGCGCTTCCAATGGCAATGCATGCTCTGTGCTTACAGTGAAATGTCCTAATCCACTTTAAATGTGTCTTAATGTTTTTACATTGAAATAACCTAATCCACATTAAATGTGTCTAATTCTAGTGTGGGTTTCCCGGTCCCTAGCATCGTGGCGTCGAGAAAATAGTGAAACGACTCTTGGAGCGATCAGAAGTCGTGCCGGCTACGCGGTGTGGTCGGAAAGAGGGAGAGACGGAAAAATATGCGCAGCGCCCTACGAGAACGATAAGCGAGCGCTGACAAGTGTTGCTACTTCACTTTGCCGGGCTCTGACTTTCAAGTGAGACTATAATATTACCTCATCTAACAGTTTGTCTGCTACATAACTAAACCCAGCACTTCCCTTCGATAAAAGGTACAAAATTATAGGAACGCGTTGCTACGAAGCTGCTACGCGGATGTCTACGGCGTAGGCTAAAGCTAAACATTAGGAATTTGGGATTGGGGATGCGTCGTACCTTTGCAATGTTATTTCTTTCTAAAACAGAACTCCAGCAACAGATGCCAGATCTTTCCAGAATAGCACCATAGGCCGACACTAATCTAGTATCAATTTCAGATCGGCTGTCACTGCGGAAGTTGTACCAGACGCTGAAGAGGGCGATAAAGACCACAAGGATTACCCAGTTCCACAATACGTCGAAATTGTAGATCCGTTTGCTGCAGAAATATCTTTCCTCAAAAGTAAATGTCCAGAGAGAAAGGTGATCAAAGTGGTCTGCGATAACTTAGGTAAGTTGATAGGTTCTTAGTCAAGGACCTACAATGTCCAATAAACATGAACCATTACCAATAGAAATCAACTGACTGGTCAAGATGAGGACGATGAAAAATAACAGTTGGCGGAATTAAAAAACCGTTGAAAACCCACCGGTTATCCAACCAGCAACAATAGAAGCTCTTATCTGATATAGTGAAAATGTTTTCAGAATGTGGAGTACCGTCAGCGAGAGGAGCCAGTGCAACTAAAGGAGTGGAAGGGTTGCTTCGTTCAGCGCAGCCGGGCGACTGGCCGTGGCACGCGGCTCTGTTGAGAACTCACGTGCACGCTTGTGACGCGGCGCTTATTCATCCTTCTTGGCTAGTCACCACCGCTTCATGTTTTCAGGTAGGTACTACTATACGTCGTAATATTATAAAAAAATTGAATTTGAATAATAAATAGGCACACGAACGCAACCCCTGGACCAGAGGAATCTACCTATACCACACTACTTCCTGGGCAAGTAGAGCACTAGATACCTACCGAAAGAAGTGGTAGAACAACATGATTATATAAGTTACCCGTGATAGTGATATTATAGTAGAATAAATCTTGTCACTTTCAGATAGTGATGCCACCGGCCACCGTTGTTACGTACTTACCTAACTACCTAGTGTTTTCTTAAAATAGATTGTATTTCAGGGTCAACCAAAAGCAGAGTGGACTGCAAGATTCGGTACAGTGCGTATCCAGAGCACGACTCCGTGGCAACAGGAGCGTCGGATCGTCGGCATGGTGCGCTCTCCCGTAGAAGGCAGCATGCTAGCTCTGGTGCGACTAGAAGAACCAGTCGAAATGACAGACTTCGTCAGACCCATCTGTCTACCTGACGGCAGCTCGGATAACAACATATGCAACACTCTCGGCTGGACGAGGAACAGAGACCAGCTGCAAAGGGTGCATGTTGTGTCCAGTGCAATGAACACGTGCGAAAACGTCAGCATTGCCGCGTCTAATGGAATATGCGCGGAACCGCTGTATGATCAAGATGACTGTGATGTAAGTTATCTGTAGTCGTGGAACACTACCAACATACTATAACACAAATAGTCGCCGGAGTCGCAAAAGGTGCTGACTTGATTCTGTGCCGAAGTTCATATGATTATAATAATGGAAACTCAGTTTTCTTATGGTTTAACAATTATGTTAGGTAAATAGTAGGTAGGTAGGTACCTACCATGATGAGGAATCTTAAGATTGTTCTTATTATTACCTACTTAAAATATGGTTTGACAAAGGTTACTTGATCTTAACAATGTTATTGAACTAACAAAGCTTTCACTAACATTTTCTTAGGCATAGGTAGCCAAGGTTTCTAACGTAAGTAAACCATGAAGAGAACCAAAAATACTTATAAGCTTAATTTATTTCCCACAGGAAGAAGAGTATGCGGGCAGCTCTATGATGTGTTTCAATCAAGAAACAAAGCATTGGTCTCTGGTCGGTGTCAGTGGATGGAGGATTGCATGCTCAAAGATCGGGTTGGGTCGGCCTCGTATCTATGATTCCATCAGCTCTCATGTTGATTGGATAAGACGAACCATTTCTAATTCAGCAAGGTGACAAACTACAAATGTAATGTATTGATAAAGACTGCATTTGATGTGTATGATAGGAAAGTACCCTACCTAGGTATCTAAAGTTTAGAATTCTGGTGTTAGATTATATAGCAATTTGCATAATTAGGTACCTCTTATGTTTAACAAGTTTATGTTTACCATAGTCATTATCTGACATGCATGATATGATAAAGAGAACAACATTTACTTTATTAATTCTTGTAATATCCTACCTACCACAAACATTACCCATTGTTACTTACTTTAGTACTGATTGTTAAATTTTATTATTTTAATTTAAGATAATTTATTATGAGTTAGAGTTTTACTCCAAAAATGTAAAACATTTTTGTAAATATTGTAAGTAAGGTAAGAACCAAATTGATTACTGTGACATAATAAACATGTGTGAGATAATATACCACATTTTTTATTTTTTTTTCTTCAAACCGTTTCATTTTATTCTACCAAAACCTTTCTATATATTCATACTAGTAAGGATTCAGAAAGAATAAAATAATCTTGGATGATAACCAAAATTCATAAAAAACTAGCCGTCTCCCGCGGCGTTGCTCGTGTTAGGGTGTGACTTTTCAAAATTCCATTTTCCCGCTTTTCTGTTGAAATTTTTCCTGAATTTTCTTTGCTATAAACCTCACGGAGCCCGAGACCTTTCCAACGAATGCAAAACCGTGAAAATCGGTTTGTGCGTTCTGGAGTTATAGCGTCAGGAAGGGAAAACCCGACTTATTTTTATATAGTAGATATTTTTTGATTATAAGGGAATTGAACTGCAGCAGACAATAAAACATGAGCTATATTACACATCTACATTTAATTATCTACATACTAAACATAACAAATTACTTTAGAATACCTTCATCTTTCAACTCCTTTCGGATCTTCACCTGCACATGATCTGGTAAATTTTTAAGCTCCTTATTGATGAAATCCTGCAGATTTTGTAGTGGCTGGTAGTACTGATGCACGATTTGAGAACCAGCCAGCATCGAAAGCATTGCCGCAGAAGAAAATGCTAAATACTGACCCCACGATACTCCTGCAGGCATTATGAAGCTGCGTATTTCTTTATCTTTTCCTCGACGATATCGTGTGCTCTTCGTTTCTTGAATGTGTTATAGAAGTTTACTTCACCAACTTTCCAGTTGATCATTGAGAACTCAAGGCTAGCACCGAGCACGAGGAACATCGGCAGAAATCTATACATTCCAAACGTCTTTTTTCCAGGCCATTTGTCCACCACTTTTTGAACCCAGCCTATTCTCATTGATTTTTTTTCTAGGGCAAATTACTGAGTTAATAATAACCACTAACAAACCTGATCTAACAGTGGCTAACAGCCACCTTTTTTTTTTTTTTCGCTTCTCGGAGCTGGCTATAGTTTAGAACCATACCGCCTAGTCTTACGTTATGTTTTTCTCATAAGTTAGTTTGTTTAGATGTATGTCTTGCGTGAGCAGCAAATGAGCAGTGAGTCCTCTGTGGTCCCTTTTGCTTTTTCATTTACTCTCCTTTTTTTTTCTTGCTCCTCGGGGCAGGCTATAAAGGTTAGACCGCACTAGGGCGGAACTGCACTGCAGCGGAGCGACGCGACCGACAGTTAGCTTCAATATTCTTTCCAAGTAAATGTACCGCACTACGCGGCAACGGAACTGCACTGCAGCGGACCGTCGTCGTCGTGACAGAGTTGGGCAACTAGGCAAAGTTGACGCGCTCGCGTCGCGCGGTTCCGCTGCCGCTTAGTGCGTTATAGTAAGCGGCGCGTCCGCGACACTTGCGAGGCATCCATCTATAGTATACTAGCTGTAGCGCCCGCGGTTTTGCTGGCGTGGTAGGTACTCAGTAATAGATCAACACATAAACTATGCTTCCCGTTGACTTTATAGCGAGATCTTAAGTAGGTACCTACTACCTACTTACCTACCTACCTACTTAGCTACTTCTTTAAATGTGGCTTCAGAGGTTAATAACCTAAGATAATTCCTTCTACAGAATTGAATGTTTTAAGGATGACCCAGGGTTAAGAACTTTCAATTAGACAGGATTTGAGTCATTGAATACCATTTTTTATCGATATATTTCGTAATAGTTTCTCTTCCCTACTCACGCACACTAATGTAAATTTAGAAACTCAACCAACATAAAACTGACACGCTAGAGTCCTTTTCATGAAAGAAGTCCCGCGGAAATTTCCGGAACTAAACTTTAAAACTAAGTTTTAAATTAGTTGTCAGGTGTTGTTATTGTGTTCGGATGCTAGTGCGTTTTTATTTGGTTTCTGTGATCAAAGTCTTGTTTTCAATGCCTAAAGTTGTTAAAAGTGCTGCCCGAGAAATAATACTTAAGGTCGACTACAGCGCCGCGTCTGCGGGACTTCTTTCATGGAAAGGACTCTACCAAAGATTTCACTCCGTCCATTGTGATACTTCGTCTGTGGTCTGAATCTAGATTTTGATGCTGCCTTGCCTATCTTTAGTACCTACCCACTCCCGCTGTACCCGGGATAGCTACAAACAAAGCTCACAGATGAACTGTCTGTCGCGGTACTTGACAGTTGACACTGGCAATTGGCAAAATCTGACGGATGACAGATAGAGCAGAGGCGAGGCCAAAGAAAAGAAGAAATTAAAAATCACAATTTTTTTTAAAATCAGCTGACTTCATCCTGCATCTTCTCTTTCTCAAATACTTTATTTTTACACTTTTTACATTACAAAAAAAACTGATTAGTTATTTACGTTATTTATGAACAGAAAACAGAGTCTTTATGAATTTTTTGATAATGTGGTACCCATAAAGTTAACCGAAGCTCGTCGAATAAAACTCCTTACGAAAGGCTGGGGAATCCTTACTGATTATTATCTTGACTCTGTTAAAGTAAACCATAGAAAAGGTATTTTATCTTCAGCTGCTACTTTGAGAATTGTCGACAAATCTGGACAGACAACCTGTATTGTGAAAGGATCTTTAGTGGGATTATTATTTGGCCTTCCTGCAGAAGAATGGAAAGATTTGGAAAACTTATGCTACCCTGAACAACAACTTTTTTATAGAAACTTTAAAGATGGAATTAGTAAAACTTTTAATTATGAGCAAAAAATATTTTATACATTCTGCAGTACGAACCAGAGAAATGAGCCGCTTGCTGCTATCTTCTTGAGATGTAAAAATACTAGAAGTAATTTTAGAGATGATGCTTGTATTGAAATTGTACACCTCAAGAAATGTGATGATCATGTAATGAATTTGTATAAAAGTCATCTCCGAAAGGAGCAAAATAAAGTAATGTAAATTTTCATAAGTTTTTAGAAGGTACCTACAAGTATAAAAAATGATGAACATACTCAGGTTAATCATTATTTATACATTCTATACTTAGTAATACTTAGAGCTTTTTAGTAAAAACCTACCTTGTTCAGATAGTTAATTTGAGATCATTTTCAAATGAATGTTAATTTCAGGTCAAATGTTAAAAATATGAGTTATGACCAAGTTTGTTTAGAGGTTTTGGAGGTCAATGACCTTCCGGATTAGGGTCCCTAGAGTTCATTGACCTATTTCTCCATTAAATAAAAAAAAAGTTCCATTCACGTTACAACAACCATCCGTTCTGCCCTGTATGGTCTATAAATTTAGCCCTGTACAGTATACCTATCCTATTTAATCCAGGTTTAGGTTACCTCATACAAATCTGACCAATCGAAAAGTAAGTAGTTAGGTACCTAGGATAGGATAGTACCTACCTAGGTAAGTATTATTTAGGATTCATAATATCAGGTTTAATTCAAGAACCACTTTGTCGCTAACCTAACCACCATGTCTGTCTACTAATCTAAGAGCACAAGTCAGACAAACTAAAACTAACCATGATGCATTTGTCCTCTCGATATGCTATGATGCTGTTGCCACCACTACTTTTTACCTACTAATGGTGGCCATACACGCTACGACAAATCGTTACGATCAGACAGTACAATAAATGGTGCCCACGCACACGTGTCAGCGATGGCTTCGACAGACGACGTTTTAGCAATTGTTGGATTAATATTCACCCTGAAGGAAAAAAAAGTGCATCTGGTGCAAAGAATGGCAAAAAAAGAAAAGAAGAGTTCATTCTCATGTCAATTTGTTGGCGGAATTAATAGATGTTTCCAAAAGACTGGCATATTTTTTTAAGAATTCATCACGAAACTGAACGAGCGCATACACGTTACGATCAGTCGATACAGGGGCCTTATTCACTATGACCAATTACAAAAACAAGCGCGTTACGCAGCACGACAAGACAGCGGCGTGAAATCGCCCTATGCCTATGCCGTACCTATTTCCTATGTCATTCCTTACGGTGACGTCATACGGTTACGGCAAGGAATCTCCTAAGTCATACAGAATAATGCCCCTGTTCAGCCGATTCCGATTAATCAATTGTTGTATTGTTCTGTTCGACTGCACAGTTTCAAAAAATCGGACGAAACTGTACAGTTTTATAACATACATGTAGCGATTTATCAGTAACGTTCGAACTGTATACAGTCTGATCGTAACGACTTCTCGTAGCATGTATAGCCACCATACATAACATAAGACGTGTGTGGGTCGAACACGACCTACGTCTGGTTTAGAAGACCTGTAGGTAGGTAGGTATATACGTACAACATAGGTTTACCCATAATCTGGAGTGGGCGTTACATTATGTAGGTAAGTATGGTTTTTGCCAGTGGAAGGCTATGACGAATTCGAGATAGGTACTTATTCAAATTTATTTTGTGGGCTGAAGCTGTCGAGGCAAAGCCTCGCGGATTCTGGTGATTGGTTTACTGCTATGGCAGTAGGCTTTGAGCCGACGCGCGAGACAAACGTACGTCCGCGCACCGAACGAGCCCTAGTGTTTCCGAGTGTAGCTGCAGCGATTGAGAGACAACTATCATAAACATGGAAATAGCAGATCAATGGCGGCGGGAGTGGGCAGGATCGGCTGAATATGGAAAGGTAAGCTTTTACCAAAGCTGATTCATGTCACGTACCTACTTCTTTACAATGTTTGAAATAAAGCGTTAGGTACGGGCTAAACTTTTACCATAAAAAAGTTCAGAAGAACGTTATTTTTACAGACACTTTATTTTATATCATTTGGTTTATTCCTCCTATTCCACCTAGTACTTAATTATGTAATTGCATCTGAAAGGCTGAGCACGCGTAATAGGTAATCTCGATAAAACTTTGTAGCATTTCGATCAGGCGGTCATTGCCAAAAGGCTAAAGTGGGCATATCCTAATACGGAGTTAAAACCCCAGCACAGCAAGACAGGTCGGGCTAGGTATTTAACAATTTCTGAACCAAGCTTTGTGTGTCGTAAACATAAGGTTCAATGTTGCAGGCGCAAACGTTTCACCAAACCTGTCTGGTATCCAGTTTAGTATCTTTTTTTCCACATATACTTACCTACTATATAGGTATTCTCTTAGGTACTTTTTCATCTGGATGATTGAACCAGGTGTGCCAGACTTGCATAATAAAAAAACCAGTCTTGCATGCACGTTATTTTGAAATGCTTAGGTACCTACCTAGGTAGTAAGATTTAAGAAACATTTACCTAGGTACCTAAATGTGCCTGAAAATTAGATTTCTATTCTACTAGCTAGGTACGTACTTACGAAACATTTCCTTACCACCATTAATAAAATTGTTCTATAAGTACTGTACAGACCCATTCTTTTCCTATAAGTATTTTTTTATTCATACCTACGAATCTTGTTTATAGCATGTATTGTGCGTAAATCTATACTTCTGACTGGTATATCAACAAAACAATGCATAAAACAGGATGAGGAAACTACTCTCGCTCGATCGATGCGAATCGCTTGGATTGTATTCGTACAGCTACCGTATTATCCAACGGTGAAAGTGATAAGACGTGAGGAAGCTGCTAACTAAATAGCCCATCTGTAGTGCCTAATCGTTTTCTATAATTTTAGAATCACTAAAAGCTAATGCGATTCCACTCGTGTTCTACGAACAAATATGTTGTACTAGCTGAGTTTATAAAGGACTAGCTGGCACCCGCATCTTCGAATAAATTCGTCGAATTCATTCGAATAAAAAGTAGCCTATGTGTTAATCCAGGTTGCAAACTATATAATTATGTTGTAAGTTTCATCAGATGCGGACTACCTATTAATTGGGTGATTGAAACACAAACATGTAAATTTTCACATATCTTCTTCTTCCTGCCCTTATCCCACTAGGTGAGGCCGGCACAACATGTTCTTTTCTTCAATTCTCCTCTATCATTCGTCATCTCAGTGTTCACTCCTCTCCTATGCATATCATCTTTTACACAATCCATCCATTTTTTCTTAGGCCTACCTCTTCCTCTATATCCATCCACATTCATACTTAGCGCTCTCCTAGTTACATGACTGTCTTCCCTCCGCATGACATGCCCATATATATAATAACTAAAGGGTGTGGTAAACAAATAATAGATAAAACTGCATACAAAAGATTTCAACGCGCGCTCACAACTCGTAGCAATTTCTTGTTGACCATACAAAAGACTTCAACGCGCGCAATCCAACTCGTAACATGCACACAAATCACAATGTCAAAAACATTCGTTATGTAGTCAATTTCATCCCATATAGGTACTTAGATATTTAAGTACTTATGTGATCTTTTTGTCAGGACAGACAGAGGTGTGCTTATTTGTATTTAACCGCCTAAATCACGACGATTTCTTATTGAGCATAAAAAAGATTTCAACGCACATGCAATTCAACTCGTAGCAGATCACGCAGAACATAGAACCTAGATAGGTATCTATTTTAACTTTATATCTTTCTTTTAACAGATGTGTAAAAGTAGCTAGTTAAAAAACATAGTTTAGTAAATCTTCTAAAAAGTAGATAAGTAGGTACATGATTCCAAAGAATATAAATAAGCGAAACGTTGTTTATTCGGGTTCGTGAGCACACTGCCGGAAATCCTGAGCAAAGGCCGAGGCCCGCGAGGCTGCGACTGCGCCATCCGCCTGGCACTGTGTTATTTGTGTAAGCAAACTCATCATTTTACTGATGTCGTTTAATGACTAGCAATTTGTACATAAAGGGCTTTGATTTGGACGACAATAAGCCACTTATCAACTTATCAGTCGGCATCAAATAAAACCTTCGGATTGTAGTGTGGAATTGATGATGTCTTCAAATGGGGAATTTGGTGTCGTTATGGTGCCAATTTCGAAACAAAGCTTTTGCTGCGACTAAAATGTAATGAGTGTTGATAGTGAAGAGGCAGGCAACAGCCAGTTGTTCTGTATTCATTTCAAAGAACTTGTTGACATTTGCATACTTTTCCGTGTGCACACTCATCGAATGTAAATGCGTAGACTTGAAGACGGTATTTAATTTAGTTTGACCGGTTTATCGACTGTTTCGAGATGATTCATATAAAAATCATATTTTATTTGAGGGTTTTCCTTGGGAGTTTCTCGAGAAACACCTCTGAGTGTGACGCCCGCGCTAGTCGAAGACCCCGAGAGTCACGGACTCCTCGTAACGTAGGTACCTACCTAGGTTGTGGTAAATGCCACTTCACGTCTCACGGAACATAAACCTTCCGTGCACATTTTATGTACCTCTTCGATGTTCACACATTTTTAATTGACACTAACAATGTATGAACTGTTATGTAGCCGAAGAAACAGCTAGAGTACTTAACAGACTCTACTTCCATATCTGTAAAGGTAGGAGGACACATACTTAATGACATAATTGTTGTTATTAGATAATAATCTTATACTTGTTATGTATATATTGTCGGCTTATATCGGCTATATACTGTCGATTTTTGATATCTTACTCTTAAAATACACAGTGAATACACAGTGTGAAGTTCGAAGACATACTTTGCAACGTTTGGATGCGTTAAACATTACGGAAGTGGATGGACGGGAAAGAGGAACTACGTTTACCCTACCATAAAACTATCTGCAGAACAATGGGTTTACATTTTTCTTCTGTAATTATTAGCGATGCGTCCGACGTTATGCGATTTCTTAAATTTTGCATAAAGCAGAACCTAAGTTCTGATTCTTTTAGATTAAGGAACTCTATCTTCGTTATGTCCGTCGTTTGTATAATACCTACTTAGGTACGGGAATGAATACAAAAATAAAATGACAGTGGAGCTAGACCTATCGTGATTTGAATTCCTCGGTAGCTAAAAGCTCATTGTTCTGTTAAACATAAAGCACAAAATGTAGTGGGCTGCGCCTGCGCATTATGCGACCTTACTTTTGATTTTACTTTGTGTTCGATTATACCGGAATGACGTCATATTATCTTCAGAATTAACTCGCCTTGATCCATTATTAAGGTAGTAAAAGGCTGCCGCGGTTTCAACCGCCAATGGGGAATTAGCATACAAACTTTTTTACAAACGGCTCTAGACTATTATTTTCTTTAAATGGAAACTTATAATTGATCATGATTACGAATTCAATTGCACGAACCAATTCGGTTATAGTGGGTATAAAGGTAGCTGATGTCATAGAGTAGTTTCCTTTATATTTTCCCTTTGTCTGTTAGCATAGACATATAGAGGCATTCATATTCATAAATGAACCAAAGTAAAGTAGGTCTAAGTAAATTGACTTAGAAAAGATACTTAGCCGTTGCTGTCGCGACCGCCGCTAGAAAGTCCCGTAATGATGACGAAGACAAGACATCGCACATTACCATATTCAAATAATTTATTGAGTGATCGATCAGCCAGATGAAATGTGCCTATATTCGTACACCTACACGAGGATGCAAAAGTGAGTTCAATGAAAAGATCGCAATCATGAGCCTCGCGCGCCTTTTCGTTTCGCCCCCTCCTTTACGATCACGTCATATTTTTGCATCTATATTTGTGTACCTACCTACGTAATAAATATACCTACTGGTGTCCCAAAACGAATAAACGAATAAAAAATAATAAAAAATTAGACCTAAGTGACTTGTTATTATTAAGTTGTTACACTATAATTTTGACTTGTATAAATGTGTATTTGCCTAATATACCTCATATTATGTAAATCACTTGCGTGCAAGAAATAAATGAATTGAATTGAATTGAATAATGCTATCCAGACGAGGAGGTATTCGCAACACTTACGGACACAACAAATGTTTTAAATAAGACTTTTATGAACTCTATGATTTTTATTGAAGAAATGTGCAGCACAGTTTCATCTAGATTTCTTCAAATTGCGAGTTTTAGGTAGTAGATTACATACATGCATAAAAATTAGGGTTGCCAATTCCATTTAGGTTTGTATTAACTAATGTCATTGTTGCTTTAACTCTAAAATAATTATTTTTATTTTCCAAACATGAAGCAACCTAATTTCTTAAGTAAACTTACTAACGAGTATGACGGTAAGTTCAACGTGCTATTCGACCAATTTTATATGGGTACTAAATATTGAGATAAGCAACAAACAGGTATTGTAAATTCGTAACAGGAAAGTTGTTGTACAACATTTAGATTATGCCAGTTTAACGCGAACTCGAATGGCATTGCTTGCATTCTAAACAAAACACATTTGGACTGCAAGTTGTTATGTTACGCTCTAACTAGAGAAGCTGGCCACTAGACAGTTATAATACGAACATTTGAGGTCATAACACATTATACTCATGAATATTTCATACTCTTATTTAATCATGCGTATGCACAGTGTGTGTTTAGGATTTTAGATTAAACATTATTTTTTACAGTTACCTATACCTACGAAATCAGCTCAAAACCTTGTCAAACATTTCATTTAGTACACTACCAGTGTTTTAAATAATTTGTAAATTTATTACCATGTATTTGTGTTTTATTTATTGATCTCAACCTATCGCTAAGTTAGTTACCTACGGATATGACATTGAACACACACTAGTACCTTGAAAAATGTTTACTCGTTTCAGTAGATAACTCGCTCTTACTATCGCAACTCCAGGCAAAATTTCTATGATTTAGATAGATATTACATGCACGTCTTCAATATATTACATGTCTAGATACCGTTATGTTAGTGCAAGAGTGTTTTCATTATCACAGTAAAGCTGTCTTGGTAAACAATACTAACGGTAGGTGTATCTATCTATAATTTGTTATGATTAGAAAATAAAACGATATGACCTCAGATTCTTAATAAGCTTTTATAAAACTGTAGACTACCAAATAATGTTGTGAAATATAACGGTCTGTGATGAATCACTTTCCGCTACTGCCATTGTCCGTGAATTTGTGAGAATTCAGAACAGAGTTCTTGAACTCAAATTCAAGTCAAGATTACTTATCATGACTTTTAAATACAAAATAAAGATCTGCTTGATATAGATTTTAAGTGGGGACAATGACCTCGCTCAGCAAATAAAATATTTTTGAATAACGATGAGCTAACTAAAACCTACTGGATCATGATGAGTGTATTTTAGTGTGCGTATACGCAAATGGTAAACTTGAATATTGATTCATGCCAGGTTATTTATCAGATCGAAGACCTAGGCCTGCGTGACCAAGAGATTGCTTAATTCAATGATTATCTCTGTGTCTGGCAGGTAGTAGAAGGCGGCGTGACGCGACGGATAGCTCGCGCGATGGAAGTGCTCCACGCCAGCGGGCCAGGCGCTCGCATGAAGGTCATGCGCGCTGCTTATCACACCACGGCCGGCCCAGGAGTGCCTGCTTCCTCCTACATGGTCCACGCATCGAGAAGGGTGAGGCCTATTTGTTTATCACGCTATCTGAATTATTGTATACAATCCCTGAACAAATAATGATGCATGCGGTTTCGCGGATAAAAATGAATAAAAACTTTTATTTCCAGGTGTATTCTTCTGGATTCAATTCTGGTTACTTAGAACCTCCGTCCATACCATCAAAACCCTTAGAAATCTCGTCGACACCACTAGCACTGTTGCAAGACCCACACGCTGAAACAGAGAACTACAAAGTAACTGAGCCAGACGACTTTGAGATTTCAGAACCTTCGAAATGGAGGAGTTCAACCGGAGGATCGATTAGGATGCCTAGTGAAGAATCTTCTTCAACAGACAATGCCAGTATTATCGATGTATCGAAAAATCACAAGAGCGTATTCAGAAAATACTCATGCGATTCCGAAAATAGTGACATTCCTAGTAGAAGAAGCAGTGCAGTATCACCATTATTGGACGCCCCCGTACTCAGCACTCTTAAATTCAAATCTCTTCTAAATAGCAACAACGATTGGAACAACAGACGGAAAAGCTATAGCTTCGAAGACGCTTCACCGCTATCAGAAAGTATAGTACACAGCAATGATACTTTAGCGATGGAATCATCCACGGATAGTGGCATCTGCAAGTCAACGGAGCTTGTCAATGAAAACACAGATGAAAGTTCTTATGTAAGATACTTCGGATCAAAGGAAAGAAGTCATACGCCAGAAAACACATTTGAAAGTTGGCTGTCGAAGAACAAACAGAATAATAACTATTACAGAGGAACAAAATTCAAGAACAACCGTGAACATGAGGTTGTGGATAAAGATTTGAAAGAAAACAATATTACACTGCAACCAACAGGCAAAGTAACAATAACTTTGCCTATAACTCTTGAAACGGACCAAGAATACGAAACAAGAAAAAACTATGAAGAACATCAACGCAAATTTAAGAAAGTTGAATTCTGTAAAACTGAGCTACATTTTGCCGCTGAAACTGGAAAAGTTAATATTATCGCAACAGACGAAAAACCTCCCCCATCAAATGATTTCAGAAAAAGAAGAAGTGCCTTTGTTCCCATGCGCGACATGTCCGAAAAACCAATTATGCTTTTTGGTGAAAAGACTAACAATTTAACGAACGAAAGTAATTCACTAAGTTACACAACTAGTGAGCTTATCGAAACCGATGAGAATACAGCAGCTACAAAAAGTATTCTCAAAAATAAGATTCCGAAGCCCAAACCATATCTCTTGGGAGAGAACATGGCATTTGGGGCTGGCGATGAAGCGAAAGTAGATGATGGAGAGAGCATGTCGTATAACCCGACAGCAGTGTCGCTAATAAACAAGCAACTGCATGCCGAAAAGCGAGGTGTCGGCGAAATATCAGCTAGCTTTTCCCGGCAGCATACTGTCACGACAAAATTCAACGCAATCCGGACGACAAATCAAAGTAAGAAACCTACTCTGAACTTGCATTGATTGATAGTTGATATTGTTGTATTAATACTACTTACCTACTTTAAAATAATAAAATGGGTAATTCTTACTAATATTTTGATTACAGGTCCGCCAGAAAATATGAATGCAAATAAAGACACGTATGACGTTGATAGAGAAAACACAAAGAAAGTCGTGAGGATACAAGATGAAAGAAATAAATTAAGATCAGCGAAAAGAACTCCGGCGATAATACGATCGCCTACTCCTGCAAGATTAAAAACGAGGAAGCTAAGAGAAAGCGATCTTACATATTTCGGAATTGATAATGTACCGAAAAATATTGAGACAACTAGAAACAGTAAACCAGAGACGCACGAAGATCCAGTTCTCCACGACTTGTTTCAATCGGTTCGGTTGATTCAACAAGTTTCGAATAGTGTATGCAACAGTGAGTCAGATGATGCACCAGAATATCAAAACATTCCTATGAATTCAAACTATATTCCTAAGCCCACCCCACGAATACGTTCAAAATTTGATGATAAGCCAAATGATATTGATGAAATCGTACTCAGTCCTATAATTGAACAAGAGATTAGTTCACACGATGATTCAACTTATCGGCGATCTAAATCAAGGAAGCAAGAAGAATTGAGCCCTACGAAAAATCGAAGCCGGTCAGAACCTCGTAAATCATACAAATCTAATTCCATTGAGAAAATTCAACCAGTCGATCAACCACCAAGGTATGAAGTGAATTAAAAAATAAGTTTAGATTTTATTTAGTACCTACACAATAATATTAGTACTATTTTAAATAATTTTCTTTCATTACAGAAGAACGAGAGATTATTCAACTACTGAAATTGAAACGCGGCACCAAAAACACTCCATAAAAACTCCAACCTACAAAGCAAAAGTGATATCAGACGACGATAATCCTATTTATATTAACCTTAAAAAACCATATGAACGAAGCACAAAGGATGCCATCTCTAAATCAGATGTTAGTAACAAGAGTCCTCAGAAAGTTCATAGAAATCCTGACACTAGCACTACTAAAGTGCACCGTAAACTAGATGGCACACAATCTAACGCCAGTGAAGATACAGAAAAAGTATTACACCAAAAACAGCAACTGAATGAAGGAAAAAGTCGCACGGCTCTCGAAGGAAAGCAGAATCTAAGCCCTAAACGAAATACCAATAAGCAAAAACATGATAAATGTGAAAAGTCAAATCTTCCGAGACACAAGACATCGGAACTGTCTAATGATACCGGTACAAATAAATCAGCTGAGAGCAAAAAACCATACAATCAAGATAAGTCAGCCCCTCCCAAGATAAAACATAGAAGCAGGTCATTGCACAGACATGTTAAAGCAGCGCCTAAAGATGTAGCACACGAAAGCGTCACTTCTTCTAAGAGTACGAAAGGTTCATCTGAAAAGTCCTCTGAAAGTGAATCAGTGAAAGTTCTTAAACGACAATCATCAAAAGATAAGACATGCACCAGAAATAACATAGTGACGATAATACCAAAAGTCGGTAAGGACTCAAGTCAACCCACACATAATAAAGAACCAGCAACAAGGTACGGTAGCAGATCAAGTCGACGTGAATACGTCATAAACTACGACGACAAAAACGGAACAGTATCGTCCATATGCAAGATTAGATCTGGATCTGCTTCACCTAGAAGAAAGAAAGGTTCAAAAGAAGTAGGGAAAGAAAAGTTTAAAGAAAACTTGAAAAAAAAATCATCAGACAAAGCTGCTCTGCGTAAGTAGTCGTTGTGCATGTTCTAATACAATTCTAACAAAATCCAGCCAACACATCTATACCTGTAAATGAAAATATTTCAGTGCAGATTGAAGATCATCAAAGAGATTCAAACCATGTTAATGGAGACAAGAAAAGGAAGAAATCAAAAATCGAGAGAACTTGCCAAGTGTTATAGTCTGAATAATTACTATAATACTTAAATGGAATCGGATAATTCTCAGAGCAATGCATGAAGCATTACAGAAATGAATAACTTTAATGATGATCTCACATACAATAACTACGATCTAATTAAGTATAATGATTAATTAATAAATAACAATATGATTTAAACTTTGTTTTATTTGCTTTATAGCAATAAATGTACCTTACACAGTGACAAGTGGATCTCTATCTTCTTTGCTTACTATAACTTCGACGTTATCTTCAAGTCTCTTTTGAAGCACGGGTGCGAATTGCTTCAAAAATCCTCTTTCAGAGTCCGAATGGTTTGTGAGAATAACACTTATTCCCTTTTGGGTTGCATCAAGAACGTCGTGGTGAAGCATTTCGCCTGCAAAAGAACAAAGCTCAGTCAAAATTAGGTCTTTCCACCGAAAATAGCACTATTTATCTCCGGCAACAGATTTTTCGGTTTACCTGTCAAATATAGATTAGCTTGAACTCCTTTTAGAACAGATGCTCCTGAGCCAGCGCAAATCGCAACTATGTTTACGGAGTTTTCCAGAGATCTACTTTTTCCCAAGGCCAGCCTCACATGTTGCAATCCAGTTAGCGTCTTCACTTTATCAACTGCATCAGCAATGGAAACATTTGATCCGATCTCAGGCTGGATTGTCAAGATTCTGTAATTTGATTAAGTAGAAGTAGAGTATTAATCCTATTCTACTAATATTATAAAAGCTTGTAAGTACGGATGGATGTTTGTTACTCTTTCACGTAAAAACTACTGAGCCGATTTGGATGAAACTTGGAATATATATTGTCCGTGACCTGGATTAACACATAGGCTACTTTTTATCCCGAAAAATCAACGGGATCCAACGGGACGCGAACGAAGTCGCGGGCGGCACCTAGTAGATACTAATATTATAAAGAGGAAAGATTTGTGTTTGTTTGCATTGAATAGGCTCAGAAAATACTGGATCGATTAAAAAATTGTTTCACTGTTAGGAAGCTACACTATCTCTGGGTGACATAGGCTATATTTTCAAAAAAATTAGGGACCGTTTACTAAAAGTACAATAATGTATACCCAAGGTGTAAAAAAATGACCAAAATATTAAAAATTTTGTTAAATACCTGTGCGAAGCCAGGACGGTTCGCTAGTTCTTTATAATGACTGATGATGACATTTAAACACCATCTGATAAATCTTTGGGAACTGTAACCCTCGAATTTATAAATGATGTGTAGCATTTAGGTGTGGCGCTAGGCGATAAGCGACAGTTCAGTCTCTGTTTATGAATTCGTTGGAAAGTGCTACCCCATATGTATGGGCTTTTTGTAACTATGCTTACCTGCCAGCTCCGAAGTCAGGATTTTCTCCAGGCGTAATAGGCTTCGACTTGACATGAGGAAAGATTGATGCCAGCCAGTCGTTGACCCCGCCGCGTACGCAGTCCCAGCTTGTGTGTGGTGAATACAGGGATATGCGGTTCTCTAACAGGAATGCAACAATTCTTTCTTTCCATGCACTATAGAAAAAAAAGTAATAAGAGTTGTAATAAATAATAACACAATTTTTTTAAAGCACATCAGTCATATGACGCCAAAATGATAATTTTTCAATCATGCTCTAATTACTTGAGAGCAAAATTATTTTCAAACTAACCTTTTTACAACAGATTTTAATGGGGAAAATATTGGAGGGTGGTATGATACAATCATTTCACAGCCAAAACTTTTTGCCTCTAGGGCCACATCTTCTGTAAGGTCATTTGTAAGCAAGATTCTTGTAATATTTCTGAAAGTAAAAAAATATGTAATTATTTAAGTACACCAACAAGATATTATAAAGAGTAGAAATATCTTTTTACACCAATAACAATTGTTTTTTATCATAATAAACTAATATTAGGTATTGTTACCAACCTAGGTGTATATGGTTCTACTAGAAGACCAGTATTGTCCCAGCTCTCAGCAAGGGCTTTAGGTGCAAAGTTCTCCAGTGCAGCCACCACTTTCTCCAAAGGTATCCCACCTTTTTCTCCAGTAGACATTTTCAAAATATTTGATGAATAAAGCCTTGCAATGCTTGATTTATTGAACTGGATTAGTTTTCCCAATTGAAAAATCATTACATGAGAACTGAAAATAAAGTTTATCGTAAATAAAATGTTGAGTTACACATATTTCTTAATTATGCTATTGATTTTCTTACCTAAAACTGTTAACAACACAGTAATTACATCTAATGTATTTAGGTATACATATAAGTTAGGATTAGTCAGTCAAACTGCTTAAAAAATATAACATTCCATATATTATCACTTATTACACCACTAACCCAGTTTAATAAAATTAAACTATATTGATCGTAGTTGATATTGATCCTATGATGTCTCTAACCTAATTTGTTCTTAAAATAGTCACTACTCTACAAATTTCCATAGCCTAATCTCTCCATCATCACTACACGAGAGCAACTCCTGATTGCCAGAAGGATTCCAAGTTACACAGTTGACATCCTGTGTGTGTGCGTTCAATTTTGTGCAAATAAGATCAAATGTTGGTGCATTTGGGTCAGAATCCTCAGCTTCTTTAAATATCCTTATAATATCATCTCCACTTGCAGTAGCTATGAGACCTGTCTTGTGGCACCATGCTATATCGTAGATGCACCGAGAATGGTAGCCTGATAATGTACAGACACATTTCCAGACAGACTCATTATCGGTAACTATAACACCTTCCTGGTTGTTGGGCTTGTACTCCTTCCAAATCTTTACAGTCCTGTCATCACTAGTTGTAGCAAGTCTTTCGCCAGTTTTATCAAATGCTAGACTCCACACTGTGGACTCATGGGATTGAAGAGTGGCAACACAAGTCCAGTCATTGTCAGCCGGGTCTTCCTTGTACATTTTAACTGTATTGTCATAGGATGCCGATGCCAGGATGTCTAATGAAGGATGCCATGCAACCTATAAACAAGAGTAAATTTTTCATTTATCTGTCATAGTTTTGTTTAGGTGTGAATTGAACCATGGTTTACATACTTTCTTGACATCTTGATTGTGTGCATTGAGTACTGCTTCACATTCATATTCATCATCTCCGGCCACCTCCCATACCCAAACTGACTTATCTCTGCCGCAAGTAGCCAGTAGTTGTCCAGAGGGTGACCAAGCTACACTTTTGACTTCATTCTCATGGCCTTCTAGTGCTGCATTACATTCAAACTGACCTATGGAAAGTTTATCAATCAGAAAGTTGCTTGAATGCCCCATTCTAATAGGAGTTCCAAGAATACTGACCACTTTTCTTATCCCATATTGCTGTAGTAGCATCAAAGCTGGCAGATGCTAGGAAGTTTCCGCACGGAGACCATGCCACTTGTCTAATGGTCCTCTGATGGCCATCCACAAGTACTGTCTTTATTGTCCAATCATTGCCTTCTTTACTCCAAAGCTTTATGGTTTTATCTTCGCCACAAGATGCCAATACTGTTCCAAGAGGATGCCAAGACACATTCCACACTATTCCTTTGTGCCCGGTTAAGATTTGTGATAGTTCTAACTTTGCCATGACTAGGGGGGATATTTGATGTTTTATGCTATGGATCAGAACGAATAAAAAATTTAGCGTATGTTGCAAGAAGCTGGATGGAAGATAATATACATTAACCATTTCGATACGGATTGCTGGTAGGTAGGTAGGTGAGACGTGGGACCTGTCAAACTAGTGCAAATCCAGGAAGGGATTGGAAGAGACCTTCATTTGCTCAGCCCAGCAGTGGGAATACAGACCACAACAGTGGACAGTACGTCAGTACAGTGGTAAGGTGAAGGAAAGCTTAGGTAGGTAGGTATGTAGACCTACAACCTCCCTAACTCTTTACACCTTTTTAGTCCAACATTACATCTGCCTGCAGTAGGTAGTTAGAGTAGAGATATCCTATGTATTTTTTAACCTATCATTATTGTACCGGAATATTCAATTAAAGTTACCTACCCACAATCACAGAACACACTCCCACAAAGCACGAGATAAAAATATTATGAAAAATGCTTCGGAAAAATGGGCAAAATGATAAGAACACGGAAAAATATGGAAAAAGAATAGATTATTCACAAAAAAATACTCACACAACTGTGCACAGAACACACAACACAGAGTTTTTTTTCTGTGAGTGTGAACAATAGCTCAACTTCTTGGTTTAAGGTACGACCGCACTAGGGCGGAACAGCGACGCGACTTTTTCAATGTAGTTCGGTATAACGCACTAGAACTGCAGCAGCGCGGCATTTTATCTCTCAGTCGGTCGGTTGGCAACCACTGAACGCGATGGATGAAATTGGTGTGAACGGTATATATATATATATATATATAAAATTAGGGGGACCTGACTTACCTATCACACTCAGGCCAGACCGCTAAAGCTAGAGCTAAAATTTGTAATGTACTTTCTTTACATGGCATAGGCACCCGCTGAGACGGGATTTTAACAAATTTAACCCCTGACTGGGTCAAACTGGGCCTAAACGTTAGTATGAAAAATCGTATTCCTTGAAGTTATAAATATCAAAATTGGCACGTAGTTACCTATATTGATCAAACTAAATAAATAAGAACTGTATTTAAAAAAACTGCTCATTACTAATTCGCTGTGCTATTAGTTGTCAAAGTTTGTATGGAAAAATTGGTTTGTTTTAAGCATAGGTACCTAGCATGTCTTTACAAAAAAATAAAATACCTACCTACGAAAGGTGTAGGTAGGAAGGGAGATAGCGTACCTAGGTAAAAAATACCAGCCTCTGAAGCCACATTTAAATAAGTAGCTAAGTAGGTATTTAGGTAAGTAGGTAGTAGGTACCTACTTCAGATCTCGCTATAAAGTCAACGGGAAGCATAGTTTATATGTTGCTTTATTACTGAGTATCTACCACGCGGGCAAAGCCGCGGGCGCTACAGCTAGTATATTAGAGATGGATGCCTCGCAAGTGTCGCGGACGCACCGCTTACTATAACGCACTAAGCGGCAGCGGAACTGCGCGACGCGATACAGCGCGTCAACTTTGCCTAGTTGCCCAACTCTGTCGCGACTGCAGTGCAGTTCCGTTGCCGCGTAGTGTGGTATGGCTAGTACATTTACTTGGAAAAAATATTATTAAAATCGATTTATTAAAAATCGATTAATATTAATATAAAAATCGTCAATAAAAAATCGACTATAAGAAAATAATAATCGATTTTAATAAAAATCGACTATTTTTAACATCCCTACAATCAATCACTTCACTGACTTCATTCATTCACTTCGCTTGTTTCCAAATATTTTCCAATCCTTTTTCAGATGTTCGGTGCCTTTTTCTATGCACAGTCCGCACTAATTTCCTATTTTAATATAATTAGAGAAACTGGTTAATTCACACAGCGAAAGAGAGTGCTTTTATGGGTTTTTAGGCCTTTATCAAAGCGAAAACATGACTAACTTAGATGACTATATGATTGTTCCACCACATCTGAATGCCGAAGCTTACAGGAATGATACTTCAGGCAATGGCTTAGTATCTTACCTAGATTATATCAAAATTCATCCAGGTAACTATTATTTCACCACCCCTAATAAGTAATTGCGTAGACACAAAACATTTAAAACTACTACCCATGTTTTACAGATGGAACGGCTCTGATTGGAAGCTCTGAAATAACAGGGCGGTATTGGGATGGCGGCGCCAGCGTTTTCGATAAAGTTGTTGAAGGCAAAACTATTGAAGCATATGAAAAGCGAAGTATCAATCTCAGTAGTGGTACAGCCGATGGTTGCTTTGTAGAAAACTCTAAAAAGGTAAGAATTACTATGAAGGTTTTACCTACTTATTTAAACCTGCCTATGTCAGATGACCTGTGCTACCAATACACTTATATATTTGACTGGCTTCATTCAGCTGTGTTGGTGTAATGTTGCCTTCTATTAATAAGTGGGTTCAACTCCACTGATAACCAACATTTGTGTGATGTACCTACTTGGGATATTAATTTTATTGTTCTTTGCCTTTGTTGATGCGTTCTAAATATAATTTGTAGAAAATTACATAAAAAAAATATAACTTTGTGTTTAGTTTTTATTTTTATAAATAATATAGGGTACTTTTTTTTTTTGTTTGGTTTTATTAGCTCTGCTTAGTTTTGTTAGTGTGTTAACTTTTTACCTACCCGAATTCCAGACGCTATAAAAAATCTATTGTTACCGACCCGATATCGCGTCGACGGGACGTCAAAGGTTAAATGTCCACAAATATTTATTTTGTTGGTGTTTTAGGTATTGATTTGTGAAGACAGCGGTGCTCTGAGTATTTGGAGCAAGACGAAAGACAATCCATGGCAAGAATGGATGGAGGATAAGTCGGTGGCTGAACATGATGATGGAGCTTTAGCTGTCGATTGCCTTCACCCTGGAAAAGAGTATGTGACCGTCGGAGCAGACGGAAATGCAAAGGTTGGTATTACTCATTGTTCTATTTGTTCATGTCAAACATAATATTCAAGCCATCATTTTATTATTACTCGTATTATTATTTTATACACAGGCAGCTTAAATTATGTGTATATCACTTAATATTGTATATGCACTTGGTTTATCTAGTCTGTTTTTAAATGTGTTAACTGTTGGAGCACTAATCTTATTTGACTATTTTCTAGTTCATCGATTGACTTTAGAACTTGGTTTTTTAAGATGATTCTTGGGATTTTTAAGAAGCGCTTGTGGCGCATCTCGCTTAGTTAATCTTCACCGATTATCTAACTTAAGCAATATTCTGCGCGTTCTCTATTTGGATGGGTGACCGCTGGGCATTTACATCTGAGTGCTTCCGTGCTTAGGAGGGCACTTTAAACTGTTGGTCCTGGCTCTAGTAGTTGTTAAGCCATGACGGATGCCTTTTTTTGTGTGTGGCAAATATAGATGTTTGTTCTGTGTTTGTCTATGTATTTTAATATGTATTTACAAAAAAAAAAAAGTATATATGTATTCTATCAGCCATCTAGTTCCCACAGTACAAGCTTTGCTTAGTTTGGGACTAGAAGGCGTTGTGTTAAATGTCCGTGAATATTTATTATTATTTATTTTTTTAGGCGGCTTAAAAACTGCATCACCAGAGTTGGCCACTTACTCATACAAGCTTACTCTATTAAGCAAAAACTATTTAGCACAGTGTTTTTAGTCATATTTAAGTATTTTATCAGCAACCTGCCGGCCTAAGATGGGCACCGCGAGATATTTGTCATGTCGTTCTGTCAAAATGTAAGCATTTTGTACCAGTTTAGGAACTATTGCATTATCTGTGGTACCTAATGGTATCGACAAAACGCGCCATAATGTACACTTTTGACACTTCTTAGTCGTCGTACCTCTCTGAGGACGAGATGATAGTCATGCAGAAATGTCAAAAGTTTAAAATTCAAAGGCGCGGTTTCTCGACAACATTACCACAGATAATGCAATAGTTCCTAAACTGGTACAAAATGCTTACGTTTTGACAGAACGACATGACAAATATCTCGCGGTGCGCATCTTAGGCCCGCTGGTTCCCTTAAGACAAGCTTTGCTTTTTGGGACACCATCTTCATTGTGTAAAACATCTCTTTTATTTATTGATACTGCTAATTATATTTTAGGGTGTACTGTACAATCATGGCTATTATCTTTTAAACTTTTAGGTATGGGATATGGAAGATCTGATCTGCATTCGGACTTATGAAGCTCACACGCGTCCCACCCATGCCGTTGCTACAAGGCCAAATACATCTGCATCATTTGCCACCGCATCATTTGACACATTTGTCTCCTTGTGGGATATAAATATTAATTTACCAGCAACAAGTAAGACACAATTTTAATTATAATATATTTGTTTATAAAGCAGCTTCCGCTGATATGTCTATGTCATCAAATTTTTGTTAAACTATGGACCTTTAATCATTTAAAAAAATATTCTTCCAGCTTTAGGAAAGAATGACTGTGGAGTTCGAGCACTTCAATGGCTGGATGAATGCAGAATTATTTGTGGCGATGATGCGGGGGTCTTGTGGTTATTGGACGTCAGAATGGCTCTATTGCAAAAGCCAACAGCAATAAAGCTAGCTGAATTCCCTGCTGGTATCCATAAGCTAGCAGCGAACGCTGCGTAAGTATTTTAGATTTATTTTTTGTATTTACGCTGCATGCAAGTCGCTCAACGATTTGATGTATACAAACTTTGGTTTTCGTTGGTTTCCGGAGAATATTTTACCCCATATATTGGTTTATAACCCCGCCACACCACCTTTTTGCACGCCCAGGAAGACTGGTAGACAATGCTTTTAGCATTAAGTCCTCCTAGCACTACTTGTTTGTGTGAAATTTTTAAATAAATAAATAAACGCAGACGAAGTTTCGGTCAATTTAGCTATTGCGTGATGTGGATCGTGGGTTCGATTCCCACTTAGAACAAACACTTGCGTGTGGCAAACGTAAATGTTTGTTCTATGTCTAGGTGATACACTATGTGTTATAAGTACGTTTACATTATGTATTTTGATCAGGCGTGTAAAACATTGTGATATTGGAGGTAATATCATACCTACTAATTCTGCACTATGCATAATTTACTTATTTGTTTAATTATTTCACAGTGGCAACAAAGTGGGAGTGTGCTGTGATAACAACATAGTTTCCGTTTGCAAAATCGATGGAACTTCATGTCGAGTGTCGTACCATGACAGGCATATGCACCATAACTTCGTGCGAGGAATGGCTTGGGATTCAGAAAATCCCAACATGCTTCACTCTGTAGGATGGGACAGCGTCGTTCAATCTCACACGGTTGAATAGATTAGAAAAAATAGCAAGATTATAGGTAAATAAACATTTTATTTCTATATGGAAGATTTATCAGACTAGGTAGTCTAGGTATCTCTTGCACTGTAATATAATATTACATAATATTAATATTAGGAGTAACCAAAGCTTTGTCACATAGCATTCGTCTGGAGGGTTCTGAGGGAGCCAAATAAATGTAGCGAAATAATCTCGGTACTCTATTCGTCTTACAGATTTTAATTTAGGAGTCTTTATTTACGATGTATAAACTTAAAAAAATGATATTGATACCTACTGTCTACATTCAACTTGTGTCCTGATATTGTTATATTTGTAAAACTAAAGTATTGTTTATATTCCAAGCTATTATGATAGTCAGCTATATCTCAAATATAGAATATGTAGATTATAGACATAGGTTTTAGATATAAACATGATACACAACTTACTACTTCATGAAACTATTTTTTTTCTGCAGACTGCCTTGCTTTTCCAGAAATTTTTGCGTTTCCACTGTTTATTACTGATCCATGATCTTTTCTATAAAATCGAAAGCTATTTTGGTACCTACTACAACAATATTTTATTCGCTTTACCTGAATTACTAGTAAATACCTACTCAAAATAAGAGTGTTTCTGGGAAGATAGAGACATGCCACAAGTCAAAGAAGCTGGTCAATTTCAGCTTTCAACTTTCTTTTCAGTTGAAGGTAAAATAAGGACAATAAGGACATGCAAACAAAATCACTTATGTACTTTATTTTAATAAAACAACAGTAAATGTTCAGTAATTATATTGTGAACAATAAATACAGTGCTTTTTCTAACGGCCATAATATTCAATGTATCTCTGGTTTGTATAGGTCAGTAACATAGCTTATCTTGTCAAAAAATGTATTGCGTTGATGGAGATCGCTACCTAAAAGTTGTGTCTATTAGCTGTGCTAGTAGTTCTGCTAGTAGTTAGGAGAAGGGGCTCTGCGCTCCGGAGATGCGCAAGGCGACGAGCCTCGACGGCTTGAGTTGCCGGGGCTTTTCAGACGTACCATCGTGTCGAGGTGACGAAATCTGTAATAAAGGCTCATAAACAATGTACAACTAAAAGTTCCTATAGTTAGTGGTCAACTGGTGATGGAATCTTTAGGCCGCCAAGACCTCTGTCGTGGCTTAACGACTGCTAGAGCCGGGACCGACAGAAGCGTTGGCGCACACCTGACGACAAGACGTCGTTGTCGTGTCCGTAGTGACATGAAAATAAATATTTTTTTAAAAAGCATGCTGTCAAAAGAGGTTTTTTGTTATTGTTTTTCTTCATAAGCTGTTTTCGTTTTGCTTTAGCTATAACTGAAATAGCTTTTAAGAAAAAGCAAACGAAAAAGCTCTTAAAAAAATTTGCTTTTCAACTAAATATTAATTTTCTCTCCCTAGCCACACGACGCGACGTCTTGCCTTCTGATGTAGTTTGACTCTTACGTGCGCTCCGATGCACGGAAGCGCTCTGATGTAAATGCCACTAGCGGTCACCCATCCAAATAGTGACCTAACAGACCGTCGCTTAACTTAGACAATCGGTAAAAATTGGATAATAAGCGAGCTACGCCACGAGCGCTTGCTATCCGGCTGACATCGAGAGGTATACATTATGTTTGATTACAAAAATTTCTAACATGAACAGGTGGGTTACTCTCGAACACAGTTCCAATCCGGATCCATAGATTCTGACAGAAATCCTGTAATTTTTCAGTACAAAATGACACGAGATCTGTCAAATTCCGTGAATCCGGATTGGAACTGTAGTCGAGAGTAACCCACCAGCGGGCCTAAGATGCGCACCGCGAGATATTTGTCATGTCGTTCTGTCAAAATGTAAGCATTTTGTACCAGTTTAGGAACTATTGTATTATCTGTGGTAATGTTGTCGAGAAACCGCGCCTTTGAATCTTCAACTTTGACATTTCTGCACGACTATTATCTCGTCCTCAGAGAGGTACGACGACTAAGAAGTGCCAAAAGTGTACATTATGGCGCGTTTTGTCGACACCATTAGGTACCACAGACAATGCAATAGTTCCTAAACTGGTACAAAATGCTTACATTTTGACAGAACGACATGACAAATATCTCGCGGTGCGCATCCTAGGCCCGCAGGAGTGCTATGATACTCGTACCATGATGGGTACCTGTAGTATTTGATGCCCACGACACAGGATGTTTTAAGTAGGTAGTATGGGATCAAAAGTATGATTCCGTGAATGTCCTGGTAGTAGTACCAAAACTTCTTAGTGATATTAGAGAGCACAATATACCTTAGAGGCAAATCGTTAGCATCGTGGTCCACGCTCTGGAAGAAGAATCCAAGCGGCCAGCTTATCCATGAAGATTGTTTCCTGTTGGAATAACTCAAAGTCAAAGTCAAAGTCAAAAATCCTTTATTCAATAAAATCTCACTGATCACTTTGAATCTTCATTACGTTTTGTATGATTAGGTAACTATTGTCATTATCCTATTTGTATTATAAACGCGAAAGTTTGTGAGGATGTATGTATTTATGTTTGTTCCTCTTTGATGCAAAAAGTACTGATACGATTTGGATGAAACTTGGAATATAAATATTCCGTGACATGAATTAACACATAGGCTACTTTTTATCCCGGAAAATCAACGGGATCCAAAGCTAGTAGGTACGTCATATTTTCCTAATATCTAGTATGATATTTCAAGGTATGACGAAGTTCGGGTAATTTTTTGGAATAAGATAGTTTTAACTGTGGATAAAAAAAAAATTGGCTCATTCCAATTTTCCCCTGACTAAATCCCCTGCGTGGGGGATTTCTGGAACTTTTGTCCAAGAATCCCCTTAGCTACCACGGCGACTGCCGCCGGGGGAAAATTGGAGAAAAGTTCCAGAAATCCCCTTAGGGGACCATTTTCACAGTTTTCGTCTTAAAATCAAATTAAACTAAAATAACGTAGCTTTGCCAGCTCGGCACGTATTGACCTAAATACGTACGGTGTTGGTGGCAGCAGTTGCATGTCTTGTCCCGGTGTATCAGGAGTAGTAGGCACAGCGGCGGCAAGAGGCGAGATAGGCGACGTGGCGATCGGCGGCGGAGTCTTGTTGATGGCAGGGTTGTAAATCTTAGGGTCGCTGACCATGCGCACGAAGAATGAACGCTTGTGGGCCAGAGCCGCGCGGTTGCGACGAGCGCGCTCCTCGTTCAAATCCTAGAATGAGGTATATAGAAATAGGGTAGGTAGGTAGGTATGGTATAATAGACGAAGGTTTATATTTTGTGGAGGCTATCTAGGTTCGTGTTTCGCTAGAAAGTATCGGGATGATGCCCATCGCTTTAAAAGTTCATCTGCTAAGGAGTAATAGATACCGTGAGTCACTGAGTCTGCTGAGGCATCTTTAGTCTGTGGTATGAAATAGAAATGACGTGATAGTGTACATACATAGCAATGGTCTGGTACACAGGTAGGTACATAGTAAAATTATTTTCTATAATATAGTTAGGATAGGTACTTACTCTTTCTTTGTCGGGTCCCTCAATAAGCTCTGTAGCGAAGTCCGTTATGATATCCCAAGCTATCTCTGCAACGGAAAAAATACACCGTTATCTCGTCCCACTGGGACGAAACGATAACTTCAGTACTTCAAAAGACTTGATCTTGTTTTATATATATTTTATTTTCCTTACCAATGTCCTCACGCGTAGCATGTTGGTGTACTACGCAAAACCTGATGACGAAGTATTCGCGCACCGATGCAGGCACCATGTGTAGCTTTCCTGAAGCGTTGATATTGGTCAGAAGCTTCTTATTTATGTCATCTATCTGCTCCTTCGTCTCATCCGAGCCTCCGCGGAGGCGGAAACACACCAGGCCCAACTGCAAAGAAGATAATAACACTGGTAAAACTGGTAATAGAATTAGACCTGGTAGGCAGTAAGTGATCGTGATCAGTACAATGACATGAATCCAGTCTAACTGGCTGTTCTTACCGTAACTTCGTTGCAGACTTCGAACCTATCATCCTTCTTGACGAGCTTCTCAAAGTACTTTGCTAATTCACAATGTTTTCGCACATACTTCTGCAGGCCGCTAATGCCGTAGCTTCTCAGCATGAACCAGACTTTGAGTGATCGGAACCTTCGGCTCAACGGCACTCCCCAATGTCTGTAATCTATGGCGGTGTGGTCATAACAGTGCTGCAAATAAAGTGGGTCGACCACAAGTGCGGAAGTCAAAAGATATCTGTTAGTGACCCAAAGCAAGGAGCAGTCGAAACTGGTCAGCATCAGTTTATTGGGGTTCGTGTTGAACGAATCTGCGTATTCGACGCCGGCAAGCCTATGCTTATGTTCGGGGCAGAGGAAGGAGCTGCCAGCGTAGGCGGCGTCCACGTGGAGCCACACATTAGGAAACTTGCGGACCACCTGCCCTATCTCTGGCAAGTTGTCGTAGGAGCAGCACGATGTGGTTCCCAGTGTAGTCGCGACGAAGAATGGTACCCGACCAGCTTCTTCGTCCTCTTCCATTGCCTGAAAATATTTATTTATCACAAGGCGATTGCCAAAAAATTGCTTGGACTTGCACCTGTATAATGTTCGGTAGAGTATGTTACTTGAGCCTCACTAAGGGAATTCTAATTTAAGATTGAAGCTTGACAGTCTTTTCAAGCATTGCGATCTCGAAAATTTAAGTATCTATGTTAGGTATGTACTTAGTACTTGTTTGAGCATTTGAAATTTGGTTTCGTTCGTGCCTGGCATGTAAGAACTTTAAAAAAGAACTAAACTCCTTTAAAATTCAATGAAAACGGAACGCAATTAGGAGGTCACTTATAACAGGGTCGTATCGCGAAATTTCAATATTCGCAGCATAGAAAGTGGCACACAATGCGGCTCCATTACCGCTCGGCGCGCTACGTATTTCCGGCATCCAAGCCGTCTCTACAGACTCATTAAATGCGGCCGCGGGACTGCCTGCCTACCACCAGTCTCTTCAATTACCGCTCGATTATCTGCACCCTTCCTCGGGACTCGGTTCCATCTTATCAGATTTCCATTAAACATTTTAAACAATGATTAGGATAAGTTGGGAAATGAAAAGCGATGAGATGAGTGACTATGACTTCAGATGAATTAAGATAATATGTGGTTTATACGTGTAAGTATTCAGCCCTCTTAATTTTCAATCTAATGAGTGTGAGATGAAACGGCACTAATGTTTTGATCTAAAAAAACATTCTTAGTTCACTTACCTCCTTCAAAGTTTCACCCCGCAACGAAGCCTGTTCGTCTGGTTGTAAGATACGTAACTTTACAAAGCATATCATCGCAGCCTTTTCCACGCAAGAATGCGCTTCTTTCGAGCAGTACGCGATCAACTTCGAAAGCAGAAGACCTTCGTCCACGTTTGGAAACTGGTGCTTCAGACGCTTGATCCCGTTGGCTCGTGCGGCCAGCATTGAAACAAGGACGCACTCGCTAGCTGATCCCTAAAAATTGTTCAAAATAAATCACTTGACTTTTTAAGGCCTTGGAAATTACTATTTTCAACTGACTAGGTGGAAAAGTACAAGTCCTGAGTGGCTCAGGCAATGCAGCGTTTCCTAGTTAAAAATTGAATATCCTTACATTAATAACACCACCGCCTTTGCTACCTTCTTCAAATGCTAAAAAAGCTGGTGGGAGACCGATTGCTTTACCTGAAAAAAAAAACTTTGCTCAAACTTGTTCTGGGTTTACTTTATATGCAAAGGTGAACAAAACTTACCCATCCAATCCAACATAATAATTTCTAACTCTGTACAAGCTGGGCTAGCTGCCTGTAAATACAAAAATATATTAGTTTATACTTCTGTTAAAAACAGGGTTCAGTCATTTAATTCACGTTCCTAATACCCAAGAGTAGTTTCTTTTTATGTTTGATTTTGGACCAATAACCTATTTATATGACCCTGGCTTAGATACACAATGTTACTAACACAAAATCAGGCCCTGGAGCCTGGAGATAAGTTCGCTTTTCCTAAATCTCCCAGCCTAAGCTACAAGAGCTACGAATCCGCTACGAGGCCTACGGAATACGTAGCCAGTGCTACGAAAACGTAGTTTTGAGTTCAAACTCAACTCTCCAACAGAAAGTTTCATACTGTTTAGATTTAGACTTACAGTCACAACTAAACTAAGACTCAATTTAGACTTGAGAAAACTTGCAGAATACGAGCCTAACGCTTTAATACTGAATCTCCATCTCTTCGGGTAAGGTAAAATAGAGGCAGGGCAACTGGGCAGGAGGGTGGTGTTCATGAGTGATGTTTCAGTATTCGGTTTATTTAGCAAACATTTGTAACTCGATATGAATACGATACAAAGCTACAAAATAAAAGTTTCAGGAATAAAATGTCTAAATCCCTAAATTCACCAAAGCCCCGTACCCCCGCACTATAGTGCATAATTAAAAAGCTATTACAGTGAGAATCAATACGGCTGCAATCGATTGCATGGCCTGTCTTGTCTTTACTATCTATTTAGAACACTACCAGCTACATTCGGAAACTATTAGCTACTTAGTAAGGTATCTTGTTAGTCATTCATTACTAATTGGTAATTATGTCAGACCTACGTCCAGCAGTGGACTGATATAGGTTGATGATGATGATGATAGAATAGAATAGAATAGAAAACGTTTATTTTGTGTCATAAAAAGAATCATACATGAGTTCAGCATAAGAATAAAAAAAAAAAATAGAGATCTAATATTATGACAACAAAATCGGTCGTCACTCAGCTTAAGTTGTAGCAGCATGGGCACTACTACAACGCTGGTATTCTGTGACGAATGATGAATTATGTCAGCATTTTCCATCTTTTGAGTGCGGTTGTAAGGAGTAGAAGTGTCTTTTGCTTTTGAGTGTGGAGTAGGTAAAAACAAATATATCCACCAAATGCAATGATGTCTAAAAATACGTGTTTGACTAACTGTCAATTCTTGGCAATTTAAATTGTCTATGCACGGTAGACAAATTATACGTTGAAAATGGATTAGCCAAAAATTGTATTTCATTTAGAAGAAATAGTCGACGCTGCGAATCGCGTTTTTGAAACAACTTTTTCAAAAATTCACTAGTGCACGGTCGCTGTCGAACCCACACTAAGTTATCAAGGCGTGGTCGACCCCACTAGACCACAGCTACTAAGAAGTTGATAGGTAAGTTAGTTACTATTTGGTTACTATCGCTGAATTGACATAGGAACCGCGACCATTCTGTACGAGATAATATAGAACATTGAAACTTGTATGTAATAAGATAAATAAACCTTTAGAGCTGAAACTAGTTTGATTATACAACTCGCTCATTTTAGCTTCAGGACATATTACCTACCTACTCATAATTTGTAGTTTATGAGTAGAGTATCCTAACCTCTTCTTCCACATAATTGCTTAGTTACAAAATTGCTAATATGACTTTTGATAGAAATTTATTAAATACTAGCTGATACTCGCGACATCGTACGTGTGCGAAACATTCCACCAAAATATCTGTCAACTAGTATACGATGAACCTCGTGTCAAATGCGGCTTTTGGTTTAAAGAGGTCAAGCTGTATCTAAGAATCCACGTCGTTGATTTCAATAAAATATAACCTATGTTTCAATCCGGGAAAAGGGATACCATTCAGAAACCCTTTTCCCGGATTGAAACATAGGTTATATTTTATTGAAATCAACGACGTGGATTCTTAGATACAGCTTGACCTCTTTAAACCAAAAGCCGCATTTGACACGAGGTTCATCGTATACTGGTATTAGAAGTTTCATTGAAATTGGTCCAGTAGTTATGGCGTGATCCGCGAACAAACAAACAGACAAACTCGATTTTCGGAATCAGAATTTTTTATTTAGTAGATCTGCATATTTAGTTTACCCATATCTTTAATTTCAGTTTTTGGCTTTTTTACAGTTTTATAATAGTAGGTATATAGATGGGTAAGTAGGTCACAATCATAACATATTGGCCTACTTTAAAAATGCACATTCACGAAACAGGGATTCTTAAAATTAATATTAAAATGTATCGTTATTTACAACAAAGATGACTTACAAAAAAATGCAATCAACATTCACATATTCTACATTTAAAACTACAGTACCACGATATTTTGATAAAGACACTTGAGTTTGTAATTCGTTTTCGATCAATCATGGTCGTGACATGCGGAAATCTAGTGCATAGAAAAGCTTTTACGGCATTTAATTTTTTGAGGGTTTGTCTCACGAATATTCTACCACCTTTGCTACAGTCGTGAAGCCTACTTGCTGCATTATTGATATCCATGTGAAGTTGTAGAGCTAATTTAATAGTTAGTTACGGTTAATTGGCAGAGCTTACTTCGTTTTACGTCACGGCTTTTTTTTCTACTAGATAATCAACTTTCATGACTGAGGTAGTCTATTACATGAAAGTAATGGTTTAAAAATAACCCTATTGCATTCTAAATATTAAAGTTTCACATACTCTTGAATTGTAACAATAACGTTAAAAAATCTCATGATTTGTGGCTTAGGTAAGCAATTAGGTACATGTTTCTATAAATAATATTGAGACATCAAAGATGTATAATGTAACCAAGAATGTAACCTGTAAAATTTCTTCTGACTAAGTTTTGTACCCACTTACCCATGAGAATCCAATGCACCCGATTCCGGCCGATAGCATATCCCCCAAAATCGACGGATAAGCATTTCCTGCCGGGAAATAAGCGTGGAACCTAGGATGCTGCCAGTGCGTCACCCCTGGCATGATCTTCTTTTCCACATCAGTCATCACATCATCCCAGGCTTCCGGGTAGTGCGGAGCTTCAGCCGGCAGCGCGGCGCGAAGATACCCTGGCTCCACGGAAGGAACGACCCGCCGCGAATTCAGCGTGTTCATATACGTGCAAATATAATCGACCATTTCTTTGCCACGGACGCGGAACTCCTCGACATCCATGGCTGTGGTTTTGCGCTAAGTTTTTGAATTAAAAGTTAGAAGTTTTTCTAAGTTTGGTGGATGGTGGTTCGATGTCAGCGGCGCAACGGTCTCCGGCTGACTCGACGGCCGCACCAGCACTCCTGCGGTCGAGGGTGGTGGCGGGGGGAGGATGCGAGCGTGAAGGCGCTCGCTACAACTCATGGTGGTTGTGCCTCAAGGTATAAGAGGTAGCATAACAAACAATATACCTACATTTCAAATCAAATCAAAAGACCAAGTGGACCAAGCTAAATATGGTAAAGATTTCAATGTTTAAGTATTTTTTGCACACAACTAAATGTCTTTTTAATTATACGGACGCATTTTTGGCTTATTCCAATAATCCCCGTTAACAATCCCCGTTACGAGTACGCATCGGCGTCAACAGGGATTTGTGAACTAAAAAGTTTATTAAAAATAAAATACCTATGAGAATCCTGTTTTTTACTTTGGCTACTTTCTTCTAACATGCATTCCCAAACACTAACATACACGGTTGAAAAGGTACACCTTTCCTTGTGCTTCCCGCTCCGCTCGTGTCATATGTCCTTGCGTCCGCCGCCGCGCCGGCCAATGATACGCGCCGCCGCCACCCGCCCGCCCTCTATGCCACTTCATTGTGTCAGCTGAATGTTTCCCAAGTATTCGACTTTTCACATCATTCTATTTTTTCTTAGCTAATGTGGCCTATTGTAGACTTATTTTATATATTCTACTTGCTCTACTATAATGGAGCTGTTTAATTATTTTTTATGCCGTAGCTGGCGGACGAGCAGGCGGGCCACCTGATGGAAAGTAGTCACCGCCGCCCATGGACACCTGCAACACCAGAGGTGATACTAGTGCGCTGCCGGCCTTTTAAGAGGAGATAAGCCCGCCTTTTGAAGGACCCCATGTCGAAACTCCGTGGGAAAACCGCAGAGGAAATTAGCCTAAAATATAGGTACCTAACAGTTGACTATAGCAGACTATTCTTACCACAGAGTAACTGTTCTTACCCAGGGTAGAGCTCATCCTCAGTGTATGTGTTCTGGAAGATAATTCATTCGCTAGTTCCGTCACTTTTTTCCCAGAAAAAAGTATCGTTTTCTGAATAAAATTGGTGTAGTGTAAGGGCAAAACTAATATTTCCCATTGAGTTAAGTACCTAGTAGGTGCGTTTTTAATAAGATACTACACATACTCGTGCTTTGACACATAACGGGTTGTCTCATAAGAAGGTCTTGTATTATTTGTGTGACATTCCAAAGATTATATACATATTTTATCAAATTGTTACTTTCTGCTACGTTGTTCTTCGTGCGACTTATCTAGGTGCCATTTGCCAGCCATAAATAAGGAAATTAGAACTTGGGAGATGTTTAACTAACACCTAGGAATTGAATAATCTGCAAAAGCAGTGAAAATAGAGGGTTATAAATAATTTAAATCTCGTTAAATTGGTGAAAGGGAACACTTGTCTCTGAAGAGTCAGTGAGTGCGGCGGCATGAATATTCAGTGCCCATCCCTTCTCTGGATACTGGAAGTATCCTAGCAGGCCGCAGATTGCAACGTGTTCCCACTAAATTATACAAGAAACTTTCAGCGTCATGAGTACTTTTCACCACAATGATTTTAGTTTCAGAACAAATTACTTTCCGGTATGTAGGTAGGTACGTTTTTTACTAATGTTCGTTGCCTTCACAGAAAGAAGATGGTTTTGGTACCTTGTGAAAGACTACTAAACTGTCATAAAATTAAAATGTGTGCACGGAAAATGAACAAAATAGCACTTCGTTTTCATAGGCTACGAATTCGTTTTCATAGGCTACGAATATAATTTTCACGTAGAGGTGCTACGGCGTAGCATTCCGCACCAATTTTGTGGCAACTATTGTCTTTTTTTCTATTTAACACAACCGACTCGCTGCGGATTTGCAGAGGCCAATACCGTCTCAAGTAAAATCACCGTCAAGTTTGGAATTAAACATTTAAAAATTGATTCTCATTGAAAAATTCATTCCATTTCAATAAATCGACGGTATCGTTTATGATCTGATCGTAGCCAGCTCAATAGGGAATCGCTGGTCGAGGCACGCCAAGGAGTCGCCGGCTCGACGCTCCCATCGGAATGCACATTCTTCCTCGCCCGGGAATACCAATGCCATATTATGTGTGATCTTCAGAGAGGTATAAAAAACCCTGTGCGACTAGAACAGTAGATGAGGCATACTAACGCCTAGTGCGTGTCACCCTTATGAGAGAACGCGCAGGATTTATGCAATAACTACATCTTCATAGCAATCCTTGCTCACGTTTATCGCTTGAAACGTTGCTGCTCTTACCATGATTCTGGATTGTTTTGGTTCGATAAAGATTCGGTACTACAGTACCTATATGAGTTATATAGCCAAATATAATCGATATTGTATAAGAATTAGAATAAATAATGTAGGTAGGTGCTACTTTCTATGTATCGATAACTAGATCAAAATTATTTTCAGGTTACATCCAAAGCATTCATTTTACAAAACTTATAAGTACCTACTTACTGTTGAAATGTATCAAGTAGGTAGGTAATAGTGCAAAGTTTCTATTTTTTTTATTTTTAAATTCGCACAACAAATCTTATCCATAATTTTCCCAACTCTACAGCGGTCGGAGATCCTTTATTGAGCCGTACATCTATAATAACGCCTCCGTAGACATCTTAGTCGCCGTTTATAAACGCAGATCACGTATTTAGGTATTTACCACTTGAATTATTCTGCGTCCAACTTAATTCGGTATCGAGTGTGTCTTCACATAGAACTTTTGTGGTATAGGGTATAATTACCTTAAAAACCAAAAATGCAGTAGGGATGTTCTTCAAATTGAAATAGTTTGAAATGGTTCTGACTTTGCAAAACTTTGTAAAACTTTATGGTCATTCAATAAGCGCGGTTATAAAATCTATAAAAGTATTTTCAAAATATTTAGTTACTAACGGTTTCTTGTTTCTATGGTATCATGGGATGATTATGCAAGACCCAGGTCTGAAGATCTCGATCAAGTTTTCATGAGTAGCCCTTTTCCACCTTGTTCAAATAATTTGGATCCCTGTTTGGCTGGTTTTTCATCAGAAATTTCAATGTGCTACGCTGCTGTCAGTTCTGTAGTTCGAATTGAGCATGTAATAATTATCTATAAAATTCGTCAAAACAAGTACCTAAGTACCTAGTAATCTAAATAGGATGCGCCAATAATCATTGAGAACAGACTAAATTATCCAGAAATGATACTTACCTACTAAACATTTCTTAGAACAAACGTTGCCAAAGTTTCGCCTGAATCGATGAACTTACGATCCCATTGCATGATCAATACCGAACTCTGGCCCGTAAAGTAAAAAATAAATAGTAGATTATTATACAAGGGGATAAAGCAGTGTCTTCTGTCGCGGGTGACGATTTAAATCGCGAGCGTAACGAAGGACTCGAAGTTTACTCCCGAGCGTAGCGAGGGTGTTAAAAACCTAAATCACGAGCGAAGCGAGGGATTTAAGACGAGTCCTGAGAGTAGCGAGGGATTTAAGTTCACCCAAGACTAAGACAGCTTTATCACCGAGGAAAATACTCTACTTTTCGTACCATTAGCGAAAAAATTAACACAATAATAATATGAGATAGCATTTTAGAACATTAACTTATTTATAAAAATAAATTAAAATAAACTTAACGTTTATGTATTTGAAGAAAACAAAAACGCGGCATTTTCCTAGACTAATATTTATTGTCGGAAAAGCAAAGGCATCAAGCTCATACGGCCTGCATAATAAATGCGTATTCCTTTTTCAAAAAGATGTATAATGCTTTGTATACAAACTCAATGGTGTAAACACAGATGTAGTTCAGTATAAATTGTATTCCAAATTTAAATCACTTTCTCCCCCTAGAGGATGAAAGAAATCCAGTACAATTTTCTCTCCCTGTTTTTAACAGATTAAAAATGACTATTGTTATGTTCGCTTTTTGTGGCATAGAATGTCACTTTTTTGAGCAAGTGGTACGAAAACATCTTATTCTTGAAAATGGAGTTGGAAGGTGGCTGTTGGATGTTAATTCAAACGACGAATTTTTAAACAAAATCTTATTATGAAATAAATTGATTCTTTCCGCGTTCCTGCCTATTTGGAACGGGAGACATGGGAGTCTCAACTGATCGACCACGGTAAAACAATTTAGGCGGCTCTTCCAGTAATCGAATGAGTCGCAAGGAGGTCGAGCAAGCCTCCGCATTCCGAACAAATTACTGAAAGCAAACTCAATAATGTCTAACGTTTTATTTTATTTTAAACTCATCTGTAAGACTTTCTAGGCAAATAAATAACGCCTGAAGATTCTTTTTAATACAGTTGCTCAAAAAAAGGCGTATATGCAGGGACGTATAGCGTTCGGGATGTGGGCTATTACACACTCGTGCTTGTGCTCGTGCTGGTTTTTTACCTTTCCCGAACTAGTGCGTTCTCTTTCCCAACTGTCAAAATAATGTCTATTAAAAAGAAAAACCAACCATGAAGTTTTTACTAAAAAAATTCATAGAACTTTTTATGATTCATGCAAATACGTATATTTCTAAAAAGAAGCTACTAATTGGTTTCAATATCAGATTTAATGATTTGATTGAATTAGTTAGGTTAGGTTTCATTTCATCTCATTAAATTTCATTTTCATTTCATATCAATAAAAAAATTCTACTGAAGACTTGGCTGTATGGGCATAGTTCCCTTTGCCTACCAGAATGGGTGAAGAAAAAAAAATCTCTGCTTATATTCTACGGTTGGCGCCATTTTTCAGAAATTTTCTTTTTATTAAGTTGCTTTATTTTTTCGCAACTGTATTAGATTCTTTACACGGAATCTATTAATTATTAATGAGTTGGGTTTTTTTTTTAAATGCTCGTTCATTAGCTAAGTAGGTAGGTACCTAGGTAAGCATATTGCTTCTTGCTAAGGCTTAAACTTACTTATATAATTTTCTCCAACGCTTTCGAATTCGAACAATTGAAAACAAATGGAAAAGTTATCGAGGAAAATATTTTCTGCTATAATTTACCATCAGCGTCTGCAAACACCACAAACGAGCGGCATAACATCTCCGACAGATTTTTATGACATCTCAAAGCCGGCGTTCAATAAATATCGAGGAAATAAAAGGTGAAGTCGTAGTGGGAGACTCGTTGAAATCTAATTTCGCGTAACCATAACGAAACGGGCACTCGAGACCGATGAGCCATCGTCAGCAGATGCCCGGCTCATATCAATTCCTAATTGAGGCGGAAATTCTTCGCTCGAACGCTTCTTCTGAAAACCTCGACGTTTACTCTACCATTCTTTTTTACGGCTCACTGTTCACAACACCGAACTTAAAGTAAGAAAAATTTAAGGAAATTTTCTGTTGGCAGTTTTTATTTTAAACTGACTGGATCTAAGTGGGGTTATCTAAGATACTTAATTAAGTAAATGCCTATTTAACTAGTGGGGCAACTCTAAGCTCCAACGCAGACAGTAGGTAGATAATCTTGATTACTTGTCTTCAATATTTACAGGATCATCGATCACATTATCACTATCATCATCGCCATAGATGACCACTGGTTCGTCATTTCGAGAGTACGGTCCTTCGTTGCACTTGGGGCCGACACATGAAAAGTTATCGAATTCGCAGTACTCGCCCATCACAGTCTGAAAAGAAAAGAACTTGAGAAAGCTACAAAAATTAACAAATAATAAATAGATAGATAGATAGATAATACTTTATTGTACACAAGGATTAAGTACATAAAAATCTTAAAACCAAGTATAGTACAATGGGCGGCCTTATCGCTGAAAGCGATTTCTTCCAGGCAACCGTAGCATGGAAAGTAACGAGCGGAGCGGTAACGGAAGGCGGTGCACAAACAATGTAATGCAAAAAAAACTGTCAAAAGAATGTTATGTACCTTACACTAAACTTACAATAAATAAGCATCTTGTAGGTTTATGGTCTAGCTAGATTCTATGGAATAAACTTTTATGAAAACGTAGTAGATAGATATTTTTTTTAAATGTTACATAAAGGTGGGTACTTAGGTACTTATTTTTACCTACCAAAAATCTACTTTTTAAATAAAAAAAATTACCCACAAACGTGTCAAATTCTGGAGGAGCTAAATAAATCCATAATGTAGGTAGTAACTAATACCGGGGTTTGAAAGAATTTGTACCTATTTACTATGTATTTGGCTTACGTAAGGGACTGGAACGATCCTTGTCTTGCCATATAAAATCATACCTTGGTTGGATGTTCGATATCAGGAGCCGAGTTGCAGACACAATGACCGCAGACGCATTCGCCTCGTCCAGAGCACTCGGTCCCTTCAGTAACCCCTGGTGGATAGCACTGCAAGTCCATTTTGCCTCCGGCACAAGAACACTCTGCATTCTCCTCGAAGCTCACTGAAATTAACATGTAACCCGAGTGGTAAGGTCTACTTGACTGAATACCTACTTTCATGAAGCGCACGATACCTATTTTAGTAATTAACTTACGTCCATAGTCCACGTGTCCAATACTTTCGTTCTTGCAGTCATTCGCTAGCAGCTGAGAAAAACACTTGTTTTCCGTTTGACACCAAGAGCAGTGAGGTAACTGCAGGCAATCGACGCAGGATTTTTTCACGCCACAAACCCAGTGCTCGTTCAAAGCGAACGGACCCCTTGCTGTAACAGTAACCACTGTCAAAGAAACAAAAAATATCAGAAAATACATTTTCGCAAGTAAGATATGGTCAGCTTGCTCCGACAACACCGCTTGTTCTAAATAACAGTATAAGTAGATAACTGTTAGCCATGACTTATATGTAGGTACCTACCTACTTATTTATATCGCAATGATAACCTTTAGATCTTCGCTGTGGAGCAAATAAACTATGCTCTTCTCAATAATTGATGATGAGTAGTAGGTAGGTAGGTGTACCTACCTACACTAACTACTTATGTTACGTACCTATACGATCTAATTAACTTACATACGTAACTAGGTAAACACCCACTATCCCATCACTAATTTAATAAATTCGAAAGTCTAGCTACCTAATAGATGTTTAGTTTCAATAAAGCCAAAACCACTGAACCAGTTTCGATGAAACTTGGAAAATATAGGTATAGTTCGGAACCTGGATTAACACATAGTAGTCATAGTAGGCTTACAGATCGCGCGGCGAGAGTTTGGCTTTGACCGTTATTGCGCAGAAATCAGAAATTGGGTATCAACGGGCAATTGGCTGGGTGCGGGGCTGCGCAGTAATCCCCTCCACCGAAGGTCAAAGCCAAACTCTCGCCGCGCGATCTGTACATACATTTTTATTAACTAAAAAACGGAATTAGGTGTGGCGCCACATAAAGCCTTGGTCTCGCGATCGTAACGCACAACGCTGTGGCGTGCAGCACAACGCAGAGTACCCGCGTTTGCTCCTCGCCGGCCGCCGCGGCTGACGCAGACTGCGACGTAACAAAAGACCATAACTAGACGTTTTCCATACAATTATGTGTCCGGCGCTGCATTCTGCATACCGCTGCGTTGTGCGTTACGATCGCGGGACCAAGACTTAACTACCTAGATGCCACTGAATATGAATAATACCTACTAGTAGGTAAGTAGTTCGCCCCGAAGCCCCGAGCTGAGATCTCGCGGTGTTCCCGATAAAATTATGCCTCAAATTTCTCAAAATTTGTTTTCAGAGCTGATGAATATCCTCGTAACTTGCAAACGGCATCACCAGATAAATCATCTTTTTTACGAACGCCGTCAAACTAATAACACCCCTTCCGTTTTTCAGTCGGTTAAAACCCAACTGAAAAACTAATAAATACCTAGGTAGGTATATCATTTAGATAAAAACGGTTTTGGAATGTCAAAACAAAGCCCTATCTTAACCCCACTTTATATTTTTTTACAACTTTTTTTTTACTCCCTCGGACCTTTATAACTTTACAACCCCTTGACTTGATCGATCTACTTCTAAGATATGGATAAACTAAATATGCAGATCTACTAAATAGACGATTCTGATTCCGAAAATCGGGTTTGTCTGTTTGTTTGCGGATCACGCCTAAACTACTGGAACAATTTCAATGAAACGTGAACCATTCGGAAGCCCTTTTTCCGGATTGAAACATAGGCTATATTTTATTGAAACTAAAGACGTGGATTCTTAGATACAGCTTGACCTCTCTAAACCATAAGCCGCCTTTGGCACCGAGATCCATCGTAAGCTGGTTGACAGATATTTTAGCGGAATGTTCGCACGCGTACGAAGTCGGGTATCAGCTAGTTATTTTACGAACCTACACTATCCAATAGACCTACCAAATTCTGTGTAGATTGGATCAGAGAACAGTATTTGACAGTATGAAGGTAGCAGCGCCACACTAGCGCACTAGCGCCAACTAGCGCCTTAGATAAACACGAAAAACCAAGAACAAGAAGTTGAAGCACAAAGTCATAGAAAAAAAATCTCAAACTTAAGGTAACCGCACTAGGGCGGAACGCGCCGCTTACTAGTATTATATAATCTGTGCTATAACGCACTAAGCGGCAGCGGAACTGTCGCGTCGCTCCGCTGCAGTGCAGTTCCGCCCTAGTGCGGTCTAACCTTAAATGTACTAGCCATACCGCACTACGCGGCAACGGAACTGCACTGCAGTGGAGCGTCGTCGCGTCGCGACAGAGTTGGGCAACTAGGCAAAGTTGACGCGCTGTCGCGACACGCAGTTCCGCTGCCGCTTAGTGCGTTATAGCACAGATTATATAATACTAGTAAGCGGCGCGTCCGCGACACTTGCGAGGCATCCATCTATATTATACTAGCTGTAGCGCCCGCGGCTTTGCCCGCGTGGTAGGTACTCAGTTTTAAAGCAACATATAAACTATGCTTCCCGTTGACTTGATAGCGAGATCTTAAGTAGGTACCTACTACCTACTTAGCTACTTCTTTAAATGTGGCTTCAGAGGCTGGTATTTTTACCTAGGTACGCTATCTCCCTTCCTACCTTTCGTAGGTATTTTATTATTTTGTAAGGACATGCTAAGTAGGTACCTAAGCTTGAAACAAACCAATTTATCCATACAAACTTTGACAAATAATAGCACAGCGAAGTAGTGTTGTTTTTTTTAAATTCAGTTCTTATTTATTTAGTTTGATGAATATAGGTACGTGCCAATTTTGGTATTTATAACTTCAAGGAATACGATTTTTCATACTAACGTTTAGGCCCAGTTTGACCCAATCAGGGGTTAAATTTGTTGAAATCCCGTCTTAGCGGATGCCTATGGCATGTAAAGAAAGTACATTCCAAATTTTAGCTCTAGCTTTAGCGGTCTGGCCTGGAGTGTGATAGGTAAGTCAGGTCCCTCTTCTTTTATATATATATACAGTCCACAGCAATTTCATCCATCGCGTTTAGTGGTTGCTAACCGACTGAGAGATAAAATGCCGCGCTGCTGCAGTTCTAGTGCGTTATACCGAACTACATTGAAAACGTCGCGTCACTGCGCTGCAGTGCAGTTCCGCCTTAGTGCGGTCGTACCTTACAAGAGCACAAAGTAGGGTAGGTACCTACTACCTACCTACATTTGAATTCGAATTGTGACATTTTTTGAAACAACATGTTGGTACTATTGGAAATAGAGTAAGTTATCTGTAGTATTCTGTCATAGACTAGCTAGATCATAGAGATGAGAAGTTAAGAAAAGGTTCACTCTAATTCACTCACCCCTATGTGTTCAACTCATTCGTTCTTGTCTTCCCTATTTATTTAATCGTATGACAATCAATAGGCGCAAACATAATAACAAATCTTAAATTAAGTACTTAATAGCAAGGTAACATAACATAACTTAATAACATAACATCTAAAAAATAACTTAACAACTTTACTAAAAATCAATGTTCAGGGACTTTAGCCAGGTTATTGCATCGGGCGGTAGGTCCATTAGGTCACTCCATGGACCTGGGTAAGAGTGGATGGTACAACGCTGAAAGATGTGTTCCATAGTTTGGTCTTCCTCACCGCATTCACAGAGTGCCGAATCCGACCAACCCCACTTTTGTCTAAAGAAGTTACAACGAACGGCCATGCCCTGTTCGAAGTCTGTTGAGGCGACACCAAAGTTTACGGGGCAAGGCAAAACCCCTGGGCTTGACAGTAGGGTCGATGGACTCGCTGTGTGTGTCCCTACTGTTCTCAAGCCATTCTCCCCTCCAAGTGCTTGTGTTACAACCTCCAGCTTCCGTCGTCAATACCTAATACGAAATAACGTAGTATAGTTAATCTTTTAATTTAAAGCATTGATATCAAATCATTCATGTAATATTTATCTAGTTGTATTTTTATAATCAATCGAGTAGTTTTGATATCTAATTAACCTTATCTATTAATGATTGTGTAGTACAATTTATGTTTCTTGAGCTGGCAACTGGTTGGATATGATAGTACAGAAATTGTGAGGGTAGGGTTGAATAATTTTAATTAGAACAGAGATCTTTGGGAGGAATAAACACAATCTTGGAATTTATCTGCGTGTTGCTCTTCATCACCACTGACTCCAATTTCCTCGTCGTTTCACCTCAGAAGTGGGATGAACCATTGAGAAAATGCTGGGTCCATATCGGCACGGATTAGGAGATAGATGGAAAAGAACTTCAAGTGAATCGTCTGCAGGCGAAGAAACCATCCAAAATGTCGAAGATTTTTTTTCTAAACCTGAATAAGAAACTAAACCAACCAAAAAACGAAGAGTCACTCATCTCGATGCTGAAATCATTCCAAAATTCGATCCAGGGAAGAAAACAACAAATGTGAAGGGCTGGCTAAATAAAATAGATCAGCTGGGAGATATGTATGAGTGGGACCAACGTGATCGTATTTTCGTCATGCAGATTCGTCTTCGTGGTGCCGCTAGAGAATGGTACGATGACTTAGAAGATTATGCAGTCACTTGGACCCAGTGGAAAGAAGACCTGTCACGCGCATTTCCACGCTCCACAGATTACGTTGATCGACTGGAAGAAATGCTTGCTCGCAACAAAGGGAACGAAGAAACCATGACGAAATACTTCCACGATAAGATGTCACTTCTTAAAAAGTGCAACTTGGAAGGTGATGCTGCTATATCCTGTCTCATTCGAGGACTACCGGCTGAACTACGAGCGAACGCAAAGGCCTACAGCTGTCAAACTCCAGAAGAACTTTACTACGGATTTTTATCTTCGCTGGAAAACTATAAGAAAATGAACGTTGACGCTTCAGAAACGAAATCAACTTGGCACCGAGGATCATTTATGCCGAAAATATGCTTCAACTGCCGCAAGACCGGACACGAGGCTCGGGACTGCCGCCTCACACGCTGTCATATCTGTCAACGTCTAGGTCATGCTGCCACTGCCTGCTGGTTTGCTGCTACTACGTCCGGCACCGGATCCGGATCAAGGGAGGTCCAGACATCCCAACCTTAACGCAATATTCAACAGGTACGACAGGTTTCTTGCATCTCTTACGAAATTTTGACCGATAACTACATGAAGCGTGTCACAATTAACGATATTGCGGCGATTGCTTATATTGACACTGGCAGTAAAGTAAATATCATTAGGTTACGAACCGTTGAAGTCTTGCAACTAAAGATTTCTCATTCAAATGTACTAATGAGAGGTTTTGGTGGCTCTCAAATTGTGTCCCTTGGTAGAGTAACAATTCCGCCTGCATATTGATGATGTACACCTTGAAAGCTAAGCAGAGATAACTGAAGCGGATCTGAGGAATATCGATATAATCGTAGGTCAACCCGTTATCAACCATTCAAGTGTGACTCTTATTGCTAATTCTAAATTAGTTAAGTTAGTTGCTAGTATTGATGAGCAAACTTTGATCCACGAATTATCGAATATAAAACTGACGAATGATGATTACTTAGAAAAGGTCCCACTACTCTTGGCCAACGATTTGAATTTGCCACCGGGAGCTAGGTACTTGTGATATATTTGCGCAAGTGACACAGGGCATTGACTCAGAAAATGTACTTATAACGCGACCCATCGTTCATAGTCTGGGTTAAGAGTCCTATTTCATACCACAGTCAATTTTGACAAACAAAAATCTATGTTTGCAAGTTACGAACCTGGGTGATTCTTGTTTGTGTTGGACTGCAGGTAGGCTTCTTACTCGAGCTGACTTTTACGAAAAGACGGAGGTTTTTAAGGTTTTGGATGAACGCGACTGTAATACATTGCGCGGTAATAAAATACAAAATAAGCTCATTGATTCTGCAGAAGTAGATATAGGAGATATCGAAGAGAATCATAGTAAACAATTATTGAATTTACTAAATCAATATAGAGAGTCGTTTGCCGAGTGTAGTAGTGAGCTTGGGTGCACAACTTTGATTGAAATGCACATATCAACAACAACTGATGTGCCTGTTTTCAGCAAACCTTGGCTGTCGTAGAATCCTTAAAACGTTTTCGTATATACCTAACCGGGATTCTAGTTAAAGTAATCACCGACTGTTCCGCTCTAAGGAGTGCACTAACAAAAAAGGACTTGGTTCCTCGTATTGCTCGTTGGTGGCTCACTATACAAGATTTTGACATTGAAATTGAATATCGTCCTGGGAATCGCATGCGACACGTCGATGCCCTCAGTCGCAACCCCTTTGACTGCACCGTGCAAGTGCTTATCATCGATGAAACAGATTGGCGCATTACTTTGCAACTTCAAGACGAACATACTCAAAGTAATATCAGGCAATTAGACGAGAAGACCAATAATCCGGACATCATAAATAATTATGAAGTACTTGATGGATGCTTATTTCGCAAGACAATTCACGGTAATAGGTTTGACATACCAAAACTATCAAAGTGGAGTTTGCTACAAAAATACCATGACCGTGTTGGTCACCTAGGGTTTGATAAGTGTGAAAAAGCCATAAAGACACAGTTTTGGTTCAAAGGTATGACTAGGTTTATTCGAAAATATATAAACGCTTGCTTGCAATGTGCCTATGCCAAAGGTAATTATGGTAAACTGGAAGGCGAGTTACATCCCATTGAAAAACCGCAAATACCAATGCACACTATTCACGCTGACCATTTAGGGCCTTTCTTAAAAACACGCAAGGGTAACATGTACATATTGGTTGTAATTGATTCTTTTACCAAATTTGTTTTTGCGAGGCCTGTAAGGAGTGTAGGCTCATTAGAAACTGTTAGGAACCTAAAAGAAATAATATCAGTTTTCGGTAATCCTTGTAGGCTAATTACTAACCGTGGTGTAGCGTTTACAAGCAGATATTTTAAAGAGTTTGTAGCTGAAAAACAAATTAAACATATCCTAAACGCGATTGCTTCTCCTCGTTCGAATGGTCAGGTAGAAAGAGTAAACCGATCAATTATAAACGGGCTCAACACTACGACTGAGAGTGAATGTACATGGGATGAAAAATTAGCTGACGTTGTATGGGGTTTAAATAACACTCCACATGCCATAACAGGTTACGCACCCTTTAATTTAATGTTCACACACAAAAACACGCTTTTACCTGCCTATCCTACTACAAGTAGAAGTGACAACCACCAAGACATGACAAACCAGTTAGAAGAACGTAGACAAAATGCTAAAGTGCGCATTGACAAATATATGACAGTCATGAAAAGTAGATACGACAAAAAACATAAAAGTTGTAGAAAGTATAAAGTTGGAGAATTAGTACTATGGAAGGGTGGCATGTCTCGCGATCATGCTACACGTGTAACAAAGAAACTAGGTAGTTGTTATACAGGACCATATAAGATAAGTAGGTAAAGCTGATCATTCCATAGATCGTTACACTGTTGAAAGCATAAAGGGCATTAAGGGCTATAGAAAGTTTAGTGCAGTTGTCCCTGGCGAAGCCCTGCGCCCCTATAAGCCTTCAGTCTCAGATAGTTCTTCGGGCTCTGACAGAGATGTGGATAGAGATGATCTCATCGACCTCCTAGAAAGTTAGAAGTAATGAACTATTGCGTACCTGAGTAACGAATTGTAATGAACATACCTACCTACGTACTTACACTAATGATGTAAACACATTACGTGAAAATAAAGATATTGTAAATAAAGTAAATAATTAAAAAAGAAGTACTAATTTAAATGTAAAGTAATTGATTAAGTTTGTAAGGTATGTTATAGTAATAATAAAGTTGTATGGCAGTTAAGACATTCAATTATTATTTATAAAAAATATAAAAAAAAACAAAGTAGGTACCTACCAGGATAGGTTTAATAATATCTAGTCAACTATGCTAGATCTGTGTGCCATAGAAAGCTGCTGATAAATAAGTTAACTTAATAATAAATATCTGGGTAACTACTAGATCTGTGTGCGACATGAATCTGCTAATAACCAAGTTAATAATATCTAGTCAACTGTGCTAGATCTGTGTGTGACATGAATCTGCTGATAACCAAGTTAATAATATCTAGTCAACTGTGCTAGATCTGTGTGTGACATGAATCTGCTGATAAACAAGTCAATAATATCTAGTCAACTGTGCTAGATCTGTGTGCGACATGAATCTGCTGATAAACAAGTTAATAATATCTAATCAACTGTGCTAGATCTGTGTGTGACATGAATCTGCTGATAAACAAGTCAATAATATCTAGTCAACTGTGCTAGATCTGTGTGCGACATGAATCTGCTGATAAACAAGTTAATAATATCTAGTCAACTGTGCTAGATCTGTGTGCGATATAAATCTGCTGATTAATAAGTTGATAAATGTATAGTCAATTATCTGTACTAGATCTGTCCGAATAATAAAATCTTTAAATATTCGACGTGATAGATTCCTATGATAATAGGTAACTGCTTTGGCCATATTAGGTGGAAAAACCCAGTGATTTGTTTTAGAATCATGTCATCATTAATCAATCAAAATCACTTTAATTTAGTAATTAATATATTTGACAAAAACAAGCTACCGCTTTGTATTATTTTGTTTCAGGCGTCAAGGGGTGCATCATTCAACTTTCAAGATCGGCGTGGGACACGGCCGATGCAGGATGGCCGAATGTTACAACCTCCAGCTTCCGTCGTCAATACCTAATACGAAATAACGTAGTATAGTTAATCTTTTAATTTAAAGCATTGATATCAAATCATTCATGTAATATTTATCTAGTTGTATTTTTATAATCAATCGAGTAGTTTTGATATCTAATTAACCTTATCTATTAATGATTGTGTAGTACAATTTATGTTTCTTGAGCTGGCAACTGGTTGGATATGATAGTACAGAAATTGTGAGGGTAGGGTTGAATAATTTTAATTAGAACAGAGATCTTTGGGAGGAATAAACACAATCTTGGAATTTATCTGCGTGTTGCTCTTCATCACCACTGACTCCAATTTCCTCGTCGTTTCACTTGCTATCTGGGAGTTCGTAAGATTTTCGGCAGTGACATAGGAGGGGTGTCGTGAATTTAAACGGATTGGTGGTGGGTAAGAGAAAACTTCGTGAGCAGGAAGTTCGGAAAGCGATTTAATTTTGTCAGCTTCTCTTTTCAGTGCGTGTAAACGGCGCAGGTGGGGTGGTTCTATGTGGCTCAAGACTGGAAGCCAGCGACGAGGTGTCGACTTGACTGTACCAGAAATGCAACGCATGGCAGTGTTCAATTTTGTATCTACTTTATGAACATGGGCGCTTTCCAGCCATACTGGAGAACAGTATTCCGCAGCTGAGTAGACGAGGGCGATGCCAGTCGTGCGGAGGCAGTCAGCAGATGTTCCCCAGGTTGTTCCGCAAAGTTTTTGCAAGATGTTGTTGCGAGATGACAGTTTTTGAGACAGTTTATTGAGGTGGTCTTTATATGTCAGAGATCTATCAAGGGTTACGCCGAGGTATTTGGGAGTTGCATTAAACTTAAGTTGTCCTCCGTTGAATTTGACTGTGGGCTCGTAATTTGCAAGGCTATTATTGAGATGGAAACACGACACTTCCGTTTTGCTCGGGCTCGGTATAAGTCTCCAAGATGCAAAGTATTTTGATAGGGAAAGTAAATCTGCAGTGAGGATGTTTTCGCTCGTTTTCATGTTTCTATTCTGGACTACTAAAGCTATGTCATCTGCGTATATAAATTTAGTGTCTTCCCTGTCATGGCGTCGTACGTAATAGGTGTAGCGAATAGGTTTCCATAATAAATAAGATGTATTAGATATAACTTTCCTAAGCTTAATAAAAGTATTTGATTGTGCCATGGAATTCTTCTTTATTCTATAGGTACCTAGGATTTTATTTTAATAGTTTTTCTTGTGTTATTGTGAGTATTGTTTTTTAATTTTGGTGTAATTTTACCCAATAATACTTAGGTCGTAACATAAAGTGTGAGCCATTGGAATAAATGTGTAAAGTAGTTTTTCTAAATGTGAAAATTCTATTCAGGTTTTGGAGGGAAAACCCACCATTTCCTCTTCAAAACAAACGACAGCCGACTTGACGAAGACTTGACTTGATTTATCATTTACGCAAGACAAACACCTAAACAAACTAACAAACACTTATCAAAGGGAAAAAACATAACGTTAGAGTCCTTTTCATCCAAGAAGTCCCGCAGACGCGGCGCTGTAGTCGACCTTAAGTATCATTTCTCGGGCAGCACTTTTAACAACTTTAGGCATTGAAAACAAGACTTTGATCACAGAAACCACTAAAAACGCACTAGCATCCGAACACATTAACAGCACCTGACAACTAATTTAAAATTTAGTTTTAAAGCTTAGTTCCGGAAATTTCCGCGGGACTTCTTGGATGAAAAGGACTCTAGACTAGGCGGTATGGTTTTAAAACTATAGCCTGCTCCGAGGAGCGGAAAAAAAGTAGGTACATACATTTTTGTTTGACATCTATGTATTCGAAATAATTTTGATTTCATGTCTCGTTGTATTATTTATTATAAATACAGTAGGTAGGTAACTTAAAGTATCGTGCTGTGCGTGTGTGGATGTTGGATGTCGACAAAAAGTAACATAGATAATTAAATAAAATGGAAAACTACTCAAAAGGGAAAAATGTGGAAGAAACGCTGGGGCGGGATCGTATACCATTCAAAGATCTACCTCAGAACTTTCTCTGGATGCAGGTACCTACTTATCATAACAAACAAATGTCAATAAAAGTACATCCTGCCACTCCACCTCTGCTAGTAGGTAGGTACCGCGCTCATTGCATTTCAAGACAAACCACATTTGCGAATTCAGATTTATGGATAATCGGTAGTTAGGTATAGTAAAAGTTTCTGAATATTTCAGGTAAAAGGGGGTAGCAGGCTGTCCAATCTTTTGTCACATGCATCTGGAGTCTTGGAGAATCAAGAAGCTTCAGTAGTGGTGTGGACTGGAGCTGGTGTGGGTATTGGCAAGGCCATAACTTGCGCTGAACTTACAAAAAGACAATTCAAAATACAACATCAAGTAACTAGACTCACATACAAAACGTAAGTACCTAACTCTTATTACCTAACCGATTGATTTCCAGGAAACAAAATAAACATGTAGGTGGTTAAAAATACAAAGCTTATTATAGTACCAAAAAAGTCTGCTGTCCCACACCAAATGCAATACCAGGCAAAAATTTATGGAACTGCTGGTTTTGGTTTCAAGAATGGTCTTATTATACTGTATTAGCATTCAGCACCAGACATCAGACCGCTCTGAGTTCGGCGACATCTACACAAGTAGCCACAAAAAGCTAATAAAAAAAAATAGACATCAGACTCAGGTATAATGATTTGAAAATGTTTCAGGGATGAAGAGTATTGGGACCCAAAGTTAGAGGGGTTAGAGAAGATTGTAGTGAAGCGACAGGTACCAGTTATCCATCTATTGCTCTCTGTTGAAAAGGAATTTGACACCAATCAACCTGGGTTAGTATTAGTAGATACCTATGTACCTACCTACCTCAGATCATTAGTCTGGAGCTATCTACCTACTTTTTCTTTGAATATTGTGTAGTTCGTACCTGCCCAAGTAAAATGGTAAACAGAACCGATCTATTTTATTTACAGTTACCAATCTCTGAATGGGAAAAAGTTTTGGCAAACTACAGTTACTAACTCCGAGACAAGAAGTAATCATAAAGGCAAAGCCAGGGGCAAAAAACATAACCAATACAAAGGCAGTAACAATAGGAATGAAAGATGACAAAAATTATGAAAAGATATAAAATTAGGTAATAAGATAGATGACGTTATATAATATGTACAATCTGTATAATATTATTATTAAATAAAAAGAAAAACAAGTTTTTAGTACTTTTTTCATCAAGTGGCCAGGTCGTTTTTATTGTTGCATTTTCCTAAAAAACTAGCAAATAAAATTGTTTATACAACCAAAAGAAAAAAGCACAAAATTAACTAAAACCGGTTTTAGGACATGAGTAAATATAGGTACAATGTTAACATGACATGTTATGTTAGTCCCGGTAGCCCTTCCCAGACCCATCCTGCCTACAGCAATGCAAATAATATATAATGGTTATTTATATACATAATCTAAAGAATAATAAAACTGGAACTGACCACTTACAAATAATTTAATAAGATATTAGATACAAGTATATATCCTAAAATTTTAGAAGAACATTCCACATACAGAACCAGTATGCCTTGTGTAAGTAAATAAACAAGTTCAAATGAATGAAAACACAAACATATATAACACAGACATGGAAAATATGTAGTGATGATTATGTATGAGATATCTATAATTGGCCACAGGGATCATTTAAGTCAATCATGATTATATTATAATATATTCAAAGCCATAATACATGATCCTTAGCCAACCCTGATAGCACCCAAATATTTATAAAAGAAGTTGAATCTCAAATAGGTGAGATTCCAAACCCAATATATTCCTTGTTTTGGATGAATCTTGTAAAGTACATCAGACATAGTGTCTGTGTCAGAGAAAAATTAACCTTACTCTAATTGATTGGTCTACTAAATATCAATCATTGAAGTTGTCCTAATTAAAATATAGTATTCAAATTAAAGTGCAAATTAGTACATACATCTAACTTTCACTGTACTTTACTAAGATAATATTTGAGTTGTCAAGGATAATTCAGTTCATTTTCAGTTAATTACTGATAAATGAAAATATAACTGCATCTACGCAGCTATTGAAACAGATTTCATGCTTCCGATTCACCCACCGGTGGAGCAATTGGTGTTTCATCATCCAGTTTGGGCAGAATAAGTATCTCCTTTGAAATTATGGAATACTTCGTCACAAAGTATGTGAATCGTTTACACAAATGAGTCTCCTTTTCAAAAGCATCAAATATTGACCTGTGATGGAAATAAGCGTGAGAGAATATTCTGTACACTCTCCTACAGACTGATCCCAGTTTGGCTACAGACGATTCCTTGATGCTAACTCTGAAAGTGCAAGACAAGATTAAACAGAATCATGTTTGTGCTCACTTATTGTCTGATAGGAAGCATGTTTTAGGCTTAAACCTGGGGCCTAATGCTCAGTTTCTCAAGAGTTTTTATTCAAATAGCAATGTCATATCTTGGATGATCAACATCCAGAGTAAAATCTCTGCTGAACAGAGCTTAAGGCCAGTGCCAAAAAATATTTGTATCATATACTTCTAAATGTATAAGTAAAAGATGCCAAACCAGTAATAAGACTAACCTGCTGGGAAAGTATTTGTTACTATTGAGCAGACATGCGGCTCCATCAAGAGTATGTCTGGTGTAGTCAATGGCCGGGCACTCCTTTGGTGTCTTGTGGGCTGCGCATAGGAATATCCACTGCTCTGTAGCAGTCATTTGAGTGCAAGTTTCCGGCTTACATTCTGCTTGTAGTCGAACAGCCAATCCATTGAGTTCCATGCAGAATTGGCTAAAATATAATGTAGCATGAAATTAATTATGGTAAAAGCAGCATCTAAAACAGGAACTTTATTTCTATATATTTACCGGAGATGCTCATATTTCCAAACTCCTTCATCTTGTGCATCAGGCATTTTCAAAATTGCCTCAAGATTCGAAGGATCACGTCGAATTGTCTGTTGAATAAATTGCTGCACTGCCAAAGTGCTGTCCATTTCCTCAAAAGGTTCATCCGGCCAGCGACAGAAATCCTATGAAACGGTAATAAAATATAAAGGTTTCTTCGTCTTTTGTAAAGAATATTGTACTTACCTATTATCTACGGAATAGGTAGGTACTTACCTTTGCCTTTGAACCGGGGCGATTGCGTCTCAATATGTCGAACTCTGCCATGTTTTTACTTTGTGTTATACTCAGAAACGAACGAAGGTAGGTAGGTATATAGATACCTTTATACTTTTATTATGTTGATTCACTTCTTTGCCGGTGGGTACGGTAATCGAATGATACTATTGTTCAACAAAACCATGAACGAAGCTATCTTAGCTATCTGCTCGTATCCGTCCCTCGCCGCCGCGCCGCGCCCGCAGCCATTTATTTATTTGCCCAGCCTTATTTCTACATACAAAACTTTATGCAAGGTGTTCTGTGGTTTTATGTATGTATACCTATTTACATTTGTGTGCGCAAAGTAATACGTATTTCCTTCGTAAGAAGAAGTGGGACTCCCATTCTACCAAAACTACACACTGAAAATCTCGTTTTGTATGAAACGTGATTCAAATTTTGAACCCCGTTTCATACATTGTTCGTTTTTCGAAACCACGAGTCGAGTCTAGTTCGAGAGTTTTGCCAGCCTCTGACACTTCAACTGTTAAAATTCTGTCAAGTACCTATGTGGCAATATTGTGATTCGATTTTTGTCATTTTATTACTTTTTCTTGTGTTGTAAGTATTGTTGTTTTTATTAAACAATACTTGCGGTCGTAACAAAGTATAGGCCATTGGAATACATATGGTAAAAGGATTTCTCTGAATTTTGAAGAGATGGATTTTCCCTTCAAAACAAACGACAGTCGACTTGCAAAATAATCGAAATAGGGTTGAATTGATGTACAGAGGCCATAGAGGCCATAAATAAAAAAAGAAGAAGGCATGATCGTTTGCAAAACTCACACATGGATAAATGTCCGCCATTTTGCACGTAGTAATAAGGCTCGCAGTTATAAATCTTCATTTCATTGTTTTGTTGGTTTGTTGTAGGACTCGGATACATAACGACTATACTAAATAAATATGCGCCTAACACTCCTCATTAGTGGTCTTTTAGGTGTATTGATACCTCAATGTGGAGCAATAACTGATATGACTGAAAGTTCCTTCGGAAAACACACAGAAGGTGTGCTCGCTGCATTCGGAGATTTCAACTCTGATGAACTAACAGATGCCTTTGTTATAAAGAACTCATCTAATGTGGAAGTGTATTTGGCTTACGATAAGGAACCATTCCTAAGACCTTCACAATTTTTATGTAATTTTAGTGATATTGTCATCACTAGCATAGTACCTGGTGATTACGACGGGGATGCTTACATGGATATAATGTTTACTACGCAAATCTTGAATGATACACTAAATTTACAGCAAGTTAGAATCCTCTGGGGAGGTGCAGATAGCCTTAATTGCTCCGATGCTCTCCTTATTAAAGCTATTTCTGTTGGACAGCCTTTAGCTATGGATTATAACAGAGATATGACCTTGGATCTATTTGGTGTAAACAAATATATGCAAAGAGTATTTTGGATATTTGATGAGTCTAGAGAGACACCTACAGAAAAACCTATGGGTGAAGATGCATATAAGAAATTAAAGATGCCACACTCACATTCTTTTCTTGATGTAAATGATGATAATGCTGCTGATCTGCTACTGACAACCACATCAAATGTTGAAGTCTGGTTGAGCGATGAACTGGAAGGCTTCAAATACAATAATAGCATTGAAATGCTTATTGGCCACACTGCCATATATGGACAAGCTCTCTTTGTTGATGTAGCTCTTTCAGGGGAATTTTTTTTAGTTGTACCTGTTTGTTATGATATTCAGTGTATCAATAGCACAATACTAATCAACGATAACCACCAATGGCATGACTTGCAAGTGGACTTTAACGATGGCAAAGGTACAGTGTGGCGATTCATACCGCCCAGAAATGAATTATATCTAGACACTATATCAATGCGTAGCGGGGATTATAATATGGATGGATACCCTGACATTTTGATGACTCTTTCTCCAATTAATAGCAATGGCACCAGATCATTCCTTCTCCATAATACACCTTGTGATATGCCCGGATGCAAGTTTTACAGAACTTTTCAAGTACAATGGGACAAGTTTGATTCATTTGACCAAAATGTAGTGATGGCCACTTTTTACGATTTTTACATGGATGGTGTTCTTGACATTATTTATGTTAAAAAGAATGGCACTTCAGATATATACACAATGCACTCATTCAAAAATGAGCTGGAGTATGACACCAATTTTATAAAAGTAATTGTTGTTACTGGCCTCACTAACGAGAAGATGCCTTTTATCAATAGAACTTTGTACAATAGGAAAGGAACATTTGGTAAGTGTGATTTAAAAGTGATTACTTTGATAACAACTTGAAGATAGTTAAATTGAAAATAGACAAACAAATTACCTAGGTCAAAAGTTTAGGTCAATACCATCATTTGAAGTGTCACATTCTGTGAAAGCTGGTCTCAATATCCTTAAAAGTTATGATAGACCACTAGTATCACTGGTCTATCTTAACATAATCTCTAATATTCATTTTATATATGTAAAGTTTAGGTTGGTTATACCATTATAATTTATTTCCAGGTACGAATTTACCAGGACCTAAAATTGGGTACAATACTTGGTCCCAGGAAGGTAACTACAGAACTGGAGTTTGTGCTCAGTTGTCCCAATCTGCATACTTTTCTCTCCAGTTGCCATACTCAATATTTGGCCTTGATCGGACTCCTAATTTTGTAGACACTCTGAATGTTGGTTTATCAGGATACTCAAAGAGTTGGACTCAAATTATACCTAACTCTCAAATAGTAGTAATCCCTGCTCCCCCAAGTGACCCTTCACAATGGAAAGCACAGCTTTTTGTGACTCCTAGCAAAGTCATCTTGAAGAGTGTATTTGTATTGACAGCCATTATAGTGATAATTACTGGTTGTGTGTTATATTTGCATTGGAAAGAAAGGAATGACAGGCAGGATATCATTGAAATTGATGATAACACCTATGTTAAAATTTAATGTAGATACCCTATCTAATAGTAGGTACTTATTATTATTATTCGGCTATTGTCCCACTGCAGGGCAAAGGCCTCCCTAGTAGGGTAAATTAGTAAGTACCTAGTAAGGTAGTAAATAAATAATTCAGGTAGGATCAAACAAACTTTATCGAACTTTGTGTTTTTTGAACTGCCTGAATGAACAATGTATAAAATGTATCAATGTCTTGCTCGTGTACTTTGCGTATACATAAGTAATTAAATAAAATTATTTTTAAAAGATACATAGATACATAACTCTATAATTTCTGTGATATTTAAATAGTTTTAATGAGGTACAAATAAATATAAGTGAGTTCATTGGTCTGCAAGCTACCTATAAGTGAAATAAGAGGTATGAAATATAGACTGTATTTCTATTTTATACTATTTCACTTTAATATTGTTGACATATTAAAAAAAAACGACTGCACATGCACAGTGGTAATTTTCGGCATAGCCATTTAATGATAATGTTAACCAAAACCATTATTCCTAATCCTAAGCAATAACAATGCATAGTAATATTTATCATCACATTTAGATTAGGGCAGTGTTTATGAAAACAGCTTTGTACTATTGATTGACATTACTAACATAGCTAATTGTATATCCTTGCAATATTTAAGTTAGAAATATGCATAGCTTTAAGTTATTTCTTATTATAAAATTATTCTGAGGTGCTTTAGTGTTTCTTGTGTTTATGTTTCTTGTCCTTCTTGTCTTTTTTTTCCATTTTTTCAAGTTTCCTGTAACAAATCACATAAAACATGATGCATGTTGATCATATAATATGCTATGCTGTACAGTGCACACTTGTTAGTGGCATAGGACTCCATTACCATAACATTTTCTAAGTTAGTTAATTAATAATGATTTTGTTTTTGTTTTTATTGTCTCAAAATATACAAAATAAAAGGCTTACTTCAATAACTTTTTTTTCTGTTTCTTAGTCAACTGGCTGATCAGATCTATCTCAGATAGATTGGTAGGGTCATTTTCTTCAATGTTGGGTGCTGAGAGCGGTAGGGCTCCAGGCTTCATGACAAGCCCTGTGTCACGCATGTGCTGCATCAGTGTAGGGATGTCTGGCTTCTCTTCCTCCTCTTCAGGAGCTGATGCTGAAGTGGCTTGTAGGGCTCTAGCCTCGCTCATTGATAAGGAATACATGGCACATTCTTTATCTGTAAAAATATAAAGTAAAATCTGTCAATAACTTTTATATTCACATGATTTTTTATTAAAATAAACAAATCATAAAACGCTTACATCATACGGAACTACATACATAGAGTTACTTACCTGTATTGATATGCCCCCATTTGTGACATTTGATGCATCTCACATTCCTTACTAGTATCCCAAAAGGCTGGTCCCTGATCTCATTATCACCCTTACAATAACTCTCTCTAGGAGCATTGTACTTTCTTTGCCATTCAAATTTATATTCTGGTTCATTGTCCTCCCTTTCTCTCTCTTTTTTGACACCAGGTGGGGGCTCATACATGAAATTCAAGCTTTGTTTGTCTTTACTTTCTTTACTCAGCATAGCTCTGAAAAAATATGATACCTATAATTATTTTTTATGCATGAAGTGATTTTATTATGGTAGGTAGGTATTTGTGATTATATTATGGTAAATTAGATTTCCAACCCATGTTCAAAGAGTTACTTGTCGACTCACTTATTTTCATGTAGTTCTTGCTCTTTTTCATATTGGACACGTAATTCTTCTTGCTTTTTTTTGTAAGCTTCTGTTTTTTGTTCAGCCATCCATACCTAAAAAAAAGTAGGTAATTGAAAATACAATACATTAGAGTCCCATCCATTAGTTTAGTAGAAAAGATATTGAAAAATTACATACCCTTTTCAAGTTATCCCTTGAAGCAGGATGAAAGAACTTTTTACACATGTAATTATTGAATCCTTTTCCCATTGTTGCAGCTTTTAGGTTTCACAAAGAAAAATAAACTTAGGAAACTGTCGTGACCTCGTGACGTAGTATTGTATTTTCTTTGCTCGTCGTGACGCTGATTACTAGGATGCAAGCATAAAACACAGTATTCTTTGGCGAATGCAAGGCAACTTGCTATTTTTTTGGCGACTTTGGCGAGCCGAGCCGAGCCCTAGTACAAATTTACAAAAATGGAAGCGTAAGTTCATTCATAGAAAAAAATGTATGATGTATACGCCTTTACGGTCAAATCATGACAGTTTTGACAGTTGAAATGTCAGATTTGGACATAGACCATAGACTGAAGGGACTTTGAAGGGTAGCTACTTATACATACATACATAAAACCACAGATTTGGTATACTAAATCTATAAATCTATGCAAACGCACACATAGGTGTCCGCCATTTTATATGTATGAATAAGGCTGGCCATTATTTTCTTTCGATCGCGGGATCGCGGAGGCGAAAAGTGGTGGTGTTTTGCGTAGTGAGTGGTTTTAGCTCGGGGTTTACATTTGGTTTAGATGTGCTAAATATTTTGTGAGTTTTGTTTTGTAATTTAGCCTAACTAGTTTACATGTCAATTCTAAAATACCTATGAACGTAAAAAAACGATTTTGGTGTAAAATCTAAAACTGTTCTATTGTGTTTCCTTGGTTGTTTGTAGGTACCTAGGTACTACCTAAATAGTCAGTCTTCTTTGTAGAGAGGATAGCCCTGATGATAGTTGAATCTGAAAATGCGTCATGTTTATGTGTCCTCCAGAAAGACTGCATAATGAAAATATAGGGTCCAAGTCCATGAAATTGAAACAAAATAGATTTACAAGAACAATGTAATAACCTTTGCTTGGAATTACAGTCGAGATCTTGTGGTTAATCCCGCCAGATTCACAATCCTTACTAGTCATCATTGTGCTGCTTATGCTACTGCTATACACATTCATAGCGTTTATCATGTTGATTTATTTTTAGAACCCAACTTACAAGTAGTCATATAGGTACCTACATACATAATATATGTATCAACTATGCAGTGAATGTTGGATTTCTTTGCAAACAATTTGAGAAGTTACTAAAGAGTGCAAATATCAAAGGTGTCTAAAATTGAAGATACAACTTAAAAAACAGGTGAATGAAGTGTGAAACAGACTCCGGCCTACGTAAGGATTCATGGTGAGTACCTACCTAAATATTTACAGTCCAATTCTTGCTTATAAATTGAATCCTATTGCGCATGCACTATGTAGGTACTAAATTGTACTATCAAGAAACTTACTGATTAAGGGTGTGCTTCGAGAAATGGCTACATTACATTAGCATAGTAATGATACATTTAACATGGGTGCTTATCACATTTGTACCTTTATGTTATTTTCTCAACGTTTCAGATACCTATAAGTACTGACTATAAGTTCTGATTGCTAAAGTAATTTTTTTTTAACAATGGTTGAGATTGCTGCAGATTTGCAAATTGTACGATACCGCAACCTAGCTTCATTTCATTTATTTCAAAACAATTTGTACTAATTCTGTTTATCTACAGTCTAGGCTAGGACCCATTAGGGCGAGACCCCATTAGTGTGTTGCGTTGCATCGCGTATTTACTATGTAAACGTGATGCATACAATGCGTTGATCCATAGTGACAATGACGCGACACAATGCAACGCAACACACTAATGGGGCCTCGTCCTTACTGTGCCACACCCGGCTCAAGTCACGGAGATCACAGGTTTGGTCCAACTAGAACCAAACCTGTGATCTCTGTGATCTAGACTACTGTACTAAAAACTCATTGAAATTAAGAAACAGTAGCTCACATTATATTAGCGGTTTAGAACTGATGAGCTCAGACTTTCAAATAACATCACCGATCTTTTTATAATCCTTAGAAATTCTCAAGAAGGGAAAGTTTTACTTTGGGCAGTTGTTTAATTAGATAAAGGAGACTGGGCTGAAGGTGGTAGCACTTTTCAAAAGAACACATTAGACTTGTACTATTCATATAGACGTAATTAAAATCAATCTCTGTAGTTTTTTAGAAAATAACACAACTTTTATAATATTAAAATCTACGATAATAAAAGTAATACTTGACTTGTGGAGAATATACTGGCTTGTTGGTATTGCTATTGGTTCATACACCATTTCCCTTCCATAGAGATTTGCCCAGTGTCCTTTGGAGTACACAATCAATGGTTGTGTACCAAAGGGGAGGTGGTGTGGTCGATTTTTATTATCTTAGGGGTAGGTGCGGCCGGGTTGGGAGTGGCTGACCAAACATCGCCGGCGAGATCGATAGCCTTACGGACTATTCCGTTTGTGGTCCTTGCTACTTGACGTACATGTACTTACGTGGACCTTTATAAGGTTTACGATATCCATTTAAATGGAGAAAGTTAATGTTTCGATAATCTTGGTGCCTCGTTGCGTAGTTAAGGGCGCGTCGCTTATACCGTGCGAATCGCCACGACTTTGTTGCTGTATAATTGTAATTACAAGTAATAAACCGAGAATACATGTGTATAGAAAATTCATTATAGTCCCGAGAATAGTTCTAAACCAGAAACGCGATAGAAAAGTAACGAATGGGCTCAAATAGAAGACAAAAAAATAATTGGGAGCGGTTGCTCGCGGCTTTGCTTATACATTAATCTCCAAAAGTAATTAAAAAGTATACTTAAAAACCCGGCTACTGAAATCGACTAATGTATTTTTTGTTAGGGTAGGTGGCATAGGTATGTGGCATACGACCACGGCAATCCTCTAAACATCACAATTTCAGATGAGAATATTTTCTTGTTTCATACTTTTCAGAGCTTGGGTTTTTGACTTATTTTTTTGAGGAATTAAAGTCCTTTAAACCGAAAATTAAAAACCTTGACTCTTAATATATTTTCCAGAAACGCCAAGGTTTTACGCAAACACTACCTACGTCACAAACAACAGAGTTGGTACCTTTGTACCACTCCCAGCCATTTGCCAGTCCTCATTCTACCCTAGAGATGTGAACAGTTTTTAGTACTCAAACTTGCACGAATGTCAAGTAAAAGAAAAACAACGGGTTGAAGAGCGTATCATCGGACCACGAATAGCATAGGTACCTATACCTACTCCTCATAATCATATTCAGTTTACGCGACGCAGCCATATTACGTACCTACCTACCTACTGACTGACCAACTCACATTACCTATTGTTTAGTGATGGTATCTTTGAAAAACCTGTAAACCAGTAGTTCGCCCAGAACTCGTGATATTTCCAAAAATTCTAAATGGAGCTGTTTTTCAACTATGGCTGCGACAAATTTTGCAAATCGCATCGATACCGTGATCTAATAATAGTAGACCTAGTAGTCATTGAAACTCTACGGAGTCGTGGCTCACGTTATACTGGTTTCACTTAGGTACCTACTTTACTACATAAAATCTAAATAAATGTAGAACAAAACTAAAAACGGGCTAAACGAAGCCCTATCATATGACAGCCCACTTTCTTTTTTGTATAACTTTTTTATTACTCTCTTTTGGACCCTTATAACTTTAGCAAAGTTGACCCTCATTTAACTCACGTAGACTTGCCAAATTACATGTAGATCGGATAAGCGGTTCGAAAGTTAACTCGAACGAACACACATAATAAAACACACGTACTGCAAATGTACCTACAACGCCACCCGATTCGCCGAATAGTTTACACTACGATTTTCACTCGCTTTGCTCTCTTAATCAATTGTTCATGTACTTATGCCGCATTTATTTCGACTTGAATAATTTGTAAAATAGGTACCTAAATAGTAGGTACACTGCTCTGCTGCTGGCTGAGGAGTGTTGCAATTTAGGTACCTATAGCTGTAATTTAGGTACCATGGTTGGGTAGTGTGTGACTACCTATGATTTATGCGGGCGGACATGACGATCTTAGCGTTCCTTGTAAACCTACAGCTTACTTCAGAACTCTGTCATTTAAGAACTTTTAGAAAAATATTTTTATATTAATTTTTTTATCAAAATTGTTTCTGTAGTTTCAGTAGTTTGGCAGACACTGTGTATTTTGCTTTCCTGGGAGTTGTCTGTGGTATTTATGTGGTGTTTACGATCAATAGAACAGTACCAATGAACTTTATAAACGGTGGTTACGACTTAACATCAGGTGGGCCATCGGCTTGTTTATATTACGTAGTAGTAAAAAAAATCTTGACATTCGTTACCGCACTGGCAGCCATGGCGCCGCCGCCGCCGGCGCCGCTTCTCGGTTCAGGACGGACGATTGTATGTAATGCGCGACGTGCGCGAGATGTAATCATAATTACCTACCTTTTTATTAAATTCTAATAATAGCCCAAGAGAGCGTTATCGTTGACGTTATCTCAAGGCGAGATCAAGCCGCGTTGCTTCGCCTCTGACACAGCAGTGTATGCATGGCCGGAGCCTGCATTGCAACTGGCCTGCACGGTCTGCGAGGTGTCGGCGTGGTGCCCAGTCTCACTGTCGAGCCCACAGGGCCATCTGCGGTTATTGACTCTAGGGGCAGAGATACCAATGCATATTTGCAATCGCGCTATACCCTTTAGAATCTCCGATACCAACGCAGCCGCATATTAAAATAGCTTTACTCAATATAGTAATTTATTGATAAACTTCCAGTTGATTTTAAACTGAAATAGAAGGAGATCGTTCGTACCTGCAAAACATTGGAATGTATAAGAGCCATTATCTAACTCAACGAGCTTTCTAAGCAACACACTTATGTACAACTTAAGGTATATGTTGTCAAAACAGCAGCAGGTCAATTGGTATAATCAGCTGCCGGCTGCGAGCCAATTATTTACTTGACAGCATAGAAGCAATTCCTACATTTGAGGGCGGAAAACGCTGCAGGAAGACTTCCCTTTATTGAGCAACAGAAATAAACGCGCGTCTTGTCGCCATCACTGCGCCTCTCACTCCCCTTATATTGGACTTACTTCAAAAGTTAACCAGACAATCGATAAATTAGAATGAATAAAATCCAAACGCTCCGTGATTATTCATGATGGGTATCCCAAGCTTTTATCTAGATACCTGAGGATAAGGACTGGAACCATCACGGCATTGAAACCGATAAAAGTAATTCTTCTCGTCCTTTAATTTAACGTTGCTTGGCGATGTAGTATAATGTGGCTCTGTGGATAGCAGGTTTATCAATTGATCATTTTAATATCGCAGCAGGACAATGACTCTTGGGAGTTTCATGAAAGCTTATCAATCATATTATCTTGTGTGTCTTGCCATATCCTACATAACATAGCTTACTCAGTGTTCACACTACACAACAATAACGTGACTAACCCTTTCTTGGTAGCCGTTTTCCTTTGCACTAGGAAACTAGGTACTTTCATTAGGAAACGAAACGAAATAAAGTTTTCTAAAACCTATCAAATCTTGTACTCTGTATGTGTATTGTACCGATGCCTCGTACGCTGCATACTCACCGATTCCGACCCGTTGGACGCGTAGGATTAGGACGCGACTTTGTCCGTCTGTCCGTCCACCTGTCACGGCCGATTAGCTATCGTCTTGTGCAATAGTTCCCATCCTTGTTGCTAATGAGAAAAGTCAAAAATATTATCAAAAGATAATATTATAAAGTCTCTACCTCAGATTACCAAAATCAATATTCTGAGCGTTATTTCATTGTTGATCTTGCAACATTAAAGTGATAATAACCATATAACCTTTATTCAATAGTTTGACAATGCAAATTGAGTTGTTTGGAACGTTTGTTTATGTTCGCAGGTGATTGTAGCGCGGTGAAGGCGTCGGCATGTGGGTCGGCGCGCGGGTGGTAGTTCTGCTCGTAGCGCTGGGCCTACTGGCCGGGCCTTCCGTCGCCAATAAAAAGTTCAACATCACTATCGGCTACCTGCCTTCGTTGACAGGCGAGCTACGAGACAGGCAAGGCCTCACCATCTCTGGGGCCCTTTCTATAGCCCTCGAAGAGGTAACAGTATTAATTAAAAAAAAAATATAACGTCCATACCTATAGGTTTATTAGCCAGGTAAAAATACGTTAATCAAAATGAGCCAAAATTATCAGACAGAGCTCAAACTCAAATCATCATCACTGTGAAATCAATACTTTCAAACTAAGAATGCTCAGGTCATCTTATAAAGTAGTTCTTGAGAAACAGCCTCTGTTGCTTTGGACCCTGCTTGCTGAGTAGTAAACTGCCATTTAGTTTGGCCTCAACAAATCTGGGGCATTCATTTATAGGGCATTAGCTTCTACCGGGCCAGGCCAATACTTTGCAATGATTTGATTATACTAAAGTAATAAAGAAACAGTCTCACATCCACTGCTCAATAATGAATATCCTGTGAATTGACACTAATATATATACCTAGTTGCAGGTCCTTGAAACGAAATATTAAGATGAAATCTATTTAGTTATGATTTTTTGACGTTTCGTGGGTGTGATTGATTTTAAGTTATCAGTTTCTGAATTTGGTCTCTAGTCAAGGTACTGGGCAGAGGATATCCGTTTCAACAACTTCATTTACCGTAATTTGCGCGTCCGCTTGGTCAGAGCGACTTATCACACACGGGACATGTTCTCTGGCCAATTTCTCATAACTACTTCAGGTTATTCGGCTCATTTCAATGTTAAGTGCAACCAATTTATAAATACTTTTATGCTCCAGCCATACATTTTAATATTGATGGTACTATTTATAGTCTGAGCGAGACAGAGTTCTCAATCTGACTACGAATGGCCTATATTCCAGTAGTTTCAAGCGATAAATGAACTGGAAACATATTTAAAAACATTAAATCGCGTGTACTGTTTGATCAGCATAAAAATATTATGTACACTTCCGTGACTATTTTTATCTCCAAGACGAACAAGTCAACTTAATAACTTGTAGAAGTAATGTGTACCACAAATACTAACCTAACAAAGGTACATTGCGTTCAAGGTAACAGATTTGGAAGCGGGTCACACAAATACAATTGCTTTTAGCTCATCTGTTGGACGAAGCATGCAGGCGATCGCGTGGTTCCTATTTTTAGTATTTTTACCGGTTACTTAGTGGACGCATCCTCTCGTTATCTGTATTTATCCGATTTATTAATAAACATAACAGTAAATGTTATTTATAACTTGTCATTGTTGTACATTGAAATCATTTTTATTACGATGGTCAGACTGTACTAGGAGTATATAATTTTAGCTGGTAGCCAAACAAGTAGGTGGAGATGATTCTGTAAATTAAATAAACCGTGACGTGTCGGTCTTCTTTACTATGGCAAAAGGTTCAGGTATTTATATTATTTTCAGATAAACAACAACAGCAATAACCAAACAAAGGACCTACTCCCTGATGTGGAAATCCTGCTAGAATGGCACGACACGAAGTTCGACACTATGACTGCGACGAGGTTGCTCACAAACATGAGTTGTTCCGGCGTCGTCGCCTTCTTCGGTCCCGAGGGACGGTGCCACACCGAGGCTATCATTGCGCAGTCCAACAATCTGCCAATGATCTCTTATGTAAGCATTCTTCGATAACACCTTCTATACTATAGTATAAAACTGTAAAAAAGATAAAAACTAAAATTAAAGGTATGGATAAACTAAATATGCAGATCTACTAAATAAACGATTCTGATTCCGAAAATCGAGTTTGTCTGTTTATCTGTTTGTCTGTTTGTTTGTTCGCGAATCACGCCTAAACTACTGGACCAATTTCAATGAAACTTATACCATTCAGAAGCTCTTTTTCCGGATTGAAACATAGGCTATATTTTATTGAAATTAAAGACGTGGATTCTTAGATACAGCTTGACCTCCCTAAACCAAAAGCAGCCTTTGACACGAGGTTCATCGTATGTTGGTTGACAGATATTTTGGTGGAATGTTTTGCACGCGTACGAAGTCGCGGGTATCAGCTAGTCATAAATAAATATTATCTCAAAGCATTCTGATTTGACGAACTATAGTACAGTGGAAGATGATAATACAAAGGTCTGATGATGACCCGCATGATGAAGAAAATCTAAGCTGATTTTTAAGGTTGGGGGTTTTTAATTTCGGTGGAGTTATTACAGTTGAGTTTATGAAATATTTTTTTAAATTTTGGCGAAACTATTTAGCACTAAGTTACATCATCAAGATTTGTCTCCTACATACCTATTTATTTCGTTAGTGCTCTCCGTAAAAACGCTTTGTTTTCTTTCAGAAATGTGCCGATTACCAAACATCGACATTATCCAATTTTGCAAGACTAGAGCCACCGGGTGCTCAGGTAAACATACATATTACATTCAGTAAACACTTTTGCGACACGAGGATAATCAAGTTCTATACACGGTGTAACATAAATACCCTACAAGTCCGAAAGGGGGATATTTAACAGGTCATGGCGAACAGTGTTTGTTCTACGACTTTTGAGATTTCGAAGTTTTTCATTCATGAAATGAGCTCGTAACTTTTACTTAAAATGTACCTACACACAGCTAGCGTGTACGTGAGACGCGGTAGGAGGGTACCTACGTGTGCATGCGTGTGTACGGATTTACGCAACTAGTAAACAAACACTTAGGGTTGTCGCAAATTTCTAAAATAATAAAAGTTGTACTTTTGTATGAAAATTTCAATTACGATGTATTGATCCTTTGCACATGTCCAAGCACTCAGGTGGTCGGTCTGATTACACCCTCTTCGGACTTATAGGGTATTTAGGTTACACCTTGTATAAGCACAATTTGATACTAATAATAGAACATTATTACAACATTGAAACCCTTACTTACAGGCTACAAAATCAGTGATATCGCTTCTACGCTATTACCGATGGAACAAATTCTCTATCCTTTACGAGGAGTCGTGGGTGACTGTGGCTTTGACCCTCGAGAATCACGCTAAGAAGAATAACATGACGGTCAATCATCAAAGACCGGTCATCGATGGCTTCAAGTGCTGTGCCGAGAAGCTTACGTGTTGTGCGCCTGGCTTCTGGTATCAATTTATACAGGACACTAAGAATAAAACTAGAAGTAAGTTTACAATATATGAAACTAAGCTTAACACTTTATAGAGTAATTTTATGTTTATTTCATATTTCGTTCGACTAACCTCCTGAGTTGGGTTACATAGAACTCAATGTACAATATTGGTTATAAGACGTCATACTAAGGTAGTCCTTTTTGACGTCTCAGTGCTTTTAAATGACCAAACGCATACCAGTGCCAGACTCGAAACTTGTATGTCAAATTGTCAATACATTATTTCATCCAGTAAAATCATATTTATAGGTAAATCCATAAAACATCCTATATATTTTATGTAGTCATTTGTTTTCATGATATGTTGTAGTACACGGAACATGTAAAGTATGTACAAGAGATAGTATACTATTATAAAACTGTAAAAAGGCCAAAAACTAAAATTAAAGATATAGATAAACTAAATATGCAGATCTACTTAATAAACGATTCTGATTCCGAAAATCGAGTTTGTCTGCTTGTCTGTTTGTCTGTTTGTCTGTTTATCTGTTTGTCTGTTCGCGGATCACGCCTAAACGCCTGCACCAATTTCAATGAAACTTTACCATTCAGAAGCCCTTTCTCCAGATTGATACATAGGCTATATTTTATTGAAATGAAAGACGTGGATTCTTAGATACAGCTTGACCTCTCTAAACCAAAAGCCGCCTTTGGCACGAGGTTCATGGTATGCTGGTTGACAGCTATTTTGGTGGTAAGTTTCGCACGCGTACGAAGTCGCGGGTATCAGCTAGTTAGTTATATACTTACGTAGTTGTATTTATTTTCAGTTTATGTGTTTCTGGGTTCGACCTCTGGCTTGATAGATATGATGACAGCTATGGAGTCGCTACAATTATTCGCTAAGGGAGAGTACATGGTTATTTTTGTTGATATGATGACGTACGTGCCCAAGGAAGCGTTGAAGTATTTGATAAGTAAGTATTTTTAACCCACGACCATAAACTAAAGAAGTGTTATAAGTTTGACGGCGTTGCATGTTTGTCATTTTGTCTGTTTGTCTATGCCGCTGTAAAGCTGCGAAAGTAAGGCTCCGATTTGAATGCGGTTTCTTGTAAGAAAGCTGGTTTACCATGTTCGGTGAAAATTGGTGTTTCCAAGTTATGAGAATATTCATCAATCTGAAAATCAATTTTGAAGCATCTCATGCATAATTTGTAGTTTGAAATATTTAGTTCATCTCGGTGTATTCAGATTTGGTAAACTGTAGTCTATACTCGAAGGTCTGATGATGATCAGCAATGAATAGTATCTAAGGAGATTAATTATACGATATTTGAGACTTTCATAATTTTAGACCGATGGCTTATTTAGTCATTATATTCTTCTGTTACTAAATATTATTTCAGAAACGGAAGATCGTGTCTCCAAGCTATTAGTATGTCCTAAAACCAGGGAGTTCAAAAAGCGCGCACAATCACTACTAGTGGTGGTATCTTCGGAGCCCAACAGCGCCTATGGCGAGTTCACTAATAGAGTCCGGAATTATAACACTCGGCCGCCATTCAACTTCTCCGTTGTCTTTACTGAATTTAATAAGGTTAGTGCTAAAAAAGTAAAGTCCCTGGCACTTATCTTAATTTGATTAAAATGTTAACTAATTTAAAACTATTGCATTCCAGTTTGTTTCGATTTACGCTGCGTATCTGTACGATTCTGTGATACTGTACGCCACAGCGCTGGATGAAATCATTCGGGAGCAGACGATAAAGGATCCACTGACGCAAGTTAAACTCATCAGCATCGCAAAAAACGGCTCGAGGATAATCGAGAAAATGATCAAAAACTCGCCCTACAGAAGTAAGTTCTAAAAACACAAAGCTGGATGTCAACACTCACAGCTCACAGTCATTTAGGTAAAAATTTGCTGAGTATCCTTCAATATTATCCAAGTTCTTTTATTGTTTCAGTTATAAGCAATACTTAAATAAATATACTTGGACATCTCACACAACGCTCTACGTAACACTCTTGTAAATACATTACTACTTAGTTACACCGAGGCATAACAAACATCTATATAAGAAATCATTGCTTGTAAGGATATAATAATAATAAAAAAATATTCATTGTTTAGAACTGATGAATGCTCAATTTTATATGACACATTATACCCAGGCATCTTTCATTAGGAATACCATATAAAATGTACTATGCCGATACTTGCATTTTTCTGTTATCTACAATTTTTTTATAACGGTTTACAGGTATATCCGGAATGTCGATTCGCCTTGATGAGCGAGCCGATTCTGAGGGAAACTTCTCAGTTCTGGCTTTCAAACCTTCCAAATTTAACGATGGAGAGATCAACTGCAGTTACAGTATGATACCCGTCGGACTCTTTCATCAGAGCTCTAAAGAGTTTCCGGTTAGTAGAATACTACTAGAAGCCTAAGATAATAATCTTAGGCTTGGTTTTGCATGTACTGTGAGATAGATTAATGCGATAGGCAACTATAAAATGACGAAAAGGGAGGACTAATCAATGAGTTCAATGACTATATTGACCATAGCTCAGTGACTCGTTGGCCAGTCTCACACTACCTGAGGTAGTGATCAAAATGATTTATCCTGCTTATTCTTGCGAAACAAAACATCCATAAACAACATAATAATATAGAGATTTATTTGCAATAAAATAAAACATTAAATTTCAAGTCATTATGCAAATTGATTCCCGCGTGTTAACTCGATACAAAACAATGAGCATTCAAATCAAAAATACATTAAGAACAGGTAAGTCGAAGAAAACAACTCCGTTTCTATTTTAAGAGTCGATAAACTATGAGGAAAGATTACTAAGTATTGTTGTGGTCTGTTAGCTAAAAATAAAACGGAGAACATGTTTATGTTTTTAGTTTAATTTGTTTTGAGTCCTATCAAACAAACTGCATATTATATTACTATTGTTATCTGCACCACAATTAATATAATTATATGTGTATGTTTTAATATACACATGTAAATATACTATGTCTACATAGCATAGTGTTTTTTTACATTTTGCGGTTCACAAATTGAGACGCACGAGGTGCAATTTCGACCGCAGAGCAAAAAGTTTGTGCGATCTGCAAAATATTTGTACTGTGTTTGGTCTAGACCACAACGCTTAGTTTGTGGTACCATAGCTCTCAAATACAAATACAAATTTATTTATTACTTAATAAACATGTTCGAAATCAAGGTAGAAGTTAGGTAGTTATTGTTAGTATCAAGGTAGTTACTGATCATTTCTTGACGGCCGATAAGTTAGAAGTGAACAGCGTAGAACGCCTTCCTAAATACGAACCAAACACCCTACTGAATAGGAAAACGAAGTAAAAGATGCTGGAACGCATACGTTCTTGTCACTTTTACCGCAGACGTTTTCAATATTATTTAATTACTTTCAGGAGTACAAACTGAATCCCCGTCTGCCAATAGACTGGCCCGATAGCGTTAAACCGGAAGACGAACCCTCCTGCGGATTCCTCAACGAGAAATGTCCCAAAGATGACTCTCAAATCACATCATTGGTAGTCGCCGGGACGCTAGCGGTCACTTTGTTCTGCGCCCTAGTCGTTACTGTCAGTATCTATCGGAAGTGGAAGATAGAACAGGAGATTGAGGGATTACTTTGGAAGATAGACACATCAGAGATTGCGGGATATCTTGGTAGCGGGCTTATCTGCTCGCCTAGTAAGGTAAGGTTTATGCAGTGGTACTATCCTCTCCTTTACGAATTCATTTTATACCATTCCCCCTCTTAAAAGCTTATTTTATTCACTGAAAACAGTGAATAAAAATCACTTTTACTCACTGTTTTGGTGTTTGAATTTAGAACACACTAATATATTTTGACCTCCATCTAATTATTGTTTTTGCGCAAGGAGGTTTTATAGCATTGGCTATACAACCTCCAATCTTTCTTTTTTTCGTAGTCATGGTATAAAGTATAGTATGCAACTCTTGGATAAAACGGATTTATACCGAGGGCCATGAACCACGTTTAATGAACCCGTTAATGCACGAGGCTCAATGTGCAGGGTAGGAATACTTCACTTTACTCACCGATCAGTCATTTACTGTACTATTTTGAAACACAAATCTTTTTTATTGCAGTTGAGTTTGGCCAGCGGTATATCGTGTGAGAGTAAATGCTGCACACAAATATTTACAACCACAGCACAATACAAAGGAAATGTTGTACGAATAAAGGAGTTGAAATTCTCTAAGAAGAAGGTAAGGTTCATTCATATAACAGGTCTGATTATATTATATATATTCATTCATATAACAGATGATGACCAGCAATGATGAAGAGGATCTAAGATGGTCGGCGATTTTAAAATATTTGTGAATTTAACTTGTCAGTGTTCTACATTGAACCTTATTCAATTATAATAAGACAAAATATTTATTTCAGGATATTTCTCGAGATGTGATGAAAGAGATGCGGCTACTCAGAGAATTGCGTCACGACAATTTAAACTCGTTCATCGGTGCCGTAATAGAACCTATGAGGGTATTGCTTTTAACAGACTACTGTGCCAAAGGAAGCTTGTATGTAAGTTGTTTAGAAAACTACCGTTTACCTTTGTAGTTTACAAGCATTTCTACGAAACCGAATGCCGGTTACGTTATTCTATAATGACTTTAAATTCGTATTTAAAAATGTTGGCTTAGGTTTTACTCGTTACATTCTGTGATATTATATTTTTAACTAGCGACCCGCCCCGGCTTCGCACGGGTGCAGTGCAGTGATGATGATGATGTATTATACATATAAACCTTCCTCTTGAACCACTCTATGTATTAAAAAAACTGCATCAAAAACCTTCCTCTTGAATCACTCTATGTATTAAAAAAACTGCAATAAAAATCTAAGCATACATACATACAGACATTAGGACAGACGCGGGAAACGACTTTGCTTTATACTATGTAGTGATTTAAATCTCTGATTGAAAAATTATTTCTTTTCAGGATATAATTGAAAATGAAGATATAAAACTGGATAAAATGTTTATATCTTCACTAATACACGATCTCATAAAGGTAAGCTGTTTGTTGATAATTTTAGCTGACGTAACTTTTTCATACAAAAGACACATACTATATTATTAAATTTCCTGTTTCAGGGTATGATGTTTATTCATACTTCGCCACTAATATTTCATGGAAATCTCAAGTCATCGAATTGTGTAGTCACATCCAGATGGATGCTTCAGGTTAGTATTTCACCTGACACATACGTAATACTTGATACACCTAATACAAAACTTTTGGAGTAGGTAAATGAGAAAACTATTTTACCTTGTCCAAAAAATTTTTGTAAACATTCAAAACATCAAATACTCAACATGTTTAATTTGAACATTTTAAAAACTGACACTGAAACGCATTAAACAATGTTTTGTATTTATTTCAGGTTACTGACTTTGGTCTCCACGAATTACGGTATTGCGCAGAAAATGATTTTATAGGAGAGCATCAATACTTTAGAGGTAATTTACCTTCTGACGTGCCCATACTCACGTACGCACCACAGTTATTACGCCTGGTTCAAACTTCGTGTATATGCATCAAATTATGGTTATAATTACTCTTATACTTTACTAATCAGTTTAAAATAACACAAGACATGGTTAATGTACTTAGACGCTGATTGTTCCGGCCCACAAGGTACACAAATAATCCAAATTACCAATGATATCAAACCCAAGATCGTTAGCATAATTATATATATTATAAGTGGTCCATCTTAGACCACAGATTACCACACACAATACCACTAATATTATAAATGCGAAAGTTTAGATATTTGGATGTTTGAGTTTCAATCAGGCCAAAACCACTGAACTCTGAACAATTTTCATTTAATTTACATAGCAGGGAGTGGTAGGGATATCCATATTATCCATGTGGACACTATTTCTTAGTTACTAGTCTCTAAACATTTTTTTTTTATGAGAAGGTCACGTAACATGCAGAATTGCAGAGGTCTCTGATGTCACTCTTCTATATTTCCCAGGCTTATTGTGGAAATCACCAGAGTTACTGCGCGTGTTAGATAACCCGAACGGGACGGTCGGCGGTACGCAAAAAGGAGATGTTTATGCATTTGGAATTATACTCTATGAGATAATCGCGAGACGAGGCCCCTTCGGGGTCACAGCTATGGAACCCAAAGGTTAGTTATTCAGGTGTAGCTTATAATCATTTAAAATAGTAAGTACTTCCTTTGTTTTTTTCTTGGAAAACGAGTTTTGAGAAATAATCAGGCATAATTGCAGTTTGAAACATTAAGTTCATATCAATGTATTCAAATATACTGAATCCATAATCCAAGATCTAATAATGACAGTAACAAACAGGATCCAACGAGATTTTCCTGGTCGGGTCTTGAAATTTTTTGTCAAATTTTCAGATATAATAGACCGACTGAAGAGACCAAAGCTAGACGGCGAGGATTACTTTCGTCCCGACACGAGTGTGTTAGAAGCGGCACCAGACGACTCATTCATAGTGTCGTGTATGAAGGACTGCTGGGCTGAAGATCCCAGCGTACGGCCGGACTTTCCAACCATTCGAAGCAGACTCAAGAAACTGAAGTCTGGGAAGTAAGTCACTTATAGCAGGTGATTTGTTTTAGCTATTCATTTATGATGGCCAATATACTGGTTCTAACCATTGTGGCTGTTTGCCGCGAATGGAATCACCCGCGAATCGCCCGAATCGAATCGAATCGCTGTGATAAGGCTCTTAATTCTACAGAGTACTGCCGACTGGATTCTAAACGCAACGGCAACGCTGCAGATAGTCTTATATGACGTCACGATCACGTTGCATTCCTCTCTAAATACTAGGTTCTAAAACACGAAAATGGTTAAATCATTGCAATGTAAAAAACTTAAATCCGAAAAAGGTTCATCTGAAAGATTATTTTAATTTATTGTAAGGGTTTTGTGACTGCGACCACATGGTATCTAAAAGAATAAATTCAGTAAAGAAAAAGAGTCTTTGTCCCGTTTTGGGTCGACGATAATAAAAAAAAAACATGTGTGAAGTTCACACATGGTAGAAGTGAAACCTTCAAAAAAACCAGTGCGTAGTTTTTATTTTTATGTACTTATCCAATATGCAGTACTTATTTAGTTTTAGAAGTTTTCAATTCAAAATATAAAGTAAAAAGTTGCAAAAAGTTTAATGTCGCCTTGGATTTGAACTTGCTCCCGTTGTCGGTCTGACCGCAGTCCTACGTTATCACTATTCTGCCAACAGTACTTCTGCTGCGATGGTTGAAATTACGGGTTATTCCCGCTCGTGCCCAGGTTTCGTCCCCAATGGGGACGAGCGGTAAGTGAACTTACCGTTCGTCCCCACGATCATTTACGTGGGGACCAACGGTTAAGTTTTATTCCCGTTACGGCTATGTCATTAGGCTTCATTCATGTCATGCTATGTCATTATGTCATTTCCGTTTCATCTTTTCCGTTTCATTGACTTTCAAATCACAACAGTGCTAAAGAAGTTTTCACTTCAATTAGGCGAGCATCGTTGGTGATGGTTGATTTGTTACTGAACAAAATGGTGTTTTTACCCTCAGGTCTCGCAACATAATGGACCAAATGATGGATATGATGGAGAAGTACGCCAACAATTTGGAAGAACTAGTCAACGAGAGAACGAGGCTGCTGATAGAAGAGAAACAAAAGACCGAAGATCTCCTGCATAGGATGCTACCAAAGTATGTTACACTTTATTCTTTAGTTTTTTAGATTCAATTTTGTAAAGACGTGAAGTTGTGACCACGAGTAACAAACTACATAAAGAACTGGCTATAATCGTAATTGTGATGCTACTATACATGTTATGGATATTATTAAAAAGTAATGCAAAATACTTATTTACAAATCCTTTGTTTCTAAACATGTATAAATGTACTTACGTGATTCACATTCAATCGTCTGCACAGGCAAGTCAAGCTTTGGTGGTCTAGTTATGTGCATGTACATGTTTTATATAACCTGTGTACATTTCGTTGTATAGTTTTAAGCGACTCGCTTAATACTTTTAACTTATTTTGTACTAATTCAAGGTTTTCTGTAAGATTGGTGTTTGTAAGTGAGCACAAAGACGCAAATACAACAAGCTGTATGACATACCTGGACGACGCAATAATGTGCGCACTGCTTTACATTCGGTCCAAGTCTGCGTTATCCTTTAGAATAAGTAAAGTGGATGCCGCTTTATAACGCCGTCTTACATCCGTCCGAGGGAAGCCCCTGACTTCGCCCTTAATTTTATCGTGATCCTGATTATTAATAAAATACATCTACTACTCATTGCATTACTATGGCGAAGTGTTTACAAGTATTTTACAAACCAGATGCTTCCATTTTAATCAAACAGAAGGGTTTTTTGAAAAAATTATGTCGGTGGCATTGGTAATTAAGGTATTTGGATACCTATTCTCTTGATACTATAAATCATGACCGTGAACAAAGGTGGCCATGGTTGCTTAGATTCAATCCCACAAATATTGATTTCAGCGTCAATTTAATCTATGTACCATTTGGCCACACCATCGCATGGTCACTCCGTTCAAAGAGAAATTGTGGGTTCGAGCCCCGCTAGAATAAAACTGACAATCACTTCAAATAAACAAAAAAAACACCTCATTATTGTGATTAATAAAATGTGCCCTGAATGAAACAAACATCCCTGTGTTTTATTTATTTTCTAAACTCGTCAGTACCATCGACATGGACTTGGTGTAAAACAGTCGTGCATTTTCTAAAACTCAATGTATTCACTTTGTTGTACTTGTGTTCTTTTCCAGATGTGGAGGTTGAATCCATTATAGAATCGTGAAAATGTATTGAGGTAATTAACTCCCTATTGGTGATTGTAGTTACTGATTTGCCTTTCACTGCAGGAGCGGGACAGTGGCTCACTTGTTTCATTAACAGCGTTTGAGTAGAATAGAGCTTGCTTGGGGTTCTGTGGTGATCGCGTTTCGCCGTTGACGGTGATGGACTTTTAATAATAATAAGTTTAAGCCGCACGACGACAGTAGCCGAACCTAACAATTGATATCAGGTATTCGATAACCACTGTTTGTGAAATGCCTCGAATCCCTGATTCTGCTACTGTCCTCGTGCAAAGGCGCTAGCTTCGCAAATGGTTTTGATTTTTACACTATTGGGTAACTTGGAATTTCCACGGAGCGGGTTCGCACTTTTTTTTCTTTAAATTCATTTTATTATCAACAGCGGTTTGACGCTTTAGTGATGACAAAATGAACTTTTGTTGTTTTCCTCACATTTATTCACAGGTATGTACTGAATGCGCATGGACGTAGATCAATTTCTGATGTAGAAATTAGTAATTAAAAATTAATTTAATTTTTCAAACGTGCTCGATAATTTAAGCACGTGTCGTAGTTAATTTGCATCCACTGTATTTAGTTACAATTCTGTGATTGAGTTATGTCAGCATGTCTTTTCTCAGTAGAACTTTAAACTGTATCTGTAGCGTTTGTTGACCAAGATAAAAAATTTTGATCACTTTTATAAAGCTAAAACAATCTCATATCGTTAAAACAACGCACGCGTGTCTCTGTCGTGTAATTTTGATACTCATAGTTATTCAGAAGTATTCTTAGTCTAAGCTAGTTCAGAGTGCCATCATCGTTGGTTTTAATTGAAGCATATTTCTAAATAAATCAATCAGAAATCGGTTATTCGCGAATGTTAGCACCGTGGTATTGTTACAGGTCAGTAGCTCGCCGTCTCACAACCGGCGAGGGAGTAGAACCGGAGTCATTCGATTCCGTCACTATTTACTTCAGTGATATAGTCGGCTTCACCGCCATGTCTGCGGAAAGCACACCACTACAAGTTGTCAACTTCCTCAACGACTTGTACACGGTCTTCGATAGAATTATAAGAGGCTACGATGTTTATAAGGTGGAGACTATTGGGGATGCCTATATGGTGGTAAGTACTTCATTTCTCATCAACAAGATCAAGGACATGCAAGGTATTTTGTAATTTTTATTTGAAGGGTAGATTTTGATATTTTATTATATTCTAGGTATCAGGACTTCCAATAAGAAATAACGACAGGCACGTGGGAGAGATCGCTTCAATGGCGCTGGAGTTACTGAACGCAGTGAAGAGTCACAAGATATCGCACAGACCGAACGAAACACTCAAGCTACGAATAGGAATACATACTGGTGAGTTCAAAGTGGGGACTGCTAGACTAGCATGGTATGCTCATGTTATGAAGAGGAATGAAAATCATCAAAAATGTTATGTATATGAGCGTGGCTGGGTAAGAAGAATTAGTTGGATTTTGTGAAACATGATATGCATGTGCGAGGAGTAGATTCAGCGTTGACGAATGATACAAGTTAGTTGAAGAAGAAAACATGTGCCGACCCCACTTAGCGTGGGATAAGGGTAGAAAAATTATGATAACTTGTTGTTCATAGGTGCGGTAGTCGCAGGCGTGGTCGGTCTAACAATGCCACGCTACTGCCTGTTCGGTGACACAGTGAACACCGCGTCTCGTATGGAATCGAACGGTGAACCTTTACGGATTCACATATCGCCGAGCTGTAAGCAAGCGTTGGAGAAACTTGGAGGGTACATTGTCGAGCCTAGGGGTATGATACCGATCAAAGGGAAAGGACAGGTGAGTTTTATTCAAACATTTAATCACCATACATAAACTGTGTGTTGTATTAAAAAATGAAAAAAATATTTAAGTTTTCTAGTTCCCATAGTAAAAGCTTTGCTTAGTTTGGGACGTGACGTTTAGTTGTGGGCGTTGCGTGAAATGTCCATGAATGAGAAGCGATAAATACTTTTTCTTGTTATTAATAAAGTCGATGCAAGTTTAGAATAGTTACACCGTGTTTTTCTTTTGCATTGACGACCAAACTGGAATGCGATCGAAAAATAAAACACGGTGTAACTATTGCAAGGTTTTATTATACCACGATTTTATTATATAGCAAGAATGAGAGTATTGTTGATTACAGGTTCAAACATTTTGGCTGTTAAGTGCTACAGACAAAGCTATACAGAAGAGGCCAGTGGAAGGTGAAGAACAGCCCTTGTTCCGTCGACCGCGAAGGAGTCCGCGTCTTGCTGATTCAAGACATCCATCACTTTCAGGTAACTTGCCTAGTATTTGACCTTCAACACCCTTTTATTAGTAAACTAAAGTATACTTTAGTATAATTACAGTCACGTGTTATATGATATTTGGTCTTTTTTAAGCCATTCCTAAGAAAAGTAATATAAATTAATACGTTTAATTTATACATTTCCTCCATTTCATAATTCATATTTCGACTTGACTATAGGCGATTCTATCGTACAGCGGCGGCGCGGTGTTCTGATACATATCTCTAAAAACAGCCAAAATGGCAACACCAACGGCAGGCCGTAACCGTTGACGAAAATATAAAAGCGTCTCCGTACAATCCTATACATTTTAATTCTCTCTGTTGTGACGAATCACTACATAGTATAAAGCAAAGTCGCTTCTCGCGTCTGTCCTAATGTCTGTATGTATGCTTAGATGTTTAATGGCTAGCGTCAACAGGCCCGCATCGCACGCATCGGACCCATCGCACGCAACGGATTTTAGTTTGCCTTGTATGAAAGCTCGTCCGTACGGTGCGGATCAGTGGACGCAGTTGTATGAGTTTTTATACAAGGCGAACTAAAATCCGTTGCGTGCGATGCGGGCCTGTGGACGCTTGCCTTTAAACTACACAACGGATTTTGATGCAGTTTTTTTAACCCTTCAATGCATGATTTTTAGGAAAGTTTATATGTATAATACATCATCATCATCACCACTGCATTGCTCCCGTGCGAAGCCGGGGCGGGTCGCTAGTGCAGAATAAAAGCAGACGAATGTTGACAGGTGGTGTTCGGCAGCGTGTAGCGAGCGGTGAAGCAGGAATGCGAGGGTCGCGATGCTCGCTGCCCGCGCCATCAGCGCCCACCGCCACGCCGCCCTCGCAGCGTCGGCCACGGACCGACACCACGCGACCTAGGTAACCTAAAGCCCTTCTCCCATTACGATACGCACAGGCGATTCAAGTATCCTGCAAGTCTCGGAGACTAGTCGCCGCCAAGTATCTCACATACATTTGAATGTACGCTCGCACACTACGCTACTGGTATCCTGCATTCATATGTATGTGAGATACTTGTCTCCGAGACTTGCAGGATACTTGAATCGCCTGTGCGTATCGTAATGGGAGAAGGGCTTTACCCTATAGCAAACTAGCTGATACCCGCGACTTCGTACGCGTGCGAAACTTACACCAAAACATCTGTCAACCAGTATACGATGAACCTCGTGCCAAAGGCGGCTTTTGGTTTAGAGAGGTCAAGCTGTATCTAAGAATCCACGTGTTTCATTTGAATAAAATATTAGGTTATATTTTCAATCCAGAAAAAGAGCTTCCGAATGGTACAAGTTTCATTGAAATTGGTCCAGTAGTTTAGGCGTGATCCGCGAACAAACAAACAGATAAACAGACAAACTCAATTTTCGGAATCATAATCGTTTATTTAGTAGATCTGCATATTTCGTTTATCCATATCTTTAATTTAAATTTTTGGCTCGTTTTACAGTTTTATAATAGTATAGATACTATATGCCACTCTTTTATAAATGTCGTTAGATACTATATGTCATATTAGTATCTAACGACCTTTATAAAAGAAGAACTGTGGCCCAAGAGAATCGTCTATCGTCGTTTCCGGGGTCGGTTACTGAACCCCGAAAAATCATAATGATTATACTTGTGATAGATCTCCGATGGCCGAAGGCATTGCCACTCCAAAGAAAGACGATCCACCGCGCACGCGCGCCCCTTTACTGTAAGTGCGGTGTGTTATGTGTCCGTCCAGTTTGTCATGGGTGTACTTATTTTTGTGGCGCTTAAACCAGATGTAATCTTTGGAATTTTTATAGAACGCTGTGTCGTAAAGTGGTTCTATTTGTAAAGGGTTTAAAAAAGTGGTGTATCAGAATCATCGTCATTATTTGACAAAGTTTAAGTGTGGCGTTATTATTTATAAGTGTGGCGTAATTGTTCGATAATCCACAAAGTTCAAGACTGAAAACCTTATTTTTGTTTATTTCCAGGCACGCCCTGAGTTCGATCGCGTCATCAACCGCGTGCGAGGGCGAGTGCGAGTCACTGGGTTCAGTGGCCGGCGCGGCCGGACTCGCACTACGCGGCGCGCGCTCACTAGACGCACTCGCTACACCCAGACTCAGGCGGCATCACACCACACGCTCACTAGACGCAGAGCAACACATCGCGACCGTCTGCGGCGATCCAGTCTTCAACGGAACCATCGTCGGCATCGTCACCGACGACCTGCCGCGACGCCAAGCTGAAACCAGCCCGCTTCTCCGCAAGTGCAGCCTGTACAACAAGCAGGACCGACCGAGTAAAGGACACGACCCGTCCTACATCGAGTTCTATAAGCGCTGTCGCTCGCTGGAAAATGTAGCGGATAATAAGGGGGAAAGAAAGTTACCGCGGTTCGCTATCCGTTCGTGGTTGCTCGGGTTCTTTGGAGGAGCCCAGCGCGGTTCGAGCGCGTCATTGCGTCGCCCGCCGCCATTGCTCGACCGAGAGTCCGCCGTCTGACTCACTGGGATATATTGAGATCTGATAGCTCAAGCTTTGAATTCCTAAGCGACTGTAACGGTTAAACGCTGCAACCTCTTCCAGCGATTCAGTCGTAATGCAGTAGCTACTCGTAGTTATGATTTCGTAGCCGATTGCAGGCAATTCATAACTTAGCACAATACACGGGCCATAGCACAATTGATAAATCTATAGAAACGATAGTTATTAGCATCCATAAAATCGCTGGTTTGCATTTCACAAACTCATAATATCATTGTGTTCCTGCACTTTTCCTTGATCATTCAGTATTTTCAACTAAGGTACTGTGCTTACGACTTACTGCACAGAGTTCAAATTCCAGTCAGTACAAGAATTCCGGTACGTTTTAGGAAACCAGAGCTTGAGAAGAGTTTCTAGTCTCCAAGATAATTCATGCAGCACTGCTTAAATTCATAGTCATGAACTTATTTTTGTGTGGTAAATGAATTTCCTAAACAGAGTTTGTACGGTTTCCATACAAAAATTATGTTTGTATTTCATAGCAGTGCAACTGAGTCTAGAATCTTATGTGACGTCGCCATAAATGCGACGTCTAACGCCTTGGTTATTGATAATCGAATTGATAATGTCCGGCCTAGTAAGGCTGTTGCCTTTAGATAACTGTAAAAACTATTTTGCAGTACCATTATTGGCTGCTACTTTTACATTTAGTAACTCGTGCAGTCAAGAATGTTGTTGCAATAATGTTTAGTAGGAACTGTAGAAAGTAGTTGCAATACTGTCTGTATATTGATTACCCTATTATATGTATGTATATGAACCGCTGCTGTAAATAATATGTGTAAGTAAAACGATGTTACCGTCAATTGTGAAATAAGAGTTTAATGTTATTAAATAATTTCTATTGAACAATTGTCTCTTAGTAATACTGACGTAGATCACAATTACAACTACTTATTCTAAACAGGAGAGGGATAAGAAGCTACTAAATGCTCCATCGTAACAATCTCCTTTACAAAAATTATCTAGCGTTGCATAATTTAATGTCTATGGACATCTAGCGGGCAAAAGCATGACAAAAACTGCATAACATCTAGAAAAATAAAATAATAGTAATAAGATATCTGTATATGTGTCAAACTCGCCGTAATTAAACACAATTACTAACAAATGGGATATAACACTGTTTTATGATAAACATCAACGGCCTTACCACGTTATCAGATTTATCTTGGATCTGACAAAAACCGCCAAAAACCACGTGTGTTTTGGACTTCGTTCCCTGTCCAAAACACACGTGGTTTTTTGCGGTTTTTGTTAGATCCAAGTTAAATCTGGAAACATAATTTGGGGGTTAGGGCCTTACTTATGACAGACGATTAGTTAAGCAGGTGAATCAAAGTCTAGCTCTGTCACTGTTTGACGTTACCTGTTAGTAGGTGACAGCAATAATTTAAACAGCTGAATAAAGTTATGCAGCCATCGTAAGTAAGGGGGTTAAATAACTGCGGAAAATTAAATCGTAAACGAAAAACGCCACGAAAGTCATAGAATTTTTGCCATAGTTTTGCTAGCCAAATGTGCACAGAGCCTAATAGTAGAGCGCACCTTGACTAGGGGACATAAGTACAAACAAACTACGCATCCGCTAACAGCGGTATGCCCGCTCCATCGCCTTCAGATAACGAGCAGCCATTGATAACTAGTTTGATATCACACGCTGATTCTTTAGGCAATAACGAAACGCAATCTACCGGCTGCAATGAGACGCTCGAGTCAACTGGTTGCAGTAACGGAGCGCAAGAGGTCGCTGTTGGCGGTGGAAGTGGGCTTTCTGTGTGTTCTATGATAGGACAGGATACGGATGTGTATTCGTGACGGAGACTCGGCGCTTCAAGGAGATCACCGCGTTGGGTGGGTAGTCTGCCTTCGCCTACCACCTGTTGAAAGAAATAGTAAAATTAGTAGATGTACGACAAATACAAATTAACAATGTGTTATGTCTTTGAGTGTACTGTGGTTTTCTTAAGCCTGGATTCCTCTTTCGCTGGTGTTGCTCGTAAGGAAGAATTTAGGCCTTGCATCTCTTCAACGAGAATAGCAAAAGAAGAAATTCATAAATATTCTCTAGTCCCAAGCTAAGCAACGCTTGTACTGTGGGAACTACATTGCTGATAGAATACTTCATTTTTTTTTATAAATACATACTTACGATATGTACATAGTACCTAACACCCAGACACAGAAGAAACATCTATGTATGTATAAATAATTTTCGACTTCGATTGTCAGTTGTCTAGTGGTTTATTGATAAAGATAAACTCGCCTCCATTAGATATTCATCGCTCCGATGGTGCAGTACACTATCCGTATGAGATTCTAAGTGATTCCCAGATGCGAAGCGTAGCTTTTTTGGAGATTCTAAACTGCAACATCTGCCGACAAAATACGTGTACCCATTTAAGTTTAATTCAATGAGAATGTTCAAATGATAAAATCTATACAAATATTATAAAGAGGAAAGGTTTGATTTTTTGTTTGTTTGTTTGTTTGTATGAATTGAATAGGCTCCGAAACTACTGGACCGATTAAAAAAATTCTTTTACCATTAGAATCCTACATTATCCCTGATGAACATAGGCTATATTTTATCCCGGAATTCCCACGGGAACGGGAATTACGCGGGTGAAACCGCGAGGCGCTGCTAGTATGATATAAAGTGACATAATGATATAATAATAATCAATAGTTTGCATATTATACTGAAAGTAAACCAGTAACACCGTTGGGTTCCTCGAACTAAACTCGACTCTTATTTGCACAACAAAAGAATTCTACCAAGTTGTTATCTAAATAGATCGTTTTAGTTCCATTGTACAAAGAGAGAGTTCTATATACAAAGACTCCTGTAGATAAGAGAGGGTCTAATCTACAGGAGTCTTTGTATATTGGACTTGCAGGTAAAATGATGATAATCATACCTGTGTAGCCCCCCGACTTGGTTCTTCCAGTTCTTAGTTTTGAGCGAGCTCCGTTGTCCTCTCTTCTCTGCGGGCTGGTCGTCTCTCTGAGCCCGGCGCCGAGCGCGTGCCGCCGCCGCTGTAGGCTCCTCGCCTCGCAGCCAATACGTTACCTACAATTATACAAGAACTTCACACGAGGTGTAAAAGGTTGATCTCATAATATTAGTCTTAGTACCTACCTAGGTAAGGTATAGTATAAATCCTTAGGGTCAATTTATACTAGCGCAGAGTCGAAGCGTCTATCCAAAACTGAACTTATCAAATTCAACCTTAAATATTTAAAAAGACGCGCGCATTCTTCGAAATTCGCGCGTCTGCGCGTGAACAACGATGATTAAAATCTCAGAAGTAAAGTGTGCGTTACGCTGTGGAGTTAAGGTTGAATTTGTTATGTTCAAGACGCTTCGACTCTGCGCTAGTATAAATTGACCCTTACTAATATTATAAATGCGAAAGTAACTCTGTCTGTCTGTCTCGCTTTCACGCCAAAACTACTGAACCGATTCGAATGAAATTTGGTACACAGATAGTCTAGAGCCTGAGAAAGGACATAGGCTACTTTTTAATGCGAAAAAAGGGTTGTAAGAGGGTTGAAAGGGGGGATGAAAAGTTGCATGGAAGTAATTAAAAATGCTACCTAAAAGACACTTTTCCACGCGGACGCAGTTGCGGGCACACCTAGTACTTAATACTTCTATTTAGCCACCTAGCGGTCGTGCCCTCTCAGGGTTCATATTGGAAGCTATTACCTACTTTATTTAAGATCTCCTTTACCCACAATATGAATGCAATAAATAACTTGAACTTGAACTTAAAACCACTGTCGAAAACTTCCATAGAGTTAATATCAATATGAGCAACTTTTCATATGAAAACAACAGCGCAGACGCATAAAAAGTGCTATTTAAGTACATATTATTTAAAGTAGTGGAGTTCTAGTTGTGATTTTGTCGTTTACCTGATCTCGTTTTCCTTTCATAGAAACGATTCCCCGCTCTTCCAGTAAATAACCGCCTAACTTGTCTAGTAAAAGTTTACATGTTGAACTGCAGTGGATTTTCAGGGCTGAAAAGCAAAATCACATGTTATGAAAAAGTCAAAATTTTACCTCATTTAAAAGTACAGAATTTTTTAAACTTTTTGTAAATTTATTATTGTTTAATGAATAGGAACAATTTCAGTAAAACTTACGTGCTCCAGTGGATTCAAACCGGCTGGCCGTGTTGACTGTGTCACCAAACAGGCAGTATCGAGGCATCTTCAGCCCCACTACTCCTGCGCATACTGGCCCTAAATACAAATAAGATTTTGAAGTTTTCTACCGCTTCCGAAAAGGCGGGTTTCTCTTATTCAATCCATGGAAAAATATTATGTTGCGTGTTGCATGTTTGTGTGCGAATAATCGTGCTAGCGTCCTTCCTGGGTTTTATATCCAAAAAAGTGGTATAGGACAATCTTAAATTGTTCAACAACTTAATTTAATTCAACTTGATTATCTATCATCACCTTATTCATCTCATCATTATTACGACTTGTTGTGGATCTCAACTCATCAATTATATTGATGACTGTAAGGAGGCTTATGCCCAGCAGTGGGTTACTACAAGCTGTCTATGATGATGATGATGATCTATCAGATAAGTATTGTGACATAGTAATGGGATCTAATCTATCTAAAAATACCCGTTTTCTGGGTACAATACCATGACATAATCTATATTCTGATGAATACCTGAGTGAATCCCAACTCGCAACAATAACCGTTGCTCCGGTCTATGTCTCACGCGGAAAGCTCGGGTGGCTGATAAAAGAGCGAGCGCCATTGATGCTACTTCACCAGCGTGGACAATGCCGTTACGAATCGGTAGCCCTGACACCTGGAAAATTTAATTTATCCTATTTCATAAGCCGACGAATCCACCTCGGATGGAAGCACTCAGCCATTATTCTTTTAAATCTATGTTAAAATTATGGCTGGTCGACCGAGCGCTATATAATGTGGAAGATTTTTTTGAATGAATTTTATAACTACATATTATTATTATTATTAATATTTTTTTTTAAATATTGTTTATTTTTATTGTTAATTTATTTCAGTGGTATTTTAATTTAATTATTTTACAATTTTTGACAACTTACAATTATTGACGTGTATTTCCTTTTTACCAATAAATTGATTATCTGATTATCTGATGGGCGTTTGGGAAATTACGATAGTTCTCGTCGCAGATACCATGGAGCCTCAATTTCGCCAATTTGTATAGTGACCCACGAACCATGTTATAATACCATGTCTATAAAGAGGTAGTGATCATCTGGTCTAGAATACTCAAGCAAAAGGGTCTACCATTGGACCTAGAGTTGGGTTAGGGTTTGTAAAGGATTCATAATAACGAGGTGATTTAAAAGCAATATTGTAAAGAAAACGGATCTCGGTGGATGAACAAAGTTCCTAGAAAATTAGGTCGTTGTCCAGTAGTGGACTTTTTCAGGCTGATATGATTATAATTTACTAAAAAACTAATTATTTAAAACTTACCACCATGTAAGCATCGCCAATAGTCTCCACTTTGTAGACGTCGAAGCTTTCTAATATTGAATCGAAGCACGTGTACAAGTCATTCAAAAAGTCTACCACCTAAAACGAAACAAACAATTGTAAGTGAATGAACAAGTAAATACCTAGTAGGTAAAAATCTGGTTTCATTTCAAAATCGTATAGATAAATAAATAAGCCTTTGAACTTAACCGATTAACGTTAAAGCTCGTTCTCACTTGTCGGGTGTCGGATACGTATATTAATCGGAGGTTTCAGTAGCAAAGCGTTTTATTTTAACTATTCACACTTGTCGGAAACCGATTTTGTGTCGGCGCCGACAAGAAATGTCGGGTATTTTGCCAGCCCTCTACGCCCGGAAAGAAATCGTGTCGGATCCCGCTCGCCTATGAGTAAAAATGGCGCTGTTCATATTTGTCGGATGTCGTGGCCGACTACCCGGTCCCCGCTATATACATCACAACAAGAACTTCGTTGGCGTCCATCGTGCACAGTAGCCTCGCGTACAGTGCTAAAAATTGAGCTTCGATCGTGGCTGACAACCGAATATTAACCGAAAATGTGAACATAGGCGCCGATACCCGACTAGTGGGAACGAGCTCTAAGTACTTGTTAAAAGTGACCTTGATGATTTACTAAACGTAAAATTACCTGTAGAGGTGTACTCTCAGCTGACATAGCAGTGAAGCCGACTATATCACTAAAGTATATCGTAACAGAATCGTAGCTCTCCGGTAACACACGACGACCTCGCTTTAGTTGTTCCGCCACGGGGGCTGGCAGCATTTCTTCTAGTAATGCCTCTAAAATGGAAAGTAAGTTACTGTTTTAAAACACCCCAATCTTTAATAACAAGAAATATAGCTAGCAGTCATAAGTACTGAGACATTTTGCTGTGGCTTTTGTTCAGTGTTAGGAAGGTACTGTTATTTATTAGTTTATTATTGCTTCTGGTACCTTTATGTTTGTCATTGCTGTGTGTGTATGTCAAATAAAGAGTCTGATATAGTAGGTGCCAAATAACACCGCAATACAGGCCATTCACCCACTTTCACCACAATGTCGCAAAATTCTATTTATGAATGGTTGATTCTGTCGCTTTCCATACAAACCTGTCGCTAAGACAGTAATCGCTTGAATCTCGTAGTACTGTTTGTTTACCATACCTACATAAATTGAATTTTGCGACATCGAAGTGAAGGTGGGTGAATGACCTGTATTGCGGTGTTATTTGGCACCTACTATATCTATATACTCCCCTTTTAGACTTAACCTTTTGTAAACTGGAAAGCAGATCTACGCGACAATAGATTTGCTATTGTGATTGGAATTCAGACACACAGGAGGTTAATATATTAGTGTTATCAGTTATACCTAGGTAAGTCATTTCGTACCAGTCTTTTTCTTCTCTTCCTGTAGTTGGTCTGTCCGCTCGTCCACAAGAGCTTCCAGATTGTTAGCGTATTTCTCCATCATCGCTATCATATTGTCGAATATGTTTGGTTTCCTAAAACGTGGTTAACACCAAATTAACAATTTAAAATAACTTATTTCATAACTATAACTTCTATCATACAACATATTTAAAATAACTAATAACCGGCCTTATTTGATCGTCACTTGTTAAAACATGATTAACCAGATGCTTTTCAACCATCATCATCTGATCATCATCTCCTTGCCCTTGTCCCACTTTATGTGGGGTCGGCACAACATGTGTTTTTCTTCCATGCTCTTCTATCAGCCGTCATCTCAGTTATCACTCCTTTCTTACCCATATCATTTTTCACGCAGTCCATCCATCTTTTCTTTGGCCTACCTCTCCTCTTATACCCATCTACATTCATATCTATCATAATATATCTTCTTTAACCGATTTCAAATAAGGAAGAGGTTCTCAATTAAATAAATAAATATAAATATCTTTGGACATTACACACAACACCCTCTAGTCCCAAACTAAGCAGAGCTTGTACTATGGGAACTAGATTGCTGATATAATACTTATATACTTTTTTTTTGTTTGGTAAATACATACTTATAATGCATAGGTTGCTATTTTTGGAGTCAGCTGTATCATTTATGTAGCCGGAGACTGCAGCGTTTTGCTAAAAAATTAACGTGTTTTTTGTACTCACATTCCTTTTCTCAGAGGCCGTAATCGCGTCCGAATTGATTTGAAGTCCGGACGCATCGCTTCATCTTCCGTCCAGCATTCGCAGCAACACTCGCGCACGCAATCAAATCTACCCATCAGCGACTCTAATGGCGGTCTGGAAACAAATCAAGTAAGTATACAGGGTGTACGTACATGTACACATAAAGCTATAGAAATAGGGATAGGTACTTCATGATCTGATAGGAACTTAAATAGTGAGCATGTGTATTTTTTTGTAAAAATAAAGAAACTTTTCCTAAGCCACGACCTGGACTATGCTATTTGACCGCCAAAAAAGGTAAGAATTTACCTACTAGTGAGCTTCGGGATTTTCTTGTGCGAATGTTTCATTTGTGATATAGCTTTTGTCCTTAATGTGACTGACACATACCTGTACCTAAGTTTTTTGATCAACAAAGTCATGAGTTCAAGTTCAAGTTCTTTATTGCTTTAATATTGTACATAATAGTATATTATGGAACTAGTGAATAAAAGACGGATTTAAGGCGAGGGCCATAAATGAAACACGAGCAAGTGAAGGATTCTAACGACTGAATCACGACCGTAGGGAGTGACACCTTACTTATAACAACCGGTAACTAAGCAACAACCTAAGAAATGTCACATCCTTCATAAAGGTCGTCACCTGCAGTAAGTAGGTGGTATATGCTGTAACAGTTCTAAATTCAAACACCAAAACAGTGAGTAAAAGTGCTTTTTATTCACTGTTTTCAGTGAATAAAATAAGCTTTTTAGAGGGGGGAATGGTATAAAGGATCTTATACAATGCATCTATCAGATACCTACAGGCGGCGCCCTGAGGCTCCAAACGACCCGCGACGCGTATGCAACTCATACATAGCACTGTAGTATTTCCCTACAAAGTCGTATGATACAATGCGACTGACACATACCTACCTGTAAGGCGCCGGGTCGGGGTTAGCCAGTCGCCGCAGTAATGTAGGCGCGGGCGGTGAATCCGCTCCAAACGGACCGCGACGCGTATGCAACTCATACAGAACTAATGCAAATGCATAGACATCTGATGGAGGCGAGCCGCGACGCCATTCAACAGTTGAAGAGATTCCTTCTTTACCCCAGCCGCATGACCGCAAGAGCTCGGGAGATAGGTATACGAGATCTGGGAAATAATAATCAGCTTGTTACTATCGTTTCAGCCAGTTTGAACATAATGTAACTTAACAATCGTAAAGTTGCAAAAACAAAATTGTACGAAAAAGCTCAATTGGGCATCTATACGACTAACTTCACGATTTCCAAGATCCGGTAACCGTACACTTACAAGTCACACTAGACTAGGAGTATTGACATAAAATAATAACCTGTAGCCTTTTTTTCCGGTTTTTTTTTGGTTGTGTCCAATAACTTTTTCTTTCGAGTTTTTTCTCCTAAGTTCTAAGTTCCTCTTGTTCGGAATTTGGAACAAGCACAGCGAATAATCAAAACTGGTTACCAAGTCAAAGAATTAACATTGTACCGCAATTTTGTATAGCAAAACTATGGTCATATAGAATGCGTATAAGTATGTAGGTACAAAAATTCAAGAACCGAAAACCATTTATTTTACAGCTATTACTCACTTTCAACATGAGTTCTAAAAGCGGTTGCTTCTGACGGTGGAAGTTCCCCTTGCCGGAACTCCTTCAGTCCAAAGTCAGCCAGCTTGACAACCCAGCGCGCGTCCACCAGGCAGTTAGACGGACGAAGAGCGCCGTGGAATTGTAGAGGAGATTCGTGAATGAAAACCATACCCTGAAATATTTGGCACATTGTAAGTTATTTTCTTGTGTCTTATGAGAAATGTCGATAAGATATTTCAGGCGCTTGATTGTTTATATGAGACCATACATAGGGTAAACTACCCTAATCTTATCACCCCCATCAATTGTTGGCACTTCTTTGATTTATCTTATTTACTAAGAAAAAGCCTCACCTCACCTCACGATGTTTACTATTATGTTAAGTTGTTGTTTATATAACAACATCGTGAGGTCTGACTTTTTCTTAGTAAATAGGATAAATCAGAGAAGTGCCAACAATTGGCGGGGGTGCCAAGATTAGGGTAGTTTACTATTTACTTACAAGATATTTTTTCTTATGTCGGATAAGACACGCGCATACAAAATTTTTCTTGTCTTGTGTTCGTGTCTTATAATGTTCAAAAGGCCTAACACTCAGCATTGAGGGGGGAAGGGGGCTTGACACTGCTATTTAGGCGTTTTTTGTCAAATCCTGGACCTTGGGAGATTTTTGGGGGAAAGGGGGCTTGAAAAAAAGTTAGAAATTAGAAAGGAAAAAAGGCCATAAATAAACTTGCTACAAAGGCTCTTTCACACAGAAATATCTACATCACAGAGGTATTCTACTAATGTAATGACAGTAATGTTATAGTAGATAGGGGTAAGTACCTATAAAGTTCCTAAAGTTAAAAATCTAGTAAGTATAATGTAGGTACCTAATCTAAATCGTTTCATTTTAAATAATACAGTTAAATAGTTAGAAAGCTTAGAAAAACAATTTTCAATTCAGTTATTCTTCGTTTAGAACAATTTGTAATTAATTTTACAAATTTGTTGCAAAACTTTTCATTCCGACACGAAAGTTTCAAAGCGTTTGGATTCGTTTGAATGAGTTTTCAATTACTAAGTAAAATTTGTAAGCTTTTCGACTGAAGTTTTATCCCAATCCGTTGATTTTCTCACAAATTCAAGAAGTATTTATTCACTCACCCGAATAATATCTCCAACCAAAGACGCAATGAACATGTTGTCTAATTTGATATCTTCGTTCTCGAGAATATCCTGAAACAATATCATTTAGCTTCAATATTGGTATTACGGCTTTAGTAATTTCCACACCGGCCGATACTGTCATCGACATTTTTGTACCTATATCATATTGTATTTTTTTTTCAGGCGCATGTGAATGTTCTCACAAATAAATTTCATATTGACGGGTAATTCGCCCATTATGAGGTCTTTCGTTCGGGTTCTGATCGAATAGTACATACTGACTGTTCGATTGGGGCTCGAACGAAGGATTTCACATCAATAATCTTGTAATATGTATCTGAACTCTGAAGTGAAATATGAATCTACCTAGTTATAATAATAATCTCTATACTCTAACCCATTTGACATGTACCGTGAACTAACAAAATATGGATCTTGAAATCTGAGATATAAATGAATTTGAATTTAACCCACCCGTAGTTTTTGTCGGCCGCTGTTGTGTCGTGTCGTGTCGTGTGGGAGTGTGGAACAGCTTTCAGCTAAAGGGGATATTGGACGTGTTCCAATGTTTGTTTACCTTGAGGCTGCCTCTGGTGCAATACTCAGACAAAGCGCAAACATTCGGCGGTTCGATGCATGCGCCTACGAATCCATTCACGTTGTCATGTTGCAAATCCCGCATCTAAGAACAAATAAACTTTCGGTTTAACAATTCCACTAACGACATGGGAAGGATAAATAAAACTCAACATCATCATCATCTGCAGCCACTTTACCCACCGTTGAGTGAACAAAATAAATATAAATAATCTTATTATTTTTTATAAACGCGAAAGTTTGTGAGGATGGATGTATGTATGTTTGTTCCTCTTTCACGCAAAAACTACTGATCCGATTTGTATGAAACTTGGAATATATATTGTCCGTGTCCTGGATTAACATATCGGCTACTTTTTATCCCGGAAAATCAACGGGATGCGAATGAAGTCGCGGGCGGATGTAGTAAATAAAACTCTTTCTTATAAATACAGAATAAGCACCTAAAATTCAGGAAACTGGTACCATAGTTTGTAAGACGATGCTAAATCATACTTGTGATTTTACTGAATAAAAGATTTTTGACTGTTGCGACTGAGCGAGTATAAAAACTCCAGCTAAGGTTCCGAGGGTGACTGACAACCAACGCATATTGTGCTGAACGCATGGGTCCTTTATGTACAGCGAATAAGTATAATAATCAGCATCTAATCTTGGGCTTATTTTTCACATAAACATAATAAACACTCTAACAAATAACAGAAATTCAAGTTACAAAAAAAACTAAACCATGTGAACGCGTCAAGTAAAAGGCTTAGTTTGCTAAGGACACTTGTTGGTTATTTTTGGAAAGCACTAGGGAATAAACATTTTATATCCAACGGCGCGCCTCAATAATGAAATATCGTGCTAGCTACGCGCACACGTAGCTAGCGTGAAGGCACTCCGCTTCAAAATAATTGGAAAATTCTTTCACACGATAATGTAGATACTCCTACGTGTACTTTGCTATTGAGTTCCAACGAAGCTATGAAATTACTTATTCGATAGTAAAGTGGCTTTATTTCCTCATGGTTACACACTGTGAAAATCAAATTGAAGTCTAATCAAAAGTTCGTAGATGTGCTACGCTCGTAGAGGCTCTACGCTCGTAGACGTTCCATGCTAATTTCATGCCCATTTTACGTGCCTCTGTGTCCAAATTTTTTTTGGGATTTGATTTTGAGATTTCTTCTGTGCGCAGATTTTATAGAAGTATTTCACGGACTTGAATTTACGATCGATCAATAATGATTTTTTTGTAAAAGGTCACTGTAGACCAATATAACTAGTAGTTCGCCCCGAACTGAGATCTCGTGATGGTCGGAGGTTAATAAAACCCAAACAATTTTTATTGACCAATGGTTGGAATAAACTTTGCAAATCGCATCGAAATCGCCGTCTAGCTAAGTACCAAGTCAAGTCTTACCAAGCTAAGTCTTACTTGAACTAAAAAATCATTGAAACTCCAAGAAATGGTAGCTCACGTTATAATGGATTTTCCAATTTTATAATTTTTACAACAACTCAAAAACTATTAGACCTAGAATCAAAATAAAAACGGTTTTGGAATGTCTAAACCAAACTCTATCATATGACACCCCACTTGATATTTTAGTACGACTTTTTTTTTTTACTCCCATTAGACCCTCACGACCTTTTGACCGATTTACTTCATTTAACAAACCAGTAAAACTTAAGAGTACTATCCGTATACCTACCAAATTCTGTGAAGATTGGATAAGCGGTTCAAAAGATCTCGAAGAACTAATATACAAACATACAACCATACAAAGCATTTTTGTCCAATTTGTCACTAAGATCTCGTTCGCTTCGCTCACTCGATCAACTATTTAGATGTGATTAGGACCAGTTGAGCTATCTATAAATCGCTTTGTAGATAGCTCAATTGTTTCATGTGTATTTTGTAAATATTGTAAATATACTGTATTAGTCGTAATTTTCTTTGTGAATTTAGAAGTAATCCAATATGGTTATTGATATTAAAAAAAAACGGATACAGTTTTAATCTCAGCAGTTTTCAAAATGTGCGAGACAGTTTATGAAATAAAACAAGTTGTAACAGTATGAAGTTCCAGTAGTTATCCGCACCTGAACAAACTAATGTATTTTCTCTCATCTCGGGAGCGTTTACTTTTCAGCGCTATGTACTTTGCCCAGAGATTTCATTCGTTGTTTTCTGTTGCAGAATCACTCTTTTGAGCGTACATAACTATGATTTTTTTTACAGGTTGATTCAGCTGTTTAATAATGAGAAAATACTTTGTTTGTAAAACTCTCACCTCCTCTCACCTTTGTAGGTACCTAAACCCAGTAGAGGACTTACTGAGGCTGATTGAAATTTTTTCAATCTGTTTATAAAGTTAGAAAAAAAAACAAATAGTACTTACATAAAAGAGGTTGAGAACTGTACCTAATTAACTGTAATTGTCCCTTTAAATGTCCCTTCAGATCTAGTGTGGTAGCCAGAAGATCGTCCAAACGAAAACGTGACATTTAACATGACCATTTTTCGCATTATTTAGAGTATTTCACTATAAATACATTCGTCTCTACTTTAAACTATTCAAAAATACTATTGTTTCACGGAGATGGTGGAACAGACCCTTAGCGTTCTAAACGTAACAAATTATAAAGATAAAAACAATTTGATAAAAAAAGAGTTCATTCTGACATACATTTTATTTCGTTGAATTACTTATTACCTCTAAATGCGCGTCATGTGGAACAAATCCCTATTCGCCTGTATTTCGTAAATATTTTTGTTTCAGTAAAGAAGATTGATATAAAACGCTTCCTGTACATTACCATATTATACATCATATAATGTACAAAGTGAACAAACACAGCTATTTATTTTTACCTGAGGGATCACACACGGCAGACGTATTACGCGATTTGTCTCAGTCACTGCGTCTGTCATATTTGCAAATCTCTAAACAAGTTACAAAGAATAGTTTCCTCTTTTTGTCTGTTTTCATTTTATACCTACCTACCTTCTACGGTATCTACCTAGTTGCTTGTAGACTAGAAATAGGGACTTCTGAATTCTGATGCTTGTGATAGATTTTTTCAATTAAACAAGAAGCAGGAGTTTTCGTGTAGTTTGCGGTTGTAATACCACTTCCTATAACTCTTCCATTACTGCTTCTCTAAAAAGTTAGTTCAAGTATTTCTTATTACTCTGAATACACAGAACCGATGGTAATCTGTGCGTTGATAACTAAATATTTCTATATTGAGAAAAGAATATCATTCAACTACATTCAACCGTAAGACAAGCCTAATATGAGTAATATTTTGTTTGTTCTGCGGTGAAGCTTTGAGCTTCCATCAGGGTGGCTTACGAGATATCCGAGAAAATACGTTCTATTATTACGACATCTGCAAACACGGACATGGAATGGAAGTACAGATTGGATCGTGGATTTGTTTCCAACGAGAATACAGCAATTTTGTAAGCAAATAGGTAATTGATGCCAAAATAAATACGTTTTAATTTGCCTACCCCGCTGGGAACATATTTGATTTTATAAATGTTACGCGTATCCTACTATAGTAGGTGCCAAATAACACCGCAATACAGGTCATTCACCCACTTTCAAAACGATGTCGCGAAATTCAATTTATGAATGGTAAACAAACAGTACTACGAGATTCGAGCGATTACCGTCTTAGCGACAGGTTTGTATGGAAAGCGACAGAATTCATAAATTGAATTTTGCGACATCGTTTTGAAGGTGGGTGAATGACCTGTATTGCGGTGTTATTTGGCACCTACTATAATATTATAAATGAGAATGTAAGTTTGTTTGTTACGCTTTCACGGGAAAACTACTTAACCGATCATCATGAAACTTTTTACACATATTCTTGGAGGTATTAAAAGTAACATGGGATACCTTTTATCCCGAAAAATTAACGGGATCTAATGGGACGCGAACGAAGTCGCGGGCGGAAGCTAGTATTTTATGTATTTTATACATTTCTGGCTGTAGGTATTGTACCTATTTAGAGAAACCGATGAAACGCAAAAATTTTGCCAATTAGAAAAGACCGTCGTCAATTTGCAGGAGTATTTTTCGTAGCGTGTTATTTTAACATCTGCAACCACGAAACATAATCTAAGCCTAAGATAATACAGGCTCTGCTTCAGAATGTGTAGTGCTAAAAGACCTGGATAAATAAATATTCATGGACAATCAAATCAATATTTTTACAATCAAATTTTGAATAATTTGCAGTCCAATTTGTGCTGTCCAATGAACTAACAAGCTAAGGGACAGTAAAGATTATAAGAAGTCACAGCTATAAGTATCTGAAGTTCAGGTCAAAAGGTTATGAGAAATTACTCACAATTTTGAGCTCCTTCTTGATTTCCCTGTTGATATCTATATGGTGTCGCCTCACACGCTTCACAGCGAGCAGCCTTCCTCTATAGAAGGCGACCTCTGTGAAGATGGCTGAGTATCTGAAGTCCAGGTCAGGGTTGGAGCTGAGAGACACCTGACTGGATCGTACTCCGCCGGTGCTGCCGTTCTTCTCTGTGACGTTGCTGGTAGGATTCGCGATAGCCCCCGCGCTGCTATCTTGCTGGAGAAAATTAGCTCTGACCAATTTGCATGCATAATTTTATTACACTAAGGGCCGTAAGATCAAAAGCAGTTTAAACTATGGGTTTCGTTAACTACGATTATATTTGTTTAATGGATTAATCTACTGTCATCTACAGAGATGACAGTAGATTAATCCAGCAATCCAGAATTAAACTGACAGCAGTTTAAGCTACCGATGGTCGATTAACTACCATTGATCTTATGAAATAATCGGAAACTGAAGGTTAAACTCTATTTCGTGGTTTAAACCACTATTGATTTTACGGCCCTAAAAAGTTACATAGTTCGTATTCAACTCTGGTTATGTGATTTTACGCCGCTTTAAAGCCTCCGTCGTGGCTTAGCGATTGCTAAAGCCGGCACCGATAGTTTAACGTGTCCTCTGAAGCACGAAAGCGTTCAGAATTAAATGCCACTAACGGTCCCCCATCCAAATAGTGACCGTGTAGAACGTATATTACTTTTATTCAATTAGGGTTACGGCAGCAATACAAAAATATTACATCTAAAGGCAAGTGACGTGCTCTAAGTTTCAATAAACAAGACATCAATAAACAGTACATCTTATAACTATATTTTAAAAGTCTACAAAACAAAAGTACTTAGTGCGAATGCCTAGATTAAATCAGTGTTTCATTTAATAATTCTTTTTAATTACTGCATAAAGTCACTTACACTGAAGTTATTTACTGATCGCAATAAATATAACAATGTACAAAACAGAAGCTGATACCTATTGTGACACCCAACACCGTTTATTCCTTGAATATTTTAGATCAATGATATTTTACAAGAAAGCAGCATGCGGTCATGCAAACATCAACATAAATCGTTTACCTACTCAGTTTGTTGGCTTGCTGCTCCTCATCAGGCAGATGTAAGTCTCGGAAGTCGATCTTCCAAAGTAAAGAATCCAGTTCTTGTTCGTAACGCCATCCGCGGTAGAGAGCTAAAGCTGCTAGCACCAATAATATGAGGGTGCCGCCTGACGCACCGAGAGCCCATGCTCCGATATGACCTGTACAAAAAATTCATAACAATTTGCTCATATTTTAGTAAGGCATAGTATTATATGATCTGTGGTAAGGCTTTAGACAGGAGATAGATATAGATATTTGAAATATCTATATCTATCTATCTATACTATCTATACTATCTATATCTATCTATGATAGATATAGATAGTATATATCTATCTATGATAGATATAGATAGTATAGAAATGTTTATTGAACGTCGCAACATCAAAAATCAAAGAAAACAATTACTAAAATAAAAATAAATCTTCATCTTCTTTTGTTGTTATCAAAAGCTCTTCAGAAAAGTTTATATAGTACCATTATTTTAATGTCATAATAGTAAGTATCTTTTGTCATTTTGGAAGAGACAAGCTACTCACAACACAACACAACACAATACATTGTATTTTAGTGTGAGAACTTCGGTATCCTATAAAAGTTCGGTGCTATTTGCACTCTAAACATAAACATCATAGTCTATTCTCTACATACTCATCTCAGTATTAATTCAAACCACGTTTACAACAAGTTTTATCACAGTTTTATTTACGTTTGCGTACGTGCACAGACGTGGTTCGTTTTATTTTCCGAGTCGGGATTAAATCAAAGCGAAGTTAAAAGTTTCAGCTAGTTGTAAGGTGCTTCATTAGGTCCAAGTCAGGATTAAGCTTGAAACTTTTTGATCCTGAACTCTAAAGCCAAGTGCATTATGGGAATAAGAACCTACGAGTCTGCTTTCTAACTAGAATTACAAACCACGACGGAGATTTATTGATTAGACTCTTGATTAGAGACGAAGTTTCATTTAAAAGCTGCATTTTAAGCGCTTTGTCTAATAGATAGTTTAAGATCTTTTTCCATAAAATGACTTAGGTATTATATCTCATTGTATGCAGCCCAGTAAAGTCTTTGCCTGGAGCTTTAATTAAGATACAAATTCATATACGCGTCCTGTCTACTTTGAAAAAATACATCATAGCCTTATTGAAGATAATGCTCGAATCGAGATACGAGTAAAAGTCTTACTAATGGAAGACTGCCCTAAAATCTACATCGATATTATCGATGAATAAATCTCAATCGACACTCTGCAAGCAGTACTTACAAAATAGGAGTCTTTAGAGCAAGAAGTAAAGCATAATAAAAGTTTATAATGAGAGTTTATATTAGAGACAAGCAAAAGAATAATTTAACTAAAGAGAAAATCGCTTTGCAGTCTTTTCATCATCTAGCACGACTTTACAGTATAACAAGATCCGCCTTTGCCTTTGACGAGAATGCGAACTCTTTTAATGTTTGCATTCAATTTGTCGCATGCCAGATTCCAGTCTTACAAATCCAGAGGGATACCACCTCAATAAAAAGACCGTAAAATGAAATTGAAATTGCAAAGATGAACGAGAGGCAATTGAATCGAAAAATTGGATCAAACATCTACCTAATTTATTTCCATGGTTAGCTTTTGAAAGTATTTGGTTTCCGGTTTTGCCTGATGAAATTATTAATGTTGGTTCGAAGCAGAACTTTCAACATTTTTGTAGAATTCAGTTTTTTTCCGGACGGTTTAAAATGCTGGTAAGTAAAATTGTATGACGATTTCCGACAGAGTTATCGGGCTACGGCAAGGCTTACAGATTTATTCATAAAATAAATTAGAACCAATAAAATTAAGTAGATAGTTACGCCTGGGGTAATAAGTGTGGAAGAATGAACGCAATGATTTATGAAATTACGATCCAAATTAACTGCTCACGTCATAACCTTATTTTTATACCTACTAATTTTATTACTAGTGGCTCTGGGAGCTGTAGACCTCGCGAGCATATACTAAATATTCCAATATTCAACATCATCAATGTCGTGTAAGGTGTTTTCTGAAAGTCTTTAAGTGCACTTTTATTAATTTCTAATTTAAGGCTTACTATTATGCTGATGCTCTCATTCAGTGAAGGAAAACATCATGAAGATAATTATCAGTTAGTATTCTAACAGCGACGAAACGCTTGCAGCCTGTCACGTATTGAAAACTAACTATAATGCAAAATGTTGTGTGTGTGTGTGTGTGTGTGTGTGTGTGTGTGTGTGATGTGATGTCTTTTCTATTTAATTTTGTAAATTTTTGAGGAATGTAATGTGCAAGTGCATTTTCCGTTTTGTGATTTTTTTGATCTTTTTGATTTTTTTTTGCATCATCTAGTTACTACCTTCCAAATAAAAAAAGAATAATCGAAATCGGATCTCATTTGGTGGAGATATCCAGTATATCAAATAGCCCCCTTTTTGCCCTTTTTTTGGGGGAAGTACCCCTCCAATCAAAAATCCCCGACGACAAAAAAATTCTAATAAGTCATATAACCTGTGTACCAAGTTTCGTCCAGATCGGTTGAAAAATGCGACCTGTAGAGGAGAACAGACAGACAGACAGACAGACAGACATCCGGACAAACGCATTTTTGGCCAATGTGGAAACTGAGACGCTTCGCTCGCTTCGCTCGCTCGGTCAATAATTAATTTGCAAACAAATTATGCTTTTAATATTTTTAACTTTCATTTTTAAACACGAGTTTGTTTTTCCTTTATTATTTTCTAAAATAATTTGAAACCGGAAGTTACGAAGTCACGGAATGTTACCAATCTTTGAAGGCAGAAATTTGGTAACTTTTCTCAAAATTAGTTAGAGGCGTGTGCCTAGGCGATTTTATTCTTTGAATCTAAAAGGACAACAAAGATCACCGTTTAGACCCCGTATATTTGACTATTGGAAACAAAACACTACGATACTTTTCTATATTTTAGCAAACATTTTACGTTGTCCAAGTAGGTTATCGTGTTTTGATACAGTTACAAAACTTTGCCATATTCATTACCTCCTGAAACCTTAAGGCACTCAGCTTAATCTTGTCGCCAGGCATTTAGGTAGTAGTCTAAAGCCTTTCTCGTGTTGGGAGTATGGAAGCTAAGTGTTGTTCTGTGTGGGCAGTTAATGCGCGCTGCGGGTTGCGTGTGCTCGATGGCAGTTCACGTCGCTTGTCACACTCGTTACGAGCAAGCTTTTACGACCCACCCCTACTTAGTTGTACCAACCCTGAACTTAACTGCTCAGGTTTTTTTACTAAACATCTAGGTGCCCGCGACTTCGTTCGCGTCCCGTTGGATCCCGTTGATTTTTCGGGATAAAAAGTAGCCTATGTGTTAATCCAGGTCACGGACAATATATATTCCAAGTTCAGTAGTTTTTACTTACAAACTTTCGCGTTTATAATATTGTAGGATATGGAACGGTAGGTATTTGATCGCCCAGTAAACAAGAGATCGTAACAGTTCAAGCCCATTTCTGATTCTATTGCAGGGACAGATGTTACAGTGTTAGTAAAAGCCTTTCATAGTCGCGTTGTTCGTTTTGACGATCAAGGTTATACCCAATACTCGATAGAGATAGAATTGTATTGTATTTCATAGCTTTTATGATTGCTTTACTATAAACCTGATATTACAAACAGCCGATGAAAGCTTTGGAAAATTCTAAATTGCACTTGTCAACAGAACAACATGACCAAAAATGTTCCTAGAATAGTCAACACCTAATAGATAAATAGATTAATATCTTTGTTGTACACCAAAATAAAAGAAAAAAAGATACAAAGACATAGCGGGAAACTAATATGAAGCACAATGGGCGGTCTTATTGACAGTAGATACAGCAGTAAATATAAAAGTGGAATAGGTACTTACTGACACATTTCTCGCCGCGAAATCCACAAGGCGGCTCTGATAAAGGCGGTTGTCCGCCCGGCCACTTCAACTCACGAAGAAATCTCACTTCCTGCAGACAAGGTTATAATATTATGGACACGTGTCTATCAAGGGTACACGCCGTTTGTTTAAAAATTCAATATGCGTCCATTTAAGCAACGTAAAAATGAAAAGATAGAGTTTACACTGGCTGAGAATTGGCGTGAAATAAATAAATTACGAGGCTATTGTTGAAATAAAAGCTTCTACATCGAATACTAGTAATCTTACTGAGCCATGAGTTTTACTCGTTTGAAAAGATATCAGACATTGATTTGAAACAGTACGTAGGTATATTTGCTTTGTGATGTTGCACTTTTCTGTGTACAAGGTTTACGATACCATGATTAAAGAATGTAGTTGTAGAGTATGTACAAGGTAAACTTCAAGCCATTAGTTGCACGAACTTTGGCGCGTACTGCAATTTATCACTTAAAAGAATTTGCGCACCGCTGCAGGCTAAAAGCAATAACTCACATGAGGTTGCTGTAGAGTACCTAGCTGTTTTTGTTACCTAGGTACATAATTTGTTTATGTACCATGAATCTTAGGCATTTTGCACATTATAAGACACGAACACAAGACAAGAAAAATTTTGTATGCGCGTGTCTTATCCGACACAAGAAAAATATTTTATGAAAACTACTTATCTAGCAACTTTTAATTCGGATTTCTTAACGATGAAAAATAATAATAACTATTTTGAAAAAGTGATAAAGCTTTGCATCTGATAGTTCCTGTTTCAATAAAAAGAGAGACTCTTTGCTTGATATTAACCTTATTTCACGATATATTAGTAGGATGTGTTGAATAGTGAGTAAGCTAATGATATGAAACTTTGAAAGAAGCTTCTTGAATCACTGAAAAAATATTATCAAAGAGAAAGGGAGCAACTAGCAATAGTTTGCAGTGGAAAGTATAAAGAACCGAAAATCTCTCTCTTTTTTCTTTTGGAAAAGAAAAAAGTGCGTTCGACTATACTTTATTTTCATTCAATAGTCTATTAAATTGTACTAGATATAGGATATTTGTTCCAGTTTCAGGACCTTAAGTTTCGCAGTCAAGCACTTGGCAGCAGCGTGCATCTTTCTAGCCAAATGTGACGTAAACACTGCTAACTGTTAAAACATTGCCATGCATTCTCCGCACGTTCAGATTTGTAAACGTGCGTTTGAAATGTTATTTAGTCTTTGCTATAAATATTGTAAAACTAGATGTCTGTGGTAATGCTAATGTGGGATTTTATATTCGTTTTTGTACAATAATGTAACTTTAAAGAAAAGTAATTAAAATGTAATTTAACAAGTTAATTTGAAATTTTAAAAACCCCGACCATTTATATCTCTTTAGATCCTCAAAAAACTACAGATAAATAGACCACCAACAATACACACAGCACCTTAAACTCATAACACTCCTTCTTTTTTCGGTCGGTGGTAAAAAGATCAAATACAAAAATTACAAATTGCGTACTATTTTTGTTAATAAATTATAATTGTAATTTATTAACAAAAATAGTAATTTTAGTTTCAGTAGCCTATATTTATAAATTAGGTACTACGATTGCTGTAAATGCATCAATAAATGATACGTGGCTCTTCAGTAAAGATTTAAAGAGCAAGGCCCTGATAATATTGGCTGAGCTAATTTAGTAAAGTTTTCAATTATGATAAAGGCCACGCTCCCTCGGCCCAATTACAATATGTGAGGAATTTAATTTAGATAGCAGATTGAACTATCCGACAGGGGCTCTTTAGCTGGATTTAATATAATCTGTATTCTAAATGCAAGCTGTTTTAATATAAACAAGTTAGCAAAGCTGTATAACGACATATGAAGATACTGTGTGTTACCTTGGTCACGAAAATTCCTAAATACTCTAGAATACGTCCAAAAGCAATAATAAACATAAGCCCGAATAGCCTTTAATTAACTCCCGATGTTACCATTTTTATATCCTGACTGACTTTTATTAAACGAAGCCAAAAACCAATTATGTACGTGGTTGGTTTTACCCAATTTGTTTTATGGGAAGGCGGCAGTCGGCACTTATTAACACAAAGAATAGCGGGAGAATTTTAATTTTGAGAAGAATAAACGCAATTTTTCGGTTTACCGAACTGATTTCAGAACTTAATCTCTTTTATTTTAGAACTCTTGGACAAAATGAATTTCCGACCGTAGCAGGTTTATTAAGAAAAATTGTGCTGAAATTAAACGGACAGCGCAAAATTAGAATTTGACGACCTCGAGCTGGTGACTAACTAAATAAACCCGCTTTCAGTACGTCTTTCCTGAAAACTACGATTCGGGTCATTTACAGACAAAAGTGCACATGGACTCTAAACTGTCCTGCTTCAGAAAAATCTACCTAAATTCTTCCATAAATTACAAAAATAGTCAAAAGCTCCCGAAACATAATTGGACAAACAGTACAATAGCAAAAAGTATATAAGTAAGTAGATACAAAAAATAAAATTATTTGAGAACAGTGACTTACCGGTGCCAATTTGTGTAGCACAGCTAGTGGGTATAAACCAGGCGGTTTAGTAGGATCTACGGATAGTAGTGTGTAGTTTCCTTCTGCGTCACCATTATCGTCCATATGCACCCAATATCTAAACAATCACTTATGTAAGGACATGTGCGAGCTGCAATTTATTTCGGGTTAGTATTATTAAAACAAGGGTTGATTCGCAATATACTCGGGAGCGATAAGTCACACCGAAAAAACGTTTTTACATGTAAGTATAGTAGACAAACAGGCATACCGCCCACCTGCGTTGCCTACCCTGAAGGACTCAAAGGTATTTTTTTGGAGTTTAGAATAAAAATCAAATAGAATGAAATCTATGCTGGGTTGCGAATATCGGGTAGATCTTTTGTGTAGCAGTACTTACCCCATAACACTTCTATAGGTGGTGTTCTTCAAGTGTTCGATGATGGCTCTACCATCGCGTGGATCTTCTCCAATAGTGAGTGCCGTGGCTAATGCTCTCGCATACACCCACACAGAGTCGTGAAGCCACGCCGCTTCTTCGGGAATCTAAATAACATAGCGAGGTGAAAAATCTCGTCGACTTCATCGTCATGTGAGACTACGGTCAAACGCTTGCCTACAACTTGAAAAAGCGGTCTAGACAATCGGTGTACCACACAAAATGGCCATCGCTGGACATGACGTTTCCCTATAGATTTCGGGGAAGAACGGTTTTGAGCAAACTCCATTCGCATACTTTCTCCGATCTTTACAATATCGTCAATTTATCGGGATACGGTTCAAATCGGAGAGGGCTAAACTAAAATATTTAAGATATAAAAGTGGCTGTCTAGAGTGAACGATTCTTTTGTATGTTCAAAGCATTCTGAAGTTATGACCTTTCACGTATTTAATCAAGTGGGTTTTGACCACCTGTTACGTACTTGTATGTGATCACTAGGATAGACCATCTTCATAACGTGGGCCGTCAGTGAACTCGCCGAGAATAAACTTATGAGAACATTTAGAACTCAATGCTGTATTTTGTAACTCTTCCTTTACAAGCCATTTTATTGAATTTTATGTATTTTATTGAATATATTTAAATGGTATTCTGAGTGAGTTAATAATTCAACGTGACACGATGAGCCTGCGGTCATAAAATGTGCCACATAGATTTTGTTACTACTAGCACCTACTAGTGACCCGAAAATAGCATAGCCTTAGCGTAAAAGTACGTCACACGACGCCGCCGGTATCTTTTAAAGTCAGGCTCCATTACGTGACTAGGATATAAGTAAAGCTCTAATATTTTCTAAGTCTGTCTTGAAATACGCGAGGTCATAAAAGCGAAGCACCACATAAAAAATGTTTAATTTATTGGGACTAGAAAAGTCGTGTTTTTTGGAAACTATGGGAGTCACGTTAGTAAGGACCGTGGGATAACACTGTTTTGGACGATATCAAAATTACAAATGAGATACTTAAAAATTTTAGACAAATGTACCAAAACTGTCACTAAATAGTTCATTCCACTGACAAGTGAAATCCTAGTAACGCCAAGAAATCGAGCGGAAATTGTTTCAAAGTTTCATTTTTTTCTTACATTTATACATTTGGACAAAGAGCAAAGGTATAATTATTTTTCGTCACGACACAAAAGCACATTGCGTATGCTGCTCTGTAAATAAATCGTGCTGGCTCTGACATAATAATGTCGTGCCTGCATCGCAGAGAGAATGAACTACGTTACTAAATTATTTGTATATACGGTGTGGCGCCAAGCTGGGCTGCGAACTGCGAACCTGTCGTTTACGGATACAGGACATGTGATAATCTTGACGGCTAGATAAAGAAGATTTGAGTAAAGTAAATCTTGCTTTATCTATGAATATGAACAAACAGTGTAGTGGCATGCTGGAACTTGCTAGAGATAGCAAACCTCATTATTAGGCTGAAGCCGAAAGGTTGCAATTGTGAACCCGAATAATATTTTATAGAAATCGTAGTTTTACCGTTGCACTCTACCATTAGCAATAGTATTAAAATAAATCCTGTAGATACGTGTAAGGACCTATTCATATTCATTGCTGTTCCATCTTATTAGATTCACATCATCAGATTACAGCTCCCCTTGCCTCCCGTGGTTTTGCGAAACACATTCATTGCAAATTGTAACGGAAAAATGAATTACTTTCATTCAGAATCTTCAAGATGCAACTTAATTATTGCAGCGAATGAGAATGTTGTAAATTACTTTGATAACTACGTAAAGTTTCTGCTTTTGTAAAGATTCTTGTTGACACATTTGCATGCCGTTTGGATAAAACTCCTGTTGCCCTATTTAATTTAAGGAAGCTATAGAGTTAGTAAGAAATCCTTGTAAGCTTTCTTTAACCTTCGTGAAGCTAAACAGAAGGCGGGTATAATGTACCTACCAAAAAAAAGATCATCGCGTAGAATAACTCTGCGTAATAATAATGTAGAGCTTTGTGGTCAACGATGGCAACGTGAATTTCGTTCCTCGCTAAATGAATTCGTTTCGAGAGCTTCAGGATGCGACTTAATTACACATTACAGTGAGTATAATGTGTGCGAGTGCATAATTTGCAGTTTCTATATCTGTACACTGATCTATGCGGGTGTCAGCGGTGAGTTAAATTAGAGTGTAATTAATTCGCCGTACGAATCTAATTTTAGATGTTTACTTACACTGCTTTTATTATGTTTACTGTTCGCATAGTTAGTATTTTACCGGCGTAATTATAAACTGTAAGGTGGATTCAGAAGTAACAGTATTCTTATTCTTAGAAGTTTAGTGAGAAATGACTAACAAATTCTTGTATTTTCATAAACGAGTTCAACTCGATACCATTGAATGGGTTTAGCCCAGTTTTTGAAAGTGGGCTGCAATATTCAAGACAATTTAGAATTGCTATCTTTGAAGCAGGCCTATTAAATTCCATCTTCATCGGTTACTTCGCCGATATAATTTAAACATTCTTTTTACGATCGATGGGTATACCTAACTTACTAACAAAAGTAGGTAGGTACCTAAATATTTATGTAAACAATGTAACTAACGGATTATTTGCATGGTATTTAGAAAGTGAACAGACAACTTTCAGTCACGATCACACAGTACATGGGTACTTAGGTACGTAACTAGGTAATCTATGTAACAATCATTGGTAACAATGGAGAAAATCTGAATATTCCATAGGAAATTGAAAAACTTACGACTTTGCCGCCTCCTACGGCCAGTAATGGATTGGTGAAGTTGAAAGGTGGCATCTGCAATCTTCGGTTGACTTCTTGAGCAAATGCTGGGTACGATGGAGACGGTGAAGGAGCAACTGCTAAATACGAACGAAAGGCCCTTATTGTTCTTGCAGCTGGTTCTTTCAGTAGAGGTCCGGCTAGGTATTGAACCGCCACCTTAGAGTCATACTTTTCAACATCGACCCCAATAGCAGCATATTCACCTGTCGATGATCGTTATTGTGAGTGTTTTATGAAGATTGACTCGCTGATGATTGGGTTGTTAATTAATCACAGTGTGAAGTAGGCCTATGAAATTATGTTAAAGATTGATCATGTAGTATGTATATACCACTGATCATGTACTTTTATAAAATGCCTCATTTTATTCCATGTTTCATTCGTTCATATCCTTGTAGGCGTCGCGTGTTTCACCTAAACTTTTCGATTACAATATTAGTAGGATAGAACGATATTATCGATTTACAAAGTACCCAATAATCCTACGAACCACCGATAGTTTGATCTGAGATTTAGTTCAAATTAGTTAGGGTACGAACGTGCCCCACGTGCCTCTATTCTAAATATACCCAAATCAATCCCAAAACTTCAATATGGCTGAAGGTTTCATAATTCAGGCACCTACGTAATTTTGTAAAGGGTACTGCCGCACCACTCACACCTACCTACCTACATTTTACAAATAAATCTGACGGGTTTTTGGTGCAATTACACCAAATAAATATTCTAATAACAAACAAACTTCAAGTTCATAGATGAGCGAGCAAATGAATGACGTAGCTAAACAAAATTTTGAATGTAGCATTTCTATTCCTTTCAAGTTTTATTTACAGACAGTTGTTTACACGCAGCTGAATATTTAAACTCTTCAGATGTTTCAGCTTTCCACAAGCTCATTTAGTAGGTACTAGGTAAAAAACTATAGCTTAATATAGCTGAATATTAACTACTAAGAAAGATCCCAATAAGTACCCTTAATCATATTTACACGATGTGATAATTTATTGTGTGAAGATTGTGTGTCATAGGCACCCTCTACAATATCAATTTATCAGAGTAATTTATCAAGTGCCAGTAGGTAGTATTTACAATATCTAGCACCCTATTATGATTAATTGGTTATCCCATTCAATGAATACAACTCCAATGGAGCCTTACAATTATTTCTTTGAAAGAGTTCTTAATAGGTCCGAGTGCTGGGAAACTCATTACGTTTCAGTATTGAGTAGGTTACCGAACTAAAGCTTCTTTTTTGCGATAGATCATTGTAATCGGTAGTTTCTTCTAATAATAAGATTACTGATAGATGATTAATAGGGTTATGTATGGGCTCACTAAATTGTCCTTAGTTCAAGAGTGAGTCTCTTAGATATTTTGCAGTAATATGCAATACCTTAGTGCTTTTTTTTATAAGCAATGACTAAATTATGACTAAATATGGTGCTTGTTTTTTCAAGTTAACTAAGTGATCAAATCATCCAATATACGTCTTCAAGACAGTTTGAGCAGTGTCTGTGTGATTTTCTCTTATGGATCAAATATTACTGAATTGTATTATAATCGCTCTCAAGATATAAAAGCTACTCGAGTTAAAAAAATGATAATCCTGTTGTAAATTGAAACGGTTTATACTCCTGAATCACTTCTGCATTGTGGCATCCATTAATATCTCTTAAAATGAAATGGTGTGAATGGCACTTCTAAGCCCCCGTCGGATAACGGCATGTTGTCGAGCCAACAAAGGGAAGATCTAGACAAATATATCGGGGTGCTTATGGAAATCATACTTTACTTTCAGTCGGCAAAGCTATGATTTAGAGATCTAAAGGTGCATGACTCTACAATACTTTGGGGGTTTAAGGCGTATGTAAAAGGCAGACAACCCTCTCGCTCGCACATTTCAACGTTTTTGAAGATATAATATAACTAAATTCTTATTTCTCTTTCTTCTAAATTCAACTTCAGTGTCGAGAGAATAACAATGCAAAGGTTCAGTAAAAATATTACATTGATCCAAACAAGTTTTCCGACCAAAAAACTTATACCAATGCGATAAATTAAAGTGCAAGTTTTTTGGTTAGAAAACTTGTTTGGATCAATGTGATAATTTTACTGAACATTTGCATTGTTATTCTCTCGACCCTGAAGCTCTGCAATTTCACATAAATACATTTAGTTATATTATATCTTAAAAAACGTTGAAATGTGCGAGCGAGAGGGTTGTCTGCCTTTTACATACGCCTTAACAGTATCTTCATACGTAGCATAATGATGAATTTCTAGACTATAACGTAATGACATATAGCCAAAAAGTCAGAACGAAATAAGATCTTATCAAGACGTTTTCTGGTTCATAACAATAAAATTATGAGTCGAGTAACTGTATTGTTATAGCTCTAAGACTGAATTTAAAAACTTCCGAGCTTTGCAACACTTGTAATTTTTAAACTTAGTCAGCGTCACAAAAAGATTACAGTGTGATTTTATTGAAAAATAATTTTTTTAGTTTTTTTTTGGCGTTCAAATCTTGTGGTTACTTACCAGAATCCAGAAGCTGCATTGCGTCCAAAGCCAACATCAGTGCAATGTGGTCATGGTAGTACCCCACGGTCACGTAAACTGCGAAAACATGTATTTCAAACATTGTTTTTCAATCAAACGCTGTTGGTGAAAACTGCTCTTACACTGTCAGAAAGATTTATCGTTTAGTCGAATATAATGCATAACAAACGGATTGGAGAAGAAAAGACGTCACAACACGTGATAACTTACCAATAAAAACTGTACAAGCTGTAAAGTCATAAAAAGTATCCCAATAATTGCTAAAAAAATTAATTCTTTAATAAAACACACTTACTTCTAGTATCTTTATAAGTATCCCTCACAATGTCCAAGAAAGGGTTCCGAGTAAAGTTTCCCTTCTTATTTTCATAGTAATAAGGCTTCCGGTACACTTGCACCGTGCGTACTGATATCTGATTCTCTCGAGCCGCCGATATAATTGCAAGGGCTAGACGAGAGAAATCGTGGTTTGGTGCTTTAAGGTAGATGAAACTGACCTGTAAGAAATAAGTCGTTAATTTGACCTTGGAGAGACTGACTAGTCTAAAAACGTCACGTTAGTCATTTAAAGTGAAATGGAACTTATTTATAAACTGCCAAGGATTATTTTGAAATATGGTGTATCGACGTGAAGAAAACGCGGTTTTAGATTAGTCGTTGTCTAGTTCGATGAAGAAGAATTTCTCTCTGATGGTAAATTATTATGACCACAAACAAACGCTCCAGATGTAAATTTGGTCATAATCCAGTGCCAAAACTTCATAGCGCTCTCATTGAAGTACCATCAGTCAGTTGTTTTGAACTAGATCTTCAAGCATCACAGCTCGCGTTACTTCAAAAGTTCCTAACAAAAAGTAAAGTCAACTACTGTCACAGAATACATAATACGTACTAACTAGTGTCGAAGGAAAGGAAGTGAGATAAATATGCAAATAGGTATTGTTTACATGCATGAAATTGAAATTCCTTAGCACGGCGACAACTGAACGGGAGATATCGATGTCCGAGGGACGAGTGCGGGCGAACGTTGCGTACACGCGCTTGTTTGAACTGGCCACATCTCTGCAATACTGTATAACAAAAAAACAAATAATATAAATACTTGGCTATTTATTTAAAAAAAAAACTGCAGTCGTAGCATGGTTATCAGTCTTTTAGCTATAGGTAAGCTAACTAATAGAGACCAGCTAACTGGAATCCTACTAAAGTCGCTGTTCTTTCAGTAATTAGGTATAGGTACGTATAGATTCACGCTTGTAAAAGGTTCTAGCATAATTATGTTTGCTTGTTTTTCTACAAAATATGTCTGAGAACGCAACCACAAGATGGTCGGGCAAATAATGTAATTTTCGTTTATTTATTCGAAGCATTGTTTATGTGGTCGTAAATTGGAAAAATAAATATTGAACTGTGTAGTGGGTTTAGTTTATTTGTGGACATTAAGAAGATTCAAGAAGAATGAATTACAAAACTGCATTGCGCTATCGAGATGCCTGTCTTGGAATTCGCAAATCAGTGTCTCAATAAATCTTCCCATATCTCCAGAAAAAAGAAATAAAGCGAAGCAGGAAAACATTTTCCGGAAACCGGCCATATAGAAATCTGATAAAGTTGAGGCTGAACTACAAAACTTTGGCAGAAATATGAACGTCGTCGATAAAGCTTATATTTAGTGTTGACAAGCGGTAGTTTATCATTCTGGTCCGAAGTGCTAAATGTTATTGCGATTTCCATAATATCTACATCCACATTATAGCAAATACTATGTAGCGCATTAGGCATGAATCTCAATGAGAATATCTACACAGAATTAATGGCCCGTTCAATATACGCCTCCACAGTTTCCTACAGTTCCTATGACACATCGTAGCGGAGGCTGAATGAAATATGCGTCCAAACCGCACTACTTTTTGTAGTCTCTCTGGACAAAGTCGACGGATAATGATAGCGCTCTACAAGCCCGAGAATAATTTTTTGTCCATGATTATTGCCGGGAACTGTACATTATACCTAGGTACGTGATATGATGAGTCATTATTGGGTGGAGTAAAGTTTTACATAGGTTTTACATACATACATAAACGTGACATAAACCAAAAAAGTAGATGTAGCAAAAATCATTCATGAAAATTAAAAAAAAAAATTTTTGCTCAACTGTTTCATGTATATTTTGTAAATATTGTATTAGTCTTAATTTTCATTGTAAACAAAAAATCTACCTATATTTATTTTATTACAGCTTTGAGATGTCAAACTTACTTTCGTCGGGCACGTTTAGATTACAATACTATATCATTAGAAGTCATCATTGCAATTTATTCATTGTTATTACAGGTGCATGTGCATAAACCTCTATTGTTGTTTGAACAATAGATCTGCACATACAATGAACGTTAGGCAAAATATGTTAAATATATGTGTGTTAAAATATATGTGTTTGAAATAGCTGATGCAATCTTCATTCAGGAAATGTAAATTTATTTTATATCTTAGAGTAAAATTAGCAACGTTCAACAAAATTTCGGTAAACCTAGTTCAAAAAGGACTTATGCCATATAAAACTGTATTTTATATTTTCTATGGCTGAACTTTAGCTCCGTGAACTAAAGGTTTTCAGTTTTTATTAAACAAATGTAGAATGTTTTATACAGTGGCCAAAAGCACGTCCAAAATGTAAAAGACGCTTTTCAACAGGTGAGTACCTAATTGTATTTCATACGTGGCAGATTACTAGTTCATCGCTGCTGCAAGTGGTTTTCTGTTATCTTTACCTGCAAAGTCACTTACATAGCTGATCATAGGTAGATTGAAGGCTGCGGCCATGCGACCCTCGTGCACACAAGTCTCTTGCGGACCGATGAATGCGGAGACATTGGCTGCCCACAGTGCGGCCACCTGTGGTGAACACAACACATTACTGAGCCATGATAAGAGGAAAATTTTCTGCTGGTTTCAAACTAAAGAGAAAAACGAGTGTTAAAGTCTACTATTTTTTCCACATAACCTATACTTACCTATAAGCTACTTTCGTTAACTTTTTACGTTGTTGTCGGATATGTGGGTGAATAACCGTACGAGATTTGTGGTTTTGACGACAAAGATCTCGGTGGTTTTAACGTTTTAACAAACGAAGCGTAAATTATGTTATTGACAGCCTTATATCTGAGAAGTGACAAACAATAACAGCTAATAGTTTTTGAAACGAGGCAAACAATGCATGTGTATATTTAACGGCATAAATGTGTTTGTAGTGTTTGTATCTAAACAACAGGATACTTTATGGTGTATTGGAAACGCGGTAGGTTGCCTGGTAGGATATGCTGTCTCACAATTAACCTTTAGTATGCCGGAACGCGAATCCACGCAAGACATAATAGATTTTATATTGTGTCTGGAATTCCGGCATACTGGAGGTTAATGTAAGCCTTATTTTTGATCGAGTGAGCGAAGCGAACGAGATCTTAGTGACAACTTGGACAAAAATGCTTTGTATGTTTGTATGTTTGTTCGCCGAGATCTTTTGAACCGCTTATCCGATCTTCACAGAATTTGGTAGGTATACGGATAGTACTCTTAAGTTTTACTGGTTTGTTAAATCAAGTAAATCGGTCAAGGGGTCGTGATGTTATGAGGGTCCAAAGGGAGTAAAAAAAAAGTCGTACAAAAATATCAAGTCATATCATAGGGTTTTGTTTAGACATTCCAAAACCGTTTTTATTTTGATTCTAGGTCTAATAGTTTTTTTATTGTTGTAAAAATTATAAAATTGGAAAACCCAGTATAATGTGAGCTAACATTTCTTGGAGTTTTAATGATTTTGTAGTTCAAGTAAGACTGGTACTTAGCTAGACGGCGATTTCGATGCGATTTGCAAAGTTTATTGCAACCATTGGTCAATAAAAATTGTTTGGGTTTTATTAACCTCCGACCATCACGAGATCTCAATTCGGGGCGAACTACTGGTATAGAAAGTGATATTCAGGCGGAATTTCTAGTAATCATAAGTTTGTATATGAGTTAGTGGCCGTCATGGCTAGAGCGGACTGTGAACCCCGAAGCATGGAAGTCCTCAGATGTAAATAGTGACCGCGCAGAAGATCTCGTTAAAATGTTTTAATATTTGTGTTCAACAGTAAACACAGAGTTCTCTTAAAGTTAAACAGTCAACAATTTTATAGTAACCCTCGACTTTACGAGTGCTGCAAAAAACTGGTGATGTATAGTATGAAACAAAGATTTTACACAAGATTATTTCTCCGACGAGTTTGACGATAGTCTTTATTCGTATCGTAAAACTAAGGCATATTAAACCCCATTTTGTTACAATGAGTGGTAAAAACATAACGACGCAATTTGCACTTGGGGATGGTGCGGTCATCAAATATCGAATTGATATTATCATCTTCATCAAATAACTCGTAGGTATTTTATGCGTACTGTCTGTCAGTGTGAGTTGTAAGTCTTTGGTTTAGGGTTTAAAGTGCCGAGCATTTGTGGATGTATGATCTTCCTACGGCTATTTTTTTGCTGCCCTTTTTTGGGAGGTATTAGTTATTTTCAATTCATCATCTGTCATTCACCCTTTGTTTTCTAACAAAGGAGAGAAGACATAAGAAGGGACTGAGTTGTAACCTCGTCTTACTTATGGCACACGCCTAAGTAGTATCACCATCACAAGCCATGACGGAGGCCTTAAGGCCGCCTAAAAACTGCGTCACCAGAGTTGGCCACTAAATCATAAGAGCTTGCTTGCGTTTTAAAGTGGTCCAGCATCAACTGGCACTTATTATTCTTTTTAGGTACTAATTAAAGAGATTATCTAAGACTATTTCGATGGGTGAACGCTAGTGGCATTTACATTGAAACGCTTCTCCGCTTCGGAGTGCCCGTCTTGGCTCAAGCAGTCGCTTAGCCATGACGGAGGCCTTAGAGCGGCCTTAAAACTCCGTCACCAGAGATAACCACTTAGGCTGACTCCTATTTAGATTTACCTGGTTTCTAATACACCAAGGACTCCAAGCTAGTAAGGAAAATGCTATAAAAATGTTGGACTACAACTTTAATTAAAAAGTCAAAGAAAAAACATTTTGCATAATGAAAGACATTTCATAAGTCAATCTTAATGAGCTGTTCGTAGAGCAGAATATCTATTAGTTCTTATCATTGAGGGGACCCGACGCCGATGGAAGCAATTAGCAAGCGACTTAGCTCTTTGGAATATAAAAGATAGTAGTTCCAATTTCCGCTAAGCCTCTGCTCTTACGACAAGGCCGCTATCCACTGTACAGTTACAGCATAAAAACGAACAGTTTTATTATAGCTATTGCAATTCAATCGTAGGCCTTAGAATGCACGCTCTTCGATGGTGGTCCAGATTTGCCTACTTCAAAAGCTTTTATTAAATCTCCTAAAGGAAGTTGGGTAATAAACGTTTCATAAAATGAAAATGTTATGTCGGTAGGTGTTCCGTTTCTTAGCGATAACACTTTCATGGTTGAACCGAATATCAAACCTTGCAATATGAGACTTTGATGGTATTATGCGAGAAAAGTTAACTTTTTCAGTTATGTGCCTGCTGATAAGTATTCAACGGAGTAAAAGATTTACGTACTTAAGCCATCTTCTATAATTCATCGGTATTAGGAATAGTATGATGTGATAACATTATGTAAGATTACTAGTATTCCTGTGTAGTAAAGCGGAAATAAGTCTTTATCCTCTTTGTCAAGCTGGAACACGAGATAAAGTAAATCCGTTATGATGAACGCGTGATGGGGACAGTTACCTATAAAGTTATGGCTCAAGTTTTATGCACTCTTATCCCGACACAAGCCTTACTTTATGACCTCTTCCAAAGACATCAATCTCATCTAATGTCCCTAATAGACATAGACCTTCGATGACTTTCCTGTCCTATTTTTGATAGATTACGAGGAAAAAACCGGCTAGAAAAACAAGACATCAATTTTAACCAGTAATACCTTGTCATAAATGTAGGAAAGCATAAAATAAATAGCACATTTTAAATGTAAGTATAAATTCCAGCGCTATTGGATGTTTATTGGGCCATCTCGCAAATATTTACAGTCAGAAAAAATACAGCTCTAAGGAATTTGACAAAAAATAATTCTATAAGTACCTATTCGGGAATGGCGATTATTATTTTAAATAATTATAAATCGCGTTCCACTAGGTAAACCAACGGTATCAGTACAGTGGTAGAGTCTGAAGAGCCAGAAGAAGTAATAAAAGTCAGAGATGTCTCAAACATGCAATCGATCTTCGGATTGAGGTCCAATATTTTTTTCATGAAATGCAAATATATTATTTCACGTGAAAATGGATGATACCGACTGGAATTCTTAAGGAGACGTGGGACCCACAATTTCCATTTTATGCATTAACAAGGATAATACGTCAAGCTACGCACAGAGGGTGGGCATGTTATTGGCGACCTAAGTCTGCCTTCTACTTTTACAGAGAAGATGTTCTACATAAACCTATGTTTAGTAACTAAAACATACTGCACTAATGGACAGTAGTTCAACTTAGTTCAAAAATGAAAGTTCGAAATTAACTTATCGACCGACTTCGAAATCTTATACGAATATCGTTGGTTCGTAATACCACTGTTCACACTATAGTAATGTTAAAATATAGTCCAAATTGAAAGTAGTATTTGGACCAGTGACCGAGAGTGAGGGTTGTAGAAACGTCAGTCAGTCACCCTCGACCATTTTGCAAAACATCTTACATTCTCTTACAAGATACATAGTTATTATACAACGTGTACTATGTGAACGCTAGCCAAGTCGATTTAAACAAAATGAATTAAGTTAACAAGAGCGCACTTGGAGTGAGTTATGGTGGCCATCGTCAGGTCATTGCGATACATTGGGGTATCATGCATCCACTATGCGATGTTTCTCAGATCTCCATGTGTTGGGAAATTGTCTCTACCTAATTGGGAATTGACTCTACCTCGCTGTTTATGGTCCCTAGTGGACTAAATACTCTTACAAATTGTACGGCTATGAATATAAGTAAAAATACCACTGTTAATTAAAAATGAATTCAGGCTCACGCTCATTCATTATGTTGCAACGTAAATTACAGTTTAATTTCCGTTAATTGGGAAAGGTTCCCAATATAAATTGTCCGTAGTTTATTTAAAGGTTCGTTTGTGAATACTGAACGGGTGATGAGTTTTTCGTGCGAATGCAAGAACTAAAGCTAATTAAAATTTCAGACGCATAGATCTGTCGCTTTAGTAGAGTTGGAACGATCACGACCGAGGATTTACGATCGGGCTTAGTGTCCGCATCCTCGATTCCTCTTTAATTTATTCGCAGGAAACAATCGTAAATTAGAGTCAGACCAAAATTTTCAATTAATGCAATTAGACCTGCCACATTCACCCATAAGTTCGAGAACAGATATTAACTCACGATGGTAATCAATAATTGCCTAGTGCTTGTACTTACTAATATTCTGTGGGTTTAGTTTTCGAGCATATTTTCTTCTTTTACTGACTTAACTTACCTTCGTTTTATGGACAATCTCAATCACTAACTTTCCCGTAATGGTGCTACCTAGATTATAAATTATTGGTTATCTTCTATTAGGATACTTCTGCGAATTCAATCTGTGCTCAGAACCTGTGAAAGAATAATAGGCAATGGGCACCGGGCTAGTGGGCATGGACTCCCAAGTAATTTTGCAACCGATTGGAAAAAGTGTCTCGCTACTAAATGGGAATGCCTTTACGAGAATTTTATCTACTTTTAGATTTTATTGTATCCGGAGCGATCGTAAAACCTATTTTATTATGTTTACAGAAGTTTAGATTATAATGTTAGTGGCACGCACCTGTCGTATGGAAACTTCTTCTTGGCCGTACGTTTCAGCGACTACGAAGTCTAGAGAATGACCCATCGGTCCCAGCAGTTTTTCATTCACTTCATCGACTGCCATGGAAATTGCTCCTGTACAAATTATAAAATGTTTGGTGTGGATCGTTTCTAGGCAAAGCATCGCATTCTAGGTGGAGAATATAGCAGATGGGCTCGTTAGTTTCTCATCTTACTACCTACTTCATCCGCCTTGAGTTTGGCTGCTGTTGAAATATAAATATGATTGATGTGTATCGTTTCTGGGTAAAGTAGCATCGTGAATGTTTATTTGCTTTCCGACATATCGCTCTAAAGCGATTTAATAAAGTGCGTCTGCGCGTGCCAAGTGCTGGCATGTATTAATCTTTGTGGGTCGGATCTCCGCTTCGATCGATTTGGCAGTAAAATAAACAGATAGGTAGTTAGGTACCTATCTTCTTTATTGATGGCGTAAGCAAATATCTTCTTGTGTATGTTTTGACTAAACTGAACAATAAAATATTCGATTCTGATTCAATTCTGATATTGTGTAGAATCATAGACACTTATGCATTAGGCATAACAAGTGAACTAGGCCACGTCAACCTACGTCAAATTGATAATGGATGTCCCTTCAATGTGATAAGCTATAATAGTGACTACATTGCAATGTCATGTAGAGATAATAGCAAACACTCTACATTATTAACATTATTAATCATATATGGCAGAAATATGGGGATTATCTATGGTTTCTGTTACAAATACAAAAGTAAAGCACTATAAGTGGAAAACTGTAGGAAAAATCTGACTCGCCTGATAATACTCGGCCTGGTCTTTGGTAGCTATAGTCACCGGGACGTCGCTGTGATCCAGTCAGGTATCCAAGAGTGAATTTCTCGCCATAGGTAGTTGTTATCTTGGTCATGAAGCACCAACTCCAGAAATACTGTAAACAAAGAATTTGTAGCATATTTATTCCTGCAATGTTAAAATTTTATTACGTAGATAACTCCGTAATATTAGTAGAGTTCGCTTTAAAAATAATACTCATATTTCTAAAACAAAAGTTTTCAGCCAGAAAGCTTTGACCGCAATAAAAATTGCTAAAAATGTAGCGCGGAAGATAAACGAACATAGAAAGTTACGCCCTAATTTAAAATTTTCACAGTAGCAAATCGTTTGAAGAGCACGTGCGGCTAACATTTTTCCAATATTGTCCGCTCGTAAAGCGCCTCCTGTATGGAAGTGGAAGCAAAATGACTACTTCGATGCCTCTGTACCTTTACTGTGCTATTTTTATTGTACTTTCGATGATTTTTCAATGAGTTGGCAAACGCGTAGCATTCTGTGGGATTTTAATAGTTTTAATTTGGTATTTCAGATTTTGTATCTAAAAGTAAATAGGTTACCTATTCTGATTTGTTTTAAATTTCTGAATTTTAAAGAGAATATAAATCTAAAAGAATTTTATATTAAAAACACGCAATGAACGTCCCATACGTATCAGCTACCTTACTCGCATTTAATAATTCGCCTAAATATTACGCAATTGTATCTGTTGTGGCACGAAACTTGTTTGGCGAGCTGGCGGGTTTACAAGTGTAAAGAGAGTAACAGTTTAATCTGTGAAAGCCCTATACCTACCTACTACTCGTATTATCACTCGCTTCATTGAAAACCTTCGCCTTCGCTAACAGATTTACGCATCTTACACTTTTTTGCATTGTCCAAATGGGTGTGTTTTTATTAATCGAAAATTCTTTGTTTATCTTTCTATTGTAACCAGCAGCTGTTACATTTTACCGTATAACGTTTAAATTTAGCGTCTCATAACGCGCGCCACAAACCTATCTCTATACAGATCGAGTGGTTGAATGAAACATGTGCTTAGTGTTGTTATAGCTGTTTCCTCTTGTGGTGTTTAGAGAGTGTTTAGGTACAGTCACCTCCAAAATGTACGGACAAATATCACCAGTTTGTCTGCTGATATTTGCACGCACTCTAGCGCTAGACGGGACTTGACGGGAGGGCTCATCCTGCACAATGTTTTTAAAAATAGCACCCGCGGGAGATATTTATGTACTTACCTACCTAACTATGACCTGGTTATGTCAGTGGGAATCATAAAATAGGGTTTTAGGCGTATTCGATGCATTTTATACGAACTTTAAAATTAAAACAACGTGACCTAATGATTTAAAAAAGTTATTCTAGTTTCGGACTAACAGTATCACGTCCCACATCGTCCAAGGTAAAGCTAGTTTAGAACCATTGAATTGATAGACTTTACCTAGTCCATTCGCAAGTACCTACTGATAATTTTCATATAGGTACCTAAGCTGTGCTAAGTTTTTTTTTATTCGGTTAGTTTTGGCACCACACCCATCTACTTTGTCCTTTCATGCAGAACATGGTTAGTTATTATTTACTCGGCTGATTTTTGTTTTGTGATTAATTTTATGAGTCAGAGAATTTCGGGAAATGATCAATGTAAATTGTTCGATTTAATTATCTTAACGTGGACAGTTAAAGTTTAATTTTCCTGTACAGTTAGGTACATCGTAGGTAAGTACTACGAAAATGACAAGGCGATGTTGTGAACGCAGTTTTCCAATACATCGAAGAGGTCGATAAGAGTGCGATAGTGCAGCACGGCATTGACATAGTTGCTGCTTGTCGCGCCACGTCACATCGTTGCGTCGTCGTCACGTCGCGCATCGGCGTCAACGGCCCGAGCAACCGCGTGCGCATACCTTTCCGACGCAGAAAGAATAACGACACAATCACCAGCATATGAACTAATCGAATACGAATCTGCGAGTCGAAGATGAGATGATTTTCAAAAAAGCTCGTTGGTAAGAATTTTTGTGAGAGAATGTGAGAGTGCCAAACCGCAGTGCGGCATTGACATAGTTGCTAATCTCATGTACCTATAATACAGCGCCTACGACTCAAACTAACACGGGTACCGACTTTTTAGAGAGTTTTTGGGCATAATAGGGCAATAATAAGGGCATAACTCTGTTATTCTAAATCTACCCAAATGGTTAGTCGACCGACACAGATCTTACAATTTTTATAAAATTTTGACCAGTCAAAATTTTCAAATCCAAATTCAGAAAAATGTTTAATTGCTCTACCATTTCCATTTCATTACTTAAGTCACAGATGAAAGAACTTTATGGTGAGATCAAAAGATTTCATTGTAACTAATTATTCACCGACGTATTTTCTTCCTAAAAAACCCGTGTCTAATTTTGTTCTATCCAATTTACACTTCATACTAAATTCACATTTTCTACGTATATTTCACAAGAAAAATTGATATGCTCGTTGCGTAGGCCCGCACTCGTTGTGACCGATTGTACCCGCATGATCGAAAAACAATGTCTGATGATCACTGATCTTGTCTACTGGCTCACCCGCGCAGCCTTCTTGTCACATTTGCGTACTCGATACATATTAATGTAGAGTTTAACACCGTTTTAGGGTTTTAAACATGAAAGTGGGTACGTATAGTACACTATAAGTACAACTTATATGTACACGTATAAAATACAATACGAATTTTACAAAATAGTATAGATACTACCTACTCGTGTTAGTGGAGAGCGCTCATGATTGCATTTTGTGTCTCCCGGTCGGAAGTTTGGGTCCTATTTCTTACTATACTTGATCATTCATCATTAAATAGGTATGACATGAATTAACAATTTGTGAATACTAAATTGACTAACCTTTCTCTAATAGCTAATCGATGACCATGAAGCAAGAATGAAACACTTCCTAAATGCCTTTACGAGGTTTTTATTATGGTAGAACCACACCTCAATTTTGCATTTTTGCGTATGCTTGTACGGTGCTCTCTATGCTAATTTCCATGATCGTCACGTTGTCTTGTCAATGTGGTGCCAATAGTGATTGATAGTTTATTCAAGTGTTATACCTTTCTAGTAATGAAGACTGTCAGAAACGTGCACTTCATTAGAATCAGCAAGTGTCGTGTAATACCTACTTTATTTTATCCTGTTAAATTAAAATTAAGCGAATTTTATGACCTAAGACTAATTTTGAAATGTATAATGAATATTATGTTGAAATTACCTATTTGCCTTGAATACAAAGTTGAAGCAGGAAATATTTACTTTTTTAGCGCAGCTCTGAATGGTCAGAGATGCATGTACTTTTGATAAGACAAATAAAAAAAATATCCTGCTGTTTATTTAATGAGGTAAACTTAGTACTTACCAGACTATTAAAATAAAACGGTAGGTAAATCAAAACAATAAGACTTACCACCATCGATGCCGGAAACTTCATTTTATTTTTTCCACTTCACAAGAATCACTAATAATATTTACGGACGGCCATTCGCCATTTAGTTTCATAAAAGTACTATTATTCAAGTCAAGGTTTTTTTATTTTCCCGCCATATCGAAAACTTTTTCCGCGATCGCAGCAATTGGCAAAGCTCGGGTGGAAATAACATGCGTCTCTCCCCGTCCGTCGACGGATGCAAACTGGCAAGGCAAGCTGACTATATTCCTCAACTCTGACGAAATGGTACCATGTCTGACTTCAATGGTAAAGTTGAAATGTTATGCATGATGACTGAGTGCTGCGTCTGGTTCGTCACTCAAGCACTGCTTTCTTATTATGAGTCATTTGACAAGACGAGTTCAGCTGCGGACAGGTTGTTTGCTTTATGTTTTTTTTAAACATATTCAGCGATAATGGATCGCACGCAGCATTTCTCAGAATAAGTTCAAGTACATTTCGAAAAATTGTACTATCTAGAAACAGCATAGATCTAATCTAGTAACCTAGTAAATTCTAGATTAATGAGAGATCTCTAGTTTCAGAACGGTGTAGGTTCCTGCACTGAAGGTACAGAGGCGGTTGAAGGTAAATTTTAATAGATTATCGTATACATTATATGTAACGAGGTGGACGTTAATTTGTAGGTAATTATTTTGAACATCGATATTATCCTATTAAATCTAGGCAGCAAGTAGATTTGAAACCGGTACTGAATTAAATACCTACTATCGAACTGCAAGCTGCATAATTTATTCGATTTAAATATTTTACAAGTGCTTTGCTAAAAAAATTAACATATCAACGCAGACGACAGTATTAAACTAGCATATACTCGTATGAATGAGTAACAAACATAATCGAAGTGCGGTCAAGGAGAACCAGTTCCTTACATTACCTATAGAAGTTGACATACCTATGTATCTACATGTTCAATAAATATTATGCAAGAAATGTACTTAACTATCATGTACAAAGAACCACTTAGACAAACCAGATCAGACTAAATTTCTGACCTCGTTTTTCGCAATTAGCAAAGATACGGTTCATCGTAATCTCATATTATAAAATTAGTTTACATGTGACTTTCGGCTCAAGGGCAATGGATAAGACGCAAGTCTCACTAAAATTGACCTCTAAAATGTACGAAATAGGGTCAAAAGGCATCCTACAGCCGGGTCAGGTTTAACCAGTAAATACTTTAAAATCTGACGTTATTGTTTTTTGCTTGAGGCTATAGCAGTTTTTGAGATAAACAACTACGGCTTTGGAAAGGATAAGTGAATATTTTGATCGGTTTTATGATCACATTTCGATGCCATTTACGTACTATATCTACATGTAACACTACGCCTATTACAAAAAGATATGCTATTTTAACGATATTAATTAGATCAAGCTATAAAATTAGAAAATACAAAACTGGCGATGTTGGCTCATTAATCATGGCGTTATCGCCACTGCCCTAAAGAGTAGGAAGCCCAGCCATTAATAAAAAGTTTGGGAAACAATCTAAGTTTCGCCATTATTAAAACACCATCTGGTTACTATTGGCGATTTTTAACGCCTGAACAGCTCTTAAAACTAACGAATATAATTAATTTGGTGTACTCACAAAATGAGGCATGCTTCTTTTCTAGTTTCTTATAATTTTATTGTACAACAATAACAGTTTATATTAAACTAAATGACGCTTAATACGGCCTCTATTGCACTTTCTGAAACAATAATAAACATAATTAATTTACACCTCTGACAAAAGCGATGCAGCTTTTCACGAATTCAATCTAAACTTCCTACAAAAATACGCCAACTCACCATAGTAATTTCGGGGAATATTGTGCTGAGGTTGAAGTTTGCCCGAGACGTTATTGGAATGCTGGATATTGCCCTGTCAATGTTGGGCCCGGCAGCTTGCATATTGGAAGGCATAAGGTGACTGTTGAAGAACTCTGGTTGATACTGCGAATGCATTTGATTACTGACGTAATTTGGAAAAGGTAACTCTTCTGTCATTAAGTTTGGATTTCTTTTATTAGACGGCTTATTTTGCCAAAGCGGGTGAGAGGATTCGCTCCATTCTTCGGCATCACTGTTTAACTTTGCCCTTTTACTTTGGTACTTTTTACTGGATTCTTTTTTAGAGCATTCTAATTTGTGTTTGGCTGCCGATTCCCGACGTGAGCTTTTGTAGTTAGCAGGCATTTTATCAGCTTGGAATATTGATGAATTATTTCGCATTTTTAACTCTTCATACTTATGGTTCGTGAAGTTACATTCCGAAGACTGATTATAATCTATAAATTCTCCAGTGAAAGGACCACTCGAATAATTACTTGACATTAAATTACTACTTCCTGGCATAAAGTTTGAATAGAACGAATTGGACAAAGTGTTTGTAGTAGCATTGTATAACGACGTCCCAGAAAATTGCTGTCCAGTATAACTATTTTCTGAGTAATCTATTATAGGTGGGAAATGTGATACTTGAGCGACACTGCTGTCTGGTGCGATATTAAAATCACTATATTTTTGCGGCGGCATCAGAAACTTGGAACTGTGATCTTGGATTTTTTGAGTACAGTTCCCTCCGCGTAGCAATGCTTCGGCTGAGTAATTATTCTTTTGAGCTTTTGAATTCTTATCGGATTTGTTTGTGCTTTTGAGTTTATTTTGCGAAAATTGAGCCATATTCTCATATGCGTGTGTCAATTTCGGATTATTACAAATATAAGGTTGAGGTGCATGATTTTCAATGCGTGACGCCATAGTTTTTCTGTTACTATCGCTAGAATATTGCGTAATATTATGTTTTGTAACAATTGGTTTTGATGATTCTACTTGAGCTGGCTGATATCGTGAGGGTACGTTGTCGGTCGACCGATTCATAAGTTGAGTAACTGAGAAAAAATTGTTACAGTTCTGTAAATCTTGTTGAGGGACAGCTCTATTCGTTTGATCCAGGCTTTTCTTTTTATCGTGTGGTCCAAGAGCCAAGTCACCGACCAATGTTGGTAAATTGATAGGAGGAGGGTCGATACTAATTTCCGTGGTACCCAATGGTCTCGCTGAAGGCCATACTTGGAAATCCTCTTGATGCGGCTGGGTAGGAAAGTTGTGCATTGATATTGGAAAGTAATTATTTGCCTCGTTATGATCATTTCTCTTAGAAGTGTGGTCTACGTGATTATAAGTTATTTTGTGTGGTTCCTTCAATTCTGCGTTTATAGGGTTGTAAGCAGTTTGCATTGGCCTGATTTCAGATGTCATCCAATTAATGTGCATTTTACTAGGTGACTTTTTGGTATACTTTTCGTTTGTTTGATGAGGCATGACATTGTTCGTAGATTTCATTCTACTCTCTACATTTGTATCAGAATTGCTTTTGACTTCGTAATGTTTAGAATTATTTGGCTTCACATTAGAAATTCCTTGCACATTTTCTGCAGGTAACGGATAATTTTGGTGTTTAGATGGTAAGCTTTTAGGCACATTCGAGTTGTTATAGAACGGTTCTTCTGGCCAAAAGTTGTGTTGTGGATAAAAACTTGTGAGTGTGTCAGCAAAGTTGGGTTTGCTGGCGACACTGTCTTTTTTATTTGACGTTGTAGATACCAAAGGTACATGAAACTCGGGATTGAATGGATTGTATGATGTGCAAAAGGGAGTAGAAGCGGTGACAGTCGTCATAATGTTGTCTTTCCCAAACGTTGTGTTGGAAGTACAACTGACGAAATCGAAGCTTTTATGGGACCAACCGAGGTCTATATCGTAGGTCAATCTTGACGAACCAATTTTCATTGTATCATCTATGTTTGTAAAGTCCGGTTTGTTCTTGGAAGCATACTTTTCCATTGCACAAGGGTACAGACCGATTCCATTAAAATCATGATTAGAAGTTATACTACTTGTGCTGTATATGGTGCTTTTTGCAGTGCTGAATGGATCATTTTTGTAGAAAATATTACTATTGCTTGTATAGCTGGCTGTTGCCGGTTTATGTGGGTTGCTTTCAAAATCTAACGCAAATGTTGTATCAGACAATGTGCAAGTTGTTGAAGTCAATGAAGGTATTGGTAGATTCAAAAATGGATTTTCATTTGAGACATTACAAGTAGACACTGCAATAGAAACTTTAGGTTCCATTGATTTGGAAACACTGCTTATATATTTGGGCTGTTCATTTTGTTTATTTGCTGCAGAGCTTGTTACAGTTTTAGTAGCTTTTATATCACTGCTATTAGACTTTTCGAAAAACGTAGTTGTAGAAGAATTTTGAGGAAATAAATCATTTCGTTTTTGAGAAATTTCTTTTGGATTAGACAGTGTAGTGCTGTGATGTTCATCTGCAGGACTATCTGCCCTAATGCCACTGACCAAAGGAAATGACATGAGAAATGCAGCAGTAGGTGAGGCAGCCAAAAATTCTTCAGCTAATTCGAGACGAGCGTTACCACCATCAACCACATTGTCTAGGGTTGTATCAAGTATGTTAGTTAGCTTAATTTCTTTATCTTTGTCTTCTGAACTCGACTCTTTTATATCAACTTTATTATTTGTTCTAGTAGCTTCCTTACTTTTAGTAACATCTTTGACTTCAGTTTTTGTAGTAATGTTATTTGTTAAATTTGTTTTTGGGGTAACCTTTGTATCTAATACAGTTTTCACGGCCAATTCGTTAGTTGTAGGTGGTGCAGCTTCCTTAGGCTGGGGCAAAGATTTATCAACAGTTTCCTTTATAATATTATTGCTTGATGTGTCCATGTTATCTTTTTTAACAGGTGTAGTAATCGCAGGTGAAGATTGTAGAGGTACAGCTGTAGTAACTGGAACTGTTTTAGCTTGTTTATCATTAACATTGGTATCATCCGTTTGTTCATTGGTTTTGTTTTCTTTTATTGGCTGTTCATCTGATTTAGGTGTTTCATTACATTGATTGAGTTCTATTTTCTTTTCTAATAGTTTTACTTTCTTAGCTTTTTTAGCATTAGATTTTAATCTCACATTTTTCTTTTGCTTAGAGGCGGATAATGGACGGGAGTACGCCGATATAGGTAAAATATTGACCATAGTAGTTTTCGTGCTATCATTGCCATTTCTACTTACAATAGGAACTGCTTTATTTATTGCTTGTAAATTATTATCTACGACTACAATTGCTGGGGGCATTGATGGTATTAGGAAGGGCCTTTGAGGGAAAATGTATGGTGCTGCTGGTAATACAACAATTGTATTTTCTGGTACTGAAACAAAAACTTCATGACGTTTATATTTTAAAAAACGTAAAAATAAATTTCATATTTAACTTTTTAGTTTTTTTGGCAACAGTGACAGAGACAGCAAGTCCCGCTAGCTAAAAGCTTAAATCTATGTTACAACATCCTGTATTCTTACCTTTCTTATCAAATAAATTATATCGAGGCAGTAATGTTGGCATTTTGGATGTTGGGACTTTAAACTTAGTTTTTTTATTCAGTCTTGTTATTCCTTCACTGTTTTTGGTGAATTGTTTTTGTGGAACAGTGATTTGTTCTTTAGGATCATTTTGTTTAGATTTCTTATTTCGCATTAGTTTTACAAATGTGGCTCCTGAAAATAAAAACTGTTAGGTTTCTTTTTATCACTATTTATAGTAAAATTGTAAAAGAAAAGTGTATTAATAAACCTCATTATGGTTGAATTCAATTTTTATAACTTACTACTATTGCATTTCACTTGTGTTGCTGCTTCTTTTCTATTTAATTTTAACTCCTTAATTTTATCCAGTTCAACTTGAAGTGCTAATATCTCAGCTTCTGTTACACACACAAAGTACTGATGAATAGACTTATTTATACAAAGTTACAGGTTACATCCTAACAGTTTAGTTGGATTCTTGGTAAAAAAAATTGTTCTATTTTGATCTGCAATCAGTCTTCAGACTATGAGTAACTTTGGTGTAAGGAGTCAGGCATGTAGCGTGAGAGCTCCAATGAGCATTTTTTCTTTTCTAGGGGATTGTAAGCCATGTGTTGATAGGGCTTCCCCATGGGGAAGTACATAGATTGTTTTCGAAGTCAGAATAGGGACAGAACATTACCATGGAGTTAACTAATCACTTTGAGGGAAGGTGTTCTCTATTTATATTTACGTAGATACTTACTGAGTTGTGTTTGTTCTTGGATACTATTAGTTAGGCATACAATTGCTTTCTGAACAATTTCAATTTTTGGATACTTTACATTGTCACTGATCTTTTTTACATCAGTGTCTTTGTCAGAAATGTTGGCTTTACATATTGCTTTTACAATTTCTCCCAGTTTATTGATTGCATCATTGAACTTATTTCGCCTCTGCTTTTCCCATTCTCGACACTGGCTGTAAACAGTAGGGTAGGATAATGATATTTCAATAGATTACAGGCAATTTCAAAGGTACATGTTGATCAGAAAAACTTTTAAATAAGTGCTTTGATACAATTGGTAACCTAACATTGGTTCATACCTAGTAGGACTGAACAATTTAGAATTTCTGAGCAAGTAGGTAAGGTACCTACTACCTAATCAACTTCTGCTGACTATAGGAACCTACCTACCAGCTTAGGTAATAACATCAAATTAACATTAGCTATATTAGTCTATGAGAGCTCTAGGTAGGTACCTACCTACTGTTGGATTTACAGTAAAGTAAGAAATGGGTGGTGTAGGCATGTGATATAATTGTGATCGATCATTTACTTTGACTATAACAATTTATAACAGAGAACTTACAGCTGATTTCGTGGCTTATTTAGAGATTCCATCAGAAGGTAGGTAATGTTATAATATTGATATACAGTAAGCAGGTGTATTATTTCTACGTACAATAAGTAAATGTAAAGTACAATAGACTGAGGTTTGAGCACGTTTGAGTATTTCTGAGCTTGGTTCACATTTGATTTTGTTTATATTCGATTGACAGACTTTTGACTTGATGGCAGCATGATGACATTGACATGGTGTGAGTGTCGTCCGTATTGGTGTCTGTCAGTTCGTCACACTTCGTATCGTCAGTGCGCCTGAGTAGTGTTGCCGTATTAGCGACATTTTTGCTAGAACTAGGAGATCTGTTGGCCGAGTGGGATTGCACCTCGACTTTCAATCCGAAGATCGTGGGTTCGAATCCCGGCATCAATAGATTTTTCGTTTCAGAAAATTTATATGCGCATTAACACGAGCTTAACGGTGAAGGAAAACATCGTTAGGAAACCCTTGGCTTAGTCAGCTCCGCACGTATTGACCTTGTCTTTTCTGTGGATATGGCTAACTAGGCTGATAGGTGCTGGGCAAGCCTACTCCATCTAAAACATTGTCCCAGGTACTACAGTGTCCCGTTAAATGTAGGCATAGGTGGCCTCCTGACACTGTATAAATCATCTCCAGTAGATGTAAAGGCCTATTATTATTAATTGGAGATCTGTAACTTTTTAGAGACTTTTTCTTTAAGCATAACAACGAAAAAAATAGTGACAGCTAGTGACTTATTTTATCAAATAGTTATGTACTTAGTCTATTTTCAACCTCTATTCATTGTGGCAGCAGTATAGAAAAGAGCAATTCAGCTAGGTGATAAAAACTTTACGTCGTCGTCGTCGCTGCAGTCATAAACGAATTTTTATAAAACAAAAATCTTGCTACATTTCAAATTTTTTGATGTTGATTTCTTTTTTGTTTAATCGGCGTTCGGAAACATTATGGTCTGTCTATATGTGCGTGCGTGCGTGACGTGAGGTGTTCGTTCTGTGCTGTGTTCTGTTTTCTGGGTGGTTTTCTGTCTGTGTGTTGCTGTGTGTGTTGTGCGTGTTTTTGTGACTCATTTTATTTAACGGGTTATCGGGGTTTTTCTAGTTTAGTTTGCGTACATTTCGCATTACTAATAGGTGTATTTGCCTACATTGTGAAGGATTTCCTCACAAAGGCGAACCTGGTATTTCGGTGAGCTTGAAACTACTGCATCAAAATGTCGCTCTACCCATCTTTGGAGGACATGAAAGTGGACACCATGGCGAGGGCTCAGATGGCACAATATCAGGTGCACGCTGCACCGCCTGCGCCCTCGTACGGGCCTCCAACTGCGGCCCCAAGCGCTCCGAGTGCTCATGTGTACCCCGCCCTCGGGGATTACATGGGTCTTGAGCTTTCTTCTGATGTTATTGCGCGGAACATGCCAGAATATCAGCTGCAAACGGTGGGTAACAAAAAAAAATTGTGTTTTATGTACTGTGTATAGCCATTAGTGATTTTTAGCTTCTCATATTTTAGAAACCAACTCATGTACCTACCTACCTAGCAACAATTTAGCTTTGAGCTGGGTGTGACCACACAATGTATGTGACCTACTGCAGTTAATTTATCTTAATTGGTATCAACAGTCACATACCAAGAAATGTATGTAGGTAGGTTCATAAATCTGCTTATTTAATGTTGTGAAATTGATTAGCAAATAAAACCTACTCATCACATTGTTGTTTCTAGGTTCAATCAAGTGGTGCAGTAACAAATCTGATTGCTCCATTGTCATCACAATCTCTAACATTGCAAAAAGCCACTGTCACTCAAGCTATCAGACAAGTGGTCTTATGCAAAGACAGGAATGGCAAGTGCGGGCTACGTGTTCACTCCATCAACAGTGGATTGTTTGTTTGCTATGTTGCTGCCAATAGCCCAGCTGCTTTGGCGGGATTGAGATTTGGTGATCAAATACTGGAGATCAACAATCGAGCGTGTGCTGGCATGACAATGGATCAGGCACATTCCTTATTGAAAAGTCTTCCTGTCAATGGAATTGTAATGGCTATACGCGACAGGTATGTCTTTGTAACTTGACCCCTCAATGACAAATCTCTCACAGCTTGGCTATTGCATATTGAGATTAGTGATGAATAAGATTTGTTGGCTAAGTAATTTTACTGCACTGATAAGCATCTATTTTATTAGTAATAGATAGCTATTTGATACTAGCTGATTTCCACCGAAATATCTGTCAACCAGTATAAGATAAACCTCTTGCCAAAGGCTGCTTTTGGTTTAGAGAGTTCAAGCTGTTTCTAAGAATCCATGTCTTTGATTTCAATAAAATATAGCCTATGTTTCAATCCGGAAAAAGGGCTTCTGATTGATATAAGTTTCATTCAAATTGGTCCAGTAGTTAAGGTGTGATCCGCAAACAAACAAACAGATAAACATACAAACTCGATTTTCGGAATCAGAATCATTTATTTAGTAGATCTGATTACTATGCATAATATTTAGTTTAGCCATATTTTTAATTTTAGTGTTTGGCTATAATAGTATAGATAATTCACACAATAGGCACAGGGATGCTATCAGTATATTATGTTATATACCCAGTTCTCCTATCAGTAAATAAGCTTGTAAATGACAGTGCTTATCTAAAGAATGATATAAATTTTCCAGGCCTTTCGAAAGGACAGTCACCCTTCACAAGGATTCCCTGGGACATGTCGGCTTCCAATTCAAGGAAGGCAAGATTGTTGGTCTGGTAAAAGACTCTTCTGCGGCTCGTAATGGAGTGCTCACTGACCATCAGCTCTTGGAAGTGAACACTATCAATGTTGTTGGAATGTCGGATAAAGAGATATCGCAGGTCATTGAGAAAAGCCCAACTATTGTCAACATCACTATTATACCGAGCTACATTTACCAGCACATGATTCACAAGTAAGTATTTTATTTCCTTCCTTCCTTGTGGATTTAGCAGTTTATATCAAAAATACTTGCATGTTTATATCTAATTCGTTGTGGGGGAATGAGATCTGCACTGATGTCCTGCGTTGGGGTGTATAATATTGTGCATTGTCCCCCTGCTGACCTCACCCCAAACTCCTTAAAGTAATGGAGGACTTTGGGTTGATGACAGCATCCCCAATAGGTTTAATCCTTTGTTAGTTCATAACTTTTCAAATGCTATAATAATCTTTTCTCAAACATGCTTGGAAATTAAAGCATTATTTTGACAACCTTCTTCGAGATAAATCGAAAATGCAGTACTGGCCAAACACATGCGAGCAGCGGCCGGCAATAAATGTATGAAAATCCATTGCCGGCGTGTTTAGCGGCCATATAAATTACATACCAAACTCATTACTGTCGTGTTATTTAAAAATGGAACTCCATAACATGGCAACCAAGGAGGTAACTTATCAAAGGTTTTATTCAAATTTCGAACAGGCTTTCAAATAGAAGGCTGATTATTGAAAAAAAATACAAATGAACATTGTAACTTCGTTGTTCGTTATTGGTTTTGAAAAGTAATTGTATTTTCAACTATAAAGTTTTGCCTAGGTACTTAGTTTTAATTTCCGCGCATTATTTGAGAAAAGTACTATACAAGCCTTGGCCACAACTAGGCAACGAGAGACTCACGTATGTATGAGTCCCTCATTGCCTCTGTTGCGGGCCACTGCAGTAATGTATTATTTCTGTGAGTTCTTTATTTTTAGTGTGTAGTAAAGAGGTCACAACAACTTCACACATTTTTTATAAAGTAATAATCTCTTATTATAAAAGTAGGAAATTATTTTTAGAATTCAGTAGGTAGTTATAAATTACTAACGGAACTGCAAACTTCACCTGTTTACAATAACAATAATCTAGAATATCCTGCTCGTTACTCATAGGTTAGCCACATGGTCTTGATAATTATCATTATAACAAAAAAAAAGCTGTTCTTATGCATTGTTAGCCAGTCTACATCACATTGAAGACTGTCGACGTGTTTGAATAAGGTTTAAATGAAGTTTTTTTTTTTTTTCAGAATGTCTACAAGCCTCTTCAAAGGGTTGGATCGCACTCCCGCTGTTTAAGCATTATATAATATGACTGCACATTTGATGTTCACAAACAATTCACAAATCACGAATTTATATATCCAACCATTTTTGAAAAGACCATTGTGTTTTGTCTTATGTAGGTATACGTAGATAGTCATATCGTTCAAGTAAAATTTCAATATTGATGTTATACAGTATCTTACCTATGAAATACTTAAAATTAGTTGATTTATTAAATGTTAGTAAGTTAGTTCAGATTTCACATTATCTACATCTATGCCAAATGGCTTTCATTTTGATAATAGCTTGAGTATATTCAGCACTCATCCAATTAAGTGATAAGTTTGCCATAAGTATGTTATTCTTATATAATTTAGTATAATGTTAGTCAGTTAAGGGCTGTGAGAATATCCTGAATGATGTAGAATGTGGGCAGTTCACAGACTTTATTTTTTCGAAATCTATCTAATCGAAAGTTTTCATTCAACAAAACAGCAAAAAGTAGTTCAAGAATCTAACTTGATCAAAATTGTTTTATGTACTTATCACTCAGAAAATAACATGATCTTTAGGGCAATATCTCTCTTCCCGACTATTGGTCCTACATGGTGGTGGGGTCAGCCTTCCTCACATTCTTCCTCCACTTCGCCCTATCCATGACGTCGTCATCGGAAACATTGGATTCCTTCATGTCGCGGTTTAACACGGCTGTCCAGGTGGTTTTTGGTTTCCCTCTAGGTCTTTTGCCGGAGACGGACAGTTCCAGTACTCGGTTTCCAACGTATTCGGGTGATCTTCTTTTGACATGTCCATACCATCTCATTCTGTTCTCCTGCAGTTTGTCTGCGATGTCGCGTACTCCGAGGCTACCTCGCACGTACTCATTTTTAAAATTCAGTAGGTAGGTAGTTATATAGGATCTTTAGGGCAATATGTTGAAAAAAAATATGCATTATGTAATAATCGTAAAAATATGGTCTAAACGTGAACTGTTTGATATGTATGGAAGTTGTACCGTGTGGCTGCCAAAATAATAGCATTTTTTACACGGTGCCAAAAAGTAAGTATTGTTTTTATAAGGAATTCTTTTTTTTTAGATTTTATCTTTGCTTCATAAATAGTGCATTGTGGTTCTGGGAGTAAATACATTCCTACCGTTAAATACCTATCTACGCACTTACATACAATTCCAATTTGACACTTGCAACTTGAACAATAGTTAAAGTTAGTTGAAATTCTAAGTATCAATATGTAGTTCAAAAGTGTATTTAACTTTTAAGAGTGCTTTATGTACGAGTTTTGGAGATATCATTTTTATTTCGTAGTGTTTAGTTAACTTAGTTATTATAGCATAGGATATTTGAAATGTAATTCATTATACAATATGCCCCATATTTTATTAGATCTGAATATAATTATCCAAAATGTTTGACACTAAGTTTGATTTTAAATTTTACTCTAAACACTCAGGTTGTGGAACAATTTTTCTGTTGAAGTTTTCCCTACTTATTACAGTAGGTATGGGGCACTTCAAAAAGGGTGTTTGAAAATCACACCTCTGGTTTTGCAGGCGTCCATAGGCTACGGTAACCGCTTACCATCAGGTGGGCTGTAAGCCGAGATGTGTTTAAAAAAAACACATCTCGGATAAATACATAAATAAAACTATTCGCTGTTACCTAACACAAAATTATATAATTTACTTGAATTTTTTCTTACATATCGATGTAATTATTATCTAAATAGGTAATAATCTATTTAAATTAACTTAAATGATAATGACTTGTATCATATCTTTGCTATGTAATCATAAGAACTACTTATCTACTATACTGTACTAACAATCATCTGATTCTTTTTACATTTATCGTAAAAAAACAGGATTAATGTGTTACTGTTGACAATGTTCCCCACTATTTCTTGATTTTATCAAAAACCTAGGTACCTAGTGTACCTACCTAAGAACTATTTTTAAATTATTACTTATCAGAAAAGTTACTCCCCAAGTCCAGGTAGGTACCTAAAATCGCTCCAAAATAATCAAGTAGGTAAAATATGGCTATAGTAGGTACTTGTACTAATATTCGGCGATTATAGGAATTTCCAAACCATACTTATAACTTTTACAAGTGATTTGTAACTTTGAGATTAGCGATATTTTTGTATCGCGATAGTGATAGGTATTACTGATTATTCAATTAAACTGAAATGGGCTATTAAATTTCCAATCCGGTTTGAGGATTACTTTCGGGCAGGACCATGATTTCGGTATAAAATAACTGTCGTCTTCTGATGGTGGACAGTTTTTTCGAGCGAAGTATTCCATTGGGTATAAACTCCACAGCATACCTGCAAATAAAAAAAATATTCTTAGACCCGTATTCGCATACAAAACTTGGTCTCTTCAAGTAGGTACCTATATTCATTTGAGTAAATTTTTATAAAAAACTGTCAAAAAAATTACATAATAATAGGTATGTATCTTCAGATCTCCTAGACCTGCCCTAGTGGTCAATCTGAGATGGCCAAACAAATAGACAGAGGCCAACAATGTAATCTTATTTATTGCTATTCTCTTGCCGGTATAGTGCAATCACAGATGTTATACTATGGTGCAGTATAGGTACTAACCATTCCCTAAAAATAATGTCAGCCACATAAACATATTGAGGGTGTTGGGGAACTTTTTTCCTATCGTAGAGGTAAGAGGCACCATCAGGACTCCGAACACTCCAAACTGCATCAACAGGACTGGGTAAAAGAAGCCGAATGACAGCGTCAGTATCAACTCGTGCGCGATGGAGGACACCTGGGAACAAAAGGTAGGTACAACATTTGATTAGATTATTTAGGTGACGGACCACACTAAAATTACAAATAGGTAGGTACCTACCGAATACCCAAGTTATTCAAAACTAATTTTCTACGTAGTTACCTGTGTATGTACCAAGTTTTAAGACCTCGCGCCTCGAAAAAGTGTAGGTTTACAGGTTTACTACCCAATCTATCCATTCACAGAATATTTGATATCGTCAAAACCGTCAGTCGCCATTGTTAATAATGCTTTTATGATTTTCGAAATTCGAAAATGCGATCATGTTGTAAGACCAATTCGAACTCTAGGAACAGAGGTGGATTTACCCCCACCATCTTTTGACCTAAGATTAGGTAAGATTAATTTGGTGCGACACGATGTCGCGACACCCTATCACGTCCAAGTCTCCGGTTTAATTAGTGTGGGTACAAATTGATACAAAGGAAGGTGCTTAAACTGTTATTTGGGACAGGAAAAGTAAGATGTTAGGATATTAGTAATGGTCGCGTCTGATATTATTGTAGTCATTCGATTTCATTTTCAGGACTTACGAAGAAAACGATGAATGTAGAAAGAGCTCGGCCGGCCCGCGGCGCCAGAGGCATGTAGATGTGGTCACGCAGCCACGAGTGGACCACGCGGTTCCATAACCGGAAGTACATCGAATATCTGGATACCGTCCACCATTCCTGTAAATTGGAAGACTTAAAAGTAAGTTCTCTCTTCAAAAATGTTGAAATGTGCGAGCGAGAGGGTGGTCGGCCCTAAACATACGCCCTAAAAGTGTATCTCCTGGAGCCCATAATTAATATGCTACGAAGTGCTACGAAATGCTACGAAAAGCTACAACAGTTTTATTGAATGAAGTTCTCGTAGCAAACATGTTACAACATGTTATACACCTACGTGCGCTTCGACGCGCATTATTCTAATAAAGAAACTTAATTAAATAATATTTGGGTACCTCATAAAAAAGTCTGTCTCCGAATTTCAATATCTCAGCGAAGGCATTGCACCAGGCGTGTAGCAAGCAGTAGAATCCACACAGGAACGACATGATTCCCGGAAGAACGCATGCAAACATAGCTCTAACAACTGTGCTCAATTCAACCTAAAAACAAAAACAAACAAAAGATAATCTTATTTGTAGTTCACTTGTTACTTGTTTGTAATACAATAACTGTTTTCCTAGATTCAAAATTCAAAATATGTATATTCAATAAAAATCTTGCAGATGTATTTCACCTCATCCTTATGTCTACAGCCTCAAGATATCAGTCTTTCTCTCCTCGATAAAAAATTAAGCATTCATTTGGGTTACTAAAAACCGTCGTTCAGTAGTTAGGAACTTAAAAATCGATTAAACTTTCGTCGAAAGGCAAAGAGGCTTACTGCGGCTCGGTAATAAAGATAAATCGTTCAAGGTGAATGGCGTCAGCCCGAGAAGCTAGATTTCAGCGCTCGCAGTGATCAATTTATGAATAAAAAGTACGACAGGCAATGAGTAATATCAGAACCTATTAAAGCTTTTTTTAATCGATACAATACGATTACCCATACGTTTATTTGTAGCAGGTGCGGCATTATAATATCCAAAATAAAATATTCTGCGATACCTCCCGATCATAATTATTGGCAATTAGGTAGGTATAGGTTCATAGATAGTTAGATACATAATGTAAGTTACATTTATGTTTGTTTGTGTATTACTTTAGATCACGCGAAACTGTCGTAATGTGCTGAAGAAAGAAAATGTAATATTGCCTAACGTTCCCATACCAGTCTACTGGGGGTGTAGGGAGGGTCTTATTCAATTTGGCATCGTAATACAACATTGATTAATACAATTTGAAAGCCAATTAATGTCATGCCTAAGATAATAAATAATCTATTGAGTTTTCCTCCCCAATGGCTGGGTTCATTCAAGATGAAACTAAAGTAGGTATTTTAAACTTATGATAGTTTTAACTTAGTGGTCTACGCGAGGTAACTATATTACCTTTTAACTCGCGTAGAGCACTTAAGAATAAAACCAAATGTTGCAAGACTGTGTTGTTACTTACACTTTCTGTCTTGCCAAAGTCCGACCAGTAGGGCAGTATGAAACGCTCCCACATGAAAGAGTTGCAGAAAATAACCGCAGCCACTTCCACAAAATGCCTCATTGCCACGCCCCACCTAATCCGCTTTGTCCTGGGTATCAAATGAAAACATTATTTGTAACGCTCAATGATTTACGGGACAGCCTCACGCAACATGCAATTTATTATTATTTCGGCTTGGAAGGATGTGTCTATTTGCGACTGTATTCAACATTTCCCTCAACAGTAATTTAGTGTACACAAAACGAATGGTATGAAGATAAGATCTGAGCAGGTGTATTTTGTGGCTCGTTTTCGGTTCTTTTTAGCTGCGTAAATCACGACTTTCTGGGTCAAAAAACTTGGTAGTAACGTTAGCTGACGTAACCTACACTGGAGAGCAACAAATTCGCGTTGCCAACACAAACTCCAATATTCTCGAAGATGACTCCAGCAAATCGATTTGGTATAAATGAGCATCGATGCCAATCCGTAATTTCTATTATTTTCTAGAGATGCTCAATGCTCACCCAAAAAAGAAACAGTAAAACCTAATGAATGGTCTATGAAACATCCTTTACTTCAGCAAACCGGCATTTATGCTGCCTCTGAAACTGATAACCTGGTTTATGTTTGGGCTCAGTTATATATTCTCGAGTTTAGATCAATATTTGTCTAGACTTTACGTCCTTACCCTACTAAACAAATATGTTCTATTATAACCTATAATAAATTAAAGGTTGTAGATATTACCTAGGATATTGATCTCTGTATAGAAGTGTCGGTGCAAAGAGGAAGTACATGTAATGCTGGAATGTAGGCAGAGGCAAACCCTCTCCGAAACACCGAGCACCACAAGCTACAGCTGCCGCGTGAATTTTCATCGCTAATCGAAACTGAAACAAAAGAACGGTATCTTATAATTTGTACCTAATGACCAGACGAACAAAACGAAACATTATTATTAGGCAGAGAAAATAACTTAAAGCAGGTTTAAAAAAAGACTTTAGTAAGTAAGTAAGTAAATTATTTATTTGCAACACACATAAAATTACAAGCAAGGGTTTACATAAATATAGCTCATAAAATAACTGTGCAGTGGTGCTGCAAAACGGTCCCTAGCTCAGCATATTGCGGGTTGGTAACAACCCACGCTGGTCTTCCGCTAGAACCAAAGTTGGTGTGCGGATGTAAACTTAGAAACTATAAAGATGTATAAAAGTTTACTAAAAAATACATAAAAAATAAAAAAAGCGGCTAACACTGACTAAAGTAATGTAAATAAGTACACATTAAAACCTATAACATAACTAAAACTTAAAACACTGATAAAATCTAATCCATAAAAAAAGCAAGTACAAAGAAAATATTAAAAACAGCGGCTAACACTAATTAAAATAATGTAAGTAAGTACATGGTAAAACTTACTTTACAAACGCATAGGACCATCCACAATCCCAGATCCCAGAGAGGTCAGCGTATGTTAGTTGAGATTGAGACCCTTGTTTGCTTACTAACTGACAAGCCATTCATAGCGTTGAGCTTGACCTTTTAGTTGAATTTTGGACTCGCATGGCAAGATTGAGGAGGCTGCGTGCCTTTGTCTGCATAATATTACGTGCGTATAGGTACGTTAAAAAGCATTAACTACAATCAGAAACATCTACTGTTTAGTCTCTTTGTGTAGGTAAGCCAGTAACTGTTCTAACAAACGAATAATTATAAAACTATTGAGTGTTTTTGAGTTTCTCTCAAGCTGTGTGCACAAAACACTGCATTAAGCATTATTAATTTAAAATTATAATATGAATCATAAAATTTGCAGGTGAGCTTAATTAAATTCTTCGGTTAAACTTCGTTAATAGTGGCTTTCAAAGTCGAATTAAAACAAAGTTAGAGGTCGTTCATACACCTATCAACTCGTTTAATATTTTAGTTAAATAGTGTCACATTTTCTAAACATAGTTTGTAAAGTTATAATTATGATCTAGTATGTGTGTAGTGGTTGTAACTACATACACAACACTGTCGTGCAGGCCGCGGATATGATTATCAGCAAATTCAATGGTCAAGAAAAAAAATGTTTACTTAGTCATAACGCGAGGTAGTGCCTCAGTGTCACAAGAACGAGGTTCATAAGGGTTCATGCGAAAGAAGTTGTGAGTAAAAAATTTTGTTGAACTCAAAATAAAGACCCCCTTCCCTTTTCGATCGGAGTTTTCTGACTCAAGCGTTGAACGGTCAGTATTAAACCAGCGTGAACCTGAAAGTAACGGTACCTAATTGGAATGGATGTGTTCTGAAACACGAGAGGTCTCTTCAGAGCTGTGCGTCGTCAGCGGCAGGCGTCACAGTGTTATTTACTGGCGCCCTGACAAGGGTACTCAGGTGATTTATGTAACATTTCACTTTCAGCGCTATTTCATTATCAAACTTTTAGGCGTCATGTTCTGAGTTTTTGTAAAAAGCAGATTAATGAAAATAAGGGACAACATTATTTAGATCGGACAGAAGGCCGAAGATGAAGTTGACAGAATCTGCAGAATGTTTCTTTAGGCGACGACGCGCTAGATGGAGTAAAGTGGAAAAAATAATTTTTAAGTTTAAAAAACTGGAAAAACCGACTTCAATTTGATACGCCTTCAATCATCAAATGATGATGATGATGGCAGTTCGGGACCAACCTGGAAGCATACCCTTTCAGATAAAAAAGATTTTTTCAAATCGTTTCATAAATGACGGAGTTCTGAGGTAAGAAACATTAATTTAAAAAAAAATGGGACAAATCTGGGAGCATACCCTTTCAGATAAAAAAGAATTTTTCAAATCGGTTCATAAATGACGGAGTTCTGAGGTAACAAACATAAAAAAAATAAAAATACAACCGAATTGAGAACCTCCTCCTTTTTTGAAGTCGGTTAAAAAACGAGGAAAGCCAGAAAACAGTTTTGACAGAACATTCGAAAACTGGTCCCGGCACAATACGATTTAACCTTTCGGTCCTAAACCGTTGTTGCCTGGCTACGTCGTCAGTCTAAAGACCATAGATGCGTGCTACAATTTTTATCGTAAATATGTATATTATGTAACGAGCACTTTTAAAAGTTCCTTGCATATTCATTCCATCACATAAACAATTAAACAACGGCGGACGTAGAAAGCTTATAAATACGCCAAGTTTAACAATAGTCAAGCACAAAACTCGAGAAGTTACTATTTTACTCTACCCCACATTGTTCTATTTTTATAAGTCTGTGTTTGAGGTTCTCGGGTTTAATCACTATTAGGTATACCTACGTATAATGTGCAGATTGTGCAGTTAACCCTCCGTCAAAAGTAGTACTTCTAGTAGTAGGTACTTTATAAAAGGGATTACCTACTACTGACTTGGATAAACTTCGTTGTATGTAGATAATATATTTTCTATGTCTTTATGTAGTGTACATCAAGATTATCTTCAATTGACTTATAAAAGCAATCTCAATTGGTGTTTTAAGTTTGGAACACTGAATGACATACAAGAAACTACTGTATTTTATCTTTGCTCACCTATCTGTTATTTTATTATAGTAAAAATGCGAGTAAAAGTACGTAGCATGTGTTTTTATAATAGTCGCAATAAACTGTTATGATAATGCCATGCGACGTAATGAGGAGGGATGAAAGTCATATAACGAAGAGAGTTATGAATATGAGTGTGGCTGGGTATGCAAGTAGAGGAAGACCGAAGAAGAAGTGGTTGGATTGTGGGAAAGAGGATATGAATGTGAGAGTAGATTCAGAGTTGACGAATGATAGGAATGAGTGGAAGAAGAAAACATATTGTGCCGACCCCACCTAGCGTGGGATAAGGGCAGAGAAATGATGATGATGATGATAATGCCATGCGACGTAGAAAATAACCCTTCCTTCATCTACATTCATAAATAGAAAAATAAGCTATAGGTACCTACGAGATATTATACCTAGGTACGGTACAGTCAAGATGCCGTTTCATAATACAAAGTATGTAGATAAGTTTTACTTGATTTTTATACTACTTAATAAAGTTGCTGTAACCGAAGTAAAAACAGTATTTGATTCGTGTTAAAACCATTAAAAATAATTAGACTAGTTTCATAAACACCTGACTTATTACCGTCCCAAATTGGTATGTATCGTAGGTAGTTGGACACATACCTCCTACTAATGGCTATTATACGAAAGTTGGACTGCAGGGCGGGTTCCGTATATTAACCATTAGTTTGCTTTGTCCGCTCATTGCGGAAGTTTTCCCTTATGTAACATAAAATATTGTCAAAGTTTTTCTATTCAGTGCCATTTCACAAAATTCAATCCGCATAGTGATCTTAACACGTGCTGAGTTTATATCTTATCGCGACTGAGTAGGAAAAACGACTGCTTCGTTATATTTTTGACAATTAGGTTTTAATTACGTTTCACTATTTTATTACTATATTACCTACTATTTTATATTATTTCATAATCGCTTTTATGCAGGATTACATAACGCCAGTAAATCATGCATTCCATGACATTGAACTATGTTTTAAATATGAAGCCGATGAAAGCTACTGTGTTGGGAAAACTCAATCAATTTCAGAAGGTTGGTATTTAACAACCTTCTGATTATAAGGGACGAATTAAATCACAAGGTGAACCTGTACCGTATGGTAATTTGAATGGAAGCAAAGACATATTTGGTAACATGCTAATGCACGAGGCATACTAAGGTCCCTATGAATTCATCGGGGCCTTCTGATAACTTTATAGGAGACAAACTTCAAGGTTGAACGTGCAAAACATACTGATGACACAGGATTATTGAGCGCTGGTTACGCCTGAAAAAATAACCTTAGGTACTAATAAAAATATTTTTACACGTCATATTTGTCATTCAGACACGGATAACAAATATGTATCCGTTCTGTTGTCCGTGTTCAAACCCAGTCGTGCACTAATAGATTTTCTATTCGGAAAATTTATGTGCGCAATGCCAGTGCTCTCAACTGTGAAGGAAAACATCGCGAGGAAACCCGTAGCTTAGTCAGCTCCGCACGTATTCTCCTCGTCTTTCCTAAGGCTGACTAGTTTGATAGGATAGTATGGGTGCTAGGCGAGCATGCTCCATCTAAAACTATGTTCCAGGCACTGCAGCGTTTCGTTTATAATACGGGCGGGTATGTGTAAAAAGTGACCCCGACGCTGTATAAATTATCAAGAGTTAGATGCATATCACAGTCATGATCATACATAGCGATGGACTATATAAATAAGCTCATGATGATGCATTTATAGCTAGGCTAAACGTCAAAAATAAGTTTACGCTCGCTCGGTAGCCTCCCGTAGCTTCTCGTAGCGTTGTTAGTTGAGTTCATTGCACATAGCGATCGATTCTTTATTTTTACGCACATTTATATGAATAAAATCCACCACCGTGTTGAACTATTGCAGATCAAATTCATTAAAATAAACCATATAGCTGCCACTGAACGCATAAGTCTGCGTTTTGTGCGTGTTTTAAAAAGCTATCATGACTTATTATTTATTTTCAAATTCGGTAACCTTGTAGTGGAATGTTTGCCAATTTCCCTCTAGAATATCCTGGAATGCTTTTATTGGCAATATTGAAATTCTATTGGTTGTGTAGAAAGCCCGCGACGACGACGATACCCGTTTTATACATATCACGACTACAACCTAAGACTTCGGGCGCCTATTTTAATATTTCATTGCAATAACTCGTTATGCATTACAGCGGACTGTTCCTTATTCTCTATTTAGTCAACTTACCATTTCGCACGTGACTGTTACCGAAGATCCCAAGGCCAAGTGCTGCTTGCCAAGGTCCCAAACCGGCAGAACGAACAGCGTACTTTGAACTGCTATCAATCCGAGTACACCGACTATCTTCCACAGCTGCCTTGGTCCTGACAAAATATTAAACAAGGTCTTAATAGGTTTACATTTTAAAGAAATGAAAAAAAAAAATCTAATAACATTATTTTTTGCGGAGTAAAATTAAAGTTTTTGGCTAGAAAATTTGTTTTGCTAGTACCTAGTTAAAAATACGAACTTTTACAAATAATACTCTGGTGCCCAATTCGAAACAATCACTCTGAGATTAGGATCCGATAAAAAAAGTTTAAATTAGAAATTATTTTAGATCATTCCCAAACAGTACATCCCAACAAAAGACACGGCTGGCGCGGCGTCTAATTAAAACTTTCTAAATTATTATCTAGAGAATGTTTTCAACCGATATTAGTATTAGGTTCGTTTATTTTGGCAGTCCATAGCTGGAAACTTCATCAATGTTTAATAGGACTGAATATAGACGGAACAAGACTCTTATTAAGCATTACCATCTGAGGTTCGCTGATGACTGTGATTTAACAATAATAAACAATATTTATTATTTGAAGACGACCTAAAAAAACTTGAAAACAACCTAAATAATAATTAATAGGTACCTAATTATAATTTTGTACCAGCATTTCCTTGTTTTACCTTGAAAGATATGAGTGTTTTCCACCTTTTTTTTTTTTGCGTAAAATAAATAATTTCTATTCTATTCGTATTTCCAGCTGAATAAGCATCCACATTTCCGTACGGCTATTTCAGGGTACCATTATTATCATAAAGTTATTTCACAAACTTGCATAACATGAGCAGTATATCCGCCAATATTCGAAGATATTAAATTATTTGCATGAAGAATTTAATATTATATCATAAAAGCTTCCAGTTCATGTTGAATTAGGCAAGGCAATAACAGTAAGAACGTATGAAACCGGTGAAGCAGCAAATTGGCAGGCACATTGAAACTATACGCCATGAGTGAGGAGAGAACCTGGCAAGTTCGGCTATAAACCAAATCACCAGAAAAGAACTTGTACCTACTTCGTTTATTTGTTACTCTTAGATATTTGTATTTCTCTCGACGTACTTTCTCACGTAGGTACTTTAAACGTACGTAAACGTACGTAAGCGTACTTTCTCAAACTTTATTGTAAATCTCATTAGCCTCATTTGCGTTATATTAGGTTCGTAGGTAGGTAGGTACTCAGTTTATTGAACGAACCGTATGCTATATGAAAAAACTTCAAGTTCATTCTCTCGTCGTCTATATAGTTTTATTAACCTAAATGAAACTATTCAAAGTTCATTTAGCTTCATAAATAAAAAATATGCTGTAGAGCAGTTTAGAACTTCTTTTTCGTCCCGTATAGCTTAATACATCTAGCTGCTATAAGATAGAGGTAAACAAATTGAATAATTGGAAAGTGGAGGCAATTGTGGTTGCAACAAAAGGCTCCGAGGCATCTGGAGAGCTCTTCCACTCAGCAGGATACGTCATTGGACTTCTGAAGAGTAGCTTTTCCCTCAGTGCCGCGCTGGATTTCTCACAAAGCAAGATCCAGATTCGAATTAAACACTTGAAGTAGGTAGGTACTTTCTGAGAGGGCTTGACTTTGACTATGCACGTAGCCGCGCAATGAAAGAAAGATTTACTTGGAAAATTTTCCTCTGAAGAACAGCTTTTGTGCAAAGAAATTCTATAACTATTTAAGTAAATATCTTCAGTAGCCTGGCAAGAAGCCACTTGTCAATTGAAAAAGGAAGAAAAGATCTCGTGCAAAAGTTTTACTGTAAGGTTCTCGACACGAACATAACTTTACTTTAAAATTGAACGACGATATTTCTAGTAAAACTTCTACGAGTGTGTACTTACCAGAAATCGGAATCCTATATTGGTTTTCTAATGCTACGCTAGATAAAATTGCTGCCGAGTGTTAGATATCATGCAAGTGATAATGAAAGTTTTTTTTTTTTACTAAAATAACAGCATATTATGAATAACGAGGCTGGCATCCACGTAGGTGTTCCAAAGCAACCAGAACGGCCTATATGAAGTTACTACCAGCTGCCAATTTAGAGCACATCTGTCTAGTCTGGCGGTATTGCAAATGGTGCCGGCGGCGGCGGTAAGGCCGGTGGTGGTTCGTCCGCTAGCCCTTGACGCGGCTATAAGAATGCACCATCAGATTCCGCACTCGTCAGAATTCGCCAATAGTAGTGATGTGACTAAACCTCATAATAATCTGTGTGTGCAAATAACCTTAGTATTTTATGTCATGCTTATCTAAGTAAAAACGCCGCATTGGCTGGCCGCCGGTCATCCAACTCTGCCCACTACAATTTACACCCCACGTGCACCTCACCGAATAAATAACGCCCCGTTTTTATTAGCTAGACAACTGCAGTGTTTGTTGTTCGGGGATACATTTTGGCTCGTTGGCAGCATTGATTTATGGCTCTGTAACCGCAGTTGAAATCTGTGTCGAGTAACTTGTCTTCGTTGTTTTGTGGGATCTCATTGAAACACTCATTTGTCTGTTTTAATTAAAGATTCTATATTTTCTTGATTAAACAGGTCTATCTATGCTTTTTAAGATTTTCGTCTACATCTACATTGTAGACGAAAATCTTAAAAAGTACGTATCTTATCTACCTAATATCTTGCAGATATTAGGTAGATAAGATACGTAGATTGTAGGTATAATAATTGATTTATTTACTAAACTCATGCAGGATAAAAAAATGTGTTACTATGAAAGATAACTGGATTCACTTTACCCGATTCATCAAGCTTAGTTATGAAACGAATTAATAAATGTTTTTACATGATTGATTTTGCTATCATTTTTTTTGTATGAATATGCTTTAGGAATTAGGATTACTTACCAGGATTTTTTCCAAGATATTTTCCCAAGGCTCCATAGAGTAAAAGAAGCGGGTGAAACATTACGGCCACTGAGAACATGTACAACCAAAGATTCACTCCTCGTACTACGTCTCCAAAACCGTACCGTACCGTTTGAACACCGACGCTTATTCTGCAAAAGGAACAAATGTGAAATAGAAAGATTGTGAGGGCATGTGCGTGCATGGATTTGAAGTCGTTCTTTTACAGATCAGCCTGATAACTTAACCTCGATGCGGAAGCTTGAAAAAGTTAGACCGTGTTTTGTCGCTTTCGATCAAACTTGAATCCTTGTCAATGCAAAAAACAAAACACGGTGCCATCGCCCAAGCCACCGAGCTTATTAGTAACAGCTAACAGGGTTTGGATATATTAAAAAGATCTAAGAATTTTCTAAATTCAACAAAGTCTAGTGGGACATAGAAGAGTCAGCAAAGTCAATCAGAAAGAATTCAGACAAGCAACTACAACAAAAATACAAGACTTACCGACTCACTCATTACATGTATTATTTATTCGTAGTAGGTACATAAGGCCCTTTACTCACTTTCCAGTTTCAAAGAAGTCGAAAAACACAGTGTCAAAGAGCATCATTACAAGTATGACTATGAATATGTGGTAGATCGCCCTTATGTGGGCAGAGTCACTCAGAAGATTTGTTAAAGGTGATTCTCGTATGGAGAATTCAGAGTCTTTATTTTTCTCCTCGTCATGTATTGTCGTTCCATTTTGTAGATTAGCTGGTTTAGAACGGTTTCTTGTACTTTCAGCCATATTTATTTTTTATTCTGGAAATAATGAAAATATTATAGTTCAGTCGGTATAGTTCCGTACCTACTGTGGGTCGTGAGTTCGATCCCCACTGAGAACAAACATTTGTGTGTGACAAACATAGATGTTTGTTATACGGCTAGGTGTATTAATAATAAGTATTTACAAAAAAAAAAAGTATTCTATCAGCAATCTAGTTCCCATATTAGGTACAAGCTTTGCTTAGTTTGGGACTGGCGCATGGCCTTCTATTCTATGGCACGAGACTTACGCTGCAATCGAAATCTTAATAATTATGCTGATTGTGCATTTCATGTAACCAAACAAGATCAATAAATACTCTCTACTAGCTTCACTTGTCAGTAGCATAATAGGTACCGAGGTATGGGCAATATTATAATATTTCATTATAATTATAATGCATCAGACAATACACGCAACACTATTTAAAAATACCTAATAGGTGTTAATACCCAAACTGAAATCTCGCGACGTTCGCACAAAACTAAAAAAAAATTAAACTCACGGTTCGCCACAGAATATTCTATGTTATAAATCTATCCTAATGTTTTATGTGTATTTGAATATTATGATTTTTTCACCGTATCTTTGCTTGCTTCGATGTTTTAGAACAAAATAGTATATATCTGAGCCGAAGCATACAAATGGACCGGTGCGGTGACGGTAGATTTGAATGAACAGCTACTTATAGAATAAGTATTTATTTTATATTGTGGGATAGGTAGGTACACTTCTAAGGACAAGAGCACTTACTGTACTAGATAAATACAAATAAGATAATAAGGTTATCTAGTCTACTAACCTTTCGATAGCTAATCAAACAAGAATCATCCTTTTTGCAATAGAAAATAGTTTGGTTTTCACATTTACCACAACCTGACTTTATAACTGCTAATACGTACCAACTAATATTTAATAACTTTTTTTTGCACTGTTGTGTCGTGTTGCTAAATACCACTGATGTTTACAAAAATGTTGATTTTCATTAGGTAGGTACTTCGATATCAATTTTGTTATAACTGTTTTTATAAATATGTTACAAAGTTACGAGATAGTAGGTACTTTGAATAAAATCAGCTCACGCGTATCGTCATCACTGGCAAATTAGCGACTGACTCGTTTTGCACTGAAGTAGATACTTATTATTATCAGTAGGTACCGATCAAAATCTTTTTGTCTCTACTTTAATACTTCTATTTTCTATCAACACAGATTATACTAGTACTATCAATAAGCTTTGATAAAAATTAAAATACCTATCTATACAGGTGAGTTTTCACGACCGCCGTATGATACTCAGGGAAGTATCGTATATATAAAAAAAAATAGTGCGTGCGAGTCCGCGCGGAAGAAGTTATACTTCGAGTGCCACGCATTCACTCTCGCTCTGTGTTTAATGTGAAATTAATTTAATTATTTATTTTTATGTAGGTACTTAACCAATATGCAGTACTTATTTAGTTACCCCCGACTCCAGTTTCCAACTCGACCGCTTTCCAATCGCAATCAGAACCAGTTTCAATATTAAAAAAATCGGTACTCTTGTCCCAATTAAGCTGATATCGACATACGTAGATACCTAGTCGATTTCAAATTTGACTATTTTTAGGGCAGGAAAAGCAACACCATGTAAGTGTTGCCAAACACGTCGGAACTAAAACTACCATTACTCAATAACATTCAAGAACATACGTGCAACCTTTTTAATCACAATATGTATGAATCGCTTACTTCTAAATTACATTGTGGTTGCATAAATGAAAGAATGCTTTTGACTAAAAAAGCCCGCGAACGTGAATTGATTTAAAAAAAAACACACCCAGCGATTCCCGCCGACGGAAAACTTACGTAGGAACTACGTATTACATATTAAATATTTCTCTATCTCTCTCTCTCTCTCTCTATCTCTATATTCTTTGTACCTACTGTTGATTTTCACTAGGTAAAGAGGATGGTGTAGGTGCTGAGCAAGCCTACTCCATCTAAACATTGTCCCAGGCACTACAGTGTGTCGTTAAGTGTAGGCATAGGTTGCCTCCTGACGCTGTATAAATCATCATCAATAGATGTATAGGCCTATTATTATTATATACTGTTGAATTGATAAAATTAAATAAATAAATAAATATTCACGGAATTATTGAAGTTTTTCATTTTAAAGCTTTTGAATGATTGCCTATCTTCTGAGAATACAAATCAAATCAATATACTACCTAGGTACCTGCCTAGCAAACCTACGCTCCTCTATACCTATCTTTGGAGTACCTAGGTAGACAAAGCTACAAAAGTCGTCCTCTAATATTTTTCTGATAATTAGATAAAATCATTAAAGATTTGCTATGTTGTTTCGCACTGGAGATAGGTCTACCCGTACCTACCCATGGAAGAAATCTAGTGGAAACTAAGAAATTAGAGAAGAAGTTAAAAATACCACATCAGTAGGTAGTAGGTACCTAGCCAAAAATATAGCTCTACATCTCCTTTATACTTTACTTTATACTTTGATTTATTTTTATATCCCACTCGATCGCAAAAAAGTTAGTATTTTGAAACTGCGTGTAAGTCCAGCGAAGAACTCGGAACTCGGTTCGAAACCCGATTGCTAATGTCAAAATCGTGTCAAGAGTAAAAAAACTCGCCAGCGGGAAATAGTCGCTTTCAATCAGTCAAGACGGTTTGAGATTGGATTGAATTTTTTTCTCCCAATCCAGTTTCAAACCTTGTTGGTACTGGATTCAAGAGTACCGAATGACCTGATTTCAGTCAAATTCCGTGAAACCGGATTGGAACGGTGGTCGAGAGTAACCCTACTGGTGTATGGACTTCGGTTCGTGAAAACTAAGTTGGTTTTCAAAAAAAAAAAATTATCCTCATAACTTGAAGTTGCACCAATTTCCACCAAACATTCTAAGTTAAGCAAAGTTTTCCCAGATAAACTTTCTTTCTTGCAGAAAAACCAGCATTCCAATCGAGACCACAGACTAACAGACAGATACTTAGACGACTCCATCAAATCAAACTTATAACATCCCTTTCCAGTCAAAGGTTAAAAATAAGTACAATTGCTGCGCCCTCACAGGGTACATGACTGTTCTTTTAGCTAAATAAGACCTAAGCTATATATATAAACCATGTATGCAATAAATAAATAAATAAATAAAAATAAATAAATAAATAAAAATAAAGAAAGCTGCCAAACATGCATTTGTTATTGTTTCGTTCATGCCTCAAAATTCACGTCACTTGCGTTTAGAATAAAGAATAATAAAATTATCTTCAAACGCAGGAGATAAATGAATTTAGCATGAAACATGTTTAACCTTTTACGCACCGTGTAAGCGTAAGGTACTCACTTGTGTTTACATACATACTATAGTAGCACTAATGAGTCAGGTGATTAATGTTGATAGAAATTGTTAAAGAACCAAAACCTTATGACATCCTATTTTTCAATTAATTCTTAGATGAGTAGAGCTATGGTGATTACGTTACCTAGGCTGCAGTAATTACCTAAGTTAGATTTCTAGTATACATAAGTCTTTTTATATTTACTTATTCCATGGAAGGTACGGCTGTAAAAGTATACCTATAGGAACCTATACCTATAGGTTACTAACAAAATAAATGTATACCTAGTACGTAATTGAAAACTTGTAAAACCTTGGCAATAAAAGTCGCCTGGGTTTTGTTTGTTTGTTCGAAATAAACGAATTGCAAATAAACTACACATACAAGGCTAAAAATTAAATTGAAATGTTCAGAGTATGCTCCCGAAGTCCCGAGTTCATCTACGAGTACTTATATAATTATAATATTTTTTAGTTAAAATTCCGATAACCGGTTTTGTGAAATTTATCCTCGCAGTTTAAAGTAAAAAGGTTTGTGTAATTGTGTATGTCTCGCTATTACCTTTTTTTTAATACTTGGACCGTGTATAATTTTATTTATACCATTCCCTCTCTAAAAAGATTATTTTATTCACTGAAAACAGTGAATAAAAAGCTTTTACTCACTGTTTTTGTGTTTGAATTTAGAACACACTAATATATTTGACCTCCATCTAATTATTGTTTTTGCGCAAGGAGGTTGTATAGCATTGGCTATACAACCTTGACATCTTCTTCCATGAAAATAATAAAATGAAGCTTATTAGGTAGGTAAATAATTTGTAACATTTTTTATTTATTTAAAATTAAAACGGGAACGCGTAGGTGCAGCTTAGCTCCTGTTGGGAACCTTGGTACAGACTCCCCTGAGGCATTTGAGTGGCTCACGACACACAGCAGCGGGGGTTGCGCCGATATCCTTGTCGTAGGTCTTGCAGGCTGCGTTTTCATCTGAAATTTTCAAGAATATTATTAGACACATAAATATTAGATGTAGATAGGAAACAAAATATGCTTAGGGAACAAGAATATCAAAAAAAAGTTGTAGTTATTCGAAATCATCCCCTAAGTATGTAAATTTTTTTTTTTCATTTACAAATATTACAATGGCGTAATAGATAGAGTTATTTACGTTTTATGTAACTCAGAGTTGTTTAGTAGATTAAAATCTAATTATATCGTAGAGCGCTTTTTATGTGCTCTTCGCGCGACAGCTTTTGGCAACTCGTGTACCAGTTTTTCATTCGTACGATAACACCGAGTTGTCAAATGGAATTGTCGTGTCGGTGGCAGTGGGAAAACGCTGATACACATGCATAGTCTCGGCCTAGCTATGACTACGCGCACGTAGGTGATATTATGCGTGTTTGTAAGCTACGAGCTCGTAGAAGTCGTAGATCGTTCTACGTAAATGCACTAACCCTACGTAGCACCTGCTACGTAGGTTAGTGCATTTACGTTAGTGCTGAGTCTACGCGTGCTGGCTTTAGCCAGAACCTCCTAAGTTTTATTTTGTAATTCGCAAATTTTGTATGGAGTAGAGTAGTTTTCGTTTTAGCAAACTATTTTTCGTCATTACCAAAATGGCGACTAATAAGAATTGTTAATGAACGGACTGTTGTTATTTGAATGAACGGTTCCGCCTCGCGTCGTTGTCTCCGCTCTAATACGTTCGTTATAACTTAGATGATAATCCATAACATCACTGAAAACCAACTAAGTTACCATTAGGGTGATTTTGGGATTCTTTACTAATTATTTAAAAAAAAAATATAATCAAATCTAAGCACAGCTGAGTACTAAAACCGCTAACTATCAAACTGTATAAAAAACTGAAGTATCCCTAGATCTGGCGATATTAGATCGCATTATTATTCTGTTGGTAAAGTGATATCGAAGAATGAGTAAAAATTATATTTGTATGTTACAAGAGTACGAGATGGTAGGTCTCAGAAGGCTCTTAAAAATAATTTATTAGAAGTTTTGAATTGGTACCTAGGTAGGTACCTAGGTAGATATAATTATGCTTCTTACATTTCTATTAAATACTTGCTTGTTATTCTTCAGAGACTTAAAAGTTTGAATCCCGTTCAAGTTTTGTTGGAGCAGTCTTGTTTTCTTCAAGTTTATTTCAGTGAAATGATTATAAGAGCCAAAATTTTCTTATGATTTTGTTTATGAATAGAAAATTTTAATATATGTAAGTACTTTTTAGGTTCTTAGGTACTTAGTTAATAAGTAAGTTGAGAATTTATTTAGAAATACAATCGTGTATCGAATTTTTTACCAAGAGAGGATATAGTACTTCGATCTTTATTATCCTAAATGGTAGGAAACATTCCTACTTTACACGACAGCGGGGAAAAAATAGGCTCCTTGAGACTCGTATTGATATCATTTAGCGAGGAATTCTATCGTCTTAGACAAAAAATACTCCCAGTTTCGATTATAAGTCTTCAATGTTTTTCATAATTACGTATCACCATGATTCTAGCTCCGCTGCTAGACTTAGTCCTCAACTAAGTGTAGATTTCCAGATGGGTTCACTCTATTTGTACTGTATACTAGCATGAGATCACTCTGGGTTTAATACTAAGAAGTGAACTTACTGAGGAGAGTCACGCAGGCCGGGCAGCAGGCGCACTTGCCGGCGTGGCTGGCACGGTACACGGAGGGGTGGCTGCAACTCTTGCTAGTCACGGGGGACACGCAAGGGTTCTGCTTGCAGTAGTTGGTGCCGCAGACCAGGTCACCACAGACCACGGCCATTGCACATGCCAGCACGAAGAGGACGAAAACAGCCTTCATTCTGGACCAAAAGGATAGGATAGGATGCAAAATTAACCGCTTATAATCGGAACGTGGATCCCCATGAGACAATCGATTTTTTATTGGGTCTGGAATCATGGCAGTCTAGAGGTTCCTGTTCATTGAGGGTTACATAATTACATGGCAGCGCCTTCGCATTTTGCTCTGATGAAAATGGAAATTGCAACTTTAAGTATAGAGATGCTATAAAATAACAGGAAATATGTGCCCCAATCTCGACGTAATCGTAAAGTGACATATATAAAAATTGACTTGGCAACCTTCAATGGAGATGTAAAAGAAAACCTTTTTTGAAAGGGATGTGTCGGTTTTTTGAAAACGAATGATTATTTTACCTACATAAGTACTTACACTACTAACAACGCTACAGGAACAAAATTCCTAGCACGAAATCTACAAGGTTAAGCTTCCATCATAAGAAATATGAAATAGCATTCTAAAACCTAGAAATCACAATTCTCTAAGACTTTTATTGTGAGCATTTTGCTTGAAACCACATCAACATCTGTTGCAAAATGAAACGTGGGACAGCAGGGGCGACTTGAATGGGTCGAAGAATTAGATAAAGTTTTAAAAGGGATTTAAATTTTTAATCCGTTTGTATTTGGTTACTAAAATAATTAAAATTAGATACTTTTTCAAATTGTGACTCAATAATTTAATTACAATTATTTTCTAACTTAAAAAAGAATAAATCAAGTGGATTTCCAAATGAGTCGTTTAAAAAGCTTAACTTGAAGATTCTCATTAAAATTGTACAAAAAATATATACACACTGAAAATAAAATTGTATTTTTCTATTTCTTGCGCTGATGAGCTTAAAAAATAATCACTTAGTATTAGACACCATTATTCAAATGCTTTATAATACCCCACCCACTTTATTTCTAGCTTGCAAAAATATTACTGATTCTAGAAATTTTGTTAAAAATAAATAAGTCTTTAAACAAGTTCGACAAAGACTGAAATAATAAAAACAATGATAAGTTGCTAGCCATTTATCTACAGTTCATGGTTTCTTTCATGGGTACTTCGTCATTAGGTACTTATGAATGTACTTACCTCTACGCGAATCTATCTATGTATATTCGGTTGAAATGGATTATTATCCCTCTTAGTATCTACCTACTTCATTTACCAAAAGCTTAGATAAATTTAGTTCTATGATAAGGTGAATAAAAAAATAATTAAAAGTAACTTACGTACTTGAGTGTTGGAGGATTTGTTCAAACTGATTGATTGCTACCGAATGTCGTGGAAAGTAGCGAACGGTTACTGTTATTAAAAAATAGTCTCTGATAGCCCCAGTGCCCGGTAACCTATGCGCTCTTATGATTACAATTATTATCGTTGGTTTTTACTACATAACAAACATCTTTCGGAGAATCACTAAGTATCAGGAAAATGTATAGCCAAGAAACAATACAAATAAAGATATGATACCTACTTACAATATTAGTCTACATGCGCACTAGGCGGCCGACAGGAAGCCAAAGAAGATAGACACAAAGCAATGGCGAGATCGCTACGACTGTGTGTGGTCGCCTACGTAAATTGGTTTTCAACACAAAACTATTCTGATTGATGTCAGTATAATTAGATAATGAAAAATCTGTATCGAAATAAAATGTGTGGTGTGCCAAGGCGCATCGTATTGAAGTGGCTTGTTTTGATTTCTTTTTGATAATACGGTTTAGCCGTATTTTGACGGACTGAATTTGGTCAATAATTTTTACAGCATATTTATCCATATTTTATCAAGTCTCATTTTGATCTTTGTTTAGTCTGGTTTGAATGTATTATTGATTGATATGTACCTTCGAGACACTTTAATTTTAACCCTTGAAATTTGCTGCTTTTGAAGTGGCTATTTGCATAGAATAGAAATAACTGAAGGCAGTGAACCAACCCTAGCAGAGTGGATGATGTGAAAATTCCTGAGGTTGACCTTTGGTATTCACTCGCCGATGCCGGGGTCTAATGGACTTTTATTGGACCTTTTAATGAAATTTTGTACCTTTAACATAGCTGCTGAGTGGCAATTGGCATATATCGTCTTAAAATGTCAATCACTTTATCTATTTTGGTGGGCTATTTCTGTAGTTCTGAGTTATATGAGCACACGCTTGATAGATGTCAGCCGCTCTTATACGTTATCTATCTTCTTGATGTTATGTAATTGCGTATCGAATATCAGGTGGGTTACTCTCGACTACAGTTCCAATCCGGAATCACGGAATTTGACAGATCTCGTGTCATTTTGTACTGAAAAATGACAGGATTTCTGTCAAATCTATGGATCCGGATTGGCACTGTGTTCAAGAGTAACCCACCAGTTGCCATTCCGGGAAATATTAGAGCCCGAGAGGATGGAATGAATTACACTGAGACCTACTAGCTATTATGGCAGTTTACAAGATCTACGTAGTCAAGGAGTTGTTTGATAAATCAATAAATTAAATTGTAGTGGTGATCAATCATAAATATCCAAACAATGGAAAAGCATGTTAATTTCACACAATTTTTTGCGCTTCTTTGCAAAACGATGTAATAAATGACTGATACCATTATCTTGTCACTGCGCGCTGCGTAGGTATGTATGTATAAGTACCTATATACTCATTTCGCAATTTTTGCAATTACGGATTGTGCGATTTTTAGGGTTACGTACGAGTTGGAAGGAGGTAGTCGACATGCCGTCACTGCTAAGCAATATGACAACGCACAACGCTGCGGTGTGGAGCACAACACAGAGTACCGCGTTTGCTCCTCGCCGCTAACGCAGACTGCGACGTAACAAAAGACCATACTAGACGTTTTCCATACAATTATGTGTCCAGCGCTGCATGCTGCATACCGCTGCGTTGTGCGTTACGATCGCGACACCAAGGGGGATCGTTAAACAGTCGCGTAATAAAAAATAAACGAGACATATATATACCTACATAATAGACTAAGGATAAAAGCTACTCGCCATAATAAACAACTTGATAACTTATCAAGCTACGGGTCTTGACATTGAACGATATAATTCAAATATTTTTTGCGGTATGCATCTAGGTAGGTATATAGGTACGTAAAAATTAATTGGTCAAAAAAATATCAGTAAGTACGTACAAAGAGGATGTCCATATTTGATCATAGCCTAAGATCCGCTATACAAAGATTTGGACCGAGCTGGTTAATGGATGAAAACTATTTTATTATCAATTAAATATATTGCAAATGGGTTGTCTAAAAAATATCAACATAATAACCGGTTCGAAATAGTAGATTATTTAACAAGGGGATAAAGCAGTGTCTTCTGTCGCGGGTGACGATTTAAATCGCGAGCGTAATGAAGGACTCGAGGTTTACTCCCGAGCGTAGCGAGGGTGTTAAAAACTTAAATCACGAGCGAAGCGAGGGATTTAACACGAGTCCTGAGTATAGCGAGGGATTTAAGTTCACCCAAGACTAAGACAGCTTTATCACCGAGGAAAATACTCTACTTTTCGTACCATTTGCGAAAAAATTAACACAATAATAATATGAGATAGCATTTAAGAACATTAACTTATTTATAAAAAAAAATTAAAATAAACTTAACGTTTATGTATTTGAAGAAAACAAAAACGCGGCATTTTCCTAGACTAATATTTTTTTGTGGGAAAAGCAAAGGCATCAAGCTCATACGGCCTGCATAATAAATGCGTATTCCTTTTTCAAAAAGATGTATAATGCTTTATATACAAACTCAATGGTGTAAACACAGATGTAGTTCAGTATAAATTGTATTCCAAATTTAAATCACTTTCTCCCCCTAGAGGATGAAAGAAATCCAGTACAATTTTCTCTCCCTGTTTTTAACAGATTAAAAATGACTATTGTTATGTTCGCTTTTTGTGGCATAGAATGTCACTTTTTTGAGCAAGTGGTACGAAAAATCAGTTTCCTTTGATGTTCCATTTAAAGCTACATACATTCAATACATTAAAATAATTAGGATTGTGCAACGACAATCTTGCCAACCACGAACCGGAAGTCGAAGTGAAAGACAAAAGAATGTCGTCGGAAGTCGGTGGTGGATAGGCAAGAACCGTTCGTTTTGGGAACCAATAGGCAATAGGAAATAGGGTGGTATATCTTGCCACTTGCCAGTGCAATTCTACAGACTGATACTGATGATAATATCACCAGTATCAATATCATCAGTGAAAGTCATTGACTGATTGTGATTTTTTCATATTATGAAAAAATCATAATCAGTCAATGACTTTCACACGGATTGAGGAGATAAAAATAAAAGTGACAGCTGCACCATTATCCCTAAGAAATGATAGTAGGTATACTTAACACATTCCCTGCCAACTACGAAAATATACGTAGTAGCGTATCTAAGATCCAGCGCCAGCTACGAATTTATTCGTATATGTTTAGTTGAGGCTACCTACTAAATTAAAAGCGTCGGCAGTGTAAACAGGACGGGAATCGATTAGTTGGCATTGGAAATAAAACTTTCAAAATAAAATGAGACCATATATATTTTTTTCATGGCAAAAAAAAATTACGTATATACTCGGGGTGATGATTGTGTATGGATGGCAATAGGTATAGATTTTTTTTACTACGAATATATTCGTATGGCAGGGAACGAGTTAATGGTCTATATATGTGTATAAAAATATTTTCTTCAGAACACGAACGAGAAAGCCAATGCGTCCAAAGCAACCCCTGTCAATTCTGTCGCCCGGACCGCCATTGTAGTATACTTAACTTACCCATTATTACCAACGATGTGCTCCTAACATACAAAAGAGCTGGTTTGTATATTGGACATTTTCTTTCACCAGAAATTGTAAGAACATTACTCTCTTCTCTTTACTTGCTCTATGGCGTTATATCGGACGTTGGCCAGTAGGTATGTAACACGTATGTAATATGTATTGATTTTACATAGGTATGAAATACTGGCTCATTCCAGTTATCCCCTGCGTGTTCCCCTTGCGAATTTCTGGAGTTTCTGGAGTGAACCAAGGGCAACGCTGCTGACACAAAAAGGTGTTAAGGTAAGGAAAGCATTTTCCTAACTTTAACAATAGATGTTACGTAGAGAAAATATTCTTCCTATAACAGTCATAAGGTGCATTGGGGTAATTGCGAAAATGGGTATATTCCGAAAATCCATAAAATCTAGTAACATAATGCTATCGTTTTTGTACATTTTAGACGCTTTATATTAGCTTCACTTGTATGTTTGTTTGTAACCGACACCTTTGGGCGCGATTTTGACCCACTTTAAACGGCTAGATTTCATTTAAACTTTGTAGATTTATCGAGGACCGACGACAATACACTAATTTGATAAGATTATTTATTGATTTAAAACGTTGTTACAATTCGATATTGATGCTTTTTACCTACCTATTTGTCTTTAGGATTCGAGGTAATTAACGACTTCTTTCATGAAAAGGACTCTATTAACCCCTTTATTCATATTCAACTGTCATTTAGCGCGGCTTTAAAAAATTCTCTATTATTGTCACTTGCATGACAACGTAAAGAGATGACAACAGATTTAGCAATCATTTTAGTTAGTTCCGCTTTAGAAGACTAATATGAGAAACCACTATGAATATGGGTCTCACGCCTTACATCCCGTACATCTATCTTAAGGGCTACAAGTTTGTAATCTCGTTATACCCAAGAGATGGTTCATCCCTTATAGATTGAATCAGTCGTCCTCTATCACTACTAATGAATTCCTTTCACCACTATCAACCGATTGAAGTATTTACACGGCACATTGTCAGGCCCTAAATCAACTTGGATTCCGGTGAGTAAGTACACAACTCTTGATTAAATAGCCGGTAAGTACCTAGTAGGTTTTCACTTTACTACCAGTATACTCGTACTTTAGGTGTACCTCTAGTAGTCCTGAGGCTTAGATATTCTACAGTCACTAGATAGAACGAACATACATAGAAAACTAAACAATATGCATGGAAATGATATTTTTGAACGAACCGTATTTTTTACTTTTTCTATTCTAATGTAGCTAAGTATACCTTCCTAGGGGCTGGTAATAATTTGACACTGAACTCAGTAAAGAGTAACCTTTTTTGTTTTATGGCGTTGTTTTATTGTTGAGCTAAAGTTCTAAACTTTTTTAAATCTTTTTGGTCTAGTGCCAGGTACCTGGGCGTATCTCCGTGTTGGTCACGCTCTAGGTGTAACACGTTAGTTGGTACTTATTACTATACCTAGTACTGGTAGCCTAGATCCGTTGCGCAGAACCCGCCCTAAACTCTGTGTGCACTGACCTAAGGCATTCTTTGTATGGGTTTACGGAGCTCTAAAATTTAAGAGTAAAAATGTTTACAATGTGTGTAGTATAAGTACCTATATGTAGAACAACGCAAAATGTAGAGTTTTATCAATATTTTGCTGACGGAGTTCTAGCCTAAGGTCCTGTATTTTGCGAGTATTTTCTTTACACTAATATTTTTTCGAATGTATTTCTCGGTAATAATGATCCTTTGTTTATACAGAATAAGCCTCTTTCAGCTTGCTCTACATATTTCTAAGCACCCTGTATATTAATCCTTTTAAAAGTGTGGTACATAAGTACAAAGTTATCAAATTTTACGGGAATAGGGTTAGGCTCATAATCCCCTTTGAGTCGTCCCCTTCAAGGGGATTATGAGATTTTTTGGCTAATAATCCACTTAAAGTGAATAATTTTTTTCCAGACACCAATTTGTTCCCAAAGTTGTTTGTTTTCTTGGTCACAACCCAGTTGCTTGCAACATCCATATTATTATTCTGGCATAGAGGTGCAAAACATCCTAACTGTAATTGATCATAACCATAAAGTTTTATGCAATGCAGTCAGACGAGTAGTGCCGAGTGGCAAACTAGGTACCTTGTCGATTGGCTCTTACAACCATTTTTTAGGTGTCAAGAGGCCAATTAAAATAGCTTGGATCGCGTGAAGTGCACGCCAATTATTCCTAGGTTAGCTATCTTTGATAGGTTTATCTATACAAATGATAAATAATTGATGGTAGTGCTTTGTCGCTTTTATACCGGCTATTTTGACAAGCAATTTAAGATTTCAGAGGATTTTGAAGAGGATTTTGGCCGTGAGAAAGTTTAAACTATAAACGAGTTAAATGTTCGGCCACCTAAGTTGACAACGTGGTATGATAGACTGTGTACCTTACCTACCACAGCAATAAAACCACTACAGCGTTACCAAATAGTGGCTACATAAAAAGACACACGGCACGTATAAAAGCTAAAGTGCTGTTGCATTTAGCACTTTTGCGTTGGGGTATATTTCTTTTAACATTTTAACTAACTGAAAGTACTGCAGCTGTTCTAACTATGTTGCGGTTAGAATGAGGACAGTGAGATAACTATGACGAAATGTTGGTGGTTAATTATGTATGTAAATTCAAAATGTTCTTACTTGTCCATGATACTGGCACGGGAACCACATCCCAGACACTGGAATATTAAGAATATTTAGGTAAGTACTTGGGTAGATCTCGTAAAAAAAGCACATTATTTAGCTTATTAGAAGCGCTGAACCCGTCGAATTGGCTTAAAACTTTCCCATTTCGAGCATTCTTCAAGTTCCAATTGCAGACGGATACGCTTCGGCCGATTTCGAAACTAACTGGAGATGGAGATGCCAATCTGTAGGGCCGAACTAAACCAACTTCATTTGGACGCCGAAGCTTCTCAAGGATTTGTCCGGATTTTTCAAGATAGGTTCAATTTCTTTCTTGCACACTGGCACAATACCGATATATCATGTCGGTTGTTCTGCCTTGGCGGCCTAATTGTCGTCGGGTGGTCATCGGCCTCTTTGACATCGATGACACGGTGTGTAAGCGTCTAGTACTAAATATCTGAGATTATAGCTGCACATGATAACGTGTAGGTGTCGTGACAGTGTGAAAACTACTCAAGGCAATATACAATTTGTAATACAATAGTTAACTACAAGATTGTAGCAGGCTTAGGATGAAAATTATGCACTTAGCTATAAACTAGTAGGTAAGCAACTATCTTATGTATCTAATGTGCAAGGTACATGAACCAAGGCGAATGTGGATAATTTTATGTGAGTGACAATTAATTGCGGCAAGCGGCAACAGCTGAACGGAATCAGAGTAATCAGTGCCTTGATCACTAACAGACAATCGTGAACGTAGTAACGCTAGCATATCTGTACCTCTATCACGAACAAATCTGACAGTCGCCGCGTTAACGTATTTGAGTTATATTGCACGTCAATGCCAGCTCAACTGCCAACCGTTGTAAGTGTCACCGCGCAGTGTATCTCGGTTGCGCTAGCGTTACGATACGTTTACGATTGTCACATTTATTGGTGTACAATAAAGAATATTCTATCTATCTATTTATCGTGGCATGATCAAAGGGCCGAGACATTCTGAGATAGGTACACTACGCGGTGACGCTATACAATGTTTGGCAATTGAACTGGCGTTGACACGCATTAAGATTCGAATACGCTAGGTTAACATAACGCGACTGTCAGTTTTGTTAGTGATCACCTACTATGTCAGCTGTAAATAGCTAAGCGGTGCTAATGGCGTTGTGCGATTACATAGAATGGTTATCTCATTACCTAGGATTGAGACCGCAAATCTGCAATGGATTAGTGATTTCACTAATTTATATATTACTTACCTAAAAAAAGATTTTCTGTGAAAACTAATATAACAGCCCTGCTATATTTGACTAGCAAATAAATTTTGGATAATAAAAATTAACCTCGATGATTCTGTTTAAGAAATTTTCTATTTTATGAATGCCTTTATAGGTAGAATGGATAAATTTAACATGTCGGGTAGAGAATTTGGTAAAATAGGGCAAAATACTTTTACCCAAAAAAGATGAGCGCAACAGGATAATTTCAGCAATTCATAAAGAATTTCATAAAAGCATAATCTCTGTGAAGTTTATGGAGCCTCGTAGAATATGTTAATGTAATTTTAATTTCAGGTAAGAAAAAAGAATATTAAGCCAATTGCGATATAACTCGCGCGCGCTGAGAATTCTGTAAACAAACAGTTGAATGCATCGTGGTAATAACCAGCAACCGAATATTAGAAAGTACGGCTTATTCCCAACGAGCCCACCGGCCGGCCCACTGGTGGGCTGGATGGGAAAAAAGTGGACTCTACCTACTTGTAACTCACACAAAAAGGATCACGAATCATGTACAAACCACTGCATTGAACATCGTTTAAATAATTATTCATTTATTAAATAATTAACTGGACAATGTTCAATTCATCATTAAATATTCATGAAGTAGATTTATTACAACGGATGGGTTATTTTCTGAAAACGACAGTTAATTTGTTATTTATTTATTTTATAGGATTGTAAAATTTATACACACTTATTTATCTGTTCGCAAACCATAAAAAATATTTTGCTAGCGATTTATAACGCTGAGAGTAATTATCGCGTAAAACTGAAGTATGAAGTATGTATAGGTACCTACTTTCTGTGACTGAAGCCAAAACGCATAAAATCTAAACATTGCTCACGAAATACGCCCTCCTGAAAATCTCGACAGTTATTAATCGTTATTATAAATCAGTTTAAAATAAGTTTACGGACTATAAGCGACCGTTTTTTCTTGGAATTAGATTCGTGTGATACTTTTAGATGCTTTTAGGGAGGGTAGAGTCGTTGATCAATTCAGCGAGATTTCAAAGAATTGTTTTCAGAAATTGATATTACCTATGCAAGTAGTTTGTGTTTGTCTAACAAAGGAAATAAAATCCGAAACCAATTAGGTACTTATCGTACTAGAAAATTCAGGGAATTATGGACTCTAATTTAACTAAGTATGTAGATTGTAGGTACTATACTATATTTAAATAGAGCTTTCATTCTGAAGAAAACGGATGCTTATAGCCCATACCTAAACGTTTACCTACGTAGGCACATTCTATGGGCATTAGGCGAAACGGCAATGTAGGCCATTAGAAACAGCTGCTCCGGCAATAATACCTTCTCTAATGACATGCATTCCTAGTAATTCATACCTGGAGCGACGATTTGTGTACACTGTATGGTTTGAAACGATTTGCTTGGTAGGTATATGTAGGTACTGCATATGAGAAGCATCTGTTGTAAATTTTGCATTAAACGGCCTAGATTCTCAGTAGGTATTGAAAATAGTTCTAAAGGTCCTTGCTCACTTACTAACTCTTCAAATAGAAAAAACAATAGAAAACACTGCAGATACTTACATAAAAGATGTGGAACGTCTCGAGCTCTACATTCTCAAATAAACTAGATGTACAAAAGTTTTAAAGCGTACGCTGAATGAATGGAATTTCATAAAACCTGTAGTACAACAGCTTACTACAGCCACAAGCTATAAAACGTGGAAAGTACGGTAATCTGAACCAAGAATAAGTTGATACGTAGAGATATTCTCACGTCCAAGCAAGCATGCACGAAACAAGATACCAAGCATCTATAAGATATGAAACAAGCAATACGTTAGCTGAACGTGACCTCGACATCCATCTTGCAGAGTGCAGCGGATTTTAGACTTGCAATTGTTCTGAAATGCAAGGATTGTGTGCAATACATTTTCGAAACAATACAAATTGCTGCTACTGAATTATATTGCGGAAATACAAGGTTGGTCTTGTGCTTTATTGAGACGCAATAGGCATCGCAATCAGTCATACCGTACCAATATTCTGATGGTACGAGAGGTACCCCTTCAACCAATCAAAGCCTGTAGGGTAATTAGGAGTTTCAAGCCACGAGTTTCAACCAACGGTTACGTAACCATTCCACCGTCCCTTAAAAACTATATTTACTAAAGTGGTTCTACAAAAGAGGTAAAGAAAAACGTAGACAGCGCTGCTGATCGAATTTAGCCGAATCTCGGTTTGTGTATATGTTCTATAGGAAGGTATAGGTAAGTGTTTGTTGGTGTTGGATTACGGCACGGGTCGTATTAGATTGATTTCCTCGTGTAATATGAACTAGCGTATCGGGTCTATTTTTATCAGACTCCAACGTTCCATTCAATAAATCCGTTTTATCATTTAGCAGGTAGGTACTAGACTAGACGCTTAATTGTAGGGACGAAATCGTCTAGCTATTGTGTCGGTGCGACAGTGAAAAAACGCTAGGTAAAGTAAATAAATGTTAATAAGTAAGTAAATGTTAGGGAAGAGCTTACATAACTTTACTTACTGTTCAAATATATAAACTAAACATAACAGTAATTATAAAATTTCGATAGTAAAATGAAAAAAAAATTGTCACCTACCTTGTGAGATAATTTTGAAACGTCTAGGTAATTGAGCGTCAACGTGTCTATGTTTACATAATATAACTATAAACTAGGATAACAACCTATTTTTACGTAATTTTGATCAAACTTTAGCAAAAGCAAAGTGAGTTAGCCGCATTATTTGTAGTTTATAGACTTCTTGGAGATAAAACTACACGGACCAACACATGGTGTGTCATGCGAAAATGAACGACGAAAATCTGTAGGTACGGATTTACGACGCTATCTCAAAATAGAGTCGACTGTGTGATGGTGAAAGTTTTGAAATATCACGTTATTATTCACTAAGGAGGAAAAACATTTTACCTGTATCGATAGCAATTTTACTCATTCGGCTGTGTAAGAAAAGGAGAAAACTGGGAACCAATTATAAGAGAAGGTCGCTGAGAGAAATAACTGAAGAGTCACGCATCAATTATACCGACCAAGCCCAGCTTCAAATTAGAAGATGACTTTGCAATATTATATTACGCTACGTACGAGTAACACAATAACATAATGTATAAGTAGGAATATCAAACAATAAACGTATTAGAATTCATAGTATTAGAACTGCAACATTTTTACTTTTAAACTTGACGAAACAACCTAAAAGGACCTATTTACTCGTCTTATAAACGTGTAGAAGAGTAAATTACAAGTCCACAAATAACTCTCACAAAGGAAACGCGCGCTGCAAACTTTGCGCGAAAACAAATGTTGTGGTAGGGCCGCCGCGCGTTGTTAATGGTACAAAAACACGGTAAATAATTACAATGTGCGTGTGTACTCAATTATTCAGACCGCAAGCGTTGGAGATGCGCTAGAGCAGGAGTCCGGATTAAATTGGATTCAGAGGATTGATAACACTTTAAAAAACATACAAACTAGAGTAGTCAAAGGTTGAGCAAGTTCTAGAGAACACCATCTAGCTAGAGTTTTCTCAATGTTTTAAATCTCACACTCCCTCCCGATTTAATTTGCGCTGTGCAACAAGCACGAATAAAATAATATTTAATAATATTTTATGCATAAGCTAAAATAGTAGATAGATGTTTGTGAAATTTAAAATGAACAAGCTTTGTGGGCTCTGGCGGGTTAGGTTAGCAAATGCCAAAGGTCGTGCCCCTTTCCTTGCACTCAAACATTTACCAAACTTTTTCAAGAGGTAAAGTACTCTACTTGATCTCAGTCTGGCTCAGATCCATCACTCTATTGTGTCACAACAATTTATTTCCCCTGAATCCTGTAATGTGATTCCCAAAAGATGGACTCGCTATCGATTTTGTGAAAATGTCTCGGAAGCTTATTTTCGCTGATATCGTATTCTATTATTCGTATTTTACGTATTTTACAATCTTGATAAGTTATAACGGTGTATCGGAATAGGGTGTAAAATTGAATTTACCGATATTGCTAAGTAATATTGGTTTTAATCCGCGTACACACGAGCGGGAAATCTCTGTTGCCATGAGGTAGGCGCGTGCAGTTATGCGATAACGCCGGATTCAATATTAATACTGCAGTTAACCGAATGAGAGTAGTGCTTTATCGCGAGTAGCGAGGAAACCATCTCTAGATTTTCATGTTTGGGTACCGCAACGCCAAGAATATTATAGGTTAAAGTTAATAAGGTACTCGTATATTCGTTCGTAGTGGTGATTCCGTCGCGCTTTTGAAGTAACAAAGTTAAGTTGAATTTCAAGCGTGACATTGTACCAAGGTACTGACTGACCTAGGAATAACTACTTCCCAGAACACGCACTATTTAACTTCCCATGCTTTCATGTGTTTTTTGAATCGGTAGGTCAGTAGTGTTATTTATTCTGTGGCTCGGATTAAATTTTTTCTCATTAATACTCCATTCATATAGTGATCTGATAAGTATTTATAAACGGTTGCTACCACGCCATAGCTGCCCCAAAGACTTTACTTACATAAATCGTTAGGTTTTGTTTAGTCGTAGCCATCATAAAACATATACTTAGGTACCTAAGTATATTTTTTATGATGGCTATTCCTGTTATTACTGACAGTTTTCCAAAATTTGATGACTCGCTAGAGCTAAGAATTAATAGTTGGGGTGAATTAAAGTGTCCCCTGATAAACCCCGTAGGGTAACAAGTAGTTGATTGAAGAGGGAGGAGAGACTATAAATAGTTAACTTTGCTATTGAGTTATCTGTGAGTTATCTAGAGGGATTTGAATAAAATAGTTTTGCTATAAATTGTTATACCTATTCAGTTTTAAAGTCTCTAGGCCCGTAGGTACAGTTTTTTTAACCCCCGATCAAAAAATGTAAGGGGTGTAAGCGTATTTGTCTGTATTGTAGCTTTGAAAGTAGTGCTCCAATTAAAATGCAGTTTTAAAATTCAAATAGTTTATTGCACCTATGTTGTTTTAGGAGTTGCACAAAGGTAGTGTTTTCTGATAAGGATGGTGATTTATTTTTGAAACTTTGTGAAACTTGCTTGGTGAAAATTAGTGCAGCTATTTCCAAGTCATGAGAATATTTATTAATCAGTTCTGAAAATCTGTTTTGAGGAATCTTAGACATAGGTAATTGCAGTTAATCTCAAAGTATCGAGATTTGATGAAGTGGAGTACATACTCTAAGGTTTGATGATGACTAGTGATGATGAAGAGGATCTAAGGTTTGTGTAAAATGATTTTCAGTAAGTGACAGAGAATTTTACCTATCTATAAAACCGCTATGAAATGCCAGGAGATTTTAAATATAGGCCCTAGACTCAAGAAATAGCAGACCGTATTCATATCAGTAAACATACATTACAACACGTAAGTAAGTACCCTTGACCGGAGAAGGTCCTTCTCGTGTGAAGGAATAAAGACAGATGGACAATAATAGCAGTCATTACGCTACACTCGCTGAGACAGGGACGACCATCGGAAGTAATAATTTCGGCGACAATAGGCGAGAGTCGGCATCTCGAGGGCTACAAACTGTTAAGTGGATTAAATGTCTCACAAAGGCAGTTTATTACTCGCAGCCTACTGTCACAAACACACGCTCATTGTCAACACTTGCTTGCTATTGTTTGTCCCCTTCGACATGAACTCACCTATAGGGTATTTTAAACTCCAGACGCGAACACTTGCTACATTTGGACCAGACGGTTTTTCTTAGGTTAGCTTAAATAAGATCACGTCGGCGATGACTTTGTTCCCTCAGACCAAATAAAGAGAATTTATTTGTCACACACTCACTTAGTCTGTGTTTAACGCTGGTTTGACGTTGAGGTATGTACCTAAATGGGTTATTTAGTTAAGTAAAACTTATCTCCGCAAAAAATTTATGCCTTTTGCTGAACTTGCAGCAAACTCAAGCCGTAGTTTTCGTTCATTGCATTTAGCTAGAAATCGTCTGACAAAGTTTATCCAAATTGAAGAAGTTCCGAGACGCTGGAGAATAAATCCCTACGCTTATTCCTTGCATATAAACATAATCCCAAACAGTATCAAGTGGCCACAACCGTACCGTTGAACCCGAATAAGATGAGATTGGAAAACTGTAGCGGCCACAAGGCGACGAACGAGCTAGCAAGGATTTTCGGAGGTTTCGTGATGACGTCAGAAGGGTCTCCGGAGTGAGTGCCGGGAGGGGTCGGGAGGCGAGGTGCTAGCGGCGCGCGCCGTGCAGCCCGGCCGCGGCGGCGGAGCGGCGACGACGCTGCTGGCTGCGGCCGCTGACTACCGACCTACTAGGTAATATCTGTTGCGCACCGAGCGCGGTGGACGCGCACCGCGAAGCGCCGCCTTACACTCGTAAACAATTTCTTCGCGCTCAAACCGACAGTTTGTCTGTGAAAACTATCTTCAAAAATATTCCAATCTTTTTGTGATTTATGAGATTTAGTGACTAACTGTAATTTTGTGGGGAGAAGTGCCGAACATCAGGGGTAAACAGAAACAGCCCGTCAGCCGCCCACGGGCTGTAGTACTGCTGTAGTAACCTTCGCCAGACTTGAAGCCCATTGGGTGATGCACCGAGACTTCGCAGAATCTAAGTAGGTATATGTATATCGTAACATAAACAAATCATTTTAGCACTGGTTTATTTATTGCATGCATAAACGAATTCTACCACTTCGTAAGGGTCTCCATACCTACAAAATTGTTCGATATAAAGTACACTTTATTTTTGTTTGGATGTCCTAAGTTAATGATACGGTTAAGAAAATTTGGTGGGTTTTTTGTGAACAAACTGACTTCTGGCGTTTTTGGTGGCTCGGCAAAGCTGAATCTTCGAAATGGCTGTGGATTTCCTTAAGAGAATGGACTAAAAAAAATATTTAAAAAAATGTTTGCTGCTCTATTTGTTAGTTAATTAATTAAGTATTTGAATTAATTTAATCGTTTGCAACGGTCTGCGTTTCATCTGTATTTTGTAAGTACTGTATTAGGTAGTCGTGATTTTCTGTGTGAAATATATTTATTAGTTTGGTTTATTACGTAGTACATTATATTTATTCTGCGTGGTACAACAGAGATTTTTTTTTTACTACGACGACAATCGATCTATAATATTATGACAGATACCACTCATATGTAAGCTTACATTAATTTTTAATGAAAACCATTGGGTTTTTCATGGTAAACATTGAGCTGATACAATCAATCAACAGTGAAATTGGTAAATAATTTTAGTTACGGCACATCAATCACTTCTGCATGAAGAAGTTTCGCCTTGACTCTATCAAGGCAATACTTGTTTACAAAATAAAAAGCAATCTCGACTCTATAGAGTAATGTTTCTTCCTACGTAACGACTTTTACTCGTATAGGTACAATACTATTTCTATAATATACAAAGAGGCAGGTACTCCCGTACTTGGAAAGCATGGGTAATTTATTTATCTACTTAGCTGATCGTACTACTACATTATTTACCTAATACATTAATGAGTTGAGCTATCTGCAGACCATTGCAAACGATCTATAGATTGCTTAAGTTAGTATAGTACCTATTATATAATCTGTGCTTAAGTGATCCATGTTCAACAAAATGAATCAGTCGGAAGGGTACAATGCTGATACACTAGGCCCAGACACTCGCCAGCCCTCGGCGATTATGAGAAATAATCAAATTCGATAATAGTTCCCCACTGATTTAATATTTTTCTCCACAAATTCCCATTGGGATCATCGTCATCCTCATGTCTACGGTTTAGTAGTGGAGATTTCTAGAAACATTTTTCCAGACAACCCCACCAAGTGGTCGACAAAAAATGCAAAACTATTTTTTACTGAGTTTTGGTCATTTTGGCTTTGACTATAGCAATAAATCTTTATCTCAGAAATAATATTATTTAGGTCCATTAATTGAAATGAAATGAAATACGTTTATTTTAAAAAAGGGAACAAAGTACGATTTATAGTCTCACACACTTCGTATGCGATGCGACATACGTGATATAAAAATTGTAGTAATATTTAGTAAAATAAAATATCACAAACGTTGTTACATATATATATTTTCGCATATCTTTTAGTACAATAACGTGCTATACCTAATGTTTCACTCCATTTCACATGATTTCACGCACTAGATTTTTCTTCAATAAAAATTACTTACCCTACTACTGTAGAAGTAGGTGACCATTAAGGTACCTACCTATAGAGTTATGAACTAAAATTAAGTATTTAACTTGAGAGACGTCTGTAAACAAACACGAAATAAAACAAGATTTGTAAACTGTAAAACCGATTAATATAAACAATCAAATGGACCACGATATATTTGTTTATTTGAAATATAAAAAGGTTTAATCTTCAAATAAATTAAAAGAAAATCTCACTATCATTCAGCAGGTAGGCTATTAATATCACTCGGAATAAGAATGTATTATGAAGACTCATTTTATGCCCATTAACCCAGGCCATTAGCCTATTTGAAAATTTATTTTAATGTCCATAGGTATTTTAGTTATATGTTATTATTTATTCATTCAGACTATTACTGCCTACACTTTGTACTGAAACAGACGCTTTGGGCTAACGTTTTAAGAATTTATGCTTTGTTTGATTACTAGGTAAATAAGTACTTACCTAATAAAATTTTGAGTAATTGGAATAGGTATTTTTTATGTTTATTGTAGATTAGAGCAATAATAAATCTACTTTAATAAAAGTGCTCGTTTCAAAAGAGGTCGTGGTAACATTACATCTTGAAAAAAATTGTCGTTCCTACGCAAGACGTAGGTACAGATTTGTTTGATAAAGGACTCCCAACACTTTTATTCAAACTCAGCCTAATATCTATCAAAATGTTAAAATTACATATTTATTTAGGACATGAGTGAGTAGGTATGCAAAATTTTTATTACATTGCAGTACATGCTGTGGTTGCCTGTAATTGAAAGAACACTAGATAATAATATGTAAGATAAGTAAGATGCTCTATGTAAGATGAAACTTTTGTTATTTTGTGTATCTTTTGTTGGCAATCAATAAATAAATAAATTAAGAAATGGTACGAATGTTTGGAAAAAAATATCAAAATCTTAAAACTTACCTAAAAAGAGGTTAGTGGATACGATAACTTAATTTGATACGTTTTAAAAAAATGTTCAAAATCGGTACGTGTTTCGAACATATTATTATTACAAATATTTTCTACTTTATTGCGTCCGTACCTCGCGCTAAGCGCCATCATGACGTCTCTACACTCAACCTCGTGAATTCCCATCCATCACCGTTTTCATTAAAACTAAATTAGGCGTGAGAATAGTCCCGCCGCCGCCGCAGGCTCCACCTGTCGACATCCCGCCTAAGGCTGTTTAACCTAACTGGGGCTTGAATGGCCGTTAATGCCTCGGACGAAAGGCTTTACCGTCTCAATTTACGACAAGATTAGATTGGTACCGTACAATCAAAATATTTAAACGTATCGAGTCGAAATCACTCACTAAAATGCTCCCAAAATGTATTCTTTACTACACGAGTGCAATATAACATTTTACACACGAAAGAATAAATCTAAACTTCCAAGAAAAAGATCGCTAGATATATCTTTCAATCCGAGTAGCTTTTCTGAGGAAATTCCCGAGCATCTTATTTACAAATTGATAGTTTTATGAGAGACGATGACGTGATCAAAGGATGGAGTCCGGATGGAACCGACATTGCGTCGTTTTAGGAAGCGATATTGAAAGAAGAAAATACACGTAGTCGTACCTATACGTTTTCTCGGAAGCGTGAACGCTCAACGCTCAACGCTATAAAAAAATCTAATTTATTTCGAGTGAAATCTTTGAACATTCTTAGAAAACGTGGTTGGGTGCCTAGGTATATTGTTCCTAAAACCTTTTAAACTTTTCAAGTATTAAAAAGGCTGATTCCCATCGGCTCACTGGTGACAAATTAAATATGAGGCAAAAAAACAAAAATACACGGCTCAGTGATGGTTTTTCTCGAAACCAAAGAACCTTTAAATTATATCGAAGGCTTTGAGGCTAAGGATTGCTTCGATAAAACAGCCCAATGAGCCGTGACGTTCAATTAATTCTTTGCTTCCGAAGTCGGCGAGACGACCCATTTCCTTCGACGTGCTGGCTTGCTCTAGGGCTTTCGACTCACATTCCCTGTGACGCAAGCACTCTTCTTAATAAAAGTTCAGTATGCCTTTGGCCGACACCCACATGGCAGTTTCTCGAACAAAAAATATGGGTGTCGGACCCGACACTGTGTGACAGCGTCCAATGGTCATGAAGAGTCAGAGCCTACTTTCTTGTAGAGCTTTTTGTCCTATTAGTTGTCTTAATTTTGGTCTGTAAGTAATTCTTTACAAACATTTCCTCAGCCACTCAATTCAAATTTTACCTTTGTAATCAATGATCTTTTATTATATGATCTGTGCCTCTGTGTCATTTCGATTTGTGTGCCCACTTTACATTTCTAGTGCCTCCTAAATATTGTAATTCACCTAGAATTATAAAATCTAGAAATATCTTTTCTACAATGTGTTAGTAACCACTCTATTTTCAACAGCTTCAGTGTCCATTCTGAACGGAAATAGAAACATCCGTAACCAACATTTGAAATGCATAACCATAACAGTGTTTTAACCAAGAGCAGAGCACAGAGCTAACTTCCACATCGCAGTATATTGTGAACGTGCTGCCCCACTCCCCGTAGCCTCCCAACTACACTGACCTGCAAATATAAGTACTACACTTTTAAAATTACAATTTTTTCTAAACTATTGAAGTTAGAGATTTAAAATAAAAAACGCTTTATAGCTATTTTTATCAGCTTTCTTTGAAACTATAGTAGGTACCTAAATAAACTCTTTTTCGAGTACTTTTTGTTTCGAGAGTATCTTGTGTACTTAAAAAGATATTTCAATTTTAAAAGTGTGATACTTATTTTTGCAGGCCAGTGTAGAATGTAACTCGATTTAAATTCAAATATGTATTCGATGAATAAGTTATTCAAGCCTCGTCTACCCGTTTAATTGTGGGTCCAGTTTTAGAGTGAGTTTAATTAAATAAGTAAAAGGAATGAAATGAAAGTTTTGTTTCTATTGGAAAATCTATTATCTTCTTCCTGCATAAAGTATTATTTTCGTGGTTGGTATTTGTACTTAGCTTTTATTCTAAACCCGTATTGACCTACGCTTCATGTGACACCGACCAATATCGGCAAAGAGCTAATGTCGCGCACTAAGTAGATAATAAAAACGATGTTTTTGTTTGAATTTTCCTGCTCCTACTCTCGAGCACTCAATCTTGAAAAAGCTTTTTCTTACCTACGAGTAACCTTTGAAAGCCGGCTTCTATATGATCCGATATTTCAAAAGTTGTGCGCAGAATGAAACGAACTAAATAATGACTTGGATCCGTTAGCTGTTATAATCCTACTAATATTATAAACGCGAAAGTTTGTAAGTATGGATGGATGGATGGATGGATAGATGTTTGTTACTCTTTCACGTAAAAACTACGGATCCGATTTGGATGAAACTTGGAATATTATATTGTCCGTGACCTGGATTAACACATAGGCTACTTTTTATCTCGAAAAATCAACGGGATACAACGGGACGCGAACGAAGTCGCGGGTGACACCAAGTTGAGCATAATTTATGAATTTTCAAAAACAAAAGCTTGCAGGAAAACAATTCTACATCTGAAATAAAGAGCCGTTTACATTTAAGAATTGCAAAGAGCTGCATGAATGCCTTATACTTACTTATTTATTGTCAAACAGATACATACAGGCACCTCTAACAGTGTATTGTGGGCGTAGTTCGCGTCTCATGCATAAACCATGCTCAATGCGCGCCGTGAGGACATTCTCTTCAATGAATAATAGATTCCACCACACCAAACATTACTATTCTTTTTATCTGAAAAGGTTATGCAAGATATAAGTACCAATAGGATATGAAAAGCTCTATGGATTTAGCTCAGATTTTAGCGGTGATTGATCACGATAAATTATGTTTTATCGGTCATATATTGTTATTAGGCTAGTCTAGTCCTAAAGTGGATTAAAATCATTTGCGAAGCGAGCATTAATTAACCAACAGTGCAAACATGGTCGGCTATCAACACATCAATGATGCCATGTTCAACGTTTATAATTGTATCAGGCGATGTTTGTGTTGTATGAAAACATTTTAGTTATAAAAGCCCATATTCTTGGTCGTAACGACTCGTTACCTCGAATAATCTTCGCCTCGACGACCTAGAAATCGTGCTTTGGTATCAATGATCTAATGTAAGCTGCCATAGAGCGATAGATATTGAAGGATACATTAATTCAGATTAAACTATAAATTAAAAAAAAAAACTGAAAAAATAATACTTGGGTTATACACCACATTTCATCAGGGACGCCTTATTAAGTTTCAATCAAATTATATCAATTTATGATGACTAAAACTTGATTTCCATGATGAAGAACACCTGGTGAACACATGCCTAATTCCATAACCTTGACCGCTGTATTTCCGATTAGAAGCTATATCAAGTTTTGATAGAGCCAATACTGTAACCGATTAGGCACTGAATGGGGCCGATGTGGGCTTGTTTGAGAACACATTTGTATAGAAAGTGATTAGAACAAGTCGCCTATGACTGTTTCACACTGACAACGACACGAAATTTTAGTTCAAACCACTGACTATTACGGCATTATATGATCTGTGATATCGGTATCGTGTATCGGAGCCTATTATGTACCTATAGTTTAAAGACGCCGTATCAGTCTACTGTACTGATGTTATATGTGCGAGGATTCCTACTAATGAAGATTAAAAAAAATAGGCCCAACTAACCAGCTTTCTACAGAAACGCGTTCTTATGCGGTTTCAGGTTTCAGTCTGCGGTTGAGTAGTCGGGGCGCCGCCGTCGCCGCCGACTTGCAATCAACCCGTTTCCACTCTAGCGAGCGAGGCGGCAAGTTGGTAGGCAAGTTCGTGGATACGCGACGACGCGTACCTATAATTTGCAACTCACGGTGAACCTGAATGGAGTTATGAATCCACCTGGCGACCGTGAATTTTACAGGTCAAGTTTCCGGTCACTTTTGTAACGGATGAAGAATAATCAGGTTTGCGTGTGGGAACTTTGTACTTTGGCCGATACCGACATGTTGAACAAAGATATCGGAGTTGGAGCCGACACGGCTTAAAAGCATTTACGAAATCAGCTTTCCGCCGATGATGTCGTGTCGTGACAGTGTAAAACAACCATTTGGTAATTACTTTTCACGCTATAACACATGGGCAAGCAATGAAACAAGTGGGGACATTATTTTCACCGCAGTTTTTTTCTGCTAGAGGTGAGCTTATAATTTTCCTGGGGTAGTGACAAGCTAGTGTTACCTGTGTGATAACAAACGGTTAAAATTACCTAACTACCTTTATATGCCTTAGATTAGTATTATTTTATTGCACTTAGACACTGCGTGATATTAGTATAAGAACCCATCCATAGCAATATTTTGCGTCAGCATTACAGTACCGAGCTCATCTTGGTTGAGTTTAAATGATACTGGATATCTTTGTCTTTGATCTCAGTAACTGCGCAACAGTAAAGACTCGTAGGTACCAACAGAAAAGTGTTTATCTTCAAAACCAGTTACTTACTGTTCTCCTTCACGTTTAATTATTAGAAGGCTTAAAACAGTCGAGTTCAGAGTTCAACATGTTTTTTTATCCTTATGTAGCAATCATATTAGGTAGGTATAATAAAAGTGTGCGTAATCGTGGAAATATACAAATAGACTCAAGTGCTACAAAAATAGACACAAAAAATGTTGTAGGCACAAAGTACCTCCCAAAAACATTTCCATGAACATGAACCTCCCCGGAAAAATATTGACGAAGATGATCGGAGTGATAGATAACCGCTCGGTTTATGTTTATGTTTCCACGCCAAAACGTAGAGAGCTTTGCAACGTCAACGTATATTTTTTTTCTTAATTTTTTTCAACACATACTATAATTCAAATGAACATTTTAGATGTTGTACCCTATAAACCACAGAAGGTTTGTGTGGGTACTCACACTCGTCGCACATACACACATACACAACACACCCATGCACCCTTACAGTAAGTAGGCCATATTAATACTACTACCATGCCTTCCCAGTCGCGTAAGCGCCCGAATTCACGGCAGGAGCGACAGACAGATTACACCGTATGAGTGAGTGAGCAGGTAAGGATAAGCTATAGAAACAGGTAGGTTAATTCTATTCTATTTCCTCCCCGAGCAGCCGAAACTTGTTGTTCAATGCTAAGCTATCATAAGTATTTGTTAACCAGAATGCTCACTATCCTGTGGCTGCAAGTACAAAATTATTGAACCTTGTAAGAAAGGTACAATACAGTTGGATCTTGAAGGGCGCTTAGAACTTATTGACTCACAAACGGCAAACTTCACTATTACTTAGATCCGCCGACAGCACTGTAAATGTGAGCGGTGTCTAAAAACTCTTCGCACTCGTATATTATCACTCATGCAATCACGCTAATAGTAACGTGGTAAAGGTAAATGGAGCACATTTTCTTTGACAATAATAAATCTGGCATTTATTTTCCCCAAGGAATACATAACACTCTGGCAGCTACAGAAATATTCCGGGCATTATTTTTGTCCTGTCGCTGTTTATTTTTCCGTAGTCGGAGTGAATGTCTGAGAATGTCTTGTAATTGTAACTGATAAGATTGCGTTGGAACTTGGAACTCTTAGGGCCGTAAGATCAATAGTGGTTTAAACTACGAAATAGAGTTTACCTCCAGTCTCCGATTATTTCATAAGATCAATGGTAGTTAATCGACCATCGGTAGCTTAAACTGACAGAGATGACAGTAGATTAATCCATCGATCAAATGTAATCGTAGTTAGTGAAACCCATAGTTTAAACTGCTTTTGATTTTACGACCCATAGATTTCTTGGTTATCATATTTCGAATACTCTTTACTCCACTGACAACGACTACCTCAATGACCACCTAGCCGCACACTCGTTGCTCATTTTTATAATTATGTCGTTGTGAAATCTGTACAGTTCAAAGTCAAATCTATTGATTTTGTTCTCTATCCTGAACAAACGTAGCAAAACAATAATCTTGCATTTGTCCTAACCTAAATAATTCGAAAGCGCCACTATGCAAACAAGCCGTTTGCAAAAGTTTACCTATAGCTAGACTATGTAAAAGTGGTGTACAATAAAGAGTTTTCTATCTATCTATCTATCTATGACGGATCAAAGTACGCGTACAAATTTGTCCCGTTCTGTTTTTCCTTCCTAACATCACACCTACTTTCTCGTAGCGTTGAAATCACCACTCCATATTTTCAACCTTTCTGTGCAAACTCTCATATATATAAATAATAAATCGTGGGTTTTTCCAATAAAAAACAAACGACAAGAGTACTTACCTATCTAAAAATTACAAACCTATTTCTACTCTTTTCTTGTGAAGCTTATACAAGCATTTTTTACGATCACTCGAACATTCGAACTGCTATACCTACCTACCTACGGATTTTAGCTTATAGGTACGTACCTATAAGTAGCTTTCAGCTTACACAGAAGGAAGTTGCTGATCTAGTTAACGTTGCGAAAAATAGCCCTCCTCGGTTTGTTATAAGTTATTTTAGAATTTTGGAAGTACCTGTGACTACCCTTTTAGATAGAACCCACTATACTAGATTACCGGGTAAGATAAACTCGTCTTAAAAATGTTTGCATGTGCCTATTATCTATACAAATGTTGTGTCCACCGGCAGAACCGATTGCGATTGTTGCTGAGTTGAGTAAACTTAGTGACAAAAACATGGCAATTTATTTGTGAATTTAGTCGTTTGAAAAAACCGAGTCGTGGTTTCCTACATAAAAACCGATACCTTCCCAACGACGCAAGAATTTTTAATTGTTTATCAATTTGCTCATGCGTGATCTTAGTAAAAAACTATTTTATGCAGGTACCTGCGTATCTACCGATACCAACATCGCTAGGTGTAGGTAGGTATCTATATCAAACCATTAGGCAAGTTCGATGTTTGAAGATTTAGTAGCGAGATGCCTACCTACTATTGGACTCAGTTTATATGCTTTTATGCCAATATCTTTTTATGGATATTTTTGCTGAAACAAAAAAAACCTAAACCATTGCAGAATTCAATTAAATCAATTAGCAATCAACAGATTCTCAAAAAAAAAATTAAGAGGATTTATATTTTATAATTCTTAATTTTTTAAATAAAAGCTTAATTGAAATGATCGTGCATTTTTACTTAGCTCTAAGTATAAGTTCATTCGTCTGGGCTAGCTATTCCAGTCATGCAAGTTAAAAAGGCAGTGACCTATCAGCAAACATATAATAATGTAAACAAAATAAAATGTAGTGTTTTTGGGCCTGTCCATAACATCACGAGTAAAGTATACTGCTGACACATCTCAATCGGTTAATAGCTCAGAGGGCCTAGCATGAGTTTTCTCAAAGAATACGCTCAGTGTCTCCAAACAAATCTGCGCACAAAGAGCCCCGAGTCTGTGCATTTGTTTTGACTTTCGACTCGAGTGTAGCACACGCAAACGTATTCGCAAAGCGAGAAATTTTATTGGGAATTGCACATGCACAGACTCGGGGCTCTGGTGTGCTGGACGCTTTACACCAGATTCAAACGCTTTACACACTAAACCTCCCAAACAGGTCCTCTGCCTTCCGCGCTGTAGATTGTGAGTTCGATCCCCACTGAAAACCAACATTTGTATGGCAAACATGGATACTGTGTCTATGTGTTACAATTTTTTTCAAGAAAGTGTGTTTTTACAATGAAAAAGTTGCTTGCATTTTAAAGTTACTTATACATTCACAACAATTTTAAAATTTCACTAAATTTTTTAAGAGTACATAATTGGATAAATTTAATTAATAACTAATAACTCAGCCAGTCAGGCAAATGAACCAGGATTTAAAGAGCCTTAAAGTTATGGAACCAGGTTAGAGGTTTAATACCTGTCTAGCATAATCCCCTTTTATTACACCTAGATATTATACTGGACTAGCTGTCGCCCGCGGCTTTGCACGCGTAGTAGCTGCATACGCATTATTTAGTTAAAATCTTTGATCCAAATTTTAGACCCTTTAGAGCAGCGGTCGTCACACTTTACTGGCCAAGGGCCACACATGACAATGTGAGTGCCAGCGCCGGGCCGCAGAGTATGTGAATTAAGGCGCTCCAAGAGCGTTTCCACACTTAGGGTGCAACACCTTAATTTTAACGATAACAATGACTTTAACGCTTGAAAATGTATGTAATTTGACAACTTTGACAAGCAAATCATGGTTATTGTTAACTGGTGCACTATCGTTGGTTTCGGTTTCGTCGAACAATAGGTTTCGAACGCAAAACCTGATTTTTGTTTGACATCCTACTTACTATTATAAACGCGAAAGTTTGTAAGTATGGATGGATGAATGGATGGATGTTTGTTACTCTTTCACGCAAAAACTATTGAACGGATTTGGATGAAATTTGGCACACAGCATTAACACATAGGATACTTGATACCATGGTTTTCCCACGGGAACGGGAACTACACGAGTGAAACCGCGGGGCGCATACAGTTGATCATTGAAATATTTTACATTGTCGCGGGCCGCACAAATAACGGCCACGGGCCGCAGTTTGACGACGGCTTTAGAGTGTGACTTTTCAAAATTTCTTTCTTAGTGCACCCCTACACTATTAAGGATACTACCCTCCATCATACCTAGGGCTTATAGTTTAGGTTGTGCGTTGATTGTCAGTCAGCTTCAAAAGAGTTTTATATATTTAGAAGAAGAAGATGCAGAAGATTTCATTTTCTGTTACCCCAACGTTGAATTTCATTAATTCCATCTAAAACGGTCTAAAAATAGCTATATAAATTCCTTATCATTATGATGGAGCTTATTCTTGTATCAAATAACGTTTCTGTCGACTCCAGGGTTTCACCCTGAGTTTAGTTTAAAAATAAAGGTACTTAAGGTTGAACAAGTTTCACACCTTTCCATACAAACGTGGAAGGGTAACCACTCCACTGTTTGACGTTGACCAACCAAAACTAAGGATTATATCAATTTATCTCGTCATAATTTATGTTTGTATACAGACCAAAGCGTAAAAAAAGTATTCATTTAAAAAATACAAGCTAAAAATACTTTCCATACGAAAGTTTAGAAGCTTGTATTTTTTAAATGAATACTTTTTTTACGGTTTGGGCAGTATACAGACATAGATTGTGACGTGATAAATTGATATAATCCTTAGTTTTGGTTGGTCAACGTCAAACAGTGGAGTGGTTACCCTTCCACGTTTGTATGGAAAGGTGTGCGACTTGTTCAACCTTAAAGGCACTCCAGATAATAACCAAATTACGTGGTGCATGCAACGTAACGTATGAAGACACGAAGCACCTAACAAGGTTTTGCTCAAGCATGTTTATTCATTGTGCTTATAGATGCCTAGGTTTCCTCACCTAAATGATATTATAGGAACGATTAAGTTCCTATCTGATTCAGGTAAAATTAATCAAACACATTTACACTAGCATCATAGAAACAATTATTTGGTTAAGTTTTGGAATTTCATCGTTGGCATTTTCCCAGCTCTTTGGAAGAAAATATGAAGATAATTTAGAAGTTCAGAATTCTTGCATCGTTGGGGTTCAGTTGTGAGTTTTATGTTTATTTTAATCTAGGTAGATATAATTACGTAGATAATAAAAAAATCCTTAGCACAACTAAAGTAATTATTTACTTATTCAAAAATTATAAAAACCGACTTCATTCCGGCTTCATAGGTGATGGCAGCTCAATAGGATTGTTCTAGTAACCAGTGGTAAGCGGTAACCTTAAAAAAACATAGAAAAAAATACTACTAATTGAGATCCTCCTCCTGATAGTGAAGTCGGTTAAAAAGCAATCAATAATAGCGGTTAAAGATAACCTCCACGTGTTCTATCTCTAATGCGGGTGCCCAATCGATTATCTCCTACTGTGTACTAAACTAGAACGCCTATAGTCTGGCCACGCTAGTTGTGCTGTAAAACATCCCAAAATTTGAAAACCTACAGTGTTTGCAAAACTACAAATAATATAATGCCTATTTGTTTTTTTTTTCATTGCATTTAAATGAAAACTTAAAGCATCTACGTCAGATCTACGTGTACAAACCCCATAGTACTTAATATCTACGTGTAAACGCGTAAAATGTAGCATCGCTTGCTTGCTTGCTTGCTTTGCTTACCTACCTCCGTTCGACGCTCGCGCTAATTGCGATTAAATGCTTCAAAAACTCTCTGCCTGCTCATTATGCTTAGCAAACAATTTAGCTGCGATTAATATATTTTTGTATTAATTTGTTTGCTTGCAACCATCACTTCCAGGTTTAAAACACGATCTTGTAGATAATCTACCTTTTATAACTCCATCGTTTTGTGAAATAGATTTCAGGTGGATATCAAAGACATACCGATGTGCATCGCGTAAACAGTGTTTACAGAACATTTTTAGACGTCGAAAAACTCCGGGAAATTCTGCAAAGTAAAAGGCGATAGATTCGCTCCCGCTGTGTGGAGTTAATAAGTGGATTTTTGTGTTCTGCTTTGTATAAAACCGACAAAAACATCTAAAAGCCTTTGCTAACTAAAAAATGCAATTCTGATATTTATTATTATAATGTGATTGTTATTGTTTCGTGTTCAAATTCGACTGTTCTTTATTAAAAACCACATTTTTATCACGTTAAATCATAGACAACACGAAATTTATCTCGGTATGAGCTCTGCGGAGGACATTATAAACGTAATACCAAGATTACTTTTAAATCAAGCTTTATTCTTCAATATAGGTTATAAATATATTTATTTACATTAAAACAGTATTTTTCTATGTTTCTATCCACATTTTGTTTTAAAATACCTACATATCATCCTTAAATTAAATGTAAGCTTGAATTTCACGAATATTTACATCCACTAAAGACAATATTTTTAGCTTGTTTCTTATTGTTATTATATTAAAAACAACGATATCTTTCGTATTCTCACATAGTGTAGGGGTGCACTAAGAAACGAGTTTTGAAACGTCACACTCTAAAGGCTAGAACGCGAGCAACGCCGTGGCAACGGCTAGTGTAAATATATATAAGTAATCATCAAGCTACAATTCAGCACCACAATGTGCAAAATACAGCATCTACAAGTTTTCATTCTTGTTTGACGTTTGACTACTACCTACCTATAACACGCTCTTATACGTACTGTGAAGAAAAGTGTAGGTGCCTGTGAATACCAGCGGCGATGTCCAATTGACTGTTGTCGTTACGGTTATTTGGTTTATTTATTGCGTGTTTCGGTGATAAAAACATAATATCAATAACAATATTTCACGTGATTGGCTAATACAGTCTGTCCCGCTGGGAACGAATGGTAGAGAGTGCTTTTCATGAGAAGTAGTTTACTGGCTGCCAAAAATGTTATGAGGGCTTTATTAATATTTTATTATGAGCGCACCGCAGGATACTCAGCGGTTGTTGCAGTGTGGCTACATTAATAGTGATTTTGCTCCTAAAAGAAATTTTTATATGACGCAAAGTCGAATAAATAAATAAATAAATAAATAAATATTCACGGACACTTAACACAACGCAACAAACATCTATGTTTGCCACACAAATGTTTGTTCTCGGTGGAATAGCGTATTTACGGAAAATCTTGGTGCGCAAATCTTTGGTGCGGAAAGTGAATGCCTCTCGAAAACTTTATCTTTACAAACCTTTACAAACCACCGTAGTTTACTTCGCGACTATATGATAGTTTATTTTACAGTTACTGATATTTTAGCTTAACGAGTTATATGGATATACATATTTGTAAATTTGTCTAGGCACAGATTATATAATACTATACTAGGTCTAGGTAAGGTAGACCTACAAAAATATATTACCTCAATATATTATTATTTTAATTAAAATATAATGCAGCTTCAAACGAGCCTACAAAAGGTACACAAAATTGGTTAGAGTAAACAATCAGTTCCCGTCTCCGTTTATGCAGATAATTACCGTTTGAAGTCCACTTCTTCTAATAATAATCTGGAACATAAATAATTACAACTTCAAACGGCTTTACGAAACAAACAAGATGGTGGCGGGTAGCATCTGAATCTTATTTAGTATTTTTTGGTTTAGTCGTGCGTGAAAGGTGAAATTTCTGTAAAATCTAGTAAAAATTTCATAAAAGTGAGAAAATTGCAACAAAATATTTTGTACCAAATATAATGTTTTTACATAATTGAGATACTTCTCAAATTTGAACGCAACTAAACAACAAACTAAGTAGGTAGTCATTGGTACCACAGAATATTAGTACATGTAATGCTCTAATGATCTGGTTTATTATTATTCAGCCACTTGAAAGTAATTCTATCCGGAGCTCGTGAGCTAATGTGTTGCGTAGTTAGAGCCCACTTCTTTAATACGGAACAACATTTGAAGAAACTTATCCACAAATCCCGCATCTGATGTTTTTGCGTTTCTTGTTTTTTCGTAAATACTAACTTCATACTTACAGAAGTCAACTCCTGAATTTATTATGAGATGGCAAATAAGTAGTTTGCTTTTACAGTTTTTTGTACCAAATTTCAAAAATACAGGTCGCAACTAAGCCTCACTGAAATATCTATATTCTTGAAATAAAAGGTAAAAATAAAATATCGATTTTATATCAAGAAAAAGTTACCTAAGTCTCTGCTACTGTACGTGTCGTGTCGTAGGTACCTATACTATTTGCGCAACATCGATAAATTTTCAAAATCCAATCAAAATCTGCAGTGCGTTACCGGGTAATGGTTGCGACTTTGCATTTGTGCATTGGAGCTCTAATGGCACATTTGTAATCCAGGTTTGTTTATCCAATCAGGTTCAATGAGTTCATTCATGGACAGATTGGATTGTGTTGAGCTTAATCGATTTGATTTCAAAGCTTTCGATTTTGAACTTAAACTTTAGTGCCGCAGAGTCTAAAGTACCTATTCACTTAGCCGGATAGTTTATTTTATTTATTTATTTATTTATTTTTTGGCAACAAACAGTCATTAAGGTACAATTATTCTTAAAGTAAAAGTATAAATTTAAAGACAAAATAGTGCCCAAAACTTCATTCATATAATAATTGCTAATTTTCGGGCTGTACCTATATTCAGTTGATTGATATACAGGACAAGAAATTGCTGCGCTAACTAAACAGACAAAAAGAAACAGGTATAGGTGTAGTTAAGTTAAGTTAAGATAGTGTAAAAAAACCTATTGTTACGCTGTTTGTCCACCAACGCCGGTTCCGGTAATGCACTACCAAGGCAATAAAAAACACGTGAGCGGCGCGGGGTGTGACGACATGTTTTGTATTGCATTTTATCGGTGGCGTGCCGGTGCCGGCGTTGGTGGACAAACGGCGTTACGGTATACACGGTGACGTTACTTTAGGATGACGAACTCGATAGCCATGCATCGAGTTCATCAAACTAAAGTCGTACTATGTATTGTCAAGTGTTACATTACAATGTGGTTACAAATTATCACCCGCGATACCGAACCTTCAAGTTCGACCCGCGATACCGAACCTTCTAGTTAGTTATACAACCGGCCAGTGCATTCGTCATAACAACACCCAATGCCTAAAAGTGCCAGCTTGCAGTCTCGCACCTGCATCCTGTCGCCGAGTTGCTTATCTCAACCGCCCACGCGATATGTGCCTTGTGGCTCTTAGTTAGTAAGATTGTTTTAAGCATTCGTTTAGAGAATTAACTTTGTCTCAGACGTGTCACTTTAATGTAATTAATTTTAATGAATTAAATTTTTCAAAGTTTAAAGTTTAGTTTTTAAAAAAGCTTTGAGCGTTCCCCAAACCTTTACTGGCGCAGCCGGGGCAGATTTTCCGAGTTTCCACGGAACTTATCGCGAGTTTTCTCGGGTTTTCCAGCGAATCGGATCTGATCGAACCAAATAAATTTGTGAAGTGATCGGGGAGGCGAACGAGCATGACGGTGACTGGCTGGTGAGTAGAATTTTTGCCATCCTTTCTTACCTTTCGTGCTTATTGTGTTTTGTTATATACGGAATCGAACTTTTTCCTTTATAACGTTTTCTGGGTTCCTATTAAAGGAAATTCTGAAATAGTGTATACGTTATTTAGATACATGTAATCTGTGTTTAAATTAATAAGTGATTATTTTTCACGCAAGTAGAGTAAATAGAGTAGGTATTCAAAATGACGACAGTAACTGTAATTCCAAAGGAAATTGTGGCCATTATACCAATTTTCAATGGCAGCAAACGCCATTTAAACTTATTTTTAAGAAAATGTGATTATGTAATAAATAAATATAGAGGTAATGCGGAGCAAGATCAGTATGTATTGCATACGATAACAAGTAGATTGACAGAAGAGGCCTCTGCTTTAGTTAGTGAGAGAAATGACATTCAAACCTGGGAACAACTAAAGACTTTGTTAGTTCAACACTTTGGTGATCCTAGGAGCGAAGAATGCATAGCGATAGAACTGGAAACCTTAAAAATGAAACAGGGGGAGAGCTATTTAGAGTTTTGTAATCGGGTACAGTCAGTTCGATCAGTGCTGATATCCAAGGTGAACCAACTGTTAGATGTGAGCGTAAAAAATAGCAAGATAAGCATCTATGATAATCTGGCACTGAAAGTATTTTTATACAATTTGCCCGAGAATCTTATTAGGTCAGTTCGAATGAAAATGCCAACAACACTGGAAAAGGCGCTTGAGTACGTCTTGGAGGATGTTAATTTCTATGAGCAGTACAGCCTTCGTAGTAAAATGCTCAGACCTCAGGCTCAAGCTCAGCCCACACCGGGCACAGCAACATCATCATCATCGGCACAGAACCCTCCGCCTCGAGGTACCTTTCAGCCCAGTGGTTTTAGGCCTACATTTAATGCACTTCCTAGTTTCAAGTTTGGTATTCCGGGAAACAGCCAGTATAGGCAACCAATTGTCAATAAGTTTACACCACAGGCTCCAACTGGTTATAGACCACAGTTAATGCAGTCACAACAGTTCGGCATGCCAAGGCTTACGCAGCCTCAAGGTTTTAACCCAAGGCCACAGCAGTTTGGTTATCAACCACACCAGTTCGGGTATAGGCCCCAAAACCAATTCGGATACAAGCCCACCAATCCGTTAGGTAGCAACGATGTTACTATGAGGACCGCACTTCCTCTAAAACAAGCGACGCAGGTACCGACATATCAGCCTCAAGGCTTTCGGTTAAATGAATTAGACTTAGGTGAAAGCTACGGATATGACGCGTATGAAAATCAGGAAGGTTATGGCTATGAAGAAGGTTGTTATGAGGACTACTATGAACCTGAATCGGATTGTGTAGTGGAAAATGAGCAGGAAAATTTGGTAACTGATGAAACCGTAAATGCAACGGAAATTGGAAATTTTCACGTCCTAGCCTCAATAGGAGACAAGAGGTGATAAATTTAAATTGCAACATAAAACTTAAGCTGCCGTATATCTATCTACCAGAAATTAACGGAAAATTCATGATAGATACTGGAAGTACGCGATCCTTTATAAGCCCACGAAAAGCTCATCAATTTTTCCGCGAGTTTATATTCTGTGAACCCTTCACGGTTATAAGTACGCATGCGTCGAGTAGTCATAACGAGGTTATTGAAATTCCGTTAATGCCATCTTTTCAATGCGGGGAGTGTCACAAGTTCTATGTCTATGATGTAGATGCCCAATATGACGGACTTATAGAAAACGACTTACTAGTACAGTTAGAGGCTGTAATCGACTTAAAACAGAATAAGCTGAGGACCAAGACAGCAACTCTACCTATAGTGCAACGTATAACAAACCACGTTATAGAGTTAGCTCCTCGTTCCGAACAACGGGTAAAGTTACCCACGGATTTGTATTCTGGAGAAGCCATTATGAATTACAAACAATTCTGCAAAGGCATTAGAATGCCTGCTGCTATTGTTAGATGTGAGAATGGATATGCTACCACCATTATCCAGAATACCCTAGAGACGCGAATGACCTTGACAATTACAGCTCCGTTTAAGGTAGAGGAATTTGATAGTGACGGTTTAATAAATGTTAACTGCTATAACGATGTAGAAATGAAAGACATGGAAGTAGATAACATTTTAGAAGAAAACTTGAAGCGACTTAGGTTAGATCATATGAATCATGAGGAACGGAAGTACATCTCCGATTTGTGCAAAGAGTATAAGGATATATTTTATTGTGATCAGCTTCCTCTAAGCTTCACAAGTCAAGTAAAGCATTTTATTCGAACCAAAAATGAAGATCCTATTTATGTAAAGCCATATAGGCAGCCTCCCGTTCAAACGCAAGAAATAAAAAGTCAAGTAGAGAAGTTATTAAAAAATAACGTGATTCAGGAATCTCACTCGCCATGGAATGCACCTGTCCACCTTGTGCCTAAGAAAATGGATGCATCAGGAGAAGCCAAGTTTCGTATGGTCATTGATTATAGGCGATTAAACGACATTACGACTGACGATAAATACCCTTTACCTAATATCACCGATTTGTTTGATAAATTGGGTAGAAGTAAATATTTCACAACATTAGATTTAGCCAACGGCTACCACCAGATCGAAATTAATGAGACTGACAGACAGAAGACAGCTTTTAGTACAGAAGCAGGACATTATGAGTTCTTGAGAATGCCGTTCGGGCTTAAGACGGCTCCAGCGACCTTCCAAAGAGCCATGGACAATGTCCTTAGGGGACTTCAGGGGTTGCATTGTCTAGTATATATGGATGACATAATCATCTATAGTTCAAGTATGCAGGAACACATCAAAGATTTAAGATCAATCTTCGACCGGCTTAGAAAAGCCAATTTAAAGGTACAACTCGATAAATCAGAATTTTTACGAAAAGAAGTGTTATACCTAGGTCATACTATCACCGACCAAGGCCTTAAGCCAAATGACGACAAAATAAAGGCAGTTTTAAATTACCCAATGCCAAAGACAGTAACAGAGATTAAGAGCTTTCTCGGCCTCATAGGCTATTATAGGCGTTTCATCAAGGATTTTGCTAAAATAACAAAACCCTTGACAAATTGTCTGAAAAAGCGGAACAAGATCATCATAGACCAAAACTACGTGGATGCTTTTAACCAATGCAAAGAGCTTCTGACGCATTCACCAATACTACAGTATCCTGATCCATCGAAACCGTATCTATTAACAACAGATGCATCGGCCGTTGCAATAGGCGCCGTATTATCGCAAGGTACTGTAGGGACGGATAAGCCTATCGCATATGCGAGTAGGACACTCAGTGAGACTGAGATGCGTTACAGCACTATAGAGCGCGAGCTCTTAGCAGTTATGTGGGCCGTTAAGCACTTCAGACCTTACTTGTATGGTAATAAATTTACTATATACACAGACCATCGTCCTTTAGCTTGGCTGGATTCACTAAAGGAACCAAGTAGTAAATTAACTCGTTGGCGACTTCGTTTGCAAGAGTATGATTTTGAGACCAAGTATAAGTTAGGTAAGCAAAATACGAACGCTGATGCGTTATCACGCATTAAGGTAAACGCTATGGACAATGATTCGTCCGACGGATCAATGGAGGTTAATGTAGATGAGAAAGAGCAGAGACTTCAAAAACACATTCAAGATGTAACTAGAGCTTTCGGTAAAAATAGTAACAACAACGATGACCCACCTATAGAGACAATAGATTTATCAGATACTTCTGACACAGAAACGGTTCGCAACACCTCAGAATTAGAGTGTAACTTCCCACTACCACCTCTATCAAGTAGTACAGAAAGAACTGTTCATTCAGGAGAAGACCTAGAGTCCAAAGGGATTCCTATTCTGAACGAGGCCGTTGACACAAAACCAAATCAAATCTTAGTATTTACTTGGTTCAGGAAAGAATTACAAGTTAAAAACATACGTAGAGACAAGCAGAAAGTTCTTGAAGTGTTTTTACCTATAAATAACGACGATTTAGTAAAGCAGTTCCTAAAAGAATACGTCAAGCCAAAAACAAAGTATTTCATTTACTTTGAAGATAGTAAACATAGAAAAATATTCAACCGAGTTATTATAAAATTGTTTAAGGAAGGTATGGTAGAGTTTTATGAATGTACTGAAAGGGTTATTTTTGTGGAAAATGAAAACGAGCAAAAAGCGATTGTATTACAACATCATCAAGGGAAAACATGTCATAGAGGAATAAAGGAGACCATGGTTAGGATAAAGAGAAACTACTTTTGGCACAATATGCAGGAAATGACATCAGCTGTAATAAATGCGTGCAAGGCTTGCCAAAAGATGAAGTATGATAGAAAACCGATAAAACCAACCATAGAATTAACCCAGACACAATCAGCACCTTTTCAAGAAATTTTTATTGACATCTTTTCAATAGAAAATCTCTATTATTTGACCATTGTAGATGCGTTTAGTAAACTAGGACAAGCGTTAAAAGTTGAAAACAAATCGACACCGGAAGTAGTTCGTGCATTGATAAAATATTTCTCAATGTACGGTGTTCCTAATAAAATTAGTAGCGATCCTGGATCTGAGTTTAACAACGACCTAATGAAAGAGTTTGCTAGTATGTATAAGATTCAGTTACACATTTGTACGCCGAATAACCCCAATTCGACTAGTATTGTTGAACGTTTTCACTCTACATTAATAGAAATTTATCGTTTGGCTAAGTATGATCAAAAATGCACAGACGCCGCTTCGGTAATGACGTAATCAATTATGGCTTATAATAACACAATTCATTCAACAACAGAATTGACGCCATTCGAAGTAGTTTTTGGGCATACGGATTCAAATAAACTCTTTGACGGTGACTTTGAAAGAACATACATGCAGCAATTGTTAAATGAACACGCTAAACGGACAAAATTTCTCTATAGATATATTTCAGATAAAATTGTAGAAAGAAAACAACAAATTAGGGAGAAAAATTTAGGAGAACATGTTGAGTTAGAGCCAGGCGATATCGTCTATACGAAAGATATTAACACAAGAAAAAGCAAGGATAAGCCAAGATATAAAATAGCTAAAGTAACAGGAAGGATAGAACGGAATATAGCTTCTATGCAAATAAAGAAAAGAGAGACGAAAGTACCGATTAAAAATGTCAAACGCCCTCCACAGGTGGTGCTTGGTCGTAGTGACTCTACTTCCCCTGTACCAGGCCCTTCATCTGCAAAAGATTGATAACAATCCAGGGATTTTACCTGTAAAGGAAGGGCAAGCGTTTAAGGAAGAAGATAAGTGGCTAATAGTTAAGATTTTAGATTTAAGCGGCTTAAATAGCGATTTAGATTATCATATATTAAAATATAGCGAGTTTATAAGTTTAGTAGATAGGCACAAACCTTTTGTCAATGAATTTATGGGCATAAGAACTCAAGTTGATTACATACGTGACACAACTGTAGTAAAACTTCAGCAGTTGGTTCCGCCTTCGTTACATAGATATAAGAGAGGATTAGTGAATCCCCTTGGATCGTTAATTAAGGCAATTTCAGGTAACCTAGATAACGATGACGCTATTCGATACGATTCTCTTATTTCACAAATCGGCTCGAAAGAAATGGCTACTGATAAAAAGATAACTATGATCACCAGAATGTTGGATAGCTTTGTGAATAGTACAGAAACATTACATGAAAATACAATAATATTGGACAAACGATTGAAAGTTATTGAAGAGTTAATTAAATATCAAGAATTTAAAGAAAACGCGTGCCTATATCTAACATATGTCTTAAGTATGTTTGATATGTTCTTGAGTATGTTCAGGACCATTTATGTAACGTTAAATGAAATAGAAACCGCTTTGGCATTTAGTAAGGTATCTGTACTACATCAGTCAATTATAAATTCTACCGAACTGTTATGCTTATTAAAATCGATAGAGCAGGTAAATAATTTAGTTTATGAAGCAAATGAGAGTAATCTTTTGAAATTAGAAAGGCTTATTAAAGTAAAGACTTATGTGAAAGGAAACCAGATAACGTTCATATTGGAAGTACCACTTACAGATAAAAATACGTACAATTATTTTAAAATTTATTCTCTACCGATTTACTATAATTCCATTAACAAAACTGTAGTAGTTTTTCCCGAATTCCCTTACCTTTTGGCAAAAGATTCGAAGTACCTGCCGGTCACTAAGGCGTGCGAGAAAATCGCTGCGGATAACAACTTCCTGTGTGATAGCGACAACGTAGCTCAGTTTCCTACACTGACCTGTGCAGAGCAGCTTCTAGAGTTCCAGGCGAATCCAACCTCATGTGTACCATACGCTGTTGAGATCGAAGACACCAAGATTCATAGAATCAGCTTAGATACTTGGATTGTTTTTACTCGGAGACCAACAGTAGTAGTGGAAAAATGTAACCACGATAACATCAGAGAGTCACTCTATGGTACCTACTTGCTGACAACTACGGAAGGCTGTGAGGTTTACTTGGACGAGTACAAGTTAAGCTATCGCAGAACGTTCGCAGAGAATCTTCATTTTAAGATTAAACCGATAGTGGCTCTACCAGAATTGAAATCAATGAATACGACTTCACTGGCTACCGTCAATATCAAGAACATCAATCTGGAGGAGCTGAAACATTTTTCACGTATCCTGAACCTGAAGGAAAGTGCGTTTAGTGAAAGTGAAAATGAGATCAGTGGCGTAACGGTTAAAAGTGTTAGTTTAGGCACACTGTTATTGTATTTAGTTTTAATTATTGTCTGTATTGTGTTTATTGTGTACCGTTTTATGTTTTTGCGAAATGATCGGATCGCAGCTTCCGTGAGAACCGATAATTTCGCACTTGAGGAGGGAGGAGTTATACAACCGGCCAGTGCATTCGTCATAACAACACCCAATGCCTAAAAGTGCAAGCTTGCAGTCTCGCACCTGCATCCTGTCGCCGAGTTGCTTATCTCAACCGCCCACACGATATGTGCCTTGTGGCTCTTAGTTAGTAAGATTGTTTTAAGCATTCGTTTAGAGAATTAACTTTGTCTCAGACGTGTCACTTTAATGTAATTAATTTTAATGAATTAAATTTTTCAAAGTTTAAAGTTTAGTTTTTAAAAAAGCTTTGAGCGTTCCCCAAACCTTTACTAGTTCAAGATTCAGGTGAAAGGAAAATCTGAGCCCCGAGTCTGTGCATTTGTTTTGACTTTCGTCCCGAGTATAGCACACGCAAACGCATTCGCAAAGCGAGAAATTTTGTATGAAAACCGGATAAGTGCCTCTACCGCGAGATTTGGGAGTTATGTAATTCCCAGCAAAAATTCTCGCTTTGCGAATGCGTTTGCGCGTGCTATACTCGGGACGAAAGTCAAAACAAATGCACAGACTCGGGGCTCTGAAATTAGCTCGTTGACACTGACCGGAAAGCATTCGATGCGTGGGACTTTGCATTTTCGAACTAAGCTTTCATTTACAAGCAATCCATAGCGATGTTTAATTTTTCGCGTTTTCATTTTATAGTGAGAATGTTTTACATTGTAAGCAAACCATGTTTGTTCTATCTATGTTGTGCTGCTTTTGAATTTTGCTTGTGTTTGAATAATGTTTAAACTACCTATGTAACTAGGCAAAGTACCGAACTATTGATGGAAGTGGATCGCGTGTGTATTATTGTTGGATGCCCGCGTGCATCCACGAAATGTTTGCACTGAAATGTGTATTTTGGCCAATAAACTGGTACTTTAACGCTCTGTTTTCGCAGATCGATGGTTTCTACAAACAGTAGAAATAATAATAAAATCGTGCAATGTTTTAGAGAAAAATATTCAAAATAAAACCCCTGATACATACCTAAAATAATTAAAAGATAGCCGATATGAGCGTGGAGTGGTGAAAGGGTCGTGGGGTTATTTTTAAAACATTTTTTTGAGGAATTTTGGAAGGTACCGAGCGATTACGCGTAGACACGGCCGAGTACGTTCGCGGTTCACAATCCAACTGGGGCATTATTCTGTATGACTTAGGAGATTCCTTGCCGTAACCGTATGACGTCACCGTAAGGAATGACATTTATGGCATAGGAAATACGGCATAAGCATAGGGCGATTTCACGCCGCTGTCTTGTCGTGCTGCGTAACGCGCTTGTATTGGTCATAGTGAATAAGGCCCCTGAATAGGTCTTGTATTGTATTTGCGCACAAACGCGGGTAGTCTCCACTTTATTGTGAAAGCAAGGTAAGTAGGTAGGTACAAACATTTCCTAACACTGAATTCTATAATATACTATTTTAGGTTTACGAGGCGCGTCGTCTACAGAAGGTACATAACCAAAAGGTATGGCAACGAGAGATAGGGTAATCAAACCAACCGAAGCTGATAAAGTGTGAGATTTTATAACATCTATAAACCCAACCTTTATAACAAAGAAACCTCATGAAAATCAAAGTAATTTTATACATTATCTATACAAGGGTTTACCTTATGATTAAGCTTATTTTTAAACCCGTTACAAAAAGTACTGGTATAGGTTAGCCACGGCAGTATTTTTTTCTCTTCTATATTGCAGACCAACCTAGACTTATTTATGCGAATAGTCCTTTTTATTCAGAAAATATAATGTCGTAAGATTACCGGCATAACTTCATTTTTCACAACCACCCTTTCGCTTGCTTTTATTCATACCTACATATTAAAGTGCTTTAAAATGAAGTATGTCGATATAATTCAAAAATTCACATGAGAAAATAAGGTTTATCTAAATGTATAAAATTCATATTTCTTGCTGTATACTTTTTTTTATTTTTAATTAACCTATGTCGTCCCACTGCTGGGCAAAGGTCTCCCCCAAAGACTTCCAATGTTCTCTGTCCCGAGCTTCCTCCCACCATCCTTATACTTATGATAAAAAAAACTAGAAGCTATAACTGCCCGTGGAGAGGATGTTTGTAAACAGTAATTAAACCTAATTTCACGTATTTTGATTTTGTGATTACCAATTTATTTCCCAAACAGAGTAAGTTAACTAAATATACCTAACACCTTGTATATTGATTGAGCGAAAGTCACTGATCTTAAAAACTTTGCAAAGAATAGTGCCACTACAGTTTAGTTGTACACGAGTACAATGTAGAGTCAACTATCATACTACTCTACCAGTTGCAAGTGCCTACTCTACTAGTTTCCCCAGTGGCGGATTTGCAGTCTTGGCCGCTCTAGGTCCCACGCCATCTGCCGCCCCTTTCTCAGCAGCACCCATCATATAGACTAGGTACATAATGAATACTTAGGAAAATTATTGCTATACGTTGCGGTACAGGGCGGCCCGCCATAATATGCGCAGACTTTTAAATATTTAGGTACTTTGTATTTGATTTATTTCTTGCTGTCATCAGTGATTTTTTGTCTCGATTGGCCGCCCCTAATATCTGGCCGCTCTAGGCCCGGGCCTACTGGGCCTTAGGGCAAATCCGCCACTGAGTTTCCCTTATGATTCTATGAGATTATACCGGTCTCTCTACTCGTGTACACAAGGCCAAGTGACATAAAGTCGTTTAAGCTTACTGCATCCAAACATATTTGAGATCAAAGAGACGTAATTTTCAAATACGATTGAGTAAACTCCACATTTACTTACAATCCTGTTTTATACGTAAACCGCTCTGTCTTTAGTCACTATTGAATGCGCGTTTATCTTTAACAAAGTATTTTTTTATAAACATCAAACCGTTCTCATCTGAAATCTACTGTCTGAACTCGCTATTTTTACCAAGTTTTCGAGTAAAATCCGTTTTGGAATATACTCGTACGTTGGTTCTTATCTAATCTTGCATGTCCATCTACACATGTTTCGCTGCAAGACTCTACAATACTTTACTTTTATACTTTTGCTCGTTGGCTGACTCTTATCAAAAGTCGAATCTTAGTTAACTAGTTCATTCATGGTTCTCTAGTAGGTGAATTAACGCTGACATTTCACTCATTTGTTTCATATGGCTATCGCTGTGAAAGTATTGACTGGATGGTTTCAGAGATTATTTCAATAAGTATTTTTTGTTTTGCAGCTAGTGCGCCTATGGACGTGGTTGCCAATGTGTATATATTGAGTACTAGCTGATACCCGCGACTTCGTGCGCGTGCGAAACTTTCCACCAAAATATCCGTCAACCAGTATACGAACCTCGTGCCAAAGGCTGCTTTTGGTTTGGAGAGTTCAAGATGTATCTAACAATACACGTCTTTGATTTCAATAAAATATAGCCTATGTTTCAATCCGGAAAAAGGGCTTCCGAATGGTATAAGTTTCGTTGAAATCGGTCCAGTAGTTAAGGCGTGATCTGCGAACAAACAAACAGACAAACTCGATTTTTGGAATCTTAATCGTTTATTTAGTAGATCTGCATATTTCGTTTATCCATATCTTTAATTTTAGTTTTTGGCTTTTTTACAGTTTTATAATAGTAATAGATAGATAGATAGATTGACACGTTTTTGTTCTGCAGTGGAAATCTACCGTACCTTCTTACGCCTTCTAAAATTTCCCGCTATGCCACAGAGGCTTTCGCATTTCACTTAGGTATGCCTTAGTAATTCGGCCAACACCTATTGATTGTAATTATATTCTGAGAACGTGGAATATGCCTGTGGCATTCTCTGTAGTCAATCAATATTACCACACCATTTGGCTTAACGGATTAGGGTCGGACCACACAGCAAGTTTGAGTGCGCATACATGAATAGGCTATTTTTCATAATTAGGTATAACATAAAGAGCTTACAGGCGCGCCGTCCGCAGTTCCATACATTTCGTCCAAAACATGTTCTCGGTACAGACCCACATCAGATGTGGTGATGTGATCATTACAGACGTGGTTTACCCTTAGATTGAGCCTAAACAAACGCAGACGTGAACAGCAACTAATAAATTTGTGGTAAGGCAAGGCGGAACACAGATAAGAATACATTCTTCATTTTAGCATTCAAAACGCAATTCATGAGGGTGATAAAGTAAACACAGTGATAGATAGAAGGGTGAAATTGTAATTACCTAACACTCCGCTTACGAGAAATGTTTCAGCTAAAATCCTGAAATGTAATTATAATAAAGAAGGTACTTAGGTACCTATCTAATCACTGAATTATGCAGGAACCCTTTTAGGATTATGTCCAATAATAATGTTTTTACCTTATACTCCGAATTAGATGTGACGAGACGTTGAAACTTAAGATACCTTCTAGTAATAGTCTTCTATTCTATACCTACGACTAGGTACGCACACATACGTTGACTTTTGTACTTTGCGTCAAATTATTGCAGCTGTAAAACCGAACATTGTCTCCAATTGATTCGCAATCACCATTTAAAGTTGAAGCGAGTTCGATCGATGACGGTCGTAAACTTGTTTATTCCATTTGAAATGACTGCCTCTAAATTATACGGGCTCTTCAGCTGCTTCAGAGAAAATTCATAGCATTTATTGAACTAGAGCCGAATGTAAAAGTATAAGCATGCTCCCTTACATAAGTGTATAATTATCCTAGAAAAGCAGCGCTATACGCGATTGCGTATGGGTTGATATTTTTTATAATAGGGCTGCTCGAGGCTGCTAGTAAAATGCAACGCAACCCTGACCCTAAACAGTAATTAAACTCAAGTTCATAGATTTTATGGTGATGCTATTTGATTGCAATATTGTCCTCTATTTGAATTATCGAGGCCCGTAACCATGAGTTACGAGCCTCATTCATGGGTTAAATATTACTTATGTCGTTTTTATGGCGATTAAAAAAAGATACAGTCGTAACATAAACCGATGCTATCTTGTGTCGCTGGTCACGAGCCATCGTAGCACAGAAGATTAACTTTAATAATGAAGTTTGAATGCGATGCAGCAATAGACAAAATACAATTGGCTCTGAAGATATTTGAATTTCGATGTGATAGATTAAAAAAGGTTCCACAAAATATAGGTAGAAGACTGGTAAGATATGTGACAGTCGGTCGACTAGTTTTTCCGTATCGTAGTCGCTTTGGTAGCGACTGTTCACCGGCCGCAAAGTAGCCTTGGACGTGGCAATCAATGCATAACCTCAGAATATCTAAAGGCTTCGTATTGCGTGATAAGTCAACAGTCATAACAATGATAGATACATTTATAGAAAATTCTCTATTGTACACAAATGTTGTATACAAAGGCGTAATGAGTCAATGATAGTTATGCATCACCAATATGAATTTGAAAAGATGCTAACTTTTATAAGGTTTATAAATTTATAGAGTACACTAGGTATTCTGTGCTCTAGCAAAACGTTTATCTTTTTATATCACCAGCGACTGATCCTTTGTTGCTCTAGTAGTGACACATCATAAAAGTTTGCTTTTTCGTCTTTTTGAGATATCTTCCCTTACAAGACTAATGTCAATAAAAAAATTATTGACCTAATTTCCTGTCCTGATCTGAAAGATCATTTCTATCATATTTTCAGCTGAAGAATTAATGGCATGAGAGAATTCAGAACGATGCAGCAGAATATCTAAAGGAAAATGGCCTCTACATTCCTGTTAATCAAGATAAAACGTGATCACAGCTGTGAAAACAAAATTCTGCAGAAATATTTATTTTATTTTTATGATTGTTACAGATTGGAGTGTTAGCAAGAAATAAACCAAACGATGGTGGACCGGGCTCTTTGCTATATCTCCCGAAAATACAACACAAGTAGTAAGTTTATATCTTCTTACAATAACTGAAGAATCCGTTACTAGGTATAGAGACACAAACTATAGGGTAAAATCACCTTTGAAAACTGATAAAAAGGCAAAATTCAAGCAAAAGTTGTTCGATTTCTAAAAACATGGTACGTATAAGTATAAGTATTTCACAATGAAATATCTACCCATTACCTTCCTACAGGTACACATTTATACCTGCTTGTTTCAGCGTTTAGAAATTACATGCAAATGAGCTCATAAGACACGGTTAGGAGCGGATAGCAGCTGACAGCTCATTTGTTGGTTGTCTGCCATACAGTAGCTTAATTGCATAGCTTTGCTTTGTCTGCAAAGGACTGAAGCTTATTCATTTCGAAAATGAATATGCTTCAGTCAATAACCTACAGATAGGGAATGACTATTAGTAATAATATATCACTGAGCTTTCTTTGTATTAGGTCAAGTCTATAGGTGACAAAAGCTATAACTAATTGATATGAATAAATACACGCGAGAGCAATGATTCCGGGTCACTTAAAGAATGTTAAAAATCTCGGAAACTAAAAATGATAGGTTAATGCAATAAATTGTATTTAATAGACAATGTAATACTCCTTAAATGAAGGTATTAAAACTTCTTAGTTATTGTAAAGTTATATCTTAAAAAAATCAAATTTGAAAAAGGGCCACTTTCGAAGATGGAACTACGAAATTACAGCATTTGGTTTTGCTTTTGTTTGTAATCTGTCATTTATGTGGGTATATAAACCATGTTGATAGTGCTCTATATTCATTATTCAAGCTGAAATTATGTCGCTTACGCCTGAAGAATGCACCAGAATACTTACAATGCTGGAAACCGGCCGGAGTCAGCGTGATACAGCCAGGACTGTCGGTGTGTCGCTGTCAACAGTACAAAGAGTTCTCCGACGTTACGAAGAAACTGGTTCTAACCTACGCAGACCAGGAACGGGCAGAACCAGGTGTACCACAGCACGAGAAGACCGATACTTGGTGAACACCATGCTTCGAAATCGCTTTCTCACAGGAACTGAACTCACAAATCAGTTTCGACGCCTCGGAGGAAGTAACCCAAGTGCATGGACAGTAAGACGTCGGCTTGCTGAATCTAACTTAAAACCCCTTAGACCTGCAAACGGCCCTAAACTGGAGCGTGGGCATCGTATTTCAAGACTAAGATATGCCCAGAGCCACGTAAATTGGAGTATTGAAGATTGGTCAAAAGTTATGTTCTCCGACGAATCAAAATTTATGCTCTACAAGCACGATGGAAGACACAGAGTGTATCGAAGACCAGGGGAAAGATTCAAGCAAGCATGCATCGAAGAAAAAGTAGCCTACGGTGGTGGGTCTGTACTTGTGTGGGCCGGAATTTCTTCTGAAAGTCGCACAGAGCTGGTGATCATAGAAAACGGCTCTTTAACTAGCGTAAGATATGTGGAAGAAATCCTCAATGATCATGTTGGTCCATTTATGGTCAATTTAGGTGAGGATGCTATATTTATGCATGACAATGCCCGACCTCATACAGGTAGGATTGTGAATGACTACCTTCAAGAGATGAACATTACTCGTATGGAGTGGCCAGCGCGCAGCCCGGATATCAACCCGATCGAGCATGCTTGGGACGAGCTAGGCAGATGCGTAAAACAACGAAACCCTCCCCCAATCACGCTTCGTGAGCTCAAAATTGCTCTCACAGAGGAATGGGAGAATATTCCCCAAAATCGTATAAGGAACTTGGTGTACAGCATGCCAAACCGCGTAAACGCAGTAATGGAAGCACGAGGAGGCAATACGAAGTATTAAAATTCAAGTCAAATCGTAATAAAGTTCAAAAATTTCATGTTTCCTATTTTTGTTTTAAGGAGAGATCAGCAGTTTTTTTCTTTATGTAATTTTGTGTTAATAAAATGTATGGTGACTCATATTTTTTTACTTTCATTTAAGGAGTATTACATTGTCTATTAAATACAATTTATTGCATTAACCTATCATTTTTAGTTTCCGAGATTTTTAACATTCTTTAAGTGACCCGGAATCATTGCTCTCGAGTGTATTATGTCTATTTTCTTCGTCTATTTTTCCATGATAAACAAGAGGGGATTGATATTCGATCTGTTTGTCCAGTAAGTGGCGTGGAGTCTCGGTGAGAGGGGATGGCGGGCGCGGACGATGACGACTCGGTCGACTGGGAAGCGCTGTACCTACGTCTGCCGGTACAGAACCTTAGTTGGGCCAGTAATGCCACCGAGCTGGGCCTGTGGAATGTCACGGAGGGACCCAACTCAACATGGTGGGACTCGGCCGCGCCCTTCGACTCACCGGCCGCGCTCGTCCGCGCCGCCGTCAAAGCTATCGTCCTCGGCCTGCTCATTCTTGCTACTGTAGTTGGTGAGTACTTAGATCTTGTATGCTTACTTATACCTGCTTTAGTTCAAAATAAAACACAGAAATTCATATATGCAGGTTATTCAGCCATTCCGCCTGTCACGTAGGAACTGATCCAACATCTCATACACTGTGACGATTGCGTGCATTGTTGTATACCGCCAAGAAAAACAGCCAGAATTTCTATTCCAGTACTAGCTAATACCATATTTCATTTGTGTCCTCTATCTACCCTACCCTATCGACCGAATAGCAAGCTAGCAAATTTGAGCCAAGAGAATTGGTTGTGGAGCGTCGCGCAGCCGCGTCCCATATCATGCAAATGAATAGCCCTATTCACAAAACTCGGTCGTGCGATGCATTTTCATGATTCATGCAACTTTGTTCCAAGCATATAACTTACCCCATAAAAAATCCATTATATCCGAGAAACGAGTCGATATTGCAAGTTCGGCTATCTGGTCCATCTAGTACATAAAAGTCTCGTAATAGCATATACATTTTATCCGGGCGATCGTTTGACTACTTATGTGTTAACGTTCGTCTAGAGCGGACCATATTTCAAACTACTCGTGGCGCAGCAATTTTTTCACATTTTCCTCTCTACTAATACGATTTTATCGATAGACACGTTACGGTCAGCATCAGTCAAAGTAATGGTGCGATAACACCAGCAATATCCAACATAGTAGTGACGTTTCACTTTTTAAATGACTGATACTTACCGAGATTAACCTTTTATAGACTCTACCAAAGCTCTACCTCTGATGCTCAATTGTTTATTTTTCAGGTAATGTTTTCGTGATAGCTGCAATATTATTAGAGAGACACCTACGCAGTGCTGCAAACCACCTGATCCTGTCGTTAGCAGTAGCGGACCTGTTGGTGGCGTGCCTGGTGATGCCTCTGGGCGCCGTTTACGAGGTGGCTCAGCGCTGGACGCTGGGCCCGCAGCTTTGCGACATGTGGACCTCGGGCGACGTGCTCTGCTGCACTGCTTCCATCTTACATCTAGTCGCTATTGCACTTGATAGGTAAATATGACAACTTTTGCAAGTATCTACTAGAATCTTCAACAAACAATTATAGAAAATATAGCAAAATCTTTCTTTGTCCATAGGTATCGGGCTGTAACAAACATTGATTACATTCACGCGCGAACCCCGCGGAGGTCGGCGTTGATGATAGTGTGTGTATGGACAGTAAGCATCGGTGTGTGCATAGCACCGCAGTTGGGCTGGAAGGACCCCGACTGGAACCGCCGTGTCTCCGAGGACTTGCGTTGTGTCGTGAGCCAGGACATAGGCTACCAAATATTTGCGACGGCGTCGTCCTTTTACGTGCCAGTATTAATTATATTAATTCTCTATTGGCGCATCTATCAAACCGCGAGGAAAAGAATACGTCGACGGCGTGGAGCGACAGCGCGCGGCGGTCCCCCGCCTGTGCCGGCGGGCGGTGCGCTGGTGGCGGCCGGCGGCAGCGGCGGCATCGCGGCTGCCGTCGTCGCTGTCATCGGCCGCCCGCTGCCGACAATCTCCGAGACCACCACCACGGGCTTAACGAATGTGTCCTCAAACAACACGAGCCCCGAAAAACAATCCTGTGTGAACGGGCTCGAGGCTGATCCCCCGACGACGGGCTACGGAGCCGTCGCCGCAGCGTACTACCCCACTTTAGTGAGACGGAAACCCAAAGAGGCAGCTGATTCGAAACGTGAGAGAAAAGCCGCAAAAACGCTGGCAATAATAACGGGCGCGTTCGTCGCGTGTTGGCTTCCCTTCTTCGTGCTGGCTATTCTGGTACCGACATGCGACTGTGAGGTGAGCCCGGTGCTGATGTCGCTATCGTTGTGGTTGGGCTACTTCAACTCGACGCTGAACCCGATCATTTACACGGTGTTCAGCCCGGAGTTTCGGCACGCGTTCCAGCGGCTGCTGTGCGGTCGCCGCCGCCGCCGCCGCGCCCCGCCGCCTTAGTACCCTCTCCCGTGCCCCATCATCCTCCCCGACTGACCTCTAGTTCATCATTACCTTATGTTACCTTGTTACATTTTCAGAGATATATTTACACCCTATTATTTTTTGTACGTGATTAACGTTAATAACGGAACCTATCTAGTTAATAAATCACAAATTCTCTTTATTATATTTTACTTTTCGTATTTTATATTCGAAAACCCTAAATTACTTAGATATATTTATTCTAGTACATCTATACCTAGATACGTGCAATAACTACTAACGTACTTCCACGAACCAAGCAAGACACATAATATTTCATCCGGTTTGCCAAGACGTTTACCTAGAATAGGACCTAGACCGCACTAGACTGTGAAAAAGGGAGGGGATGGGATAAAGGAGACATTCGCCTTGCAAAGGGAGGACGCGGTCTATACAACTGAAAATCAATAGGTTCATGACTGCTGCAGACATTGTAGACATCTTCAGGAAAATATAAATATCTAATAAATTATACTTTACAATGTGATTCCGGAAAATCATTGAACTACCTAGGTATGCCTGAATTGCTATCTTAAAAAATTACTCTCAGCCGTCGATTTAGACTTGGTTTTTGGAGGTAGTAAAAGTATCATTTACATCAAGGTTTTTAAGTAAAAGACAATCGGATTCACTACCGACCCGATCAACATACTTATGAAGAGTATACAAGTACTTGACAGGCGTCATGGCTCAGTCGGTAGTAGCTCTGCCTTCCGTGCTGTGGGTCGTGGGTTCGATCCCCACCGAGAACAAACATTTGTGTGGCAAACATAGATGTTTGTTCTGTGTCTGGGTGTTTCTATGTATTATAAGTATGTATTTACAAAAAAAAAAAAGTATATATGTATTCTATCAGCTATCTAGTTCCCATAGTACAAGCTTTTCTTAGTTTGGGACTAGAAGGCGTTGTGTTAAATGTCCGTTAATATTTATTATATTACTTCTAAATATCGAAGTTTTGTATACATGTATTCTATCAGCCATCTAGTTCCCATAGTACAAGCTTTGCTTAGTTTGGGACTAGAAGGCGTTGTGTTAAATGTCCGTGAATATTTATTATATTACTTCTAAATATCGAAGTTTTAAAAAGGTTTTAAACCAAAAGTCTTATTATGTTTTCAATTCCCGGGAGGCGGCAGAGAAATTCAAACTTTACATAAAAATGGTAAGTGGTTTTACTGGCTAAAGTGTATTTTTGTGAAAATTCCTTTGAGTAAATACTATTTAGGTCAAACTCAAAGTAGTCAAAGTCCCTAGTGAAAGTCCTTATTTATATTCTTTTATTGATTTCAATACATAAAATTTAAAGCGTAAAGGTGGACAACATCATAATAAGGTAACAAGAAATGCCTGGACAAAGAAACGCAAGGTGTGAGGGTTGGAAGGACTATTCCTATTAGTACTTAGGTGATACATTAGAACTGAGCTAATGCTGAATTATATTTCACAGCTTCATTCTTTGCGATTTGTTTTACATGTTGTAGTGAGCCTCCTTACTTCAGCCTCGCACGGTTTGTTTAAATTTATTTTTTCAAATTTTGACGTTCCTATTTCTTCCGAGCGCCGCCATCTTTACTTCATTCGTGTTTCCGTGCTCAGAGCCTTCGCACGCGTATTGTCAATATGGAAAAAGAAAATGTGAAAATGAGGAAGAGCATATTAAATGTAAAATAAGAAAACTTCAAATGCAGTTAATAAAACGTCGTCGTCGGATCTTGTCCTCTGGGAGTAAACCAGAAGGTTAGTTACCTACTTATGTTTATTTTATAGGATATTGATAACTTTGAAGAAATGTGACGCGTACTACCATGAAGGGTTGTTACTGTCACTATAATATTTCTTCTCAAATAAAGTTATACGAAGGAAATGTGATGCGTACTACCATGAAGGGTTGTTACTGTCACGTTATATTTCCTCGAAAATGTTCTTGATGCGAGACACCATCAGGGTTATCTCTGTCATGTTAGATCTACCCTAGGGGAGGTCTAAAAAGAACATTATTCGTTCCAGAACCCGGAAACGATGAACATTCGACGTCGAGATACAACTTACCACCGTCGTCGTCGCTGCCAGTTTCGCCGTAAGCGACCTCAATGTCACCCGGCCCTTTGCAGCCCCCGCCTACTGCGACTGCGATCCTGTCATCTGAAGCAAATCCATCAACATCAAATGAAATAAAGGTGGTTGACCCTGAGATTGATGCCGATTTGCTTTCTTTGATCGGTGATGCACCTAAACCAGATACTAAGTTCGGGAAAAGAGTTTATAAGGACTTAGCCATGAGGTGGCAGGAGATTCTTGACAAAGTATTGTCAAAAGAGACAAAAGATAAAATATTTATCGATTATTTAATACCCGAAAATTGCAATTTATTAGTTGCACCCAGTCTCAATCCGGAAGTAAAAGCAGCGTTACCGGAACCTATGATTAAAAGAGATTCCGCCATTATGGCAAAGCAGAAGCAGCTTGGTATCGCCGCAGCTGCTTTAACACAAGCAGTTGAATTGGTCATAGCTAAAGAGAACCATACGAAAATCCTTAAACCTATAAGCGATGCATGTCGGCTCATATGTGACAAGTCATCACTCAGAAACAAAGACGCGACGCGGGTTTGTAGTGTCATCTGTCAATGCTGATTTGAGAGACATATTACTAGAGAGTAAAAGAGAAGCTCTGCTGTTTGGTGATAATATATCAGAGAAATTAAAATCAGCCAAGAATGTTAAAAAATCGGGAACTGATCTAAAACCGATTAGAAACGAAAAACCACAGGTATTTAATAAAAATAATTTTATTAAAAATAACAAAAACGACAAACGTTTAAACTGGAGAACCCTGCCTCGGAAGACGATGACCAGGCCGATGCAGGGAGATCTCGTCCAGCACAGCGGTCATTCACGAGGAGCAGCTTTCAACAGTGGGAGCAGCGGGATCCGCGAGAGACATTGGAGCGAGCACCAGCCACGAGGTCTCACAGGAGATACTAAACATTGAGGTACAACATTCTGGTCGACAACGTCACTTTGTTTCAAGTTGGCAACAAATTACTGATGATCCTATCATAATAGAGTGGCTAGAAGGTTATAAAATTCCTTTTATTTCTTTACCATTTCGAAATGATGATCCTAGTGTTTATCCTAAAACCCATCAAGAACACCAGGATTTTAGTAAATCGATTACATCTCTATTAATAATTAATGCTATATCTAGATGTACACACAGTAAACAAGAGTTCATATCGTCTGTGTTTTTTGGTCCCAAAACCGAACGGGTACAAAAGATTTATTTTAAATCTCAAATGTTTAAATAAATTCGTAAAAAAGTGCCATTTTAAAATGGAGGACTATAGGACAGCCTCAAAACTTATGACCAAGAATTGTTATATGGCCTCTATCGATATGAAGGATGCATATTTTTTAGTTCCAATCCACAGCAATTACAAAAAGTTTCTTAGATTCAAGTACAATGGTATTCTATATGAATTTAATTGCCTTCCATTTGGTATTTCAACGGCACCATATGTTTTTACAAAACTATTAAAACCTGTAATGGAATATTTAAGATCAAAACGATTTACTTCAGTTATCTACTTAGACGATATACTTTGTATCGGTAGAGACTATATAGAATGCCAACAGAATGTAATGTTTACAAAAGATTTCTTAGAAAATCTGGGTTTTGTAATAAATCGTGAAAAAAGTTGCTTGAAACCGAACAGGGAATGTAAATTTTTAGGGTTCATTTTGGATTCAAAAAATATGGTTCTAAAATTACCAGATAATAAAAGAGTTAAAATAGAAGAACGTCTGCAACATTTCAATACATTAAAATCTTGTAAACTAAGGGATTACGCAAGTTTTTTGGGTCTTTTGACATCTGCCTGTCCCGCAATTCAGTATGGTTGGCTATATACCAAAGATCTCGAGCGACTGAAATATCTTTGTTTACTTGACAATCCAAGTTATGAGCAAACAATTGATTTACCCAGTTGTATAAAAAGTAATATATCCTGCGGGCCTAAGATGCGCACCGCGAGATATTTGTCATGTCGTTCTGTCAAAATGTAAGCATTTTGTACCAGTTTAAGAACTATTGCATTATCTGTGGTACCTAATGGTGTCGACAAAACGCGCCATAATGTACACTTTTGACACTTCTTACTCGTGGTACCTCTCTGAGGACGAGATAATAGTCACGCAGAAATGTCAAAAGGTGAAGATTCAAAGGCGCGTTTTGTCGACAGCATTACCACAGATAATGCAATAGTTCAAAACCTGGTACAAAATGCTTACATTTTGACAGAACGACATGACAAATATCTCGCGCGCGCATGCTAGGCCTGCTGGTGGATTGAACACATAAAAGATGATTACAATCCATTCAGATTTAATGAGTTTAAGATGGAGATATTTTCGGATGCTTCGACAACTGGTTGGGGCGCCTACTGTGAAAGTAGCGAGTCCCACGGATTTTGGAAGAGTAACGAGACGCAAATGCATATAAACACTCTTGAGTTAAAAGCAGCTTTTTTCGGGTTAAAAGTTTTCGCTAGAGATTTATATAATAGCGAGGTATTGTTACGCATTGATAACGTAACTGCAATATCATGCATTAATAGAATGGGAAGCGTTCAGTACCCGCATCTTAACGATATAGCTAGAGAAATATGGGAATGGTGCGAATGTCGAAAAATAACAATATTCGCATCATACATTAACACCAAAGACAACATGGAAGCCGATTTGTTGTCTCGCAAAAAGTTTATTGACACTGAGTGGGAGCTATGCGATTTAGTATTTCAGAAAGTTATTTCCTGTTTCGGTCATCCCAACATTGATTTGTTTGCTAGTAGGTGTAATACTAAGTGTCCACTTTATGTCTCGTGGAAAAATGATCCAGACGCATGGGCCGTAGATGCTTTTACAATTTCTTGGTCAAAAATGTTATTCTACGCCTTTCCTCCATTTGCATTGATATTAAAGATGTTACAGAAAATTATTCACGACAAAGCAGAGGGTATAGTAGTGGTACCGTACTGGCCCACTCAACCTTGGTTCCCAGTTTTGCAAAAAATAGCTATATCTGATCAATTATTTTTCGGTCCAGATAAAAAATTGCTTAAATCCAGATTATCCCACAGTCTGCACAAGACACTTATCCTGGTTGCCGTGAAGTTGTCCGGCAAACTTTATTGAATAAGTCTATGACACCGAAATCGGTTGATATTATGTTAGCATCTCTTTCAGATAATACATACAAACAGTATGATGGATGCATTAAGGCCTGGTTAGACTACTGCTAAGAAAATAATCTTAATTACTTAGATTGTTCAATTGTGAAGATTATAAATTTTTTAACCACTGTTTTTGGAAAAGGAGCAAGCTATGGCACTATAAATTCATATAAAGCAGCACTATCGTTGCTTTTAGGACCTAGCATCAATAATGATCGGATGAAACGATTCATGAAGGGTGTGTTCAGATTGAAACCAACAAATCCAAAATATGATTTAGTTTGGGATCCAACCATTGTATTAAATTATTTATCACAACAGTGGCCTAACCATACTCTAAAATTAAAAATACTCTCGAAAAAGACTGTTTCCTTATTAGCATTAGTAACCGCACACAGAGTACAGACGCTATCTCTTATTAAATTAAACAACATTAAAACAGATCAATCTCAAATAATTATAAAGATTCCAGACTTGATAAAGACATCTAGATTAAATGCCGAACAACCAGTCCTAAAGTTACCATTTTTTTATGACAGACCCGAGATTTGTCCTGCCAGTACTCTTTTGGCTTATATTGAAAGTACAAGTACATTATGATCACATGATCATGATCAATTATTTATTAGTTTTAGAAAGCCACATTCTCAGGTTTCAGCGCAAACATTAAGCCACTCGATCAAGGACATTCTCGAGAAGAGTGGTATTGACACCACTATTTTCAGCGCACATAGTACTCGGCATGCGGCTACTTCTGCTGCTAATAGATTAATAATATAGAAATTATAAGAAAAACAGCAGGATGGAGTCAATCGTCTTCAGTTTTTGCAAGATTCTATAATAAAGAATTAATTACAGAAGATTCAACACAGTTTGCAAGAGTGATTCTTTCAAATACTACCTAGGTGAATCTATGATTAATCTTTATATCTATGTTATTACTTACTAAGGTTACTTACCTACTGCATTTATAAAATAATAATGCCTACGTTTTCAATTATAATATTAAAATATGTTTATAACTAAGTTCTCAAACTAAGGTAAACATGCAAAAAAAAAAAAAAAAAAAACTTTAAATATTTATGTTTCCTGCTAATTACTCAATAAAGAAGTGAATTTATGTTCTTTACAATATTTATTTATTTCTCTGAACATCCTACAACATGTAAAACAAATCGCAAAGAATGAAGCTGTGAAATATAATTAATGATCAAAGGAACTTACCCTGTACGTGAAGTTCGATCATAATTATATGATCAGCTTCATTCGAAGCGATTTGTACTAACCCTCCCATAGAACTCACGAAAATAAGTTTTTGATAGTTACTTATCCCGACCCTAGAAAGTTTTTTCTTTTTATATTCTACAAACAAAATGAAGTAAAGATGGCGGCGCTCGGAAGAAATAGGAACGTCAAAATTTGAAAAAATAAATTTAAACAAACCGTGCGAGGCTGAAGTAAGGAGGCTCACTACAACATGTAAAACAAATCGCTTCGAATGAAGCTGATCATATAATTATGATCGAACTTCACGTACAGGGTAAGTTCCTTTGATCATTAATAATTATGCGTATAAGAGACCTAGTTCGTAGCCATAAAGGACACAAGTGACTATTGAGTTTCAGGGCGAGATTTTAGTGCCGTGTGTGTTTAGGACCATAGAGGTAAGTATTGCAGAGTATCGAGATTCAAGCATAGATTCTTTGGACACTTATTCAACAAAATTTTATGAAAATCTAAAGCTTGCGAGTCTAGTACCTATACAAAGTGTGGAGTACTTTTCTGAATAGTCTATACTTAGTCGAAGATCTACATAGCTTTACTAGGTATCTACTAAGTATCACATTATAGTAAAAGATGGTAATAATATAAACATGAACTTCAAGTAGCGTTTCAGTATTCGGGCGTAAGTATCTAATTTTTATATGGAATATCCACTACAAAGATGGCATTTTATTGAACGTAAACCCGAAATTATCGTTTAATGATGGAAATGCCCATATTTTTAATGCGCTATTAGATTCCCTACTTGTCTTTTTATGTTGTTTTATGTTGTGGACGAACAATAACATTTTTATTATTATTGCTGAGGAGATAAGTCAAGTCGTTTAAACTTATCTTTATGAAATTAACGGTACATTTTATTAAGACTACAACGATACTCTTCTGTGAAATGCGATTTTTATTTCAATGAAAACTACACTAGCTCTTTCAAAATATTTTACAGAAGTGAATGCGTCACTTCGCAATAATAGTTGTACACGCCTCGATCACGTGGGGCTGCATCGCACCCACACACGCGCATCGCAGGAGCGAGGTGCGGGGTACGGACGCGGAGGGCGCTGCAAGCTCTCGACAAGCATTCACGCAGGAGCGGCCGACATTGACCTCAAAACCGTCTAGCAGTGCGCGCGCGCGCACTACTTACTTCAGAATAAATCTAGACCTAAATTTATACCTAAATCTCTATAATTCGTAAGAATAAACGTCTTAAAATTCCAACCTCTTATTTGTTACCAACAAAGTTCCCAACGTGGGGCACGAGACCGGGCCAGAGGACGCAGCCGGCCTAGAAGGCCAAACTACGTGTCAAGATCAACGTCCAGTTAAGTTGTGCTTTCCTTATCCATCCTTTACCTAACAAATACCTCCTTCGATCTGTATCGGAGCGAGCTTATTCTCTGAGTAAGTACAGTAGCATTTCTTTTGCCACGCGCTAGTATTTGTAACGGGATAGAAACAATTTCTTTTCCTTATGAATGCCAACGTATGTAATGTATGTGTCTTTATTTGGTGATTTAGCTTTATATTTCGTAAGTGCATAAACGCAGTGTTTTCATATCGCCGCTTGCTTGCGATACCTAATTCACCGAGGCGTTATCTACCCATCGCACAGCTGTGCATTCCTTCGCCTTTCATACATTATGCTGATGCGCCATTTTCCTTTATTGCGCCGCGCTTATCAATGACGACGTAATTTATTAAAATCTTCTTCATCATTCAATATTTACGCCTTGATTATGCTGAATTGATGAAATAGGTGGTCAATCTTCATTATAAATTAATTATTTTTCAGCTAGCATAATTTAAATAAAAAAAAGTTTTTTTTATTTTATTTAAATAGGTACCTAAGTTCAGCCATATTTCTCTATCTTTATTCATTTTTCATTTCATGCCCTTTTGCAAAAAATATTTTTTTCTCTTCCTGCATAAAACATAAAATCAGGAATATTTCGTACGCTATTTCCGTGGATGCCCTGTCAATTCCAGGACTGAAGCACGCTTTGCGTGTGGTTGACCACACCGCTGCTGTCGCCGCCACGCTGAGCTGGCGGCGCGCGGCTCTCGCTGCCTTGACGCGCCTTGAACACCGTACCGTGCCTGGTCGCGCCACGTGCGTGCCGTGCATAACGTGCCCGCTGCCACGCGTTGACACCGTGTCTACGAAGATTTGATCGCCGCTTCAACGCTGGTTTGATGCACAAATTCTTTATTTAATTCATTTCAGCCCCGTAACTATTTCTTAAAATCATTATTTTGTGTAACGTTTTGGATTTAATCCTGACATGATGTCGACCGGTGATCACCCCAAGAAGGTTGAGGGCGAAGGTTCTTCTAGCGATTCTAGCGAGGCAAAGAAGTTGATAAATATGCGAAGGTCAATAAAGGGACGTCTTACTAGATTTGAAAATTACGTATCTACAATACTATCTTTAAAATTAGAAGATATTAATAGTGTGCAGATTAAAGAATTGTCATTTCGTTTGAGCAAGGTACTAACCATGTTTTCAGATTTTGAGGAAATAGAAATTAAATTAGAAACTTTCCATGTCGATTCCAACGAACGTGAGGAAATGGAAGATAAGTTCTTTCTCTTGATATCACAGGCTCAGGATCTCATTGAGTCCTTCTCTAAAGTACAGACTCAGCATAAAGATTGTAGCAATCATTCTTGTAGGTCTGTTTGCAATAGTCATGATCATAATCACGCAATTAAGTTACCTACGATCAAGCTACCTACTTTTGACGGTAATTACTTAAAGTGGCTTGAATTTAGGGATATGTTTGAGTCTTTGATTAATCAAAATGAATCTATATCAGACATAAATAAATTCCATTACTTGCGATCATCTTTAGAGGGAAGTGCAACCATTGTCATAAAATCAATTGAGTTCACTTCGAAAAACTATGCTATGGCTTGGAATCTCATGTGCGAACGTTACGATAACAAAAAGATTCTTATCAATAATCACTTAAAGGCATTATTTAACATGGATCCTTTAGTCTGTGAGTCTCATAAGGCAATTCGTTATTTAATCGATCACTTCTTAAAGAATTTAAGGGCTCTTGAGAACTTAGGTCAACCAATCGATAAATGGGATGTTCTCATTAACTTTATTATATGCTCAAAATTAGATTTAGTTACTTCTAGAAAGTGGGAGGAGTTTAAAAATACTTTATCCGACTTGCCATCGTTATCTGATTTAACTCAATTTTTACGCAATCGCGCGGACATTCTTGAAACCATGTCTATCAATCGTAATGATGTACCTAAACCTGAACCTAAAGTAGTAAGGGATAGGGATCAAAAGAAACCAGAACACAATGTTCATAAAACTTTATTTCAATCAAAAAACTCTAAGAGCTTCGTAACTTCCTCCGGCTCTAAACCAAAACTTAATAGCTTAACTTGTCCAATGTGCAAGCTTCAGCACAGAATAGTAGATTGCAACGCCTTTAAAGACTTATCTCTTGAAGTTCCGGTGAGCTCAGTGTCGCTTTCCACTCAAACGACTGATCAAGTTCTATTGTGCACTGCCTTGGTCAGGGTCATTGACCCAAACAGTAACAAAACTTTCCTTGCTCGCGCTCTTCTTGACTCGGGAAGTCAATCATCTTTCATAACTGAAGCCCTTCAACGTAAAATAGGTATATTCAGTCAAAAAACAGATTCTTTATATATATCTGGCATAAATAACTCACGCGTTTCAATAACAGACAGCTGCAAGTTATCAATACAGTCGCTTACGCAGCCCTTTGAAGTCTGTCTTAAATTGTATGTAGTGCCTCAAATAACCGGCTACTTACCCAACGCGCCAATCAACATAACTGAACTTGATTTACCAAACATTCAATTGGCGGATCCAAAGTTTCATCTTCCTTCCGAAGTTGACATGCTCCTAGGTGCGGAAGTCTTCTTCGACGTGATCTCTTCAAATCAGATCAGACTAGGACGTAGTAAGCCCATTCTTCAAGAGTCAAAATTAGGTTGGCTAGTGGCAGGTCCTCTTCATAGTCATCATTATAAAAAACATAACGTTGTTCATTGCAATTTTACCAAGGAAATAAGTGATAGTTTAACAAAGTTCTGGAGCCTTGAGGAAATACCATTTTCAGAACCTACTATGTCACCTGAGGACGAATTTTGCGAACAACATTTTCTTGAAAACACGAAACGTTTAGCTAACGGTAGATTTTGTGTAAAAATTCCTTTTCGGGAACCCCCAGAGCAAGCACTAGGTAGTTCATACATCATGGCCGAAAAGCGATTCATCAATCTCGAGAAAAAACTTGATATTTCTCCTGAGCATAAAACACAATACTCTAAATTCATTAAAGAATATGATCAACTAGGTCATTTATCTAAAGTAGATAGGCCAAAGTTTGGTTATTATTTGCCTCATCACTCAGTTATCAGAACAAAAAGCGAAACCACAAAACTTCGTGTAGTTTTTGATGGTTCTGCCAAAACTTCATCAAAGAAATCTTTAAATGACATACAGTTCATTGGCCCTGTAGTTCAAGACGACTTGTTCAATATCTTAATTCGCTTTCGACAGCATAAGTTCGTCTTAACAGGTGACATTCAAAACTTTTACCGTCAAATATCATTAAATCCTGCTCAAAGGCATTTGCAACTTATTCTTTGGCGAGATAATAAGCGTGACCCTCTTAATACTCTTCAACTCCAGACTGTAACATATGGGACAGCTTCGGCCCCATTCTTAAGCACGAGATGTCTCAAACAGCTAGCGTTAGAGTGCGATGACCCTGTTGTCTCAAAGGTGATTCAAAAGGACTTTTATATTGACGATTTATTAACAGGCGCGTCTAACGAGGAAGAGTTACGTCATATTTACATCAAGGTCACAGAGGTACTTAACTCAGCGTGCTTACCAATTCATAAGTTCCGTACAAATTGTCCTCAGATTTTCCAGGAAGTAACGGAAAATCAATGTCTTAATCTTAACAATGAATCCAGTGTTTTAGGGGTCCTGTGGGCACCAGACACTGATACTTTACGATTTGCCATAAATATAGATCATGATCAACAAAAGGTTACAAAGAGACAAATATTGTCAAACACTAGCAAAATTTTTGACCCTCTTGGTTTGCTAGGTCCCTGCACTATTGCTTTAAAAATATTGCTTCAAAAGTTATGGTTAGTCAAGCTTGAGTGGGACGATGCAGTCCCAGCCAACATAAAAAAGGTATGGCAAAAAATGATTAGTTCTCTTGATTCCCTACTTACAGTATCTATACCTAGGTTCACACTCTGTGATTCACCTGTCACGACAGAGCTTCACTGCTTCGTAGATGCATCTCAAAATGCTTATGCGGCATGTGTATACTTAAGAACTGTAGATATTTCTGATAACACAACAACAAACTTGCTCTGCGCGAAGACTCGAGTCTCGCCTATAAAGCCCCTTACAATACCGCGTCTTGAACTATGCGCGGCACTTCTCGGAGCTCGTCTCACAGCTAAGGCGACAGACGCACTCCGTTGCAACCTTGATCGTAAATATTACTGGTCTGACTCCACCATAACACTAGCGTGGATTAAGACACAACCTAAACTTCTAAAATCATTTGTATGTAATCGTGTTAACGAGATTCGTGAGCTAACTACTCACTCTTCATCATCGTGGAGATACGTGCCTACGAACATTAATCCAGCCGACATGGCTTCTCGAGGTATAGAACCTAGCATGCTATCAAATTCTGATTTGTGGTGGCGTGGACCTTCCTTCCTCTCAAGTCAGGAAAAGGAATGGCCGCAAGCACCGAACATTAAAATCGAGTTACCGGAAGTAAAAAATACTGTTAAAGTTCATAACATAGTAGATACATCTAACTTCGTAGAATTTGCTAGGTATTCGAATAGATTGATAAGAATTTACGCATACGTTTTTAGATTCATAAGTAATTGTAAAACTAAAACTAAAAATAATTCAGTACTACTGAACAACGAAATTGACAATTCTCGTGAATTCTTGATAAAACAATGTCAATTTGAGTCATATTCGTTAGAAATAAATACTTTACTGAAAGGAAATAAACTTAAACCTAAATGCCCTATTTTACAGTTGGCTCCCTTTATTGACAACAGCGGAATTTTGCGAGTAGGAGGTCGACTTCATAATACTAGCATCCTTAACTTTCAACAAAAACATCCTGCCTTACTCAATGGCAAACATCATTTTACAAAGATACTCATGCGTTCTGAACACCTTCGTCTCTTCCACGCTGGACCTCAGTTGTTGCTTAGTTCATTTAGAGATCAATATTGGCCAGTAGGTGGAAGAAACGTGGCACGGAACACTGTTCGCAAATGTATTATTTGTACTAGATTCAATGCAAAAACCATAAATCCTTTCATGGGAAACCTGCCTTCAAACAGGGTTTCACCATTTTATCCTTTTCAAACTTGTGGAGTAGATTTCGCTGGTCCGTTCACATTATCTAGCAAAATTGGCCGTGGTAACAAAATAACAAAATGTTACCTATGTTTATTTGTTTGTTTTTCTACTAAAGCAGTTCATTTAGAAACGGTCAGTGACCTCAGCACTCAAGCCTTCATTGCGAGCCTAAAACGCCTTATCGCTAGAAGAGGCAAGCCTGATAACATTTGTTGTGACAACGGTAAAAACTTTGTCGGGGCAAATAATGAATTAGGTAGGGTATTGCGGTCAAGTCTTCGTAATCTTAAGGATTTTTCCGCAAATGAAGGCATTAAATTCACTTTCAACCCCCCTTATTCACCCTCACTAGGAGGTCTCTGGGAAGCAGGCATTAAAAGCGCAAAGCATCACTTAAAGCGCATAGCAGGAAACGCTACCCTAACTTTCGAGGAGTTGAGTACGCTCTTTACGCAGATCGAAGCGATCCTCAACTCCCGACCCTTAACTCCTTTGACATCTGACCCAAGCGACCTTTCCTCTCTCACCCCAGGGCACTTCCTCATTGGGCGGCCACTGACGTCGCTACCATCACCCCCGGCGCCCGACGTGAAGACACGGATTCGCTGCCGATACCGGATGGTCGAGGGACTGCGCCTTCAGTTCTGGGCCCGATGGAGAAACGAGTACCTATCTGAATTACAACAGCGCTACAAAGGGCGCACTCACACCTTCAACATTAAAGTCGGCGATCTGGTCGTATTCAAGGAAGAAGGCCTCCTCCCCCTCAAATGGAGAATCGGTAAAGCCGAGCGCCTTTACCCTGGCACCGATGGCATCTGCAGGGTGGCAGACTTCCTCACATATCGAGGCATAGAACGACGCGCCGTCAACAAGGTCTGTCTTCTCCCAACTGAAGCTGACCTTGACCCATAGGACAAGGATCCAGAGAAATCTTAACTTGAAAGAAGTCTTTCAAGGCCGCCGAAGATGTACACGCCTCGATCACGTGGGGCTGCATCGCACCCACACACGCGCATCGCAGGAGCGAGGTGCGGGGTACGGACGCGGAGGGCGCTGCAAGCTCTCGACAAGCATTCACGCAGGAGCGGCCGACATTGACCTCAAAACCGTCTAGCAGTGCGCGCGCGCGCACTACTTACTTCAGAATAAATCTAGACCTAAATTTATACCTAAATCTCTATAATTCGTAAGAATAAACGTCTTAAAATTCCAACCTCTTATTTGTTACCAACAATAGTTCATGACGTAGAGTAGCATGCAGTAGAATAGCTGTCTTACTTTTATATCGGAAATCTATTGTTTTCCACATTTCAATTAATAAAATTTCATTCAATGCAATAAAACAAATGACGATCTATGATCCTGTCACAGTAACAAATAAACTGCTTTGTTTTCACTGCCGCGCAAATAAATCAATTTCTACTGTAAATCCGATTCGAATTTTTCACATAAAACGAAATACTTTCTATCGTAGATTTTTGTAACATGGTCAATTGCCATAGTTACTGTTAGCTGATGTTTAATGAAATATTACTGATTTTACAATCATTTTATCTTAGAGTTTAAATAATGACTGAAAATTTTATAAACTTATCAGTTATTTAAGGACGTTGCAATGTGTGAAATATTCATTAATATTCATTATTTATTTTAAGCTACAAAATGTAAAAGAAAATGCAAAAAAAGTAGAGATTAATTTTTTTCTCTCTCAAAAATACCTCACCTATGAAAAAAATATCGATCGAAAACACAAAACGCGAGTGTTTTGCTATCTTAAAGTTACGCTAAGTTGATTTTTGTTCGGCAAATGTAACAGAATTAAGAGTCACTAATTCATTAAGCCGGGTTCACAATAAAAGCTTCTATATTGTGCCATCCGTAATCTCCTTCGACGGTACAACCTCACGTAAGAAGGAGCCCCATGGTTAACAGGCTTTATAAAGCTAGGTTACACGTGTTTTCAAAGTATCGTACATATGACGTGAAGTAGATTGTATGCTATACTTCTATACAAATATTATAAAGAGGAAAGGTTTGATTTTTTGTTTGTTTGTTTGTTTGTATGAATTGAATAGGCTCCGAAACTACTGGACCGATTAAAAAAATTCTTTTACCATTAGAATCCTACATTATCCCTGATGAACATAGGCTATATTTTATCCCGGAATTCCCACGGGAACGGGAATTACGCGGGTGAAACCGCGAGGCGCTGCTAGTACTATTATAAAACTGTAATGAAGCCAAAAACTAAAATTAAAGATATTGATAAACTAAATATACAAATCTACTAAATAAACGATTCTGATTCCGAAAATCGAGCTTGTCTGTCTGTCTGTTTGTTTGTTCGCGAATCACGCTAAAACTACTGGACCAATTCCAATGAAACTTATACCATTCGGAAGCCCCTTTTCCGGATTGAAACATAGGCTATATATTTTATTGAAATCAATGACTTGGATTCTTAGATACAGCTTGAACTATCTAAACAAAAACAGCCTTTGGCACGAGGTTCATCGTTTAATCGTTTTAATACTGGTTTACAGTTATTTTGGTGGAAAGTTTCGCACGCGTACGAAGTCGCGGGTGTCAGCTGTATATTATGTAGTAAAGCGCAGCTGAGCAGGGCAATCTTTTTTTCGGTTAGCTATCTTGCTGCTACACTCTCGTAGCTTACAAGAAAAAATGGCTTTCCGTCGTTTCAAATAGCAAAGAGCTTCTCATTTTTATTCTCAGCCAGGTTTAAAATAAAGTTTGGAAAAGCCACGTATTCGTACAATTTGTACCTACCGAAAATTAAAACACACAATCACCAAAACAAAACCAGTATAAATAAGCACAAATGAAATTATCCTTGTAATTACAATAAAACTTCTCAGAAAGATTTACAAAATTGTTTTTGCTCTCCGAAAGTTATGGGTAGGGAAAAATAATTTTAATTAGGTAGGTAGGTACATACTTATGTTTGCATTTATAGAGCTGGTAGGTAGCCTCAATAATGTATAGCGAGCGGGAATGTCTGAACTAGGTATAAGTAAATCTCGAGGCAACTTCAGAACTTTAGCTATAAACAAGAGCCGCTGGCTCCGCGCGGTTTAACCCTTTATCAGGCGCAGTACATTCCCTCGACCACATAATTAATTTGAGTTCGTTATAGAACCCATATCCTTTTTAGGTAAATTAGCGCGACACACTGTGACCCCGAGCCCGTAGTCTTAATTTTTAATTTTTTGATTAGCGACAAGTAATTCGTCATTTTTGAGAAAAGAAGTTGTCGTTCCACTTTAGATCTGCATACAAAAATTGCAATTCACTTTTTGCGAATTAACCAACTGAAACTCAGACTCGAGGCTCTGACTGCCATTTTCTTTTGGTGAAAAAAAGCCTCTTATTTTCCAGGATATTTTCACCCTTTTCAACATAGTATTCCTAATCCATGCTAGAACTTGGTGTACTCTTGCTACGCAAATAAATAACGCACACTAAAACCAATAATAGCTACACACATACATTGTATAGGCAGTAATAGTAAGTAGTACACCAAACGAGAACAAAGTTGACACGATAAATCACCTCTTGCTTATTTGGCTTCTGTGCCCCGACAGCTACGACTTTGGGTGGCCCAAATGTAGAAGAGAACCTACCTACCTTACTAGGCCTTCCAAGATTCAGGTAGGTATAGTTGAATGGGTTCTTTAAATATCTTTGAAAAGAAAAACTCAATACATACTCGATCATCGTCATCGTTACTTAAATGAACCTGTATGTATAGGTTCTCTTACTGCTTTACACTATTGAGAAATTGTGAAATGAACGATTTTGGGTCTTCCTTGGTTCCGATACATGCGAGGGTACTAGTAGAGCTTGTCCAGGAAAGTACTACCACCGTACCTATTTCTGCCACCGAGCAGTGGTGCCTGCATTGCTGTGTTCCGGTTTGAAGAGTATGAATGCCGGTGCCATTACAAGTACATGAGCCTGAGCATCTTTACATCTCAGTGATGGATGCAGTGCAATGTCTTCCTGGACACGGCTTTATTAGACGTGGACTGTGAGACAAAATATTGTATAAACACAGGTTAGGCGGGTCATCCGCTCGTTCCATCCCTTCTCATGAAAAAATCTAAGTTATTTTCTGTAAAGCTTATTAGAATGTTTGCCACCAGTATAGGGCTATGTTTCAGATATTGATAAGTTATTTATGTGATATATATAGATGCAGCTACTTATCAAAACCATTTTGATAACCGAATATCAACTAAGTGGATTTTTCTTATCATAGTAATGTTAAGAGCCCTTCATTACCAACTTGTTCGTAACATCAAGTAGGCCGACCAAACTTTCCGCACCGTTTTGTAAAACGAGGGAACAGTGTCACCGTATTACCAACTTGTTTCGTAAAAATGAGAAATTGCCTGCGGACATCAAACTATGACGTGATGCTATCATTATTTATCAAGTGGAAATGAGACTGGTGTTTTTTCGTGAATGTTGGGGTAAAATGTACGGTGATGTTGAACACTGATACTCCGTTATATTTGTTTATACTTTCCTTCACTCACAGAGTGAAAAGCCATAAAGGATATATGGGAAGGTTACAATCATTGAACTCAGTGGCGGATTAGCCACGTAGCAGGTGTAGCAAATGCTACGGGCCCCGCGCATTTGGGGGCCCCGCGCACCAACGCTTTCTGACCGTAAAACGTAAAATCTATCAACTTTTTCAAATCATATTGCTCAAAAACACAAAAAAAATCGGGGCTCGCTTCGCTCGCCGATGGGTACTTATTTATTTTTTTACTTGAAGACAACAATGTACTGTAAAATCACAATTTTCGGTAAAGCTCAAGCTATTCAAGGGCCCCTTGATAGAAGTTGCTACGGGCCCCGCGTTGACTTAATCCGGCACTGATTGAACTAGCGGCGCTTTCTTTACCACAATGAAATTAAAAAAAACCATGAGTCCTAGTGTTTTTCAGATGCTTCAAAAAGTAAAGGAATGATAGCTCCTTGAAGCTGTGCTCAAATACTATAATACCATCGTATACAGTGTGGTATAGAGTATAGAGACACGCACGTATTCTTATTACGAACGTCATATTTATTGAATATTTACGTAGCCCACCTAAATCAACATGAGCTCTTCATGTGTACCTAATAATATCTTAATTTGTCGTGAATAGATGGATGGGCTTAATCTGTTTTGCGTGAATATATATTATAAATTATGTACGTAGATTGTACAGGGCTAATTATAATGTGGGATTAACTATCGCTGAAGTACCCACATAAAGATCATGTGCAGACAGCAACGATTGTCTAAATATTTTTTGGGAGACTTTGATTCTGATCTGTTATGCTGGAGTTTAGGTAGGTCTTTATGTATAGTAATTTCAATGATAGAACTACATATAGTATTTTACGACTGCATTTGATTGGATTTTATGTTACTGGTTGTACCTGCTAGTGAAGATAACACACGCTGTGGAAGCTCAGAAATTAGTTATTGAAAAAATTAATAAGTAGTTTTTTGAACTTGCAGATTAGTAAGCTATAATTTAAAAAAAACACTGCTTATTATTAGGTTGGCTATATACTATATCTTCACCAAAATATGAGCATATTATACTTTATGTAGGTAATATTTCAACATGTCGCTTTGATTCTGAAAGAGGGAATGTTGGGTTAGGCTCATTGGGAAATGTTGGCTTGCCAATCGCAAGTGTATACTTTATTTATCAAAAATTACTTATTCTCTCTCCAAGACACAAGTTTTATCAAAGCTGTACTAGATTCTGGCAAACTGCCAATTGCTTAAAACTATTTTACAACATTCGTAAGATAAGACTCCCAGCTCGCTTACTGATGTGATAACGAGTGATATAGAGGCTTACTCGTAACATCTGTTCCAAATGGATCAATAAAAAGAAAACCGTACGTTGCGAGCTGTGTACCATTACCAATGTGAGTACCTTAATAAAATGTATTTAATAAAAAAATGTTTTAGGTTTTAGCCACATAGGTAATATCATTAAAAAAAAATGCAATGCATCAAAAGTTCAGCTCAGCTTCAAAAAATCAGTGCACGTGCGTTGGTAAGTTTCCTAATCTAATGTTCCCAGGATTTGTTACGCTTTAACATACTATATAAGTTTAAAAACTGAAAAAACCGACTTCAATTTGATACCCCTTCATCATCAAATGATGATGATGCTGTTGGCATTTTATGAGACCAATCTGGAAGTAAATAAAAAACCTTTTCACCTTTTTACCCTTTCAGATAAAAAAAGAAATTTTCAAATCGGGAACAAACAAAAAAATACAACCGACTTGAGAACCTCCTCTTTTTTTGAAGTCGGTTAAAAAGCAATAGTGTTTCATTTACAAATATAATTCTCCATAGACTCTTCAACACTACAAACCCTATATATCACATTGAAATTTGCAATAGACATTATAGATAACCTCGGAACACTCCTATTACAGGGATTAAAAACTCATTATATATGGTCCCTTAATATATGAGATAAACCCTAATGGCCTAATTAATCACGCGCAAGCCTAACCTGCACGTTATTCGCGTAATTAAATAATCACGGTCGTGAAATGGTCCTTTTGAGGCCACAAAATAGAAATCCCATGTAAACAGCATCATTTGAACAGACCCTATTAAATTACGGAGTGGTAAGTAGGTTACGCAGGGTTCAGGAAAAGGTTGCGAGTTACTTGGTCATGATTGTTCGTATTTTAATATATAAAATGGTCTCCTAGACTCTGCTATAAGTGTACGAATGAAAGACCGCGTAGCTTACTTAGTTATATATTTTACGAAATAATGTTCTATGGATAGTAAGTATTCGATCTTTGTCCAATATGACTGTTGTTTTATCATTCAAATATTTTGTGAGTCCCATCCAACAATTATTTTGCCCAAAAATTCTTTAAATCTCGTAGTTAAAACGTTCGTAGCTGAAGGTCTACGTGGGTGCTACGGCGTAGCATCTTGTTTAAAAAATGAGTTGCTATAAACGAGAATCAGAATCTACGAATTGATAAATGTGTTGAACGATTCTCAAATGGCAGCTCCGAAACCGAAGATTGAGCATAGAACGGTTCCTCAGACTGACCGATGACATTATAAAAGTCACGGAAAGTTGGTGCAAAAATCGTTGATCCTAAAAATCTATGGAGGAAGTCAAGATGCTCACCAGTTGTCGTCTACTTGTGATTTTTTATACTCGTTATAATCATTTAGCCCCACGTAAAATGTCGAAATGACGAACAGAGGTCATTAATTAAGAGAAAAAGAAGAAAAATAGTAGATTTTGATTAAACATGGTAGAGCTTGTAAATTGGAAGAACAAATAAAGGGAACTGCTTTCATCTGAATAATACGTCAATGAAGCCGCTTGTACTAGAACTGAGGGGTCTCTTAAAATAATTTAGTAAAAATATCAGTGGGATTTGTTCATCATAAAAGTAACAAAATGTTTTTGCGATTTTTCTGGTCCAACAAAACCGTAAAAATAACTACATTTTATTAAGAGGATTACACCTCTCTTTTCACTTCGTTTACGTATTACTCTACATTTATATTGTAACCTCTAACCTCTACTTAATATGGATGGAAGCTTAACTCGTAATTATTCAAGCAATCAAGCTATTTGTAGGCCTTCGTTAGAGCTACCTTCGTTAGAGTTAATATCATGTATGGTTACAAATTCTGAGTGATTTGTGTGTAAATTCCTCACCAATCATAATGTTACTTTTATGTGACATTACCTAAGTTTACCTAAGTTTAGTTACCTATTAGTTTACTAATCAAGGAACAGGTTAGCCAGTTTGTTTGATCACCGCAGTGAGAATAATGTTGATTAATGACACGCGAGCGAACGCGGCCGTCGGTGACCGACACACTCCACTGTGCCTGCAAGGGCAAGGTTACTGGGAAGCTAATATCATTTTATCTTTACTAGCTTTTAGCCATGATTGCACAAACGTTAAGCGTAAGACTTAATGCGCACTATATGACCAAACCAGCGGCAGACAAACAGAGATATTTTGAATTCATACGCTAGACTTATGGGCGAAAACTCACGCTTAAATTATTGGCATCTCTTTCTTACAAATGAGTTATGTAAAACAGAGGCAGAGCAATTTTAAGTGGCGCTCAAATATAAATGACTTTTGAGTATTTCAGCCTTTGACTTAGATATCGGGCCAGAATATAATATATCAAGAAATCGTGTTGTGCCAAAAGGCATTACTTAGGCCTAAAACGAATAAAAAACCCATCTCATTTTGCGAGTGTGAAAATAGTTTTCAAGTTACTCGAACCAACCACGCTAGCTTAGAAAAGCATGCTAACAATGAAATGTGCAATGCACTACGCTGGCAATCCAGCACCAATGCGTTTTCTGCCTCAAAACTGGGACATTTCAAGTAGTCCGTAGCTCAGAGGGAACGAAACTAAAGTGAGAATCTCCACGTAATCGATAGCGATCGTTTTCAAATGTATACAGTTTTTTCTGTAGTGAAATGAAATTTTCCTCTTAGTTATGCTGATATCTTTACTGTTGATTGTGTATATTGACCTAGTCGGAGCTTCACAGCGACTTCATAAAACTTTGGTATTGTTTAGTTAAATTCTAATTTTATAATGGTAGTTAGTGGAGATTTTTGGCTACCCGAAGGCCCATTAACTACGCTAAACCATAAATACACGCGAGAGCAATGATTCCGGGTCACTTAAAGAATGTTAAAAATCTCGGAAACTAAAAATGATAGGTTAATGCAATAAATTGTATTTAATAGACAATGTAATACTCCTTAAATGAAGGTATTAAAACTTCTTAGTTATTGTAAAGTTATATCTTAAAAAAATCAAATTTGAAAAAGGGCCACTTTCGAAGATGGAACTACGAAATTACAGCATTTGGTTTTGCTTTTGTTTGTAATCTGTCATTTATGTGGGTATATAAACCATGTTGATAGTGCTCTATATTCATTATTCAAGCTGAAATTATGTCGCTTACGCCTGAAGAATGCACCAGAATACTTACAATGCTGGAAACCGGCCGGAGTCAGCGCGATACAGCCAGGACTGTCGGTGTGTCGCTGTCAACAGTACAAAGAGTTCTCCGACGTTACGAAGAAACTGGTTCTAACCTACGCAGACCAGGAACGGGCAGAACCAGGTGTACCACAGCACGAGAAGACCGATACTTGGTGAACACCATGCTTCGAAATCGCTTTCTCACAGGAACTGAACTCACAAATCAGTTTCGACGCCTCGGAGGAAGTAACCCAAGTGCATGGACAGTAAGACGTCGGCTTGCTGAATCTAACTTAAAACCCCTTAGACCTGCAAACGGCCCTAAACTGGAGCGTGGGCATCGTATTTCAAGACTAAGATATGCCCAGAGCCACGTAAATTGGAGTATTGAAGATTGGTCAAAAGTTATGTTCTCCGACGAATCAAAATTTATGCTCTACAAGCACGATGGAAGACACAGAGTGTATCGAAGACCAGGGGAAAGATTCAAGCAAGCATGCATCGAAGAAAAAGTAGCCTACGGTGGTGGGTCTGTACTTGTGTGGGCCGGAATTTCTTCTGAAAGTCGCACAGAGCTGGTGATCATAGAAAACGGCTCTTTAACTAGCGTAAGATATGTGGAAGAAATCCTCAATGATCATGTTGGTCCATTTATGGTCAATTTAGGTGAGGATGCTATATTTATGCATGACAATGCCCGACCTCATACAGGTAGGATTGTGAATGACTACCTTCAAGAGATGAACATTACTCGTATGGAGTGGCCAGCGCGCAGCCCGGATATCAACCCGATCGAGCATGCTTGGGACGAGCTAGGCAGATGCGTAAAACAACGAAAACCTCCCCCAATCACGCTTCGTGAGCTCAAAATTGCTCTCACAGAGGAATGGGAGAATATTCCCCAAAATCGTATAAGGAACTTGGTGTACAGCATGCCAAACCGCGTAAACGCAGTAATGGAAGCACGAGGAGGCAATACGAAGTATTAAAATTCAAGTCAAATCGTAATAAAGTTCAAAAATTTCATGTTTCCTATTTTTGTTTTAAGGAGAGATCAGCAGTTTTTTTCTTTATGTAATTTTGTGTTAATAAAATGTATGGTGACTCATATTTTTTTACTTTCATTTAAGGAGTATTACATTGTCTATTAAATACAATTTATTGCATTAACCTATCATTTTTAGTTTCCGAGATTTTTAACATTCTTTAAGTGACCCGGAATCATTGCTCTCGAGTGTATTAATCTCCGCTTGGGTTGATGTATCGTGGACGCTGGAAGCGAAAGAACTCCTCGTCAACAATTCATACCCAGTATAGCACCGGCTGGAAAGATTTAATTGTAAAATAGCTGAGTTGGCCTTTTGCTTTCATTTCAATTGCTTTGTTTCAAGAATCTCAGGAATATTGCATTTAGCCAATTTGAATGCGAGCTGGAAGGACCGATTCATTATTAAAACGGATTGCATTCGATTTGTTGAGTCAAGCAGGCATTATTGCCAGAATCAATACTTTTTTGAGCTGGTTGTTAATTAACTTGTGCGGCAAAGACACTTAAATTATTAATTTAGAGATGGAAGCTAACTTATGTAGCAATGTCTAATGAGACACCAATGGTTATTCTATTCTGTCCTAGTCCAGTCAAGTTAGTCAAAATTAGGAAAGAATCTCGGAATTTGAGATACCAAGCTATAAACTCGCAAAATCTTGTATCTTGACATCCTAAAAGTTGTCTCAAAACCTACGTATGGTAGGGTGTTCGCGTCCATTAAAAGCTCAAGGTCAAAGTTCACAAAAATCGACCTTTACAAATACACACATCAACATCGTCATATTTCAGATTTTCTCAATTTACTCAAAATATGTTATAAATAACGTGCAACATGTACACACATCAACATCGTCTAGGGATATTTCAGATTTTCTCAATTTTCTCAAAATTTGTTGTAAATAACATGCAACATGTATATATTTTTAAAAAGACCGTTTACTAGACTACACCTTCGAATACAATAGAAATATTTTTAATGTGTAAATAAAATTTTATTTAATAAAAAAACGAAATATGTTTTTTTTTTTAAAATTAATAAAATGTGTTTTTTTGAAAAAAAAATGCAAAATTATGCGAAATTTCCAGTTTTTTGCAATTATACGAAAAATCAGTAGTCAGTAAAACCACCCATGACGTCTACAACGGTCCTACAACGGGTTTTCATGCTTTGAATCAAGTTATCAAAGTCTTGCTGCGGGATATTGTCCCAGGTCCTGCTAAGATGCAAAAAAAGTTGCTCTTCAGTCACAATGTTTGCAGGAAAATGGTTCATAGCCCTTCTTTGGAGCATGTCCCATGCATGCTCTATGGGGTTTAGGTCTGGCGATTGCGCAGGCCAGTTTAAGACCGACACGGCGTGGTCCTGCAGCCAGCTGGTCACCACTCGCGTTGTGTGCGGACGGGCATTGTCGTGCATGAGCGTGAATTCTTGGCCCATTTGTAGTCAATAGGGGTAGACTATTGGTACTAGCACCTGGTTACGGTATTTTTCAGCGGTCATGGTGTTTCTGATCCAAACGAGATCTGTTCTTCCACCAACACGTATTCCCGCCCAAACCATAACTGTCCCACCGCGGTATGGATGGACGTCCTGAGAGCGTTTCAGACGGCTCTCACGACCAGGAACTCGCCATACACGTATTCTTCTTGAATCGGGATGGAAACCGAATCGGGACTCATCGGTAAACAGCACCGCAGACCACTGGTTCTCTTCCCAGAGCAAATGTTCACGAGCCCACTCTAATCTTCGTCTACGATTTCGAGTACGAGTGCTGGAGTACGAAGCGGTCTGCGAGCATGAAGGTTGGCTTCATGCAGTCTTCTCCTCACAGTTTGGTCACTCACCAGCAACTGGAGCTCTGACTGGAGCATTTGAACCAACTGCATTGCCGTAACATTTGGTTGTCTTCTCGCGGAAACTTGCAAATACCGGTCTTGTCGCTGGGTGGTTAAGCGCTTCCCGCCTGGGTGTCTTTCAGCCACTTCACCGGCAGCACGATAACGTGACCATAACCTTGAGATCACGTTTTATTTTGTTCCAATCTCCTCAGCAACACTCAGCTGAGTAGCCCCAGCTTGGAGCATGCAACATTTCATCTCTAGTTAAATGGCGCCGCCGCATGATGCATTTAGTAGTATAAAATCGAAACTAATTGATAACGTGTTTTAAAACTTCAATTTGTCACAAAAAATTACCAAAAACTATGGAAGATAAATTGTAACTTTCGACCTTCGCTATATGAATGCCGCGCAAATCTTTTATTATTTATTCATTATTTCAAACTCAAATTTGGAATTATTCAAAAAGGCCTATAAAATAAGGTTTCATCAAAAGATTTTAAAACTGGCTAGTATTTTTAGAGTTCAAGAACTTTATACAAAATATCCCTAGACGGCCTTGATGTGTGTATCTCGTTTCCTATGGGTTTTTGGCTACTTATATGTGAGGCCAATATTGTAGAAGATTAACTTCCCTACAACTTTTGTTTCAATAAAATTTTTATACGTTGAATCGTTTTCGAGATAAAGGGCGGAGAGCGCGTTTTATAATTTTTACTACAACTCAAAAACTATTTAAGCTAGAATAAAAATAAAAACGGTTTTGGAATGTCTAAACAAAGCCCTATTCTATGACATCCAATTTGATATTTTTGTATGACTTTTTTTATTAAATTTCATAACAGAACTAGTAAAATTTTACTACGAAAACGAATATCTGTAGCTATAGATGTACACAAATTAGTAACTTATCACCTAACTACTATTACCTAAGGTACTATTATATTTTTTTCCGTCTAAGGGTCCGTTCACACAGACCGGCTCGGAGAGCATCGGCGGCGGCGGCGCGCATTTTTCTTTTCACACAGACGTATACGCTTGGAGTTGGTCGGAGCGGAGCCGGCAACTATTTCACATAGACCGGCTGGAAGCGATCTGAAAGCGGATGCGCTCGGAAACGGTTGCGCGAACGAGAAAAAGTATGCGATCGGAGCCGGTCCGCTTCTCTTATTATTTCACACCAAGCGCGTGCAAAAATAAACCTTACTACAAATATTAAAAACTCTGTTTTCAACGTGATAAGAATCTGCTCTCCTCTCCGAGCCGGTCTGTGTGAACGGACCCTAATACCTACCTATGGTTACTAGTATAGTACTATATAATCTGTGCTATGGGACAACTAAGATGACTTTTCACTGAGAGGATCCATTATCTCCGAGCCCACTCTCAATACCTCAGTGATCAATAATGTACCAAAGTAACCTTTTACCTACTAACGTAATGTCTTTGAAGGTTTTACATGTAAGAAAATACCTATGTAGTAGGAATACGCTTTAGAATTTTTCTCCGTGATTTAACATTTATGTTTTTATTGTTATGTTTTATGTATATAGGGTTCTTTTAGTTATTATGTTCATTAATGCTTTAGATAAGGTTATATGATCGGCGATGCATCTCAATACATGCCTGAGAAGTAACTAGTGACATTGGTATACAAACTTGGTTTTATAGAACGTAGTAAAGGTTTGGGGAACGCTCAAAGCTTTTTTAAAAACTAAACTTTGTTTCATGAAAAAATTAATTCAATGAAATTGCTTACACTAAAGTGAGACGTCCGAGACGAAGTTTAGTCTCGGAACGAATAACTGAAACAATCTTACCAACTAAGAGCCACAAGGCACAGATCGCGTGGGCGGTTGAGATAAGCAACTCGGCGACAGGATGCAGGTACAATACTGCAAGCTTGCACTTAGGCATTGGGTGTTGTTATGGCGAATGCACTGGCCGGTTGAATAACTACGTCGTAAAAAAAATACTAGATTACCGAACCATTGTTTATCATTATCACAGAGTGAAGTTTTTTTTTCCGACCGCAAAAAATACAGTTTGTGTCTAAACCAACACGCTTACTTAGGTACCTACTTACCTATTTTAGGTACCTACTGTAAATACGAAGCCATGTCCAGACGCTAATTATTCGTCTTTACTTTTAAAAAACCTAGAAGAAGACGCAACCTGAGATGTGGGCTAAAATTCACGCTAAGTTAGGCTAAGGCAAGGTGTTTGCCGAGCACTATTAAGAGGGTACAAGCCATTAGTTAATGGACGCGGGTTAATGGTGGCAAAGAGCACTTTGTATGGCGTCTCGTGCTTCGCAAATGAGATACCTTTCACAACATTATAAATGGTGAAAACCAGCCAAAGAAACAAATAAAAATCAGAAAATAAGCCCCAACAAATTAATCAATTGAATTTATTCGCTTCAGCGCCCGCCGCCCATGTCAGAAAGATACTGGAAGACTGAAAAGTCTTATGCCAAGTTCCTTCTACTTCCTACCGATAATTCTAATCAAAACAAATAAAATCTAGACAGCTTTTTTAGGGTACCTACCTACACCTACTTAAAAGTAATGACGATATCCTTTATGAGAGACCGCAAACTTAACAAAACACCTACTAATAATAATATCAAAATATTTCAAGAACTCATACGAACTTTAATAAACGTCACTAAATTGAACAACAATCCTACGTGTAATTAAATTCAAATCCAGGCGTGTATGAAACACTTTGAAACTATTCAAATGAACCTCTAAATGATTCCGTCCGTTTGCATTAATAATGTATGAGACGAGTACAATTTCTATTACTAGTATGATAAATCAAGGAAATGGATGGTGAATCTATTTACGACTACGTTCCTTTGTGGATTTTTCATATTTATTATGTCAGTTTCTCCGCTTTCTATATTTTTTGTTATAATAATGAACACTTTGGTCTAAAACGATTCTCAGAATGTAAAAATAAAGATGTGCCTTCTTCAATATTTTTATGATCAATTTAATCATTAGACAACAAAACGTGATTGAACAGGAAAATGAAAGCTAGAAATACCTCTCAAAAAAGTTACACTGATAATTTTACAAGCGTCTTCAGTAGTATGTATTTTAAGGTAGAGTAATAATAAACAGAATTTATAGCGACTCTATTTTCGAAAACTTTAGGCACATATCACAAAACCTACGTGCACACAACCTTACCTGTATTAATTTTATGAACCTATAACAACCTTCCATCTCTAAAGTCTTTTAAAAATATATATCACACAGTAATCCTTTTTATTCTATTTAGTAGATATTTTAGTATTTCTAACGAAACGGGCTCTTTAGGTATTTTTGAAATATTGGGTAAAGTCGATAAACAACGATTTTTTATGGTTCTTACTAAATAAAAAAGGCCTTTTATTTTAGAAGTAGAACAAACTTTTCAAACACATTTGTGTGGTATTTTTTGAATAAAAAGAATTGATCATTTTCAAATCGACGCTTGCACGAAGTTTACAACACACGACTGTTTTTAAAAATACATTAAATACTCGTAATACCCGACTTGCATTTAACTATTTTGAGGTTGAACCTTGTTTCAATCAAATTACCCAACCTACATCGCCCACCCTGATTTAGCCGGCCGTGTGAGTACTTAATTAAATAGCCGAGCTGTCCTAATCACCACAAACGTTCCATGCAAAACGGTAAGCATGGCATTCGTAATTGGAATAAAACATTAAAAATGGTAAATATTTTTGGAGGTACTATGTATACAAACGTAATAAAGAGAAAATAAACAAAGCCTGGGTGGGATTGGTAGGCGAAGCTGAGAAAATAGAAATAATTGGATGGCTGGCTATCGAAAAGAACTTGATTGGGCTTAAAAGCTTTATCACGGCTCATGCTTACCATGATAGACAAGAGTCATCGACCTAATGCACTGTAGTTCTGAAAGAAATGTTATGATTGTGTAAAACAACAAAGATCTTTCTTGAGAATATTTAAATTTAAGTATTTTATCCGTGCTGTTGGTCGTGGGTTCGATCCCCACCGAGAACAAACATTTCTGTGGCAAACATAAATGTTTGTTCTGTGTCTGGGTGTTACTATGTATTATAAGTATGTATTTACAAAAAAAAATGTATATAAGTATTATATCAGCAATCTAGTTCCCATAGTACAAGCTCTGCTGAGTTTGGGACTAGAGGGTGTTGTGTGTAATGTCCAAATAGAAAAAAAAAAAAAAATTAGTCAGACACAGGTCAATGTTTAGTTAAAATAATCAAACTACAGTATATTATTACAAAAAAAATACGATACCCAAAAAACCAACCCAGTCAACATAGAGCTGTAAAATGAGGTAAAAATTATATGGGACACACGGAAAGTAACGCCAGGGGAAAAGTAAAAAAATAAATTCTGGTTCTGTTCAGGCAGGGGTGAATAATAATGGAGGCGTGCGCAATGTTCTGCTCAGCCATCCCTTTTCATTTAGGAGATTATTACAACCGTAGGCTCATTACTTTAATAAGAGCAAATGTCAAATAGAAGGGAGAGAAAGATCACGTTAATATTTTAACTTCCCGACCGTATGTACCGATTTTTTTTTGCATTGTTTATTAGTTTATTTTACTTTTTTATTCAGAGGAAGCGTGGTTATCTTCTCAGATTTCCAGCAAGGAAGATCTTCTAATAACAGCTGTTTTGAGTAATGTGTTGTTAATAAAAGCAAGAAAAATGACATGGCATTTGATAAATTGAATTTATCTTGGTAATCTGAGTTGATAAAACAGAAAAAAATCTTTTAACTATGAGAATATTTACCACGATGATACACCACAAGTAAACCCATAAGTGAATGCACTAAATAGATGGGTAAAAAAATTGTTACTTAGATTGGTATTTACCTTATTTTTGAAGAAAACCATAGCAGCCCTGCAATGAATATTATGTAGGTACCTACGTACACATCTACCTAAATATAGAAAAGTTGAGTTTGGTTTACAAGAACATTGTTTCCCCAATAGGATACGGAGTAAAATAGTAGATTATTATAAAAGGGGATAAAGCAGTGTCTTCTGTCGCGGGTGACGATTTAAATCGCGAGCGTAACGAAGGACTCGAAGTTTATTCCCGAGCGTAGCGAGGGTGTCAAAAACTTAAATCACGAGGGATTTAAGACGAGTCCTGAGAGTAGCGAGGGATTTAAGTTCACCCAAGACTAAGACAGCTTTATCACCGAGGAAAATACTCTACTTTTCGTACCATTTGCGAAAAAATTAACACAATAATAATATGAGATAGCATTTTAGAACATTACCTTATTTATAAAAATAAATTAAAATAAACTTAACGTTTATGTATTTGAAGAAAACAAAAACGCGGCATTTTCCTAGACTAATATTTTTTTGTCGGAAAAGCAAAGGCATCAAGTTCATACGGCCTGCATAATAAATGCGTATTCCTTTTTCAAAAAGATGTATAATGCTTTGTATACAAACTTAATGGTGTAAACACAGATGTAGTTCAGTATAAATTGTATTCCAAATTTAAATCACTTTCTCCCCCTAGAGGATGAAAGAAATCCAGTACAATTTTCTCTCCCTGTTTTTAACAGATTAAAAATGACTATTGTTATGTTCGCTTTTTGTGGCATAGAATATCACTTTTTTGAGCAAGTGGTACGAAAATTAATATATTAGGTATTTTATCTACGATCATACCACGTTGTAACCCTACATTATATAACTTACACCTGTTTCTAAATTTATCGAATCGATAACGTCTCCTTATCAATACAATATCGATAGGATAATCGGTTAATCTTGATATATGGTACAGCCTGCTTCCAACCTCCCATCGGCAAAGGATTATCGTCCAAAATTTATGTAGTCATAAATTACAATACACAATATTTTGGGGGAGCCTGGAACAGACCTGAAGAGTTTTTGAAGGTTGGAATGACAACTACTTTCAACTACCTTTCTATTTGCACTCGCTTTAAATTAATCTTTTTATGTAGGTACACACATTGAAAAATAAATTTTTGATTTATTTTTATAATTTCGCCCGCTAGACCTATTGGTCATATTACGAAGCCATCAACGATATATTATTATTATTTTATTGAATCAACAACTTTCGAAGCAAGGTCTCAACGAACAACGAAAAGGACAATGATCCAATGAGCGGACTGGTGAAAGTACTTAGAAGGAATTTCTATTTCAGCTCAGCGTACATAGGTACCTAAAGAGTGAGCGAAGAGTTTCACCCTGGTTTCAACTGAACTAGATAGAATTACAGATCTGCTAATTAAGATGCACCCACAGTTCATCAAAGCACACTCGCAGACGGTTCAATAACACCGAATCCAGCCAATTTCAAAGATTACTTGTGTGCAACTGATTGGAGCGAGGTACGTTATTACTCGTAGTTAGAGACTACGTTGTTTATGTATTTTCCTCAAAATAAAATAAAAATAAGATTGGTTTAATACCAAAATGCGTTTAGCCATTGATCAAAATGTTCACGACTGGATTATGCCAAGAAATAACAAGAAAGGTAATAAAATAGTACAAAACATTGAGAACTACCAAGGCATGTAATCAAAAGATGACTGTGGATTTGAAATGTCAGCTACTATTCAATACACGTCCGCAATCTTTTGCGATGGAGGACCACGGAGACTGAATCCGAATACCGTATTGAATGTGAAATAGATTCCAGAAATAGACGAAACTTATAAGAAGCCACTTAAATACTAGCTATGTAAAAGTACCGAATATAGATAAGTACTAGCGAATCTAAGGGAGACTAGCTAAAGCTCCCCCCTCCAAAGCTTATAGATGTCAAAGTAATTCGATCTGATGTGCTGATACGCATACCCGTTATAAAATAAATTCATATGAATCGCAAGAAATCGCAGTGATGTTATTTTTGCGAGCTAGGTAAGTAAGTTAAGTATCCAAGATACTAAGTACTTAAAAGTTCTGCGTGAATAATGTCTTCCGGATAAAAGCGTGCGATCAAAGGAAAATGTCAAGTTGAAATCGATGCCGGATACTAAGGTTTGTACTCTATGTACCCAGGCCGTGTAACCGAAACTCTCCTGAAGCTCGTTAGGGGTGATGGATGGCTTTCAGTGAAATGGCGCGAGAATCATACCCAATGTCACGAAACAAATTGGACAATATCTCCAACTGGATCTCGTATCCTATCACTATTAAGTTTCGTGCCTCATTTACCACGGACCAGAATTTATTTTCATGATAAACGAAAATAAAGTCACAAACCTAGTAAAAATGTTTATTCAGCATCTGGAAGACATTTTCATATTTATTTTCAGCCAGGATTCTTTCATGAGAAGAAAAATAAAGGAAGTTCATAAGTACTTTAGTTTATTTCGTTAGAAAAAGACGTGATGAAAATAAAATCCGTCGTCTGAAATCGTGGTTCAATGGTCATAACCCAACCCTACTCGTACGTCTGAAGATGATACTTCCGAAGGGAGTGAAGCCGAGTGTGAGTGACAAAGAGAAAGGAATTAGCCATTATTAGCTTAAGAAGTACCATGCGTGCCTCATCCCAACCCATTTTAATTAGGTCGGATTATTTTGTACGCGCTCCGTAAAACTGAGTCACTCGCTGAAAACATCCATGTATTTTGTTCACTACTAACTAACATGTAATTACTTACTTCTCCAAACTTCTAGTCTAAGGAATAATTGGCTGATAAAATCAATAACATCGCCAGGTATAAGTACGAATACTGATATAGGTACCTAATATCTAATGATTCACGCTATAGGAATAACTCTGCAACAATCTCCAAAAACACTCCCTGGCCATAACCTTCAAAATGTTTAGCAATGCGCTTAATTTACTCTACATCTTTTTTTAGAAACCATTCCAAATCTTTGCTTCACAATAAAAAAAATTGTGCGTGGAGTCCCTCCGCGTGGAAGAAATTATACTTCGAGTGCCACGCATTCACTCTCGCTCTGTGTTTAATGTGAAATTAATTTAGTATTCATTTTTATGTACTTAACCAATATGCAGTACTTATTTAGTTAGGAAAGGTTCTATGCTCATGTTTTCTAAATCAGAACTAGATGGCGCTGCTAAGTTTGTTCGGATCCTAGAACGCGCGAAGTGTTTTGCGTTTTGTGGGGGTTTCCGTATCTGATCACTCTGTCTCTTTCTATTCCATTATCCTTACTAATATTATAAATGCGAAAGTAACTCTGTCTGTCTGTCTCGCTTTCCCGCCAAAACTACTGAACCGATTTGAATGAAATTTGGTACACAGATAGTCTAGAGCCTGAGAAAAGACATACTTTTTAATGCGAAAAAAGGGTTGTAAGGGGGTTGAAAAGGGGGGATGAAAAGTTGTATGGAAGTAATTTAAAATGCTACCCAAAAGACACTTTTCCACGCTGACGAAGTCGCGGGCACACCTAGTATTCATTATATTTAGCGTTAAACGTTTAACACGTTTAATTTTTGGAAGTCGCATTAGAAGTAGGTATAACTTCAAAAAGTATACACATTCAATACCATTCACTCGATCTACTCGAACTTCCATTTAGGAATTAAAAACGCTTACCGCTCTATCTCATTTTGTGCAGCGAGAATAGGATTAAACGTTCCATTTCGTAGAGATCTCATCAAAGGGATTATGTTACTAAAGTGGGTATGATTGCATTCATACGGGTATCAATGTGGTTTACCGTTTAGATCTGCAATAATCTGCAGTGTAATTTAAACAACTAATTTGGTAGATACCTAAATATTGAATTGTGGTATAAAGATTTGTGACTGTCGTAAAAAAATATTTGAGTCGTCAAACGCTGAAACATTTTTATAGCTTGAAAGCTCTGTGCAAGATTTTGAGTCCTTTCACTGATGTTATCAGAAATCTGTCAGAGTAATAGATATTTTTAAATGATGATTGCTGAACACAAGTATTTGGTCAATGTATAACATTTTGTAGTAAAAGCTTGCTAAATTACAGTGAAGATAATCATGTTGAATGAACTTCCCGGCTTTAAAAATCGTACCTATGACAATCGTGGAGTACAAAACTTGGCAAATGGCGCGTCATCGGTTAATTGGCGGCAAATGAGCTGCCGCTGAGCACAATGGGTTCCTGCTGACGCGTCCATGGCTATTTACCCCACAAACTGGCGGATAGAATGAGTTCGAAAGTAATGTTGCTTTTAAGTTTTATATAACTTTAAGCTTTAAGGGTGGAAGCCTACAAGAATGCTCCCGGATGACTGTAAATAGAGAGAAGTGGCGAGATATCGTGAGGCGTGCCACAGCCATTGATAAAAGTAATACATAACGACCACGACCGCTCTGCCAAGAGTGTAACGAACAAGAAGAAGATAAATTTAAAAGAGCAACCAACCTGTAAGGTTACTCTCGATCACCACACTATTAGTCAATCGAAATCGCATTGATTTGTATTTAACTCATAATTGATTCATCGATTCTTAAAATGATTTCAGAGCAAAGTAAGAATGTAGAAATGAAATATTTCTGTTTTCATACTTAACACTTGGTAAAGAAAGCTACTTATGCCAAAGAATCAAAGGCATAGGCATAATTTTAGCCAAAAATAAGAATTTCTTAGGTATTTATATAAGTTTATTTTACATTATTTTCATGGACATAATGGACGTCATCTAACATTGTTCAAAACTCGATTAAAATATCATCCAACTCAAGAATATTGGTTCTTGTCAAGCCCGTCGTGATGATGGATGGCATGGTAGCATTCCAATAATGAACGCGGTCTTCCAGTGCCAATGAAGACCTCACAAAGAGAAATACTTACGATGGCAGGACACTGGCATAGAGCATAATGTTGAATTGATGATAATCTAAAATGAAATGTAACCTTATAAGAAGATAGGAAGGTATAGGTACCTACTCGTAGGAGTGAAAAATAAAGTGGTATATTTTTTTTTCCATAGCTATTATTTATCTATCTATCTATCTATCTATCTATCTATCTATATATCTATCTATCTATCTATCTATCTATCTATCTATCTATCTATCTATCTATCTATCTATCTATCTATCTATCTATCTATCTATCTATCTATCTATCTATCTATCTATCTATCTATCTATCTATCTATCTATCTATCTATCTATCTATCTATTTATTTATTTATTTATTTATTGAGGATTGCCACAAAAGATACACAAAATAACAAAAGTTTCATGTTACATAGAGCTTATATCTAGTGTTCTTTCAATTACAGACAACCACAGCATTATTTTATTTATTATTTTTCAGCCGTGATTTTCCCACTGCAGGGCAAAGGCCTCCCCTCCCTCCTTCCACTCTTCGCGATTTAACGCCGTCACAACCACAGCATACACTGATATAAAATTTTTGCAACAACTAGACTAACTACATCACTTAATAATTCAGAAGAAAAAAAAATATAAGTGGATTCACAATAATTAAAATGAAAAGAAAAACATCAAAAATCTATTCAATCACCAAAATGGTTCAATCACCTAAATGGTTTTGGTACTTATATATTGTATACCGACCTAGGTATATATATTGTATTCTACAAAAAAACCTTCATTAGTATTACTCAAAATACAATGCCTAAAAACCGGGATTCCTTAGAAATTATCAGAAACCCAAAGTAAGGAATCCGCGATCTTGCAAGATTCCCAAGATTCCAGAAAACTTGTTTGTTCAACCAGGCAACCCTTTTGCATAATGGACCCTTTTTACTTTTAAAAGCGGAAAACCAATTTTATTATTATTATGTATTTTGAAGAAGATCATTGGCGTGGGACAAAACAACTCGGACTAAAAACAATCAGCGTAAAAGCCAATTAAGTACAAATAATTATAATAAATAAAAAACATGAAAATAACCATTTAGTGTAATCGTTAATGAGACAGCATGATAAATATGCAGTAACAATCATGCTAAATCTCTCTCATGCCGCAAGTACCTACGGTATGTGCATTTCTCGCTTAGCTGCATGTTCCAATTTTAAATTTCAAGTTTAAGGCACGTATTGCCGCTTAACTGGTATCGCAAGCTGAAATCGATGCATTTGCGCTCCTCATCGTTAATTCAGATAGTGGTGTACTTGCGAATACGGCTGCTGATACCCTTCTACTCAGAGGATAAGGTCACGCTGGCGACGACGTAGCTAGGAAAAGAAAAGGGGGTGGCGCTGGTTGACCCAGTTAAGCGTCATCTAAGTAATGAACGAAAATCTTTTATAAACTCTCCTTAAATTCTTTCATGAGAATCTTTCATAATTCATAATTCATAATTCATTTATTGCCAATATGGGTGGATAGGGGATGTCAGGGTTTTACATTGGTTACTACCATATTCTACTAAATAGCATGCAATATTTTTAAAGTCCTACCTAACTAATCAATAAATCCAATAATGTCAAAGCTAAAGTTCAAATCAAAAAGGATACATTAATAAAATAATAAGTCAATAAAAATTAGGAGTATGTCAAAGAAAATAAAGTAACTAATCATTCTAAATTGTCATTGAGGTACTCATTCACGCTATAATATGCTTTGCTGGTTTGTTTGAATTACCTCTTTGATGTTTTAGCTTAAAGCTCATAAAATTAATATAAAAAACCTAAAGCCGCTTTATAAGTAGGTACACAAACACAATGAAGAGTGAAATCGAATTTTTCCTCTTGAATAAAAGCAAGGAAGGTATCCTTGCTACGTCCACGTTCACGGCCTTAAAATTACTCGTACCTTTGTTGTATCGACCTCCGTTTCGAGCAAGGTGAAGCACCTCGGAACTCGGAAATAATAGCAATACACACGCAACGTCCACATTTTGGGGTATTACATTTACTTATCTCTAACAAATGAGGAAACCGTTATGGACCGATTGATGCAATAACAATAGTCTACTATTAGGTAAACCACGTAACATTATGGTTTGCCTAGTAAAATTTTTGCATGGTAGGTACGCGTGTAGTATTCCAAACCCTAGTAAAAATGTATGCAAATATAAAATGTTTACGAAATCCCTAAATTTCCAAACTTTTCCACTTATTATTCCTGTACAATATTCTATTTATGTTTTGGTATTGACTCTGTACTGTAGCAAGTTTGAAGTATGAGAATAAAAATGATGGAGAAGCCACCAGGAACCAGAAGAAGGAGTTTGAGAGCATTGCAACAAACATCCATATCCATACATTCTCATAAAAGCGAAAGTTTGTAAGAATGTATGGGATGTGTAACTCTTTCATGCAAAAACTACTGGTCCGATTTGAATGCAGCTTGGAATACATATTTTCTATGACCTGGATTAACACACAGATTTTATGCCTGAAAAATCAACGAGATCCAACGGGACGTGAACGAAGTCGCGGGCGGAAGCTAGTTTTGTTATAAATTACATAGCGACACGTGTTGGGAACATGCAGTACTTATAAAAACTTTTGGTAGTTAGATACTCATATTAGTTATCAAGACGAGTAGTCAATCAGAGCGACTTCAAAAACGAGGACACAGTGCACGTCGATATTTTTGTTTTCATTGCACTAAATCTTTTTTTGATTTTGTAAAAACAATCACTACATAGTATAAAGCAAAGTCGCTTCCCGCGTCTGTCCTAATGTCTGTATGTATGTATGCTTATAGATCTTTAAAACTACACAACGGATTTTGATGCAGTTTTTTTATAGATAAGAGTGATTGAAGAGGAAGATTTATATGTATAATACATCATCATCATCACTGCATTGCACCCATGCGAAGCCGGGGCGGGTCGCTAGTGTTTGATAAAATTATACTAGGCTCGCCAACGGAATGATATGTAAGTAGAATCGTGTCGACACGCTCTCATCAGACTCTTTTAATTAGAGATCTCTGCCCAAAAGCTCTCTAATACGACCTACCGTTACATACATTCCGGAGTAGGCTAGTTTTAATCTACTCTCCTTTGGTAAAATTACATTAACAAGTGACCTTTTAGTGCCGTTAGATGGAACGTTCTTGAATAAGTGATTTCTTATTTGAGAAACTAAATGAGGAATATTTTTATAGGGAAGTTTGAACATCCGAAACTGAATTTGAGCATTCATGAAAACATAATTTTAAAAGGTAGTAAATGAGTTCATATCAGTAATATACGACTACAAGATCTCCAATATAGTAATTCTACGGTGTACCTGAAAAGGCTTATTCCCATCGAGCCCACCGGCCGGCCCTCTGGTGGGCCGGATGGGAAAAAAAATCCCATCGAGCCCACTCTTAAGGTACTACATCGTACAATGATGATTATCACGCAAATACAAAAAACCAGTGCGTGGAGTCCCTCCGCGCGGAAGAAGTTATACTTCGAGTGCCACGTATTCACTCTCGCTCTGTGCTTAATGTGAAATTAATTTAGTTTATATTTTTATGTACTTAACCAATATGCAGTACTTATTTAGTTAGAAATGGTACTATGCTCATGTTGCCTAAATCAGAACTAGACGGCGCTGTTAAGTTTGGTCGGATCCTAGAACGCGCTATCGAAGTGTTTTGCGTTTTGTGATCACTCTCGCTCTGTCTCTTTCTATTCCCCCTCCCCAGGAGCGTTAACCGTTTAACGCGTTTAATTTGTGGAAGTCGCATTAGAAGTGTAACTTCAAAAACCTCCGGGTTCAAGATATAATATGGCAGCATAGTGACGCCAACTTTGTCTAAATTCTTCGTGTAATTAATTCTCATTGTTCCTTCGACAAACAATGCGGCTTGTTCTCGGCCTGAAAACACTGACTTGAATCATAAATTTATTCGTCTATTGTCATAGACGAGCCCTATATCTATGCGTTCATTTATGGCAAAAGAGTTAAAATTTTTGAAATTCATTACTGCATCTTTAAAAAGGTCACGTTTGTGGTTTATATTCTTTTTTACATAGGTATGCAAGAAGTAAAATTAAATTAATTGTTTAATAATAATAAAATAAATAATAATTAATTAATTACCTACATAATAAATAATTAAATTAAAGTAAAATTTTAGGCAGATATCTTTGTTGTTGGTGTCTCATTGAGCGGTTGTGTTTTTTTACTTTATGCTGTAAAATGGCTAAAATGTCTAGGAAAGATATAACAGCTATGTAATGACTAGTTCACGGACACGTTGTAGTATGTAGTCGATTCACAAAAGTACTAATTTTTGTTCTTTACAACAAAGTAACACTCGGCATTTTAACTGCTTATTGGGGGGCTAAAAAGATCATAATATACCTACTGCGTAACAAAATACAAAATAAAAAGCCTCCTCATTTTGATATACTTACCCACTTTCTAACATTTATCAACATTTTAGAACTATTAAAAGTCAGTGCCTTGTGTAATTTACGTCATTAGCCAACTTGAATGCGAGCACAATGGTAACCGCGTACATACGTACACGTACAGTACTGTCGCATTGTCGTCGGTCGTGTAGTCTGGAGCCTTTCTTGGAAATTGTTACTTATTCATCTAACAAAAAAATGTATTCAACGTCTGTTTCCCAGTTCTGCGATTTAGTGAAATATCTGCAATACGTTGGCTATGAAATGTTACTATGCCAGTCGGTGTAATATTTTAGGTACGTGTCTGTTGAGAATTATTGCACCACTGCCATCGGTACCTACTAACGACGGTAAAAACAATTCTTATTTAAAACTAGCTGATACCCGCGACTTCGTACGCGTGCGAAACTTTCCACCAAAATATCTGTCACCAGCATACGATGAACCTCGTGCGTGTCAAGGGCTGCTTTTGGTTTAGAAAGTTCAAGCTGTATCTAAGAATCCACGTCTTTGATTTCAATACAATATAGCTTATGTTTCAATCCGGAAAAAGAGCTTCCGAATGGTATAAGTTTCGTTGAAATTGGTCCAGTAATTAAGGCATGATCCGCGAACAAACAAACAGATAAACAGACAAACAGACAACCCAGATAAACAAACAAACTCGATTTTCAAAATCAGAATCGTTTATTTAGTAGATCTGCATATTTAGTTTATCCATATCTCTAATTTTAGTTCTTGGCTTTTTTTCACTTTTATAATAGTATAGATTTGAAGCACTCGGAAGTAGGGAACTCCTGGCAAAGTATTCCACAACGCTACGGCGGCGTAGCGCTACGCCGCAATTTGCGTAACACAAGCCATCAAGCGAAGTCGAACTTCGGCTCGACTGTCAGTCATTACATTACACCAACTTTCAGACCTCCTGAGTTCAAGTTGGTTGAATCACTCCGGACAGCTGACAGCTGGGTAATGAGTTTGCGAGCTGAAACTAAAACTTCCAACACTTGCTAAGTATTTGTCGATAAAACCACAAGCCTTACAAACAAATAACCAGACAACTATAGCAAACACTTAAGCAATATTGAAAGTTTATTTCAAAAACTGGGAATTTATTTACAACTAGCTGATACCCGCAACTTCGTACGCGTGCCAAACTTTCCACCAAAATATCTGTCAACCAGCATACGATGAACCTCGTGCCGAAGGCGCCTTTTGGTTTAGAGAGGTCAAGCTGTATCTGAGAATCCACGTCTTTCATTTCAATAAAATGTAGCCGATGTTAGAATCCGGAAAAAGGGCTTCTGAATGAGTTTCATTGAAGATCGTCCAGTAGTTTATGCGTGATTCGCGAACAAACAAACAGACAAACTCGATTTTCGTAATCAGAATCGTTTATTTAGTAGATCTGCATATTTCGTTTACCCATATCTTTAATTTAAGTTTTTGGCTTTTTTACAATTTTATAATAGTATAGAAGAAAATCAGACTAATATAAACCTATTTACAATATTTAAAAAGATATAATTAAGTAATTGTTAAGTGTCCGTGAATATTTATTTATTTTAAATGAAGCTACTACATATACCTACTATTCCATGTGGATTTTCTAAATATTTTGAATACTTACTGTTTAGCTGTAAATTTCTCAGTAAATAAAGGCAATATTATACCTATTAATACCTATACTTACTTACCTAAACCCATTTTATTTTTGAAGTTATACTTCTAATGCGACTTCCAACAACGTTGCGTTACGCGGTTGACATAGTCTAATACACTAATTTGCTACAAATGCTACAATCAAATATAGATGGCAGTGTTCAGCAATTCAGCATTTGACCGCCCGTGTTTTTGAAGTTATACGAGTTCCAACAATATAAAGACACGCTACAATCAAAATATAATAGATGGGAGTGTTCATGCAACTTTTTACTTTTTATTTTGAATTGAAAATTTAGTAGGTACTGCATATTGGTTAAGTAAGTACATAAAAATAAATACTAAATTAATTTTACATTAAACACAGAGCGAGAGTGGACTTCTCCCGCGCGTAGGGACTGCACGCACAGGTTTTTTTGTTACAAATAAGTTAGCGTTTTGCTTGGTAAGCCATACTTTGAGGGAAATAAATTGGTTTACCCAACCTTCATATTTTTATATCTATCAAAATAAATTGATACGATGAACGAGATATTTGTTTGCGCATTCGAAACGACTCAAACCGCGATAGCAATAAAATGAATCACGATACAGAACCTTCATATTTCTAAGCATGTGCTTGCCTAAAGTATACAAATATGGAAAGTCAATTTGATTCGTGTATAGGGACAGTAAATGTAACTTAATTTTCGATAGTGAACTCGAAGCCAGCTTTATAGTGATCCCAAATATTCCACTATGAATGGATAAAAGTAGATTTAACCAAAAAATAATTGCAAAGCACAAATTTCAACAATCACAGGTAGAAAGGTATCATTTTTACGACAGCTCTTGCAAATTTTTACTCAAGGGAATCCTTGAATTTCTAAAAATAAACTGAATTAAGCGGAAGGTCCCTAACTTATAATGAAATATTCTGCTGGTGGCGGGTATGATAAAAGTGAAATTTTAATGACATACATATTTAAAAGTTTTCCATCAGCAGCGTCGAGATTCGGACTTGCGGCACGTCAGCTTGAAAATTGAGAATTTTGCAAAAACTCGTCGAAACTGGGATGACCCTCCTCCCAGCATTTGGAAAAAGACTTCCACCACATACCTAAGATGTCGATCACATCCGCACCACATAAATTGCAAACTGCTTCAATATTCGATTGTTTTCTAACTTTCAGTCAGTTTAACCTACATTAAGTAAGTTCGTTGATAGTTTCTAGTAGTTTCTACCGATGAACGAGGCATAGAGACATATTCGGCCTTACCACGTTATCAGATTTATCTTGGATCTAACAAAAACCGCCACAAACCACGTGTGTTTTGGACTTAGTTCACGGTCAATATGTTGTCAGATTTATTGTAACATATAAATCTGACAACTTATTGACAGGGGTTAAGTCCAAAACACACGCGGTTTTTGGCGGTTTTTGCTAAATCCAAGATAAATCTGGAAACATAATTTGGGGGATTGTGTTATTAAAAGAGTTCGTTAAAATCAGTTTTCATCACGTATAATTATTTGTTTATAAATATTTTTTATTATTTAATTTAGGTAAATGTGCACTTATTTTTAACTCAAAATTAACTTTGTTTTACCAATACTGCCTGCTTAAGCTAGCAATATGGTATAGACACAGAATACCTAATGTACCTACTAACTTAACCCAGTCAAGTCAATATAAAAGAACAAAAAGTTCTTTGTTCTGCAGAAAGTACTTGAACGAAAATAAACTGGTAGGTACTTATCTTCAAAAGCAATTAGATATTATTTCTCGTATAATTATTAAATCAGAATCTTAACCTTTTCTGTAAGTACGAGCTAATTCAAACATCAATTTAAATTTCATCAAAGTGTACATCTTATACCAGGAATTTTGAGGAGCACACCAAGCCATGGCGACAATCTCGTTAAATTGCGTGCCGAGGAATAAAGAGAGGCTGTTTTTAATTAACCAATTCGCCTCAACTCAAACACTCAAGAAACCTATACGCGTTCGTTCTCAAGATTATGTAAATTTATCAATTAAATGTGAACAAAATGTCTATAAGTACCTACCTACTTACCTACGCTGTGCGTACAGATAGCATATGCGGCTCACTAAAAGAAACAGTATCGGTTCTGCATACCTACATTAAGCCTTGGTCTCGCGATCGTAAGCGGTGTGCAGCTAAACGCAGAGACCGTGTTTGCTCCTCGCCGCTGACACAGACTGCGACGTAACAAAAGACTATACTAGACGTTTTCCGTACAATTACGAGTATGTGTCCGGCACTGCATGTTGCATACCGCTGCTTTGTGCGTTACAATCGCGAGACCAAAGCTTTACATATCATCTTATCACCTTACTTATCTCATGAAAACGAAGGATTTTATACAACTTGTTAGGTAATTCTTGTTCAACGTGGACGACATAATTCACTTAAAACGCCTGTTAAGTCGTTCTTATTGTGCTGGTGTCAGAATGTGAGACTTATTTCCATGCTATTCATAAAATTAGTATATCAGAAATGCAAATCAACCTCGCTTTACGGACAAACGGTACAAGACTAGCAAAACTTCTCTTCTAAAGTACCTACTATGCTGTCGAAAATTATTTTTGTGTCTGTTAAAACTAGTTTTTCTCTCTTCTCAAAATAAAAATGAATACGTGTATACTGTGCAGAAGGCAGGTGCTTTTTTGAGGACTTCAGCGTTTTAAGTAAGTATATAATTATTTATTAAAAGTACGAACTGTTGAAAAATATTCTTATTCTTGTATTTTTTTATATTCTGCTTATTGAGTTTATCTAAGTACAAGATCTTTTGTTTACTTTTATGGGTATGTCGGTAGTAAAGACCCTTTCAAAGTTATCGCAGAAGGTTCCCTAAATAAAATTGTAGATAAGAACGTGGACCACAGACTAATAGACATTCGAATTTGTTGAAGTCTAATAGCAGATACAAGAAAAACGTTTTAAAATAAGCGTCAAAATAAAAAGGGATGGGTACTCTTATCTCTAGGGTGCGGCATTCGCCGATAGTGAAAATGCTCGTAGTTTCTAGTGGAATAAAATCTACGCTGTATTTGGAAACGTTTATCGGCACTTTCTATTTCTACAATGCAATGGAGTAAACTTTTTTAAATGCCAAACTTACCTAAACTTAAAGTGTTGTTTGTTTTTAGTTACTTCTTTACTTTGAAAGTTGTATGTGCTGGTGTTATGCTAGAAAGTGTATTGTGCTCAACTTTTATGTAAGTGTAAGCATCTGCGAATGTTGTGTTATGTGCATCCGTTCTTGTCTGACCGCTGGTTCTGTGCGTGCGAGCATTTTGCAGCGTAGCAGTTGAAGAGTGTTCTCCCACAGACGGGTCTGCTCCTCTACTACTCCTTGACGAGAGCTGATCGCTCTTTGTTCCTGAAATTATAATAAAATGTTCACTCACTTATATAATAAAATCCATAGCATGTGCAGATGCTATCTTGCTACTATAACTTCAACAAAACGTCAACAAAATTCAGTACAGAATACTCACCTCTTCTAAATTTTTTACGATTTGTTCGACGTCCCCGACTTTCTTTTTCAGAGCCTCCATTTTGGACGGCTTCCTTGGCGACTGCATAGAGTTTTTCATTTCAAACATGACGACTTCTTGTAAACTTTCAGCTTTTGTTATTCTTTGCCGCAAGTTTTTCCATTCATCTTCTTTACTATTCAACTGGTCACTCAACTGTTTTACTTGGTTTTTGAGGGGCTCCATTTGCGAGGTAATATTTATGGAGGTTGCTTCATAAACTCGCTTCTTTTGTTCGTATTGTTGTTGAACCGATTGAAAGTTCTCTTTTACGGGTTTGATTTTGTCGGCGAGAGGTTGGATCTCTTGACGGACTTGGGACAACTTTTGGGCGGTTTGGGCTACCAACTGTGAATAATAAGTAAATTTAAAGAACCCTTCGTTTATGGGGAGTTTCCGAAAAACATTTGCTTGCGTGTTTGTTTTTTGTTGTTTCTTGGGCCCGTATTTTAACCAAGTAATTTGAAATTTGCAATTTTAGTTATAAGCAATAGGAGACTATGTACTAATTTCAGCAGATTGCGAGCAATGGTTCGTATAAATCTAGATAGATACTTTCAGATATTTTTTACGTTTCAATTCAGTATGATAGTGCTAATAGTTTTCCAATATATCGGAAAACAATAAAACCGTCAAAGTTACTTTCCTGTAGTAAAAAAATACCTGAGATAAATCATGCAGTGATTTCTTGGCCAAATCCGCTGTTTTGTCGGCTTCTTTTTCCAAAGCATCTTCGTCCTCAATTTTCATTTTCTTGTGATTGACCAGAGCCATTTCTACCGTAGGATCCGAAGTGCTTATTATTTGAATTGTTCTTGCAAGTATTCCGGCTTCAACCTAAAATAATCCCCACGATGAAAAAATTAAGGTGCCAAAACCGTGAGAAAAGTCTACTTTTTTTGATAAAAATGTTCCTGAAAACAACGTATCATAATATGAATAGAACATGTTAGCTTTCATATTTTTTTTGTAAAATCCAGTCATTATGCAAATGAAAGCTCACCTTGAATGTTGAGAGATTAGCTCTTTGCCTTTTGTACACGGTGCTTTTTGTCCGTAAGGAATTAACGTACTTCTTCAATTCTTCACCCCTCAGCACTGTGTCTCCGAGGAGCTGTCTAACCTGATAAGTAAACAATACTTTTGTGAAAATGAGAACGAATATTGTGTTAGATTCCCACTTCAGTATAAAATAAAATTACCACGATAAAAGTTTTGCGTTTCTCTTGACAGTAGATTCATTTTTCCACGGAACAATGTTCAAACTATAACACTCTATCATTAATCGTGAAGCGGAGAGCTGGAGAGACATGTCATTTAATTAAAGTGTACTAAAATACTCGTTACATTATATCAGATAAAAGCATTCATCTGGACATAAATCTCACAGGAACTGCGCGTTATCTGGAGTTAAATCTGGCGCTCTCCGACATAATGACCGATTTATTTCAAACGAGAAAAATGTTTTATCTGATCTTCATGACAACGTGCCGGCAAGTCGGCAAGAGACATCGATTTTGGTTCCATAAATGCTGACCATCAGAGGCGTTTTCAAAGCAAGAAAGTTATTCTCCTAATGAACGGCACTGAACCATAGCATTTAGAGGTTTTAAAAGGCTATGTATTTTGCTAGTGACCCGTAATGTGCTTTGAATTATTTCGGCGTCATGATTGGATTCTAAATGGTTTTATGAGAATTTAAATTACGCTATAAGTACGACTTTTTTTAACCTTTTGAAAATGAGAAAGCGTAAACATTTGAGTACCTTTTTATGAATTAATCACATAGTAACGGTTAGATAAAGCTCGGAAAATATAGTAATTTTCTTTTGGAATAGAAATTATATCGTTTAATCACTGGTGGTCTTTGACCATGCTCGTTTCTGAATACAGTTCCTTCAGATAAAACTATCTTTCAGATTAGAACTGGATCAGTAAAATGAGTCTAAATTTAATGATTTTATAGCTCTGTTCACTTCGGTAGAAAAGTCAGACATTCAAAGTACTAATATCTACCCTCGACACCCATTTTGTCTTCTCAGCTCTTAAGTATGCTCCTAAGCACTAGTTTGCGAAGCTATTTACATTTTTAATACTGGTGTAAACACAACTGTTACTATATGATCCTTATAAGAGGGATCTCTCCTAGTTTTTCTCTGATAACCTATCATGGAGCGAGATAATGAAATACTTGGCGAACAAAAAACAACTTCAAGTGTGTCGTATAATTGTAACATCGCTTTCTGTCATGAAAATGTAGAGCAAAACTTAGGCGTAAGAAACAAACTCTTTTACTAGAAAAAAATTCGTTCATTGCCCTCGGTTTGTTCTACATTCTAAAATTCTATTTCTATAATTTACCTGTGACTGCAAATCTGCTAGCGTAGCTTCATGGTCCTTCAATGCAGCAGCTAAATCGTGGACCCTGGCCGCGCTGGATTCTTTGTTTCGCCTGATGACAGTTGCTTGCTGACGGAACGGAGCCAGCTTATCCTCTTGAGGACCAGCCGTGGCCAGCTTACGTTGGACCAGCTGCTCCATTTCTCCATTTACCAATGCAATCTATAAACCAATTGCTGTGTGTACAAATCAAGTAAGCCGAACCGGTATGTTTGTATGCTCACGAATGTTTTGCAGATCGTGTTTTTTTTTTCTAAAAAACCTGAAATGGTATGTAAATTGTGTCAGCAGGGATTAGGTCATTTTAATTCCATATTTTGTTGGGCTTAGTCTTGAGTTTCATGCAGAGTAGAAGCCAATTATTACATCTCTTGGAAATTTGTTCGATAGTCTGGTAAAAGCAATTTTATAAATAGGAAAGTCGCCAGTGTACGCGCCTACCTACATAAATGCCAGTTTGAGACAGCGGTGGTTCAAATTACTTTGTCCTGACGCTTTTACCTTATCTTGTACGGAAAGTAGGTCGGCTCGAGTAGGATGCTGTTCCGTGGCTATCATCTGCATAATATTCAATTCTTTTTGTAGATGGAAACTTTCTTGTGGCAGTTTCTCCTTGACAAGGTAACTGTTCAACTTGAAGGAAAAATATGGTGAGTGGATACTTTTAAAGTCGGTGTAACAAGTAAAGTGGTAAAGTTAAATTGTTTCCAACCTGAATTTCTTCTTGCAAGTGTTTTATAACGTCGGTCGTGTTTTTAGGAGCTGCGCTTTGGCCGTGAATCACGTTTAAGTATCTTTTTAACTGATCCGATGCTAGCTTTAACTGTGTCTGTTGAGTTTCATACTAAAATAAAAGAGAACAATAAGTACAAACTTTCGAATACAATCTAGAATTAGACAATTAGTTCGTTGTAGTTTGAAAACTCATTTACCTGATTTTCTAGTTCTTTGGCCTTTTCCTGTTGAAGCCGCAGCGATTTACTGACACTTAAAAGTTCTTCTTTGTTACTTACGTCTACAAGATTAACTTGAACGTTTTCTAATCTTTTGATCACTGAAACCCAAGTCACGTCGGCCGAATAATTAACCTTATCAAGGAAGAGCGCATTCAAAGTTGTCTCAAGGTTAATTTTACGAGTGTTTAAATTCAGATGTCAAAACTCCGCAATAATTACTGAAGTTGGGAAGAATTTACCATAGACAAACGCTTTGTTAATGAGTGTTGTTTGGAGAGTCGTTATGCCTAAATACTTACCGATGTCTCTCTCGACCGCCATCTCCTTGATGTCATTTATAATTTCAGACGCGTTTTCCTTTTGGAGCAATCTCGTCCTTTTATGTACGTCCTTGAACTCGTCTATCAAGTTTTGATATAAATCGAGGAGGTCTTGGATCGTGCTGTTTCGAGCTACATCAGTTGGTATATCTGGTAGTTTTAAATACCTACAAAAATAACAGTTACTACTTTGTTCATATTATACCAACCTTTGCACGAACTTGGAAACATGTGTCACAAAACAAAATAAACGTAACGGTCCGGGTCTTGAGCACAAGTCGTAAAATCTTTTGTCCGTACACAGTTGCTGTTTAAATCTTATTTTTCTGTTTCTAAGTGTTAGTTTTTCCTTTTTCCAAGAAAGTATTATTTCCTGACAGAATGCCATTGTGTAATAAAGGAACTGTTTTAAAACATTGATACCTTCCTAATACTTGTCTTGATATCGTAATACTAGAAAAATCTAACTCTATTTTATGAAACGCCCGTAAAACTTGTAGGTAAACAAATAAATAACGGTGCTTACATTATATCCAAACCTTTGGTTACATTGAAGCCTTTAATCTTCTGATAACAAAAACCGGCTAAAGAATAACGACATGGGATTCTCTTACCCCTTGTCAAATGGATTAAGGGTATCTTCGAACCCCTATCATGGTTTGCTTCCTATCAGCAGCTTACTAAGTAGATATTCATTTATGACCTCAACGTTTGTGCATTCAAGCGGTAAAAGAACAAATTGTGAAGAAACTTAGTTATTATTCAAGCAGCAGCGCAGCGATAGACTTTAAAACTACCACGTACAAACTAGGTATTGCAAAACGAAGGCATGTATTAAATAATGTTTGACCGTGACCCTGACTACCTCCTTAGCATACATAACGTGTCTAGTATTGATTTGTGTGAAAAAATTAGAGGCTGATACGTCAAGGGTATATCGTAGCGAATGCTACGTCCATCGTAGCTTGTAGCCTATCCTATATTAGCATAGCGTTTAGCTCGTGCTACGTTAAGCGTGTAGCACGTAGCGCATGCTACGTCCAGCGTAGCTCGTAGACTACATTCTGCGTAGCGCTTAGCTCGTGCTACGTCAAATGTGTAGCGCGTCGTGTGTGTAGATCGTAGACAGTCCTAAATTAGGCGTAGCGCGTAGCTCATACTACGACATGCGTAGTTTGTAGCCTTTGCTACGCCGCCGGCATTGATAGCTGCGCTGCTGTGTGAAAATAATAATAGTTATCTTACTTGGCAAGATACGCCGTATTCTTGACCTGATCCTTGTTAGTCAGAAGCCAGTGCAACACATGGTGGATAGTTCTAGCGTCTCCAGCCAGCAGCTGCGATCTAAATCGAGTGGGTTCGACTCCCGGCGGTGGACGGTACTTCACGCTGCCTAGCATTTCGAGCAGGCGTAACGATACAGTTTCTGTGTCGTCTTCGTTTATGTCCAGCTTTAAAAGAATAAGATTATGTATAGTTTAGTAGGTAAGGTAGTTACAACATTGTATGCTAGTATTTGAGTTGCGTAGATATCTAATACCTTTAAACGAGCAATTCCATATACCTATATAATCTGAATCTAATCTGAATCTCAAATGGCTCCAACGATTTTCATGAAATTTAGTATACAGGGGGTTTCGAGGGCGATAAATCGATCTAGCTAGGACTCATTTTCAGAAAATGTCGTTTTATTCGTGTTTTCAAGTAAACACTTAAATAGAAAAATTGTTTCTTCCCGACAGCTATTGGCGAATAATAATACTATTTTTTGAAGTTATACTTCTAATCGTTAATAGATGGCAGTGTTCAGCATTTGATAGATGTCACTGCTGAAATTACTTGAAATCAAGATGAGCATAGAACCTTTTCTAACTAAATAAGTACGGAGTCCAGTGCTGTACATACCGAAGGCCTAATAGGGTCCAAGAAGTAACGGTTACGCCTACTTTTCACAATGTAGATTGGGACCGTCCTAGACCTACCTTGAGATAACTGTTCGAGAATCTGTGTTATTTGAAGAAAAGGTAGGGACAGGCTCAGAATATTGAAACCGGGACAGGTAGGTAATTTAAATTCTTACCTTTTCACCAGCCTCGAAATTGGCGAGCAGTTCAACCAACAACTGTAACAGTTGCTTCTCATTTAGTGCGTCGAACTTTATCAGGTCGAAATTCCTGCCCAAAGTAGCGTTCAGGTCCTTGATAATATACTTCATTTGCTCCGTCATTTTGGTGAAATACAAGAGCGATTCAAGAACGCAAAAAAAAATTACTGTATTTTGGAATGCGACAATGATGGTGTCACATTTGTTTGTTGTCATAAAATCATACTAGTTGCCATAGCAACTTACCTACCATCACGTCCGCCACAGAATAAAATTGTTACCATTTTATAGATACACTAGCCGTCGCCCGCGGCGTTGCTCGCGTTCTAGACCCTTTACAGCCGAATACTCAAACGCAACTCAAACATTATTGCCATCTCTTACAAATGAGTAATGTCAAACAGAGGCAGAGCAATCTTAAGTGGTGCTCAAATTTGAAAGACGTTTGAGTATTCGGCTGTTAGTGTGACTTTTCAAAATTCCTTTCTTAGTGCACCCTTCACTATATAAGGATACTACCCTCCAAATGTCATGCCTCTAGAACTTAAAATTTAGGCTGTGCGTTAATTCTCAGTCAGCTTCAAGAGAGTTTTATATATTTTGATTCCATGCCACCATAATTTAACACTTTGTACACCTACTATGATCTTCAAACTCTTTGGTCAGTGGTGCAACAAGCAAACCATGAAGTGCGGGTTCGATCCGTAAAGCAGTTAAAATGTGCAGTTTTATATTTACTTACTAGGAAGAACCTTACCTATCTATCGCTTAGTTGAGTAAGTTCAGTGGTATGTTTGAGCAAAACTAAAAGTACTTTTGTGAATAAATTATATTTTTCTGATATTATTTTAATATACAATCATTATCGCTTTGTTTTAATCGTCAAAATCTCAACAAGTTGCCCTTAGACTAAACAATTTGTGCCTACCCCACTGCATATAAGTACCCTAAAATGCGAAGACATAACAGAACCGAGGTGGTCTCTTTCTGTGGAAGACACATTCACTGCCACACTCTTTCTCACAGCCTTCGCCACTGTTTTCATGCTCTCTCTCTCTCACACACACCGTACGATTGTCTTTTTGTCACAAACAAAAGATAGACGGACAAAATGATATAACAGCAAAACAAGATAATTACAAATAGTTAAGTGTGTGCACTCAGGACCAACAGAATCACTGGTGTAATACTAACTATCTAGCACCAATTTCAATAACCTAAGATTAGTAAAATAATCTAATCAGGTACTGGGAAATAGTCGAACTCTGTGAAACCAGTTACGCAAGAATAGAAAGACTTCTAGGCCCGTATGCCGACACAGAAATCATTACTCAAGCATAGATTTGAGTCTTATTTGAGATAGAAATAGAAAATATTTATTTTGTTATTTTTATAAATACGCAAGACACTATAAAATCGAAACTTAAAATTAAATTAAAATAACCAAAAATGGCCACCACTCAGCATGGTGCCAGGGCAGGATATGTGAATACCCTGCCCAGGCGCTGGTTTTCAGTGGCGCCTTAATTTGAGTAGAGATTTTTGTACAAAAATCTATGCTGAGTCCGGATCAGAGCTTGAGCATTAGATCAACATACGGGCCTTGGCGTGCCATTGAAGTTGCGCAGATTATACGGTTTGCGGCTAACTTCACAGAGTTGAAGCTACTTACCGGTCGCCGTATACTGGTTGGTTGTTACTAATTGTTACATAGAAAACAGTAATGACACCTGGAATACTATTAGCTGCATGTTAGTATGCAGTTTCACTAATTCGATTCTACTTATTCTATACCATGCACCATTATTTTATTCAGACCCTATGTCAGTACCAACTAGTACAACGGATAGTATAGAGACAGATGTCAGCAAATAGAGCTAAATGAAAGAATAGTATTTTGTAGCAGTGACAATTTGGCAAACTTGAATTATCAAACCTCGAGAACCAAAACTTGATTGATTTTTCTATTCATTATAATTATTCAGATTAAACATAATAATTTGTACTCTGCTAAATTAATGGAAATTTAATTATTTACAATGACACAATACACAAGTATAAATCACTAAGCAAATACAAGACAGTTCGCAATGAGATTAAATCCAAGATGATTTTTACTTTCCGTAGAAGCACCTACAAAACTATATTAAGTCTCACTATTTTACCTACAAACTAATCTATCATAAATATTACAACCCTTATAAAACAATACTACAGACTTTTGATGATCGGATGATGTGTTCCGTAAAGTACAAATACAAATAACTACAAATACAAATAAACAACCACAATAAGTATCCAAAGTATTAAAAAATATTAATAATCATAATAATTCGTGTGATGCATATCGACTCGTTTCGTTTATCCTTTCGAATATCGATTTTACTAAAAATCAATTGTTTTCTACTTGGTGCAATAAGCGCTTTGGTTTCATCTTGTATCTTTCACGAGAACAAAATGTTAACAGTAAAGAAACGAGCTCCTAGGTGAAAGGAATGTCTAAGACAGAGAAAGAGATACTAGTTTGCGCGAATCGGGCGGCCATCTTTAAAGCTAAAGTTTTTATAATCGAATAGTTACCGCGACCGCACCGACCGCTGGCTCGACTCGTCGCCTCGGCGAGGCACATAAATGCAAACAAATAACAGACAATACAAAATAAATGACGTCAAAATATAAAATTAAACAATCATAATGATCCAAACATAAGGAGAATCAATGTATAAAAATCACGGACGAACGTCGCTCCCTAACGCGAGCGTTCATCTTATAATTAGAAACTACAAATAGCCGCCTTTTCGACCGAACAGAAGACTGAGCGTGCCTAGAGTTGTAGTGTGCGCGGTGGAAGGTGTGTTTGTGGCTTTAGGTTCTACGGTACCGAGGTCGGTTCTCGGTCTGGGCGCGCGGGTTCTCGTCCGTCGCGAACAGCCGGCGTTTTCAGGGCTGCCGTCTAACGCGCCACAGCCGAGCGGAGCCGGGACTCCTAACGGAGGTTCGCAGTTATCCGAAGGCACTCGCTCTAGAGGCGGCGCGGCTGGAGATCGCAGCGTTCGCTTCAAGCACGTCAGCTGTTCCATCGGACTGCGATGTACGAGCCCCGTGTACAGCGAGCCTGGGGTTTGCAACGCCAGCGGGGCTGGTGAACCCTCGCCGGCCGGCGAACCCGCTCCTAGATGCCTTCTGCGGAGGATGGACGTGCCGGACGCTATCAGAGCGTGCAGCGATGGAGGCGCATCGCCTGGCCGCGGCGTGGCAGGCGGAGACGGGTCGGGCGAGCCTAGTAGCGGACTGTTCGCTGGCGTTGCGGTGGGCGACCAATGCGGTCTCGATGGAGGCGTGACGAGTGATTCCCTCCGGGAGCGTTCAGGGGAGACGGCTGCGGATGACCTGCGTGACGTCATGCGCGAGCTCCACGCAGAGCCGAGCACGCTGGAGGCGAGGCTGCTCATGCCGCTGGCGCAGACGCTGCTCACGCTGCTGCTGCCGCCGGCGAGGCTGCCGTCGCTCGGGTGCAGCACCGTGCTGTTGACGTATTCCACGCTTTATAAAATTAAATGAACGTGTTCATGCTGTGTTATCATGCTTCATGCAAGGAATAGATAATAGTAGGTAAGGTGCCTTCTGGTAAGATCGGTGTAGTAATAAGTCCGGATAAATCACGTAACTAAGCAATTCGGCGATATTTTTAAATGATGGCAACATCGCCTTACGCGCCATTTTGCTATGGCGCGAAAGGCGATGTTGCCATCAATTAAAAATATCGCCGAATTGCTTAGTTACGTGATTTATCCGGACTTACTACTTCGCCGATCTTACCAGAAGGCACTATATACATATTTCGGCTTTACTGCTTGGTTACGCCTCGCGGTTCGTAACCCTCGCAGAAATAAAATAATTACTACTAAGTACACAGTAAACGCATGCAAGCTAACCTTTGTAAGAGCAGATGAACCATAGAAGAATAGAATGGTTTTTTTTGTGCAAATATTTGTTATAGATTTTTGTTTAGTTTGGATTCCAGTTTTGAAACCTAATTCAGACTTGAGCGTTTAGAATAATGATCTAAGTAAGAAAATGAATGTAGATCGTGCAAACTAATATACAGCATTAATTTATATCCTTCCTAACTTTATTAAAACTATGGTATGTTTTACTAGAAAAAGTGATGAATCAAGAAAATTCATATTATACTTAGAGGTAACTACATAACATAAGGTAGACCATCACTTTTCTCCATCACTTTTTCTCTAAAGAAGCTTACTTGATCCCTCAGTTCTCACAACATACCTGTTAGTAAATGTATAAATAAGGCTAGATTGTGGCAAACTTAGCATATCATCATCTTCTTCAACGTCGGACAGTCGATATGTTCGCATGCCGAGAGCCGCCGCCGAACGCACCCCCCTTACCCCTACTCCTTCTTGTTCTTCTAACAACCCTGTAGGATAAAATATACATAAAAACTACTGTGGCTGCGTATCTTGGCTATGGACTTAAGGTAAATGACAATGAGATAATTTAGGACAAAATTCTATAATCGACGAGCATAAGTAGTCAAGCGGATTGTTACTTCACCGTCGGATGCGTCTCATCTAATATAATTTCAATTCGGCAGCACTCCCAACAGTTAGTCGGAATATTTAGAAGGCACGAACATAAAAAAAAACTTGCATAATAGAAGCTAGTTACCTGACATATTTGGCTTAGCGAGCTGTGCCCACGTGTGTAAAGTAAGTGACCCTTCCATAGGTTTAACGATTTGCAATTTATGCGGCGGTCGAAACCGCGCCAGGCCACCCGCGGCGCCGGCACCCCAAACCGCACTTTCTTCGCTGACATCTCGCTCTGAAACATAATTTAAAAATGGAACGATCTTTTACTCCATAACATGGCAACCAAGGAGGTAACTTATCAAAGGTTTTATTCAAATTTCGAACAGGCTTTCAAATAGAAAGCTGATTATTGAAAAAAAAAAACAAATGAACACTGTAGGTAACTTCGTTGTTCGTTATTAGTTTTGAAAAGTAATTGTATTTTCAACTAAAAAGGTCTGCTATCACACAAATGTTCGTTTGCAGTGCGGGACGAACCCACAACCCACAGCGCCGGGGTCAAAGCTATACCAACTGAGCTGAGTCGATCTGCTAAAATGATTCGTGCCGTTCTCTCAGGTTGAACATCTATGTTCCAAAAGTTTGTCACCTGTATGTCGCCTGTGCCGTAACCTACAGCGCCGGAGGCAAAGCTACACCAACTGAGCTGAGTCTGTCTGCAAAATTCGTGCATTTCTCTTAGGTTGGACATCTATGTTCCAATAAGGTTTGTATTCACCAGTATGTCGCCTTTGCCGTAACCCACAGCGCCGGAAGCAAAGCTACACCAACTGAGCTGAGTCTGTCTGCAAAATTCGTGCATTTCTTTTAGGTTTGTATTCACCTGTATGTCGCCTTCGCCGTAACCCACAGCGCCGGAGGCAAAGCTACACCAACTGAGCTGAGTCTGTCTGCAAAATTCGTGCATTTCTCTTAGGTTGAACATCTATGTTCCAATAAGGTTTGTATTCACCTGTATGTCGCCTTCGCCGTAACCCACAGCGCCGGAGGCAAAGCTACACCAACTGAGCTGAGTCTGTCTGCAAAATTCGTGCATTTCTCTTAGGTTGAACATCTATGTTCCAATAAGGTTTGTATTCACCTGTATGTCGCCTTCGCCGTAACCCACAGCGCCGGAGGCAAAGCTACACCATCTGAGCTGAGTCTGTCTGCAAAATTCGTGCATTTCTCTTAGGTTGAACATTTATGTTCCAATAAGGTTTGTATTCACCTGTATGTCGCCTTCGCCGTAACCCACAGCGCCGGAGGCAAAGCTACACCAACTGAGCTGAGTCTGTCTGCAAAATTCGTGCATTTCTTTTAGGTTTGTATTCACCTGTATGTCGCCTTCGCCGTAACCCACAGCGCCGGAGGCAAAGCTACACCAACTGAGCTGAGTCTGTCTGCAAAATTCGTGCATTTCTCTTAGGTTGGACATCTATGTTCCAATAAGGTTTGTATTCACCAGTATGTCGCCTTTGCCGTAACCCACAGCGCCGGAAGCAAAGCTACACCAACTGAGCTGAGTCTGTCTGCAAAATTCGTGCATTTCTTTTAGGTTTGTATTCACCTGTATGTCGCCTTCGCCGTAACCCACAGCGCCGGAGGCAAAGCTACACCAACTGAGCTGAGTCTGTCTGCAAAATTCGTGCATTTCTCTTAGGTTGAACATCTATGTTCCAATAAGGTTTGTATTCACCTGTATGTCGCCTTCGCCGTAACCCACAGCGCCGGAGGCAAAGCTACACCAACTGAGCTGAGTCTGTCTGCAAAATTCGTGCATTTCTCTTAGGTTGAACATCTATGTTCCAATAAGGTTTGTATTCACCTGTATGTCGCCTTCGCCGTAACCCACAGCGCCGGAGGCAAAGCTACACCATCTGAGCTGAGTCTGTCTGCAAAATTCGTGCATTTCTCTTAGGTTGAACATTTATGTTCCAATAAGGTTTGTATTCACCTGTATGTCGCCTTCGCCGTAACCCACAGCGCCGGAGGCAAAGCTACACCAACTGAGCTGAGTCTGTCTGCAAAATTCGTGCATTTCTCTCAGGTTGGACATCTATGTTCCAATAAGGTTTGTATTCACCAGTATGTCGCCTTTGCCGTAACCCACAGCGCCGGAGGCAAAGCTACACCATCTGAGCTGAGTCTGTCTGCAAAATTCGTGCATTTCCCTTAGGTTGAACATCTATGTTCCAATAAGGTTTGTATTCACCTGTATGTCGCCTTCGCCGTAACCCACAGCGCCGGAGGCAAAGCTACACCAACTGAGCTGAGTCTGTCTGCAAAATTCGTGCATTTCTCTTAGGTTGAACATCTATGTTCCAATAAGGTTTGTATTCACCTGTATGTCGCCTTCGCCGTAACCCACAGCGCCGGAGGCAAAGCTACACCAACTGAGCTGAGTCTGTCTGCAAAATTCGTGCATTTCTCTTAGGTTGGACATTTATGTTCCAATAAGGTTTGTATTCACCTGTATGTCGCCTTCGCCGTAACCCACAGCGCCGGAGGCAAAGCTACACCAACTGAGCTGAGTCTGTCTGCAAAATTCGTGCATTTCTCTTAGGTTGAACATCTATGTTCCAATAAGGTTTGTATTCACCTGTATGTCACCTTTGCCGTAACCCACAGCACCAGAGGCAAAGCTACACCAACTGAGCCGAGTCTGTCTGCAAAATTCGTGCAGTTCTCTCAGGTTGAACATATATGTTCCAAAAGTTTGTATTCACCTGTATGTCGCCTTTGCCGTAGCACGTGTGAGGCCGCGAGCGAGGCGCGTCGCGAGTTGATCTCTTGCGGCGTGAGGCGACGCAGTGCCGCCGCTAGTTCAGCCGCACCCGGCGCTCCGGGCACGCCTACCCCACAACCACCACTGGAAAACAAACAATCAATTATGACAAGGCAATCTATAGTAGGTGCCAAATAACACCGCAATACAGGTCATTCACCCACCTTCAAAACGATGTCGCAAAATTTAATTTATGAATGGTAAACAAACAGTATTACGAGATTCGAGCGATTACCGTCTTAGCGACAGGTTTGTATGGAAAGCAACAGAATTAGCCATTCATAAATTGAATTTTGTGACATCGTTTTGAAGGTGGGTGAATGACCTGTATTGCGGTGTTATTTGTCACCTACTATATCTATCCTATCCTACTAATATCCTACTATAATATTATAAACGCGAAAGTTTGTAAGTATGGATGGATGGATGTTTGTTACTCTTTCACGTAAAAACTACTGATCCGATTTGGATGAAACTTGGAATATATATTGTCTGTGACCTGGATTAACACATAGGCTACTTTTTATCCCGAAAAATTACGGGATCCAACGGGACGCGAAGGAAGTCGCGGGCGGCAACTAGTACTATTATAAAACTGTAAAAAAGCTAAAAACTAAAATGGAAGATATGGATAAACAATATATGCAGAATTACTAAATAAACGATTCTGATTCCGAAAATCGAGTTTGTCTGTTTGTTTGTTTGTTCGCGCATCACGCCTAAACTACTGGACCAATTTCAATGAAACTTATACCATTCAGAAGCCCTTTTTCTGGATTGAAACATAGGCTATATTTTATTGAAATTAAAGACGTGGATTTTTAGATACAGCTTGACCTCTCTAAACCAAAAGCAGCCTTTGACGCGAGGTTCATCATATGCTGGTTGACAGATATTTTTTTGGGGAAAGTTACGCACGTGTGCCAAGTTGCGGGTATCAGCTAGTAAGTAATATGAAGAGTGGACGAATAGCGTCTGCTTTGACGGCGAGGTATCCTTCGACTGAAATAACAACTCGACGCGAGGCGAAATCTGACAATCACCGCGTTACGCATGTTCGAGTCACACTGCGCGTCAATGAGTGTGTTTGCCAAACGTTGCAGCGTCAGTGCGTAGTGTAACTCAGATAAGCTACCGTTACGATACGATTTCAATTGTCAGATTTATTCCTGCTTACCCTTCAGATAACTTGGAAACGAACGCGGATCGCGGTACAGTTTATCAATGACGTAGAAAACAGCACATACGTATGAGCTTACAGTGACATCACAGATACTTACGGGTAAAGGTCGTCAGATTCGGCATCAGACGCGTCGTCTAGGAAGGAATCGTGTGATAGTGGCTTTAACGGAGGTTGGAAGTATACGGGAGGTATGGGCGGTCCATCAGCGACGTCTGATCCGGGTATAGAAGGACCGGAGCCGTTTGACCACCGCGTCGCGCATTGCACCGTTTCAAACACCTTTTGCATGCTCGAACTGTGGGTGAATACAATAAACCAGTGTTTTTCAATCTGGGGGTCGCAGCCTAGACACAAGGGGGTCGCCTGGCAATTAGTACGTATAACTAAATTGAAAGCTTGGAGCAAAGGTGTCCCATATTGTTGTTGTTGATTAGGATACGTACACGTTTGCTCGCAACCAGAATCACTGGCTTTAATTACATGTACTTTTTATTTAAATAAAATACATGTACTTACAGATTATTATTATTATTCTGATATTGTTATAGGAGGGTCGTGCCCGATTTTTATGTCCTAAAGGGGTCACAGTCCCATAAAGGTTGAAAAACACTGTAATAAACTAATCAACGAATATGCCAAGAAATTTGAATAAGACTGATCCAGGGTGTATTTCTATAGGTTTGATGATATATCATTATCAGGGAAGAATGCTCGACGCTCCATCTCAACACCCAACCCGGCTATATTATGTGATGGTATAGCAGAGTGGTGTGGCTGTCTGGCACCCCATTAGTTTCATATTTAACTTCGTGTAAAACTGCCGTATTGGTAAACTTTTTAATGTCTTTTAGTAACATTCGCCGAACCAGACTCTGAAATTGTCTGTCGGTCGCTTTGTACTTACTGTGCAAGAGGATCGCCGATGCCAGAGTCGAGACTGAACTCCGAATAGACAGATGAATGCATTTCTCTATGCAAACTGGCTGGTAGTAACCCGGCTGCAGCGGCAACGCTGGGCATAAGACCACGCGTGGGTTCGCCGCGTTTTCGAAGTTGCCGTAACTGGTCTTGGGCTTCTGATAAGTGGGCTGCGATTTCTGCATATCGTTCCTATACAGAAGGAAATATATTATAACCATTTTATGAGATAAAGTAGCTGATAACCGCGACTTCGTACGCGTACGAAACTTTCCATCTAAATATCTGTCAACTAGCATACGATGAACCTCGTGCCAAAGGCGGCTTATGGTTTAGAGAGGTCAAGCTGTATCACAGATAATGGAATAGTTCCTAAACTGGTGCAAAATGCTTACATTTTGACAGAACGACTTGACAAATATCTCGCGGTGCGCATCTTAGGCCCGCAGGTAGGCATCGCCGTGCCTAGGCACTAACAGTCGCACTCAGAGACATACGTTAAAAGATAATCAACGTTTTATCTATTGATATCTCTTACCAATGAGTGATGACGAACAGAGACTGCAAATTTTGAAGAAGCAGTACATATTATGTTTAAGTGACGTCTCTGAGTACTCATATAAGTACTTAGTATAAAAGCACTTAGTGATAAACAATTTGCATTTTTTACATCACTAGCGACCCGCCCCGGCTTCGCACGGGTGCAATGCAGTGATGATGATGATGTATTATACGTATAAACCTTTCTCTTGAATCACTCTATCTATTAAAAAAAACTGCATCAAAATCCGTTGTTGTGTAGTTTTAAAGATCTAAGCATACATACATACAGACATTAGGACAGACGCGGGAAGCGACTTTGCTTTATACTATGTAGTGATAGTGATAGCGTGCAGATAAAAACCAATTTAATTTACGTGAAAGGCGCTTGATTGGATGAGAGCGCTACTAAATATAACGGCCTACAGCTGTTTATATTAACAAAATCATTCGTTCAAGTTATTTGGTTATTTATTTTCTAACCGGGTATTATACAACTTTCAAGAGCGCTGTCTGACCCAGTAGTTTCTAGGTCAAGGCCGCGCCGTGACGTAAAGATGTTTGACGTAAAGCGAGGTAGATGAAAACCTATTTCCTGAACGTGATAGCTTTCCCCGTCTTTTATCTATCTATAGACAGTGATGTGAAGTCAAAAGGTCATACAAATTGTTACCTTGTGCATATACAAATAAGGTGTATATATAAAGCAGTGTGTTATTGAATCGGTATGATATAACACGATTTACAAACAGACATTACCTTGTAATCAGCCAGTTCTGATGCGAGAGCATTTTGATTATCTCTAGTTATTTCCAGTATCCGTAAAGTGTGTTCATGTTCTGCAGTTAGCTGAAACAATGTGGTTGTATTATTAGTTTTATGTTCTGTAGACTATTAAACCTTATATTACTTACTAACTGATACCCGCGACTTCGTACGCGTAGAAAACTTTCGACCAAAATATCTGTCAACCAGCATACAATGAACCTCGTGCCAAAGGCGGCTTTTGGTTTAGAGAGGTCAAGCTGTATCTAAGAACCCATGTCTTTCATTTCAATAAAATATAGCCTATGTTTCAATCCGGAAAAAGGGCTTCCGAATGGTATAAGTTTCATTGAAATTTGTCCAGTAGTTTAAGCGTGATCCGCGAACAAACAAACAGATATACAGACAAACTCGATTTTCGGAATCAGAATCGTTTATTTAGTAGATCTGCATATTTAGTTCATCCATATCTTTGATTTTGGCTTTTGGCTTTTTTACAGTTTTCTATTAGTATAATAGATATAATAGACTAGGAACCTACAGATTAAGATAACAGTTAGTAATATAATAACTAATAATATTAAATGAGTGAATAAACCAATCTGACGGATATATCGTGATTTATGTGGACTGGGTTGCCTTAGGAAAAATTATAAAGGAAATAATTACCATTGTAAACCATAAAACACGGAATCAAAAGCATTCTTACTACTCGTAGCTACCGACATTTACAAGAGAGAAGCAAATTATTTAGTCTCGCTATGTGAAACAGGACTAAAATAAAATTGAAAGTAAGTATCGAATTTTTCTACTGACGTCATCGAATGGTAATCTTATAAGAATTTTATAGCGGGATCCGCTTTCGTTTCAAGGTCGATTGCCAGACAAGCGACTCGCAACGAATGTATTCACAGATGTTATCGATAAATGAATCACATTCGTATCATAACATTTCACTAATGATTAGATTCGTATTCAAATGAATTTCCTAATGTAAATCTGAATAAACTATAAAGAATTATCTATTCTTTGTATTAAATATTTATATTTTACAAAATTTCATCAGATATTCTTATTACATTAAAAAGTTTTTTCGAATGTTCTAGAAAACAATTATCGTTGAAAATTTTATCGGATATGATAGGAATTTAGGGCAAAATTATAATCTCAGTGCATCGCTATCAATTTATCAGCACATTTTTGATAAAACGAAATAGTTTGTCACTAATTCTTATGCACAATTTCTTTCTGGAGACATTCTAGGATCGTATATTATAAAAACAATCACACCTAACCCACCTCCAGTTACCAACTGGTAAATGTGATAGCCAGGATTAGATGAAAACAGATGAACCAAGTTTTTTACAGAGATGGCCAAGAATCGAAGACAAATTGCTGTCTAGTGCGCTGTAGCTAAGCCTACTGCAGTGAACTTTTACTAGAAAATAATACCCATTTACCTGTTGATAATTCCGTTCACTAGCGGTGAGCCTTGCATTTGTGGAGTCAAGCTGACACTGCAGATCAGAGGCGCGTTGCCTCTCTTCATACAACTCCGAACCAAGCACGCTGGCCTCTGAATTTGCACTAGCTGTAAAATATACTACTTTATAATGGCGAATCTTTCAATATCAAGCAAATAGACAGAATAATTATTTTTCTAAAAGTGAGGACTGGGTATTCTATTTTAAACGAATAAAATAAAATTTAGTACCCTACTGTGATACTAAAATTTCTAGTACAATATTGAAATGGCGACAAATCTAAATAAAATTTTAATATTTCATCAAATTTTTTAACTTTAATAGACTAATTTACCTATTTTGCACGAGCTATCTATTAACCGAAGTTACCAATTTCTAGGCTAGATATGAAGCATTGGGTCAATCTATTTTTGACGCTAACTGTATTGTAGGTACCTACATGTTGTTTATTTATAAGAAAGTATAGCATATACTAATACGCATTTTAAGATGTGTCCCTTGTCTAATGGATATAAGAACCAAAATGCAATGATTCAATCGTCTTCAAATGCATGATCATCAAATGCACATCTTCAAATTGGACTTCAAATGTTTGTTACTTTGTATCAGTGGATCTATAGCAAAGCAGTGGGTTTACATGGCAAGTTGATCGTCTGTTCTTCGCACGGTGAATTTCGGCAAGTTAGAACAAGTATGGTCTGACAGGGTGTGAATTGGACGAGCAACACACTGCTAGACCACCTTGTACCACCAAGCCGATTTCTTGCTTTCTTCCATATCGCCGGCCCATAACCTATTGTAATCTAAAAACCTTGCTAATATACAATTATGTCTAACAATTGTTATTACACTAAAAATGTACCGACAAAAGGCGTTTTATCAGAAATTGTTGAGATATTTGCCAGTTTGAAGTGTTTAATCTAAGTAAACAAATACTGGTTGGTTATATCATCTACTTGGCGCGTGTTTTGTTGAGACGTGATTAGCAAATTACCACTGAAGTTAATACTTTTTGGCAAAGAAAAAAAACATTGAGTATAAAGTGACAAGGATTTGAGTTTGTGATTGACTGAGTGTTTTATTTTGCAAAAAAAACTCATTCCATAATAAAATACTTCATTTAATTATACAAACAGGTTCGTGCGTGCCTGACACACAAAGTGTACAGCGTACCTCAGATTGAGTGACAAGGCCTTGCTATGTCAATCTACCCTAGTTTCAAAGAACTAGATTAGCAATACACAGCTATTTTTAAAATGCCTACCATTGGTCAGCCGCAGTATGTTTATGTTTTATCAATGTAACCCTCTTTTACAGTCCATGTTATCAGTGATAGCATAAATTCATGCATTATTTACTTTACGAGTGAGTTGATATTTCTTTATGAATTACAAAAGATATCCTCCAATGTCTCAGAATACTGGATGTAAAAACTACCGCGACACAACAAAATTTACAAAAGAGGTTAAATATCAAATTACTTGTCTATAAAGGATGTCACAAATATAACATGTCTAGTATGGGGCCCATAACCTACATGTCTACTATAACAAAATGGGCAACAAAACATGTTGAAATGAAACAGCGGCATATTCCGGAATCCCCTTAGCGTCGCTTGCGACTGCCGGCTGGGGGTTTTTAGACCAAAGTCCAGAAATTTTCTGAAACCGTGCTGTATTGAACGGTGTAAATGAACCCATCATCTATACCGTTAATAAAGCGTTGTCCTATTACAGCGCGCAGTAATTAGTTTTTGCACTCTCGTCACACGCATAGGGGGTCCCTTGGGTCTCCTGCGGGCCTAGGATGCGCACCGCGAGATATTTGTCATGTCGTTCTGTCAAAATGTAAGCATTTTGTACTATTAGGAACTATTGCATTATCTGTGGTAATGTTGTCAAGAAACCGCGCGTTTGAATATTCAACTTTTGACATTTCTGCATAACTATTATGTCGTCCTCAGTTATGTACGACGGGTGGCTCCCATTTGTTCTATAGAAAAGTTACGTCTAGAACTGTTGAAACTTTTTTTATCCCTAATATCTGGTAACTTCCATTTGGGTAGGACTATTGAAACGAAAACTAGCCTTAATGGGCTAGTTTCAATAAACCTACCATGGAACTACAGGGATAAAAAAGGTTTTAAAAACCGTCCTATAGAACAAATGGGAGTTACCCTGTACGACGACTAAGAAGTATCAAAAGTGTACACTATGAAGGCGCGTTTTGTCGACAACATTACCACAGATAATGCAATAGTTCCTAAACTGGTACAAGATGCTTACATTTTGTGTGACTCACCGAGTTGATGTGCAATGTCTCGCAGTAGCTGCTGCTCGGCCAGCTCAGCGGAGTCTGCGCCGGCGGCGAGGCGGGTGGCCTCATCGCGCAGCGCCCGGTTCTCTCGCTCCAGCGCGCCGGTTCGCCTGCGCAGCGCGGCCGCGCACGCTTCTTCCTGCTCCGACGGAGAGAGCGGCTCCTCTGTGTCATTTGTCAACACCTATCCAAAACACAAGCCTATTATACTCTTGGAAACTAAACGTGGACACTGACAGTAGGGTTGGTCCACAAGCTGAAAGTCGCTCAGCGAGCTATGGAAAGAGCTATGCTCGGAGTTTCTCTGAAGGATAAAATCAGAAACGAGGTTATCCGACAGAGAACCAAGGTGGTCGACATAGCTCAGAGGTTTAGTAAGCTGAAGTGGCAGTGGGCCGGCCACGTTTGCCGCAGAACCGACCATCGCTGGAGCAAACTAATACTCGAGTGGAGACCGCGTTTAGGCAAGCGTAGTGTAGGACACCCTCCGGCTAGGTGGGGTGACGATCTGAGACATGTAGCTGGCAAACACTCAGTGGCTCGTCTTGGGAGAGACCTACGTCCAGCAGTGGACCGATATAGGTTGATGATGATGATGGTGATTATACTCTTGTATAGTGTCTGACTACGGGACGTGTGCTTGGAGCATTATTTAAGATGTTGTTATAGCCAGCCTGACCCCAGGCAAAGCATGATAGAAGAATAACAAAGGAATAACCCTAACGACACGACGTCGCTGAAAAGTTAAACCGATCACAACTTTACAAGATTACAGAAAAAACAGACGCAGCGGCGGCGACGGACTTTGCCAACTATGTAGTAGTAGAATGTCGTATATATCACGGCGGTGCTAAAATTAAGTGTGGCGTCATCACCTCTCCTTTCAACTTGGAGAACTTTCAACGAATGTCTAGTTTAGAGGATGGAGAATTTCAAACCGACAACAATTAACATTTTATGCAAATATCTGTAAGATGTACGAAGGTGAATAATATTACCTGCAGCAGATCAGTCTTTACTGTGAGGTCGTGCCTGAGCTGTGTGATCTGATCGTTGGCAGCGCGCAGGTCACTCTCGAGTGAGTTGACGCGCGATTCTAGCAACCCCTGGGTTGTGAGTAGCTCCTTGCCTATGCGCGCTGTCAACTCCAAGTCTTTCTCTTTCTGTACAAAAGACATTTAACGTTATAGCCGGTTTACGTACATAGCAACCGATTCTGAACAGTCCGCCAATCGTTTCAACCAACATTCGCGTACTGCAACACCTGAATCCGCCTCTAGAGGAGCCTCTACATCGTTTATGAGTACGAGGGTAAGTACAGTAGAGTTACACTGCGCGATAACAACCACTCGACTGCGAAGCGCTTCCGTGTTACCGCGCAGTGTAAAAATACTCGAAGGCCTAACTGACGATGGCTAGCAAGCTGTTGAGCGTGATTGCAACAATAAGATCATGCAGAAAGAGTCATTACATTTTATAAGTCTGAGTTCAGTAGCAGATTACAGATAGGCATTCTGTGGTGGCATTTTATAGACATAACAGGACCTAGCCGTACTATAAACATAAGTAAAGTCCACTAGACCGTTTCGTACATACACGAGTACAGCTCCCGAGTGCGGTTTCATGTAATCATAAAATTATGCAAGAACGGTAAGCTATTTTTAATTCCAGACTAAAATAAGAGGCGTTGTAAGTTTCAGTGAACTGGTCCGGAATCCGGATGTTTCACATTTGTCGTGTCCGCGCATATCCTTCGAGAAAAGAAGTTCTAAAAATATGTTATGTTATGTTTCGAAGATAAATAGTAGTCTTTGATGTTATGTGAAATAATGTGTTTCTAGTTAGTCCAAAAGGCCGTGTGTTTGTCATTTAAAGGAAAATGCATTATGTGTTTTATGGTGCTTAATGACGGTTATAAAAGTAAAACCTATGTCGTATACACATTTTATTGAGCACGGGTTCTGACCGCACCCTTAAAAGTTTTTATTACAGCTACAAACTGAGCGAGGTAATGATAGTTTTTTTTTATTTTTTATTATTATACAATATAGTATATTTCATTACAAGTGCGGAAAGGCTGTCATTGCAAAGAGTTCCGACAAATGTCTACCCGAGCCGAGGCGCAGCCGAGGCGCAGCCGAAGGCGCAGCCGAAGGCGAGGGTTGACAGTCGGAACAATTTGCAATGACAGTTCCGCACGTGTACTGAACGACTATTTTTAATACAGTTGCGAAAAAATGAAGCAATTTAAAAAAATAACAAACAACTAAACTCGCAAAGAAAATTTCTGAAAAATGGCGCCAACCGTAGAATATAAGCAGAGATTGTTTTTTCTTCACCCATTCTGGTAGGCAAAGGGAACTATGCCCATACAGCCAACTCTTCAGTAGAATTTTTTTATTGATATGAAATGAAAATGAAATTTAATGATATGAAATGAAATGAAACCTAACCTAACTCATTCAATCAAATCATTAAATCTGATATTGAAACAAATTAGTAGCTTCTTTTTAGAAATATACGTATTTGCATGAATCATAAAAACTTCTATGATTTTTTTTGTAAAAACTTCATGGTTGGTTTTTCTTTTTATTAGACATTATTTTGACAGTTGGGAAAGAGAACGCACGAGTTCGGGAAAGGTAAAAGAAAAAGCACGAGTATGTAATAGCCCACATCCCGAACGCTATACGTCCCTGCAATACGCCACTTTTTGAGTAACTGTATTAAAAAAGTAGAAACAAGTGTACGGCCCGCCTAATGGTTACCGTAGCCTATGGACGCCTGAAACACCAGAGATGCCACACGCGAGTTGTCGACCCTTGAAGAATTTTAAAACACCCTTACAACACAAAATGCTATTGTGATTATCAAAATGTGCATGAGGGTTTAGACTTTTGAAAAGTAACACTCTAAAGGGTCTATAACGCGAGCAACGCCACGGGCGAAGGCTAGTATTGAAATAGGCGTAGTAAGCATAAATAAAAAGAGTCAAAGCAAAATTGCAAACAAAAACTTACTTCTTCTAAGAGCCGTGTTACCGCTTCGATGTCATTGTAGGTTTTTGTCATTTGGCTCACCCTGTTGCTGCATAGAACTGCAAAATAACAATAGCACTTAGAAAAACTACTAATGCTCACACTTTGTCGTGAAATCACTCAGATGTTTGTTTGTACACAGTGCGGACAATGAAATAGATAGCAATACTTTACAATAGATATGATTTGTAAACTTAGGTACAATAGCTTTTCATGTATGTAGTACTTATTATCACATGTTGATATTATAGATTCTTACATGATGTTAATAAAGTAATTTAATTATAATGTTGTAAAAGCGATTTGAGTATTTTTAAACTGTCCTATTTTTTCGATATAGACGATAGGTGTTTTTAAATAATTACTTGGTCAATCAATTATATTCAAAAATAACTTTTTCCATAGTAAGTTATTACATAAAAAATAACATCGTTTGTAGGTAAATTTCTACAAGTTCAAAAGTCAGGTTTTTAATAAATTCATAACAGTTATCAAGGCCAGCATGTCTCGTGATGTGTTGTGCGTATAATTCATATGTACAAAATCAATTAGGAATTAGGTATGTAATTCAATAAGAGGTATATTTCAAGAGATTTACATATTTTACATTATCTAATGGAATGAATGGAATAGACATTCGAACGATAAATAGGTGCTTATCTCATCAACTAAGTCGTCACCTTAAGTTCATATTGAAAAGATAATATTAGATGTTTGTACGGTTAAGAAATTAAGAGTAAATATTTACTGACCGCTGTAGTAACGCGAGTTGAGTTTCGGTCGAGTCTTACTTTGCGAAACGTGCATTTTGAATGATTTAGTAACAATATTCACACGAAACGAATCATTCTTAATTTCACACACAAGGTTTTCACATGGTTGTATCTAATCAAGTAACGATCAATAACATTTTGAGCAACGAACTCGTTCATTCAACACACGAACACGTATCACAAATCGTAGACCGACACTAAGAACGTACACTTGAAGTTGTATAGAGTTCGGAACTGCTCGCATCGAGTGCTGATGATAAGATACCGCAGGTAGGTAATATAGTGTATAAATTATTAACCAATCACGATAGATCACCGCCAGATAGTAATACAAAGTACTGACCACAGACACTGTCATCTAAACACGGCCTCGGCGCGTTCATCGAACCTCCTCTAGAAAACATATATTCTCACAAACAGCACTGGCATTTGTTTGAGTTTCCAGGAACGACGCGGATGCTCGGGTCGTATGTTATGTTATATCAATAAAGGTGTCGAAGGTAAAGTTGACGACAATCGACAAATACGAGCACGAAGTATCCGATCCAGTTAGCGACTGGTGTACGCAGCTCGCATCAAGCCCGGAGCACGCCGCTATTGCAGATCACAGGCAAAACAAACGATTCTATTGTACACATTTGTGGGAAACTCAATCACAAAAGACAGCGAATGCATCGGCTTTTTTATAGACACATGATTACCATTTTTTTGATTACCAGGAGAATATTGTTACAATTCAGTTTAGAAGTCAGTATTCTACACAGTGCATTCTTTTAAAGCTATTAAGGTTACTTAGAGATAATGTTTCTTTTCAAATTCTATAGATTTTTAATTTCTTTAAATACTACGTTCAGCTTGTTTTTCGACAAAATTACAATAAATGTAAATCACGCCCACACATAAACACGCCTCGGTCACACCTTTAGTTGAATGAAATTATAGTAACAGGTGCCACTACCAAATTAGTTTTAATGACTATATACAACCTAGTAAAATGATTACGTATAACAGCACAGTGGTAACCATTGCTTGCCAGAACAAAAAGCTATGGGAACATACAGCTATAATAGCTGCATTGAATGCGGTAGATATGTCAGTTTTCCCATTCTTACCTCACATTACGATTACAACGGATATTGATTGTTCGCGGTTACGTCTCACGCGAAGACGAAAGACTTTCACAGTTTTTGTAAGATTAATTTCCCGTATTATTAGTTGCTCTTCGACCCCAATGAGAATATTGTCAATCAAATTACCTAAGGGCAACACAATAATGATAACTTACTCGGGACATGATATGATAACGATTAGGTATAAAATGGCATGAATGGCACCTACAATTTCAAGCCACTTAGCGAACGAAACATTCTAGTCTAGGTCAAGGTTAATCAATTAGATTTTGTGGATACAAGCAGCACGTGGGTTATTGGTGTTACAATGAAAAAGGAAGTAAGCGTGGTCTGGAATGAACAGTTTTGTTTCAATAATAAGTTTGGCGAATCTGCGGAAGAAGCGATAATGTTCAAAAGCCTGCCGAATTTGCAGATGAAGTGGACGAGGATGAAAGCCACACCGCGGTAGGGCATTAACTCGTACCTCTATCAAGGAGCAAGGTCCGGATGACACGGAAGTACAGTCTCCCAAATCTATCTCGTGCGACGTGATAGATAAAGTCCGGGTACTCGCCGAGGCACTCGCGGAGCTCTGCGTCGGGTAAGGTGCTCAGCTCCTGGAAGAGCTCAGGATCGAAGCCAAGCGGCGGCGAGGCACGCGACCCGCCCGCGCACCTCGCGCCTGAGCCCTCTGAGCCCTCCGCCGTGACGCGCCCGAGCCCCGAACATCGGCTTCTTCCGCGACAGGCCGATCGGCGATCACTCTTCCACTCACTAAACTGTAGTCTCAACTCTCAACAATCCTATTCACAATGTATCCATACAAGAGTACTGGACAAACTGAACCGCCGAACCATTTTACACTCCGCTAACACCGATAGTTTATAATATTCATGACGTAAACTGTGTAAATCGTGCAGAACACTAATTTGAAGATGAAATTGAATATGTAGGTACTTTAGAGATGTGAGCGCTATAGATTCTACCTACGTCTAGTTCACAAGTGGCAAACCGCAACACGCTCGGGTGGCCAAGCGAGATGTTTAAATTAACTCTCTTATGAAATCCGCAATAATATGTGAAACACGAGCTAAGCCAAATGCTCCCGACACGACATTGCTAAAATAAGTAGCTACTTATTGGGAATAGAATAGAAAGACATATACTATACTATAGAGTCTATAGTGACTAGAGGATATTCCCAATTTATAGCCTAGAGTCGAACCTATACCTACATATAAACTGGCAAGATATATAAATAGTAAATGTTTTGACCACCATTGTACAAGACCCAAAATACGAATTGAACTAGGTACTATACATTACTTCTGAAGCACGTAATCGATCTATCTAACAACTGACCTAAAAACAGACACGACACGACACCGTGAAACATGTTGGGGTGTGACAACATAGATTTTTTTGTGCCAATACTTGATAATAACATGGATTGTACCTGCATGATATCATTGACCATTGTTTTAACATTTTCACTATTGTTGTACTGGTTATTTGAACTTCACTTTCAATAACTTTTAAAACAATTTAAAGTCAATCATAAAAACTGATAAATAGTGCCTGACAATGGGTTGTTTATGTTTATGACAAATCAATTGAACATGTTGTGACCTCATTTTTAGTGGATTGGATAGCCACAAGTTTCAAAGAAAATATTTGCAAGGTCAGATATCACAATGAAAAATAATTTTCTGTGAGCAATTACTCTAATAGCCTCCGTTTTGATCTTGAAGAACTCGTTACCAGTGCGCATAATCTGAGTTTGCTCTAAGAGGAAAAGTTACAGAAAATCTAGTTGAAGAGATAGTAACTGGGCAAGGTTTTTGAACCACTACTAGTGCCTATCTATATGACAGAAAACTTCCTACTTATGCAAAGTGGGTTTGAGTTCAAGCCGGCTCGAGCCGAAGGTCGCTCAAGCACGTGATTCATCATCTGACGTCGAATTGATGACTGCAAATGTATGGCCTGCGTGGCATTACAATTCTCTATATCTCCTACAGACCCTACAGTATAGTAATTACTTCGTCTTAGGCCGGCAATTTACAATTTCGTGTTTACCATATTTCGCGTAATAATCAGTTAAAGCTGAGGCACACAATTAAAATGCGTTTATATTTGGGTAATGATTCATATCTGGCATCTGGCAATTGAAACATAATGGCCGGATTATATACCAAATTTTTGTGGGAACTATTTGGAACTTGCCGGTAACAGGATAGTACAATTGGACATGTCTGTTTTGTCATTAAACAAAGAAAGAAGAAAATACCTACACCCAGGATTGACTGTACGCCACTTATTGTACCTAGCAACTATTTATCTCTTGGAAACTAACTTATTTTTTTATCTCAATGTTATTGTAAATTGTTTTATTTCAACTTACTCAAGGTTTTTGCGATTGTAAATAAAACAGGACAACACAATTCGTTCCATAAAAGGAAACAACCATGAAAACGAAATACTTACAAGTTTCCCTTCAGGTAAAAATTTAAGATTAACGACATATCGACCTCTGCGAACGACATAAAACAGAAACGATGATACTACCTTGAGATTATCTGCTCAATAAACAGCATTCACGTCACTTATTTTACGTAGCGATCTCTCGTAATAAGCCTAAAGAACGAGATACTTGCTTATACAAAATTTTATCAAAATTTTGAATGCATGCTCAATGAAGTGAAACAAATTTTCGTAGTAAAGTTACTAGACCGGAGAGTAGTTTTTATTAAATACTATTCATGTAACGTGCGTCAGAAGCTATTAAAACCAGTTGTTAGACATTACATATCTAAAGATTATTTTATCACGGAGTCAATGAAGCGCGACCATTACACAAAGTCCACAGGAGTCATATTCAAGGAAAGCGATTTAAATCTCAACAATAATCTTGTTTATAATTATGCTTGTTTTATTACAATACCTTATGATTCCGTTTATATTAAATGAAAGTAGGTTACACGAAACATATGACGAAATATCGACCCTGCCCGTACTCAACATACACTACGAGAATATAGTTTACAGATCTAAGATAAGAAAGGTAGACTGAAACACCGTACATAAATAGATTCCGATTGAATTGTGGTCGCACGTAACTGAAGCAACTTACAATGGTAGAACATAATTTTATAAAACGATAAGCGAAACGGGAGTAAACGAAACTGGAATGCGAAAACTTGCACTAACCGCTGAAACTGACAAAAAAACCTTTATCTTAGTTAGAACAAGGCGATTTCTTTTAGTAACGGTTCCCGTATTTGAGGCCAGTGGTAATAAACTTTCACGATCAAGTGCAGATCAAGTCTGCTCTAACTTATCACGCGAATTGTACGGCACGGACGCGCGACACATGAGTCCGATCGGAATCGGAACGAATTCGCAATGCGCCGACCACCGGCGAGGCGGCCACTTCCGCCGATGCCGTACCGATAACTAAATATCAAACTAGCATACCAATCTGCGCGTAGCTGCACGCCTTGATCTTGTTAGCTAGTACACCAAATTGCACTACGAGGTTCCAGATTGTTTTACGATACATTATTTATGCGCATAGTAATGAAGTTGCACGACAGTTGAATACTAGTAGTATCGACCTTTCACTATTCGATAACAAGTACAAGATTCCTGAGATGCAAGGCGTTGAACAACTACTTTACCATTATTTATATGCTAGCATGTTTTTTAATACTATCAACTGGATGTTCTCATTATACTAGTTATGTGCTTCTAGTACGGTAACCACTTCATCCACCTACAAAACAACGTTCATCACAATAAAGACAGTTAAAAAACTATTGCGCAGATCATAAAACTTGATGCGAATGCTGTTATAAATATAAATAAAATAAATTATTCAAATCACCTACATAATAGTTTCTAAAAATAATTAAATGCCTGAACGAAAGTAAGCACTTCAATTCATTTTATATATAAATATATATATATATAAATAAAATATAATAAGAATTTTTATTGACCTGAGTTTCTAAAACTCTGTGTCAATAAGAATAATTATTAGCGGTCAAGAGTTTTCACTCAACGTATAAATTAAAACGTTTCTGGTAAAATGCACAGTAAAATCACAGAACGTTGTGTGCGCTTCACCTGGTATAATATTCGGAACGTACCTACCTACGCTTTAAAACCTACGAAAGAAATTCAGTCCGTTCCGCATGACGATTCCGTTGCGGTTCTACATTTCCTAGTCCTACGTTTTGCAGATTTATACCAAATGTTAAATTACGTTATCCGGTTGGTAAAAAAATTTCACAACATTTTGATACACTATTGCAAGTATAACAACACAAATTGCAAGTCAAATGGCAATAGAAGCGAAGGGACTCCAAGGACACTGATAGGATCTGACATTTGCTGAGAAAATGAGAGTGCAGAACAAAGTCGATGCTGCATTTAGAGCAGTCGGAAGATTTTGCAAGAAACATTCTCAAGAATTGCACAACTAACTGTAAGTAAACCGTTTTATACGATCGTAAGGACTTCCTGAGGTCAGATTTCACTTCGATCATGCGCAGACCTAAACCCAAACAAGAGCGTTTGTATTTCAAGGTCGTAGGTTATGGCTAAATACAAATTGTAAGACAAAAGCAGCTATAGAATGCGTACCGGAAAGCGTCTAGTACGAGTGTAAAGGGCAGTTAGGTATGTATATCAAAAACACAATGATGAAAGAGCTAAATTCTTGGAAGCCAATTCACGCGTTACTAAATAATTATATACATACATACATGAATAATATAATTACTAGTAGAATATTATATAATAATACGTTTTACAGTTCTACATAGTGGTACACCAACAAAATATTGAATTTATAGTCTCACGGTCAAGATAAGAGATCTGGCTCACAGCTGTTGCGCGCTGCGACGCGGACGCTGCATGAACCGTGGCTTTGCGACGCGTCCCTCACTCCGATACCACCCCGATCGATGACGCAGAGGGTGCCAATATACAGCTCATTTACCTTTCCGAACAAAACGATCAAATTCAACTGTTACGACAACTATTCTGTTACATATGAAAGAAATTACACAATAAGTAACAAATCTACGAATTTACACAAAACGTGGAAAGTTGAAGACAATATTTTCCACAGCACGTGTATACGCGAATGGTTTGGGTGCAGCGGTGCACCTTTTCTATGTTTAGCGTTGGGTTTGGGGCGTTTGGGTGCGCGTTGTGTTTTGCGCATGGGACGGGTTCGGGTGTTATCGATCGCCAGCGGACTCTGCGATGTGAGACACGCGTGCCTCGTGGCTACCGGCGCGACCGGCACTGCTGGACGCGCTACCAACACGCAGCGCATGCGCGCCGGCTGGCTACTACTACCAGCATACCAATACCGACCGACCGACACCACATCACCACGCAAGTAATATTCTGACACTCGAATAGCGACGTTAATAATGCGATCGAAAACAAACACTTTATCAATGAGCATATTGAGCATACCACTTTTAGTAATGTTCCTAATGATCCATAATAAAAATAGACGTTTATTATGACAACGAAACGAGCGAATAAATTAAGATACGAGAGTAAATGGCTATCGAGTTTGGGAACGAGCCGGAACGTCATAAGATAAGAGATTAGAAACAGCTTTGTTATATTATTCTTATATCCACTTGCAATTTTTTCTACATTGAAGGTTAAAATTGATTGACCAAGTAAACAGTAATAATGAAAACTGTCGATATTATTTTTTTAGCAGAATTGAAACAGATGCTACGCTTCTGTACAACTTGAATAATAAATGTAAACTGTTCGGGTCACATTTAGCATTTTAGATTGCGTTGATTCATTATTCAATGATCTTCTTAGTAATAAACCATTCATTCTTTAAACCTTGGGTCTGTGAGAAAACTGGGAAAACTGAAGAACGCAAGTATCCTTACACCTGCATATTGTAAGCAAGCTATTACAAGTACAAACCATTCTGTATAATATATTTCTAATGCTATTACAAACAATAGTGCTATCGCCGCGTTCCGGGTACAATATTAGAGAGTGAAAGTTTCTTTAAACCGATGATATTACTGGTATAATAGTATGCATCAAATATTATGTTCGAGAGACAAGAACTAACAAATAGATTCAAAAAGAACGAACCTTTGAATATTCAAAATAATACTTGTGCATTCTCCTTAAAATTTCTGAAGCCACAGAGTCATAACGGTTCTTGTATAGATCAAGTAGGTACCGTCAAGATTGATCCTTGTGATTTTGAAAAGAGTTCTTAGGAATTGCTCGGAACAAAACATCAGGCGAAATAATAAAAGAATTTTCAATGGTACTAGCACAGTATAAGCACAGAGAAGAAAACCTACTCTGTGGTATAATTGCAATGTAGCAATGTGACACCTGCTCGTTTGTCATTCATATTTATACAGCAAAAAACGAGTGCTTTTCTTTACTCATACAATAGGTAGGTATGACTAAGATACTCACGGAAGTAATTAAGGGTTTCCCTGATCTGGTCAGGGGTTAGTGCGAGGTCCTCAGGCTTGACTGGCAGCGCTGGCGATGGTATGAACCAATCCTGATTCTCGTACCCTGTAATTTAAAGAACCATGTTTTAATGGAACAATTTTTGACCTAAAAATTTAGAAAATATCGCATGAAAGGGATGTGAAAACAAGGACTTGACTCTCTCGCGCTCTCGTCATAAACAAGATCTGAAATTCAGGGACAAATTAGTTGTGAAACATGACTTATTTTATGTGAAAAACAAACATTTGAATAAAGGTGTGCTCGCGTTTCAGGCATCGACATTTACAATAGTTACTACTACTTATTACGAAGCTACGCATTCACTCATTTCCAAGAACGCAATCTTGTTAATAAATTAAATTCGGACTCGACAAGCCGGCGGCGGAGGCGCGTGGCGTCACGGGACCGCTGAATCATTCCCTAACCACTTCATAATCCAGTTCGTAGCTATTTGAGCCACATCTTGCCTGGGCGTTACACAACAACCAGGACAGGACTAGTTTTACAACATTCAACTCCGAATCAAGATAACCACTTTCATTTTCATTTTACAATATGCATTTTACTTCAGGGAGGGATAGTAAGTAAAGTCATAATAAAAGTTTTGGCTTGCAAGTCACATTTTCTCGGTTACGCAACGCTAACATCATCTCATTTCCGCCGCTCGAAAAAGCATTTGTGAATCTTATTGCCGTGGTATCCGAGATTCCAATTTCCGTAGATGCTTAGATAGTTAACTCGCTATAAGGTGTTACCGTTACGCATAGGACCGGTGGGGCAAAAGAACGCATTTTACCTACAGAAGATGCACTCTTCGCTAGTTATAACAGACATAAAATTACATGATTGAGTCTAAGGTCAGCGTGATAAAGCTCATTTCTCATTGATGGCAGATTTGATGTGACATAGACCTGCATATGCATAGAGGCAGCAGCGGCGCGGGCGATGACTCGAGCGATGAGACACCATTATTTATAGCGCATAGGACGGCGGCGCCTGCGCCGGAAACTGTGCTTCAAACACTAAGTGGGACGGAACCACCAATATAGACTTCTTCTCCTTTAGTGTAATCTGGACGAAAACATGATCCAAACTGAAGAAAAAAAATTTAATATCGACCACCAACTTTCATCGTCTTCCATTTTGAAAGCAAATGTCATTCACAGCCCCATTTCACGAAAATAATCTCTGAACGAACTTTGGGGAAACGCAAGCTTAGTGCGGACTGACTAATTTCTTTTCATATTTTTAGATCCAGGAAACGCGTATTTCACCGTAACTTTTGTGGACATAAAGAAAAAGAATTTCTTTATATTAGGAGCATTAAAATACATAATTATATTGAATTCAGCATCGAGCCATTATGCCGTTAGATTTGACTACTGATTTCTAGTGAATTATTACTTCTAGTCTACACCACAAACTACGGTTCAATTGACGATGACAATTGAGACGAATTAAAATTCTTTTGGTCAAAACGTGGAAAATTCAATTTGCAAATAAAAATCAATAAAATCCGTGGTCAATCAATAGTCAATACACAACATAATGTGTAACTTTCGAAGATGTATAATCAAAAGCGCATCAGGTGTTTTTACAGGGGATCATTAAGATATTGCATTTGACGCTAAAGACCTCACAGCTCAGAATGATATTGCATTCTAGGACGTGCATCGCGACGATGAGAGCAAACGGTGAACCATAGACAAGTTGTGAAGCAATCGTATAACTGTGAATGTGATTAAAGAGACCGCTAAACTGCTGATCGAACATTAACCAGGCAATCCGGATTGAGGTCCACAGTGTTGAGTGCAACGATTGTCTTTTTTTATGCTTAGATACACCCGGCAAAGTGGCCAGATGTATTAAAAATTTTGGTGGTCAAATCACCCCGTGAAAAATGAAAAAAAAAAATATGAAATCACACATGAAAAGCTGGAATAATTTTGCTCTCAATTTAAATGATAAATAAACGTCTCTTACATTCTTCAGTGATAATGGAACTGGACCGTGCGCTACTTTTAAAACAATGACCTAACTAATGTAATTTACTGGCGAAAAGTAGGGCAACCCGAAATAAAAGTATTTATTCTGAGAAATGTTAACGTATTTTGTCAGTTCTTAAATTATTTTTTTAATATTTCAAGCAATACAAACTGTAAAGTAAAGCTCGCAAACTACTAATCTCGATGGTTTGATACCTAGGCTTAGCATTCGAAGTTTGAGGTCAATGATCTTTAGTAGGAAGCTAGGCACTAACACGTCTAACATCCATGAAATTTTAATGAACCATACAATCTTGTACCTAGCACAAAAGCAACTTGTGGCTTGGACTGCTGTAACTTGAATATTGCTAGATGTCGAGTCAAATTTTAAACGTGAGTGTCTCACGGAGCGCTAAATTAGATGAAATAACTAAATAAATAAATAACGCTTCCCTTCGAATAAACCTTATAACAAAGCAGTGAGCCAGTCCATTTGTCAACCAATTTATACGAGCTAGTGTACGCAGCTGAGGACCATCCAGCCAGACACAAAATAAACAAAAACATACGAACAAAGGGACATCCAATAACAAACGCTTTGTTGTACGCTTCAATTGTAGATTCAAATGGTTATTGGAATAAATAATTATGTAAAAAGATACTTGCCTCCGAATTGCGTGAGGCTGTCGGCTCTCAGGCGATATTTCGGTATGTGTTCTTGAAGGAGGCTCACTATCTCAACTTCAGGCACTTCCTCGCTATTGCACACTTCTGTGAACAAAACAAAGTGAATTTTAGTTTCATTGAATAATCCAAATTCAAAATACCGCTCGTTTGGGTACTGCTTCGATTTTGAACTCCACTTTAGTCGCCATCTCCACTTTTACACCTCCACAAAAGTCAAAACTACAACTTTTTAATTTTTATTGCATTGTTGTAATCATGGCTGAATAATTCAAGTATTTTACTGCAGCTTAGCTTAGGTCACAGGTCAGGCCTCGCAATCAGATCGTGGCAAAGCAAGTAGCATGCTTTATCAAGAACTACTTCTTTTATTAGCTATGATGATATTTTGCAGTTTCAACCGTTCTTACATTATACAGCTAGAATTGTACATTATCATTGTAGGTGAATCTATAAAAATAGGAATAAACTATTTTATTCAAATAGATTAGAAGCTCTTTTGGCAAACTTGTTATAAGAAAGATTCCTATTAGTAAGAAATGTTAGCTTAGAAAAGCAACAAGTTCAAAACGGAATGCCATGATCAGTGTAGTGAACTTCGCAATGCGGTACAGTCTTATAAGTACTCAGTACAGACTTTAGATGGCGTCTACATTCCGTAGTTAGTATGGAAACTGCAGACAGAATCGATAGTTCTCCGCCCCGGCGGGACTGCGACGGATGACCGAGCCACAGAAGGCACAATACGTACTATAGACCTCTTAGGGAGATGCACTCAAAGGAATGCCGCACCATCAATCTACAACTTTGAGTAGAATATTTAGAATAGAATACTTATGACGACGGTGTAAAGCTGAACTTTGAATGATAGTTCTCGTAAATGACTTGCTGAGAGAGCTAGAGGGTCTGAGATGATCTTTGGATAAATTGAGAGGTAGAGGTTTTGAAATGATCTTTGGATAAATTACATTGATTGTAGGAAGGCGTTTTGTATGATCGATAAATGCACTCAAGCATAACGTTAGACTATCGTTTATTTGCTTTTATTTAAATTAATAAGGGGAGAACCATATGACTTGAAGCGACCAAAGTTGTTTTAGTATCTTACCTACCTAAATTGTTGGTACTGACTGGTAGATCCAACGTAAGACCAAATGCTTTTATAATCGTTTAGACCAGAACAGCTTTTATTTTATCTAGAAATATATACGAGCGAGATGAACGAAAAATAACTTGGCATTATGAGGATCTGATGACTGATAGAATTACATAAAACCATACAAAACTCTTCGACAGCCAACAGCTCGTATATCACATTTTTTTTATGTGGAGGTAGAAAACTCGATAGCAGTTGCTCTAGCAGCTAGAGCAATTGCTATTGAGTTTTCTACCTCCTTGTCTGTAGACAAGAAGAAAAAGAGATACAGGTAAGAGGAATGAAATTGTATCATGTACTACAATGATTACGTTCAAATAAGTATTATGGGAATTTTTCATGTCCATGTTTATTTTGGAATTTCCGTTGGAAAGCGTCCAAATATGATTGGTTATGTAAATATGGAGAAGAATAATGTGCCTCAACTAGGTGTTGACATCATGTACATTTTACACGCACGTACTGTGTTTAAAACTATAGCTCAAAAGTAGATTTTATTTTAATATGTAGAAGAGCAAAATGTTTGCGTTATTTTCATTTGTTATAATTATTGACTTTTTTATTAAACGCGAGAAAATCATCAATAATGATGTGTATACATAGGTAGAGGTACTCAACTCATTAGTTTAATGTTTAGTGGCTAGTGTGGTTACACTGATGTGTTATCTTATCAAGACAAAGCCATCTATGAAAATCGGTACTCAGTGGAAAAATACAAACAAATGAATCGTGCAACGCAGAAGATGAAGCAAAAGAAAATATGAAAACGTCAACGTTCAAATGAAGGGAAGGAGATGTACCTAGTTACATTGTTATAACAACGGAGTTTCACTATTTTTTGTGAAAAAGTATTGCTAATCTTACTTAGGTAGTACCTTGTAAAAATTATTAACTTCCCTCAGTATCCAATTAACGGTGAAGTGGTAATACGTAAACATCAACGTCGTTTTCATTAGACCAACGACCATCGTGGTAAAGATTAACATGTAGAAAGCGCTGGAGCTAATTAAGCTGCGTTTGGTTGCACCACAGCGCGCTTAATAAGCTACGTTCCAAAACTGACAAGATTGATCGAAAGTTTATCTTGGGAACGCAGGTATACATTCACCTCTCAACTTGAATGGTATTTCACAAGCATAGCATACATACTATAAATCGTTGAATCTAATCACATTAACGCTGACGAAGCGCTGACGAGTTTGCTTTAGAAATCTTACGTGTTCACAAAACAACTATTATACTCACCATTACTCCAACCCAGGAGTATATCCTGTCGCTTCTCGTGCATTTCATCCTTGCGTCGAGGCCGTGGCCTATGTGTCCTTGTCGACATCGTCGTGTACACCCGAAACTACTTTTGCACAATATCTTAGTCACATCACAACAAACAATGCTATAAAACTACCAATTGCACTATATGATCTGCGGACGTGCACTGTGTAACGAACGCGGTCGTAATCAACCGATATAATTTGCCTACCAGATAGCAGATAAAGGAAACGTCATAGAACCCGATAACGGTTAGCGAAACTGATCAGTTGCGTGCGACAATGACCGTGGTAATAGTCTCATGTACCTTTCTACCGATAGACTAGTCTCAGGGAATCAGACTCCCATGGCGGGGACAATAACCTAAGTAAGTACCTATACATACAACAGCTACATTGTTCTCTAAACGCAATAGATTGAAAGATAAAGAATTGGGAACACTTTCCAGTTCACTAATTTGAGAGATTGATTTTTGAAAACATAATAATTATGTACTTTTGGAGAAAATAGATAAACGACCTCAACCTAACTCTTTCAGCGTGAAATGTCAAACCAAGTTAAGAGCAGTATGTAGCAAGATTCAATTTGCATAGATTATCGAGAAAATATGACTAAAACTAATGACACAGGCGTCTACACTATACATAATATCTTCTACTATATAGTGTTGTGCACTTTTGATTTTTGCCTCATTATTTTCACATTGTATTACCTTAAAAACTATTTTAATCGCATTATATTTAATTCCGAGTATTCGGCTACTAAGGCCTGAATTCCGATACCAAAATCGTTACTCAAGCACACATTTGAGTAGAGATTTTCATTCAAAAATCTATGATTGAGCCCGGATCACTGCTTGAGCAATGGATCCGCATACGACCCTAAAAATATTGGAACTATTGGTGGATGGAAAAAAAGAATCCTTCTATCTAAAGTAAAGATCGTCGTGACAGTTTATGAAACGTTTATTTGGAATAAGAGTTGGAAAAATATTCTTATGAGTTGCTGACAACGATTGTTAATGTCTGGTGTTGATGAAGAAAGTCAAAACAAACATCACTGCAAAGTAAGTAAATAATGAGCTTTTAGTTGGGAAGATAATGGCAGATAGTTTAATTAAGAAATCTACGCCATTTGCAAACAACAACAAATAAGACGCGAATATATTGCTTACGCCACTGAAAAGGCAACAAAGAGGTAAAAAGTACAAAAAACATCGTTGGATAAAACTCCTGTAAATAGATATTGCGCGAGGCCACACGCACAGTTCGCCTATGGAGGCGGTTCGGTCGACGCACTCATTCGAATAACCAATAAAAATAAGGATGTCGTCAATGAGTTGGCATCGCTACCATAGCGGGGTCACCTCGGCGTTCGGCTGTCTCGTTACTAATGGCTGATGTAACGGGTCTTGACGGCCTTGTCTTATCAAGGGCCCAATAAACCATAATTAGAGGAAATAAAATAACCAGCCAAGCGTGTTATGTAATAGATAACCTTTTGTTCATCTCAGACTTTACAAAGTTTAACATTTAAAGAGCGACAAAATTCACTTTACGCGTTAGTAGTAGAGGTATACAATTGGGCCATCGACTCCCACGATCATAGGCATGGATTGTGTTAAGAAATTAAAATGCTTGGATTCTGGGCGTTATAAATTCGCTTTCGTTTTAAATCGCTTTCGTTTTCGTATCTTGTTATCAGTGACATTGTGACTGTTGGCACAAAAGATCGATTGATTGCTGAGATATAGGTAATTACTTTTATGCAGTTCTTTAATAATTTGCTCTTATTGTGTTGAATAATGCCAAACAATGCTACGTTCCAGTCTTCAGGTGGTCTAATCAAAATGTAATAGTCTCCAGACTAGAAAGCTGGTAATAAACAAAACAATCACGTCTTGAAAACCAATTAAGGTGCAGGGATTTTGTCTTGTTTATGCACATGCATTTCATGTAAGCTCGATTCATAGCAGTATTTGGATCATTCTAAACAATGTTTTCATATTATGTAGGTGCCTATCACTTTTATAAAAACCATCGAATATCGCTTCTGAGGAGAGTAAGCCTAAATTTCAGCAAATTACCAGTCAGTATCCCTAGTGTTCTTTGCAACAGGATTACTTACGTAAAATGCAACGGAATCGCATATTATATTTCGCAGGAATGTTGAAATATAATTATATACAATTCATTAAATAGTTCACTCTTTAATAAGAAGAAAAACTGAACAATTGAGCATGCTCTGTTGTAACTCGACCTTTCGTCACTTCGTTCTTCTGAATAACAAACAAGAGATGACACTGCTATTGACCATCATCTAAGTCGGTGTAATTTTTAAACATGTTTACTTTCTTACTTCTTTCTTATCACTAACTATATTACCTACCAACGTAGTTTCGAACTACAAAATGAACTTGCCCGATATTTTCGGATTGCGAAATTATCGATGAATAAAAGTTTATGGATATGGGAAAACACTGTAATAGTCTAATATAATGTTTTTTTTATTCAGTTATGTCATCTCACTACATACAGCGCGTACCATGAACGGTGGCTTACGCTTGCGATAGCGGTTGGAGGAAAGCGCGACGTTACACTGAAACCCTCGCGCGCTGCCCGACCAACTCAGAATAGCACAGCCTGGCAAACAGCCAATCAAGACTCACCCCATTCATAAACCCCATGCTGTTAACCCCTAAAATTCATATAAAATATAAACTGAAATTTTAACCCAGATCTACATAGAGAGTAGGTAAACTTTACCTTTTTATTACCCATTAGACTTATCCTATCCTACTAATATTATCCTATCCCACTAATATTATAAATGCAAAAGTTTAGATATTTGCTTGTGTTTCAATCACGCCAATTGGGATGAAACCAGCGCTGCCAAATTTTTTTTCGACCAAGTCGGGATTTTCGAACTTTTTGAGTGAAAAAAAGCGGGATTCTCTCGTCGAAAGCGGGACATAGTAAAAAACGCATACGCCATACATATAATCAGAAGTTTTTTAATATTTATCTTTTTATTTGAGTTCAAATTATGTTTCGTGACAATAGATAGGAAAAATAGCCATATAAAAGGTATTTTAATAAAAATATGATATTTTAAATCAGATTTACCCTATCGTTAAATAACTGAGTTTTATTCGTCTCTTGAATTAAAAAAAAAATGGTCGAGTTATCTCCGAAAAGCGGGACATTTAATTTTGATTAAAAAATCGGGACGTCTGGCAACGCTGGATGAAACATAGGCTACTTTTTATCCCAAAAATTAACAGGACCTACAGGTTTTAATATAGAACGGGATATGTTCCGAAAAAATCGGTACACGCGTACGAAGTCGCGGGTAACAGCTAGTAATATGATACGAACGCAAGAATACCTACTGATATTGGTCTAACTACTTGGATACCGCGAATTATGAATCTAGGTTGTCTAAATAGGAACTCATAGGCTCTGTTTGCGTGACTATCTTTTGCTTTCAATGTTCCGAAATTGGCTCATTCGTCGCGTACGTATGTGATTAATCTCAGGCACCATATTATTCCGATTTATATCATAATAAAATACTACTCACCAGTGATAGTAGAAACGGTGCGTGTGCGCTTTGCTAGCGAGGGCGCGCGAACCGCATCCTGGAGGGCCGCCAGCTTGACGGACTGATCTACAAACACACACATCAGCCATTGCGATAAAGGTCATGCTTAAACTGATATAGTAGGTGCCAAATAACACCGCAATACAGGTCATTCACCCACCTTCACCACGATGTCGCAAAATTCAATTTATGAATGGCTAATTCTGTCGTTTTCCATACAAACCTGTCGCTAAGACGGTAATCGCTCGAATCTCGTAGTACTGTTTGTTTACCATACATAAATTGAATTTTGCGACAACGAGGTGAAGGTGGGTGAATGACCTGTATTGCGGTGTTATTTGGCACCTACTATAGCATACATTCGAAATAGCCATTTGACCGAAAATAAATAGGATAATACTAGTCAAGAAAAATGTGCCTACCTCCCAGACACAATAGTGTCTCATTATTGGGGCATGGGTAAGAAATGGCACCTGGCACTGTATTAATAACTAGCTTCCGCCCGCGACTTCGTTCGCGTCCCGTTGGATCCCGTTGATTTTTCGGGATAAAAAGTAGCCTATGTGTTAATCCAGGTCACGGACCACGGACAATATATATTCCAAGTTTCATCTAAATCGGATCAGTATTTTTTGAGCCAATTTGTTACAAACATACATTACATACAAATCTTTCCTCTTTATAATATTAGTATAGAGCTACCTATTATGCAGAACCTTATTTTATTATTCACAAGCTTTCAAAAAATAAAAAATCAATGACTCGCAATGGGCTAGTTCCATAACTAGCCCATTGCGAGTCATTGATTTTTTTAACTTGCTATAAAAATCAAAGTTTATAAGTATTTAAAATCGTTGATTTTTTTAAAATATGTCAGTTTTATTCAGACCAGGTTAATGATCTTCCTATATATTTCTGTTAGTAAGCCAGATTCAATATTTTACGTAACATAGCCGATTAAGAGCTTTTTCTGTTTCTGGCCTTTCAATTATCATACCTTTCAATTTATAACAATGTTATCCTCAGTGCTGATTAACTGTAACACTCAACCGACATAGTGAATCATGTACATACAGTGTATACTAGGCATTTTTGTTATCATGCTACTGTTAGTAACTGGTAATTTCAGGAAAAGAATCTGTCTATAATAATCATATTGGACACTTATATTTGGACATCTCTAATTAAAACCATTACATACCTATCTATATTTTTGTTTCACCGTCACCCAGGAGTTCAGTGTTCATATGCTATTTCTTGCAAGTGGCCACATAAGTACATTATCAAGTTAAGTCACAGCATGGTAAGAGTCTACAGCTGGGGTTTTCTTAGAAACTTTTTAGATAAAGACCTGGAGACCTACTATTTTTTAACCAATACTAACCAAGGAGGTAAGTACATTATTTTACATATAAAGCACATTATGGCATGGGTAGGTAGATACATAGGTAATTTTTACAATTTAAAAAAGAGTTATCAATATAATCATTATAGACAGACTAATAAAATTAAATTTCCTACTGGTTCAGTTATTATTATGCAATAACTAAGTATTCTGGTAGGTACCTACTGGGTACCAAACCAACTTACATGAGCAAGTTACAATTTTTTTACAGGATTGTGAAGCTATTTGGTCAATCAATGACAGAGTCTAGGTATGGTTTTAGAAAAAAGTTGTCCTTATGGCCAGACATAAGCAAATCAAGATAAACAAAGACTGATTCAGTACATAAGTGAAAGAAGGTGATAGGTAGAATAATTTTGAGACTTGAAAGATGTGTTAGACCTACAAGTTCCTACCTAGACGAACTGAGATTTTAGCTAGAACTGTAGGGAAAGTCAGAGAGACCGGAGGAAAATATGACTAAGCAGTGTTATTTATGAGGACATGGAGAATTGGAGATGTATCTTTACCTCTTTATTGTTTATTAGTTTTATCCAGATAAGTAGGTACTTACTTTACATCACAGCTGCAATAACTATGACCTTGCCGTTTACGTACAAAATACAAAAATTACTTTAACCACCACACGTTCAGACATCCGTCGTCGTCGTCGGTCACATAGGTAGGTTACCCACTTGATGTTCCAAACCACAATAACCACATCTACAACGAATACACAAACCCAAATAACATACTACACACTACACTCGAAATACACTCTCACACATTTTAGCCAAAATTTTAGCACCTTTTCTTCGCTTTTACGAATCGGTCGGTCGGGGGAGGTGGAGGGAGGCAGCATAGAAAAAAAATTATTTGAACTTTTTTGCACGTATAGCACAATATTACACAGCATGTTAATGTACACCTTAATAACATCCGACATGATTATCCGTCTAACAGGTTTGAATTATTGGGATGCGAAGTATCATGTGGCGCATTATCGGCTATAATGTACTGTATGTATGGATATGCGTCGATAGCATTTTAGTGGCTCGTTTGCACTGAACACGTTCAATAATTTGAACTTCGAGCTTTTCCGACGACTATTAAACAGGTAATGTGTGACATGACAGGCCAAAGCAAATAAGCGAAGAGCGAAGTAACGAGGTTACGTTATTTTATGTTAACCTAATGCTCGTTACTTCACTCTTCGCAGCCGAGTTAGCGTAGTAGCGAGCATGCCACAGCAGTAGCCGGTTAGTGCCAGAACCAATATGCAACTTTTGAACTCAGCATTTTTATGTAAATGCTCCGTGCCCGGGACTAAATATGAGGGAGGCTACGCTACGGTGCGTTGACATCATATTGTGAGTTAGTGATCCGTACTAAGCGATCATCTCCAACATGATATTGTATCGCAAATAATCTACAGCCCAATAATTCAAAACATGTTTTATGTTATTTGTCGCGTACCAACATACCTATTATAGTCCAGGATCCCTAGAACATTTTTGCATTTCGATTACTATCAATCTAATTTTTCGCAAGTGGCTTCATTTTGATGAGACGCCCAATTGCGTGTAAGAAACTCTCAATTGTGGTAGCTAACAGGGTTAGCAAGGATACAATATGTCGATTTGATAATTCTCAAATATTTATTACTAACTGATTTATTTTTCTAAAATCTCAAGATAATTATCTAATTTATTCAAAAAAATATTTGTCCTACAAATTGTGTGGTTTGATCAAAGAGTCCCCTCATTCCATCATGTATCGGTAACGAGGTCACCATAAATGATTACTAACCAGCAGATTTTTTTTCATTTACTTAGCTACGTGGTACTTTATCCCGGTCTTACGCTCAGAAATTATTGTTAATACCACAAGACCATTTATCTCATTACTAACTGTAGGACAAAAATATTACATAATATGTTAGTATGTTCTCTGCCCAAATAAAACAATGTCCTACACAAAAACAGGTATGTATCACTAGTCCGACAAAAATAGTCCCTCTTCTTTTATATAGATTTCTGAGCGTATGACCGGGATAACGTACCACGCAATATGTAGGACAATATGACTGTTAGATTATAAACATATTAGCTAAGCAAATAAAAAAAATCAGATGGTTAGTAATCTTTTATGATGACCTCGTTACCGATTGTAGAATGAGGGGACTCTTTGATCAAACCACAGATTATAAACGACAAATATTTTTTTGAATAAATTAGATAATTATCTTGAGATTTTAGAAAAATAAATCAGTTAGTAATAAATATTTGAGAATCATCAAATCGACATATTGTATCCTTGCGAACTCTGTTAGCTACCACAATCGACAGTTTCTTACAGGAAATTGTTGGACGTCTCATCAAAATGAAGCTACTGACGAAAAATTAGCTTGATAGTAATCGAAATTCAAAAATGTTCTAGGGTTCGCGGACTATTAACTTGGATGAATTTATTGTAGTGCGATTTATCGTACTGCGTAATGATACTGCGAAGCTCATGAATTTTTTCAAACCGGATTGACACGGATTATCATGTCACATGCTAGGGCATTTTATTTGACATGATAAGGTAATGTTACGTCTATTCAACATCAGGCAACGGCAACAGGCAACAGGCAACACGTGTTGCACGTTGTTGAATGAGTCTTTCAACACAGCGTCGATCGTTCCACAAAATACGACGTGTTGAAAGGTGTTGCTTGTGAACCCACAGCTCATGGGTTCGTTCTACAATATTGCTTCAACAGCGTACAGATTAACTAAAAGTTAGTATAAACAAGCTTCCCGACACAGATTCAAGTATAGTCACAATTGACTACCTAAGTAGAATTACTTACTTACTGCATTGTATAGTGTACATACGTTTACCTACCTACCTGATGGAGTATGAAGCTAATTTTTAAATCTAATTTTGGTGGAATTTTAACCAATAATACTTAGGTCGTAACATAAAGTGTGAGCCATTGGAGTAAATGTGTGCAAAGTGGTTTTTCTGAGTGTGAAAATTCGATTCGGGTTTTGGAGGGAAAATCCACCATTCTCGCAAACACCGATCGCAAAGTGGTCGCAAGCGTCGCAAATCCCGCAAATCAGATATACTGCCGTCCGATTTTTAAAAGGCCGCTAAGTGACAAACCCAAAATTTTCGCTACAAGCAAAAACGTGGGAAATGTTGTTTTCTAGACTTTTTAATGACATAGAATTTTTATTGAAATGCCAAAATGTTTTGTATTTTATAAGCTTTAATGTGTATCTATCGCATTAGAACACAAGTTAATCTTGTAATTTTTGATTTAACATTTTGTGTTTTAGATAAGGATTTAAATTTCAAAATGTGACTATCTGCAAAACTTAAACACGGTTAGCTAAAGTATAGTCGCCTTATAGTGTTGTATTTTATTAAAAACGCACAGTGGTTTGAAGAATAGTCACAGTTATTAACAATTTCGTAACTTAAAGACCGTTACGTGACTTAGCCTTTTTTTTGAATTGAATTTTTTATGGAATCATATAAACATTACTTTTTAAAACAACGTTTGAGGACCTTAACTGCCTATTTACCATTTTGAAACCCTAAAGTTCATAATTTTTCTTGACTTAAACACAGTCTCGGGACAAACATTTTGTACTAACGGTTTTTTAGAGTAGGCCATACTGTCTAAATATTATTAACATATTGTGAATTTAACAGCTAACCATAACTTTTTCGTATATTATTTATGTATTGACATGAGGAAATAATGGATAATATACAAAATGAAACCTTTTAAGCTGCGCAAACTTAATTTTTTAATAGGAACCATGTAATTAAATGTAGTTGAAGTTAAAATCTAATAATAGGCTAAAAAAAATAAACGTCACTTCTAAAATAAACACAAAAATTAACTTCAATAATCACATACTTATTTAAGTGACTAAAATCTAATAATAGGCTTAAAAAAATAAATGACACTTCTAAAATAAACACAAAAATTCTATTCTAAAATCGCATATTTAAATTAATAAAATAGGCTTACTGTTAATGCCTATGGCATAACACCTAATGAACAAGTTTAGTTTGGCATGCAAAATCAGTCTCATAGTTACGAAAATATCTTTAACTAAAAGTTCTTCATTTATTGTTATCCTAATTAACCATAACTATCTACGCCTATCTTTTAGGAGCTTTCAGGCATTTCATGCCAGAATCGCATTTTGTGTGGTGCAGTGATGCCCTTCAGTGCATTCACAATACTATTTTTTCTTGCCTTATCTATACCTTTAGGTGCGCTTTTAAAGTGTGGTTTTAATATATCTGAACATTTCAAATATTTGTCAGTCATGAATCGGAGAACTTTATAATCCTCATCGTTTACTGCGTTTTTATAGAACATATCATAGTTGTTTCTATGAAAGCAGACTTGTATTATGTCTTTTAAGTATACTCTTGGTATTGACGATTGTATACGTCTATCTGAGACATAATTTTGAAAACTGAAGAAGTCGTTTGGCTCCATCGTTTTAACATCTACTCTCGATTTATTTGCAGAAGCAACACAATCTGTGAAATCTTGAAAATCGTATAGTTTTCCTTTCCTTTTCATGGCAAGCTCGACCTGGTGATGAAATTGATCACAACTCATGAAGGTGTGACCAGGTTCGAAATACTGGAATGTAATGGTTTCTGTTGCAATCTGGTCACTGTTGATTAAATATATCATCAGAGAAAACAACAGCCAGTTTTTGTTTTGTGCACTGCAGTTATCCATCCAGAGTGTGATGTGTTTCACATCGCGGTATTGCATAATAAAATGATAATAACAACTCATAATGTCTTCCTGTCGTCGTCCACTGGTGCCATCATGCCAAACACACGCTAGTGGTTTGTGTTGGTTTGTTATTTTGCCCAAGGGTGCGAATGTTAAGTTAAAGGAAGTTAGCCTGTGGCAAAATATAATGCTTTTGAAACTATCCAGTCTAGGTAGCATAATCACTTTCTGCAAATCCACACTGAAATATACACTTTCAGGTGTTTGCTCATTTTTTTTGTGGGTTTCGTACAGCTCTCGGGCTTTTTTATATTTATCTCTATGGCACATATATAAAACGCAAGCTTCACAGTTTTCAGCAGCGTTCTTTGCATCGTGAGTTGTGTTTTTAGCGTGTAATTCATACGCTTCACAAATTTCACACTCTTCATTTCCTAGCTTAGCAAATGATATATTCATACTTTTCAGATGCTTTCTGTAAAGTTCATAGGACACCTTTTGCGATGGATATTTCTCACAAAAGTCTTTGTGCATCAGAGTAACGGTAACATCACATGATAAATAGCGCCTAAGAGGAGCATGTTCTCGTCGATAATGTGGCTCCAGGGGATGAAATGATTCTACGTGATCTGTTAGCAGCTTCCGGTCAAACAGTGGTGTCTTTGTGTGCAATCCTCTTTTGTCAATTGTATTTTTTTTCAGCGAATTGTACAACACGGTGTCGTTGTTTTTATGAAATCCTAAGGTTGTCAAAAAAAAAATTTTGCAAACTTCTATGCTTGTTCCATCAACGTGTTTTACAACAAACTTACTTCTTGGAGCTCTTTTGGGTTCGGACGTAATTTTTCGTTTAGGTATTGCCACCGCGGTGCTATTTTGCACAAATATTCTTTGCTCTTTCCACGACAAAGCCCAATATGATTTGTTAATTTCTTCACGCGCATCTGATGTAAACTTAGTCGAACATTTTTTCATGCATTTTTCATCACACCCTGTCTTCACGTGATAGCTCAATAACTTTTTTTGCTTCTGTTTTAACTTTTTTTCTCGTGAGCTGATTCGATTTTCATTGGTAGAGTTGGTTACCGTTGTAATAATAGCAGGTGCATCAGGTGAAAGAACAGCTTCCGACTGTATTGTGTTGTTTTCTTGGCGAGGTTCGATTAAGTTTGTGGATGATTTATGACGGGATCTTTTGTTGCATGGCTGGTCTTCATCATCGGATGAAGATTCACTCGGGCAATAATTTTTATCTTTTACCGAATCATCGGACGAAAAATCTGCTGTTGGTGAATTGATAACCGGTGTTGGGGACAAAACATCATGGTTATCATTTGACACGAAAGGCGAATCACAGTTTTCCGTGAGGCTACAGGATGGCGGTAGCATAGTTTCCTTACAGATCAAAGACATTTCTTCGATATTTATTGATCGTTCATTCATAAGTGAATCAGCACCAATAGTTGCAATCAGCTCAGAAAAATTTAGCCCATAGTTATATGAGGTTTTCGTTTCATCAAATGTTCGGAAAACAGGCAGCGTCATAGAATATTCTGCTGCATTTATTGCCTCTACCAGTTTCTCCGGAGTTGAATATTTTGGGATGTTGTTAGGTTTTTTATTGCATACTTCGGTTGAGTTGGTGAGTTGATGAGGCGGTGGTGCCTGGTTTTCTTTGTTGTGGAGAAGGCAGGGTTGAGATCCCGATAGATTGCATTTTTCTAGCATAGAACGGATTCTTGAATTTTGAAACCTGGAATTAAAATCAATCATTTTAAACTGTTATGGCTATAACCAGAACAAAAAACAAATCGTAATTTTTTGTAAAGTGCTAATTATAATTATTTTACAAAAGATATTTGTAAAACAGAAGCATAATTAAATTTAAATAAATATATTTCTCTTTACCTCGCTTTCGAGTTCATTTTTGGCGGGAATCCGCGCCAACGCGCCGCACGTCCTGCTTCTACAGCGTCCAAGTTGCGAATAACAGGGGTGCGGGGCGCACAGAAACGCACGGTATATAGACGCTTTTTAGCGTTGAATTATCGCTTAGCGGTTTTTTACTGTAGTTATTGTTAACATGCATTCTTATATTTTCATGACTTAAAAACAGTCACTGTCTTTTAGAGTGGTTTTTGTTTCAGTTTCACGTTAACTGACCAATGACTAGCCGACTAAGTTTGCCTAGCGGCTTTTAAGTTTGGTACGAGTATAAAAACTGCCTTTAAGACGTTGCAATACGTAGCCGGAACTGGCAGGTTATAAAAGTCTAAAACACTTGTAAAGCTAAGTAACGGTCAAATAGAATCGTAAAGGCATGTAGCTGTTTTCTAAGCTTGTCAAGCAGATGGAATACAAGTTTGAAATACAACGTTAGATACGTTTTGCCTTATTTTAGTGATGTAAAATGAGTTAACCGTATTTTAGAATTGAAAAAGTCCAAAAAAGATGTAGATAGCGGTGTACGTGGTCTCCAAATCTCAGTACTTATAAATGATAGAAAAATATGACCCAGACTGGTTTATAGAGAAAAACATGCGCTTTCTCACAGTGCATAAAACTCAAAAATGATCAAATGTCACTTAGCGGCCTTTTAGTAATCGGACGGCAGTATAATAGGGGTGCCATTATTTCAGAACCACACTGAGCAAGCAAACAAACAAACCACTGCGTTTTGACCAGGTTCACAACTATGAAAAACAACCTTGAACATAGATTTCGTTGGTCGTTTTTCTAAGGATTTTATTGCGTTTTCGGAATCAGAACGTAACTTGAGTCTCGGTTTTGTCTGAATCTGTACTCAAAATGAAATGATATTTGAAGCTATTTATTAGTAGGTACCTAGTTATTTTGGCCATATTGTAAAGCATAGGTAAAGTATTTCTATTCCTAACAAAAATAGATAATACAGGATGGCACTGCTGGTGACCTCATACGATTATGAAATGCAAAGGAGGTTGATTTTCACTAAATCTACCCTAAGGGTTTATGCACGTTTTAGAATTCAAGGGGTTTGGGATTAGTGGCGTGAACATTCCTTATAGGTATATTGATTTATTGTTTTTTTATGTGCTAATCGTTATTTGACTCTGCACGACGAGATGTAGCCAACTATGATGATGGTAGCCGTAAAAATCAATGCAGTGATTGCTGCAGTCAAACCAATAATCAAACCCAGTACGAAACCTGAAAAATAAAAATATACAAGTATGTTCCGATATATCATTACACAAGTTGTCACTAATGATCTTCGTTTGCTTCGCTCACTCGATCAATCATTATTGTATAATGTTGAGGGTAGTTAGAGAAGTTCCTATTTTTACTTAGGTAAGTACCTGAGTACTTAGGTACCTACTGTTTTGATTCAATTACCTTCAACAATTAATATTACGACGACAATACACAGTACTCCAGCTACTACTAAGACCGATGTTGTTAGGGCCATAATTAGTAACACCAATGTGCTTGTTATAATAAAAGTTGAAGGTAGAGGTTTTCCTAAACCTTTATATATTTGCCATCGGAATACATCTTCAATTGTACCAGCTGTTGCGTCCAAGTTAGACATCACTGTACCTAAAATTAATTTACAAAATGTTATTGTTACCTAGGTATTGTAGGTAACAGTTTACCACTTATTCTTACCTAGGTTACTTATAATAATTACTTTAAGTGATTAAATATTCTTGCACATTAAATATTATATTTGTGGAGCTAGGTTGGAATCTACTTCGATGACAAACTGACCAAGTCATGCCTCAGATAGTGGATAGGTACTGGTATGCTATGTAAAGAGAAGCAAAAGATCATGTAGTGCGCAATAGCGCTGAGTATAACAGAAGGAAAGAGAAGCTAGGCCGCTCACCTTCTATTTGATGGACCAACAGAGACATACAGAGACCAACAGGACCAACAGAGAACTCATGAAAGCCTATTTTGCCTAAGCCAGCAACCCAAGACAAACTTAGCGCAAAAAAAATGAGGAGCTCAGCCTCAAATAATATGAACAAGAATGGACAAAGAAGATAGGAATTTACTTTATTTTATTGTATTAGACTTATCTAAAAAAGGTAGCTTACTTACCTATAGAGCCTTTGATTGCAAAATAAAATGCATTTTCCATATTAATTTCCATGACTACGGAATTAGTACGAAGACTCACGTACAAACACTTAGGCAAGTAAAATGTTTATATTTATTATTTCTCGATACCTGCCCGAGGTGCCTAGGTTATGACAACGCGGAACCTATTAGTTTTATTTTGTAACGGGGCTTTAAGCCCCGTTTTACGTGAAGCAGCATACTGAAGTCGCCTAGCAATAGTAACTTAATGATCGGTTGGCAATATTTATTAGGTTTGTTTTTATGTTCTTCAGGAAGTATTTTTTATTAAAACATTGAAAATAGTTAGGTAGGTAGAAGCTCCGGTGGCCCACAAGCCACAAGCTGTATTATTATGCTAACTAAATCATCATTTACTTTCCATTGCTCAAGCAATCCGACTCAGTATGAAAATCTCTACTCAATATGCCTTGAGCAACTATTTCTGTATCGGGCCTTAGGGCCGCATGCTCATCTGGATCTGGAAGAATGCTTCAGCATTAAATATTCGACACTCAAGCAACGTTTAGTCCAACTAGCAACTAGAAGCTGGAGTTGAACTTTTTAATGCTTGAGCTGGCTTGAGCATTGAATACGGTCCGGGACCGAAGCTCTTGACATAAATGAAGGTGGACCGGTCGGTCGTCGTCCGCCATGATAATGGCCCTAAGGCCTCGCGAGGCGGCTAGATTTATAAAGAAGAAGAACTAAGACGATCGCGCCATCGCGGGCGGCGAATGGCGAATTGGTTTGTTGTTGATGTTGTTTGGATAAATAATGTTTGTTGATTTTGGGTCTTTCTAATTTTTATGAACGTTCGTTTCGTATTTTTCATGTTTACGGGAAAGATTGATCCTTTTAGTTTAAAACTTTATTCTGAGGTTTGTAATAAACATATAAGAAATAACAACGTTGTATCACCGACAAATAAGCTCTAAGAATGGTATGTATAATTTATATTTTTATCAATAAGTTGTAGGTACTGTACCTAAATTTAGTATTCTACTAGAAATTTAGTTACCTACCAAAATTAGTATTCTGAGATTTGTTTATGCTAATTCTTGCTTATTCATCTATTCCCAGGTCGGTAATTACGATGAAAACTTATTATCCGACATGCTTCCAATATATTACACAAGGCTATTCCCGCAAAATATCTTGTGTCGGTGGCTGGCATGCGGCAGCTCTCCGCAGCCTCTTTCAAACCGAGAACTGTCCTTCACTTTAGCTGATGATGTATACCTGCGATATTTGACGATCTGCCACCAAAAAGATCTGCAAACTCTGCTTCAAAAGAAGTGTCCATACAAATTAGATATTGGTGCAGTTTATAATACCAAGTAAGTTCTTCAAATTATATCATCTATCTGTTGATCACTTTTGATGGGCTACTTGCATTGCCTTACAACAGCAACTATTTCTGTTGCAAATGATTTTAGTTATATTTAACTCAACTTTAACTTTTACAATTAACTTTTCAGTGATTCCTGTGTTTTTATTGAATAAACAAATTATTTTTTATAACTTTTAGGCCATCCATTGGTCGGCATGATGCAGTAGTGCTGTCCAGGGAGCTGGTCTTCGACATTGATCTCACGGATTATGATGAAGTTAGAACATGCTGCCAGGAAGCCAATGTTTGTGAAAAGTGCTGGAAGTTTATGGTTGTTGCTTGTGAAATAATAGACAAGGCCTTGAGAGGTACTTTCTATTTGGTTTTATATTGTACTAGCTTCTGGCCGACTTCGTTCGCATCCTGTTCGATCCCATTGATTTTCCAGGATAAACAGTAGCCTAGTTAATCCAGGTTATGGACAATATATATTCCAAGTTTCATCCAAATTACAACAGGGTAATTTAGTATATCTTTTGAATTATACTCAGGCAATGAGGCCTATAACAAATATTATACAATTTACATAAATGAATAGGCATTGATTTAAGTACCTATAGTTAAACACTTTACGAATTCCAGATGATTTTGGTTTCCAAAGTATACTATGGGTGTTTTCGGGGAGAAGAGGTGTGCATTGTTGGGTCTCCGACTATGAGGCGCGCAGCCTCGACAGCCCTGGTCGAGGTGCTGTGGCTGATTACCTGTGTTTGATCACTGGTGGGGACGGACAGAATAAAAAGGTGCATCTAGGTGGAGATAACGTGCATTCTAGTATCAGGTATCTGGTTTTTGAAGTTATACTTCTAATGCGTTACGGGATGACATAGTCTCTGTCTCTTTCTATTCCCCCCGAATAGAAAAAGACAGAGGCTAATACGCTACAAATGCTACAATCAAATATAGATGGCAGTGTTCAGCAATTGAGCATTTGACCGCCCGTGTTTTTGAAGATAAACAACTTCCAAGCGGCTCTAGCAGTCTTTAAGCCACAACGGAGGCCTTAAGGCGACCTAAAAACTCACCAGAGTTGGCCACTTGTACGAGCTTACTTACTAGCCAATTGAAATTACCTAAAATGCTATTCATTTTAAGTAAATGGAGTTCTTTATCACGTTAATTTATTCCTATTCATAAAATTGATGTCATTTTACAACTAAAACCTGTATTTGTATGTATTCCAGGAGAGCTCTTGAAGTGATTGATAAACATTTTGAGGAAATTTTAAAAGAACAAGAAATTCTATCAACACCTGAAAGGCTTAATAAGTTTTTAAAACTGATACCAATTGAAAATCTAAAAGCACAAATTGAAAAAGTCTTAGAAAAAATGCATGAGTGTTCTCTGGAGAGATGGAATGCTTTCCTAAGAGAATATGATTTGTTTTGCAGAGAAGTAAGCATTCTCTATCTTTCTTTATAAATAATTTAAAAATATGATAGTCAAAGTATGTAATCCCAGTTATAGTTTGTCTTATAATAAAAAAACATAGGCCTCCAACTGACTTCTGAGGACAAACTCCACATAATTTTTTTTTGAATTCTGGTTGAATATTTCGTACAAAATAAAACACGTAAACGCGTACGTAGGTAGTTATGTACGGGTTTTCTATGTGACCTGCGAGAATCGAACCCGCATCTTCCTAATTATCGTCCACTATATCATAGATGATGAAAATATTGTGTTTCTTTATTTGTCTTCATTAGATACCCTCTGTTTTTTAAGAATCCTTCATTGCATTATTTTTTACAAATTACAAGTTACTACGTTCTTATTATCCTTACATAAATTATTTAAGTCGGCACTTCCAGTAAGCTGATAACGTAACGTAACGTAATGCTGATAGGCACAAGTAATAACGTAACATACAAGCATTTTTATTTTCCTCAGAATGTTAATGCAGTTCGAAAAATCAAGTACCTGATAGAAGAAATCAAGATTCAGTACATTTACCCTAGATTAGATGTAAACGTTACAAAGGGTTTCAACCACTTACTAAAGTCGCCCTTCAGTATACATCCAAAAACCGGAAAAGTATCTATTGTCTTCAAGCCTGGTAATGCGAAGAGTATGAAGTTGGATAAAGTTCCCACAATCTACACGTTGTTAGACGACAGCGCACCGGATAATGCTCAAAATCAGTCAGATATGAGAGCAGCTGTAAAAAACTTCCAAGAAGTTGTGTTTTCACTTGAAAAGTCTGAAGCACTGAGGAGAAAGAATGACGCTAGTAAGTAACTATCATAAAAAAACTCAATGACTTTGGGGCTGATTGGCTGGTTGAGAAACCGGAGGAGGTTTGATTCCTTCCCTGGGATGTTTGTCCAAGGTCACGGTGATTGAACCTTACCTACTAAACATTTTTCTAATAAACAGAGAAGACTGTATACTAATAAACATAGAGAAGACTGTTTACTGACGGTAGTTCAAACAAAATAAACCATATTTAGTCCATGGCATCATTGAGATAGGCCTGTATTCTGCATGCTTTCCTTCCTGAGCCCCGCCCCTTCTGTCACCACCCTGTATAATATAATTACAACTATGTTTTCCTTTCAGATTCGTCTTTGGAGTTCTAAGGATTGGTTTTCCAACTAACTTTAATAAGATTTAAAATAAAGTTCAAAGAAGGTATATAAAATATTTTTTTATTAAAGCCTTCCTATTGCACTACACATACAACAGTTGGTTTGAAAAGATATAAATAATTTTATTACTCACATAAGTAGGTATAGAATAAAATATAAAAATGTAGGTAGTTATTTCCAAATAATAATAATTATAAAATAATTAATGTATGTAACATATAGAAAGATACATACTAAAAAAATAACTGCAACTGAGCCAAGCTAACAAAGAGGTAGGTAGTGTTCAAAGGCCCTGCATATTTCGAAAGCGAATCAACCACTGACAAATAAGCCATCAACTTATCATCTGCTTAGTCAAAGATAATTATTAAAAATAACAATAAATATTGTAGTCTAGAATGTCGAGTCTAATCTTCTACTACTAGCCTAAGATCCGCAATTTGTTAGACAACACATTTGCAATATATTTATTGTCATTATTTAATTGATAATAAAATAGTTTTCATCCATTAACCAGCTCAGTCCAAATCTTTGTGTAGCGGGATCCTGTACTATACTTGAAAACATTCAAAAGGCACTTAATTAGTGCAGTATTTTAGTTATAATGCTTTATCGGTGGTTTGTGTTTACTGAGACGTAAATTATTGGCGATATTCCTTAAAAGCAAAGCCAGCGGACAGTAGTTAAGCAGATGTATGGAATGCTAAGCTTCATCACCTTCATATTGAACAGCTTAGAGCTACATTGAGAAAATCTTCGAACCCGATCGTGACAGTTCCATTTTGCTGCGTATCCCGAGTTCTGAATGCTTCAGTGAAGCGTTGCATTTGTACGCACAGAACTATGAAACTGTCCACGGAAATTTTACCCTCCTTGGGGTCGCTTCTTTTAGCTAAGAATTTAATGAATTCTGGAGTGAAGCGGAATCCCATCTGGTCTAACGCTGAAAAGAAAATGAAATAGGTACAATGATTAAATAAATTATGACGAAAATGAAACATACTTAAAGATATACTATCGGTGCGGTATTTATCCTATTGGTAGGTAATCGGTAACACCATGACTTTTTTTTTCAATTTTTAATGTTACGTCTTCAAAAATTAAAGGCATGGCTTAAATTATTAGGCAGATAGAAACTATTTTACCTTTTGAGAGTTCTTCTTCATCAATGCACCCAGATTGGTCCAGATCGTAAGTTTTGAACACCGTTAGCCATTGGTTTATGTAAGTGTAGAGTTTATCAAACTCTTCAAGATTTATGTGACCCGAACGATCTTTATCGAACATTCCTGTAAGCGTAAGAGTGTTATTTATCTATCGCATGATAGACCCTATAGATATGACACTATGACTAGACTGGGTAGGTATTGCAAATGAAGCTTCCCAATAAATATGGAAGCATAAGTTACCATTCTATTACAAGTAGGTACCTAAGGGAAAATGGTACAGAACATTTTTATAACATCCCAAAAGCTACCTATGTCGAGTAGGAGTCAAACCCGCGACCTTCCGCTTGATACGCGAAGCGTTGTATACGTTACCGACTAGTAATGTTTGCCTTTATAGGTACCTACTTACCCAACATCAAATTACAAGCCATCTCAGAAAAAGTATGTCCTTGCGCGTTCACCAGCGCTGCTTTTAGTTCTGAAGCAGTTATGAAGCCCGACTGGTCTTTGTCGACGGCTCGGAACCACTGCTGTACTTGTGGCGCTACTGTTCCACCGGCTCCGATCGATGGGTAAGGGCCATGACCCATTTCAAGTTGGCCAGGTTGCCCGTAACCAGGTTGCTGAGGCTGACCGTAGCCAGGCTGCGGAGGCTGGCCATACCCAGGCTGTTGGGGCTGACCTCCATAGCCAGGCGGACCGTATCCAGGCTAAAAGAGTAATAAACACTGATTGGCTAAGCGTTAACGTCGTCGCCGCTTTATACCATATGAGACAGGTAGGTACCTAATAGAAGTAATTATTAAACGGGTGTACATACCCACTGTACCTATTATTTTTATTAAGGGGTACCCGCAGGGATATTGGACAGCTTAAGGCATTGAACTGAACTTACACCTTTGGGTAATGCTAATCATGTAAAATACAATCATATATCAAACTCCCATTTAATAGTAGTTGGTTAGGTACCTATGTACTTAACCAGCTATAAAAAAAATTAAGTAGGTACCTAGGTGGTATGAAGAAGTCATTGATAAACGATTTTTGTCCGATTTATTTTAATGTATAAATAGTTATTGTACTTATTTACATCGTAGGTTAGGTAAGTTATAAATATAAATATTACAAAACTGCATAGGTCATTTTCTATGCAAATGTAAACATGTGTATACTAGGTTCTTAGTAGGTACTGTAGGTATTTATTTACACTGGTTTCTAATCTAAGTCGCTTACAGAAAAATATTAAAGGCAACATTTACCCTATTCAGCGTTAGGTACCCAGCAAAAGTAAGCTTAATTATTCGGTTTTGTAATACGCAACATTACATGAACTTTAGGTACTGTAACTTTCTCGTTGTTATTTCATAAGCTAAAATGGTTGTTTTATCAAAAGTTGTAATAATAAGTTGAAACCTAATAATTAAAAAATATTGCACTTAATATTATGTAGTTGCCATGTATTCATAGTAAATTGTGCTTCACAAGTAGGTACATCTACATAAATTTCTACAAAGAAGCTGCAATGATAGCTTTAGGTAGGTACTTTATTTATTACTACTTAGGCTAGTTTAACGTTTTAACGAAAAAATAATATACCTACTGTTCTATTACTTCCACTATGTACATAAAATAATAAAGAAATAATGAAACTACTACCTATGTACCTATGTATTAATAAGTTTTATATACATTTGGTAGGTAGTAGGCAGGCACGTTTTAAATGGTCTGAGTAGATAGATAATAATTATAAATGAATTAATTTTTAGTCTTTGATTTTCGAGATTTCATAGTTTATGTATGCTTAGTTGAATCACACACAACATCGTAAACCGAAACGAATTGACTGAAAGTAATTTTTTTCTTGGTTTTTACCACCAGTTTACAATTTATTGTAAATAATGTTAGACTTATAATGCAGTTTGTCGGTATGGACTTTCATGAGGTAGATTAATACTAATGCGGTGGTTCACTAAATGACATTATGAAAAATATATATTTTTTACAAAGCAATACAACACCAATAAAGATAATTCGATAAGTTGGTGTATCTATATTATTTACACAACAATGTAATGTAGTGTATGTAAGTACCTACGATAAATGGGTACTACAGTCAGCGTCAAATTGATATGAGCGTCTAGAGTAGTCAAAATGATCTGAAAAACATAAAAGCAATTTGATATACGCAGTTTGAATCATCATATTGTTGCAAGCACCTAAGGTGTTCAAATTATCTTACTACTCATTGTTTCATATTTATATGAGCAGTCAGGGTGGAAATATATGAATTCTGTTATTATTATAAATTTTTAAAGGTTAATTTTATGCACAAATAACTTTGAGAGCTTTGTTTGCTAAGATAATTTTGAACACTGAATGCTCACATAAATATGAAACAATGAGTAGTAAGATATTTTGAACACCTTAGGTGCTTGCAACAATATGATGATTCGAACTGCGTTATCAAATTGCTTTTATGTTTTTCAGATCATTTTAACTACTCTAAACGCTCATATCAATTTGACGCTGACTGTACCTAGTAGGCACCCACTTTGTTTCCATGTTCCAACCAAACTGCAATAAGGGCCAATATACGGTTCATATAAGATACTTATAATAAGGTTAACATTAAATAAAAGCTACCACTTAGATCACAAAAGAATAAGTTGTTAAATAACTCATACATTTTTGAGAAATGTTATTATAACATTTTAACAGTGTTTAGTTTATTGCCGAGACAGTTAAGTGTAAAAATAACAATAACGGTACTAACTTACAATAAATGACGTTCAGTCTTTAAATCAAAACCAATACTGGCAAGTTTGTTACATTTTGTACTACCTAATTCAAAGTTGATCATTGCTTTTTCACTAACTACAATATACTTAGTGCTTATGTAAAAGTATTGTCACTTAATTCAGTTACAATTCCTTGTGTAAGGTCTCTCAATTTACTTTTATTCCATTGCTAGGTACTATAAATTATTATAACAAGGTACATAATTACATAAAGTTTTTACAGTGTTTTACATATTTTAAGCCATCCATTGTTAAAGAAAAAAATATAAAACGTAAACTTGTACCAGAAAAATAGTGTAATTAGTGAAACTGCAGTGGAACTACTTAATATAATCATTATTTTAACAATACTAAACATTACTACCGTGACTAGAAAAACTATAAGTAGCTGGTGTAACAGATGTATTAACACAAACTTGAATAGATGGCTTAAATGAAGACGGAAGAAGTTTATGTGCTTCAGGCACTGGAGAATAACTCCTGCATAAAGCTGTCTCAAAATGTACTTGTTCACTTCTTTCTGTAGGCACACCATCAAAGCTCGTCTGTTTGGCAGAATCACCAGTCCCACTGTCTTTGCAAGATGAATGCTCCGATAAATTGTCTGAGAACATTTGAGGTGATTCACTTTCACTATGCACCTGTGTCATTTTTATACTTTCAGCTGGAAAAGTAGGCACAGCCCGGGCCATACGTCTCCTTGTGTGATATATTATAACCACCCATATTATTGATGTCCCTACAGCACAACACACAACGGTTATTATTATAATGCCAGTCATATCTTTTTCATTTACCATGATAGCCACAGGAGGCAGCACCCTGAGTTCAGTCATGTCCTTCTTTGTACCGAGCTCATTAGTAATCTCACATTCATATCTACCTGCATCTCCTGCTTCAATGCCAATTATAATTAGTAACTGATCTTCATTCGTGAAGAAGTGACGTTCAGATTGAACTATTGATGTTCCATCTTTTAACCATTTCAATATTGGTTTTGGTGACCCTGATACCATACACTGTAATACAACAGAGTCGCCACTTGTTACTTCTTTGTTTTCCATAACTCCAATAAAGGATGGCTCCTGCAGTACAGTCAAAGTAGAATTAGCTATGATAGTTCCAGCAGGGTTTTTAGCTGCACAACTATAAATACCAATGTCAGTGGTTTTGGCATTGACTATGAAGAAAAGATGATCAGTAGGCATGACATTCATTCTTCTCTCTCTAGCTGCAGGAAAGTCATTGCCGCCATCTTTCTTCCACGATATTTCTGGTGGTGGGTCACCTGAAGCTGCACAATTAAGAGTTACTGTTTCACCAGTTTTCACAGTAACATTAGTAGGTGTCTGAATGAATCGAGGAAATGTGACAATGTTTACTTTCGCTTTAGATGAATAGGTGGTTCCAAAGTTGTTACTGACCACACATTGATATTTGCCAGAGTCAGCATGAGTAACATTTTTTATAATCAGAACAGAAGTTGCACGGGGATGTCCATTGTCAGATACTGTGATATTTTCGTATACTAATGGGTTGCTAATGTTTGCATTATTTTTTCGCCACAAAAATGTCATATTATTGAAAGGATTTGATGTAGCAGAGCAGGCTAAATTGGCTGAGTGACCTTTTATTGCCAGATGTGTCTTTGGATGTTCCACTACTTTTGGCTTTGGAGAATCTCCGCAGTTATCCTCTTTCAGTTTTGTGATAGATGTTCCTCTGACTTCTGCAGGATATGCACAGTTAGCATTTATGTACTTATGCTCTGACTTCTCTTTCATCCACTTAACAATCCATAAAATATTGCAGTCACAAAGAAGAGATGATGAATTCAAATGAAGCCTTCTCAGTTTAGTCATTGATTCAAAGGCATGTTGCTGTATGGATGTTATGTTGTTACCATTCAAGTCCAACTCATAAACATTAGTTAACCCTTCAAAAGCTCTTGGATTTATTGATTTTATGTGGTTCGCTGCAAGGTTAAAAGTTAACAAATTATGTAACTTGGAGAATGGTCCTGACATATCTTCCACTGTCCATGATATTTTATTATTATTCAAGTGCAATGTCTGTAATTGTACGACATAACTGAAAGCTTCTTGTGAAATTGAAGATATTTTATTATACCCCAGGTACAGAGTTCTTAGATTTATCAAATGTTGGAAAGTACGACCTTCTATTTGAGTCAAGTGATTATGAGATAAATCCAATGTATCTAAATTTGTACATAGCTCCCAGCTGGCAGAATCAATTTCTGAAATTAAATTGTTTGAAAGAGAAAGTGTGATCACTGATTCCAAACCGTAAGTCCATCCTTTGGAAATACTTTTTATTTTGTTATGATCCAATTGCAGCGAGTTCAGTGATTTGAAACCAAAGAAGGCCCCATCTGTTAAATTTTCAATATTATTAAATCTCAATTTCAATGTAGTTAAATTGGTCAATCCTTGAAACAACAATCCTGTTATATTAGTAAGTTTGTTGTGGTTTAGCTCCAGTGTTTTCAGATTACTTTGATAACTGAAAAGGTGGGCGGGAAGTGATTTTATTTCATTTCTGTTCAATTTTAGAACTTCCAAATTGGTCAAATTGTTTAATGCACCTTTATTTATGAATTGTATCAGGTTGCTATTTAAATTTAGAACTCTGATAGAGCTTTTGTTGGGAAATTTGCCCACATCAATAGATTCAATACTATTTTTATTCAAGCTAAGTTCTTGTAAATTTTCATGTTTTAGAAGGCTAGGTATGTTATGTAAGATGTTTTTGTCCAATTTCAGCTCTTCCATGTTCATCAAGTCGTCAAAAGCTTCCGTAACATTTTCATTCAGTCTATTGTGACTAAGATCTAATTGTTTCACCCACTTGGGAATTCTTGGCACTGCTATGAAATTCTTTTTGGAACAATCAACATACAGCTGCAGGCAACCACATTTCTGTGGACATTCGAAGCTTTCCGCGACTATAAAATAGCCAGTCTGTATTATCATCGATAAAAACAATAGCAAATAGAAGTCTCCCATTTTCATGCATTTGTTTCGAATTCCGTTTGAACGATGAACAGGCGATCCAAGTCTCTCCTTACATAATTTCAGGTTCAATCGCCACACAAAGTATAGTTTATACCAAAAGCACAGCACTAGCATTCACTGAGCAGATATTTGGCATTTTGCTGAATGCGACACTGAACTCGTAAAACAACGCAACATATTTACGGCAATACACTTGTCGGCCATTTTACTTTTGTTTAGTAAAGCAAAGCAAGCAAAGCCAAGCCATAGACAAGACAAAGAGCAAAGCTTGCTTGCTTTGCTTGTTTCTTTTTGTTTGGAGATTGATCCAGTCCAGCCACAGATGACACAAAATGCTTAAATAAGCGTTCAGTCCGATCAGTCAGTCAGACCATCGAGTAGACTTCCGCATAGGTACCTACTTATGTACACTGTAGGTGCCTCCTATGGGTACCTACCTATTACAACAGTATGTAACAGACGAATCCTTCGTCTGTGGTATGTAATATACACATAACGTTCTTACTAGTTTGTTACGGTATTTTTTAGTTTACTATTATTACATAGATTTAGCTACCTAAATCTATGTAATAATAGTAAACTAAAAAATGAAAAGAAACTACCTACAGAGCGTAGGCTAAAACCCCATAAAATATTATTCTTATTACATTAGTATTAAATTATGTTCATATTACATTAGATTTGACATGTAAGGGACCCCATCCAGATTTCTAATTCCCCTATTATCAACATAACTGCCTGTAAACGTCCACATCTTGACATCAGCCTCCACCTTCACCATTGATGTCCAAAAAAATGTTTTTGTGCCTTTTCATTCAGCGACTTTCGGTAATTTTTAACAAAATCTCTCTCTTGTAGGTATAACCTACTTTTATTCAATTAGGTAGGTAGGTACTCATGGCTAATAGGCCAGGTACAAACTTTAAGCACTCTCAAGTGCAACTTTATTATAGGTAATTCAACAAGACTAGATAAAAGTAATGTGCTGGGTTAGTTGGTCATAGTCCCAGTCCACTTTTCTGAAGCTATAACCTGATCCTAATTTTTTTACTAAAAGTAAACCATAACCACCTTTGAAGTCTAAACACCTAAAAGTTATGGACTAACTGATTTGTAAGATGGGTTGGTCTGGCGTGACCCCATACTGGCCTGTCCCCAATGTTTTGAGATAAACTAATTTCCATCTAAAGCAACTAAAGGTGAATACATATTAGCTAGGTATATAGGTAAATACAGTTGCATGGCAGAACTTTACTTACATTATATGACATTTTTCTGTCTCTCTTGTACTTCAAAGATCTGCAAAAACCATTGTTAGTTACACTGTGAATAAGTAAACATGACTGTGATAGGTATTATTAATCTTAGTATTGTACGCCAAGGCCTCAATACATAATAAATAAACCACTAAAAACTCTCGACTGTGCAATGCAACTTCTGTAAACATTGGTGGTCTAATGATAGTGACTGTCTTCCTATATACAAATAATAATGACCTAAAGCCGCGTTGACACGGTCAGAGTCTGCTCGGACCGAGTGGACTCCAATGTCTACTCTTATCATGTAAACACGCAATCCGAGCTCACTCGGGCGCCGGAATCGTGTTTACATGATACAAGTAGCGTCCGAGTATACATCGAAGTCCACTTGGTCCGAGCAGACTCTGATTGTGTCAACGCGGCTTAATTCAAAACAGAACTAGGTGCCTACGCACAGAAAATTCATTATAGCCCCGACTTCTGTCCCTACCCAGGAACACTATAGAAAAATACTTTCTGGACATCTCAAAGTTATGTCCTATAACTTTCTGAGTTATAATCAGGATTTTGAAGACAGCGTATATTATTAGGTTAGAAATTAGATAAATACTTACAGCTAGGTAGGTACAATCTAATTCAATACAACAATAATGAAATGTGGGTCAGAGTACAGCAAAGGGTGTGCAGTAGTAAAAAGACTTAGAAAAATTTTGAAGAAAAAAATTATGTATGTATAAGCACCCCTTTTTATGATTGCATCCTGTAGGGGGCTTATAGAGGGATATCTTTTGTTAAGGTCATTGACCTCTGAAGTCAACCATAACAGAACTACGGGCTAATAACGGAAAAAAAAACTCTGCCGAAATTTCGATAAAAAAAGACATAGAAGAATTTTGAACAAGAAAATTATGTATTTTTAGGCACCCCTTTTTATGATTACATCCGGTAGGGGGTGTAAGGAGGGGTATCTTTCGTTAAGGTCATTGACCTCTGAAGTCAACCATAACAGAACTAGGGGCTAATAACGGAAACTAAGCGATGGATGGGCTCGCTTCGCTCGCATTTTTTATACTAACCTAACCTAACCTAGGCCTCCCTAGGTCAATCTAGGTCAACTGAGGCTATTCGATCACTCTAGGTTTGCCTAGGTCACCCTAGGCCTCTCTAGGTCACCTGAGGCTATTCGATCACCCTAAGCCTCCTAGGTCACCCTAGGCCTCCCTAGGTCACCTGAGGCTATTCGATCACTCTAGGCCTCCCTAGGCCTCCCTAGGTCACGCTAGGTCACCTGAGGCTATTCGATCACCCTAGGCCTCCCTAGATCACCCTAGGCATCCCTAGGTCACCTGAGGCTATTCGATCACCCTAGGCCTCCCTAGGTCACCCTAGGCCTCCCTAGGTCACCTGAGGCTATTCGATCACCCTACGCCTAACTAGATCACTCTAGGCCTCCCTAGATCACCCTAGGCCTCCCTAGGTCACCTGAGACTATTCGATCACCCTAGGCCTCCCTAGGTCACCCTAGGCCTCTCTAGGTCACCTGAGGCTATTCGATCACCCTAGGCCTCCCTAGGCCACCCTAGGCCACGCTAGGCCACCCTAGGCCACGCTAGGCCACCTGAGGAAAGGAGGCTTATACATAATAAAAAAAAAAATCTTCAAAATTTTTCTAAGTCCTTTTTTATCGAAATTTCGGCAGAGTCTTTTTTTATCGAAATTTCGGCAGAGTCTTTTTTACCTAGTACTGCACACCCTTTGCTATACTCCAACCGAAATGTGAATAAATTTAGAAACCTTAGACCTTGTAACTTAGTAAAACAAAAGGTTATACGCACGAAATTCTAATAATACAAAAGCCGTAAACAAAGAACCCTAACAGAAACTTGCCTTTTACTTGTTAAAAGTAGGTAAGTAATTCGAAAACACAGAAGATAAGTTATTACGAAAAAAGAGAAATCTCAGAATCTCACAATATAAATATTTTGGAGAGTGCTCTTCTTTTTGCATTCTCTTTGGCGAGTGCTATATCAACCTACAAAAATGGCGGACACCAAAGCGGACACCTTTATGTGCGTTTTATATGTATACATACATGCATTTGTGTGCGTGCGTGAACACATTTCATTTCAAGAGTCAAAGAGCGTTCTCTAGATCCTATAGTAGGTGCCTAATAACACGGCAATACAAGTCATTCACCCACCTTCACCACGATGTCGCAAAATTCTATTTATGTATCGCTAATTCTGTCGCTTTCCATACAAGCCAGTCGCAAAACCGGTATCGCTAGCTTATCGTGGTACGGGGGCCATGATGAGAGCAAAAGAGCATAACTCAAAATAATATAAAATTGGGGAATATCAAGATGTTTTCAATGTTCTATGCGCATATTTATTTCGTTCAAAATATAGAACTTGTTTGAAACCAGTGATTTTTGTCATAATTTTTGAAAATAATATTATAGAGTTATGAGTACCAAATTACATAAACATGTCAATAAAACATGTGATTTGTGTATATCAATACAATTTAAAAGTAATGAGAACATACATTTAAAATGATACGAATCTATGAAGTTGTATGAGGAATAAAGCTTAAAAATATTTAATCCTAAAAACGGCGAAATTTTAAGTTATGACGCTTTACCTTTTTAAGTCCCTGGGGCGTCAGGTGTGCACAACCAGTGGCTCGGCATGTCCGTTCGCCATTTTGTTTTGACATTCCGCTTCGGAGATAATAGGTACATCGACTCAATCATCAGATCACTTCATCGTCACGTAGGTAGTTATTGCCTACCTAGTGTAAGTACTAGGTAGGAAATAACACAAGTATACCATAACACAATAACCTACAGGTAGGTAGGATTTATTTACTACCTCAACGGTACCTACCTACTTGTTAAATAAAATGTAAGTGTAATAGTAACTCGAAGCTCATCTGCAATTCAAAATATCTCAAAAAATGTCACTTACTTAATCATCATCATCACCTGAAGATTTGAGCATCCGGAAAAAAATGTTTGCTAACATCATAGACTAAAGTATATTTTTTCTATGATGAAAACTTTTTTTGAAAACTTGAAAATATGGTCAAAAATTTTTATAGGTTCCTTAACACTGTGGTAGGTAGTAAAAAAGGTTTGCAACTTCTGCAATGTCTAGACAACCGGTACTACGAGATTCGAGCGATACCGTCTTAGCGACAGGTTTGTATGGAAAGCGACAGAATTAGCGATACATGAATTGAATTTTGCGATATCGTGGTGAAGGTGGGTGAATGACTTGTATTGCGGTCCTATTTGGCACCTACTATAACCGCTTTGTGACACTTGAAATGTGTTCACGCACGCACACAAATGCATGTATACATACATAAAACGACATAAGTGGTCCGCCATTTTCGTAAGTTGACATAGCACTCGCCATAGTAGCCATTTTTTTTCTGTGCGTGCGTGCGTACCTCAGCTGGCTTTGATACCGCGGTTCTGTGCTTTGATGCTGACCAAGCAATTGAAGTTATCTATTGTATTGCACTACTTTACATAATTATTATCGCTTGGAATAGAAAATTAAAAGACGTCATGGCCACGACTTTGTGCAGAGTCTGTCTAAACAACGACATCAGGCTACAGACCGTTAGTGGGATCTACCTGGACACTTACGAAAAGCTAACAAATATCAAGGTAGATAACCTTTACGTACTTAGAATTTTACTCTATTTAAATATAATGGTTTACACAACCGCGATTGTTTTGTTTTTGCCTAGTCTAACGTTATGTTTTGTTACATTGTCATAGTTTGTGTCTTGCGTGTTTGCTTGCGTAAATCTCCTTTCTGCTGTTTGTTTATTTTGATTTTTCGTATCAAGCGCGAAGAATTCACATAGACTCACATATCAATTGGAAAACCCATTGTACGATTAAGTGGACTGTATAAAACTAAACGATAAAATTAAAATGCAAATACAAAAACGATACGACAAACCACAAACTAGATCCTGACAAACCAGTAACAGCTGTGAATACAGGGTGCAATAAAAGTGTCCCACGTACCTCGTGTAACGACCTACATTTTGGACGTCAGATTCTTACGTTCTGCTTGGTAAATTAAACTTCAGGTTGCATTTATGAACAATCTATTCGGAATAATATCAAATACATTTTGGTACAACTCGTCAACACAAAACTCGCTAATGTTATTATATTCTTGGTTATCCTTCAAAGTTGCTACTGTCAGGTGACATTTATGACAGCGTCATGTCCACAGGCATCTCACAGTCGGCCATCCTACTTAGAACGAGTCTCTTCGTTCGATTCAATCGAGAGCACCGTCCATAAACACATAACAATACAAGTATTTCTACAAATACAAATTAATTTGTTCACAATTCACAATAAATCTAATTTGTACAAATACATATCACCTAACTAATATATCCACAATAAGTACATCATTCATAAAACCAATTTTTAAACATACATTTTCTGTTATCATTTCTAATCCAGCAATTATGCTAAGTTTTCTTATTTATTCATAATATCACTTTATGAAAAGATAATTTATTCACCAAGAAAATTACAACCAATACAGCATTTACTATAGTATTCACAATATTTACAAAATACACATGAAACAGCGGAGCCATCCACAAACCGTTGCAAACGATTTATAGATAGCTCATTTATGAAATCTTTAGTTAGTGTTAAAGTTTATTTTAGTCTAACATGCGGTTTTCTTATATCTATCAAAATTAGCGTCATTAATCAAGATTAAACTGCGAGTATCTATCTCAAGTTTGGCGGCAAGGTCGTATGCCGGTCATGCCTTCACTTAATCGTAGAATGGGCGGCAAGGTCGTATGCCAGTCTTGCCCTCCCTCAATCATCAATTGGGCGGCAAGGTCGTATGCCAGTCATGCCCTCACTTGTCGTCAAATTGGGCGGCAAGATCATATGCCAGTCATGCCCTCACTTAATTGTCAATTGGGCGGCAAGGTCGTATGCCAGTAATGCCCTCACTTATCGTCAAATTGGGCGGCAAGGTCGTATGCCAGTCATGCCCTCACTTAATTATCAATTGGGCGGCAAGTTCGTATGCCAGTCATGCCCTCACTTAATAATCAGGGTGGCAAGTTCGTATGCCAGTCATGTCGTTAATCAAACATAGATTGGATGGCAAGTTCGTATGCCAGTCAAGTCGTCAGTTAATCATAGATTGGGTGGCAAGTTCGTATGCCAGTCAAGTCGTAAGTTAATCATAGATTCGGTGGCAAGTTCGTATGCCAGTCAAGTCGTCAGTTAATCATAATTGAGCGGCAAGTTCGTATGCCAGTCATGCTCTCACTTCAAAACTGTTTTGACGACTGTGACTTCTGCTGTGCCGTGCGTGACACAGCTCGGTAACTCACTGCTCACTGCAACGACTCCTGCTACGGTTGCTTCGTCGCTCTTTCAATTTCTGCTGGTGCGGCTGCATTAGCTACAGCGGTGGCTGTGGCTACCACTGCATCGTGTCTTCAGTCTGTAGCCGTTGCCACGGCTGCTGCTACACGGCTTAGTCACGCTTTCTGTCAATCTCTGCTGGTGCGGCTGCATCAGCTACAGTACCGGCTGTGACTGCGGTGACTGTGGCTATCACTGAATCGTGTCTTCGCTCTGTAACCACTGTAACGGCTACAGCTCCGACTGTGCCGATCACTGACTTTTCACTTTGTCACTTATCCTGGAACTCAAAACATGACGTTAAGTTCGTAATTTCTAAGACCAGTTCACTTGATAACTTTAGTTTTCTCTATTAGGGATCATAAGTTCCAGTGCGTCTTGGACAAGGTATTCAAGTACCTGCTTAACATTAGCAGGTCAAGTAGCTATTCAAATGAGTAGGCAAAATCAATTATTGAGTTTAATATAATATACTTTTCTCCTCCTACTCTACGAGCTAAGTAAGATGCTAGTCAATATTATTTTGTATTGAAATACTGTTTTCGGTAGTAGTGCAATATTATCTATCGTATAGCACAACTAGTAGGTACAACGTGTACATGTAGTGCAAATAATCATATCATGTATAGTCATATTTTCTATTTTTCTTCCTGGATATTTTTGTCTTATTTTCCAAATCTTTCGTTGTCTTATCATCGTTATAATAATATTATAGTCTTTTATTTTCTAAATCCCTCTCTGTCTCATCACCGCATTAATAACTATAATAATATATAGATCTAAAAAATGAAATAACCAGGATGTGGAGATTTGAAAGGTCTCCATCATTCCGATAGTCCTTTCCGCAAGCGGTGGTATCCTTAAGCAACTATTTCTATCACTCGCCCTTGAAATCAATCACTTGATTTGCCGAAGGATACCTTTTCATTTCACTTCTACAAAAAGCAGTAATATTGCATTTAATTTCTAAATCTCCTTTTCACTCATCATCATCATCATTATTATATTTTACATTCCCTATCCGTGCCCCATCGTCGGGTATCGTGAATCTGTGCAAGGAAATTTCAATTTGTGGTTTCTAGCTGTTCGGACACTTGATCAGACCAGTGTTTTGGGCTCCTCCCTCTTCTTTAGTAACCTCTACTAAAGTGCTCGAAGAAGGCAGACGCTTAGTGCGTTCCAACATAAGTTCTTTCAGCATGGAGACGTTGATTGTTTTGGCTGTCCATGACATCCTCAGGAGCAGTCTCTGACAGCATCACATCCAGAACGCATCGATGCGCTTGCCTTAAGTGGTTTTCATGGTCCATGTTTCATAAAGAGAAATGGAGAAAACCAGCGTGCACACTATGTGTTTCGTGAACTCGTTCATCGTGTCATTATGTAACAATAGTAATATTGCCTTATATTGCCTAATATCTCTCTTAAGCGTATTAGTTCCTACATATTCAAATCACTACTAATCACTACATAGTATAAAACAAAGTCGCTGACGCTTAAATCTTTAAAACTACGCAACGGATTTAGAAGCGGTTGATTCAAGAGGAAGGTTTATATGTATAATACATCATCAGCATCATCACTGCATTGCATCCGTGCGAAGCCTGGCGGGTCGCTAGTGATTTATAAACTAAATAGTCCAGTCCAGTCCAGTAATAGATCCAGTCTTTCTCAACAATTGGAATTGAATAATATAAGTAATCAACCAACCGGCTGCATGGTCTTCACACGTTTATTTACCCTAATGGTTCTTTCTATTGAGTAGTATGAGTGGTCTATCTGCCTTCGTTACTTCGTGAAATATGCCTCGCACATTTCCACTTTAGCTTGAAAGCTTAGTTTTCTGTTTCATTAAATCGCTTCGCACTTCGTTAATTTTTCCCAATCAATCATTTATTCACAGATTCATTTTATGTCATTGAATTACATGATCTTATGCAATTATAAACGGCTCAACACATTCTGTTATTTTTTTTATGCTCCTGTTCATTGCTCGTATGGAACTTTGTTTTGTCGTTCATTTTGTAGGTAAGCATATTTCAAGCTTTCTCTGCAAACGTTACACTTTACGCTCTCTTTTTTTTTTTATACAGCACTATAATATGATGATTACTTCACTGTTTGGAATCGTTAGGCCATCTACCCTGGCTCAGAGCCATATTTTAACAAAATATAATTTGACAGTTACGAGCTTCCAAAACAAATCGCTTAACGCTTTTCTGCGGCAATCAGCACAGGAGTATTTGTACTCTACACTACTCATTTCTGAGTCTAGCCCACTCTCGCATAAATAGTAAGTATACAAATTGCCTGAAAAGTGTACCCTTAAGTGCACGAATCATTTCCTCGAATTCTTCAAGTTTTCTAATAGTAACATGGTAACATAATGCTATTGCATGCTTTACTACAAGGCTATTATCATAAGGAGCCTGTTGAATTCCCTGTATTTGCTGTATACTTCTTCTAAAGCTTGTGTATCATCAGTTTTATATTTATGTGAATATTACGTCTGAAGTAGGTACATCATTTCTCAGGTACGGACTCTGTGTGTTTATTTTCATCTTAAATAGGTAGGTAATATGATTGAATAGTTTGACAGCTTTATTATTGACTCCATCAGATTCAAGACTTTTTCCAGGTTTTAGGTTTTTAATTTCATTGAGTACCTTGTAGTTCGCTTATTGGTTCAATTGTGCTGCAGTTCGATGTTGTCTTTACTACTTTTCCTGTATAGCTCTTGGTAGGAAGGTGCTGCATGTATAATCTCAATGAAATCTATCTATCTATCTCTCTCTCTCTCTCACATCAATAAATGAAGTTGTATGTAGGTTTCATTTTTTTTAATTGGTCGTTTGGTAGTTCTTGATTTTATAAAGTTTTCGTTTGTTCATCTGGTTATCACATTTTATCCTTAATTGCTTAGCTCCATTCTAGTTGAATTGTCAATTTTATTTTGTTTTATACTCATTAGCTCTGTCTTTCTTTTTATTGGTTTTCTGTACTTTCACTTACTTTATTTTTGCTTTAATGCAATTGTCGTAGTATTCTTTTATACTCGTATACTCAGGTGGTTCGCATTATCAGTATTATTCAAATTGAAATTAAAGTGTGATTTCTCCTCTAAAAAGTTTATTTTTATGCACTGAAAACAGTCGATAAATAGAACTTGTAATCACTTTTTGTTTTTGAATTTAGAACACATCAATATATTCGACCTCCATCTCAATGCTATACACACCCTCCTTGCGCAAAATACTCGTTACAAACTCCTTGAGATTTGATTGATCGACATTTTCGACAAGCATTCAATGTATATTTTCTCTTAATCTTTTTTTTTTTTAGGTCGTAGTCATGGTATAAAGTAGAGTATACAAGTGCCTAAAATGGATTCATATCAAGGGCCATGAATCGCTCGCGTCTCTCTTTAAATCACATGCTTCGCTCGTAATTCAATTATTATGAATCACTACAAAGGGTGTCTGGAAGAAATCGCTTCCTAAAAATAAGACCGTCCATTGTACGTAATAGTGCAATCTTATTATTTCTATTTTATTTTTATAAGCTGTCATAAGGGGTTACATTACAATAAAGTATTTCATTCATTCAGTTATTCACTTTCTGCGGTCGTGATTCAGTCGTTAGGATCCTTCACTTGCTCGTGATTCATCTGTAGACATCGCCTTAAACCCGTCCTTTATTCACTAATAGTATAATATACTAGTTTTCACTTTTTATTTTGTGTCTTTAATTTAAATTCACTTTTTAAAGTTAAATACCTACTCTCTAATCAATTTTCAATGTATTTACTTTTAAATTTCGATAAATGTCACTTACTTTTTCATCCCTTCATTTTATTTTATTTTATTTATTTAACAAAATCCACAGCTCTTAGGGTGTACAAAGTAGGTATCTTATAAATTCATCTTATAGCCAATAACGAATTTTCATTTTTCATTCTATTAAGTAAAAATAACGACCGTCACTAAACGACTACCAAAGTACTTCCAAAGATAAAAGTGTTGTGAGGATGTGTGAGAAGGTGTAAATGCCTGAGTGTATAGAGGGTTCTTCTGGTACGCCAGTCTCTTCATACTTAGAATATCTCTTTTTTTTTCACTCGCTCAATTCTGTGTTTGCATGTAGTCTATCATCTTTCATCTTTTTTTTTTAATAAAAATGTGCCTTTATACTTGTTATCATATCAGTGTATAATACGTTGGTGACACTTAAACAAATCACTTCCGACCATTTCTATGTTTCCCAAGGTTAAGCTTATAGCATTTATGTCAAATATTTTGTCACTTTATATCGCCTATAGTGCTTTTTTTTATGATTGCCACTGCACAGCAGCTTTAGATACAAACATTTGTACTTTAAAATTATGAAAATGGTCAATCGCAATTATTGATTTTATGTAAATCGGAAATAAAAAACTGAGTTGTCACTCTAGCACTCTGATATCAAATCTCTCAACTATGTCACATAACATACTTATTTCATTTTAATTTGTATCCTGCCACATAACACTTGTGCTCGATATCAAAGCTCTTGAGTTATGTTGCAAAATACACTCATGGAAGCTCTAACATTCTCATATTATTATTGAAAAATATACCTTTATTAATGGTTATCAATACCATGGGGATTCACTTTCTTGTAGTATGTACATCTTAATTCCTGGCAGCCGGTCGCTCTGGCTGCGATAAGACAATTCACATAGTCATCTCTGAGTCTGAGTTTGAGGATGACTCTCGCTCCTCTCATCATCTAGAACTTCATCCAGCAATACTGATGGCTTGTCTGCAACTCAACAACAATATTTTCTATGTAATTGTTCAGTAGTCAATGTGTGGTGTACATAGTAGGTACGTACATAATCATATTCTCAAATTCAGTAGGTAAATACCTACTCATTTCAAGCTCATAGAAAATAAGTCTCTAAGCTTTTATTCAATAAAATAACTCTCATAAGTCAAAGAGCTTTTATTCAATAAAATCTCACTGATCACTTTGAATCGTCATTAGGTTATGTATGATTACTGTAATAGGTAAGTACCTATAATTAATTGTGCATCGACTATCACTACAATTCATAACTCAGAACAAAGTTTGGTCATCTGAGATGAAATTAACATGAGGTTCTCACTAAAACTTTACCTTCGGGCTTCGATGTCGCCATGGGCATTGGGAAAAAACTTTGAATTTTTCCCATCTTTCCACTTCTGAGCTGTAACGACCTACATTTTGGACGTCAGATTCTTACGTTCTGCTTGGTAAATTAAACTTCAGGTTGCATTTATGAACAATCTATTCGGAATAATATCAAATACATTTTGGTACAACTCGTCAACACAAAACTCGCTAATGTTATTATATTCTTGGTTATCCTTCAAAGTTGCTACTGTCAGGTGACATTTATGACAGCGTCATGTCCACAGGCATCTCACACTCGATATCCTGGAGGGCTCTCCTGAAGCGTCTGCCACACGTTTGGGTAGGCAGGTCCGTAAGATCGTCAAGATACTGACTAGCTAGCTTTCTCCGTCAAAATCTTCAGGGTTCCGCAACCGCTACGCTTAACACTGGCTAGGGCTTCTACGTAGGCTCACTCAACTACACACTATCTGAATGCACAGGAAGGCTAACTAGGATGCTAGTTTTGTGGTGATTCTATTGTTGTAATCGACACGAAAAACGACATATCTCACGAGAGATTTAATTACAACTCTCTGACACGGGGGTCAAAGTATCAAAAACGTTAAAATACTCGACACGACAACGATATATTTTTGACTAGAGTCTCAATATGATACTGGTTTTAGATAGAAACGTTAATTACGAAATATTTCCGTTACAGTTTTTTTTTTATGTGAATGAACCCTGTATTTGACCAATAGGAGTTCAGTGACCTGCGTGACCTATATTAGGTGACAAGACAGAATGACGCGCGAATGCGTCAACGTGATAATGACAGGTGTCAAAACTGAACATTCCGACCACCAAAATACACAGTATTTTCACCAGGTAATAACGAAATAATGGATGAAAACAACACGAAAAATTTAGGTTCAATTAACGAGAAACAAAAAAATACGAAAAACAAATAACAATAATAATATTAATTTATTATAATGAGTATACCTCCTTATTATATTCAACGATAAAATTACAAAAAGGGGGTTTAAGCCTGACATCCGCTCTGACGTAGGGAAAACATCATGAGTATGCGGAGTTCAACGATAGGCCGTTTAAAGTAACCCGTAGCGATACGAAATGTAACGACTTTACAGCTATTGGAATGAACTGTTAAGTCGCCGGAGTCCGAACTAAGAAGGGACAACCGCTTCATACTATGCCGAATTTCGATTTTTATCAGCAACAATGTAGTGGAATTTTCGTACAGCAGGCGCTGCAAACCCACGACACGAGCAAGATGAGTTTTCGTTGACTTAACATGAGTCTCAGCTAAGCCCGAGAAATGTGGACTGCCTGAGGTGTTGAGCACGAACTCTTCTTGCTTAGTCTGCGTTGCCTGGTACATCGATTTTTCGACCAATTTGCTGGTTCCCGCGAAGGTTTTACCTCGATCGGACACCAACCGAAAACGACAGTGGCCGCTGCGGGCCATGGAACGCCTGAAACATACCAGGTACGCCTCGGACCTAAGCTCTAGAACGAGCTTCAAAAGTACTGCTTTAATAGCAGTGCCTACGAGAAAACGTACGTATCCTCTATACGCACGTACACTGCGACCACGTTTGAGAGATACGTTAAACGAGCCAGCGTAATCAAATGAGGCAAACGAAAATGGCTTCATCTGATTGATACAATGAAGAGGTAGCTCTCCTATTCGAGGAGGAACTATAAGCCGCGGGTTTACTCGAAAGCGTTTTACACGCAACGACAACTTTCTTCGAGTTAACCGTTTTGGCGACACGACACGACAATGTCGGGTAAGCGGATCCTGCAGCAACTGCAATCCCGAGTGCACGAACTTGCGATGGCACTCTTCCTTGATCACCGAAGCTACACGATGGGCTCGAAGCAACCGCAAATAATGCTTGTGATCACAGTCGAGCTGGCTGTGGGAAGAGTGACCGACCACCCTCAATAGACCACCTGTGTCCACAGGACGGCACAATTTTTGGCAACCCTGCGAAAGCGAAAGTGAAAGTGGAGCGTTCTTGGTGGTAGCACAAAGTACAGGTGCGGATGCGACTTCCTGATCATGGTTCACAAGAACGCTTGTTACGTTCTTAACGTAGGACAAACCACCGATAAACCGATTGTGTGTGGTTGAATGTGCCAGGACTTTGACCATCCGCTCATACGAGGAGAACCGATTTGAAATACCATCGACAAGGGCGGCAATATTAGCCATAGATATTTTCAAAATCTTCGGTTCTTCCAGCGTAGATCCATTGCTCAAGTCCGGAGGAAGCAACAGCCTTGTTGGACCCGACCACCATGCTGCACACGAGACCAAATTAGTTGACAGCAATCCGTGATTACAAAACGAGCTTTTTGCATCCGTGGTGCGAGCAACATCGAAAACCGTCCGAAGTGACGGCGTTGCGAAACCAGGACGCCAAATCCCATGATGTGGGTTATAATTAAAAGAACCAACATTCGACAAAAGCGGAACGACCTCTTTTCTGTGGCCGATCTGCGAGTAGTCGGTCCCGAATTCACCATAATCAGACCTAAAGTGAGGGCGCGCTAGAGTGAATTCTTTAGCGCTCAACAATAGTGGCTTGCTCTGAGAGTCACTAACCGTTAGAGGAACCCTTAGCCTACCTTGAGGAGTTCGACGACAAGTAGGTCCTGAGTTATTTTTACAGGCCCACTCCTCTTTGGACAGTGCTAAAGGTTTGGGCGGGTCGACAATTTCCAAGTCCCAAAACCTGTTGGATGAGTTATCTCGAGCCAAGCTTCGACACGAAACGAGAAGACGAGAAGAATCAGCAGCAACCATGCAATCCCCCACAAGTATCCACCCGAAAGTAGTTGGGATAGCAACAGGTTGACCATAACTACCTTTAATTATACCAGGCAGCAAGGCTGAGGTGAAACTATTGACACTGACAAACATGTCAACCGGTGCTGGTTTGCTGAAACCAGGGTCAGCGAGATCTAACCCCTGTATATGATGCCACAACGAAAAATCAATTTTCTCGGCTGGCATATCCGAGCAAATGTTTGGAAGCACTAAAGCCTCCAGCGACAGTTTGTTTGAGGAGTACCCACTTGTGCGAACTATCTCACAGTGGACCGATCCAAGTACATCAGCTGAAACTTGACCTATCCTATTCAACGACTGGGTACAATAATTAATTTTTAATCCTAAGCGCTGTGCACATTCTTTAGTAATGAAGTTACATGTACTAGCACTATCAATCAGGATGCGTACCTGATCAAATTTATTTAATTTATTTTTTACTAAAACTATAGCCGTTGAAAACAACACTTCTGAGTGCGGGTCATAAGAGGTCAATGCTATCTGAGACGATGAAGGCTGTGATTCTGGTACGACTTCTGGTACAACTTGATTCACATGTAGCAGTGTATGATGATTAACATTGCACTTATTACACTTTGTTTTGGACATACATGTTTGAACTGAGTGAAAACCTAAACACAGAGTACACAAGTTCATCTTGTTTACCAATTGGAACCTATCAATGGCCGACTGCTTCAAGAAACTTGAACAACTTTCAAATTTATGCCCTACCTGTAAACAAATGACACATTCCTCTTTTTGAGCCACGACAAACGATAATTTGTTACTATTTACAACCGGCTTTTGGACCGGCTGTTTACGTAACCGGCTCATGATACTGCGCACTTTTTTATCGAAGTCAATAGTGTGAGAGAATACGGCTTTTTGATCCACAACAGAAACCTTACACAATAATCTTTTTTGTGCTGTGTGAAACAAATTAATTATCGGCAAAACCTCATCTTCACACACGCCGATAAGATCCGATGCATCCAACAACTCGACCTGCAATTTAGCATCATCGCGCGTGATTCTGTCTTGATCACCAAGCAAGGCATACTCATACTCATCACAGTTTTTCGAGTCTAGAAGAGACATCGTAAACAAAAATTAGAGTTTCATTCACAAAATAAAGCAAATAAACAAACAAGCGAATACATAGACTATTTTCACGTAATGATTGAACAAAACAGACTATAATGTTTACTATTTTTACGTAAGGAGTGAACGAAATGAATGATTGGTTTGTTAGCGTCTATACAGCCATCAATTACACTGACAGTTACGAAACAAAAATAAAAACTGATCAATAAAACTGACTGACAGCTAACACACCATCGATCAACCGATAGCGATAAAAAAAAACACTAAAATAGTGTCAAACGAAATATTTTTGAACGAAACTTTACAGTTATGCCTACCCTACGTTTTTATTAAATTTCCGAAACGACAAATTGAAATACAATAAAACGACACGCAAGTATGTAGGTATTCTGCAAAATGTTCCGTAAGTAACTAAACGAACTAAAAAACGATTACAAAGTTTTAAATGGATTAATTAAATGTATAGCAATGGACAAATAGTACCGTAGGTCACCTTGGTAATGTTATGAGTGATCCACGGACCAAATGTCCTTAGGTTAACTTTACAAATAAATCAGCCTAATATGAACCGAAATGTCCATAAGTTACTACAACAATTAAATCCAGTTTCTATGGACCAAAATTTCCATAGGTTGCTATATCAATTAGATCCGGCTCGAAGGACCAAAATGTACGATTAAGTGGACTGTATAAAACTAAACGATAAAATTAAAATGCAAATACAAAAACGATACGACAAACCACAAACTAGATCCTGACAAACCAGTAACAGCTGTGAATACAGGGTGCAATAAAAGTGTCCCACGTACCTCGATATCCTGGAGGGCTCTCCTGAAGCGTCTGCCACACGTTTGGGTAGGCAGGTCCGTAAGATCGTCAAGATACTGACTAGCTAGCTTTCTCCGTCAAAATCTTCAGGGTTCCGCAACTGCTACGCTTAACACTGGCTAGGGCTTCTACGTAGGCTCACTCAACTACACACTATCTGAATGCACAGGAAGGCTAACTAGGATGCTAGTTTTGTGGTGATTCTATTGTTGTAATCGACACGAAAAACGACATATCTCACGAGAGATTTAATTACAACTCTCTGACACGGGGGTCAAAGTATCAAAAACGTTAAAATACTCGACACGACAACGATATATTTTTGACTAGAGTCTCAATATGATACTGGTTTTAGATAGAAACGTTAATTACGAAATATTTCCGTTACAGTTTTTTTTTTTATGTGAATGAACCCTGTATTTGACCAATAGGAGTTCAGTGACCTGCGTGACCTATATTAGGTGACAAGACAGAATGACGCGCGAATGCGTCAACGTGATAATGACAGGTGTCAAAACTGAACACCCATATTAAAAATATTTCAGCCAAGCTATCTAGATTCACATACGCTTTATATCAATTTAAAAAAACTACAGATATAAAAACTGCTACCTGCGCCTACTATGCTTATGCACATGTGTGGCTCCAATACGGCATTGTTCTGTGGGGAAATAGTACCGACATTTCGAAACTGTTTGTTCTATAAAAGAGATGTTTGAGAATAATATATAATTTAGATGGAATGGTAAGCTGTAAACCCTATTTCATAAAGTACAACATTCTAACCCTCACTTGTATTTATATCTTAGAAACATGCATATTTGTCAAAAAGAACATGAACCTTTTCGAACAATATAAACGCCCACAAAACTTACGACAGCCAAATAGATTAGCTATTCCCTCCTCAAAACTACAACTCTTCCACTCCGGTCCACATTCAATGTCAGTAAACATTTATAATAAAATCCCTACTGATCTAAAAAATGAAGAAAACCCCAATCAATATAATACTCGCTTAAAAAAATTCCTCATTCAAAACTGTTTCTACTCACTGCAAGAATTCCTTGCAAGTGAGTAGAAACAATACCCAATAGGCCATATTTATGAGTAATTTCTTATATAATATTATAAAAGTGCAATATTAAATTATTATATAGGTAAGATAAACTTAGGTATAAGTTTATGATACCTGGAAAAGATAAATAAGTTGTAAAATGCCTCCTACAGTTAAGACTAATTTGTAACAACTATTTATGCAAATTGTATCTTGTATCTCAGATACCTAAATATGCCACCTAGTGCCTATGTACCTACACCTCAACAAATTGCTGTACCCTAACAGGGTTTATGTTTGCTACACTACCTTTTGTACAACATCTTTATAACAACATAAGTGCAATAAACGATTTGAATTTGAATTTGTAACAAGTGCGAGTGTTATGCGATAAGTAAAATCATCGTGTAAACGCATAGGTACCTGCAGAGCAAGTACCGTTTTTGTCGATCGCATAATTTGACATTTAGAATCGTCAAAATTCAATAAAAATGGTTTTATCGATAGTTGCGGATACGTTACCAACTTAGTCGATCGGTAGACAAATTCGTTAAATTTTAACGAATTGGCAATGTTGTATGTTTACTATGTTTTGATTCTAACTAAAGTGATTAACAGTGATATTGACAGTAAACTAGTAAATCATGGCAGCAGTGAATGAATGATTTCGATAAACTCTGACCTTATTTTTGGGAGTACGGATCTTTTGTCGACAAGAGATCCGTACTCCCATGGAACGATACGATTCGATACGTTTATCGACTTTAGCGATCGACAACTAAGCGATCGATAAGAGCCGTGTCTATTTTAGATGTTAAGTAGCTTCCCCCGCACACCCGCGCTCACCCCGCACTCGGAGCGTCGCCCGAACTTGGTGCGCATAAACGTACCTATACGGGCAAATTTTTGAGCAATAATTGCTCGCCAACACGAATGGATCAATCTGGAGTAATAAATAGCGGAATCAACTAAACACTGTGTGAACATTCTGAATATACTTAAAACAACAACACAACACAGGTTTTCCTAGTGTGGGAGCTAGTGTACATACTTTTTACAAGATGTTCTGTCACTCTCTTGGGTATATCACCACTTAGGTATTCTATATATTAAGCTTTGTGTTACCTAAATACTTACCCAATTGACACCAAAAAACACGTTAACTATCCACTTAGCACTTCCCACTTGCACTTAACAAAGTGTAAATGAGCTATAAGGTACCAAATAAGGCACTACCTACCTACTACGTCTACAGAGCACTACGTACTATAAGTACCTACTTAGATACACTACCTATTTGGTTATAATGAGGTTTGCTAGTAGGTATAGAGCCTAGGGGTACTATAGGATGGGTTTTTTGGGCAGCACACTTTTGTGTTATACAAAACTTCTATCTGTTTTACTAAACAGACAATTACAACCGGCTGCATAAAAGTCGTAAAACAAGAAGTTTGTATGGCTATAAATGTTTTTACGTAGTATTGCTACTGTGTTGCAGTTGAGTGCAGATACCGAGTGTGGGATGCCTAGCACAGTATGCTATATCTGTCATCGACAGCTGCAGCGATGCCACACATTCTCCGAGATGGCTCGCAAATCCAACAGAGTCCTACAAGAGTGGCTGTGCAATGGCACTCAGGTATGATATAAAAAAGTATTTTAAATGAGAACTAAACAAGATGAAACTTATTTTAAAACCAGCAATATGTTTATTATGTTAGTTCATTAACTTTATTTATAGTGATACCTATAAGTTTGTAAAACTTACAAAAATAAACAATTACCCCCTTACTTACGATCGCTGCATAACTTTATTTAGCTGTTTAAATTATTGCTCTCACCTACTAACAGGTAATGTCAAACAGTGACAGAGCTAGACTTTGATTCAACTGTTTAACTATTCGTCTGTCATAAGTTGAATTGAAGTATTAATACTAATGAATGATTCTTCAGGTGACCAACAATGCACTGGTACTGCGACCCTCCAATGTAATGCAAACCTTAGTGGTGGCTCCCACTGTGAACTGTTCTTGCACAAACTTATCAAATGGCTCACGTACTTCTGTGCCCGTTAAAGAAGAACAAGTATCTGTGAAAATTGAATCGGATAGCAACAAAGGAACATCTGATTATGATGATATTAACACTGAGGAATGTATGTTAGAAACATTGAATACCGATGCAGAGACCAACCAACACTCAAATAAAACAGATTCAGTTCTAGAGAATGATATAAATGCTAGAACTAAAAATCACATGCATATTCATACTGGAGTAAAGCCATTTTTATCTTGCAACAGGTGTAACAAAAAATTCAGTGATAAATCTTACCTAACAAAACACATGCGTATTCACACTGGAAAAAAGCCATTTTCTTGCAACAGGTGTGATAAGATGTTTCGTAATAAATCTACCCTAACAACTCACATCCGTATTCATACTGGAGAAAGGCCATTTTCTTGCAACAGGTGTGATAAGATGTTCAAACAGAAATCTGCCCTAACAAGTCACATCCGTATTCACACTGGAAAAAAGCCATTTTCTTGCAACAGGTGTGATAAGATGTTCAAACAGAAATCTAACCTAACAACTCACATCCGTATTCATACTGGAGAAACGCCATTTTCTTGCAACAGGTGTGATAAGATGTTCAATCAGAAAGGTGGCCTAACAAGTCACATCCGTATTCATACTGGAGAAAAGCCATATTCCTGCGATATGTGTGACAAGACGTTCAGTGATAAATCTAACCTAAAAAGACACATCCTTATTCATACTGGAGAAAAGCCATATTCTTGCGACAGGTGTAATAAGACATTCAATGATAAATCTACCCTAAATAGACACATGGTTACGCACACTGGAGTAAAGCGGTTCCCTGCAACAGGTGTAACAAGACATTTAAATATAAATCTAGCCTAAGAAGACACATGCATGTGTGAGAAGACACATGTGTGGTGCGCACTTCCTAGAACCATGCAAACCCCTTTTCAAAAAATATAACATTCTTCCTCTCCCATGCCTTTACATCAAGCAATTGACAGAGCTTGTAAAACAGCATCCAGAACTCTTTAAAATAAACACAGATTTTAGGTCTAGACGACTAAGGGATGCCACAAACACCAGATTGCACAATCCAAAATATAAATTAAAAATGACACAAAATCAAGCCTTCTATATGGCAATAAAACTATGCAATCACTTACCAAATGATTTGAAAATTTTATCAGGAAATCTGTTTTACTTAAAATTGAAACAGTATTTGATCTCAAAATGTTATTATTCTATAGAGCAATATTTAAAATACAGAGACAATGATCTATGAAATACTTACCTGACACCTAATTTGTAATGATTTTTATTATTAGTTATATGATTATTATTGTAAATTTAATTCATCTTATAAATAGGTACCTACTTTTATTTAAAATCCAATTCTATGTATTTGCATGCCCATTAGGTAGAATATAATGCACTATTTATACACTTAAGACCTAATCTGTAACATATGTATATTCTTGCAAATAAACATATCTTATCTTATCTTATCATATTCACACTGGAAAAAAAGCCATAATATGGTTGTGAAAGGTGAGACAAGACATTTAAAACCAATGATCTGCTCTAACAAATCACATGCGTCATCATCATCATCACATTGGAGAAATCCCATTTCCTGTAACACATGTGCTAAGACATTCATTGTAAAAAGTGCCCTAAGAACTCGCATGCGAATGCATACCGGAGCAAAGCCATTTTTAACCGACTTCAAAAAAGGAGTGTTTTTTGTGTTTGTTACCTCAGAACTCCGTCATTTATGAACCGATTTGGGTATGCTTCCAGATTGGTCCCATAAAATCTTTATCATAATCGATTCAGTAATTAAGAGCCATATCACAATACGTCAGAGCTCGATATCTGTCAAATTTCGATATCAGAGTCTTCACCCTGCAGCAGAGGGCGCACATTGAACGTCGCTTTACGCTTGATTTTTTACATTATACCTAACTAATCTTGGTACTTGAAGATAAGGTAGTTAGAGTCATCAAATTAAATAAATGTCACCAATATTATTACACTCAGGCTGGAATACTCAAAGGCTGAAATACTCAAGTCATTCAAATTTGAGCACCACTTAAAATTGCTCTGCCTCTGTTTGACATTACTCATTTGTAAGAGATGGCAATAATTTAAGAGGGACTTAAATTGAGTAGGGTTTGAGTAGCGTTTGAATATTTGACTATTAGTTTGTCAAATACATACATGCATTTTTATCCATGTATATACTCGTATACTTGTATGTATTCGTATATACGTCTATATATGCGTGTATACGTATATTTCGCGTATGAATATACTAGCTTCCGCCCGCGTCTTTCGCGTCCCGTTGGATCCCGTTCATTTTTCAGTGTCAAACATCAAACGGCTATATCTCAGAAAGTATTCACTCTAGAGTTCTCGTTTCAAAACTAAATGAAAGGTGTGATCAAAATCTACATTATTGATGACAGCTGTCAAACTTCAAACGGCTATATCTCGGAAACTACTTACTCTAGAGTTCTCGTTTCAAAACTAAATGAAAGGTGTGATCAAGATCTACATTATTGATGACAGCTGTCAAACTTCAAACGGCTATATCTCGGAAACTACTCACCCTAAAGTTCTCGTTCCAAAACTAAATGAAAGGTGTGATCAAGATCTAACTTTTTGATGACAGCTGTTAAACTTCAAACGGAATCTCGGAAACAACTCACCCTAGAGTTCTCGTTCTAATACCAAATGAAAAGTGTGATCAAGATCTAACTTTTTGATGACAGCTGTCAAACTTCAAACGGCTATATCTTGGAAACTACACACCCTAGAATTCTCGTTCCAAAATCAAATGAAAGGTGTGATCACCCTTTGATCACCTTTTGATCACACCTTTCATTTGGTTTTGGAACGAGAACTCTAGGGTGAGTAGTTTCCGAGATATAGCCGTTTGAAGTTTGACAGCTGTCATCAAAAAGTTAGATCTTGATCACACCTTTCATTTAGTTTTGGAACGAGAACTCTAGGGTGAGTAGTTTCCGAGATATAGCCGTTTGAAGTTTGACAGCTGTCATCAAAAAGTTAGATCTTGATCACACCTTTCATTTAGTTTTGGAACGAGAACTCTAGGGTGAGTAGTTTCCGAGATATAGCCGTTTGAAGTTTGACAGCTGTCATCAAAAAGTTAGATCTTGATCACACCTTTCATTTAGTTTTGGAACGAGAACTCTAGGGTGAGTAGTTTCCGAGATATAGCCGTTTGAAGTTTGACAGCTGTCATCAAAAATTTAGATCTTGATCACACCTTTCATTTAGTTTTGGAACGAGAACTCTAGGGTGAGTAGTTTCCGAGATATAGCCGTTTGAAGTTTGACAGCTGTCATCAAAAAGTTAGATCTTGATCACACCTTTCATTTAGTTTTGGGACGAGAACTCTAGGGTGAGTAGTTTCCGAGATATAGCCGTTTGAAGTTTGACAGCTGTCATCAAAAAGTTAGATCTTGATCACACCTTTCATTTAGTTTTGGAACGAGAACTCTAGAGTGAGTAGTTTTCGAGATATAGCCGTTTGAAGTTTGACAGCTGTCATCAAAAAAGTATATATACACGCATAATTATATACACGTATATACGAATACATAAACGTATATAAACATATTATATACATGGATAAATATGCAACCATGTATGTGACAAATTAGTCTAATAACATAGTACATGTCAAACCATAACAATGCATCACAGAGCACGTCCTCATTGGACGTGACGTGATGCATCGTTATAGGCAGTGGTTACCACTTAACATCAGGTGAGTCATCGGTTTGTTCCATCATTGAGTTGTACTACATGTCACTACTACATGTCATGTCGTATGTTGTACATGATCAAAACTAGTTAGTCAGTGTAGTCATACTATGCGTTTCATACAACATTACGATCGATCGTTGGGCGCGAAAATTGACATAGGTCCGACCTCCACGAGCGCTGAAGCGCTACTGAGTTTGAGCGGGCCGACGCGTCTCATTTTATACCATTTTAACTAGTGGTTGCGTGGCGAGCGAGCTGCAAGCAGCTCGCGTCTTTTGTTAAAAGTTATTTTTTTAAGTTGTTTTTTGTTTTTTGTTTTTATCAAAAATCACATTGCAGTAAAAATAAATAAAAATATATAAAACCAGTAAAGAATTCCATTCAAACACCTCAATCTCATTCGGATACCCCGTTGGAACGAAGACAATCGGTCAAAGTTTCCAAAAACAAAATACATGGCCGCCATCTTGAAATCCCAACCCCTAATTGCAGTAAAAATGCATCAAAATTGAAAAAATGTGTGAATTTCCATTCAAACCTCTCAATCTCATTCAAACACCCCGTTGGAACGAAGACAATCGGTTGAGGTTTCGAAAAAAGATCTACATAGCCGCCATCTTGGAATGCCAACCCTTAATTGCAGTAAAAATGCATTAAAATTTAAAACAGTACAAAATTCCATTCAAATCCTTCAATTTCATACGAACACCCCGTTGGAACGAAGTAAATCTGTTAATATTTCACTGTTAAAAACTATATGGCCGCCATCTTGAAATCCCAACCCCTAATTAAAGTAAAAATGCATCAAAATTGAAATTATGTGTAAACTTTCATCCGTCAACCGGCGGAAACGCCCCGGGGCGTTCAAGGTCGGTTCAAATTCACGTTCCGTTCTTTGAATGGTTAAACCCCTCAATCTCATTCGAACACCTCGTTGGAATGAAGTAAATCGGTTAATGTTTTACTATTAAAATCTATATGGCCGCCATCTTGAAATCCCAACCTCTAATTGCAGTAAAAATGCATCAAAATTGAAAAAATGTGTGAACTTCCATTCAAACTCCTCAATCTCATTCGAACACCCCGTTGGAACGATGACAATCGGTTGAGGTTTCGAAAAAAGATCTACATAGCCACCATCTTGGAATGCCAACCCTTAATTGCAGTAAAAATGCATTAAAATTAAAAACAGTACAAAATTCCATTCAAACCCTTCAATTTCATTCGAACACCCCATTGGAACGAAGTAAATCTGTTAATATTTTGCTATTAAAATCTACATGGCCGCCATCTTAGAATCCCAACCCTTCATTGCAGTAAACTTGCATCAAAATTGAAAAAATGTGTAAACGTCCATTCAAACCCCTCAATCTCATTCGGAAACCCCGTTGGAATGAAGACAATCGGTTAAAGTTTCGCAATAAAAATCAACACTGCCGCTATATTGGAATACCAACCCCTAATTACAGTAAAAATGCATTAAAATTGAAAATATGTGCGAACTTTCATTCCCACACTTCAATCTAATTCGGATACCCCGTTGGAACGAACTCAATCGATTAATGTTTCGCTAATAGAATTGACATGGCCGCCATCTTGAAAAACAAACCCCTAATTGCAGTAAAATTGCATCAAAAGTTATAAACAGTACAAATTTCCACTTAAACCCCTCATACTCATTCGGATACCCCGTTGGAACGAAGTCAATCGGTTAAGGTTTCGCAAAAAAATTATCATGGCCGCCATCTTGGAATGCCACTTTTAAATGCAGTAAAAATGCATCAAAAATGAAAAACAGTGTAAATATCCATTCAAATCCTTCAATCTCCTTCGGATACCCCGTTGGAACGAAGTCAATCGGTTGAGGTTTCGAAAACCGGAAATGACATGGCGGCCATTTTGAATTTCTGAAATGTCATAATTTTTCTGAAATATACAGGATACAAGCTACCTGTCAGTGAAAGAACGGTGGTCGTACCTTAAACTTGGTAGAACAAAGTAATTCGCCAAAGTCGGGTCTGACTGAAAAATTCAAACTCCTATAGCATGCGGGGTTGCCAGCTGCGAGAAATAAAAATGATCAAATGTCATTTGGGTGGACACAATCTTGCTAGCTAGTTGAAATTTTGATTCAAAATGTCGTTATTTCTACTTTTCACGTTCCCGAGCCAAATCTGGGAAACTACCCTAAAAATGGGGAAAAAATTTCTACCAGGCAACACTCCTCTACCACCTGCACAACCGGTCCATACAACTCATCCAGGTTGCCAACTATCCGATATTCCGGTTTGAAAATCGCAAATTTTTCGAAAATCGCAAACTTTTTACAAAATGGCCGCCACGCCGTCCGCCATCTTGGATTTTTGAAAAGTCATAATTTTTCTGAAATCTCAAGGATATAGGCTATCGTTCTTCATAATTAGTGTTGCCAGTTTTTGAGTTTCGTAGAACAAATTAATTCGCCAAAGTCAGAAACACCCAAAAACTAAAAAGTTGCAAATCTCTCGGGGTTGCCAACTAAAAGTTACGAAAATGGTCAAATGTCATTCGGGGGAGGCCAACGCTCTATGCAGTCCAAGTCTCTATTCAAAATGTCATTATTTCAACTTTTCATGTTTTTGGGGAAAATCTCGGAAATTACCCTAAAAATGGGGAAAATTTTTAAACCAAGCAACACTCCTCAACGAAACACACAACCCCTCGGTACAACTCAACCCCCTAGAATGTTGCCATCTACCCTAAAAATGGATTCGAAAATTGAGCAAAAACCTTCACCATTACAAAATGGCCGCCACAGCCTCCGCCATCTTGGATTTTTGAAAAGTCATAATTTTTCTGTAATCTCAAGGATATAGGCTATCGTTGTGCATACTCGGTGTTGCCAACTTGCAAGTTTCGTAGAACAAAGTAATTCGCCAAAGTGAACCCTAAAAAGTCGAAAAATTCAAATCGAAATTGCGCGGCCGCCATCTTGTTTTTTTTACAAATTTCCCCAATCGTAGCCTACTATCAGTCGGATGAACCGCTTACGCGCCCTCCATCTGACATAGTTTGCGAACGCGCAAATCAACACCGGCGCCATCTTGGATTTCGAAAACGGCTATAATTTTTTTCTACTCACTCGGTGCTACTACACATTTTCGTAGTACATCATTCTAGTGTGTCTCCACTCCTTCTGTCTCTCAGGGCATGTCAATCAGTCAGTGAGTCAGTGGTAATCTAGCTTTATTATACCATTTTAATATCGTTTATTTTAAGTTTTATTATATTTTCTAAGAAAAATAAAGTATGCAGTCTTGTTCGTAATGAAGTACTGTTTATTTTGGTATAAATTTCATTCACCAATATGAATTTACTATGGAGATATTCACAGTTAAATCTGAACGTTTTTAGGAGTTTTATGGTTTTGGAAATGGTGTTTTTATAGATTTCCAAGACATTGTTCTGAATTCCAAGGCCGCTATGAAATTAACCAGTATTTAAGACATATTATTGTATACTTTTCATTTTCTCTGCTTTGTACAGTTGTGCAGTCTAAGAGCTTGAAAAAGTGCCCGCGCGAGTTTTTTTCAAAAACATGCTTCGGAATATTGCCTGTAAATAAGTATATAAGACAAAATTGGGAAAAGCGAGGCCGCTATGGACTATATTTAAAGCTTTTCTTCATTATACAACAAGTTGAAATTGTCGAAGAGTTACAGTTTCTCTGGTTAAGAACGCCAAACATAGGTAAAATCACGGTTTCTTTGTAATAGGGCTCAGAATAACTGGAAAAAACACGTCATACACGTACATACACGACATTGCATATTATTTTGCTTTCTTGTGACTTTTCTGTGACGTTTACGATCAATAGAACAGTAAGTACCTCTTTCACGAACAAATCTGACAGTCGTCGCCGCGTTAGCGTATTTGAGTTATATTGCGCGTCACTGCCAGCTCGACTCCAACCGTTGTATTGTCACCGCACAGTGTAACTCGGATACGCTAGCGTTACGGTACATTTAACTACAATAAACATGTCATCCACGTACACGACATTGCGTATTTTGCTTTTCTGTGGTGTTTACGATCAGTAGAACAGTCTCAATGAAGTACCATCATCATCATCATTTGATGATGAAGGCGTATCAAATTGAAGTCGATTTTTCCAGTTTTTTTAAACTTATAAATTATCTTGCAACAGCTGTCACAAACAATACATTCAAACGAAGATACATACTAAAACAGTACAATGTGAAATTTCACACTGGAACTGAGGAATTAGAATCATGTATACTTCTGAGCAAATTAGAATCATTGGTGTTCGAGGAGTGGCTTTGGAATTACTGAAATCTTACTTATGCAATAGAGCTTAAAGTACATCTGTAACCAAAAATTTGCCCAAAAACTAAACTTGAAAAAAACGTTCAACTCCACCGAAAGAATTATGACGTATGGAGTACCCCAGGGGAGCGTTCTGGGGCCGTTATTATTCTTAGTATATATCAACGACATAACCACGGCCACAAATAACTCGATGATACTTTTTGCAGACGACTGCACAGTGGTGTGTCATAGCGAAGATGAAATTGGTAAAAGCCTTGGACTTTTAATAGAATGGCTTAGAAATAATAATCTCAAAATTAATGTAGACAAAAAGAAAAATGAAATTTATACAAACAACTAAGCAAAGACTTCCTACTAAAATTATTCTCGGCAATAAAGAGGTCTGTGAGATAAATTCGATTAAATTTCTTGGCCTATTTATCGATACCAATATGAAATGGCAATCGCATCTACAATTTGTTCGAAGTAAACTGGTCCAATCAGCCTAAGCGTTGCGCCAGCTAAGGAAGGTTGTTAACGAGAAAGCTGTAATTGCAGCATATCATGGCAATGTCGTCTCTAGGCTGAGGTACGGGATAATTTTTTGGGGAAATGCTATTAACATAGATCGGCTGTTTATCGCTCAAAAGAGCTGTGTTAGAGCTATATGTGGGCTAAAAAGAAGGGAAAGCTGCAAACCTTACTTTGCAAAACTCAAGCTGCTCACACTCTCGTCTCTATACGTCTATGAGCTAGCTCTATACATAAGACGGACGACGCTGTGACAATTTGCAAGCTGCGACCAATGTAACAACAGCGCTTTATAGCAACGGTGTTTTTGCAATGGTTCCAAAAATTTACAATAATCTACCGTCTGACATGAACAAATTTATGAATTTAAATAAATTCATAAATTTGTTCATGTCAGACGGTAGATTATTGCATCTAAATAGATGCAACGAATTTTACTCCATTCAAGAATTTTTAGACAAACCTGACTAATTTTATAATTTATTAGGCATACCTACCATACCTACATACCTAACTAACTATATCAGCGCGGCCCGGCCGCAGGGGTTGCGATTTGCAACGCGGCCACATCCGCGGCTACGATCGTCAGTTGCACATACAGCGCGCTTCAAAATGGACGTTGAGGAAATAACAGTGCTTTTGTATCTTATAAGAAGCGGTAAAAGAAAAGGAAAAAATATTGGATTCATCTCTTGCTACGTGAAAGGCGAACAAAGGGATTATTTCATACTTATTTCACCGACCTTCAGCAATATGAAGACAAGTTCTTTAATTACTTGCGGATGAGCAAGTCTTCGTTTGAAGAACTGTTAAGCAAATTAAGTCCATCAATCACCGGCACTGTAACTAAATTTAAATGTAAACCAATCACGCTATTGTTCCATAATACGTGCGGCCGCAGTGGCTAGTGCACACCGGTGATTTAACTACAATGCAATTGATCTCAGTGGCCGCAGCGGCCAGCGACTGAACACGGGCCGCAAATGCGTTGCTTCGATCTCGCTGGCCGCTGCGGCTTTTTTTTTTTTTTTTTTAATACAATATAGGCAACCGTTTGACCACAATCTCACCTGATGTTAAGCAATGATGTGGTCTACGATGTAGCATGGTTACCTAGAAGATACCTATTCACTCTACTCTTGAAAACTTCCAAATTATAGCCATTCGGGAACACAGACGCCGGCAACGAGTTCCACTCTTTGGCTGTCCGCATAATAAATGTAGTGGCTTAGTGTGGCCGCAGGCCACGTGCGGCCGGTGCGCGTGCTCTATGGCGATTTCATACTAATGTATCTATCTCGACGGCCGCCGCGGCCTGGCCGCTAGTGCGCTATAGCTCTACATCTTGCATTGACTATTTCCTATATGTATTACCCGATATTATTTTCATTTGACGTTTTCATTTAACTTTTGTTTTAATTAATTAACTGAATGTAGCACTTATTAATTATTTGTTCATAATATTGTGTAAACCCGTGTTGGGTGTCCTATTTTAATAAAATTAAAGTTCGCCGTTTTGTATGTAGAAATAAGGCGGGCCGCGGGCCCAATCAATAACATTGTGATTGATAGTTTGCTACACAGACGAAGGATCACAATGGACGGAGTCATAGAGACGTTGCCAGCCCGCCCGTCATGTCAACGCATTGCCTTGTTTCCTTATCTATTACTATGATAATCACGTTGAGTAAAAGAGAAAGCTATAGGAAGTTTGGCAACTCCGCGCTGTCTGTGTACTTCGTGTCCATTTGTGACCTACTAGTCGGTCACAACATTGGTGGACGTGGTGTACGTAAAAAGGCTAAAATAATTCAGAAAGATTGTTATTACAAACGAATATTCATTAGTATAAAGAAATATGTGGTGTTGTGCTGTGTTCTGTCCATCAAGAACAACCAAAGGTGGACTAAAAGACCCAGAATTATCATTTCACACGACAAGTTTTTTTGGCAAAAATATCTTAATTTATGAAGTTTTAAAGTGATATATGTATTTTACATGAAAGATATACGTCCCTGGCATCATATAATTACCGTATAGTCTTAGTTAACTGTGGATTTAAAGCTTTAATTCATGATAAATAAATACATTGTTTTAAGCCTCCCGGCTAGTGATGTGCCTGCGGCGTCCTTAAGATTTTATCGATATTTATAACCATGTTGATTTATATTTAACCCTTGTTTGTGTTACCTATAATAAAATCCTATTTACCTACGCCGGCACCCTAAAATGGCAGTTGTTATCATTAATTGACATTTCGCGTCGCGTCAACCGTTTTATGCGTCCCACTGCAGGGTACGGGTTTCCCCCATAGAGAAATATCCTATTTATTAGTTACTAATAAAATATTTTGTTTTAGGTTTCCGAAATGTCCAGAAATAAGAATCCTGTGGATGAAACAGGATCTAAGTCATTGAATACAAAGAGTAAAGAGCTATTATTTAGGTTATGTAACTTAAAACCCTGTTTCAGTCTTATTTTTAAATTACAGTAATAGCGAGCCATGTGTGGGTGTGTTTCGAGATTAGTACGAGTAAGCGACCATTTTTTATCGATATATTTCGTAATAGTATCTCTTCCCTACTCACGTACACTAATGTAAATTTAGAAACTCATACCAACATAAAACTGACACGCTACCAAAGATTTCACTCCGTCCATTATGATCCTTCGTCTGTGCCCAACCCAGTCTCACGTCAAGAAGAAGAAGAAAAAAAGACAGAGTCAGGCTCACAATACTTCGTCTGTGGTCAGGCTGTTTCGCTGTTTTGTTCTTTCCACAGAACACATATATCCTTACGGAGTTCTTTCTTTCGTTTTGTATTGCTTGATCTTGATGTGCATAAAATTTCCGCTGTTGTAAACATTTTTATCTAAATATGGATACGTACGAAAGTATTATACTAGTTAAAAACGAGGTTTTTGTGTTTAAAATACCACCCAGGACAACGAACAGAGGCTACAGGTATAAAACTCACTTGGATATGTATGCATATGTATGTACGTGTATTATTTTTGTTGAAATCCTTACTAAATTGTGGGCGTTCATAGGGCAGCTGATTGGAATCTACAAGAACCGCAATGGACGGGGCGTATGAGACTGGTTGCAAAAGGAGAAGAGCTACTAATGAAGCTTGAAGATAAGGCTTCTGGAGAGCTGTTTGCCAAATGCCATATCGACAAGTACCCAGGAGTAGCTCTTGAATCTGTTACTGATAGCTCGAGGTACTTTGTCGTGAAAATTCAAGACGATAATGGTAAGTGATCTGATGTGTGTATGATTTTTTAATTTTGATTTTCTTATCGTATGTTTCCATTGCAAAACATTCACAATAAAACATGCACAACTCTGTGAAGATATCGATTTGCATTTCCACCGCCAAACTTTGTGCAGAAAAACTAATTGTTTATGTAAGGATTGCATGGTGAATGTTTTTAGTAAAAGCAAGCAAGCTTGTATGAGTTAGTGGCCAACTCTGGTGACGGAGTTTTTAGGCCGCCTTAAGGCCTCCGTAGAGGCTTAACGACTGCTAGAGCCGGGACCAACAGTTTAACGTGCCCTCCGAAGCACGGAAGCGCTCAGATGTAAATGCCACTAACGGTCACCCATCCAAATAGTGACCGCACAGAACGTTATTACTTAGATAACCAGTGAAGATTGGCTAAGCAAGCTACGCTACGAGTGCTTCAATGTTTTTAGTCAAAAAATGTAATTAGATGTCTGTTTTACATACAATAAATAGAGCCTGTATCTATATAGTGTAGGTAAATGCATACTTAGAATTCAGTATTGTATGAAGGCATTTGTAAGTCTAACATCATAACAAGTTTTTGAATAAATTCCAGGTCGAAGTGCTTATATTGGACTAGGATTTGGGGACAGGTCGGATTCCTTTGATTTGAATGTGGCATTACAAGATCACTTCAAATGGCTGAGAAAAGAACAAGAAGGAGAACAAGCCGGCCCTGCACAGCAGCTAGATCTTGGATTCAAGGATGGAGAAACTATAAAAATCAATATGAAAATTACTGTAAGTGTAAGCTCTCTCGTATATTCTGATACAGATATCATTACTCAAACATAGATTTGAGTAGAGATTCATGTACAAAAAACTATACTTGAGCAGTATTCCATGTTATTTCTCAGTAGGGATTGAACCCACATATGTGTAGAAGGCCCTACTACAGGGATATACAAAATGCACTTGAAACTTTTAACAGAAAAATTTCAAAAAGGCTATTTCAATGGATTAGGATAGCTCAGCTGTACCTCAGTAGCACACAGCACACTCAGGATCTACGTATTACATATTGCAGAATATGTAATACGTAGTTCCTACGTAAGAAGAAGCGGGACTCCCATTCTACCAAAATGAGATACTGAAAATCTTGTTTTGTATGCAACGCAACAAATTTTGATCTCTGTTTCATACATTGTTTGATTTTCGAAAGCACGAGTCTAGTTCGAAAGTTTCGCTGGGCTGGCACACTGTTTTGCAGAAGTGTTTTGTTTTTAGAAAAAGGATGGGAGTGAAGGTAGCAAGCCGAGGCGTGGCGTCGGCGGCGGCGCTGTGGGCAGCTTGTTGCCTCCGCCTCCAGGCGCAGGCACCTCGCGCCTTCCTCCCCCGCCCTCGCCGCAACACGCCCCCGCTCCTGCTGCCAACACCACCAGCGATTGGGGAGACTTCAACTCGGCCAGGTAACGACTGGGGGTCAACACAATTAATAGGACAATCGTAAAGCCGCGTTGACACGGCCAGAGTCTGCCCGGATGCTACTCGTATCGTTTAAACACGCAATCCGAGCGCACTCGGACGCCGCGCCGTAATCTTTTTAACACGATACGAGTAGACATTGGAGTCCACTCAGTCCGACCGGACTGATTGTGTCAACGCTGCTTTAACGTAACGCTATGCTTTGGCGCGAGTTCGTCGTTCGTAGTTCGATAACTTCATATTATATTGCCACATAATGCTCATCTTCTAAATGATAAAACTTAAATGATCGTATATTTCATTCAGTGTATATTTTCTATTCCAGTGCTCAACCCAGTCAGAAGCCTACGACGCCAGCTAACCCGAACTGGGTCCAATTCTAGATCAATTTGTGGTTTGGGGTCTTATTGTCTTCACGTATGAATTTAAGACACGTTTGTAAATGCCGGAGAGCACAATATGGCTGCGGTATCATTCGCAAGTTGTAGCGGAAGAGGTATTTATTTATTTTTGAAGTGATTGTAAGTAATTAACCTAGGTGACATTTGATACAAATCAACGCGGCATAAAATCAGTACTTATTTTTTTTATAACGAACCCGTGTGAATCAGACCAGCAACCTAGTTTGTCAACTACTCCATAGTCCAAACCAGCTTCTGCTTGCAGTTATGATGACAACATTATCGAACTAAAAACTTATATGAGCGTACTTTTTAACTTTACGCTCGACATTAAAGTGGGTCATCACAAGTAACATTTAACGTAATAAAGAATAAGAATCATTTATTGTAAACCTGTGTAAAAAGTAGTGTTTCAACAGTTTACCCGTGCCGGGCGTACAATACTTAGCTTAATTTCCTAGTTCTTAAAAATATAGCGATTATGCAAATAACATCAAGTTCAGTTACAAGTTCAGTCGATGTCCTTCGTTCCCGCTACAACTCACTAAGACCGCAGTCGCGGAATACTTAATAATATAAAATGTACTATTGCATTGCTCTCATTCATGGTTTAAGTATAGATTTGATGTGATCACTGTCGAGTTTGTTGACACAATCATGAGTCATGTTGTTACGTAGAATTTTAGGAAAAACTCAACTCTATTCTGTATGGTTATTCATCAATATCATTAATTACATTCTTCACAATTGTACTGGCATTGTATGAAGTGATTTTACTGTAGCAAGAAGCTCAGGTGATCCAGTGAATAAGTATAATATAAAACATAGACAACATAGTAGTTATACTAAATATCCCTGTACTTAAAAAAAATAACTGCCTAAAGTTACTTCCTAACATAGGTACAATACTGTAGAATACTACTCATTTAGGTGGTCACCTGTGTGTAGTTGTTATGATGATAGGCTAACGATAATCAACAATTATAATTACATTTGGTATTATGTCTCTGTGAGTTTTTCCATTCGACTGTGTAACTAGTGTAGGTACCTAATGTATTATCATTCCATAATCAGAAAAGTAGCTCTATAGTTTTACGAGAGTGATAAGCGTTTTTATTTTGGTAGGTTATAATTTTGCACGAAAGGCAGTATATTTACAAATTAAAATTTAATAGAGACAGTAACAACGAAGGAATCTATAAATCTTGCCAAGAGCATTGAAGTTCAGCCACAGAATATTAGTACAAGTTAAGCACTGAACGAGATACCAATCTTGCAATAAATATTATAGCGTATAGGTATTATAATAGTCCTATTTTATTATTTGTATATTATGTTTCAACACTTGTATAATCAATTGTTTAGATATAGCTAGCTATGTTATTCAACGGGCGCATGCCAAGGACCAAACATTGGCCTCAACGCTCTCACTACGAAATAAAGATATTTATTTTTAAATAGCTGATCGTATTCTAGATAACACATTAATTATACTTTCAAGCTCTACTTTTTTGTTCTAACTTGTCTTTTAATAAATATATCGGAAAAATACGAATTCACATTATGGTATGTGCCCGAAATTAGACTATTTTGGCTCTACATATTGTTGTTAATATAATATTGTTGAAAAGATGCATGCATAGATCTATGTAAATAGTTATAGTGTGTTATAGCTGTTAAAGTACCTATGTACAAATATTCACGTTTTTGACTTATCAAATCTGATTAGATCTGTACCTACCTACCTACCTACTTTGGCGTTCTTGAGAAGTGTACAAAATGAAATAAAGGATTAAGCAAAAGTACCTACACTATTTTCATTGATATTCTATCGACGCACCTATTTATATATCGTACCTATTACTAGTAGTTTTAATTAGGTGAAAAAGGTAGACGAAGGTTTACTTGTAAAAGTAGCTAATGTAGTTACGTCTAGAGACTACGATTGTCCGTTAAACATGCTCTCATTTTATTTCGTCTTTCTCCTTCAAAACTAGACCATTCATTGTAGAAAAAACAATATTTGTACTGGCGATTCCGAATCCATGTAAAATGGAGGTAGGTATCGGCACTACCGGTAGGTTTTCTTTGGATCGTCCTACACAAACGAAGTCATGTTTTTTGTGGCGTGAAATTGAAGTTGCGGCGTGGAAACTCCCGAGGATTTGCGATTTATCAATGCCTATCGGGTAGATATTGGAAAGCTTCTATTCATTTTTATGTTATTTTTTGTTACCTGTCTTTTTGCTGGTAAGAAAGAGTTAAAGCTGGATTACGGCCGGGCTGATGATAGGTAGGTAATGATCGTGCCTGGTCATCTATTTTAGCAATTTAAATAGACCTATTTTCCAAGTAGGCAACCTCATCGACGACGATAATTGGATGGCTCGATTGCTGCCTCTAGATTATCACAGCGAGTCTATCGACCCTACTGTCAAGCCCAGGGGTTTTGCCTTGCCCCGTAAACTTTGGTGCCGCCTCAACAGACTTCGAACAGGGCATGACCGTTGTAACTTCTTTAGACAAAAGTGGGGTTGGACGGATTCGGCACTCTGTGAATGCGGTGAGGAAGACCAAACATCTGTGACCAAACTATGGAACACATCTTTCAGCGTTGTCCCATCCACTCTTACCCAGGTCCATGGAGTGACCTAATGAACCTACCGTCCGATGCAATAACCTGGCTAAAGTCCCTGAACATTGATGTTATTTTTTAGATGTATGTTATATGTTGAGTTCTTAATTTGAGATTTGTTTATTTTTTAAAAGAATATTTTTATGTTTTCGCCTATTGTCATACGATTAAATAAATAAATCACGAAAGGGCGCTCACCAGCCTCACTACAAAATCTTTCAAGGAGTTCGATAGATTACAGGGGTAGGTAGGTTGCTCAACTACCTACTTAGAATTACCGATACGCGGAGCTTCCATTCGGGAGTATTTACGCACGAGAGACCAGCAGGGCAATAAGGTGCTTTGACAAGATCGACAAGACATTCATTCGCGCATACCTTAGGTACTTTTCGATTCTTTTGAGCTGTATTTTTATCTAACAAGGTTTATCAAAATAACCTTGACACGTCAAAAAATAAACATTGTTTAGTTCGTAAATCTCAGACTTATTCTTCCACTAATGAAAATTTACGGTTTTGTTAATTATAAGAATATTTTACCGCTGTTAAAAAATAATGTTTTTTCCGAGCGAACTAACGAGCAGATGTGAAACGCGATATGCAGATAGTGAACTTGGATTGTGAAATGAAATGCGTCCACCTGTCTGATATTCATGATTGCTGTCCGGCCATTAGGGATTCAATATCGCGACAATATCACAATCTAAACCTACGTAACACCACATAGGTTATTATTTTCTAATACTAGACTAGACCTGTAGAAGTTTCTTTATTCTAGGCTTAGCCAGGTACTGTGGAGCTTTGTCCTTAAAAAAATACTGTTGCCGATTTCGATTCGTTATGACTAGTGAGAAAAAAACAGCGCGCCACTGAAAATAACAGGAAAATAAGCAGCAAAGGGAGCAATACTTAGGAAAAATATTTTTAAGGAGTTTTTATTTGATGAAACTACAATAAAACTTCAGAGAAATAAGCTTTGTTACCGCTTAGATACTTCTTAGATACCTACTTTTTATTGATTGAGTCGGATACCGGACCCTGACTCAGCATAGGGTAAATGGGTATCTACCTGTATATTTGATCTTCTGAAGCGTAAGCAAGCACTTGATAGTTTGTATAGCGATGAGAATATTATACTTATCGAAGGTTCTGTATGTAGATAGGTAGGAAGTGTGTGATGGGATCGTAGAGGCATTTATTTATTCTGCGGTAAGTCATCGATTTTCATCATAACATCTCAGGCTGTATTTCAATAAGACATCAGTCTTGTGATCTTGTAAGGGAGTTGACGGTTGACGAGCCATTTTATAGGCGGGGGCATTTTTTTACCTACTCCGACTCATCGATATAGCATAGCATGTATTTTATGTTTTATAGAGGTAAGTATGAGGTAGGTAAACTTAGATAGGTACCTAAGCTAAATAACACTTCTTAGGAAATAAAGAAAATATCAGTTATGGTGGTGGATGTGGAAAAAAAACAAACTTAATCGAATAAGCTCACTGCGATCATGATTAGCCAGAAAAAAGAAATAAGAAATAAGAAACATTTATTGTAGAACTGTGTACAGGAGATTTTATCATAAAATAGTTTCAACAGTCTACCCATTCCGGGCGTACAATATCTTAACCACATAATACTATCTTAACTATCTAATAGTAACGTATTATAGTACTCTTCCAAAGTATAATGTGCTTTACTAGTTAAGCCATCTTCTTAGCCTAAGTTTAAAAAGGTTTCCATTTAGTTCTTTGAGATCTGTTGGTAATTTGTTATATATATCTTTATAGCTGTATAATATGTACTTTTATAAAATATTGTGTTATTTATTTGTGGGATAAGAATATTATATTTGTAGATATCAGATCTACTAGATTTTTTACTAAAGTATATTGCACTGTTTTTACAAAAAGACAGATTTCTAAAATAAATATACCAGTAAGCAAGTTGTTATGTTTAAATACCTATAGGTTGAAGTGATTCCGTATTTTTCATTCAAAGTAATCACAATATTCAACAGCATGCAGCACAGAGCATGCAGGCTCGTGGATATATTTCCACAACAGCAACACCTACAACTCTTTGTGTACCAACCACTCGTTGGGAAGCGATCCATTACTAAAATGAAATATCATGGAGACCTCGTGTTGTGTATGTTACTACAAAAGTCTAAAATGCAGCGAATGACAACAATTAATACCAATGTAAGTTACGCTACGATTTCTTCACTTTGACTCACAGCCGGATGTTGATTGATACAGCAAAATGATCCTTATATTATGTACCTGGTTCACAAGGAATAAAGCAACAATTTTTTAACGAATGAAAATGGGAGAGTTTAGCTTTTCCTACGTATTTTGTCACAGCGCTAGTGCGTGCGTAGCACAATACGTATTAATAGTATGTGCTACGCTTGTAATACGTATTGTACTAACCTACATCTTATACAATTTTCATAATACAACGTTAGTACGAAAGTGTAATAGCAAATAACATTTTATTGCGGCTTCTTCTATGTGCTACGTATGTGCTACGTACGTGCTACGTGTGTGCTACGCACGTGCTACGTATTACGTAGCATGTAGGTTAGTAAGAAAAACTTGCATATAAGTATTTACCTATTCATTTATGTAATAGTTACCACGGTAACAAACAACTACACGAATTAGTATAGACACTAAATTACAAAGTTGTTATACTATACAGGTTCATTAGAACAAGCACAACCTCTTATATTAAAAAAATATAAGTACCTACCTATAATGCCTACTAACTTTTAATAGGTACTTATCAATAAGTGCGTACTCTTGGAAGAAAGTATACGTACCTGCCGTATCCATCAATAAATCCTTGCTTGACATGGTTTTACTATGGTACCACACCAGGGATTGTCTAATGAAAAATTACAAAAACATTACCCTCGTCATCGGTTAAAAAGTACCTACTGTGAATTGTAGTCAATACAGTCAAATTACAGTCACGTTTGCTTTGAACTTTGACCGTAGCAATGTGCATCAGACTGTAGTACCTAGGTTGCGGAGGCGTAACATCATTTCCCAAGCTTTTCGCAAACCGCGGGTGGTCACTCTCTCGACCTAATGTAATTTCCGCCTTGCTTTTGTATTTTTTCTTTTGTTTCTTGGAGTTTTTACTTCGAAAGTTGTTGACATAACTCTTTCTCAAACTTTTTTATTGTGTTGTGGATCGATAGCGTTAAGAAATCGGACCAAGTGCGCGTTAGACTCGTGTAGAAGGGTCCGAATATGTGTGTAGGGAATATGTCCGTATTAACGGACATATTCGCCCCATAGATACCAAAGATAAGTACTTCATTAAAAAAAGTTTCCGCCGTAACTTTTCACTCGTATGTTTGTAAAGGATTGAAAATATTTCAAACTCACATTCGTTATTTCCAAATAAAATAAAGAGTTTTCTGAAAAGCTTCAATATTCTAATACAATCTCTATATTTTATCTTTTACAAATCTCTATTTAAATTTCCATTACATTGTAGCATTACCTGAAAAGAAAGGATTGTAAGAGAGTAGAATGTGAATAGATCTATGTTTATATGTAACGTACCTACTACCTACCTACATTCTTATAAGTTATGTTCTTCGGATATCTCGTTTCAGTAGGTAGGTAACTACCGGAACACTTACTTAGTTGTTAGGTAGACAAGTAAATATCTATTCGTTCACGACAAAATAATATACTTATCCAAGTAATATAAGTTTAATAATATCGATAGCAAAAAACAGATAAAGGCTCGTATTCTGATAAGGGCTCGTATTCTCATATAAAAAATCTATGCTTGAGTCCGGATCAGTGCTTGAGCAGCAAATGCGAATACGGGCCAAAGACTTTGTAACTCCAATCCTCTTAGGAAGAGAATGTTTTCCGACTATCACGGTTTATCGCACTAAGTATTTTCAAGTAGGTATAACTGTAATCTGAGGTATATGTATAGGTCCCTGTAAGTACCGTAGATACGAGTGGGTATTGATTTCCAATACAATAATACGCTTTTCACTTCAATCTGGAGGGTTTTGAAAGTAAGAAAATATCAACGCTACGCAAATGAAGATTTATATTTCAAAGTTCTTCTATAGATAGTACCTACTCTTGTAAATACTAAAACATTTAATATTATGACTGTAGGATTTTTCAAATAGGTACCTACCTTCTATTGCCGAACAACTGTAGGTTATATTTTATTTGTGTTACCTTATTCCTGGAAAAATGTGATAAATTGTTATAAAAATCGACCCGGTGTTTTACAAATTGAACATTTTGAAACAAAAGCCGCTAAATACATGTTTTGTTTCAAAAATTGCCGAACACTGGTTTATAATAAATGAATACTCGAGGAGTAAATCAGCAACTGGGCCCTGATTGCCCGAATGGGCTTAGATAAAACAATTCAAAAATAGTAGCTACTTTCCCTTCCCAACTGGGCTTACAAAATTGTACTTTACTTAGTAGAGAGTAATCAACCTTTGTCGCGGTTTCATTATAGCTGTTTCATGTACAGAGAACAGTTCGTGAAAATACATGATTAATACTTGGGTAATTAGGTACCTATTAGATTGGATAAGGTAGGTTTTCTAAAGTATCGAAATTACTCTCACTTACCTATTACTTGAGATTTTGTTACGACTATCGACATTTTAAAATCCCAAAGGCTAAGAACTAATGAAAACAATCCAAAAAGTCATTTTCTTCTATCCACAATCAATCACGCGCCGTCCTGTGTGGTCGCAACAAATCCTACCGTTTGTTCTAACAATAACAAGAGTTGTGTTTTCACCGCCCAAACATGACATGACACCTGGGATAACAACCACTAAATCACGACAATGTTTTGGCGTAGTTTAAACAATACACACAACACATACAGAATACGCACCAGTACACAGCTTTGAAATTCAAGAGCTGCTTCACTCGTATACGATACTTCACCTACCTATGAGTTTATAAACTCAGAAAGGTGCTGTGATTTCGGTAGGTACATCATAATAAAATACAAATAAAGGATAAAACATTCTGAGATCCCAACTTCTACGTATCCAGTAGAATTTTTGAGTTCCTTACCAGTAAGCTTGAGCTCCAAGCTACATTTAAAATACCTAGCCGACTATAGTATATACTGCAATATTTTTTCATAACACACGAACGAAGATGTGGTTTTAACCTCCTCCATTTTATGACTACCTTGATTTAAAAATACGTATAATATATAGGCTAAACAAAAGTTGTTTCACCTTGGACGTCTCAAAATCACCTTGAACTAAAACAGCACCTGTTTCTCGAATTGTTTTCTTTGGGAATTGCTAGATCAAAGTTAGTTATTTAATTAAAGACTTTGAAAGTGTCCAAAGAGATACTCAATAGAGTAACACTGGAAGGCAAGAATTTACCGCTCATTGAAAAAAAAACCCTAGGTAATCGTTAACTGGAAAATTTATGGTTGTAGGTCAATCAAAAAACCATTAGGTACTACGGCGCTACGAGTTTCTTTTCCTACGATTTATTTAGCGATACCTAATTTAAATCATAAGTACATGGTTTTTTAAGTAGTAATAATACACTACGGATACTGGCCTGAAGAAATATAAAATGACTAATTTCTTTGCATCGTGTCACTAACAAGATTGTCGTAGTTAAAATGTAGCAGTTACGCCGTAGCAACGGTTCGTAGCTCGTAGCGATGGAAAATTGCATTTCACGGCTCGCAGCTTGTTGGAACGCGCTCTACGATATTTTCCTACCCTTTATTTTATCTCTACACTATTTTACTATGTAAACTCCATGCTACAATCAACTACACTATTTTATTATATTAACTACCAACTCCTAGTCTACCAGTTTTTCTCATCACTTCGGTTTACTTTTACACTATTATTTTACTATGTAAACTTGCTATGTTACCATAAAATAAATCAGGCCTTTGCATCTAATCTAGATGATTAATGCAGCGCCAGGAGCCACTTATTTGACCGTGCCGCGAATACTGCGGTGCCTGAGACATGATTTAGATGGAGTAGACCTACCCAACACCTATAGCTCTCAGCCCCTAAGCTTATTTGGCCTTATCCACATGAAAGACAAGGTCAATACGTGCGAAGCCGAATAAACCGCAGGTTTCCTTACCGCAGTATTATAATCTAGATGACCATTTTTATGACTAAAATAGTTTAAAAAGTGATAAAAGATAAGTGTGTAATAGTAATCTTCTTGTTTTTTAGCTTAATATTCATTTTGCTGCATGCACCTTCATATTCTTGTATTTCATTCCTGTATAAATGATAGGTTACTAGTTCAAAATAGTAGCAACATCTCATAAATAGACTTATTGATGATTGTGATGAGTTTCGTTCTAAAGCCTGCCTGCGTCCTGAGTTATTGAAGTCACGAAAACTCATTTAGCTGTAATCTTGGCGTAAACTCATTTGCTTTACATTTCGCATTGGATAATCTCATTTCATGTATTAGCTTCAGATTTATCTGTAAATTCGTCCCAAAACGAATACATTAAGTAATGAGTATTTTCAGTTAGCCTAAAATAATATAAATAAGCATTTAAGTTTTTTTTAACTTACAAAGAATTGTTGTAAAGTAGGTAGGTACCTAGTGTAATATTATTATGATTTTCCATATAAACGGTCGTGAATCATCTCGATTATAATAAGGGATAATAAAAGATATAACTGGATTTATCAATATTCTTACCATCAATACGTACCTACAACGCAACATCTCGTATCCAGGGTGTAAAAGACTGTTGTCATTAATGGGTAGACATAAAGTACCCATATTTTCTAGGAACAGTGTTATCACTAAAAATCTACTATTCCATACCAAATGTCTAAAAACACAAATCTAGTAGCAGTAGTACTTAACAAAAATGTGTAAAGTTTTAAGCAACAAAGTATTTTCGCACTTAAACTGTTATAGTTCCATGCTCTATAGAAAAAGTTTATCATTGTTACTATGTACTTTCACCCCCCGATGCTGTACTTTTATTGCACCCTGTATATTTATTGATGTCATTTGTCGCGGCGCAGAAACGGAAACCAACAAATGTAATATCATCAGATAAATCGGATCTCTACTTATAAAGAACTCGCTAACGATGTCACGCACGTGGGACGAACCTTGGATAAATCGAGTTTGTTTTTGAATTTCTTACGCTAAGCTTCTATAAACTTTTTATAATTGTTTTAGTAAAGTAAATTCTTTGGCAGTATCGTCTAGGCATCTTGCTGCTCGATGCCCTACATTTCTTTCCACTTCTCAGTCGCCACAGTGATTGTCCGACTCCACTGTCATCATCATGGATGAGAATGGCAGAGAACCGTGATGGATGGCACAAACAACGGAAGGCCTAGCTATACCTAGATATTCTGTGGCAGTGAGTGAAAACGATGAATGATGATGATATAAGTTGTATTTTTGACATGTCCATATTGTCCATGTTTCCAGTAAACATGGTGAAAATTTTGGATTTTTGCATGGGCATGCAAAATGCATTTAGTGCAATATGAATTTCCAGTTCAACATTTAGGTGTCAAGTCAAATAAACTCCGCAGATACAAGATACAAGTATGACATGCACTGGGTGCATGCTGGAAATTATGGTTCGTCAGCAGTTGAGGTATTAAGCTCTAGATTAAGTGCACAATATGTGACTTGGTTTAATCAGTCAGTGTACCCTATATGTACTGGAGTCCGGAACCCTTAATAGTGACTTTGAAACCCCTTTTGTGACTTTTTGGTTTAATAGTGGCGTCCCAGCAGTATGTGCGATTTTGGATTATTTTCTATTTCATAAATAAATGGTCTCATGGCTTGTAGTACATTAAAGAAAACATCTTGAGTAAATTCACCTAGTTGACAACACCGGTACCTATTGACAATGTCCAAGGTCGATTAACCTGATATTGGCTTACTCCGTCTTAATCATGTCCCAGGTAAGGGGCCGCTGTTACTGAATAAATCATTTAGGGATGTATATTCGTACATATTCATGCACTGTACCATGTTTCAACAGTTATAGCCTACTGTTGAAACAGTTGGCAGCTCAAAAGCTTCTCAGAGCGATAGCTTTAACCAAATATTGATTATCGGCGGCTTCATGGCGAAGTCTGTCAATTCAAACTGTACACAAAGAGCCTTTCAATATGGTTTCACCATTTTTGAACCAGAAGCGGAGTCTTCATTGGAATATTCCATATTTAAAAGGCTGCATAGTCTAGAGTCAAATATTAACCAAACAATGTAACTATAATATTGTTTTAGGTCCCCCCTAGTTAAGCTTTGAATAATAAGTAGATACTCAAAAAGCTTCATGATATTATTAGTAAATTATGAACACACATAATAAAGTGTAGGTAGATGTGTTCAAACACTGGGTATAAAAGTAAATAATGCCTACTTTTAATATGAAATTTCCAAGCCCCGTTTACAACACTTTTATTCCGAAAACGGAACACAGGACTTGTTGACTAACTTCATAATTACCGTGCGGTATCCGGGTAAGGTAAAAGTACTACACCCGGGCAAGCTCTCGCTTAGTCGGGCGTCGTCGTCGTCGGCAAATTAAAACCTCGTAGCGACCTACATTTGCATCATTACTTACTTTATTATGGCAGGTAAAGACCGTTATTTGCTGCATTTTGCATGTTGAGAAGTGAACGTGAGTAAAGCGGGACCGGTATTTAAATTTTACTATGTACCACAAGTGCTCAGAACAACCAACTACGAGATTTTTGTACAGTCACAAAAATTATAGTGAGTAAAATAAATAGATAAAATGAATGGATATTGCACATAAACATTACTTACCAAATTTTATAAAAAAAATATTGTTGGTTTTGACCGTTCACTCATTGCATGAAATATGATAGATATTTCTTTATGAGAAAAGAACAAAAAATACCGGAGAAGCAGATTTGATTTATTAATATTAATATTTCAGGAATTTCGGTTCATATCTCCCATCTATCAAGATAGTAAGCTCAGCATTTATAAAAACATTCATTTGTTTTACTTAATTAGATACTCTCTCTAACGCAAAAAGTGTTATCAAGTAATAGAACCGTGATTGATTACAAAGGCTGATCAAAGATGAAAGGATCGGATTGAAACGGTCTAGTAAAACTTGTCAGGGTAAATTGAGGGAGGTCAATATACCTTCTCAATGAAAACGATAGGACTCGTTTCCGTTGCTAAGCTCTTTCTTTTTAAAATGCCAGCGTCTCGGCGCATCTATTTTAATTGTTGTTTGTGTAACCTGTTTCACTAAGTAAAACGTAAAGTTAATAAGTCTCTGGGTATACCTACTTACTTAGATCAGAAATTAAAAAAACATCAGTTTTATTTAGTGTAACATGATTTGTGACAAAGATTTTCAATTTGACCTTATGATGGTACCTAGAACGGAACAGCTTGTAAATTTTAATTATTTTAATTTTTCGATTTAATTTAACTAACACCATTCTAATTTATTTGATTCGGGACGGGTTAAAATTAAACAACTTTTCAACATCAATCTGTCTTTATTAATCTTGGTAACTAATACTTTGTACTACACAAGATAAAGGTTTAAGGTATGTACAAAATAACGTTTGCGTCATAAATATTCATAACACGGGAAACAATAAGGTTTTACTAAATAAATACCGAAATATAAATTCACAGAGCTAAATGAGAATTTAGGCACTCCACGTGGTAACATCATATCACATACTTGGCCTATACAAGGTACACCAGCGGGCCTAAGATGCGCACCGCGAGATATTTGTCATGTCGTTCTGTCAAAATGTAAGCATTTTGCACCAGTTTCTGAACTATCGCATTATCTGTGGTAATGTTGTCGAGAAACCGTGCCTTTGAATTTTCAACTTTTGACATTTCTGCATGACTATTATCTCGTCCTCACAGAGGTACGACGACTAAGAAGTGTCAAAAGTGTACATTATGGCGCGTTTTGTCGACACCATTAGGTACCACAGATAATGCAATAGTTCAGAAACTGGTACAAAATGCTTACATTTTGACAGAACGACATGACAAATATCTCGCGGTGCGCATCTTAGGCCCGCAGGATTAAGATTCATTAATCTAGTAAGCGTCACCGTTCTTATAACATTTTTTTATAATTATTACATCAAATGACATAGATACTCTACTTAAAAAACAAAAAAAATCCGTAACATTCGGTACAGTAAAGTAAAAACCCTGCAAATAAACCCAATTTCTGTCTTACATTATTTTATTTGTGGGTCTCTTATCTGTACCGAATATTATTATGATAATATTTTACTATATTACTACTAGGTACGTATAAATTGAAAATACAGTACTCATGTTTTACTCCTATTTGTTGGAAATCAGGTCCACTACACAATGACAATTATTAAATTTATTTTGAAGAACGATGGACTTGAAAATTATTGCGGAAAGATTATCTAGATTAAATCTAAGATAGACAGCAATATCAAATCTTAAAATGATGCTTTATCAGTATTTTAAAATTCTTATACAAACACTTAATACTTATTTGGAATTTTTCTGAACACGTATGAAGTAGTTTTATCTAGATAGATCGGTCAGTAGGTAGGTCTCTAATCGATATAAGAACTTGATATAATATAAATCAACAATATTGCTCATAGTAAAATATTTAGAGAACATTTTTACACGCTACACTTAGATTTATAATTGCGCAACACTTGCCATACCATTTTGAAAATATAATATACCTAATAATAATCTATTGGAAAAGTACAGCTAAAAAAATAGGTTGTACCTACAACATTGGAACGAGTTCTACCTACTACTAAATATTTTTTGTTAGTGTTAATTTTATAATATATAGGTACATATATACCTACTCTTATGTTATGTTAAACAGTAAATATGTTATTTTCAAAAATATCCCAGGTTTTTGGCACAGGGAGTTGAGAAAGATATGTTATGCAAAAGAAGTATTTGAGATCGATTTACGCAATCATTTCTTACATCTCCTTATAGGTAGTTTGCTAAATTGCCATAACAGTAAATATTGTCCTAATGAATATTTACGTAATAAAATAGGTTTCTCTAAAGTTTTTAAATTATGTACTAGTTTTGACTAAAAACAAAATAATATTAGATATTACTTTGACTGTTGATAACCATTTAAATACTTAGTTAAAAATATATTATTATAATTTGTAGATATTATTTTAGGTATATTTTTATTCACTTAGAATGTGATCACTCATTCCATCAACTTATAATACTTATCATAGTTTGCGTCAATGACTAGATAGTTTAAATTACCATTTAATACAAAATTTAGAAATTTGATATGTACAAAACTTCATTGTAAATAGTTATCTCAACAAAAGTCCTTATAAAACAACTCAGTTATCAAAACAGGCGATTTCGCAGACAAAAATAATAACAATTAGTTTTAAAATAAACAACAGAAATATATAACTAGCAGCTACAACTAATGAGCATGTAGGTATTTCTGTAAACTATGAAGAAATGATATTAACTATTCAAGTTGAACTTAAGGCTCCGCGAGCTGGATCTGTCCGAGGATCTGTTCGCCAGGAGTCGCTCCGAAGCCTCGCTCAAGTCGCTCGCTGAATACCTACTCCGCCTCATAATAGTGATTTTCGTTTCTTTGTCGAGTAGATTCTTAGTTTCCGGTTGAGTGTCGATCTCTTTAGTGCTTCCACTGAGGCTTCGAGTGGGCTCATACTTTTCGCTGCCTGTACTAGAGGGAGTTTGACTACCGTTTTCAGATTCAGCTATTTGTTCTAAAACGCTTTGTCTACGCCCTCTCGTTTCGTAGAAGTCTACCGAAGGGGCAATCACTGGGGCCAAGTTGGCCATGGGATCGAGACCTAGTAGGAGCATCACAGTAGCAGGATGCTCCATTATGTACTGAGTAACACAGTGTAGGAATGGTTCAGTTTGCGTATACCGATGTACTTTTGGTCGCTCCGGAGTAATTGGCCTCTCTTGCTGTTGAAGAACAATGAAAACCTTACTATGTGAAGCCACGTTGAAATATAAGTACCTACCTAGACTCGTAGAATCAAACAAATTAATTAACTACACCTCATCAGTTGCAAAATTTTACTAAGTTTTCTTTTGCAACAAACATTTTTGGAGTCAAATATTTAATTACTAATCTCACAAAAGCCTTTGTAGGCTTTGTATAAAGAACCCTTAAACTCTTTTAATCCACTTTTTAATTCAGAAATGTTCATAATTTCTGAATGAGCACAGTTTCATCTTTTAGAGATGGCTTTTTTTATGTCTTATTAAGATTTTTATGCCTTGCTATTTAAACGTTCAAATATTAAAGTTTATGGTGATTACTAACCAAACTGTAAATGTCAATTTTTTTTAAAAGATTTTCATAAATAAATGTCCCAAGTAACTTAAATAGAGGCGAAAAGGTTCACATACCTGATCCCAATAGAAGACATCTGGTGGATGGCTGCAGCTCCTAGCGAGCTGTTGGTTATGTGGTGTATTCCATTGCAGGTTTGGATTGGAATGTGCTGATTGCCATCCGGGAGGGCCAGTCATCTCTTGAAGAGCTTGAATTGCGTTTCGGACCTGAATAAGATCCATTACACCTCTAACTAGACGATACAAATAAAACCTATATTCGTAGAAACAGAGTAGTTTGCAATTTGTGTACGCTGTCTCATATTATTTTATTACACCGTTTAATGAGTTCTTTGGTTTGGGTAAGATCAAGTATACCTCTGCAAACACAGTACCTAATCAATTTCAGGTCGTTAGAAAGTCCAGGAACCAAGCAGAAAATGAATATTTTGCGTTCAAAATAACATATATAACACCTACCTGGGTGCACAACTAGGTATTTAATGGAATTGTTAACTGAAAATAAGTAGGTTACACATAGAGGCACGTATGGGCCAGTTTTCATAACTAACTTTGGCTGCAAACTGTATGCAATTCGAAAGTTTGTTCCACTTTTCCGTTTCAGGACAACGGACGGTTATTTTTATCTGTTATTTTAGGTTATATTGATAGGTACTTGATATTATAGACCAAAACTAAATTAAAAAAATTGGGTTTTGTAGGTCTTCCTCTTATCAAAACCAAAGTCGTCGGTCAGGTCATCTACTCAACGGAAAATTATCTAGATTATAAATGGCATCAACACTTGATATCACACACCTTTTCGACATTATCACACTCATGCATACCTAAAACACTTCGCTTGTCACGTCAATGGTATCCATAAAACTCATATAAACAAAGCTATGTTTATTTTTCCCGCTTATCAGAGTGATATCATATCTTAATAACGAATCCTTGTATAGGAAAATGGGCCAGAGCTTACATCATTGTTTGGTTTTAGATTGGACCGATGAATCCTTTTTAAAGCAACAATTATTGGAAGAACTTAGATTTTGTTAATATTATGTAGAGCTTTTGAGCAGTCATATTTTACTTATTTTCAAGAAAAAATATTAATATTGAAATACAGAATTCATATTTCCGTAGGTATACCATCTGGTATTTCCATAAAAGATCGATTAATCCATAAATTTTCATTTAACTTAGTATTTTGCTACATTACAAAATAAAATTAAATGAAAATACAAGTTTCACCCTGAAAAACTTATGGTAATGTAAACTGATTAGTATTTTGCTACATTACAAAATAAAATGAAATGAAAATACAGTTTACCATAAGTTTTTAAGGGATAAAACTTGCCTTTTGATGTTATGCATAATTGATTCATCTGATGCTCAACTCAAGTATTTGTCTGATCCCCAAGATCAGACAAATACTTGAGTTTTACTTACCTCATGGCTTAAAGCTGCCACATCATGATGTAGACTCGAAACTTGGGTATCGAGTCTCTCCACCGATGACCTCGTGTTGTGCATCTCAAGGTTCAGTCCTTCTAAAGAATCTGATCTTGTAATCTTGGGCGTGGCCACTGAGCGTTGCCGTTCTATCCGCTCTCGAAGCTCTCTGTGCGTGAGTCGTGGTTGTCCGTCCGTCCTGATTTAAACCATTTAGGACCAATTTTACTAATATTTGTTTTTTTTGACGGGTAACTCCCATTTGTTCTATAGGACTGTTTTTAAAACCTTTTTTATCCCTGTAATTCCATGGTAGGACTATTGAAACTAGCCCATTAGGGCTAGTTTTCGTTTCAATAGTCCTACCCAAATGGAAGTTACCAGATATTATAGGGATAAAAAAAGTATTAACAGTTCTAGAGTTCACAGTTCTATAGAACAAATGGGAGCCACCCGTTTTGACTTTACACGATAGTAAAATCACATTTTAACTCGGAATACGATACTAGCAAAGCCTAGCTTAACGTTGAATAAACTTTTTAGTTTATTTTAGTAACTCAACTTTTTTTACCATTGTATCCCCAGAGTAACCTTGTAATTTTTGCAGCAGTTTCTTATATTAAAGAAGTCGGTTAAAAAGGAAAATGAATGTGTAAACTCGGAGATTACGGCGGGTTTATTGATAGGTTTAAAGGTAACAGAGCGATTGAGTAGGTTAAATAGTTTCAAGGTACGTGGATAGCGAAGCATTATCAGTAAAAGAAAAATAAAGGTATAAAATATTAAAATGCTTACTGATCTACCGAACGGCAAAACTTCAGTTTCTAAAAGTTTTATTTGATTTTAACCCTACTTTACCGTTTCCTGGCATAATCAGTACGGTTGTTATATACTTGAGAATAAAAAAAAGGTTTGCTACAGCTTTCTTCGACACGTAAATCAACCATAGTAATTACTGGTCGGAAAATATGTTGAGGATAAAATTGCTCGCATTGCTTTGTTCCGGTCTAAGGTTATGGCTGCCGGTTCAATTATACCTTCGAGAAATTGTGTACTAAGCCATATTTTAGGTGGATATATTTATTCTGTGAGGTAGTGCAGTAGGTGTAGTAGGTTTTTTTTTTGTTTTTTGAATAAATATTCACGGACACTTAACAACGCTGCTTGTACAATGGAAATTTGATGGCTGATAGAATACATACATAATTTTTTTTTGTAAATACATACTGATAATACAATAGAAACACCCAGACACAGAACAAACAGCATCATCATCATGTTTACAACACACAAATGTTTGTTCTCGGTAGGGATCGAACCCACGACCCGGAAGGCAGAGCTACTACCGACTGAGCCATGACGCCTGTTAAAAAAAGCTTGAAGCAGATTCGATACTCACCTAAATTTAGCGTGTCGGGGACTATTAGTATTAGAAGTGGGTTTCTTAGGTGATGGTGCATGCTCATCTCCGTTTTCATCGTCCTCAGATATAGAAGGCAACGTCAGCGACGGATGCCCATTCCCATCAGACTCGGCTTCTGCTTCATAACCCTCCCTCAAGTTGTACGTCAAATCGTGGTGTATATCGTGTATGAACTCCTGTTGGTACTCTGGATATAACCGGAGCACTTCAGCCAACCCTCCCATGTGAACTGATTTCAGGTCACAATACGTCAAAGCCTGTGAATTATGCAAATGAAAACCCATCAACGTACTCGAATACTAATAGTTAAGGTAGTATCAGCCTGCGCTGCGATGAAGCATTGTGTATTGTTTGGACTTGGGTAATGTGTTAATTTTTACGAGCTGAGTATGGTAGTAGAATTGCGGGTTATGCTGACTGACAACGAAACTGCAGGAAAAAATACTTTAACAGACTTTATTGTGAAAAAAATACCCTGTGTTTTGAATTCTTCTGGCTGATGAGATTTGCAAGTCAGAGCAATTCACCTAAGTGAGGGATATGCATCCATATATAATTTAAAACTTATTTGATGCAAAGCTGATTCCAGAGGCCGCGTTGAATCTGAACGCTGACATTTTTTTCGTCAGCGTTCAGATTCATGTCAATCTTTTTCGCAGTGCGTGCTTTCATTAATAGGGAATTAATACATAATAAGTACCTTAACATCACTGCTAGATTTGACGACGACGTCGGGATTATTACCCTGGGACGTGCCGGTGCCATTGTACGCTTGCAAATGCGTGTTCATATCGCACCCCACCAAATCTCCTTTACCTGATAAACGGTGTTTAGTTTAAATTCAAATTGTATACAAATTTATACAATTTTGTGTTTACGCGAAGTTCGGGCTAAATCGGTATCAGAAATTACATTTAAATCGTTTGAAGTGGATACGTACTTGAAATTCTTCAGAGTGTATTGTCTGTCCAATACCGAATTGATTTGGTTAAGCTCAGACAAAGTACAATGAGTAGGTACCTACAAGTAGCTACTCCGTACGTAATATACTGACCTATATCATACAGTAGGATCATGTTTCTTAAACAGATAATCTAGAGTACGCCCGTATTACCTACATCAAACATTTACTCAAATCAAGCTACGAGCTCCGTGATTAATATGTCAGTTACACGTCATCTTCCCGCTAAATCTCTCCACTAAATGGACTGGATTAATCAATATATACCTACAAATTGAGTAGACGATACCGATTTGCCTGTAATACCCGACGCCAGCGGCGGTCGCTATAGTACGTGCCAAATAACACGGCAATACAGGTCGTTCACCCACCTTCACCACGATGTCGCAAAATTCAATTTATGTATGGCTAATTCTGTCGCTTTCCATACAAACCTGTCGCTAAGACGGTATCGCTCGAATCTCGTTAGTACTGTTTGTTTACCATACATAAATTGGATTTTGCGACATCGCGGTGAAGGTGGGTAAATGACCTGTATTGCAGTGTTATGTGGCACCTACTATAGTTTACTTGCTTTGCTTACCCAGGATAGCGACGACCATATCATTCTGCATCACTTCCATAGATCCGTTGCATATGTAGTAAATGTACGTCAATGCGTCCCCTTTATGCACGAGATATTCTCCCGGCGCGCAGAAGTTATTTCGAATATGCAAAGATAGCAACTTCAGGCAACCCTGCGATGCTGCTTCAAATATTGGCAAAGATAATATCTCACGGTGCAGATGCAACGATACGTCTCCTCTCAACTCCTCGGGAAACTCTTTTAGCGTCTAAAAAATACACAATTTATAGCTAAAACGGGTGGCTCCCATTTGTTCTATAGAACTGTTACGTCTAGAACTGTTGAAACTTTATCCCTAATATCTGGTAACTTCCATTTGGGTAGGACTATTGAAACAAAAACTAGCCCTAGTCGGCTAGTTTCAATAGTCCTACCATGGAACTACAGGGATAAAAAAGGTTTTAAAAACAGTCCTATAGAACGAATGGGAGTTACCCGTTCAATAATTCCAGGTAAAACAATGCACATGGATGCGTTTACACAAACTATAAATATCAGACAAATAAAAGTAAAACAGCGCGCGCGCGATTTGAGATTAATGTTCCCATAAATTCAGGTTTTCTAATAAAAGGCTTAGCAAAGGATAATCTCTATAAAAAAATGGTCGGTTTGAAAATTAAATTTATCGCATTATGTTTCGTTTCCAGACCATTTAGCTCAACTGTATATTTGGGAGTTCAAAGCGGGATCTATCGTGCTCCCCGATATAACATAAGATGGCTCATGCTGGTCTAATGATGTGAACTTATTTATACCGCTACACTACTTCTTTATAAAAGTTTCGTTGATAAAGTCGCGTGTGCTCAGTGATTTTAGCCTGTGTGGGGTAATATTAAGCTATCTTACGGGCATCTATTGGGGCAGCCGATGTAAAGAAAACAGTTCTGAATAAGCAAACATGACTAAGCGCATAACATTTTTTATAAACGCGATGAATATAATCAATCACTGAAGAAATATACCTCGTGGATATCAATCCCATGGTTAAGAGACCACATCGTTTGAAAATAGTCCTGCATTCTTTGTTTCAGTTCTTTTGGTACTTGGTTCAAAGATAGGAAATCTTTTAAGTCCCGCCATTTGCTTTGGTACATCGACCGGCGGGAGTACATCCTCTGAATAATAGCTGTGACGTTACCGAACACAACGGCGTGCATTAGAGCTGAAAATTACAATGTGTTCTTTCTCTCTCATAGGTAGTACTTACGAGGTTAAAATCCACAGACAGAGCTTTACTGGTTTACTAAACCAGTGAAGCTCTGCCTGTGGATTGTATTTTGAAGAGGAAAAATGTAAAAATAAATAAATAAATAAATATCTTTGGACATTACACACAACATCCTTTAGTCCTAAACTAAGCAGAGCTTGTACTATGGGAACTAGATTGCTGATATAAACTAGATTGCTAAATACATCCTTATAAGCAAATTCGTATGAGCTACTGGCCAACTCTGGTGACGGAGTTTTTAGGCCGCCTTAAGACCTCCGTCGTGGCTTAACGACTGCTAGAGCCGGGACCGACAGTTTAACGTGCTCTCCGAAGCACGGAAGCGCTCAGATGTAAATGCCACTAACGGTCACCCATCCAAATAGTGACCGCACAGAATGTTGCTTAACTTAGATAATCGGTGAAGATTGCCTAAACAAGCCTTGCTACGAGCGCTTCTTCCTACATACATCCTTATAATACCTACATAGTAACACCCAGACACAGAACAAACATTTCTGTGGCAAACACAGAAATGTCTGTTCTCGGTGGGGATCGAACCCACGACCCACAGCACGGAAATAAAAGTGACTGATTTTCATCATTATCAACCCACTCAATAATTTCGATTGGTTTTCCAACCCGCACCTTCAAGAACTTCATAATAGCTAAGGTACTGTCACAAACTAAGCTCTTATTGGTACATATATTTATTATTGATGCAATTCGCTTAAATTTTCTTCTTTCTAACGACTAGGTTACTAGAGATGTATCGTTCAACAACACCGGTATCCAATAGAGAATACTTACACTAAGTGTTACTACAAAAGTTACAAACGCTCTCGAAACTAGATCCAACAGGAATCGTGTTTCCGAACTCTAAGCGATAAGTATTATACTCGGGGAACTACAAAGCCGTAATTTATGTATAAGTTGAGGTAAATGGAGCTATTAATTCCTCTGTTTATAGAGCTCATCAAAGGTTGGGAGGCATTAGAAACAGTTAAGTTTTGCCGTTAGTCTGTCTGACTAAGGTAAGTTATTATCCTAAATACAGCAGCTTATCTTATTCAATGTTCCCATTTAGAACAACTGTGAAGCTCAGCTTTGGATCATTAAACTTGACTTAGAAAACGATTGAAACCTTTACATTTTAGACGTTTACATTTCACAGTGTTCTATTTTTAGAGGATACTTTGGTGTGAATAATGAACTCACCCCCAATCAGCATAGTAATGATGCTGAATATCTTTTCTGGCAGAGTATTTGCTGAAACATTACCGAAACCTACACTCGTCAGTGAGGAGCACGTGAAGTATAGTGCTGTGACGTAGCTCTCACTGTGCGAAATGTTGATTATCGGTACCTTCAACCTCTCAGCCAGATTGTTTATCCACCCTGAAACAGACACACAGTCAGGATTGTTATTCAAAATGTAGCGAAAGCCTACCCGTACGTGACAGATCCGACATGGGTTTTTTTTGAAACTTTTTTCCTCTCACTGGTGACACTGAGAAGTCCCTTTAGGGAAAACATATTTGTTTCGTCGAACTCCACTATCAAAGTTGTGGAACAAAAGATAGCAACTGAAAGCGAAGCTTATGAAAAAGGTCCACCCGTTTTTTTGTGGCTAACTATGGCCCTATTTAAATTATACTTACCTATCATTGGAAAACTGTGCATGTAAAAATATTCAAAATTTTAGATAAATAGAAAGAGGGTTGATTAATTTGCTTATGCTCAATCCTCTTTCATATAAACCAGTACCTATACCGGTACCTGTCTCAGTTCTGCCCTGAAACCCATTATTGCACGATAATTAAACGGAGTCTGCGGCTAGCATTGAAGGCTTAACCTGTTGAAAATGGAAGGAATTTGCATCACAGTAAGCCGTTAACTTGTTGAAAGGCAGAACAAAATTGACGTAAAGTGCAGGTCAGCTTGAATTGTAGTTAGGAAGCCTTGTTTACCTCCATATTGGAGAGCTAAATACTGCCTGCTTTCGGGACCCGTTTCAGAAGCAACGAATGATGCAACAATGATCCAATTAGTCTTTCTACAGAACTAATAGTTTTTGTTCTCCTTTTATACGACTCTCCTTTTATTTAAAAATTCCATGTAATTGTAAATTGGTACAAGTATCGTAATACAATAATTTACCTACCGCAGAATAATGTAATATAGTACGCCTAGAGCTGGAAAATATTGTTTGGTTAATGGGCTTAGGCTTCAAATATAAAGTGATTAGCTGAGCTCGTAGTTTATGAGAGTGCTTAGTTACCAAACTAGGGCGTGAAACTATTAAGCCTTTATTTAATTACTATTGTGTCATTAATCATCAGAGCAGTGCAAATTACCTACAGAGTGGTAGAGTTGATGAAAGTTGATGAAATAAGTAATATAAGTATTTTATAATCGCTCAACGCATGAAAGATTTCTCGTTTTATCGATTTTAAATATTGCAGGCGCGACCATAGTGTATTAATACAGCATGCTTTATTAGAATTACTTTATAATAATTGAAAAAACATTTTAGTAAATAAAATATTAAGTCAGAGATAAGCTAAACTTACCTAAATCCCAATTCTCATTCCTATGAACCTCGATTTCCTTATCGGCTATAATAAACCAGATGCACGCGAGCCAGTGTGCCAAGAGCGTGAATGACAACATCAGTAGAGTCAATATAAGAGCCGAGTACTGAGCGTATCGATCCATTTTTTGCATCAACCTCGCCAGACGTAGTAACCTCGTCAACTTCACTAGGTGAACGTTCCCATGCGTTGACTCCTGTTTAGTACAAAATTTGTTAAAAACACACGAACATAACCCTGCATTTCCCTAGAAAAAATAAGCTAGATTACTACACGCGTGTGTATGCAGAACTAGGAATAAGATCTAAGATGCAAAAACTACAGAAAAAGAGGTGTATTTAAAGTGATTACCTACTTTGAGCTGAATTCGAGGCTCTTGTCATGATATCTGACCGTTGGGTAAGCATGGAAAGATTTTAATTTTATTGTTTTATAAGTAAGTAAATAATTTTACTTGGTTCTAAAATTATAAGGTACAGTTTAGAGGTGGCTATTTCAAGGGGACACACACTTAGGCAATCTAGACACACAGATGTAGTGGCTGTATTTCTATAGGCGATCCATCCATAAAGATATTACTTATCTATCTATCTACTAGACCCAAACTTGCCAAAACCTGGCATAAACAAAAATAAACTGAAACAGCCCTTTAAATTTACTAAATTGGTATTGTCCAAAACAACTTACAATGGACTGTACTTTCAGCCATTTAGTTTAAACTCTGTAATTAAAATTAAAGCGTTACCCCTGGTGGTAAAACTTGCAACGTGGTAAATTAATTAGTACCAAACCACACAGACTGTTGCGGCGCGCCGTTGTACGTGAATGCAAATTGAAATAAATGGTGCTATGAAGACTCTTTAACCAACTTTACATAAATTGCTATTGTTTTGTTTTTTGTACAATGTTTTGCAGAAGTTCAAAAGGGTATCAACCCTGGGTCATAATGCCATGTATAAATCAACCACAACTGAAGAGACCCTCAAAATAAATAAGATCACTTTAGGATTGTAATATAGGCACTTTGCCAGCACCTAAGTTCATAGTAGAGACTAGCATTGACCACTACAGTTTTTGACGAATCTATCACCATTTACTTCCATGGTAAAAAAAGTTTCAACTCTGCCAGCTCAATAACACACTCTCTTAATGAGTTCTCGATAACATAAATTGCAGTTTCAATATCCAACCCTGGCTAATTGGCAAACCCATTCAGTCAGACTTCAGCTATCTGATCTACACTCACAAGCAATAAATTGGGTTTGCCAACACAAAGAAATATATTATTATTTAAAATGGTCTAATCCAATGAGATTAAAAGTGCATCTTATTTAACGATCAAATGAAATCCACGAAAAGGTCTTTAAAATACCCTTTTATTTAATAAGCTAGCCTTCGAGATATCAAAGTTTATGAGAGTGATCCGGATTTATGGCTCTTGAGTGTAATTGAAATTGAACCCATTTCTTAGAGTAATAACGGGCAAATAAAGAACGCCTATAAAAAATATAAACCATTTGCATATTTTGCATGAATAAATATTCATTGCTAAATGGAAATTGGATCTATTAAATCATTTATCCAATGTATCTTTAAAAATCATTCATGATTATAATACCTACTTATTTATTATAAAAATTAAATTAGGCACGCACGAATTCATCAAAAAAAGAAATGTAGTCTTTACGTTTATAGATGATACCATGTATAAATCTTTTTGGAGTTGCTAGAATGGATTATATCATAGTAAACCTACCGTGATCAGACTCTAGTAATACATTCATGTTTCTCAGTTTATTGAAACATTGAAACTAGAACACCTGTTAAAACTGGGAAAATGTTAGCACCAATCGGGTGTAGTGCCTAAACTTTGACGCTCGTATTCTGATAGCGAAATTGTAATTAAAGCATGGATTCTCATACAAAAATCTATGCTTGAGCCCGGATCAGTGCTCGAGGACTAAATGCGAATTCGGACCGTAAAATCTGCACTCATACTGAAAAAGTACTGTCTGTGTATATATTTAAGTTGTAATTTCAATGTGTCTCATAGCTCACTTGCTCATTACTCCAAAACCTTTTCCACTGTAAAAACAGCAATTAAAATAACCCTAACCAACACATTTGTATTTATCTTATCTTATCTCAGGGTAATGACTTACCGCTCCACTGTATACGTCCGAAGCATAAAGTAGGTCGAACGGCAGTGCGGCCAGAAGATCCACCACGAACCAGGAACGGATGTAATTAAGAGCTATCGACTTCGAATCCGATACTACTTCGCCCTTCTTGCTCACAAACGTAGTACGGAAATTAAGGACTATATCTGGAAGTGACGGACATGTTATTCTCGGGAAATATGCAAAAATATTGGTTGTCAAGTCATCGAACCTTTTTTTACAGAACTTGTTATTAACGTTATGTTTTTTATTTTTTTGTCTGCCCCCGGATCTCTACTCTAAATATATGTAGTGTTGGTTTAGTTTGTAATATAAAACGTTTCCATATTGTTCTGTGTGTGGAAAATGATGTTTTCGTTCTTGATAGTAAAAAAATTTGTTAAGTACCTACTGCAATAATTCAACATTCAAAATATAAAATTTCGTACCAATAATGAAGAGAGCCTCAACGATCACATCGCTGGTGACGCTTATTCTCGGATGACCCTCGTCAACGAAACTGGCGTTATAGGGAACCACAACCGCCACGTAGAAAGTTGCAATGAGTATCAACCAGTCCCAGAATGTTTTGAATACACCGTAATGTGAAATTATGAGTCTCGACTTTTTAATGGCTGATGTTTTGTACTCGGGGAGCGGCGGGTCCGATGAATGAAGGAGATTCTGAAACCACGCCTATTGTATAGAAAACAATAAATAAAAATACTTAGTGATACAAAATTGTTTTGAACCACTTGCAATAAGGAAACTCCTATATTGCATCCGTCGTAGCTTGCTACGATAAACCGCTACGCGCGTAGCAAAATCACAATAGCCAGGAATAAGTGTGTCATATAATGTTGTCCTCTAACGTTTGTAGAGAATGTGTAATGTGTACATTTGTCTTACATTGTTGAGTTTTAATTTAGTCTTCATCTTATCCGGTTTATAGTGTCCTGAAAGCTGGTACAAAACCGCCCGGGAGCGCCGCCTGCCCATGTTGGCGGGCGAGGGCGCTTCAGGGTCAAGATTGCCATTTGGGTCTGGAAGTAGGCAACTAGATTCAGCTCGAAACCGGGCGCCCAATAGTGCCGCTGCGGGTACAAATGGGGATAACGCTAGAGTGACCACGCCAGCCGACGGCCGCACCGCGGCTCCTGAAGCACAAACCACCCTGTTACTAGTCAGCACATCAAGCTAAATATTTATCTACATTCCTACAGCATAGCATCCTATTTAAAATATATCTCAACCTACTATGAAACTTATTTTACGAAATGGATACGTAATTATTCAAATAACTTATACCAAAGTATCTCCAGTTCTGTTGATCGATAGTTGAAGGTACAAACATCGAAAATATGGAACTTCTAATTACTCGTAGATAAAGTTGAGATACATTTCTCGGTAGATGGAAATTCTTGTAAAGACTTATGAGTGTAATTTGATACCAATAAAGTTGAATAAATTAGGTACCTACTACGATTGATGACTACAGCTTAGATTAGTAAACAAGGTGGCTTTAAACATTTTATCAAATTGGTATCAATTACAAAAATGTCGCCAGTCATATTTGAAGCAAACATGAAGCGGCGTAAGACGAATATTTATATATAAAATTAAAAAAAACAGACAAAAAACACGAGTGAAAAAAAGTTACCTTACTTTTTTCCACTTACACACACATCAATAATAATAAGTTTAAATATAACGTAAATAAAAACTATTGTGAATGAGTGCTACTAAAATATTGAATCGATAAAAAAATTGGTACGATGACGTACAAAATGAAATTTTTGTGAATTTTATTTTTCACGAAGAAAGTTTTTCAAGGTATGAAATGTGACTTCAAAAATGAAGAGTGAACTAATGTGGTACTCATGCATAACATGCGTTCATAGATAGAGGCTTCATAGATAAGTTACAATCTCAGATTTACCTCAAAAAAGCAATTTCTGGGAAAGAAAAAATTCATTGTGCAAAACGAGAAAAAAACTTGCCTAGCAATAAAACATTTCTACTGGCGACATACATTTTTAAAACTATATATAAAGAACCTAAAGAGAAAATGAAAAAACAGGGTGGTTTAGGCTCATCTCAGAAATAACATACAATACAATTAATTGAGGACCATGGAAGAAATATCAATATTAACAAGAACCTATATTATATCAACTTTTACAACTACTAACTCACATCGATTATGACTCTACTTATAAAGTACATAGAACTTCACTAAGCAGTAACAAAAAGGCATTATCTAGGTATATTTACTTTGAAATATGTATATAGGTCAGGTATAGTTTAAAAAGAAAGTAAATGAGATGAAAAAATGTATTTTACATAATGTACATATGAATTTGTTCAGCAAATAACCACTAATGTCCTACTTGGACCAGCCGATATTTTGGCATAATTTTGTACCGTGCATAATTTTGTCATCTCGTATCTACATAATTATGTAGTTTCCTACGTGTTTTAATGATGTTCAGAATAAAATTGAACTAAAAAATCAGTGACCTTTTGCGCTTATAAAAATAGCAAATTTTACATACTCTTTAGTACAGATTCAATTAAAATTATCTCAAGTTGCGAGTATACAACAAAGACAAATAGGTACGTAAAACTTTATAGTCTCTGTCAACTTAAAAGTTTAACCATCGCTGTGACTATACGGGTCCTTTGTAAACAAACCCCACATAACTTTAATCTGTGTTTAAATTTACGCTCGACTATAGCTGAAAAAATCTGTATAGTGTTTGGTAGTACTTTAGAATGAGACACAAGACTTTTAGGTAGAGTGGGGAGAGATGTAGCTCTAAGATGAAATATCTGAAGCTTACTTGAAGGATTTGCTCAACAGAGAATGCACAATTTTACGACACATATAGGCGATTATTGCCCAAAGGTACTTTGACGTCATCACCCTACTCTACCTGGACTAACACCTCTATTCTACTCAGACTAATGCCTGTGCTAGTTTCTAAGTACTCTATTTGAACTAAATAACGGATATACCAATACAAACAACTCGTAAAGGGAACTTTACCGTGCGGTGATTGTCGCAACCAACCGGGGGCTAGCTCACTAATGCTATCATTGTGTACCTATGACTAGAACAACGTGCTTAGTTATGTTAGTAGTAAGTATAAGTGGTAAGTACCTTTAGTTTTAAATTATAGTGATATCTACGGTCAGTTGCCTACTGAAGCATCGATGCATACACACACGCGATATAATATACGTATGAAAAGACGTATGGTATTTTTTCAATTGATGGGATTATTTTATAGGGTTTTTGCAACGATGTTTCTGTGGCCCGAGGTTTTAAGTTTATTTTCTGATTTATGTTTGGGTGTATGAAAACATGCTTACCGCTATCGAACTCTTCATTAGTGTTCATGGCGGCCATCTTTGTGTTGGTGATGTCCTTGAACGAGGCAAGGAATAGGACCACTTCCCGCTTTTCATTTTTAATTGGAACGATGTCGAGTAAGCACCAAAATGGAGTGCCTGAAAAAATTCGTGGTTGAAAAAAATATTTTTAAAATGTTTCATTCCAATTTTAAAAACATTTGAAAAATTATTAATTTGTAAAAAGGTTTAATTATTTTGAAAACAAAGCGTCGATTATCAGTTCCAATTTCAAAACTTTGACACTTTCAAAGTAATAAGGAGTACTCTACCAACCTGCAAGGAGTTTTTATACGTTTATGATCAATTATTATTTTATAGCCAGCAGTAAATTCATGTTGAGTCAAAAACCTCGCAACACGCGTAATGTAGACCGTACCTAATCTGACATTCGTGAAGTGCTTGTGAGTAGGTAAAGCCACGTTAAGCTAAGGGCCACTTAGAAGATTCGTATTTGTATCGCAGGTAATCGTGAACGCCCCAAATGAGTTGAAATGTTATACGCCCATAATTTTGAAGTGGTGCTTACCTAATGCTCGATTGCTAGGAGTTCTAAGAGGCAGTAAACGTCCGGTGACGAACATCTGCTTGTAAAAGTTTAATTTTGTCGAATGGAATCGTAAAGTTCTTATTGGTTTTGTTTACGAGTGTGGCGTGGACTTTGTTTTGCAAACTCCTCGTACTCTCGCTTAGGATCATTGATCAATTTCGGGGCTCGCTGTTTTAATAACTTCCATTTTTATCCAATCGCAGTCCAAAAGTCAAGCGCGCTTCAGATATTTGGTATATTCGAAAAGTTGATAATTCCATAAAATGATTTTCCAAATCTGAATAATATTTTTAATACAGTTGCTCAAAAAGTGGCGTATTGCAGGGACGTATAGCGTTCGGGATGTGAGCTATTACATACTCGTGCTTTTTTTTACCTTTCCCGAACTCGTGCGTTCTCTTTCCCAACTGTCAAAATAATGTCTATTAAAAAGAAAAACCAACCATGAAGTTTTTACTAAAAAAATTCATAGAAGTTTTTATGATTCATGCAAATACGTATATTTCTCAAAAGAAGCTACTCATTTGTTTCAATATCAGATTTAATGATTTGATTGAATGAGTTAGGTTAGGTTTCATTTCATTTCATCTCATTAAATTTAATTTTCATTTCATATCAATAAATAATTCTACTGAAGACTTGGCTGTATGGGCATAGTTCCCTTTGCCTACTAGGATGGGTGAAGAAAAAAACAATCTCTGCTTATATTCTACGGTTGGCGCCATATTTCAGAAATTTTCTTTGAGAGTTTAGTTGTTTGTTGCACAAAATGAGTAATTTCGACCCTAGTTTTTTTGAATTAACACCACCGGAACTCAGTATAATTGCACAAAATACTTCGGAGAACATTTTACCGGAAAAGTCAAAAAGTCGCTGCATATCTACATGCGACGAATTTATTGCGTGGAGAGAAGAGAAAAAAGCAAATAGTTTTTTATTATTTTAATAAATTGCTTCATTTTTTCGCAACTGTATTCAAAATAGTCGTTCAGTACACGTGCGGAACCGTCATTGCAACTTGTTCCGACTGTCAACCCTCGCCTTCGGCTGCGCCTCGGCTCGGGTAGACATTTGTCGGAACTCTTTGCAATGACAGCCTTTCCGCACTTGTAATGAAATATACTATTTTGTTTTTGATTAGGTCGGATCAAAATATTGATTTCGTGTTTGTATTTATATATACTTCGATAGGTAGGTAGGTACTTGTTATTTCTTGAGAACTTTACCGTCCTGGGCATTGTATTTCAATTTTTTTAAAGTTCCTTACCTATGTTTTTCTGCAGGTTTGTAGGTAGGTAGGTACTTTTAGAATGTACGTATGTTGAATAAAATAATTAAATAGGTACTTTTTAATTCCATAAGAACGACCACAACGAAACGTCTTTCATACAATTTCCCATGTTCCCCCTAATATTACACAGGTACCTGCCTAGCCTAATAGAGCCAACTAATCAAGACAAACTCCCAAAGGACATGTATGAGCACAATAAACTCGACACCGCTCTCATTACCTTCTACTTACTTACCTATCTATTTTCCCCGAATCAAAAGCCACGAGAATACAGGTCAAACGTAAACCGAGCATCAAATGGACGATCGATTTTACCACATACTAATTTTAGCGCTAAACGCATGCAAGATTACCTCGTAGGAAACGCCCCGGTAAACAATCGTATCTTTTCTTGGTTAAAATTATTGAAGACGTGTAGTGTACGGGTTAATAAGTACCTAAGTAAATAACATGGATAGCGATTGAGACACATCTTGTGTCTATTTTGAAAGACATAAAAAATCCAATTAATAACTCACCTTCTTACTTTTGTAAGAAAAATTACAATAGCTTTAATTACTTATGAGAAGGTACTCATAAGAAGAGATTTCTTTGTGCAATGAGAATGTGCGAGAGTCAACTTCGAAGACAAAGCCGTGAATAAGCTCGAGAGCATTTGGACAGGATAACTGAATAGGGTACTTTGTTGTCGCGGTCGTTTGCGGGACTTAGTGACGATTCGGACAAAATATTTTGGGACAAATTCTCCCAATCGTCACTTTTGATTTTAATAATTTTTGTTGTGACGATTCGGAGAACATCAAATTAAGGAAGCCGTTGAGTACAGTCAGGTAAAAAAATGATAAGCAAAATATGATTTAGCTATTTAAATTGCTTTGCGAGCGTGTGGTTACATTAAGGTGGTTCGATTTCCATACTAATTTATTTAACCAATTTGGGGGAAATTATATTATTATACCTAACAAGCAATTTTTATTTCTTTCTTGAATCATAGAACTTAAAATCAAGATCTATTTTTTTGATGACAGCTGTCAAACTTCAAACGCCCATATCTCGGAAACTACTCACCCTAGAGTTCTCGTTCCAAAACCAAATGAAAGGTGTGATCAAGATCTATTTTTTTGATGACAGCTGTCAAACTTCAAACGGCTATATCTCGGAAACTACTCACCCTAGAGATCTCGTTCTAAAACCAAATGAAAGGTGTGATCAAGATCTATTTTTTTGATGACAGCTGTCAAACTTCAAACGCCCATATCTCGGAAACTACTCACTCTAGAGATCTCGTTCCAAAACCAAATGAAAGGTGTGATCAAGATCTATTTTTTTGATGACAGCTGTCAAACTTCAAACGCCCATATCTCGGAAACTACTCACCCTAGAGTTCTCGTTCTAAAACCAAATGAAAGGTGTGATCAAGATCTATTTTTTTGATGACAGCTGTCAAACTTCAAACGGCTATATCTCGGAAACTACTCACCTTAGAGATCTCGTTCCAAAACCAAATGAAAGGTGTGATCAAGATCTATTTTTTGATGACAGCTGTCAAACTTCAAACGCCCATATCTCGGAAACTCCTCACCCTAGAGATTTCGTTCCAAAACCAAATGAAAGGTGTGATCAAGATCAATTTTTTTTGATGACAGCTGTCAAACTTCAAACGCCCATATCTCGGAAACTACTCACCCTAGAATTCGCGTTAGATTTTCTTATATCTTAAAACTTTTTACTTTTTTCGATTTTATTACATAACAAGGCGTTCTATGCACAATTCAATAATTTTTCATTTTATTTTTTTAATTTATTTATCGTTTAAAAAAACATAACTTATTTTGTATATAGCACTAAGGAAACCACAAGGTTTATAGGGATAATGCTACATGGGTTTTAGCGTCGATAGCCTTATACATTAGGTAGGTTAGGTAGCTACCTGATTAGATAGGTAGGTAGATATCAGTAGGATCTAGCAAAGTGCATTCCATTTACTTAGGTAGCTTGTTTTAGTTATAAATTTGTTTACTTGCTATTTAGTTAGGTAAGTATGTAAGTAGGTAGGTTGATTAACTTTTTAAATAGTAAGTATTATTATACTTTTCAATATTAGCTATAAAGTAGGATTTTAATTGAAGTTTAATGTTTTTAGGCGTAATATGATTAATAAGATCAGTAGTTAGGTGGTTTATTAACCGAGGAACTAGTTATCTAGCTATCTCTGTGTCTTTATGTGTACGGCTTTGACAGGTTTTAGGGAGACGCGGCGGTGGGTGGCACAGCAAGATGACGAAATAGATGCATAGCAAGGTCACACTCTCTCTATCTCTTTATTTTATAGCTAGCGAGATATAGCCGTTTGAAGTTTGATAGCTGTCATCAAAAAAATAGGTCTTGATCACACCTTTCATTTAGTTTTGGAACGAGAACTCTAGGGTGAGTAGTTTCCGAGATATAGCCGTTTGAAGTTTGACAGCTGCCATCAAAAAAATAGATCTTGATCACACCTTTCATTTGGTTTTGGAACGAGATCTCTAGGGTGAGTAGTTTCCGAGATATAGCCGTTTGAAGTTAGACAACTGTCATCAAAAAAATAGGTCTTGATCACACCTTTCATTTAGTTCTGAAACGAGAACTCTAGGGTGAGTAGTTTCCAAGATATAGCCGTTTGAAGTTTGACAGCTGTCATCAAAAAAATAGATCTTGATCACACCTTTCATTTAGTTTTGGAACGATAACTCTAGGGTGTGTAGTTTCCGAGATATAGCCGTTTGAAGTTTGACAGCTGCCATCAAAAAAATAGATCTTGATCACACCTTTCATTTGGTTTTGGAACGAGATCTCTAGGGTGAGTAGTTTCCGAGATATAGCCGTTTGAAGTTTGACTACTGTCATCAAAAAAATAGGTCTTGATCACACCTTTCATTTAGTTCTGAAACGAGAACTCTAGGGTGAGTAGTTTCCAAGATATAGCAGTTTGAAGTTTGACAACTGTCATCAAAAAAATAGATCTTGATCACACCTTTCATTTGGTTTTGGAACGAGATCTCTAGGGTGAGTAGTTTCCGAGATATAGCCGTTTGAAGTTTGACAGCTGTCATCAAAAAAATAGATCTTGATCACACCTTTCATTTGATTTTAGAACGAGAACTCTAGGGTGAGTAGTTTCCGAGATATAGCCGTTTGAAGTTTGACAGCTGTCTTCAAACATTTAGATCTTGATCACACCTTTCATTTGGTTTTGGAACGAGAACTCTAGGGTGAGTAGTTTCCGAGATATGGGCGTTTGAAGTTTGACAGCTGTCATCAAAAAATAGATCTTGATTTTAAGTTCTATGATTCAAGAAATAAATAAAAATTGCTTGTTAGGTATAATAATATAATTTCCCCCAAATTGGTAAAATAAATTAATATGGAAATCGAACCACCTTAATAGCTATATCACATTTTGCTTAAAAATTGTTTACCTGACTGTACAATGCAGCTATTTTTAAAGTTGTCCGAATCGTCACAACAAAAATTATTAAAATCAAAAGTGACGATTGGGAGAATTTGTCCCAAAATATTTGGTCCGAATCGTCACTAAGTCGTTTGCGGTACCCTCTGCGAAAATATATTTACTTTTTACAGAACGAATGAGCTTCGCCTCTTTAGCTTTGTCAGGTTTCAGATACAGAGTTGAGATATATTTTATGAACCCGACATACGATTTTATTGAGTTTTCTCAGAAGTGAATCTGTGAAAGAGAAACTTTTACGACAGCAGTAAGGTTATTACCTAACTTTTACAATCTGACGACGGGGAAATTATTGCAATATAAAACATATTTGCAAGCTTTGATTGTTAATCAAAGTTTGCAATTTACTTTTGAACTTTGAACCAGCTAGAGGCGCTAGGCCAGCTAGGCTTCGCGGACGCTAAATAGCTGAACATATTTTGGTTCCAGCTAAAGTCACTTACCATTCTTTTTGTAAAATATCAATTCAAGCTTTAGTTCGCTTTTAGTGTCCAGTGCGGAGTCGATTTCCTTGCGGTGCTCGTCCCTCGTGTCGACTCCATGGAGGAACTTGCAGGCACAGCCTTTCTGCATGATGTGCGCGCGCGCCCAGCCTGTCAGCTCGCAGAAACCATCGGAGCAGTAAACGATCGGGTAGGCGGGAACTTGCGCATTTCCCAGAACGAAGTTGCTGTCTGTGGAAATAAAGAAAGCCGCCTTTAGTTGATCCTTATAAAAGTGAGACATAAACAAAATAATATCAATTTGATTCTACTAAATATTTGCTTGGTTTAATAGAAAGATTTCCTTTATTCACACTCGCCAGTATTTGACAAGAACCTACTGCATACTATACTGCTTTCAATTTTGATTGTATAGGTAAGATAGAGAGTAAATTCCACAAGTGTTTGCCGGCGAACCGAAGTTTGTTTGCTAGCCTAACATTAGCCTAATGACACCACTTGACGAATGACGATGGAGGCAAGGAAACTAATTGATTTTATAATCTTGGTGTCGGTCTGCCTAATAAAAAACCATGTAGATAACAACAGCAGCAGAAATCTTTTCAATAATTAGTAGGAATAAATTCATGTATACAGGCATTTTTGAGTTCAAAGCTAACACGTCAGCTTCATTATGAAAATATGGCAACCCAGTAGGTTCATTTGATGTAGAGAACATATTTCAATATTAACTATTAACTCCGGGCTTCCTGTTACACGTAAATATTTTCATCACATTTATAGAGCTACACTTCCATAAACCGTATGTATATTACGTAGCTATCAATTTCATCGACGCTTCAATCCAACTTGAACAATAAACTCAGATATCAAATTCGTTTGCTCTGCTTGCGTTGGCAAGTACACCAATATTCTAATTAAATTATTTGAATATTTGCGTAGTACATGCTAAATAGAGCAAGATGGAGTTCCATAACACAGAAGGCAAACTGAGAGGTTCTGGTTAATTTAAATAATTCTGAATGCGTCATCTAATCTGTTATTAGCGGGTAAATTACCATAGCTGAAACAGGTTTACTAAATTTTCTGCAGTAACTATACTTGTAAGCCTGCCAAGTGGATTTATAAAATCCAAGTGGCAGCTTTTATAAAATCGGTCAAGAAAAGTATCATTTCGGTCTACGAGAGCGGAATGGTGAGTCATAGATCGCGAGACTCAGCGTATTGACATTGCAATGCAGCCAGCACGTTGGGTGACTTCACAAACTGCACATCCAATTGATAGCGATTGGATAGTTTTGGCGCCTACTTTTGAGCCGACGGAGCCCATGAGTACCCAGATTTTTTTGTCTCCGATGATTTCTATCACCTGTCGCGTTGTTATATGCGCACCTTGAAACGTTTGCGTGGTCTTCCTTAGACTCATATTTAAAGTGATCTGTGAAATCGTGGCATAAAATACTGACAAAAGTTTGATTTCCTCCGGTACACAAAATTAAATCTGACCCTAAAGTTTCATATAATAGCGCGATCACACTATGCCGAAGTGGGCAGGGACTTGGGCAGGGAAGTGGGCAGGGAAGTGGTTTGAACACGAACATGCCGCTGTCCCGTCTCCCTGCTCAAGTTCATGCCCTAGCTCCTTAGTGAGAATAAAGGCGATGTTGCTGTGGCAATCATTCCGCAATTAATCGCGGCATTCATGCCGGCAGCGGTATGGGCATAGTGTGATCGCGCTGTAATACCTAATATGTTAAATTTGAATGCACAAGTTTAAATACTTGCTTCATAGTACCTGCAGTTGGTGAAATCTGTGAGTTGTGCTACAATGTGCGAGTGAACAGTTTACGCTCGCTTGTAGAATTAATTATGCCAATTTTGTTTCAAATGTACGAATCCATTACGGCTTCGCAACTGAGGAAACGGAATCTTATTTTATGATAGCCTACATTATGAAAGGTATATTATTTTAGGTATATATCTATTCATCGCGCTTGTTAGCTTTTAGGCTTACTTTCATGTGTCAAGGGGGAAAGAGGGATGATTTGTAATCGAGCCGCAATCGATTTTTTTACCGAGTTCAATAATTACAAAGAGAAGGTTTTCAAACGGTCACTGTTTTGAATTGTAAATCGAGCACCCTTGAAGCAGGGTATAATGGCTTTTACCATGGCCTAACGACCGGTATAGCCGGTAGATACGTATCTCCAAAACATGGAAGCGAAGATATTCATTGAAAACCATCGGTAATGAGACGAAATAGCAGCAAATAAAACAGCTGACAACAGTATTCCTAGTAAGATACTTACCTCAAGGTACCAAGCTATGTACCTACTTGTCTAGTTTGATCCCAGGACTTTGTCATTCGGACTCTGCTCTACATTTCACTAAGTGCAATTCTAAAAGCAGTTTAGCACTGAATCTAAAGGTGTAAAGGCTCGCATTAAATTATTTCGTTTGTTCACATGTCCATTAGGTTAAGGTCCTTTGAGTATTTTTGCGTGAAAGGTTTTCATTGTTGACCTTTTAACTTTCACCGGACCCGGATAAGGTAAACCTACGAATTTGGATTTATACATTAAAAGCATTCAGGAAGTAGGTTAGCAACATTATATAACCACAGGGCGAAACGCGTGTTTTACAAACACCTATATGAGTATTATCCTCGGACAATAAAATAAAATTTTATTCTGATACTTTCAAAATACAAAACGTATTAGTACTATTTTACAAATAAATAAAATAAGTATAAGCATTATGAAAAAAGTCTTTCCCCTGTATACAGAAAAGCTACCTACTTTACGTTTTTCTGTATTTAGTGGATAAGAAGTTCTTTCCGGGTAAATTGTCCAGTAAATATATTATGCGTCGGTAGTTCTATACATTACTATGAAAATAGAAGCAGTAGGTAGTAAGCAAAGGCTAAAGTTTTGATTGCTCCCCCTACACTCCACCCCCACTGACCCCGACTAGACTTTAGCGTTTAATCTCGGAACTTTGTTCATATCCACCTTAAACCTACTAGCACGCGACATTTTCATTGGTATGGTGTTACTGAACATTCCGTAAGCAACTGATTGCATGTCAATTCCGTAGTATATGATAATAGGTATTATAAAGGGAATAAGTACGAATACAACTTAAGTAAGCATACATTTCCGAATATATCTCGGTAATCTGATGCATACATTAATCAATTTAATCATGTCAATGACATCAATCTCGTGTGAAAAACTGAGAAGCTAAGTTTGAGTAATTTTATCGATTTTGCACCAAACTAAGATTTTTTTGATCGAACGGTAAAGTTACTCCATGAAGTTGAAAAGTTTCAGTTTCAAAGTTAGAAATTCAAACAAGAAACGAACCTCGCAAAATAATGAAAATTGCAACAGAAAGTACTAACTTTGAATGGAACCTCACCAAATGCTTTTTTTGGTAGAACGAGGATCTAACAAATGAAAAATTGCAAAGAAACTGAGCTAGAGCGATGGCGAGGGATATATCAAACTAGTATAGCTATCAGCAACCACAAAAAAGCGAACTTTTGTGTCGATTTGACGTGAAATATTATGGGCATTAATTTCGGCGTTCCGTTTCAGTTTAGAGCGTTTTTTTAGCGTCGTTTCGGCATACACGCTTATACTTACATCTACCCTCGGCGAAGCCTCTCGCCAGGTTCAGTCAGTCTGTACTAACCTGTAAACGCTAGTCTAAAAAGGCTCTTAGACGGTCGTGGAACTTGATACGTCAGCAAAAAAGCCAAGATTGATGAGAGGCGGAGGGTGCGGAATTTCACTCCTTCGTTCATATTTACTTTACCACGACGTATTGAAAAGTCCCAGTTTGATCGGAGTAAACACTCCTCTTATTCGGAGTCACGAAACTCACTCCTTGAGTGTGCTTCTCGAATTCACTGGGAAGTAATTGGATGGTAGGTACCTACCTCTATGCTCTTTTTGTAGAGCTCAGGCATATAGAAATTAATTAAGATGAGAGCTGATTCCGTTGAGAGGTATTCAATTCATGTAGGTACGTAGAATTTCTCTGAACTGAGTTTATTCATGCAATGAACACGCGCTACGATTTTAGTTTTAATTATTTTAAAACGAGAATTCACAGTATAACTTCTGAGAAAATTATAAAAATGTCTGAAAAAGAGAATTTGTAGTAATTACCTACCTAGCCAGTATTTACTGTGAAAAAACAAGTTGCGTAAAAACAATAACCAAAAAAATCATTTAGAAAATATTGACACCACAAAAACACCGAACTCAATTTAGAAGTAACACTTTTGTGTTACTTGTAAATTGAGTTTGCAGTGTTTAAATTGATTATCAGTGATAGATTGTTTACGTTATCTGAAAGCCCACGTCAACCTCGAAATAAACTTTCGCTTTTCAGCACAACTGGCTAGTTTTTATCCAACTTCAAAAAAGGAGGAGGTACTCAATTCGGTTGTGTAATTTTTTTTTAATAACAGATCGATCCATCTTTGTTTGTCCAAAGGGGATTTTGAGACTAACCCCACTGGATGTCTGTCTGCAGTACACGTCCAGGATTTAAATCGTATTCTGGAACCATAAGGGCCAGACTAATGCATGTGTACCTACTGTATCACACGACTATACGTGTATACTATTTATGCATACCATGAAGCCCTCGTGGCGTAGCTTGCTTAGTCAATCTTCACCGATTATACTAGTAGTTCGCCCCGAACTGAGATCTCGTGATGGTCGGAGGTTAATAAAACCTAAACAATTTTTATTGACAATGGTTGTAATAAACATTGCAAATCGCTTCGAAATCGCCGTCTAGCTAGGTACCAGTCTTACTTGAACTACAAATTCATTGAAACTCCAAGAAATGGTAGCTCACGTTATACTGGGTTACCCAATTTTATAATTTTTACAACAACTCAAAAACTATTATACCAAGATCAAAATAAAAACGGTTTTGGAATGTCGAAACAAAACCCTATCATATGACATCCCATTTGATATTATTGTACGACTTTTTTTTTTACTCACTTTGGACCCTCATAACTTCACGACCTCTTGACCGATTTACTTCATTTAACAAACCAGTAAAACTTAAGAGTACTATCCGTATACCTACCAAATTCTGCGAAGATCAGATAAACGGTTCAAAAAATCTCGACGAACTAACATACAAGCATTTTTGTCCAAGTTGTCACTAAGATCTTAAGCACCGTTCTGCGCGGTCACTATTTGGATGGGTGGCCGTTAGTGAAATTTACATCTGAGCGGTTCCGTGCTTGGCAGGGCACGTTAAACTGTCGGTCCCAGTTCTAGCAGTCGTTAAGCCATGACGGAGGCTTTAAGGCGGCCTAAAAACTCCGTCAACAAAGTTGGCCACTAACTCATACGAGCTTGCTTTTTTTATGCATACCTTAACTTTACATAATACAATTTTCATGAAAAGCTCTCAAATAATAAACTCCATTTGAAACCCGTTACATTAATGTGGTTAAATTTATCAAGACAATAGGAATAAGATAATTTATTCATAACAGAAGTCTCGCATTAATCAACGGTGACACTTTGAACCTTAGACTTCACTTTTCTATGAAACGCCAACCGTTACATAACGACCTAATAAGCAGCGCCACAGATTTTGAAATCGGTCCACAAAAGCAATCTATATTGTGACAAAAGAATATTGCGTCTCCGCTATCTATGCCGTAATATAACGACTGTAACTTTTTGGGAAACCGGTCATCATTTCGACATTAAGGCCCAGCATTTTGAAAATTCCATCTTAGTCAAACCTTAATTATTCCATGCCTGTTTACTGTATTATATTGAAATTCAAATACACAATACTCAAGGATATAAGCGTCCAATCCACCGGTCGCAAAACACGAATTAATGAAAAAACCTCGATTAAAAAATTAGCTAAACACACCTCTGAAAATTTAGGTTTGCTCAAATATATCTAGCACGCTTAAGTATTTTGAATTGAAATTTCACATGAATGTTTATTGGCTAATTTGAAATTGATCCACCGAGCCTCTTTTTTTAAGTAAGTGATTTCGTTGAACATAATTAAATTTTTTACAAAACGGCGCTTACGATAGACACTTTCAATCAAGCCGCATTCTTCTTACTTTGCTACTCGCGTATCTCGCTGTCGCGCTCACCCACATTACCCCCACTCGAATACTCGAGGCAGTATATTATCCCAGCGTGTTGCACACTGGCCGGTACCATACCTACACGATACCGACCGACATGTCGTCAGTAACTTAAATAGAAATACGCTGACATGGTGTAAAAGCGTACTAAAAGTATGAGACCCTAAGAAAAGTATGGCGACGCACGGAGAGCATTAACGTCGCCAATATGTACCTATTTATTGTATACTGTCGTATCGGTGGTAGTCTGAAAACAGCCAATGTCGGAGCAATGTGAACGTTCGACGCCTTTTGAGAAAATTCTCTAATAGTTGTTTACTTACAAATTCTAATGCTTGTAGGTAGGTACATTCGTTTCCAAATGTTTATTAAGGGTGATTAATTACCCTGTTAAATTTTAATTATGAGACTAATTTGATGAAGTTGGAGAACAAAGTTGTCCAACTAATTTGGTTCGAAACTTGTTCGGATGTTAATCAATGAATTTTAAAATATTATTTAAGACAAGCAAGGCAATTCACCTTGAATTGCCTGGCAGCTGACAGCTATTAATTAAGTTTATTGAATGTGAATGTGAATGACTCAGAAATAAAATCAGAAAAGGTAGTATAGCTCTTCTTCTTCTTTTCTACATATATACCCTCTGTCTGTCATTTCGGGCGACAATTTTGCCAGTGTCAAGTGATGTATTTGAAATAATATGTAGCGCCATCTATCTCGCTACATAAGAACTAACATGAGAAATATCCTAGATCGCGCAAACGAAGTTATCACGGAGTTTGAACATAAGAAATACTACCGAATACCATCCATCGGTCCTCGGACCCCGAGCCAAAGGTCGCTCGGCGTGGAAGATGTTCCCTTTTCGTAGGAGGACACCTATCCTACCATGTTCTCCTCATTGGTGACCCCGACGTGATCCAGCCGTCAATCACTACGGAACAGCTGCCGAAGCCTGACGACTGGAGTTTCCTGAACACGCACAACCTTCTTCAACCATCAAGCCGATCTAGCCGGATCATCATCTATCTACTTTCTCTTATCCTCCCAGCTTCTATCAGCCATGCAGCAGCAGCAGCAGTAGCAATCATCAGCCAGCAGTCTCCGCAGTTCCATCGCAGCCGTATCAGTCAGCTTCCTGGACCTGCAGGCTATCGCGACATCTCCTCATCGTTGCTACATCCAGCACATGAATCCCAGCACCTGTCTCGACTCACTGCAGACCCGCCAGATTCACGCCAACAGCAACATATAGCACCGCTTCGTCTCGACTCACCGTAGACAACAAGCGCATTTCGTTCCGTCTCGACTCACCGTAGACAATGAACGCTTCGCATCGCATCTGCTCACCACTTCTCGACTCACCGTAGACAACCAACGAGCAACGCTGGCACAACTTGGCTTTCATTGACGCTACCAACCACGGATCGACCTCCGGTCTGGAAAGGGAGTGATGTAGCGCCATCTATCTCGCTACATAAGAACTAACATGAGAAATATCCTGGATCGCGCAAACGAAGTTATCACGGAGTTTGAACATAAGTAATACCATCCATCGGTCCTCGGACCCCGAGCCAAAGGTCGCTCGGCGTGGAAGATCTTCCCTTTTCGTAGGAGGATACCTATCCTACAATGTTCTCCTCAAATATAAGTCACACTTCAAGTTCGACTCAAAAAGTTCTAAAATGTAAAATAACATTGATGACTGAAAATTTTGAATTGCCTCTCTGTTGATTTGATTTGGCTCACATTTAGTTAGAAAACCAGGCTACCAATAATACCTAATAATAAATAAATAAATATAAATAAATATTCTTGGACATTACACACAACGCTCTCTAGTCCCAAACTAAGCAGAGCTTGTACTATGGAAACTAGATTGCTGATATAATACTTATATACTTTTTTATTTGTAAATACATACATAAAATACATAGTAACACCCAGACACAGAAAGTAAAGTTATGGTCAAAAATAAGACTGGATGTGTTAGTAATAAATAATAGTATGTTGTAATGAGAAACTTGTAAGCTCGGTACTGGTTGACGGGAACTCCCTAGGGCAATAAGAAAAGGTCGCAATGTCCTTCACGACACTAACTTTATATCTTGCGTCTTAGAAACGCTAGATTAGGTACCTACTCCATTTGTTATTATAAGAACGAGTAGTTTATTAGTTACCTAGTCGGGACAGACAGATTCTTATGTTGAGCTCACCGAATTAGAAGAATGCAAGTAACATCACGAGCATTCTACAATTCGTAGCTACATAAAGTTGAGCTATCTATAAATCGTTTGCAACGGTTTGTGGATAGCTCAACTGTTTCATGTGTATTTTGTAAATATTGTGAATATTGTAAATACTTGTATTAGTTGTAATTTTCTTTGTGAATATATTATTCTGCTACATAAATGTATTTAGTGGTTATATTTGCATATCTAAGCCGAAAAACAAAAACATTGGCGTTTGCACCTGTAAGTGTAATTCTAAAACACTACTTAGCATGTTCTATTTTGAGCCTAGACACTTTACAAAGTTTCTTATTCACAAGCTGCTCATGTAAACATTCGCTGGTAAACGGTCTCTATGCATGTCCACACGACTCGTTTAGCAAGAGACACGGGATGGCTGAAAGTGCTTTGGCTCCTTTTAGAATTTTATAGCTTCCGTGGGTACAGGAATAGCAAGAGGTTTCACCATACTTTTTGTAAGATACGAAAAATAACCCTTTTTCACTTCCTGTTCTACTTTTCCTATACCTACCTATTACGTGATATATTTAAATGTTTGTTTATTTGTAGAACTAGCATAATATTTGGGTACTTTTTACCCCGAAACTGCCGTGGGCGGAAACACATATTTTTTTGTAATCAACTCTACGCGTAAGACTTGACTCTACGTAGTTTTATTGAAACATTGATTAAAACATATTTGTAAACCACCTCAGAAAACAGGCATGAATATAGCTGAAAAAGATGCTTTATCATCACTTGTGTCTCACAAATCGAGTGAATGACACGAAAGCCGCGTCTGCGGTATTCAAACCTTTTTGCTTCACAGGATTTCAATGGATTTTCTATAATCTGAGTTTTTGGAGATTTTTTAGGTTTAGGGGCGCTGTATTTAAGCTTCCGATTTCTAGATAGAAAGCTCTTTTTATGTAGCTTAGCTATGTTAAATGTATTGCGTGGCTCTAGACTCAGGATGTTTTTATTATTTATCATCTACGGTAAATCATTTTTCTCATTTCTATTGTCAGTGGCTTGAGTATAGAAATAGAGAGAATTAGTCTATTCCGTCTACTTCATTTTTCAAACCTATTTCAGTTGCATTATTAGTATTACCACAGATTATATAATACTATACTAGGTATTACCTATATACCCCCATCCTGTTTGTACAGCAAATACTGTAGCTGTGACAAGCGAGCGTAATATTATCTAACACAGCCGACTATTGTGTAGATAGTCCCATCGTGTAAGTACCCAACTAGAAATAACTTTATTGCGGTGATGACTGCAATATGCACTCGCGACTCCACAGCATTCTGTAGCTAATTTTACTGATGCGCGGTTTAGGGTTAGCAAACGAGTTGTTCGTTTTAGCCGGTTAAATATTACTCTGGTTGAAATCTGTAATTTTAGCTTCATTCCTAAGATTACCGATTGCCGCTGTTCATGGTTTAATCCTATTCATATTATATCCTACTATATATCCTACTATATAATATAATAATATTATTATAAACGCGAAAATTTGTAAGTATGGATGGATGGATGGATAGATGTTTGTTACTCTTTCACGTAAAAACTACTGATCCGATTTGGATGAAACTTGGAATATATATTGTTCGTGACTTGGATTAATACATAGGCTACATTTTATCCCGAAAAATCAACGGGATCCAATGGGACGCGAACGAAGTCCCGGGCGGCACCTAGTTAATAATAAATGCAAGAATATGTTTATAGCGTCCTAAAATACTAGAAAGTGCAGGGTTTCAGAATGATTGAAAAAACACAGTAAGTAGCTGAGTTGCTAGCTCAACTTTTGTGCTAAAACGGTTCCGATTAATAATTTTGCACCTGGAAACCCTATGCCCGGTCATTGCGCTGTTTCCGAGCTAAACCAGAAATAACAGTTAATTGAAACTGGCGCCAATTTTATCCAATAAGTACACCGTGCGCAGGCAAATTAGGCACTTTAGGAAGTCCCTATTTTCGGACCGAAACTTTCTATTTAAGAGTGTTTCGCGAGTTTACATTTCCTTTGTTAGTAAATAAGTACCTAAATACCTACAGCAAAAGAATAGCACACATGTATTAAAACTCTAACTACGTAGGTACTTATCTAAGAAGAAATTATAATGAACCTCGTTTTTCTAAATGTAACAATGTTGGTTCATGTTATTGATCCATCACAAATAATCACAGTGTTAGTCCATTGTCCATGGTTTATGCAGATGTGAGTGAATACAAGCGAGAATATTGCACAATACATCATGAAACAAAACAAGTGTCGGAGTAGAATCGCATTGAATTCATCACGGTAAAACTCACTGCTGTCTCAGATTTTGTTTAATTTATAGTAATAATCGGTAAGAATAGTAGATAGGGACAGTTTTTTTATTGTCTTCTGCATTTGAATAATACCTTGAGGATATCACCAATATCTCAAAAGTTAGTTAGGTGTGAGTCGACTGGGATTCGAACCCATAACCTTCACCTTGATATGAGGATGCTTGACTTGATTAACTACCTTTTAGGGGATGTATTAGGCAAACGCAGTAATATTGGAGGTGGCCCTACTGGCGTAGCATGATGGCCGTAGAAAAGTTCTTGTCCTCAATATTGACACGCAAGAAGAAAACAGCAGATGGAATAATATTCTTACCTATAATACTTTTGACCTGAAGTTTCTGGTAGATCCGTGTCCATGTATCCCTGAGCAGTACAATGTTCAACATGTGAGTAGGGGGTTACGTTTCAGCTCACGACTATTATGACCACAGTATGTCTAATAAATAATCCGAGGATGGCCTTGGCCCTGAATAACGTTTTAGTATTCTACTTTAGTGGTACAAGAAACGTGTGGTTTGTGGAAATGAGGCTGTAATGAGAACCACTTTTGTTAATCGATAAAAATTGTTATTCTAGTGGTGAACTTTTCTAAGTGTTTTATTGGCAGTGTTATACCGCACTGGCATGGGGTAGGCTTTTGCTGGCGAGTTCAAAGCTCGCTTCACTCTCGCTTTGTTTTGAATTGAACTTGCCCGCAAATCGCCAGTGTGAAAGAGCATCATTGCAAGAGAGGGTTCATATTTAGTAAAATTAGGTATGTGTTCAACTAAGTGCACTATTGTAAATATCCATATACCTACAACTTTGTGAATATCTTCAATGTACGTACAACCTTTAAATACTTACCTCTTTGATATAAGCTTCGAATAGTTACATGTTTTGTCTTTTACAAGCATACTTGCAGATCCGAATTCGATCGAAAGAGACAAAATGCGGTGTAACTGTACAATGTACATCGAGTTTATTGATAGCAGGGTTACTGTTTTATTTTCAAGTATCAGTGTTTCGATGTATAACAAGAATTTGAAGTATTCCATTGTATGGGTTGTAATTGATTTATAAAAGCTCCATCTAAATTCATACGAAGTTTCTAGGCGGAAAGGGTTAGTTTTGGTACCATCTGGCCACAAATTTAATCTAACCTAACCTAATTGTTGTGTTGAAGTTATAAACCATTTTGAATTTAGAAGATTCTTGCTGTGGCTTTATTCTCTACAACACCGATACTATAGTATTCTGAACAGTCTCGACCGTCATCAAAATTTACAAAGCAAATTCCGAAAATATAGTCATAAGTAAGCAAAGAAAGGGACATCTACTTAAGTTCGGGTTTCAAAAATCCGGCACTGTCGTCGAAATACGTGTCGATGCAATGGACGGCTGTGCTATTATGTCTTACCACGGCGAAGGTCATTGGTTGGGTTACAGCGGGTTCGTACCTTCCATTGTTATGCTAATTTCAAATTTTCTTGAATCCCACTCTACTCATGACGATAATTTTTTTTGTGGTTTTCCATATTGAATGTAGCACTATGTCTTTGCTATAATTTTAGATCACCTGTTTTTCGAAACCCGGGCTTAATGTCGGTTCACAGCAATTTTTATTTGTCACGCTTCGTAAACTGTAATTTACACCTGAGGCTGTCTAACCGTTCCGGAAATTTTGAAGCAGCATTTTAATTTACGTCACATTAAGAGGAAGGTACGAGAGCACTTTAAAAATGAAAATTAAGCTCACGATTAAATCCCTTCGCACGGTTCAAATCCCTTGAAAAATGTTATTTAAGTAAACGTAAACTTGAGATTTGTTTTGTAAAATCGTAACAAAGATGTTTATCGCATTCTTGTTCTTGGTGGGGATCGAACCCACCACCTACAGAGCAGAAGGCATATAAGTTCTTTCTACGAAAGGCACTACACGAAAGAAGTAACGAGGGTCTCTCAGAGCACACGAAGCAGAGAGGGATCTATAATTAGGCTCATTATTGAAACCTCTGTAACAATTAAAATTTATAATTGGGAAAATATCTATCTGCAAAATTTTAATTAAATATCGTTTATGAACTCCAGGTAAACTGTATTCAAACCTTGTAACGTTTAACGTGGGCTTGCTTCATTATAAACGTACTCGGGAGAATAATAAGTTTCAAGGTACGTCACCGGCGTGTTTATGGAAAGACTTAAGAGGCGCCTAGAGGATTCCCGCCTGCTGCTGAATTAAACTAGGCAAGTGCCTTTAGTTGAAATGCTCTTTAGAGACTTTTTACAAGGCACTGAGAAAAATTATAAGGCAAGCGCACGTGTGTCACTCAATAGCCGCGGCGACGTACTAACAAACACCTATTATAACTAAACAATACAGCTTTAGGGCAGAGTGGCATATAACCCTGGCTATCGTCTTAACATTGGGTCATATCCTACTAGTTACTAGTGGCTCTGGGAGCTGTAGACCTCGCGAGCATACTAAATATTCCAATATTCAACATCATCAATGTCGTGTAAGGTATTTTCTGAAAGTCTTTAAGTGCACTTTTATTAATTTCTTATTTAAGGCTTATTATTATGCTGATGCTCTCATTCAGTGAAGGAAAACATCATGAAGATAATTATCAGTTAGTATTCTAACAGCGACGAAACGCTTGCAGCCTGTCACGTATTGAAAACTAACTATAATGCAAAATGTTGTGTGTGTGATGTGATGTTTTTTCTATTTAATTTTGTAAATTTTTGAGGAATGTAATGTGCAAGTGCATTTTCCGTTTTGTGATTTTTTTGATCTTTTTTGAATCATCTTGTGTAGAATGAGGTCCTTTGTGTTTCTCTCAAATTTGATTGAAAACCATCGATTGTTTGATGAGCTATCCTGTTCATCATGCTGAAGATCCTTATCAGATCTTCGACAAACTTTTATGAGACCAACTTATAGTTACTACCTTTCTAATAAAAAAAGAATAATCGAAATCGGATCTCATTTGGTGGAGATATCCAGTATATCAAATAGCCCCCTTTTTGCCCTTTTTTGGGGGAAGTACCCCTCCAATCAAAAATCCCCGACGACAAAAAAAATCTAATAAGTCATATAACCTGTGTACCGAGTTTCGTCCAGATCGGTTGAAAAATGCGACCTGTAGAGGAGAACAGACAGACAGACAGACAGACAGACAGACAGACAGACAGACAGACATCCGGACAAACGCATTTTTGGCCAATGTGGAAACTGAGACGCTTCGCTCGCTTCGCTCGCTCGGTCAATAATACTAGTTTTACTGGTGGAACTGGTGGTTTTTTGTACATTAGTTACATTGATTTGATATTTTCATAAACTGGTAAAAATCTATTCCCACAATGCTATAGTACAAAAGCAAAGGTAGCTATAGTTTGAAGTTTTTGCTTACGGATGCCGTCAATATTATTTTACCCAATGACGAACAATTTTGCCCTTGTTTTTCTCCACTGACCGATCAATAAAGCAAAAATACCTCTGCAATTTATCGAATACCAGAGAGAGAACGGAAAAATACGTCTGGCCAGATCGAGATCTTTTCCTCTGGAATCGTTTGTTTGGCATCACTTTTCGTTCATTTTATTTAAATGCCACTTCTACAGATGCAACGCCGTGATTCCAATAAACATAAACTGAAACTACTAAGAGCTGCTGCCGTTTCGTAGCATCAAATTGTCGCCGTTTCGTAGCAATTAGCTACGCCGTAGTAAGTGCCTACGCAGTAACAATGGTAACATAAATTTGAGTAGTAGGTATTCTGGTTAAAAACCAGGACAAAAATGTGTGAACTTGATGAAAAGGTAATATTTCTCGCAAAAAGACACCCTGTCAGAAATAAAGTAATATAGAACGGTCTCAGTGGGATAATAGTGAAAAGGAAAAATTTAAAAGCGATTGCCGCCTTCTGTCTGTCTCGGCTTTCCGCCGGGTACTGATATAGATCTGATTATATTTCACTTTGAAGACCTACTAAAAGATTTACTGTTAACTTGTTACGGGGATACTCTGAACAACTGCTCGGTATGCAAAGTTATTTACATTTCCATGAAAATAAGGATCTTTTCAAGTACTTCCATTGCAAAGGTTGTTTACAACATAACAGCACAAGGGTACTTTGGTTAAGATAGTGTGTCTACCTACTTAGAAAATTCAAGAAAAGATGCGTGTGTTGAGTATTAGGATATACTCACGTGTGCCATCGAAGCGGGTTGCGATAGTATCGAGGAAGGTGTTCTGGGGCGCGAGCAGCCCCTTGCGCACGGGCATCACCCCGCCGCGACACCCGCGCTACCCTCCCTCCACCTGAAACAAATTAATACTACGGTTACTTAAACCAAACGTCATGTCTGACAGCCCGTCCCCACCTTGTTGAATGTCGGGTCCGACAAAAGTCGGATGCTCTAGCGGAAGAACATTGTAAAAAACTGTTCACATTCGATACCGTTATGAATAGAAGCGGTGACATACGATTAAAATAACGATTTCAATTACGGTTGCTGCAGCTGCAGCCTCGTAGTTACAGAAATAAAAAGTTCAAGTCCATTGCATTCAGTATTTAATTTACAGGCAGCCTCAAACCTTTTGGTTTGGGGCTGCCTGTAAAGTCAATATCTAGTTTTATTTCAAACGTTAGCTTTGACGTACCTTACATAATCCATGCACTTCTCAACGGATTAAGCAGTCGAAATCCAAAAGTCGTTCAAAATATATTTTTATAAAATTTTCAAACACAAATAGTGAGTAAATCCCGCAGTTAATCTCCACCAGCTGGTGTCAGTCAACTAAATAGTCGACGCGTAGTATATCAAGGTGGTTTTGCAGATGTAATAATTAATGGCACAAGATCTACTCCGCAAAATGTTACACAAAGTTTCGTATTGACATTTCAGGTTACACTGTGCGGCAGCGTAGCAACACTTCGCAGTCAAGTTTTACTTTCCGTGCAGTGTAACTTAAAATATCAATACGAACTGTCGCTGATCGCTTTGCCCAGTTTTGCCCAGTAGTTCTCGTGTTTTGATAAACGTGAATTATTCATTGACGGTTTACGAAAAGCGGTTTACTTGTAAATACTTGACGATGCGTAAACTTGTCCGGACATGCAATCTCTTCGTAATTGGGCCTGTATGCTCGATCAAGTAAAATATAACGTGGTTTTTATTGTATTTCCTTTGTCATTTCCGGGTACTGAAAGACTCAGCTGTTTTCATCCTGTGGGATCGTAAAAATCTATACTAATACGGGAGTGGTTTTGTTATAGTGGTCGTAAATTTCAGTACTGGCCAACTGGAGCATTGGTAGACACTGTAAGTATTTTTAAATAGTTTATTTATTTTTTCTAAAAAATATCAGTTTAAAATGTGCTAGAATAGGGTTCAGTTGAAATTATTAACCATCCACCGGCCGTCTCGTGCCGACCACAACTGAAAGCCTGAAGTTTTGACCGGACAAACCTACGTCAAGTCGTCAATTATTATTATGTACTTTAGCATTAGGATGAAATGTGTTGGAACCCATTAGACAAAATATGTTTCTCAGAAAGTTGAAGCAGTCCCCAGAGACCTTAGCAAAATAATTCCATTTCCTCAAACATTTTATTTAAATGGGTCACAATAACGAATTGCTAAAGTGGCGGAGGCAAGTTTGAGCGACGCTTTTTGACAGAAATAAGTACTCGTATTTATGAACACAATAAATCCGTCATTCCAAACGTGATTTTTTTGTATGAAAATAATATGTCTAACCTATGGTCTGTCCCACATAACTTTGCATAAGTGTTACAAAGTGAATTACGTAAGGTAACTTATACTATTATTTAAAAAAATTATATATACCTACAACTTTATGATAGAAAAAGCCGATGGGCCCACTTGATGTTAAGTGGTAACCACTGCTTATAACAATTTAATGCGTTGATTCACTGAGCATGTCCAGTCCACTGCGGACATGCCGGTGATGCATTGTGATTTGTGATATAATATTGTATTGTAATGATTGAATATACATTTCAGACAAAACATTGCTCATTCCAATACACGTACGTACCTAAATGCTATGTATTTGTGAACACTGGTAAGGTAAGATTACTCGGAACTAGACAAATTATGAGAGCCGGCCAACTTCTATCTAACTATGTTTAAACTTCGTGTGTAGTTAGAACCGGGTTCACAATTAAAACTTACACGGCTAATTATTCTCAGTGCCTTCGGTTGTAATCGAAAACGGTCGCGTTGATTTTTATGTTATTTGGGTCTATGCAATTAATACCATTTTGAACACAATTTAGAATGATTAATTATTTTATTTTATCTGACATTATTATTACTTTTTTATTTACTTGACTTATTAAATTATTTATGTTTAACTTATTTGATTTGAATTTGAGGTCTGTGACATTTTAATTAGTAATTAAATATAAATATTGCATGCTATTTTAGTAGAATGTAGTAGAAACCAATGCTAACACCCTGACATCCCCTATCCATCCATATTCGCAATAAATGAATAATGAATTATGAACATTGTCCAAAATCATGTAGGTATTTAAAATAGGTAAATATTAGGTAAATACATATAAAAGACATCAAGCAGCAACCATGTCGCCGTAACCGAAACCGGCCAGGAAAACATCATCATCATCATCACATATAAAAGTGTCACATAGGTAAGTAGGTATTTTTATTGGCTTATTCCAGTATTTGAAATTTTCTAGAGATTAGAAAAACTCTTTTGATAAAATACCATCAAAGAATATATACAAAACAGTTTTAACTGATGAGGTTTAAATATTAATATCTTCATGAATGAATGAACCGAAGTACAATCCGATGATACTAAATCCACGGTGCTATCTTTGCATAGAGACATTTTGCAGTAATCCTACTCCATAAAAGCTGAATACCGGTTTTCAGTATCTGCGCTCAACTGAAATTCACGGACTAGAAAACGGCTGCGTTGGTATAGATACCAACGCAGCCGTTTTCTAGTCCGTGAATTTCAGTTTGAGTATCATTGATCAAGTCAGCTGCCCCCGTATCGCAAACTCTGAACTGCTTTCGCTGCCCAGCAAAATGTCAAGTGACGTGGCTACAGATGTACGAAAACAAGAAGCTTTTGACGGCAAAAAAGCTCTAATGTCACTGTTTAGTCATACAATACCTATGATTTAGTATGAAAACCGTTCAGAAAACCTGGCAGGTTTTTTGAGTCAAAAATCAGGCCCCAGGCTTATGCAAGGCAGCACACCGATCGCAGCCCTGTAATTAGTTTGGAAAGTGAAACAGTGAATAAGCGTGTCATGAGCGTGACCTCAGCTCAGTCTCGTGTTGTATGGCACCGTGAAGTTTTGCTGGTGCGGTGTACCTACTCTCTTGACTTGACGAATTACTTGACTTGACTTAGGAATATTATTTCAAATATATCAGAAAAAAAAAGAAGATGACTAGGTACGTGAAGTTTAAGGCTGGTTTTTACAGGGTCAGTAACTAACTTCGATTTCGAGACAAGTCAGCGCTGACCAAAAATACCCAATGTAAACTGATTTGAAGTCAGTAGGTAGGTACAGCGGCGGGAAGTCAGCGCTACCACGACTACTGACTCCATGTAAACGAATGAAGTCAGTGTCGGCGGCAGTTTCGGCGCCGATACTGACTTGCGCACTGACCCTGTAAAAACCTGCTTTTATAGTGAGTTTATAACGTGTTTGACGTATTCGAAGCTATCTAGTCATTTGGGCTCAATTGGGCTCAAGAGCCCAAATGACTAGGTAGCTTCGACTAGGTAGCTCTTTGACTCAAAATGGAGTTTCAAATTGCATACCATTTCGCTTCTTTAAGCGAAATGGTAAGCTTGTGCTCAAAAGTGCTCAAAAGTGGCTACTTATCTAACATAACCATATCGATCGATACTCTTTGAAGGTATACTTTACTTGCCATCGTAAACAGTAAGCTGCTGAACAAAAGATTAACATCCTGAAACTTTACACCCCTAATAAGCTAAGATTTCATTAACCACCCGTAAATCTTTCCGAATAATTACCAGCTCTATTTAACGTGACCCATAAACTGAGTTGGAATACGCCTAGCTTTCTATATAATCGTAAAGATTTTATGTTTCATAAATAATACCTACACAAACTTACCTTGATCTGCGTTCACTCACAGTTACGTATTTCACTTTAACCAGCCGGGTTAAAGCGAACAATTTAACGTTGCTTGAGATTTCAAATCGAACGATAAAGTTGAAGGAATCATTTTTATTAATATTTGTATGTATACATACTCAATAAGTACTCATACTTTTTTATCATAAAATAAACTTTACTAAGTATTTACTGCCATAGCAAGAAAACAATTTGTGTTCTCAGTTTCCTTCATTTGTTCAAGACTGTATCAAGAATATTTAAATATATTATGTAAGTAAAGTAAAATAGAATAGTCACGTAACTTATCGCCCAGAACTGTTATTTCCGTTAATTCCCAGTAGTTCTTTTAGTGGTCCTTTTGGAGGAACTACTGATACTTTTTTGTTCCTGTAGTTCCTTGAAAGGGACTCAAGGAACTACTGAGACTACCAACTTCCTTTGTAGTGTGCGAAGAGAGATTACCATACATTTGAATTGCATTTGTGAGCTAGATAATAGGGACCGGTGGTGGTGCTTTGCAGTTACAATTACAACTACATTTCGACAATGTTTTTTTACCTTTTTGATATGATCCACGCTCACAGCTTGACATGAACAAGATCACAAGATGTGTTGATTTTGCAGGTTGGCCAAAGCAATAACTTCGCTTCATAAATCCATTATTATGGTTTCAGTAATTTATTACGCGGTATTAATGTTACTTTGTTATGCTTTTGTGGAATAAAATAAATAAATAAAATAAATATTCACGGACACTTAACACAACGCCTTCTAGTCCCAAACTAAGCAAAGCTTGTACTATGGGAATAGGTGTAGATTTTGGCGCTGTTCGTACCTAGCAAATATTATACTATAGTAGGTGCCAAATAACACCGCAATACAGGTCATTCACCCACCTTCACCACGATGTCGCAAAATTAAATTTATGTATGGTAAACAAACAGTACTACAAGATTCGAGCGATTACCGTCTAAGCGACAGGTTTGTATGGAAAGCGACAGAATAAAGCCATTCATAAATTGAATTTTGCGACATCGTGGTGAAGGTGGGTTAATGACCTGTATTGCGGTGTTATTTGGCACCTACTAAAGCTTCGTGTGGAGTATGCGTGACTTCGTGCACGTAACTTTTTTCTTAAAACCGATTCTGATAGAGATAACAATGTCTTTATGATAAATGATACCATTGATATTTTTATTTGTTAGACAATTGATTAATGCATACTTCGATCTTTTTAGCAGTGAGAAGCGCTTTGTTTATTTTGTCGTTTGCTCACAGCTCTGAAGATCGCTCACCTATGAGATGCAAGCTTTTCTCTTTCACAAAAATAGGTAAGTCCGCTTTATGAAAAAATATACATACCTACTTACTGAGTACTTACTAAGTATGTATCTTTTATATTAAGCGGTGCTTCCGGAAGCTTCTCATATTGCTCACTGAAGTTTCTATAAAGCTCTATGTTTCTGAACTATCTTGCATTGTGACACGAGTTTTTTCATATTTTAGTCTAGAGATCTAAATATCTAAATATGTAAAGAAGTCCTAAATTGTATAAAGAAAAATATACCTACTTAAGTGGTTGGTTATAGTTTTACGAATAGTTAAAAACACATGTTGTTCACTATTCATTAAATAGGGGATAGAGACCCGGTATATATATAGAGCTATAGATAACTCTACGTCTTTTCTAAAAGCATTGAAACCACGGAAACTTTTTTGTATTGCTCTACAATATGGTTAGGGTAAATACAGTCAAGTTGTAATCACCTCGAGCAGATTGTTCCGAAAATAGCTGTAATTAAAATAACCTACGTACGCCGTTAATTACAAACGCACAAAGGCATGACCTGCACATGGGTGTGTTCTACTTAATAGCTTCAAGTGAATTCAATTAATTGAATTTATTGAACCACGAATTCCAATCAAATGAAGCGAGCAGGAAAACCGCATTGCCAATTAAGTAGTCCATCGATTATTTATATAAGCTACAAAAAAGATAGAAGTTTATTGAAGGTTGGTTCCACAGCAGAGCTAAAGTTGAATGTCCAAAAATGCCACTGTAAAAAAACTTGTTAGTTTTATGAGTGCGGTCAAATCCCACTGCGAGGGCTATTCCAATCCGCAATAGGATTAGGCAACTAATGTTGTGATATCTCCGTAATTCCATACATTCGATGTCTCGAGGTGTAATCCCTTTCTTAGCTTTGTAAGCTCGTGTGTTCGGGATCGAAGTCTTATAGTTTCTTTATTAATAAGGTTTGCCTTTGACTTATATTGTAGAGCTTTTCTATAGCCTGTACTATACAATATTACGTACCTAAAGTTGATATTTTTTGTGACAGATATTGTTATTGTAAAAATACAATATCTCTCACGGCAATTTTGTGAAAAGTGCCGGTTGTAATCCAGTGGACAAAACTATTAGTATAGTATTATATAATCTGTGACAAAACCTAGCGGTTATGAAACGTCAATATAAAAATGGACCATAATATTATGCATATCTAGGATCCATTTGGCAGCACCACTGCACAGTTATATTGTAAATTATTCTATTTAATTTTGGTTTCTGGTATGGTTTTTATTTACCAATTTTTTTGTGTGTTGCAAATTGATTTGAATAAAGTGATTCCTAAATTATATATTGGCTATGCAGTGTAATGCATCACAAAGAAAATAGCTATTACTTTTAAAAGGCATTTAAATTGCGTCTGTGTTGAATCTACCCATCGCAAAGTGATCGTTACTCCGTCGTTACTGACAGATGTCCATTAATATTAACTCCCGTGACATCAAAGGTGTTTATTTATCGTGAATCGATTCAACTACCATCACTGTCGTCCGCGGCTTCGTTCGCCTTTACCTGAATGGCTGTTTTCACACTGATACGACACCTACAAAATATTGGCTGACAATTAATCTCATACTGCGACGCTTTCACAGTATCTAGGCTCTGGTGACGAGGAACTGACACCTAGAATTACGTAGTTTATAAGACGATTCTAAATGGTCCTTGTGATATTACTGAATAAAAGATTTGTGAATTTGACTTTTGACTTTTTTTTGTTTTTTTTCTCTGCGGACTCCGATATTTTCATTTAAGCCCAGTGGCTTCGGCATCGTGTAGAGGTCCGTACCGGCCAGTGTGTAAAAAGTAGATTGGGTATCGTATCGATCTAGGTCACATTATGACCGTCTCGCTTTTAGCACTTTTACCTCAAAACATCTCATGTTGTACTTTTTGTTCAGTTTGAAATTATTGATGTAGCATCAAATCATACGTGGAAGATTTCACCCCAAAAGTTATGAGTCGAGTTAGTTTTAGACCCACGACTTTCTTCTTGATACAGAGACTCTGTTTAACAACTTTGCTACCGACTTCTAATTTCACTTGACGAATCATTTAGGGATGTATTTTAGACAGAAATTACGACTCATAACATTTAGGGGCTTACTTATAATCCCCTCTTAACTTTCGTCAAAAGTTAAAATAATGCCATGTCATCTTGTTTTGTTCTGATAGTGACGAACAGTGACAGGAAGAATTTTGAGCAGTGCTTAGTTGAGAGGCGATTATATGTAACAGCATAATGTAAGTGGGATGTCATATAAATCTTTGTTTATTCCTAGGTAATAATTGAGATACGGTATTTGGTTTCGTTTTGGGTAAGGACATAGAGATAATTTTGTAACAGTTTGTTTTGTTTATAGCTGTATGTATAACTACTAAAATTCAAATACTTTACTCATTACGAACCGCAAATGTTTGAGTTTCAAACAATTCGTACCTCGAGGTTTGTATCTTTTGCCTACTGTACCGTAAACGACCCATATGGCTCCCTTAGGCCCAATTGCGTCGACTGTGGTGAGCATTTAACTACCAGCTGTGTTGACAGTGCCTTCATAAAATTCCTTAACTGTTGAGTTTATAGTGATAACCCTTCTGCTGGGTTATAGCAGTGAGATTTTTTTACAGCACCGACATTAAGTGGTTGTATTGTAATGCTGTTTCACTCCAGTTCTCAAAAGCGCTCGTAGCGTGCTTAGTCAATCTTTACCGATTATCTAAGTTACGCGACGCTCTGCGCGGTCACTATTTGGATGGGTGACCGCTAGTGGCATTTACATCTGGACCCTTCCGTGCTTCGGGGGGCACGAAACTGTCAGTTACTCACATTCAACAAAGAAATAAATATTGCTTGTAAGGTATAATAATATAATTTCTCCCAAATTGGTAAAATAAATTAGTATGGAAATCGAACCACCTTAATGTCACCACTGCACGCTCGCAATTCTCGCAATTTAAATAGCTAATATAGCTACATCATATTTTGCTTAAAAATTGTTTACCTGACTGTACTCAACAGCTTCCATTTGATTTTGTCCGAAACGTCAGTAACAAAAATATTAAAATCAAAAGTGACAATTGGGAGAATTTCGCCCAAAATTTTTTCTCCGAAACGTGAGCAAGTCAAGTATTCTATTTGTCAGGCTGTTTCAGCCAGTTTTGCATATAGACGCTGAAGTAGTACGCGAACTAAGGCGTTGACTAGTGCATTGGTATGTCCTTTTACCTACCTTTGCTACTGTCAGACTATGCTTTATTATGTTTACTATTTTGGTCCTCCTCCTCCTTGCGTCGATATCCTCAGGGTTGAGGGTCGTGACCTTTATGTAAGACCTTGTTTTGGATGATATTCTTCCAGCGATCTGTCTGCTGCAGAACGGATGGCATCACTCACAGAGGAATCCAGTGCTGAGCGGACCTGATCGCTCCAACGCATCGGGCTTCGTCCTCGCGACCTCTTTCCCTCCTACTATTTTGGTATCTTGTTTTAAATTGGTCTACATACCAATGTGCAAGTAAAGTAAGTACAGTTCTACAATCAACAGCTGTGCGAGAACTACCATGCCTACACTAAACAATATGCGCTAGTCCCCCACCCTCTCTGTAGGTATGCGCGGACTAATCTTGTAAAGTACTGGAACGGATTCACAAACAGTAGGTTACTACCTCAATTTCCGGATTAACACTTAGCACGGATTTGTAGTAGTTGGAAAGTAAACTTCACTAAGTTTGAGGAAAGTCACGCATGGACGGATGTAAATATTTGTGGCCGCACTTTATTAACCTGCATCTTGGCAGTTTGGTATTGTAGTTTTGCCTATACCTTAGCATACCGACCGACCATACGATAGTGTGGTCTGAGTTGCATTAGAATAAGATGGTTTGATAAAACAATTTCTACGCAATGCACGTGGAGGGATATAAATAACTCGTTTCATAACACAAATTGTTGAGCATTGTTTTCGCATTGTGTGTAAACAAACACTTGCAAATGCTCGTTATCCCATCAGAATCTGGCAAGTGCTCGCTATGCTGCTATGAAAGCATTTTAAAACAGGTAACTATACTAGATTAAGCTATTTATTTATTTTTTAACTTTCACACAATCAAACTGGTGCTAGTACTGGAGGACTTAACGCTAAGAGCATTCAGATTCTTATATTTTCTAGTGTAAGTATTTTTGTTCGAAGATTATAGGTATGGATGGACTGGTTTGTATAATTTCAATACTTTTGCAAGTGCCGAACAAAGGTACCTACACACACAGCAGCACAGCACTCGATTTGAAAGAGCACAATAGTGATTCAGAACAATGCGGCCTTATACAGACAGCCGTAGAGCTTTGAGGGTTGATTTTTTCTGCCTCTTTTTCTAAAGGTCCGTATGAATGTTTCACAAAATCAAGTCTTTTAGGGTCTAAGAATTAAAATCTGTTACTTTCAGGAATGCTACAGTATTACATTTTATCTAGGTGTTTTTTTTATACCACTAAGAGCCGTAAGATCAAAAGCAGTTTAAACTATGGGTTTCGTTAACTACGATTACATTTGATCGATGGATTAATCTACTGTCATCTCTGTCAGTTTAAGCTACCGATGGTCGATTAACTACCATTGATCTTATGAAATAATCGGAGACTGGAGGTTAAACTCTATTTCGTGGTTTAAACCACTATTGATCTTACGGCCCTAAACCTAATGATAGATCAAACCGTAACCACTGCTTACAGCAATGCATTGCCTCACAGAGCACGACCAATGAGAACGTGCTCTAGGATATAATTTGGTTAGCTACCAAAAATTCTTCACGCGCGAGCTCTTCATATTCCTAGAGATTCAACATATATACAAATTGATGGTGTTGAATCACGCTATATTGATAAATTCTTGCAATAAATTAATTCTATCCGTCGATATCTCATAAATTTGCGACGCCACTCATGTAAGCACGCAGTTAACACTACCCGTGCGCTTTGTATTTCTTTGGCTGTTATCATTCTTTTGATCTTTAGATTGAAGTCTCGACTCTCACCAGCTGCTTGCTGAGTTACAAAGTAAATGACGGTACTGCCATAGTAACTGTGACCGTTTTCATAACTCGTGATCGATCTTTGAAAACGTAATTCTTCAAGAAAGCTCATCTTTGGTATCTATCTTAGTGTTTGTTGTTGTAGGTCTTGGTCTTACGTTTTACTTGGTAGGAGTGGGCTATTATAATTACCTCGTCATATTTTTCGTGAAAGTCTCAAAACGTGTCTGCATATAGGGTAAACAATTGTTACGATCTATTTGCTACTACAAATTAAACATGGGGAGATCTATTTCTGGTACCAGTTGATGCTCGGATTTATGTGTTTCGGTTCGAATACACCTGTCAATGGTGGTGCTGGTACATGAGATTTCACACCTTTACATCTCAGTGTGTTGGACCCAGTGCAATGCTTCCCAGGGTACAACTTCCTTAAAAGACAATTACGCGCTGTCCGGTAATGCATTGTTATAGGTAGAGGTATAAGTTTTTCCCACAGTAAAAATTTTGTTTTATCTAACAAATGAATAAATTCAAATAAACGATATCATGAGAAGTCACAAGCTAGATTATTATCCTCAGTTTGCCCTAGTGATAAATCGGAATGTCGAGTATCCATCCACCCCCCACATTTATTTATTTTTACTTGTGTGTAGTTCTTTTGTGAGAAGATACCCTTGTCCAACTAAAGGTTTGCTACGAGTATCAACAAGTTGGTTTGAAGACCGAAGGCTGACCTCGATCGTGCTCGACCCGCTGATTTCAATACCCGAACAGTTGAGGTCCCTCGTATTATTGTAGTGGAAAATATTGGGTTCACTTGGTAAAATATTTGAGATTACGTATTAATAAGATACTAATTTGACTACACTATTCTGCTTAGGTATTTATCCTGATCTCACAATCAGAAGAGAGTTTTCGCGCCATACCTAAGGCGCTTTCTCCTTTTTGGCTTGGATTCTAAAATATTTTACCTCGGAAACATTTCACAGTACCTCTCATACGTATATACGTATAATAGTACCTCTCATACGTATAATAGCTTTTATGTTTATTAGTTTTTGGGTACGTACCAAAAACTAATAAACATAAAAGCTCCCATGAGCACTGGTGTTTTGTCTCTGAAGACAATGAATAATAAAGTTTTTAACAGTTATTTATGAACGTTACCATGGTATCTTATGAGAGCTTAAGTTTATAGCGCTTTTCTAAGTTACAAATTAATACTGTGTCAAATAACGTTGTGTTTTGTATAACTTACGACAGCATTTGAATAGAAAATAGATAAATACTGGATGGTTTTCATAAGATTTTCCCGATACTGGCAACCAGTATTGATTAGGAGCTTACCTACTCAAACAGAGACTCTTTGATACCCGAACCAATAATCTGTTCCCAGATCTCTAAGTACCTACATAATTATAACTACTTATCTAAGTATCTATATAACTTCAGGAGATTGGCCAGTGACCTTGGTGATTAATTGTCTTATAATACGTACCTATCATTGCTAAGCCTGCCTCTTGTGAAATAAATAATAATATGAATTAAGGAAAGGAAATGTATGTAACAAAAATAAAAAACTTTGCTCGTATGCTGATTTACTGATCAAGCCTCAAGCATTAGATTTTTGTGTGAAAATCTGTACCCACTTAAATCTATGCTTGAGTAATGATTTTAGTATCGGCATACGAGTCTGAGTATTTATATTACCAGCACTAGGTAGGTTTGAACCTACGACCCTCCTTCGAAACTTGTTGTTTCAATTTCACGTCAGTTTCATATTATTACCATTGGAACTCGGCATCTTTGAAGTGCTCGAAGCAGAACCCGTGAGAACTTTTCCGATAACCGGTAGCGTGCTCGCATTTGTTTGAGTTTCCAGTGGACTTTACAAGTCGTTATGAATATTGGAGGAATTCATTGAGTTTTGTTCAGCCGTTTTGATTGAGTGCCCTATTTACGAATTTCTATTCGCAATAGCCTTCGCTCAATCTTGAGAGTTGAAATAAAACTGAGTCTTGAGTTGTACTTTCTCGAAATAAAATATAATATAAGTAAAAAATTTTTTTGAAGCTGTCTAATATTAGCAATACTCAGGAAAGCGTTAAAAAATTTAGGGGAAGCCAACATTACTTTGACCCCCTTTCGTAACCCCCTGTCGCCCAACTCCCAGTTGAATTTACTTTTAAATATTTATGTCTATTTAGACGCACGCCAATTTCAAGCCGGATAAATCAGTAAAGGAAATGATGAGTTTGAGTGGGTATAAATCACGGCTCTTTTATTTGAGCATTTCGGCATTTTTTTCTTTTATCTCGGCGTCTGGGTCCACTGGGCTATTTTCCTTTTTAATTTGGGCCTGTATAATTCCGGTCAGCGAACAAATTAGCATCTGTGCTAGTAGGGAAAAAAGAAACTCTGGCAAATTAGCTTTCCGAAAAATTAGACCTTAATTTCTGAGATGGAATTGTTATTTAAATACCACTTTAGATACCTTAGCATATGACTAGAATGTGACTAGTGCTGACTCGCGTGGCTATTTTAAACTAAAAGATCTGCAATTAAGAAATCATAAGTTATGATTTCATAACTTTGTCCCAACATTTTGAGTTTCCACTGGTCCTCAGAAGCACCACTGAGCCGCGACCTCGGCCGATCCTTGTACCAAGATAGTATTTATGCTGAATTATGTGAAATAACATAACATTTGGGATGCGTTTGAGATTTATCTGAAAAAAAAACTCAGTGATTTGATATCAGAAGTGTTAAAATGTGCGAGCGAATTGGTTGACACCTCAGTTTGACTAGATATAACATTCTTTAAGACCCTGAAAGTCTCACAGCCCACAATCAGCTATCCTCAACATACCGTACCTAATACCCTACAAAATTCGGTAAATCTCGAATGATTTCAGTAATCCCTAGGTACAGCTTCTTTGTTGCGTGAAACTCAATAATGAAATCATTTTCATATTTACTATGCTTTACCTTTCATGTTTATGGTTAATACTTTGTGGAAAATCATGGTTTTACAGCGCTTTTGAGGATGTTTAGGTTTTGCATGTAGCTACATTATGCCTTTGTAACTAGGTATTACATATAGGCACTGACATCATAGCCGCTGAATAGGCCTAAAAAAATGTATACTATAAAATTATACTATAAAAATTGGGTCAAACAGCGAATTAGTAAAGTTTTGGCGTCTCAAATAGGTTATTCTGTGGGTTCGGTAGCCTTATCGCCAAAATAAGTGGTAGAATGTAAAAAAATTTACTCCAAAATTAGTGGAGTAAAATTTTTTACATTAGGTTCCCAAATCATTTAAAATTGAAATAAGGGACAATTACTAGCGGTTGGCTTTATCTTATCAAATTAAAAACGTATTGTAGATTTCACTAATATTGTAGAAATAGTAACCAAAGTTTTAGATTTCCACTACTAATTCACTTGCCGATGAGCCTACGGGCGGGTCGAATTTTTGGGTTTCGCTAAGTACAAATAGTCTCATTAAAAACTACAAATAGCCATACAAATCGTCGCTTTAATGTTAATTGCCTAAACGTTAAAGATAAAAGTAATTGAAACCCGATATTTATTACCTTGCAATTATCAATTGCCCAACTAGAACCACCTAAAAGGTATATTATTCAAATATTATGGTCTAGCGTTTCACTTTTATACTTCGCTTAGAAAAAACTTTTAATTTAGGCACTTTACCTAATTTTATGCCACTTATAAATAATGCAGCGATGTACGAACAAGGAAAATACAGAAAATATTACGAATAGGTACACTCTTAAAAATATTTGTATATTTGTATTATGTGGGCCCGATAAAGGAAAGGTAATATTCAATATTGAATCAGCGAAGAGTTGGATTGCTGAACGGAGTTATTAGGTAAGTACTGTCAGCAAATAATGGAGAGCAAATACGAGTTGGTATTTATTTAAATGAACTGGTACATTCGAGTCTATCTTTTATGCTAAATATGCCTAAGTTTTTGGCGTATTACTTTCTGGTATTAAAATACTACGAGAAAATTATGTTTCTAACTAGATTCGGCTAGGCTAAAAGTAAACACTAAAACAAGATCCACGCTTAACGACAGATGTTGGAAAACCGACAGCTTTAAAACGAAATGAAAAAATGCCCACACATGCTCGAAAACTATTTTCGGAGTAGGTACCCATACCTACAGAATACGTACCTAATTGGTATAAACCTTTACATAGATATTTCAGAGCAAACCTAACTACCACTAATTTTATACTAGTGGCTCGCCCCGGCTTCGCACACAAAAATTTGTTAGGTAAGGAAGTTTTTAGGTAATTTTTTTTACACCTTGGGTTTTAGTGAAGATACCGAATGTTTTGAAAATTATAATTGTCACCCGGAGATAGTGTAGCTTCCCAACGGTGTAAGAATTTTTCAAATCGGTCCCGAGCCTATTCAATGCAAACAAACAAAAAATCAAATCTTTCCTCTTTATAAAATTAGTATATCTATACTTATCTAAGTACACAAATTATTTTCTATTTATGAAATTAAAATCCGTTTCCAGTAATACGCTTTCGAGTTTTCAACATTTCGCTTTACCCATTCGTTGTTTATAGAATCTAATAACGTTTATTGTATTTGAATAGAAATATTAAATCCTTTATCGGGCCCCACTTCACCCGGAGAATGGGATTCTGTTTCAAGGAGATAGCGACGCCTTCTCTTCAAATGGTTACGAATCTATCAAAAGGCAAATTATCTAAGATTTGCATTTTAGTTAAGCAGAGTACCTTTATTATGATCGAATTGCTCATCCACCCGAATATAAAGGGTAAATTCGATTTCACATCGGTTTAAACTTACCGATATTTTACACAAAACACTATCTCTATCTACCTATACATATAGTACAGAAAAAAATACCTAGTACCTACCTACCTAAATTACTTCAATGTAGGTGTACGCAATGAATCAATCTCCAAAGAATCTTGTTTTATTTATGAGGGCTTAGGCATACCTCGAATAATCCTCGCCTCGACTTGACCTCGAAATTGTGCGTTAGTACTTTTTAGCTGTCAAAATTTTTAAGCAAGCATAAAACCAGATTTTCCAGATCGATTTAGGTTTAAAGACATTTAATCTCATAAAAACATAAAAGTTCTTTTACAATGAGGTACAAAATTCTTAATTATAGAATAAAGTTATTTTGCCTCGTGATGGTGCTGCCGTAGCTTATTAGGTAGGTAGTTATATAAGTTTGTAGGTGATTATCTAGGTATAAAAAGACATGTATAATATCGATACAGAAATCGTTACTCAAGTATGGGTTTGAGTAGAAATTTTCATGCAAGGATAGTAAATCGGCATAGGGCCTTAGGTACAATGCAATGGTACATAAATAGATTACAATGTGCTTACGTATTCTTTTAACTTTGACTTGAAACTGTTGATGCTATCGCATTCTTTAATATTGTTAGGTAATTGATTGTAAAACTGCACTCCCTCAAATAATATGGTTTTCCTTCCGTAGTTAGTTCGTAATTTAGTTAAATTAAGTTTGTGTTTATTTCTTAAATTGTGCGTGTTTTCTTTTTTGTGTATTTGTATAGTATATTTAATTGAATTATTGGTAATGTTTTTTATGAAAAGACAAGTGGAGTATACATAAAGTTGATGGATGTTGAATAATTTAGTTTTTTCGTAAAGTTTTTTAGTTGGCGTGTGATTGTGATAACAGTGAAGTACTTTAATTATTTTGTTTTGGGTTCTTTGTAGTGGGATAAGGTTTGTTGGGGCGGCGATTTGAAACAAGGACTATTCAAGGCAACCAGTAAAAGTACTGACATAACATTAGAACTTGAAATTTAAAACACACAGAAACAAATGAGCTCAAAACACTTTAGAGATTTCCGTGACTTTCAATAATTTTATTATCCCTAAAAGTGGCAAAGATTCCCTAAATTTAGTTTGTAACACTAAAAAGTATAAATGGTTAATTTGTCTTCAGAAATATAAAAGTAAAATTGAAGCTAGCATCCAGAAATATATGTAAATTATTTTTCACTAGTTATTACGATATATAAAAACATGAAATACCTATTAGAAAAAAAATTAAATATATATTGAATAGGAACTGCATAATTATATACCTACAAAGGGCTGAAAACATACATTACCTCAAAAAAATTTCAAAGTAGGTAATTAAACCAAATCACTGTCAACCTATATCACATCAGGGAACAATTTCCGACTAAAACGTGACAAACATTACGGTTCTATAGCGCAATATAATCGTATAATGCCGGACATAAAAAACCTTGCACGCTTTGATGGGAAGACTATGTTAATATTTTATCACAAATGTTATTTTTCTTCTGTTCTTTTACACGACGAGAAAGCAAGACGCGACTCTTTAGACCCATCAGCTGAGCGATTCAAATAATACCTTTGAAATAATTTCAGCTTTCCGCATTCCCAATTCGCATCGACCTTGATTTGTTTATTTGATGAAACAACTTGCTTGATAGAAAAGGCGTCATGCTGCGGTCCGGGCTAATAAAATTATCTACTTTGTCAGTAGCTTAGGTACCTACCTACTCATTTATAATAGGTAGGTAAGTATACCAACTTGTATATTTAGAGACTACTAACTTGTTGCAGGAACATGTATCAGCCAGTATTCATTTTATTTAATATTTTTCGGTGTTTTTAAGTACAATAAGGGTAAGAACTCACGAAGCGGTTTTTACCCGCGCCGGTTGCGGGCCCGCAGCCCGGTAGAATACAGATATTCATGTAAAAAATGAAAGCACATTTCATGACGCGTTTTACGCCCGCGGTGTGTGCGATTGTTTGCGGGTCCCGCTGCACCGGCGGCCATCTTGTACCGGCGGGCGTGGGTTGCGGTCCCGCAGCCGCGGCGGGTTAACCCGTGCGCTCTGCGATCGGCTGGCGGTCTGGAACTCAACTGATCGTTTAACCGCCCGTCTTGCAACCGCCCGTATCGCGATAATCAACCGCCAAGTTTGCGAGCGATAATCGCAACCGCGACGGCTGCGTAACCGCACAAAACTGCGGTCTCGTGAGTTTTGAAAAAAGGCTGCGGGCCCGCAACCGCGGCGGGCGCGGGTGAAAACCGCTTCGTGAGTTCTTAGCCTAAAGCGTTTTCAGGCATTCTTTCATTCGTCATTCATTTACTGACGGTTTCAGATATATAATGAGGGCCTATACATTATTTTACATTTTAAAATGTGTTATAAACATTTGCATGTTGCTGACTAGTTACTGACAACATCGGTGATCGCTCGACTGTTCTAAATCAAAATTTATGTGTAACAAAGTAGTTTCAGAAATATGTTTATTACGATCGGACATCATTCAGTTAAACCCCAAACAGACGACAGACACGTGGTTTTACTCTTGTTCCATAAAATATGTTGCAAACGACATTTAAAAGTCCTTTGAAGCTATATTTAAATCAAAGGTGAATGAACCAATAAATAAAGTAACGATGATAGAATCTATCAGAAAAGTGGTCGCATATTTTGGCAAGGCTCCCATTTCCTATTTTGCATTATTTTCGTCGTAGTATTGTTACAGCGCAAATTTTATTTATAAATCCCACGATAAATTCATTGATAATGTGAAATTTAAGAACGTTCCCGATGAAATTCAGGAGTTTGACAGAAATCGTGTCATTGGGCAGTGCAAAATGACACGACCCTTGGTCTCACCTCAACATAAGTTTGCTTTTTATCTTGTAGTAACGGAACCTTTTTTTTTATAAATGTTCTAGCAAACGACAATAAAGCTTGATTCTATATGTTCAATGTACCTACTTATTCTATTTTATAAAATTAAAAAAGGAAATGCGGGTTGGCATAAAGCCAGCTTTCGGAACAATGCCTTGACTCATTGGACGTTAATTGGCTTACTTTTTTGGAGGCAATAAAAATTGGTGTAAAATGCACAGCTCTGTTTACAAGCACATCGATTGCGGGATGTGTTGAAATAGACGGGTGTTTTCAATGCGAAAAGCAATCTGTGAGCTGTTTGGATCGGTGAAATTCATTTTCAGCAGGTGGCCTGTGAAATGAAATCAATGATGCGAACGACTAAAGTATTATAAATAATAAATTAATGTACACGTTTTTAAATTTATACTTGCAATAAGTCTATACTAAAAACTTAAATATTTCATTTATAAAATCATGCACATGAAATAAGTATAAGCGAACAATAAATTACGTGACCCATCATACTATACCCATATATTTTTCACTTTTCCTCACGTTTTTTTTATTTTCTAGTGTTTGTAGAATGTCAACTTGTTTAGAGAGGAAGATCAAAATAATAAAACCTAGATCTAAACGTAAAAGCACTATCACTAAATCTAGAGCAATCTATGAGCCAGCGAGAATTATAGTTTTAGCAACTATACAAACTTGCTCTCCCGAAAACAAAACATTGAATACATTGTTTAATATTATAAAATACCAATGTAATAACTATATCAAAATGTAGCCAAAATAATTGAGGTAAGCTTCCCTTTCTCTCGTAAGCAGTGGGAGTATTAATATATTTCTATATTTGGAAAGCACGTAGGGACTTACGTAAATATAAATAATAATGTATACTTACTTTAATTTGGGATTGCCTATTTATTCCATTGCAAACTTACCACGGTAAGACTCTAAATATATTACTTAGTGACCAACTCTGGTGACGGAGCACTAACTCATACGAACGTACTTATCTGCTAAACGTATTAGTTAGAGATGAATCTGTGAATAGAAAATTAATAACCGGAATCAGATAAAAAGCCGTTTGATTTCAAAAAGTAGGCAAGAATATTTTTATTCACACAAACTGCTGAATAGAGCTAATGAACTCTGGATTTCTCCGATCAATGTCCCCGAAACATAGACTAAATTGACGCGCAAATAATTTTTGTCCGATTTTATAATGGTCTATGAATTTCATATTATATTGGGGCTGGCAAAAATAGTTTGCATAATTCTGTTTCTAGAATTAAATCCAGTCAAAAACTTCATGCATGAACACATCCAGAGGCTAAGAGATTTTTTACAAGAATATTCATTATTATTATGCACTGCTGAATATCTATTCAGCTTTCCTCACTTGGCAGAAAAACGCAAAAACATGAATATTGTATAAAACATACATGAATGGTGTGTGATTTAGAAAGTTTAATACACCTTAATTAAATACAAGTTTTTGCTTAGCTGCATTATTAGCTTGCATAACTTCACTAAGCATTCATGGTTTCCAAGATAGTTATGTTTCTATAGATGACCCAGATGTTTTGCCCTCGAGAGATTAATAATAAATGAATGTATGAACAGGATATTAATAATATGTGTGTGCTTATTCTGGTTGTAGTCAGATTTAATATGATTATCGATTCGTCGATAAGTCAGCAAAATGTCCGGAATCACATCTGTGGTCTGCGACGAAACGGCGACCGGACGCTTCGACTGACGTTAATTATGAGCGGCGCTCTACGTGTTTATTTTAAAAACTAAATAAAGATTTGTAAACAAACCCAAAGCTACATTTTTATTAGGGAGCTATAGTTATATTGACACAGTCGTCACTGATTGAATTATCAAACCTTTAGAACCACATTTGTGACGAGAAACCACAGAAACAAGGAAGACCAAGAAAAATATGAAGGAACTTCTTTAACGCTACGGACCGAGGCCTACGCCGATGAGGAGACTACTGCTGTAGAGCTTCAGAAAATAGTGTAGTAAGAATGAAAAATAAATTATTTTTCTTGTGATAAGGTAGAATGATGACTATCAATCTTAATTTTTTTTATACCTTGTCTTTTCTGCTTCTCTGCTTCAAGCTAAGTTTACAGAAAAACTACAGAAATGTATGGAAAACGCCAGAACTAAACGACAATAAAATATTTTTGAACAAAAAAAAATGGAGAACGCTAACTTAATTCACCGTTAGCATTTATTCAGTACCTTGATCACGAATAAATGTGATAATCCCAAACGTATCGTAACGTTCCGAGATACACTGCGCGTTGACACTACAGCGGTTGGCAGTCGAGCTGGCAATGACGCGCAATGTAACTCGAATACGTTTTAACGCGGGGGCTGTCAGATTTGTTCGCGATAGGGCTCCTGTTCTCTGTGACAAATCATGATGTTTTAAATTGCAATCGCGCTGACGATGCCTAACGAGCATCATCCGTCATCAATTGTCCAAATGAGAGCAGTCTGCAGCACTGATGAGCAAGAAACTTACTAATTACTTGTTTATAACATTATCAGCAGATTTTAGATGGATATGGTTTGTCTGGTTCAATACACTGCCACCGATGACGCGGCTTTAAAAAATGCTCTATCATTGACAATTGAATGACAACGAATAGATGGCAGCAGATGGCAGCAGATTTAGCAATCGTTAGTTCAGCTTTAGAAGACCATATGAATATTTCTCTTGCTGTGGTACCCTTTAATTATGGGAGCACCTAGTTTTATTACCTTTTAAATGCACCTTAAATTGTGTTGTGTAAATCTGTGCTAAGTATCCATTCTTAAAAAAAAGTCTGTTACTCGTAGCACAATTAGTACGTACCTTTCAAGCCTTGTAGGCGGCGACGACACCGCTATTTTTGTTTGTAAGTACCGGCACGTTCGGCTACATTTGACATGTTAAGCTCAGGCTCATGTAGCAAGCACCCAATAGCAACCATGATCACAGAAAGAACGCTTTATCTCTGTGATCTACGTTTGTGTGGACTGCGATGATCAGTTTTGTTTGTAAGAATATGCTGGTGTCTTTTTTTTGGTATTTTTCACTATAAACTGAAATTATTTGTGTTGAATAAGATGAGAATGTGCGTCTATTAGCTGTATGCAAAATTTTTGACTGTGCTATAAATATTATGTTTTCAGATAATATGGCCTTGATTATAAATTAGAATGATAACCTGTGCTTTTCATAGTAAAATCTATGCATGCTGTGGTGATAACGCTATCTACTATCTACTTTATATCTCTCTTTACGAGTCTGACCACGTTAAATCTGCAGAACTATACCTACATATGTCTAAAATTGAAGACCTATTTGGAGGAAGCACCGTTTGTACCTATTGCGAACACGATTTGACAACGTATGCACCTAACCTACCACAAAAATTTGCTGCTCGAAATGAAAGATGCATCTTTTAGGGTTCAGTTTGTTCGTTGCATACTCTATGTGGCCAGACTCTATCAGCCTATCTATGTTATTATGTAAATACTTACGTGGTTAAACTCCCGGTGGTGGCGGGATCGATCTAGCGCAGCCGGTCGCTCCCGGCCATCAGACGACGAAACTGTCCAGCACAATACAATTTGAAAACAATTTTCACTCACAACACAAAATAAAACTGAAATTGAAAGCAAACAAGGATTTTTTACTGATCCCTCAGTAATTTTCTTTTGATAAAAATTAATTAAAAACAAAAAACTATGATTGCCATGAATAAAGACGCCCTCAGTTATTAAAGAGTAGCCTGTAGTTTCAGTAGTTATATTCAATTCGATGTGCATTGACTTGGTATCGATCTAGATTAGAATGATAAATGTTATCGTCGATAACTTTAGGCTTGACCAGGGAGTGAACTCCTGCTATGATTGCAACACCTATCTATCATATGATTATAGTAGGTAGGTAAAGGTATTACAAACAACAGTAAACTAGTTTTAATTCAAGATGAAATCGTTTAAAAAGATCACTCAATGGGTATAATAAATATTTGAACTTTTGAAGACGTGGGCGCCACGATAAAAACTAACTACTCGCATTAATTCATAATAATAATTCATAAATTCATAATATCTACCCAGATTTTAGCTTATAAGCTAGGAAAATAAGATTGACAATTCAGTAAGTACGTAGGTAGTTTTTAAATGACCACTTATGACGATTAAAATTAAAAATACTGTAACGTGAGAGTTTATGTTTAGAAGTCAGTCTATTGGGCATTACAAATCCTTTAACAAAATATACGAATAGAAGCACACAAAGTACGGGGCGGACCCTAGGGTCTCAGAGAAAGGGTTCTATTGTGCTAATGTAAATAGGGTGACCAGCAAATGGCGAAAATCGAGCGAACCTTTGGGGTAGTGACGTGCTCCCTAATGATTTCCTGAATATCGGAGATGAAGCCTGTATTGAGTAGATAAGTAGCTTTTTTTAACACCCCACCAAAAAACGAAGGGCTGTTATAAGTTTGACGGCGTTGTGTCTGTCTGTTTGTCCTCGTAGCTTTGAAACTAGGGCTCCGATTTGAATGCGGTTATCTTTGTAAGAAAAGTGGTTTATCAAATAATTTTATAAGTTATAGAACGCAACATACGCAATTCCGTTTACTTGGACGCAATGATCTTTTACGTAGAAATCATTACATATTTTTCCAGTTATTTTGATTAAAACCCAAGCAGATTGATAAAACTTCTGTAAGACTGATTTGGAAGATAGTATTATATGATCTGTGCTGGAAGTGTATCTTTTCAAATATAAAAATATTTTTTCAAACTGTCCTATAATTGACGGTGTTCTAAGGTAGCAAATATACAACCGAATTGAGAACCTTCTTTCCTCCGTGAAAAAGAACAAGGATGATTCTCTTAGAACTTCAATAATGTCAAGTGACGTGGATACAGATATACGAAAACAAGAAGCTTTCGACGGCAAAAAACGCGGTCACTATTTAGTCACAGAATACCTATGACTTAGAATGAAAACAGTTCAGAAAACCTGCGGCTTATGCAAGGCAGCACACCGATCGCGTTGCAGCCTATAAGTTGGCTTACAAGGGTTCTCCCTTGTCTAGCTAGATAATTACATTAGACTGAAGCATCTGGTAAACTGTAAGCAATCACGCTTTATCTACTGGGCAACCTCTGCCACACCTGATGTAGGTACCTACCTACCCACTTATTAAGCCTAATTAAATAATGGCGGAATGTGGGACAACTTCCTCAGGACTTACAAGTTAGACACTTGTTACACAAAGGTGAGTGAGGTTTGTAAATAACCAAATTCTCTTCATAAGACAGCTATTTGTGCAAGTTTAGTATTTTTTGTGGTAATGAAAAATGCGTATGCTCTTAACTTGTGATGTATAAAAAATAAGGGCTAAAAAAGCAAGGAATCTATACTAAGGATGCTGTTTATAATAAGGTGTACCTACCTACTTATACTGTATTTCAGAAGGGTTCTGAAAATCTCTAGTTTTATTCAGCTTTTTGGAGCCATGACTTTAGCTCAGTGGGAGTGTTTATTATAGGGTGGTATTCGAGTAGTTAAAATAATATTTAGATTAGATAGCTCATAATAATATGTAATCAAACCTCGTGACTGTGTGACCTACATTTAAAATAGTTATACAAATATCAAGAAAAGCGTAGCATGGGTGCTTATTAGATGCAAATGTAAAAATTGTAGCTCACCTTTTGTTCAAAACCCAAAACTTAAATCAAAAAGCAGATAACTCAAAAAAACTTCAGTAAAATCAAAAACAGTAACGCAAAAAAAACTATGTGAATTCAGTGATCAAAACTCAATTAGAACCAGGTGTTAGAAACTTTTAGATAAACTGTGCGACGGGTATTTCAAATTCACACGTGTTCACTGAAAATAAGGAGATCGCGAGTCGCAGCTTCAGCGCTCTGACACGGACTGCCAGGGCAGGGACGATGACGGGCGGGCGGTGCGTGTTGCCACATTGCCTCTGATGTTTTGGACTAACTAATACCGAAAAGTGGCAAGTTTTATAGCTTCGTCGATAGATTTAATAACACTAATTTATTGATTTGAAAAATATATTGATAATTTTTGTATTGTTATTGCTGATAGTCGTTTTAACATAGGTGAAATTTCCTGATCACTCAATTTAGGCTTCATAAAATAAAAGAGGTAAGGCTAGGCATAGTTCTCACTAAAACGAGATATTAACCTTAAGATATTGAATTGTTTCCCGATATTTAGGCATAGTTAGGCGTGTGATGGTTACTAACTTTAAAATTGTTGAATAAAAATTTTTTGTTACTTATATTACAGGTGATATTCTGTCTTTGTTTGTGATATTTAATTCAGTTTTATGCATTACTTTGTTGAAATAAAGTTATCGTCGACCTTTTCCGAATAGCTTTCTTAGTAGGTATATGTATTCTGTTTTTTTAGGTAATGTCGATTTTTTTTATATTACATCCCTATAACTTTATGCATAGAAAATGTACTCTGACCATATACAAAATTATTCTTAAAAGTTTCTCCTTACTAGAAGTAGGTAGCTAGATTTAACCAGAGCTTGAGTAAGCTGGCAACAATTGGCAGGGCGCGGACGGCGGGCGCGGGCGGCGCAACAGATACGCCACAGGTTGGCCAGCCCGGGCTTCGCCCCTCTCTTGACCAATTTCCACTTATCTTCCTTGGCTTCTTGGAACCTCGCACTAAGTTGTCAAAAAACAGACCCTTCTCGAATGGCTAAGTAGGTCAAATTTCGTCGAGCAATGTGGTAAGTAGTAGCTTACCATTGTGATACAGCTTGCTTTCGACGGTATTTGGTCGATTGCCCTGGAAGCGCCACTGCGGTCTGTACTGCACCTACAGACAACAAAGTGCATGATTTGAACTCGGACTGAAAAAAATTACCCATCAATATTTTTGCTGACTGTAAGCAAATTTAACAGACTTTCAAGGCAGGTGAATACCGAAACCCCCTGCTTCAAATTTATGAGACCCTGTGTGGTGCCTGGAACATGGCGTTTTGAATGAAATAATGCTTGCTTAGTATCTAATTCTAGACCATCCTTCGGAAAAGTGTCCTCACGTGCGGGATTGACGATAACAGGTTTCCTTGTTATGTTTACTTTCATAGTTTGAAAGCACTGAAAATTAAGCACAAGTACGTGGACGGATATACAAATTACAAACCTTGCTTATCTACAAACTAAACTCAATTTCATCATTTAATTAAATACATCATGTCCTTGAAACAAATGAATGAGCAGCCACGTTTCCAATTAAGAAAATCATTTTTTAAAAGTATCAGATTTCAGTATTTATGCTGAACGGCAATTTACTCACCACAATAACCCCTCACCGGCACTCTCGGCTCAGCCCTCTTGGCGAGTGTTTGTGCGGCCCTCCATAAAGGCTCTCCACTCTCCACAAGATTGTGCTCGTATTGATTTCCATTACCAAAACACTGTAATGGACCGATACGTTAAGAGCATTATTAATACTGACAAATCCAGATTGATTCACGTATAATCGCGAAAGACCCAAAAATGGGTTGCAGAATGGTAAGCTTTATGGTTGCTTAGTTAGCCAAAACCTAACGAATACGGCGTGTGCTTCAGTAATTCTGTAATTATAGGATGTTCCTTGGCGAAGTCAGCAGAGCACCAAAGAGAAAGTATAGTGGACTTATCTTCTGTAAAACATGTGACTCTAGCACGTTTTTAACTCACTGTGTAGGTTTTTTTTCTTCCTGAAACGTAAGTAGTAAATGCTAGGTCGCGTACAACCTGAAAGCATCTGCTCATGAGTAACATATTTCACAGGCATTTGTGTTAGAAGTTATGACGGGCGATTTATTTTGACTGCACCGATTTGAGCCGAATTCTTGCACCATATATTCAAAGCATCGAGAATTATACGTGGCGTTGATTTTAGATGCAACTGGTAACCAAGCCATAACCTTAACAAGTTGACCAAGTACTTCGTCGGCAGCTTTAAATACCTACATAGATACCAGAAATTAGGTTGGCCCAAAATTACCAAGGTGATTATCACACGAGCTTAATGAAAATCGGCTAAAACTAAACCTGAGCTCATTAAAGCACCTATCAGATTACCTACGCCGTAAAACTAGGTTAGTAGGTGGAGGTGGGGTTCTGAGACTGCATCCAGTAATCATCTTAGCGAGCAATGTATCGCCTTCAGCGTATTATTAACACAGTTGTATGACACACAAGGTTCAAAATAGCGTGTTTATCTAGCATCGTCTCTCTGAAGGTACCCACAGGGTTTCTTTATCACAGCTACCATTAATCACCGCATTGTTACAACCACAATAGCATCCGGTTTCGGATTTTGCGACTGTTCGGTTAGTATATTGCACATTGTCATCTCTGTTGAATAAGGTTTTGACTAAATTTATGTTTATTTACCATCTACCTTAAATAACATAAAGTGGTACAATGGTAGAGAAAATGGTTTCATTCAATATTCGTGGGGGTAGAGAAATATAGTGAAATAACAATAAAATTGAATTGCGTGGAGGTGGAGCAACAAAGACTACGATAACTAGATTGGTAAACCTAAGTACTTCATAGAATAATACTAAGTACTGTCGCGTCGTTAAAAATAATCTTTGTCATATTTTCCGAATGGATGGCCAAATGAGGCCCTTTGTTCTGAATTATCGGATTCGCAACCTGTTCAATGTTTCGTGAAAATAGGACAGTCCAAAATGCTTCAGGATTTGTAGGTTTCTATTTCTATCTATTTCTCATTGAGCTCATTGGACTTCAAATAACGTCCGTAGAAAAGCAGAATATTTATTTATTTATGTATGATATTTTAACCAACAACGTTAATTTTCAGTAATAACTTTTAAATTGAAAATACTCATCACTGCATGACATCCTGCAATCTCCGGTTGTATTTTAAACGGAATCAGCAGCATAAAAAAAAGCCGTGTTGGCCAGTGGGGTTGTACCTCGACTTTCGATCCGAAGGTCGTGGGTTCGAATCCCGGCCGTGCATCAATGGATTTTTCGTTTTGGAAAATTTACATTATGCGCATTAACACGAGCTTAACGGTGAAGGAAAACATCGTGAGGAAACCCTTGGCTTAGTCAGCTTCGCACGTATTGACCTTGTCATTCCTGTGGATATGGCTGACTAGGTTGAGAAGGGGATGATCGTTGCTCACGTCCGTAGGAATTGCTACCATAACCCTACTCGTATCCCCGGGGTGGCGCTAAACGAGCAACAGCACTTGCCTGCTGCACCTGTTACTAGAACCTCACAGCACCACAATCGTTCAGCAACAATATATAATATTGTGAATAATTGTTTGAACGCCATACGAATAAATAAAGCAGCATAAAAACTAATTGTAAAATACAAGGTTTTCTATAAAGCTAAGTTGTTAGGTTCAATACAAGTTGTGGTGTGCAATAAAGTATTTTTTATCTATCTTACATGGTTAATACCTACCAGCACCCTTATTGAAAAGTATATCTCTTTTGGTAAATAAATTAATTACTATTATAAAAAGTGAAAATGGTAATGGAGTTCAAAACTTTAGATATAATTTTACCATTTTACCGGTACCTATAGGGTTAGATGGTGCCTATGTGGGAAGAATCGATAAATGCTTGGCAAAAAACGGCTTTTGTCAACGTGCTCTACATTTGCAAAGACCTATAAAAAAATATGGAAAAGAAATTTTGCCTATATGATAACCCTTCTGACTGTCTTGTATTCCGTAAAGTGATATAATGTGTACTGCGTGTATCTACAATGGCGACATTAAATTGACACACGGGTAGAGCTACTTATTAATAATCTTAAAAAAAAATTAAAGTACAGTCAGCTGCACTAAAATGTGTACGATTCGTAACTTTCAAACTAGTGTCACCGTATTGCAATAGACATTTACAAGATAAAAACTAAAAAATTATGAACACAGTTGATAATTTTACTTATTTATCTAAATAAATAAGTAAAATTATCCGGTCCCAATACTAATAGTCCATAACAATGCTGCGGCCCTACATTGAAAATTACGAATTGTACACATTCTAGTGTAGCTGACTGTACTTTAATTATTTTTTTATGAATACGAGTGAGTAGCTTCACCCGTGTGTCAATTTAATGTCGCCATTGTAGTTACACGCTGTATAAGGTTCTTATGTATTTTCTCTAAGATGTAGGCCGCTTTGAGCGCTCAAACGAGTTTGATCTATTTACGTGTACGTTTTGAAGGTTTCAAATAATATTAAACATGAATAAGGCCTTTTATCTCATTCGGTTGTACTGCGTGCCACACCTAAAGATATAATTATTATAGACAGTTTACACTCACCAGTTTAAGTTGTACCTTCCAAGATTCACCCGCGTAAGTTGTGTGTGAAAGTGCCAAAAAGAAAAATCTTTAAAATTTTATCCCGTAAAAGTGATCTCATATTTCACACCGTGCAATGTCGAAAGCGTGGGACGAACATCTTAATATTTCGTTCGTTGCCCTGACGGGCTAGACATCTTGTCCTAAAGTTATGGAGCGTTTTCTCCACTATCAAGTGTCGGGAATATTATGTCTGGGATACTCATATTTTTTCTACCTATAATTATGAAACGGAGTCCTCTACGTTTTTGTTTGTTTATTTTACTTTCAGTCTTCATTAGGAGCATTGTTTAGGATGGTAAAATTACAATCACCATCACAATATAAATACAGTCAAGAGCTAAAATTCCGGGTCAACTATAAATATTTAAACATAGTGGAGATAATGAATGCATAGTGAAATAAAATTGTGTTTGAAAGTCTAATATTTTAAAGTAATTGTTTAATTATATAATTAGCTTGCATAATTTCACTAAGATAGCATTCATGGTTTCCACGATATCGAAGTTTTTTATAGATGACCCGGAATTTTCGCTCTCGAGTGTAGATGCTCACAGTTATTAATCTTTCTAACAACTATTTTCCAAAACAAAGGCTTTCAAATAATCTGTCCACGGCGAGACGCCGTCGGTGCCCAAGCCGTGCGATAAGGCGGGTTAATAAGAATTTGTTAAATTGTTTACCGAAGATTTGTACAAGTAGGAATCTCGCTTCTCGATTAATTTGTTTATAACTTTTCAGTTTTACCGTCGCTCGCCTCGGGAACAATTTGAAGTCGATCAATCAGTAGCTTCCACGAAAAGTCATAAAATCTAATGTTTATCGAACTAGAGTATTACCAAATCATTCCTCTTTTGAACAGTTTAACGAGTACCTACAGTCAACGATATTATAGTGAATACCTAAAAATCATGATTCTTATCTTGTCGTCGCTGACTGTACCCATCTAAACAGTAATATACCTACATATAAGAATTTATGAAATACATGCCAAATATGGTTTGTGTGAAATATGACGTGGGTAAGAAAGGATTGATTGACTACCGATATGACGGCTGATCGGGGTTAGTGGAGAATAAATGTTATGCTGACCCCACATAAAGAAAGTTAAGGTTAGAAAAATTATGATGATGACCTATATCTATTAGATTAAACGGTTATTTGTAAGTTTGTCACTTTTTTGCACGTCAGCAACTTTCATTTACTCTGGGTGTTGTTCGCTCTATGTGAAACGTGACACGTTTGGGTCGTAGTTACCAACACAATTTATGAGTTCCTCTTTTCTTATGAAAAAGGATCTAAAGGGATAAAAACAATATATTATGTAACTCATATATTTTCACAGACTCTTTGAGAAAAGTTCTTCGTAGTTGACGATGCCTATGACACGTAGGAAGGGGTCATTCGTAAAGTAGCGCTGCGGTTCAAAATACCGGTAATAAGTAGCTAATTTTTTATGACAGGATCGAAAATAATGTGTTAGTTACAAAGTGACTATAAGCCAAAGTTTTATCGTAGCACGGTCTAAGATGCTACGACGTAGGTGCCTCTACGAATCGTAGCACTGAATTATTATTATACTTTTGTTTGACCGTAGTGGATAATTAGGACATTATTTTTTTATTTACTAACAGAAATAAATATGCATAGGTAATTGCTCGTAGCACGTCTACAAAGCTAGGGCACGTAGTAGTCGTAGGCACCTCTACGCCTCGTAGCACCCAAATAGAGTTGTGTGACTAAAGATAAATAGGGTAGATTAATATTATATAGGTGCGTGTGGGTCGGACCTTGTTTTATTTTTTGCAAACCCAAACATTTATATAGAAAACAATTTCTATCGTAGTCCGTCTACGAAGCTACGATGCGTAGCGGTCATAAGTACCTCTACGGCTCGTAGCACTGGAATAGTTTTGTGTGACTGGGTAAATTGTATTAGGTATTTAGGTACCTATATAATATACAAAAAACCGACATAATATTAAATGAAAACTCATTTTCGCCTTAACACACTCTACGAAGCTACGTAGGTGTCTACGGCTCGGTAGCATAGGAGTTAAAGAGTAAACGTTGTATAATGGAAGAAATAAATAAATGAGGCGCAAGAACGTTTCAGAGTAGCGATTCGCCCTATTATTACCTACCCTTTTTTTCTAAACAGAGTAAACCTACTTCTAAGTAATCTGCAGTAAACGGCGTTGGTGCCACATTAGATAGATAATTATTTATTGTACACAAGAAATACGTACGATAAAGTCTTAAAACGAACTTATTATAATACTATGGGCGGCTTTACCGCGAAAGAAAGCTTCTTCCACGAAACCGTAGCGTGGAATTAATCAATACGAGTAATTACGCATGTAAATTGGCCGCGAAATGCACCCCTAAAAAGGGTTAAGGTTAAAAACCACAAGAGCTTTTAAGCAATTGCGGCATCCTATCTTGTTTTGATCGGAGATTAGTTCCAAGAATACCCTGATTAAAAACTTGAAGAGAAATTTAATAGAAACAATATTATTTTAATTTCATTTTATTCGTTAGTCACCAAATCAGTAAAGATAAACTTTAAATCAAATATAACTCATAAGATACCCACTTACATTACAAAATGCTTGGTTTATGACGACAGCTTTTATGGCTTGGTTATCTATAGTACAAACGATATATGTATCAAAAGACAATAGGTGATTCAAACCCCGTTAATTTTTTAGATGAACTTGTATCATTAAGATTCATTTTTTAATGATTGACGCGCTTAAGATTTTGATTCACGATTATGTTAAAAACTTCATTTACATAACAAGTTCCAAACATGCAATAAGGTTGTTTTTTACAATACTAAACCAATTGATACGTTTTACATCAAGGTACATACATTTTTCTCAAGTATAGAATCGAAACATTTATAATAACTAAGTAATACCTACACAAAAAACTTAAATTGTTTAATAAGAATTTCGTCAGTTGGCGTAAATTGCCTTTAGCTACACTACAGCGCAAATTGCAACTATCAACATTTGATTTAATTTTCAAATAATTAATTTATGATAATAATTTACTTCATTTTACAAATAATTGATTGAAAATAGTTTTACAAAAGATTTACCTAACTATTATGAATAAAAATATAATTTTAAAACATTTCCCACATAAGATTTGATGACTAATAATTCTAGTATAAATATGTGTAAAACAATGTGCAAAATACCGTATTTTTAAAACGTGTTGATTATTTTAATTTGTACCTATCAGTGTCTCTAATATTGTCTCTAACGTGAGCCACAAGTAAAGTCGTTATCGTGCTAACCACGTACGACTTAAAAATTCCAAAAAAGTGCGTTTCAAACTAATCAAAAATAAGAGGCAAAAGAATTTTAAGTTCATTGAAAATTCGGCATTACTCACTGGATACTAAACTATTGCCATAAACATAGCAAATAAAATGAAAACACTCCTAATTACTTCGACATCATAGAAGGAACAAAAAACTCACTAAGGAAATAATTACTAAACCTCTAAAATACTACTACACAAACAAATGCATCAATAGGTGCTAAAATATTCGTAGACTAAAATACAATACGTGCCAGATAACATTTCAAATGTGAGTATGGACAGTGTTGCTAGAAAACTAACTGCTGCCATAGAACTAGGCTGAGTGTAAAACGGGCCACCGACTCCAGCCACCAGAGGTCCACCACAGTCATTTTGTATCCAAAAAATTAACACATTCAACTAAATAAATTATCAAGACAAACGAACGTCTGAAAGTTACAGTTTTTGTTATCACACCCGCAAATATATCTGGCGCGAACTATACCACTTTTTAATACAATCTAAACATTTATTTTCGTTTTAAAACGAAAGTTAATACATTTATGGCATTTTCACATATCCAGATCGAATATGAGATCATTTTTGAACATAACTTCTAAGTATTGGCCTTTGTTTAACTTATCAGGATTGTAGAGATCTGTATTGTGTTGGATGTTTTCGCAAGTTATATTGCTTTCTGTTTTTGACTCCCATATACCGGGTTCTTGTTTTTCTTTGACTTCATTGTCTACGATGTTTAGGATGGATTGAGGGTTTGCGCTGGCGTCGTTTTCAGTGGGAGTGACGAAGGATCGGTCATCAGGGGTGTTTTTATAGTCTGTGTCAGCGTCTGACGTATCAGCAAGGCCACTGTCGCGGCGCTGTTTCAGAACCGGTTTCTTAGGTTTTGAGGTCTGAAAATAGAAAGTTGAATTGAATAAGTAACACAGCCTTTAATGCCTTTTATCAGCGGTTGAATAGAGAATTCTTTGGGGATTTAAATCACTCTTTAAAGTCATAAAATACGTAGTTGAATTTGTAGTCACTTTGTCGTCGACCAGTCGTGTGTAACTATTATGTTAACGTTACCGTAAAAACCTATAATTGGCTTTCTACTGCTATAAAAATGTTTACCTAGTTAATTTAAGCTGTTGGATTTCCATAAAATAAATAAATAAATTTAAATATAATAACAAAATAGATAAAACTTATTACCCTTGTTTACGGAAGTGAAAAATTGAATTATAAATACCCAGTCACGGTAAGCAACACAGCAAGATGCATATAAATAATAACACGAATCAAAAAGAGACAATAACGCAATAAAGACACGTTTAAAATCAATAAACTAGCATGACTTCGTATTGCTTCAATAGAAAATTGTTGTTTCGTTTGTGAACCTTCAAATTCCATAGTTCCCGGTCAATTGAATACTTGCCAAGAAGTATCATTGACAGATATAGGTATATCTACACTATATGTGTAGGTAGGCCTTGAACAAGATGTAATTGGTGCACTATTTTAAAAATATGGAAATTTAGCCGCGCAAAAGCGTCCTTACAAGCCCAAGCTCGCAATTCCGGCCAATTCAGCTAGTACTCGACTAAATGGATCTTCGTTATTTGTTTTGCAAAATGGGTCGTTTATTTTAGTTTTGATTATGCAAGCATTCTTTGTACTACCTCGTGGAGTTTGTCTAATGTATACTAGTAGTTCGCCCCGAACTGAGATCTCGTGATGGTCGGAGGTTAATAAAATCCAAATAATTTTTATTGACCAATAGTCGCAATAAACTTTGCAAATCGCATCAAAATCGCCGTCCAGCTAAGTTTATAACTGTCCCGCTGAAACGGAATAGCGGTATATTGACTTCGGATGAGCACAGTTCGTGAATATTTTTATCTGCTACACCAAAATGTGAGCATATTCAATATTTTTATGACATCGTTGAGTAGTGGTTTCTACCTAGATTATCAATAAATCATAAGATGGGTGTACCATGCCTGCCAATTTATTTTCGTTTTTATTTCCGGGTATAACACGCAAGCGAAGACACAGTTGCTATAGTAGGTGCCAAATAAGACCGCAATACAAGTCATTCACCCACCTTCACCACGATATCGCAAAATTCAATTTATGTATCGCTAATTCTGTCGCTTTCCATACAAACCTGTCGCTAAGACGGTATCGCTCGAATCTCGTAGTACTGGTTGTCTAGACATTGCAGAAGTTGCGAACCTTTTTTTTTTTTACTACCTACCACAGTGTTATAGAACCTATAAAATTTTTTGGCTATATTTTTCCGGCGCTCCTACACCGAACAAAAAAAGTTTTCATCATAGAAAAAATATACTTTAGTCTATGATGTTAGCATAGATTTTTTTCCGGATGCTCAAATCTTCAGGGTAAGGTGATGATGATGATTAAGTAACTGAGAATTATATTATTTTGAATTGCATATGAGCTACGAGTTACTATTACACTTACATTTTATTTAACAAGTAGGTAGGTACCGTTGAGGTAGTATATACATCCTACCTACCTGTAGGTTTAATGTGTTATTGTATACTTGTGTTATTTCCTACCTAGTACTTACACTAGGTAGGCAATAACTACCTACGTGACGATGAAGTGATCTGATGATTGAGTCGATGTATCTATAAGTAGATGTACCTATTATCTCCGAAGCGGAATGTCAAAACAAAATGGCGAACGGACATGCCGAGCCACTGGTTGTGCACATCTGACGCCCCAGGGACTTAAAAAGGTAAAGCGTCATAACTTAAAATTTCGCCGTTTTTAGGATTAAATGTTTTTTAAGCTTTATTCCTCATACAACTTCATAGATTAGTATAATTTTAAATGTATAATGTTCTCAATACTTTTAAATTGTATTGATATACACAAATTACATGTTTTATTGACATGTTTATGTAATTTGGTACTCATAACTATAATATTATTTTCAAAAATTATGACAAAAATCACTGGTTTCAAACAAGTTCTATATTTTGAACCAAATAAATATGCGCATAGAACATTGAAAACATCTAATTTAATAATTTGATATTCCCCAATTTTATATTTTTTTGAGTTATGCTCTTTTACCTTTTGCTCTCATTATGGCCCCCGTACCACGATAAGCTAGCGATACCGGTTTTGCGACTGGTTTGTATGGAAAGCGACAGAATTAGCGATACATAAAAAGAATTTTGCGACATCGTGGTAAAGGTGGGTGAATGACCTGTATTGCGGTCTTATTTGGCACCTATGTAGTATACCCTACTTGCCAATTTACATGTACACAGGTACAGTAGCGAGTCTGCAGTCGACATGTCGTTGCCGTGCAACTGTAAACTAAATAATAATAAATATCCTTGGACAGAACACACAAACTATGGGAACTAGATTGCTGATGTAATACTAAATATACTTGTTTTTTATGCTTGTACTTGCTACCGAACTCGCCACTGTACTTGCGATAGTGTAAATCGTCTATAACATACCGGTATGGAGTTAAGCACGTCATCCTCAGCTTCGCTCTCGCTTTTCCGCCGATCCTGACTACGCTTTTTGCTCTTCTTACGCTGATTTTTCTTCTTTTGACCTTCAATTGACGAGTTATACCTGAAATTACAAGTCCTGGATCTTAAATCTGAATATTACTACTTAAGTTCATATATCATTCGACCTAAATACCGAATTGGTAAATTAGCTACATCCTCGTCTTATTACCTAACAAAGAACTACATTCCTAGTAATTCGACAAACAGAGACCTTCCTATAATAGGTAAGCAGCCTTTTTCCATTTGCATTTTGATTATACCTACATAATTATGCAAATGAAACACCTACCTATACCTACAGATTTTGTTGTGGATTATTATCGATGACGTAATGGAAAAATAAGTTTGTGATATGCGACAAAAACCACGTTTTATTCAAGTAGGTCAGTATTCGTTTGAACTAGCAATCATTTTCGTTTATCAGCATAATAAACATTGAGGTACTCGTAGGTAGCTATAGAGTATGGAAAATCGCCAACAGCTATTGAGTAGGTAAATGCAAACATATTTGAGTGGGTAGATCAATGATACCTACCTAGAACGATTTGTTATGGAAAACAGTAAATATTGTGTTCAAAACATTACCGGTATTTTCATAACTCGCATCAAAGAGTCGTGCTTGCATGACCATGATAAGAATTAAGATTAGCTATAGAATGTACTAGATTGAGTTTGCGCTTATTATTATCACATGACGCTAAGAGACAACAATAACAAGCTATTTTTTGGTTCATGACCTCGTATTTCTATTCATAGTATTTTAATGAAGAATTATTCCATTCTGTCAAATCCTCCAGTAGCAAGTTGTCATTGAAACTTGTACTCAAGATAATTGATAATCTGTTATCATTTAGGTATATTTTACATACAAAAGTTATTAAAAATAATAGTGCTTACCTATAAAACTGTTTTGAAATAACTGTATTAAATCGAACTGTCTTCTTCAAGCTTGACTCTTCAGGGATGCAGTCGGAGCTAATGTAGTCCATGGAAGATGCGACATCCCCAGCACTCGACTCCGAGAAACTTCTCATCATGGAGATTGGCTTGCGAAGAATGCTCTTAGCATTACAGTCACTGTTAGTTTCTGTCCACACAATATCTTTTTCATCAGTCGTAGAAAAATCATCGTCATCATACTGCTCATCATTATTAGATGATACAATAATGTTTGTTTGACTTCCAAGATTTGTAACTTCAATGCTCGGAGTAACTGGTTCAAGCTGGTCTGATTCTTCAGCTTTATTTACTTTGGAAACTTGGGATACATCAAAATATTCACAGGTCATCGAGTCCTGGTTTAAACCTATCTGGAACTTCTGAGGAATGACTCCAGTCCATTCCAGTTGGAGAATGACATTGTTGTCCCAAGCTTCTCCTGATGCGCTTCCGAATTTGATGTTCTCATCAAATACGATGGCAGCAGCATAGTGCACAGGCACAAATCCTGAGCCGATAGAGGTGAATTTAATATATATTTTGTTTTCTTCGTTTTTGACTTGCACTGAGTCAGGCTCAGTGTTCCTCACATGGAACGTAAATGCTACAATATCATCTAGAACATTGTGAGTATAGGTAGGCAGTATGAATCCTAAGGATCTTTCAAAGAAAGAGTCTGCATCTTCATTAGGTTCTGGAACACTGGGTGACGGATTAGCATGGCCATCTGTTGCAGGAGCAGAAGACAGTTCCACAATCAAGTTTGTGCCTTCCTCATCACTTTGCGAGCCGGAGTACTCTTCACTTTCTACACCACTGTCAACTCTCAAGGAGTTATTGTCACTGGTTAAGTTTCTTCTGATTACTGGCAAAGTCACTATCAGCTTAGATTTAGATTTGTCAAATTTAGCACTTCCACATTCATCATTCACTGGGTATGGAAGAGGAATTTTCAGTTTGTACTTGGCAGGTGACTCGGAGATCAGACTGAGGAGTTTTTCTTGAACATCAAGAACACAGTCACTAGTGGAGGATAGAAGAGGTAGGTTAATTTCTATGACAAGGTGGCTTGGAATAGCAGAATGCTGTTTGCTATCCTTGTGGTATGTGAACTCTTGGAAATCCACATTCTTCTGCTGTTTTATCACATACTTAGGTATCGTATAGCCTTCCTCTGAGTTGTGGGTAAACTCTGGAGCTTTTTTATTGGTTTTCCTTGGCTTTTGATGTTGCGCTGCTGTCTCTTGTTTTTTATTATTGTTATTCTCTGGATTCTCTGAATAGTTTTTTTGTGGGTACAGTTTTTCCATCATTTCTTGAGATAAGTGCTCACATTCTTCTTCTGGCGGGGGCTTGTAGTCGGGATCTTCTTTCCGTATGACTGCTGGAGTCATCATACCCTTGTAATATGATTTGGGAAAACGGGAATTGTTGTTATCCAAGTGGATGTTGTATGTAGACTGTAATCCATCAAATGCGGTCTTGTTAACAATGTCCCGAAACTGTTTGTTAGCGTCTGCCATGCGTAGCGTGTCGGGATGGAAAACTACGTCGTAAATAACACAACGTTGTTTTTTATTATCGAAATCTTCTCGCGGTGGAGTAAGGGAATAGGGAATGAGCCAGTTCATACCCTTTTTGCCATCGACCACCTGAACTCGATACGAAGGCTTGCCGACGTTGTCGTTGCTGCAAATGTTTATAAACGCTTTCCTGTCGCCAGCGACGCTAGTTTTTATAACATAACCCCCTTTTGGATTAATAAATGTTATGTCGTAGCCACGTTCTTTCTCAAGTTGAACCATTTCTTTTTGATAGAGCGCTTGATTAGCCGGGTCACGTATCTCTTCGCAGTACTCGGCGAGCAAGTCTCGAAACTTCTTTTGCTTCATGGCATCTTGAATAGCTTCCAAATCGCTTCTTGAGAGCTGAGTATCTTCATCACGAGGTTGAACTCCCGTTGCCATGTTGTTTTTTCGTGTAATCTATGATTAGTTACAAAAATAAACACAGAATTAGGCATCCACAAAATAATTCCAGCTGACGATAAATTGATAGCAGACAGAACAGAAATGAATGAATGAGTGAGTAAAGCAAAGCAAATGTCGTCGTGAATGAAATGAATGGATGGAGCAAAACGAGTGAATGAGTAGCCACAAACAAGCAACCCAATCTACAAGCAAGCAACCATAATAGGTGTTTAGTATTTCCTTCAACCAATAAAAACAAGTAATAAAAAAATATCACTATCATTCAATAAAAAAATGGAGGTGATCGAATATATTTTTATTATCACATGATAATTTTCAACACAACGTATGTAGGTAATTAATATTTTTATTATTCACTTTACTGCTTAAAATTTGAAACTACGCTTGCTAGATAAAATGAATAGTATTGATATTTTCATTAGTCTGACTGGCCTGAAGGCAGTGCTATGTGCCGGGTAGCAGCCGTTTATTTTAACTTCCGGGGTGTTTAAATAACTTCCGGTTTCGTCCTGCATAATTGTGTACTCCATATACTTTAAAATAAAGTAAAGCACAATATAGAGTGAATCTTATTTTTGTCGAAAAAGTAGTTTAGTGTAAATTCAACAACAGTTACCTGCATTCAATTGTATGCTTTAAATGAGTAAAACACAATATTGATTTCTATGCAAGGATCATGAATACAATTGCTATATTTTGCAAAAGGAATGAATGAATGAATGAGACCTAAGATATGAATTTTTTTTTTTTTTATTTATTTAGACTTTTCACTCTTTTATTAGGTGGAAAATTAACCATTAGAATTATCGATATTTGTTTTTATCATATACATATTATTAAATAAAATATTAAGCTAGTAATTGACACCTCTAAACCGTAACAAGCGACCGACATGACTACAGCCTGTGGGACCGGAAACTCGGAGCAAAAAACAAATGGAGCGAAAGAAACGGATGAAGTGTGGTGTGATGTGATGTGGTGGCCTGTTGTGCCAGAATGTTTTTGTTACCTACCTGCCAATAATACCGCGTGCACACTATGCCCATGCCGTTGCTGTAATGTATGGCGGCATCAATGCCACGGACTTATTGCGACAGCAACATCGCCTTTATTTTCACTAAGTGGCATACATGCCGGCAGCGGCATGGGCATAGTGTGCACGCGGTATAAACTATAGAGGCACACTAGAAGGAATCAAGCTCAATGATAACTTATTATTATAATCGTAAAATTATTTTATTAGTCTAAGTAGAAATTTAATATAATGTTGTACGTCCGGATAAACTGTTGGCTCTATTATAAGTTATTTCTTACATCTTTATGTACACAGTTAACCTTTCCGCTGGCAAATCTGCAAATGCAGCTTACGTGCGTCTGGCGTGCCGGTTCGTGCTTATAAGTGCCGGATAAAGTATGAAGGAAAGTTCATTGTTCAAAATTCATTCATCCCCTCATTATAGATAGATATCAATCATTCACTAATGCGTTTATCTAAATTTATTTAAGCGAGTTTATCGAATATAATATATTCACATGAAATCAACCATTAAAAATAGCGATTTTTTTATCATTTTATCATTAACTAATAAAAATATTCAACCGATATTGACACCTCTACACTGGGCATTCAATTTTTTTTCTCTGAGGTAAAAATAAACGATTTGTTTACTTATCTTTTCTTTGTTTTTGAGGTTAGAATTTTATTGGTTTTATTGTCAGTACATTAAATTTCATTGTTTCTCTTAGTAATTTTAAAAATGTCAAGAAATATTCAACCTCTGGTATCACAACTACTGCATCTACAGAAATCGTTCGTAAACCCCGTCAGATGTTACAGTAGATGGACGCATAGGAACCCAGGCAAAGTAATCCTTCCCTTTGAACCTACGGGAAAAGTTAATCTAAAAAGAGAAAAGATAATAGACTTAGATCCGAGTATTTTAAAGAAAACACAAGCACCCAACCCTAAAGCTGGTAAAGTTGTAAATGTTGACCGTCGGGATGAAATTGTTGACGTCCAATCGGTGCCCAAATTTGAGCCCCAGAAATCCAAAAAGATAATAACTGAAAGAGAAGAAAAAATGAAGAAACGCAAGTTTTATCTCAGCCAGAAGAAAGTTTTTGATGATAATGGTGAAATAATTTATGAAAAGTTGAATGAACATGACAGTAGAGTAAGGTAAGTCACAGTCACAGATATTTATTCACAATATGCGACACTTGGCTTTGTTTATAACATTGTACTTCAGGGACTGTGCATGGGCCTTGTCATATTAGCAAGCAAGTTATACATACCTGTAGAATAAAGTATTACTTATATAAACTAAGGACCATTTACTGTAGTGAACAGCTAGTGTCACTTCTAGACTATCCTGTCTGACAGCCTAAACAATGGGGTTCCGGGATTGAGAAAATAATAAAACCGCGTTGTTAGAAAATAAGACCGCTCAGATGGCATTCCCTTTGGAGGCTAAAAACTGAACTAAAAATAATAATTTGTGTAGCTGTTGTTTACTAATAACTACCTATTATAATAAGCCAACACTTTCCTGTGCTGTCTAATTAGGTAATTGATGCCTTTATAAAACATCAAATATGCCAATAGTGCATAATACCTATACCTACCAACCCTTATTGGTTTTCAGTACCCTGCTAGTAAAATTAAAGTCTAAGAAAGAAAGGTTGCGCTCCGGCCAGATGTTAATAGAAGGTTGGAGACTCATTGTTGATGGACTTGAAGCAAATTGCCGCCTGCAGTATGTAATATTCAGTAGAATGGAAGAGCTTGAGAAAATAAAACCATTCCTACCCAAAACCGGAGTTGTATTTTATAAGGTACCATATAAAGATATTGAGCTGTTCTCTGATGTGGAAACAGCACCCGGTATTTTTGGTAAGTTTTATTTTATGAAACAATTATAACTTCACACATACCATACCATATATTACTTGCCAAATCTTTTAAAGCTTACCTAAAGCCATGAAAACTACGACAAATACAGTATTTACAATATTTACAAAATACACATAATAAACGTTGAGCGATCTACAAACCATTGCAACCCATTTATAAATAGCTCGACTGGTTCAATAGGAAGTGAGCCCAAGATTCTGGTTGCATTGCTGAGCTGAACTGAAATTGTAATAATTATATTAGTATGTCACTGTGGTTTCATTACTTCTCTCATTAGTTCATAAAAAAAAATAACTACTAATCTATGGTTGACTGACTGGTAGATGTCATACCTGCCTTATGATTAGAGCCAAATATGGTGTGGGAAAAGGTTGAGCAGAAAGGACAGGGCGAGGCCTTTGCTCAGCAGTGGGCCAGAGATGTATTAAATAATGTATGGTACGAATTTCAGGAATCTTTGCTACACCAACAGCAGAAAATATCAAAAGACTATCAAACCCACTCCCATTGCATTTTATATGCGATAATATCCGGATGTCTGGTAACTTGGGAGCCATACTGAGAGCTGCAGTTGGAGCGGGCTGTGAAAAAGTGCTACTTACAAAAGGTACCTTACCTATAACTTAGTTGCCAATTTGTCAAGGAATATCTCCTTCAATCACATTCCTCATATCTGAGAGTTGTGAACACCTCCCGTCATTATCCTCTTCTTGACGATGGTAAGGAATATCTACGTCATTACAAAATATATTCTACCACAGAAGTAATATTATTACAAGTAGTTGGGTACCTAATTCTACAGGCCCGAAATATCTCTTTCTATCCTATATCTCTTTCGCTGGGCAAAGCACCCTCCCTCCCACTTCCCCACTCTGTTTTGCCACTTCCAGGTGCTTTTGGTATTCAAAGTATTTTATATCAATCACTTTATTGGCAGCCTTAAAATTGATTGGCCTGATCCATTTATACTAAGTAATTACAAACATACTACTAAGTAATTATACATAATAATAGGTAAATACCTATTATTATGTATAATTACTTAGTATGTGTATATATCTCCTAGGTATTTACCTAGGAGGTGTATATACATACCTACATAGAATATACTATTTTTGGTCACATTTGCAGGTTGTGTCGACGTATGGGATCCAAAAGTGGTCAGAAGTGCTGCTGGTGCCCACTTCAGACTGCCTATCCACCACTCTATAGACTGGGAAGAAATGCACACTCATTTGGATGAAACATCGTCTATATTTATTGCCGATAGCAACGCAAAGGTACTGTGCTCCTATTTTTCAAATTATTGCCAGCGATTTCATAACTTTTGACAAGTTTTATTGTGAAATTCCGTTTTTGCGGGTGTTTGTAACTTAGGCACATATGCTGATTTACTGTTCAAGTACTGATCGAGACTCATGCATAGGTTTTTGTATGAAAATTTCTTGTCTCTAGGGGAGGTACGGTTTGTCTGTGAATTTCTTCAGTGGTAATGACTATTTGTTCTTTGAAGTAGGCTGAACATTATTGGGCAATCTTCCAATGAAACATTTTGGTATTATACTATGTTCTAAAATAACGATATATTTCTAGGCTTTAGATGAAGAAGAAGGTGGAATAAACTCGCAAATTCCAGTGTTGCCATATTATGGAGTGGAGTTCGCGTCATTGAAGCATATAACTCTTCTGATTGGCGGAGAAACTGAAGGGATTAGCGAGGATAGCTATGCGTAAGTAACTTTTAATCTGAAACTCATATTTAAGATATGTAGGTACTTTATTTTAGGGTCTTCAGGTAGCCAATGACGAGATAAATAAATCTATGATAAATTTAACACACGGTCGAAAACAAATTCTTTTGTTTTGCAATCTTAAGTTGGAAAGAATTCTGCATTTCAGATGATTTTGAGTAAACAACTTGTGTCTATTACAGGTTAGCAGCACATAAAAATGGGTTACGCCTGAACATTCCCTTACAAAGAGGAGTGGACAGTCTCAACACCGGAATGGCGACAGCAGTAATAGCATTCGAAATAAGAAGGCAGCTGGTCCAGGCTTGGACTAAGATCAGACACGATAAGCTCCGTGGAATCGCTTCGTAGACAATAGGTATAGCCTTGTTATATTTAGTATGTATTTGGAAGTATGTAGTTAGAAAATATAGATGTTGATTTGATTATTCTATACTTATTTCATTCCGTAAGTACCTAATTATATTGTAGTTAGTAACCAAGTTGAAATGGTTGATCTAGATATTTGGTCATACAAAGAACTATTGATCGGAATGATTAGTCTCATCGGGGGCAGGTAGACCAAGGGTACACCAGATAGATTGAAAAAAAAATTCACAAAATGCGACCTTCTTATGTATTTACCTACATGCTTCCCAGTTTCTTTGATTTTCATTCAAGTAAGAATAATTTGCAAAGCGCATAACACCATCCCAAAACTAAAAATCTTTCAACGTCTAAGTCAGGAATCAGATCATGATCAATATCAAGTAAGTACTGAAAACATTCACTGATTTTCTTTTAAATCTGTGTAAGCATTCGTTGGCTTATCTCGGTAGGTACATTTTTTAACTAAACTGCACCGCGAAGCTAAATAAAACCAATTCTGTTTTACTTTCAAAAGCCTCAAATGGCATTTAAACTAAGCTAGAATACGAAAAGGTTTCTAGTCCTTAATATGGCTTTAAAATGTTAATTGGATGCGGTTCATTTGCTACCAAGTTAACTGTCTAAGGCGAGGTAATCCACTGAACGTGGAATGCATTTCCTAGCTATCTTATTGTTATGTTGCGAACAATGAAAGCGAAGAAACCCTCCTAGATTATACTATCCACGTAAACCAACATCTAGCCTTATTACCCGACTATGGCGAAGCAAAAAGGAGGGTATATTTTGTTACTAGCTTCCGCCCGCGACTTCATTCGCGGCCCGCGGAAAAAAGTTATCAAATGACGACCAAAAGTTGAAGACGGCCATTCGCGCTATGATTTCGGCGTATATTAATAAAATCATAAATTAATTGTAGAATACCAAACCAAAACCTGATTTCAAAATATCTATCAACCAATAACCCGGTTAGTTCCACAGTTATTTGTACCATTGTAATGCAATAATTTCACTTCATACAAACTGAAATGCAGTGCACATTAAATACTGTAAACACTGTAAATTGTTACCTAACTATTGTTCTCAGGAATTGTCCTCAATTTACATAGGTAATTTGCCAACAAGCGTAATAGGTATCTGCAATTAGCAGTATGTTAGGTCCTATTGTGTCAATTTAGCGCTCTCCGAAGCAGGCTCCGTGTTGTTATGTAACCAGGATGGGAAATGAGGGCGAAACCTCTGGGTGATTCGGTTTCCTTGGTCCTTAGTTTTGGCTGAATGCCTAAAAGTATGGTCAGTTACATTTCAGAAAACTCTAATTACGAGTAGCATTTTATCGGGGTCTGTCACATGCCAGATTTTAAGGGTAATTTTGACCCTCATCTACTTGACTACAGCCCTGGTTTGAAGGTAATTGGAGCTGCGTTGAGCTCGTCTGACGTAAATGCCTCCATTACCTGAACAGGTTAACTGTTACATGTGTAGCTCGTATAGGATGGAATTAAGTATTTTTGCATCGAAGAATCGAAATACAGGATTGTCTTTCAATAGAAAATTGATGACAAATAAATACTATGCAGTGTTTCGTTAAGTTGAGTGTTCTGAGATAATTTTTCTAAGAAACTTATAACATCTACTTTACATCAAAAATTTTCATTTCATGCACAATTGGGAATCAAACCCGCCATTTTCGGCAATACATCATCATCATTGTACGGTCCGTACACCACGTATAGTAACTAAGCTGGATATATCAGAAAAACCAAGAGATAAATTTTAACTGATATATTTAACGATAAACTGTAGTTACTAATGAAATGATAGTGAGACGCGTGTGTCGATTGACAGGTGATTGCGAACTGAATATAATAAAAAGTATTGTTAAAATTGATGACTGGCGTAAATGCGCGGTTGGCATTAATTAGGGCAATGCACAATGTACGTGCTCGCTCGTACAATCATCATGAGCCTCAATTTAAAATGTCAAACAGAACTGTTAGACCCTTTTCACACGTCCCGGTTGCCGAGTAGCTGGTGCCGCGTACACGGGGCTGCGTGGTGTCGGTGAAGTGTATGGGTATAATTATGTATACCTACATATCTCTCACACATATAGACGTAATTTTTCTGGCAATCCTATACACTTCCCGTCAACCGGGACGTATGAAAAGGCACATAGAGCCACAAAAGCTAGAAAAAAAGTTGAAATTGAATATCCGAGAATTACTACGAAATAACACTCTTATGTAGTACTAGCCGTCGCCCGCGGCGTTGCTCGCGTTTGACTTTTCAAAATTCCTTTCTTAGTGCACCCCTACATTATATAAGGATACTACCCTCCAAATTTCATACTTGGAGGACTTATGGTTTAGGCTGTGCGTTGATTATCAGTCAGCGTCAAAAGAGTTTTATATATATCGATGTATATTATGCCATCTGATTATATATGGCCTGTATATTAGTGTATATGCTGATTTACTGCTCAAGCGCTGATCTGGACTCAAGCATACTTTTTGTATGAAAATCTTTACTCGAATCTATGCTTGAGTAACGATTTCTTTAGCAGCATACCTACGGGCTTAATATTCCCAATAATTATATTTCTCTTGTTTTCGTTCGATCTGTCATCATTAATAACCAGGATCAAAGTAGACACGCAATTTTCGTCTTATATCGTGTTCTTGGAATCATACCTCGAGATTCGTCCTTGCTCCTTCGATGTGGGGCGACAGACGTCACGTAGGTAAGTACTTGCCATAGAATAGGGTACTAAAAGCTACAATGAAATCTACCAAAGAATACGTAAACCGCTCTATATTTTTAAGACTAGACGTTCGCGTAATCGTGATCAAATTATACCCTGTCGTAGTTAAGATAGGTAGTTTACAACTTGTGAATCGAGATATCCATTCCCTTTTACGATATAGGTTGAACTGCATAAAATAGTACAATTCAGCACTATGCTACTGCAATTCCTCTACTTTTAAATTGCGTTTTGTTTATAATGACGCCTGGTAGAGTACGATCGCATAAGATTTAGCGGAACACGCTTTTGGAATTATTATCAGTGCTGAAGCATGCTTCCGATATAAATCGACCCTAATAGACCTTCGACCTACGCATTCGTGTTTTTACTCGAGATTACCTGCTACCAGGTAATGGCGCTATTTTTGTGGAGCCTTTTCGTTTTTATGTCTTGTACTTCCACCACTTTTTTGCTGGTGAATACCAGTTGAAAAGGCAAACCTCTCGCCACAGAGTACACGGTACTTTTTACTTGCAGGATATGTTTTGATAAAAAAACGGATACCAAAGAAATATTTAGAGTTTTCTTCACACACAAAAAATAATAATACTTAGCTATCAATCAACCTAAGCTGTAAAGTACTAGTAAGCACATTTTATTGTGTGCCTGAGCGTTATAATTTCGGTCCCACTCTTGATACTATTTCAGTAAGTAGTACATGCTGGTGCATAACACTACTATCATCTAGATAGTCTAGAACTCTGCTATTCAAAGCTAACTCCGATTGTCTACATTCACAGCACATAGAGCATAAATCTAAGCCATAAAAAATAACGAAATAGTAAAATTAAGAGAAGACTTTAGCAGCAAATTCTAAATTACTTAGCTAAGAAAATAAAAAGACCTTTGTGTCATATTAAATTTCGGTCCAATTAAAAGCTCAGAAAAATCTCAATTTATCACAATCTTTTCTGAGGGTTCCTCTAGGGACCCAAAGGGCGAGAACGGAATCCTCAGGATATCCGTTCTCAGTGCCATAATCTAAGAAGGAAATAGAAATATGTACGTGTATTATGATTTATTACTTAGGATAAATTTTAAACCGTTTAATTTTTTTATAGAATTAGCTTGTCTATTGGAATTGACTGTATATTTTTCGTATCGTTATAAATGTCCCTACACAGTCTCCTACATTGCAGGCTGGCCATATGGGACCACTAGAAACTCAACATGTTCAACACTCGTTGTCATTTTTTGAAGTATTTGTGTGAAAAGTGCGAAAAATTCACGTGAACCAGTTTGCTCTAAATATACGAAAAACTCGTGCCAGTATAAGAGGACATTTCCACATAAAGCGGATATTCACCATGATTAACAGTTTTATGGAACTCATAAACAAATATCCAGTTCTAAAAAAAAAACCATCATAAATATCATGCGTGACGAGACTCTTGTCTCTGATTCTTCGTTTACTTAATTTACTTTGCGGCATCTCCAACTGTTGCCAAGTTGACTGACGTCACCGACTGCGTATGCTATGCAGTCTGTATAGGCCTAGAACGAGGCTGCCTATTACATCAATCACTGGATTAAAGCTGATGTCATACTGGCTAGCCTACATCCCATTCCACATGAGATAAGCGTGGAGGGGTTGGCAACCTTATAACAGACATACGACTTATACTACATACCAATTATTACCAACATATACAGAGACATAAGCTTATCTTTTCAGTTGAGCATTTGATTCCTCATTACTGACAGTCGCTATTACGTTTCACTTTATGGTGTCACATGAGTTGCATGGCGCCACTCGCATGTCGCCTCAATGGTGATGATGGTATACTCGATAGCTCGATACCTACCAATGGTAAGCTATTATCACCACCATGACTACCACTACCTACTTATAGGTATAAAACAAAATTTAGATAGGTTCCCCGCCAATCAGTGACGCCTTCTTCAAAGTTAAAACCTAGAAATGGCGTGCAGAAAAACACAAATAAACCTAGTCCATAAAATACTTAAGCAGTTACTCTACGTGACACTGTGATACATTTTTAATTCAAATCTTCGTTTTATTTTTCATAATTATTTTTTTATGAGAACGCCACAGGACTGGGAATGGCTCCATTGAATCTTTACAGCCGTTGTTAAAATAAACCGTACCTAACAATTTATTGTCACGTAAGGGTAGGCAGAGCCTCTATTGGCTGCTTTTCGCCTTGACCCATGGGACAAAAGTGCGAAGGTTCGCCTTACGGATGGACTTTGAGGTTTGCGGTTGATCGAACTTCACCCCGAAACCTCATTGGGAAAATTCTTGCGTGATAGAATATAAAGTATTTAGTTTACTTTTCCTGATTTACGTGATATAGAAAAAGTCATAGCATGAAATGAAAGCCAAACAAAAGTTCTTACTTTCAAACAAAATCGACCTAATTGAATCTCAGGCGTTAAAACTTAGTAGCTCCAAGTTGCTAACATTCCGAATCCTCTCCTACTCATCCTTTGAATTTTGATTGCATAAGTTGTGAACATACTTGGGACGTTAGCGACTGAAATTCTTCTACCCTCTTATTTTACTACCAAAGCATCTAGGTAGCTAGTTCATATTCTGTGCTAGTTCGAAATATATTAGAGGGATCTTATCAGGATAACAGGTAATATCTGTACTGTACCCACTTTATTCGCGAAAAAACCTAGCCAATATCATAGGTATTTGATGAGGCATAGACGTGGCCTATCTCAATCGGCAGGATGGAATTAGGGGATTTTTCAAAGGAGAATTCGTAGCTAGTTAAGGATCTGAAATGTAGGAAGGAGGCGTCGTCGGTCAATACTGGAGGTGGTGCGGTGCGGTGCGGTGCGCAGGCGTGGCGGTGGCCCCGCGCGCGCTCGGCCCACTCACGCCACGCAACGCAACACAACTCGCGAGTCAGCCGCCGAGCGCTGCTGTCGCGCGTCGACACCGGACCGCACTCGCACGCGAGAACCATGTGTCATGTTTTCATCACAGAAACATACCACTCTACACCCGATCCATGAATGAGCAGTGCTAGCGGCTCTCGCAAATAAATCGCGGATAGACGTTCACAACGAAAACCCACCTGGACAGCTTTCGCCGATTCTGGTTTTTCTCGTGGCCGTTGACACTGCAGCGTGCGGATCCCGCAGTGCGCGAGTGTGTGATTAATCCGCTAATAAGTCGGGATCGTCAGCTGAGACGCGTAAACATTACCCTAACTAATGGAACTGTTGACGATGGGTACGGCCAAACGCGCTTAGACAACGACAGATCCTGAAACCTCCAAGATGCGGCGATTAACTCTACTCTTCCTGATAACAGGTTAGTTGCATGACCATTTATGTTCAAATCATTACTTGTGTAGCTTGGATCCTGTAGAATTTACCTCTTTCTACCTGTAATATGTTTGGTACTCGTAGGTTCCTCTCGCACCTACAGAGATGCCGGTTTAGAAGTTGTTTATCCAAACAAGACCGTAGTGCACCTAAACCTGTGTAGTGTAATGTTGTCTTTGTAAATTTGCATCTGTAATTACCTTTTGAGATAGGTTTGAGTTAGCTTTACCGTTACTGTGATATTATGTACAGAGCTCTACCTAACTACCTTATAAATTCTTTTTGATTTAAGTATTAGGTATTTTTGCATGCTGTCGTGTCGATCATATAGACAGAGTCCAAAATGCATTTTAATCACATATGGTCCTGGAAATTTAACCAACCATCAAAAAAATGAGCTACATCTTTTTCATCTCCGAAACGTTTACCTTCGAATATGGCTGCTCCCTCCATACGTCATTCGCCTTGAAAAATAAGTTATAATATAAGGCGGCCAAAAGACCCTAGTCCCGAGCGATTCAAAGAACAAATGGGACGGTTTGAGAAAAGGGCATTTTTTGCGTACGGACTCATTTCTACGAACAATTGTTGCGGTTGCTCTTGTCTTCTCCTAATATTTTTATAACTTAATTCTAAATTGCTGGAACGGTGCTTCGTCCTCGTCTCTAATTTAATTTAATCCTTGTTATAAATTGAATGGGCTCGTTTTTGATTACAGATTCGCCGCATCAAGTTTAATTTCTTGTACCTTGTATAACTTCTAAATATGTAATGGCATACACGATCTTCTCACAAAGGTGTCGGAAGGAACGCTATAGCGTATAGATAGATATTACTGACGAAATCATATCCTATTGTAGCGTGGACATCTGCCGGCATCATCTATGAATCAATAGCAATGGGCTCCGCTTTGTTCAATTGGCCATGATGCGGCATATTAATTATGTTGTTGGCTTTCTTGGTATCGCCCATAACCATCGCCTCAATATTTTATATTATGTTTTAGGCAGCTTCGTTTTATGCTAGTTTTATTTTACATGAAAGGTAAAACCGAATCGAAATATTCGTGTTGCACAGCAGATGGCAAGCTCGAAAATCCTCCAATCGCTTTCATACGAATAGCTAGGATTAAGGTTTTTATTTATGGGAACCAGCGACAGGTGTTCAATGCAGGTAGAGCCAGAGCAGAACAGATATCGGCTGTCCGACAGGCCGTTTTTGTTAAAAATTAAATCGCTCTATCGCTGTACTAGACGAATAGGTGCTGGACCAGCAATATTGGAAAAATATCTGTGGAAAAAACCTTGGCTTTCCACTCGACAAGTTGCACATTGCCAATATCAATTCAATCCTTGTTAGATTTTTTCAATTTGCGTAACACGAAGCAACTTATTTTCATAGAAATATTGAAAATTCTGCTTTCTGAATCTGAATCGCGTTCATTTTAACAAACTTTGTATAGGTAGGTACTCCTTTTAACGCTATCATAAAGAAATAGCCATTTAAAACTTTTGTGTCTGCGAGCTATCTGTCTTTGAAAGCTTTTCATGAATCACGAAGTTATCGTGCAAAAAATACACAAAGTTTGAGGAAATCTGAACTTTCTTACCCTCATCAATCTACTGGTTTGTTGGTGTATTGTTATCTGTCGACGATGCAATAAAAATGTGGTTCATAGGGAGTTTAATAAATTGCTTGTGCTGTAGGAACTAGTATTTGGAGTAAACAGTTCTTGATAATACTGTGTAAAATCTTACAAATCCGTGCGGCTTGGCGCTTAAGCTAGACTTAAAACTAAAAGCTATCGGCTAACTTATAGCGTATAGAAAGATTAAACTTTAGTTCCCCAAGTTCCGTGGGCTTTCAAGTTATTAGACAAGTCTGGTGCAATATTGGGGCGAGTCGAGTTCCTCTGTTGTTTTTTTGATACACAGCGGATGTTGAATGCACCTGGCTTGTGCTTCGATTTACAAGACCCTTCTGGCTAAAAGCAGCGTTTATGTTGCACCTATTACAATATCTTTTAAATTTTCAAAATTTTCTATCACATTGTTGATGGGTATAGTATAGAAGTGGAGTATGGCACAGGGAGGGAGGATGGAGTTTAAAAACTGATATGATAGAAGAAAAGTTGAAGAGAAAAACATGCTGTGCCGTGCTCCACATGAAATGAGATAGGGGTAGGATTGTGAGAGTTAGTCACTGGCCCATGCGCACTCACTTAAAATCCAGATGAGAACCTAATAGCTCAACTGCTAGTGGTTTTTGGCGATAAACTTATCTGTGAACTCAAACTCCGATAGTCATAGAAAAGAAATACCTTTATTTTACTACCTCCAGAAGTTAGAAATTCTCGATAGGAAACATTAATAAACATGGCTAAATTAATAGCATAGCAATCAGAGCGTCACAAATCCTGGCGCTTCCGGACACTGGCTCGCTAAATCCTCATCTCACCGCTTTATGAGCTGTTTCAAAGCGCTGCTGAAATATGTTTATCCGCAAACATTATTTTCGCAGAGATATTATCCACACAGATCTGTCTATTAGCTGCTGAGCCAGTCTGTTCTAGGCCAACTACTTATATTGTAGGGAGGGATCTAAATTCTATACACTCTGACAGTGGTGGAAAAGAATGCAGTGTGTTTACGTCTATTTTTGGTTGCTGACAGAGAAGGCATAATACCGAACGGGTGCAGGAGTCGATAAGTGGCGAGGCGCCGGCTTTCATCTCGCTTTTGGTTGTGTGAACTGGTGTGTATGTGTATTTACACTCGTCGGGTGCGCAGGCGGCTGCAGAGCTCTTGCGCCACTCCAGATCATCTTTCAATGAGAAACGAACTTTAATACACTGATGATAGATTCTGAAATGAGTTATCAAAGAATCTTACGTATGGTTACTCTTCTTTTTTTATCAAATAGATGGGAACTTTTTTCTCCGAATCTGATTCCATGTGCGTGCTTCGCCAAAATGGACGCGTAAATAGGAGTACATGGTATTGTAGCGAAATGTCACCCACATAATACAGATGAACGTTCGTTCTGTACTCTGTGATGTCAGCAGAGTGATACTTCTGTACTCAGAGCTTTTGTCGTATCTGTGGACGCGGCAGCGCTAACGCAACTGCAATTCAAAGGTCGCCACATTTATTTATGCGTTTTTTGATTACGACGTCGTTCCCAGCGTTGCACCTTTCTTCTTTATGGACGATAAAGTTTAAAGTTATGGTTGAATTTATTAATCAGTTGAATGAATCGGGTTTATTTAAATGTGGTATAGATTAATTATAATCTTTCGTGAACGCTATCTCAAATGATATATTATGGTAAAGATAGTAAGGGACAAAGCCACAGAAGTAATAATAGTAAGCACCATAAAAGGCTTAGGTATAACGCCCGGGAAGGATTCCAAGACGGTTTCCTTCCTTAAAAATACATTAGGACGACACCAAATCTAATTACGAAATGGGCGAAAACTTGTTTCCAACATTCTTGCTGAGATTTCCCGAGTGTAAATTGGGCTGCTTTTAAATTTCCCTGAAGGGTCTAGGACCGCGAGAAATACCTCGTCTTCGGTATAAATAAACATGTTACAAAAGTTTCCTCATTTGCTGGTATGATGAAGAACAAGGGAATGTTTCTCTCTCTGTTGCTAAGCCTTGTCCTGAGACAATATTCAACTTGGATACCGAATAATTACTTGTTTCTTCATTAGACAGACATGTTTGACATTCTTGGATTAATTGGTTTCATTCCGTATTCAAACAGTACCATCAAGACTCGGTTAGCTCTTCCTTTTTTTTGTAAGACTTTATTAAGGTCTTGGATTATGTAGAAAACATAGAGACTATATAGTTTTCTAGCGTTTCTGCTATAACTTTATGTATTTCAACTGGTTCTAGTTCCGGCCTATTCAACGATTTTAATATTGAACCAGGCCGACTCGAGCGTGGCGGGTTTCAGAATGTTGTCAGTCTTCGTTTAAAAACCATTGAAATTAATATTGTGATGTAGCAGCATGCTTAAAATGCTTTACAAACACTGAGGCAACATTAATCGGCTTTGTTCGGTTATCTGAAATTAACTATCTCACAGCGTATAATCTGACAAGTGGGCAAGCTATTTCCCCTGTGGCCCCACACTGGGTCGACACTGGCTCGGTGGGTTTATAATCTGCTTGTAAATACCAAAATTAAATAACATACTTACCTACTCAAACATATATTTGTATAGTATAAGCACAGATTATATAATACTATACTAGTATAAGTATAATAATAATCTTAGCTTATGTTTTTAGTCAAGGTAGTCTGGAAGGTTGTCTGTATTGTCTGTATTATTTATTTAAAATAATATAACAAATTCACTGTAGAATTAATAGTGTAGAGTACGTAGGTACTGAAAACTTTCTAAAATTCCACTCTAAAGAATGCAGAACCGCTAAAAACGGCCACTGAGATCCTTCAATATACCCTTAGTTGCCCAAAAGGGGATCGAAGCCAAAAGTGGGAGACAATAAGGCAAGCGAGAGAAAAACGAGCCTAATCAATACACACAAGAAAATAATCTCGTGCCAACATTCGCATTACGTAAAAGAATGTCGAATACATACTGCAAAAGATAAGCAGACAGACATATCTTATACATATTTCAGTATAAAGAGACAAAGTATGTATAACGTATAACCAAGATAAACAAAAAGGGGGACAAGTAATGAACAAAAGGCCTGATAGTCTAGTCAGTAAGTCTATAATTATCGACCTTGAGAGAGCATGAGGGTTGTCGTTGTCGAGCACAAGGCGGCACGTGCGTCAAGTAAAACGATAATGATAGAGTGCCCGGAGGGAAGGCAAAACTGAATAACTAATTCAAGTCATTGCGCATTACTTTGTATAAATGGGCCTTTTTTGTGGCACCCGCTGCTCTCGTTTGTATGGCAAGGGGTCAATTCTAGGAAGCTTGCACAAAATATTTTGAAATGCTTTCAGACGTAATGAGTAGTTACCAATGTTACCATTCAACATGGTTGCGTTGTTCAATCATCGGGTAAATTAAATAGGTAACTAGGTACCCATAAACTTGTTTGATTTTAATTATAAGCGCTCGAGGGTATGCCAATTGCCAATAAAGTTAATGACAAAAGATTTACTTTCGGGTATAAAAATGTTAGTTGATCTAAAGGTTAAAGGATCACCTTGCATTGTAGCTTTCGTAACTAACAAAGTTTGTTAATGTTGCAATTTATTACGCGTGCTCTGAGGGTAAATAATTTTGCAATGACTAATAGGAGCACTAAATGCTCGTCAATCTATTTAAACGCACGATTACAACTTAACTAATATTTTTTATTCCGATGTCAGTAATTTAGAAAAGGAAAGAGAACTTAAATCACGTACGCTAAATATATGGGTATTTAGCCCAAAGAACAGATTTAGCCTGATTGAAAAAGCGTTAATACTTTACCAAAGTTCAAGTTCAGGGATGCATAATAGTACCCACCGGACAATGTGGCAGCAAATGTTATGTGTGGCTAAAGGTAAAAAGAAATATGTTCTCCATAATTGGGTCAAGGAGGTGAAGGACGGGTCCATGGTGGAGCAGGGGGCACCCGGCACCCCACAAGCATTATTCCACGTTGCGTAGGAATAGCTATATTATCGCCAGTTATTTTACCACACCACATTCCGTGCTGTAAACTTTATGGAAATGCGACTCACGACCCCTTTGGCTAAGGAAACTTGGCTTCGTTTCAGCTGTACATATTTTTTAATTTACTTACTGGCCTCATAAATCTAAGCTGAACTTTTTGCGCTATACCCAGACGAGGATCACGATGTCACCGCGAGCATAACGAATCGATAATGTAACTCAACTATGACGCAACGCGTAAGGGGTCGCGTAGGGGGTAATAAAATTTGATTACAGAAGATCATAAATCTCTTTTTTTTTCATTATCTCGGCTGGCATGGTCCGGGCATCATCAGCGACAGGCCGGGGACACCCAAATCCCCATGTTTTGACACACATACCCACTGCACTCGTATTTATGATACAAACTCGCCTCTACACGGCTGACATGAGATTTATGAAGTGCGCATATGTGCTTAGAAGCTGGAATTGTTGTTTACGCAATGGGAATTGGTGTCATGTCATTTCTAAACCCGTATTTATGTGTTAATCCTGTTATGCGATTACTTTTATTTCATACACTAAAACATTTATTGAAGTGAAAAAGTTCAATGGCTCTTAAAAATTATACCATTCGAACATTATTCATTTGGGCTTATTTATCTGACAGCTTTTTATTATCAGTTTCATTCTTTGATTCATTTTTGTAAACTCCTACATGAATGTATCTATTATGTCTCGGAATAGGTTTTTGTTATCAACTTCGTCCCCTTTCTATTTCGTTCCAAAAATAACGGATCACAGTCGCTCTATAAAGTCCGTCCGTGGCTTAGTACAGTGACATGCGGGATCCATGAGTCATCCTTTGGGTTTCCATTAGCTACATTGCCGAATCACGCTTCCTTTTTGCATAATACATCGATAACTCCATCTCGCGTTTCAATTAAATTTTTTGCACAATACATTTTCTCGATGTTTTTGTATTGACTATGACTACTTTTAGACTTTTCAACATATTCGGTATTTACCATCCAGCGTGCCGCTGAGCTTGTTTATCATGACCCGATTGACTTACAGTTACTACCTATAGGTTATTTGGGTAAATGACTAGTAGTTATACCTACGTTAGTCGTAAAAATCAATGCTCAAATAGCGACGTGACGCTATAGCCAAGCTTAATAATCGCTCGTAAACCTTATTAAGTGCAATGAGCTTATCGTAAACGATCTCGCGTTCCAACTATTAACATCCTGTTTTTCAAGTAAAATGAACTATACTTTGTCATGACGCTTTTATTCAATTTCCACAACATTGTTTTATTCAGCCTTGGCCTTTCGGAATGCAATACCGCTGACAAAGGACGGCGTTATAATGAAAAAGTTTGTGTACGCTTAGGAATTTCCGACTTTCCCAGCACGAGAGACACGAAATAGGCTACAAACATTTGATTATAGATAAGCGGTGATTAGAGTTCCATGTCTTACTTCCGGACGACGACGGGTACCGGTCACCGCCGGATGAGGCGAACACGGAAAGCATTTTAAGCGCTCGTCCCGCAATATGCTGCGGTTAGGGATGCCTGGCGAACTTTACTGCCGGCTTCAGGTCTTTATCTAATCCGGTCAAAATCTACTAGCTCGGCTTAATAAATAAATGCTTAAAAATAGAGCATGCTTAACTGTAAGCATAGGTACTTGTTTTAGTCCAAGAAAAAGGACATTGTTTAAACGTAAAGTAAATCTTAAGCTTTTTTGAAACGGTTTAAATCTATTAGATCCTCCGACTTTTAAGAAAGCTTGTGAATTCGTTCGGCTATTTTACCCGGAATTCCTTACTGCGGTCCATTGTTACATTTATTTTGAGCACGACCTATCGATCCTTTGTTTTCGGCGAGCGGCATTATAACATAATCTTGTTTTTATGGCGCTTTATTGGAGGGACGTTTGGAATTCGCGGTATTATTTTTTGTGAATTTTAGCTGGTAAATAAAAAATTATATTAAGAGGCACTAGAGTTTTATACGCTCTTTGTTCTACTTATACTCAGTCATGGAATTAAGCTTTTTGCTTTCTGCTTCTTATTTTAAAACACAGGTACGTCGACTTACACATTCGCGAATCGTATGAGCTGGTTAGAAGTGTTAGAACATACTCGTAGATAACCTAGAAACTTTTCTATTGATTTCTCAATTAGCGCCATGACACCGTCAACCAGAGGTCAATCAAGAAAAATACGCCATTTTCAATAACACCGTAGTTCACCTAAGTAGTAACTACCTTACCTAAAGTACCTAGTGACTAGATCGATAAAAACACCTTTTCTTCCATGAAATAAAATGGGTATAGTAGGCACTTTGATACTCTTATATAACCTTCGGGTAACGTTTGCGGTGGCACACGAAGCCACATAATGTGGTAGGCATGTAAGCTATCTGATCTGAAGTGTAACCTGAAACTTTTAGCCTTCGCAAAGTAACGTTCCCTTTTACAATGAATTTCAGCTATTCCCCCGAGGGTTTGATTGGAAAGAAAATGGTTTCAGCGATCTCGTTCCCCTCAATTATTTCAGAGACGTTCAGGCAAACACTTAAAGGAAATCTTTAATTTCTGTTTTCAATCTTGACGATCCGTTAAATCTCATGAATTGCAAACTTAGTTGCCGTGGATTAATGCAAAGGCATTCTCCTCGTGGAAATGTTTGTGTGAATGTTCATACAATTATACCGTTTTGTGTTTAACATGTTAACCTACACGACCCTATCGTTTTCAAAGTCAAGACTTTCTTGGTTACAAGTATGTGTTATTTATTCTGTTGTTATAGTAGACTGCGGTCACGGCAACTTAAATGTTTGCTGACGCTTGAACTTGTTGAACTTTAAACAAAGTACTCCTGATTATTATAATTGCCTATTTGAGTCCAATTACAAGACCAGTGTCGAATTATCTTGAAAACTGCCATTTGAGGCGTTTATCTGCGACGCGAATCGATCCAAGATGACAGTGGTGTGATATTTGCTCTCTGAAATATCTTCTAATTTGTTCTGGAAAAGACGCTGTTCTGTTGGTTTGAGGTAGTAGTGACATTGCTTTCTGATTCTATACTCGCGTCGAAGAGTTCAAACGTGCACCACATACGCAACAGAACGAAAAATGTGTGTATTATCTACCTCATATTTTGAAAAGAACACATATCATAGCACGTACCATGCAGTATTGTATCGATCGTCACTGACCTGTTTGAGATATTGTTCTCAATACACTTATCTGAGAGGTAAATCGATGTGAGGGCAAGGCAGGCCAGGGGTCCACTATTTGAACGAAGTAGCGTCAGGGTCTCTGGCGCCACATCTCGAGGGGATCAAACCATTCCCCTATAATAAACATTTGTATCTAATGATATCGGGATTATAGGCAAATGTTTGCGTCGCGTCTGTTTTCTGAACCACAGATTATATTACTATATCATCCAAATTTTTGATTATTTTATTTAACGACTACTCCGTATTTTTTGACTGGCAATTTATTCAGTCTAAGCCATGTCTAAGCTCAGTCTGGTCTGAAATAATCTACAGAGATTTTTTAAGATTAGTTTTTCGAGTGCGCGTCGGTAATATTTAACAATATTTAACTATTGAATAATCTGCGAAGATTTTGAGTTATACAAAAATAAAAAAAGTCTTGTGTTAAATAGAAGCTAGATTTTTAACCGACTTTAAAAAAAGAGGAGGTTCTCAATTCGGTTGTTTCTTTTTTTTTATATGTTTGTTACCTCAGAACTCCATCATTTATCAACCGATTTGAAATATTTTTTTATCTGAAAAGGTAAATCTTCCAGATTGGTCCCATAAAAAAATTATCAAAATCAGTTCAGATAACTCGAAAAAACACGTCATTTACGTACACGGGACTGCGTAATTGCTTTCCTGTGATGTTTCTGTGGAGCTTACGATCAATAGAATAGTCCCAATGAACTGCTTTCATCATCATCATTAATTTGATGATGAATGCGTATCAAATTGAAGTCGGTTTTTCCAGTTTTTCAAACTTATAAATTATTAGGTTTATAAGAATAAAAAAATCATAAAACCACACTTACATTGTATTGTACTATAGCGATGCTATAAAGATATGAATCGATGGGAGAGATCTGACCTACATGCGACTCACGCGATTTTAATGTCAGCTTTTATTCCACTTGTGCACAGACGTTCCCTCAATAACAATAGAACAGAAAGCCGCAGTCTCATTATGTATCTTCTAATGTGTACCCGACCCTGGCGTCTAGGGACCAGATTAAAGTCTCACCACAATAGCAATCAGAAAAGCTGGCTCACTTCCCAGTTCACGTGGAACAGATTTCCTTTATTTAAATGTTGCCGAAGTTTTAGTCTATTCAAAGAACTAGCTCTTCTCCGCAAGCTGTGATATCTCGTAATGTTCGTAGCATGCATGGGCATCTGCGTTCTCCGGAGTATTGAGGGGTTCACCGCCCCACCCTAAGTGTCCCCAAGTTGTTTATCTATCTATCGACCCGAGTCAGCGAATTGGACCAATTGGCTAGATACAGCGGAGTGGCTAAAAGCTTTTTGGATCTGCGTTTACCACTTAGTGTATGATTTCACCAGTGAGTGCAGATTTATCTTAACCAGTAGGCACGTATTCTACAGGCAGTACGAAGTTTTTTTTTAAAACGAGACATGATAAAGTTTGGTTGGTAGGTGCACTGTACAGCCAGTCGTCACCTGAATTTGTTTGGATTGTTCGGGTGATTTGGGGTTTGGTGAAATATGCAGATTACGAAACACCGACAGATACTTATTCGGACAGTTGACCTTGTTAAAACTTTGCTAAAATTTTTGACTGTGTGCGCATTGGTTAAGTTTCAAATATGCAAAGGTATGCAGACATGCCCATAGCCACTAAACACAATGGAATCGCCCTATAGTAAAATTCTCTGTAATACCGACGTATGAATAAACTTGATTAAAATGCGTATTGCGTCAGATGGCTCATAAATAAAATGCATGCTGATATACCGATCACAATTACTTTCATTCATTTATTGGTATCGATCGATTGTTCATTTAGTTAAATAGCTAGAACTTCTATATATTGCTGTACCTACTTATGTTTTGTATGAATGACATAATTATATGGCGCCAAGTCGCACTTTTGCGCATAAACAGCACAAAGATAGCGAGACCAGTGGAAATACTACTTGAATGTAGATTGTAGAGGTAAAATCACTGCTTACAATTAGTTTGCTAAAACGTCGACGCTGAGGTTATCCAGTTAACTTAGCAGAATCTGAAAATTAGAAGAGCTCGTATCATACATGATACGAGTCCACATTGACGTGATGTACGTACTTAGCCCAGTATAGAAATTGAAGTTAATTGATTGCAATAAATAATAGTCTCTAAGGCAAACCACAGTGCGAAATGTTACTGTTTTGTACATTTCACACTAAGTTCAAATTCTCAGTTCTAAATTAAAATCAAGAAAAAAGGTGTGGCTGAAAGTGTTTCTCTACATTTCTGAAAATCTTTACCAACTACATATTTCCCGGCTGTTACACGTGTTTCGTTTTGTGTTGCACAAGTTGTTTGACCTCAACGATCGGGCAGTCTTTTCATTTTCCTGCTCTGAAGCTTGTGTGCCGAGAGCGCGGAAAATTTCATTTTTCTTCTCTATGTTCCACGCTCAGTCAATAAGATGCATGGAAATTCAATATGTTGAACATGCATTAGATTTTACTATCTTTGTCTTTGGCTATATGAAGACTTCGCCAACAAGTTTTATCTGTGACTTTTCAAAGGGATATCGAACATACTCGCAGCTCTCTGCCGGCCTTTGCGGTTCCAACTTGTCAATATCAGTTTCTATTAGAACTATACTTTTATAGCTTACTCCATTTTTCTGAATTACTTTCTAAGATTGTATTTTGGTCTGACTGATATCTATATTTTCCAGGCTCTTCTATAATTTTTCATTAGAAACTATTAAGTAAGTACCTCGAAACTTTCCAGCAAAGATGTCATGTTCTAACTTGACTTAATTAATTTTAAGTTATCTAAGAAGTTAGTTATCGTGAGCTTAATTGCTTGCGTCAATCCAATCCTAAAGATTGTCAGCTTACCATCATCGCCCGACCCTTGAAATGTGCCTAGATCCAATTACATAACAATAATGTTTCAAATATTTTCAGGAGTTGGATTAAACCGAAGTAATCACAACTTCTGACAATAATAAAAGAAAACGAAGCGTAAGAATATTCAAAGCTCGCGAAGGTTGGAATTTCTCTCATTTATTTCATCATAGCAATAAAGCTGAAGCTGTCCTCAATCTTTAAAATGCATGAAGTTAAATAGGTTAGTCTACTCGGAGACATGGAAAAATCGCATCCTATAGTAATTTGCTCCACGTAGCGACTGAACTAACTCAACATCCTTTTGAATTACCCTTTAATTCTGCAGGAAAAGCTTGACTTCTAGAATATTAGACTCTTCCATGTCAAGTGATAAAGCATTTGCACCTACCCGGTTGCTTTTATTGCGCTGTTGCGATGCAATTTTAAGGCCATTAATCTCTTTCAAGTTGTTTTGCCGCTCTACTCACTTGTGCTCCCGTGTGCTGTATTTTCGTAATATATTGTACAAGAACACAATTATATTATGAAAGTCTTGTACTATAACAAAGAATATACTTAGCCATTTTACTTTGAATAACAATAAGCGAACTAATGTTTATGTATAGAAAATACCTAAGATTTCTTTCAGCCCACAATTATCCAGACTCATACGAAATTGTATGCTTAACAAACGGGATTGTTTCTCCTTATCTCCACTCGAGTATTTCTTATCTTTTCAAGTACAATTATCTAGAATACAAACAAGATGAATTTTAGACGAATGAGTTTCCACGTATCTACAAGAATAAGGTTTGATCCACAAAGTTTGCGGATTTATTTAACCAGCGTAACCACATCATAGGTGCTTTGTAAAGAGAGAATAATTTCTGATGAGGCCTACTAAAATCTTACTTTGAGGGCTTTATGAGCTTTTAGTTGGTAATTATCATCATCATCATCCTACCCTTGTCCCACGCTAAGTGGGGTCGGTACAACATGTCTTCGTCTTCCACTCTCCTCTATCAGCCGTCATTTCGGTGTTCACTCCTTTCTTACTCATATCTTCTTTCACACAGTCCATCCATCTTTTCTTTGGCCTACCTCTACTTTTACATCCGTCCACATTCGGTCGAAGCATTAAGGTCGTAGTAGACGGGTCTTCCTCTGATATAAAACCGATAAATGCTGGCGTCCCACAAGGCTCTGTACTGTCACCTACGCTGTTCATTCTGCACATTAATGATATGCTACACGTCAGTAACATACATTGTTATGCGGATGACAGCACTGGTGACGCCCAGTATACAGGCCGCGCTAACGTTTCTCGGGGAGACGTGGAGGAGTGCCGGAGCAAACTTGTGTCTGAAGTTGAGACCTCACTAGAGCAGGTATCAGATTGGGGTCAACAAAATCTTGTCCGTTTCAACCCCACGAACACAAAAGTTTGCGCGTTTTCCGCAAAAAAAAACCCATTTCTTATAGCTCCGAAGTTCGAGAACACCCCCCTTAACATCTCCAAGAGCATTGGAATCCTCGGCGTCGATATTTCGAGTGACGTTCAATTTCGCGGTCACTTGGAAGGTAAGGCAAAACTGGCCTCCAAAAAACTCGGCGTCCTCAATAGAGCAAGCCGGTACTTCACGTCGGACCAAAAACTTTTGCTTTACAAAGCTCAAGTCCGACCCCACGTGGAGTACTGCTCTCATCTCTGGGCTGGCGCGCCTCAATACCAACTCCTTCCATTTGACCGAATACAACGTCGGGCAGCTCGCATTATTGACGATTCTAGGCTCACTGACGACCTGGACTCCCTTAGTCTGCGGAGAGACGTTGGATCTCTGTGCGTCTTCTACCGTCTCTATAATGGGGAGTGTTCTGACGAGCTGTTCAGTTTGGTGCCTGCGGCCGATTTCCACAACCGCACCACACGCCGCAAAACCAGATTTCATCCACACCACCTGGATGGCTGGTTTTCCACAACTTCTCGTTTCACGCGGTCTTTTCTGCCTCGTACGTGTAAGTTGTGGAATGAACTTCCCTCTGCGGTTTTCCCTCGGAGTTTTGAGATGGGGTCCTTCAAAAGGCGGGTTTATCTCCTCTTAAAAGGCCGGCAGCGCACTAGCCTCACCTCTGGTGTTGCAGGTGTCCATGGGCGGCGGTGACCACTTTCCATCAGGTGGCCCGCCTGCTCGTCTGCCAGCTATGGCATAAAAAAAAAAAAAAAAAAAACATTCCGGTCTAGCACTCTTCTCGTAATATGGCTCTCTTCCCTCTGCATGACATGTCCATACCACGTACGTTAGTTGGTAATTATCGCCATCATAAAAAGGATGAATAAGTATTTACATTTTTATGTTTGTTATCTCGGGTGGAGTAAGCAATTAAATTTCCTTTGAAGCTTTGATCCTGTTTGTGGGAGTAGTCTAGCGGACGATCCTGGCCACTCACGGCATTTAAAACCTCGCCAAAGTTAACGACGCGCCCACCATTCGAGACACGCACTGTTCCCGCTAAACTTGTTTTAGACGAAAGTTTAAGTTTTAATGGGACTAGGAACAGCTGAGGTTAAGTATCGTAACGCCTTAAATGACCACAATACCGCGTTGCGAGAAAATATTTAAAGTAAAGAAACCGCGAATCAAAAGACGTAAAATAGGACGGCCCTCGTCTGACGATATTGTGAGTCTTGAAAAATCTGTAGATAAAAAATAATTCAAGAGCGTTCGTCTTCAAAACCTATCTAAGCCCATCGTATCCATTAGACTTTGAGACAAGATATTGTAGCTATTATAACTCCACTGTTTATGAATCCGTAAAATAATCTACATTTGCATAATCCTAGCAAAGATCCATTTATTTCCATTAAAACAAATAATGTAACATGATCTTACTAATTTCAACGTAATTGTGGGCTCTTTTAGTGGTTTCACTAACTCTCCTTACTAAATTACCTTCACAAATCAAAATATTCCATGAAATTACTTGGCAATATTATAATGACTGATTAATTTTAATATCGCGTGTGTCGTAAGTCGTGAAAGCTCGGTGGTTGTGTAAAAGTTTTGTTCTTGCAACGAGATTGGAACTTTGTTCTTAACAAGTACGAGTAAACAGTTTCCTTTAAAATTAAAAAGTTTGGTTACTTCAGTCAGTTTTAGAGAGATGCACGGTAGACGGATCACAGGGAGTAAAACGAGCTGACTATGCTTTTCAAGACGATAAGCAGGAACATAAACTGTCTGGGATATTTATCTAGCTTGCACCTTGAAATCTCACACCAAACATTTGCACGTGCAAGCATTTCATACCTCCATCATCGCTAATCCCAAAAGCTGCCTACTGCCATACGAAACCTATAGAAATGTGTGTGAAAGCGTCGCGTGCGTGCCGTAACATAAAACAGCTTCTTTTGTTGGTGAAACGATCGGCTATCGACTCGATCGGCGAGGTATTCAGTCATTCTGATGGTAACCAAAACCGGCGGGTATAAATATAAACTTACAAGTTTACCATATCAAAAATACATTCGATTTTCTCATGAGTTTTTTTGCTAGGTTCTTGAGACCATTTTACTTTAAGAAATAATAGTATGTATAATCATGCTTTTCTTTTTAGGTACCTATATAAACTACCTTGTTGTATTGTGAGGTGCTTGAAACAAATAGTAGGTACAAGATCAAAAATCTATGAAGTCTCATACTAAAACGAACAGAAAATAGAACCGATATGGCTTGGCCATTTACTTGACTAAGATAGAAGTAAAACTGAAATGAAGCACATTTTTTTGAGTGCAAAAAAAACCAGAAGTGTTTTATTTTAAGAAGATAGAAGTAAAAAACTCCGGTTTGCAGCTGAGCTCAAAACAAACTTTAATATGCTTTAAAAATAAACTTTGGAGCTTTCATTTGAGATACTCTTTCAGAACGTAAATGTTGCCTTAGTAGGTACCTATACCTACACCACAGATTATATAATACTATACCCTACACATACCCACTTTTAGTTAGCCACACCGAATTTCACTACGTAATTGTATGTCAGCTGTAATAATTTGGGCTTGCTGTGCCAGTAATTTAGAGTTGGCATCTATAGTAGTCCGAAAACAGGTCAAACAGCGGTTGCGGTTTGCGAATTACTGAAACCCGTTTCGTTTACAAAATACTAAGAGCTTGAACGGGCTTCTATTTTGTTGGAATCGGTTCGCCGACCTTTTGATAATTCAACCTCTGAAGGACGACAGTAAAGTAGAATTTCTACTCACAATTTCTTTTTCGCCGCTCGAAATAAGCTCTGAATATTTCTTGCGTTTTCACTTGGCATGTTGATTTTGTTTAGCCATTATGCAGAGACTCTATGTACCTAAGTGAAATAAGAAGTTCATAAAATTAACAGTAAGTAGGGAATCATATAGGTATTACTATTAAACATTTGTTTAGTGCATCGTCCTTGCTTTTTATAGATTAGGCGTACTAGGAATTCTCTTAGAAAACTTGCCAATTTTTGGTAAATGGAACGTCAGGGTGTTCAACATCTACATAGAGTATCTCATCTTGTGATAGTGTAGTGAGTAGTCGCTCTCTGACGATGCTGTATTGTAGGTGCGGTGCCGCGCTGTCTAGCCATTCACTGACGCCGAGATGTTTGGAAGGGGGCATAACATAAAGCGAGGGTGGTGGACTGGTCGTAAGACAGAAAGCTACACAGACTCAGACGGCTCATGAAGTTTTAAGAAAACAACTTAATTTTGTCAATTACATTTTGTCGCGAAAGACTGCCTTTCGACACTCTCGTTGCCATTCGACTGAACATAATTACGAGTCGTCGAATTGCCGCTCGAAGCCTGTAAAGATAATTATTTGGACTTTCTTTGCCCTATATAACAATAATTATATCCATGTTACAGACAGTTGGGTGGGATTATTATTACATTTTATCTCGAATCTTGCTTCCCTTTGCTATTATGTCCGTATTTTTATTTTCCTAAACCTTATATACAAAAGCTAAACTAGGAAAGCTTGCGTATATTGTACACCCACAACTGGTACGGGTGTCAAAATTTATGGTTCATTTTATTGCATGTCTTTGGGGTCAATAAGAGAAAGATTTATCGATTCCAAAGTTATGTACGTTGATTTATGTCGAGTTGGTCTATTTATATATATAACTCATAAATTCTTCTTTGATCATGATTCAAGTAGTATTTTAAAGGTTTTCATTTATTGCTTGGATGTATAACAACTAAAGAACTTCAAACCTCGCGTAATGTTCAAACAAAGCCTGCTAACGAGCGCGAGTAACTTGATTCCCGATCCATCATCTTCAGCGGTCTTTAAACTTGTTTTTGCCTAGTTTAGAATTACTTACTAAAAGCTTACGATCTCCCGAGAATACTTCTCAGGCTCAAGCGCGCTGCGTCAAGTTTGTACAGGCGCTTGCACTGTAGACAAACTTTTGACACTATTTTCTGCAAACTACGGATTTGATTAGGTTGGGAAACTTTACACTGGAAGTTTCTACGTACAACTTTAGCCAGGAGAAAGATAAATAGGTTGAAGAATTCTGTATTATATGTATTCGTGGTTTTAAAACTTGATTTATTTTAAAAGTTGACATATAAACCATTTTCAATGCTACCAATAGCTATTTCAACTCATATGATTTCTAGAAAGATGTAGATTTAACGAAACCGCGTCTAGAGGATTATACAAGGTCTCACTACCATAGATTGATAGACTTTCAGCAAGTTTAGCAGTAAATCACATTGCAATCCACCAATAATGAGGTAACACGGCGTGTAACCGTGATTAACCGGCTCAGTTCAACGGTTGCCCAATCAATTGGAACTGATGTTACCCACACGCGAGTTCGGAAGCTGCCATAGGATTTATACTAAGCTTCTGTTTGGATCTTTTGTTTTCTGCTGGCATTTTCTCACCATTTGTGTTTCGACTCAGCACGTTCACCGCATATTCAATTTGTTTTCTTGAATTGAAACACACATTCATTTTGATCCAATTTCACTTGCCCTCACCACATTCATGTAGTTACATATGTATGTATGTACTACGTTCTTGAGTAAACCTTATTTATTTTCTGTTAACTTCGTATCAGTCTCAAAACTTTCTTTATGTTGATGACTCTTGAAACTTCTTTAAGTTGAGTCCCAGACAACTTGTAGCGTAGCGCGCTTGGAATCAATAAAATAATGTTACTCTCGCATGTTATCTCAGATCTCTGGATTATGCTTCAATCCGTGATGATAATTAGAATCCCCTCTCGTATATCAGATTAATTATCTAATTAACAGAACATCACTATTTAAATGACTTGAGCATGTCTTAATCAAGATTCCTAAAAGCATTAGAGCCTAACGCTATTAGGGAGGAGAGTATCGGTCGTAAGTAACGTAACATAAGGCGCCTTCGTTACGAGCTCCTCATAATGGGAGCGACCTAATGTTGAGAGCTCTTCAGGTAGAGCCCTTTTTAACTCGATATTAATAATGGTTACCCCTTCATTTCCAGTCGAGGACCATTTAATTTAATTCTGTTTTTTTTGAGATCGTTGTCGATGCGTTCTTGGCAAAAGTTTCTGTGCTTACCTTGAAAATGAAAACATCGCTCTCAGAATTTAAATTGTATGCAAAAACGTTACTGATTGTACAAAATATTTATACAATAACCGAACACAACAATATCGGAACATATTGATTTAACATTTACAGTCATGTTGTTTTTCATTTAATAAACTGAATCCGTACGAATGGATAAATGTAAGTTGCTGTTCATTCGAATGATTTCAGGTATTAATCCAGTGCATTCGACACTTTCGGTGCACTGACCGCGCTGACATTTAATTTAATTGACTGGCTGTCTCGAATCGCTGACGCTGACCCGTTCGGTACACGCATGATGATAAAAATAAAATTTTGTATCGTCATACCTGCATCGTAAATAATTATGGTCTTTTAATAAAAATGCCGCGGGTAATATCAAAATATTGCAGTGCACAAGCTTTGTAAGAAAGATATAAATATGTACTTATGTAAAGGAAACATTAACTGACTAATTAATTAGTTTTCCTGCGAACCAACGACGCCGCGGCACCCTATATTTCTGTATCTATCCACTAACTTATATTTACTTACTAGATTGTACGGTGGAGCCTCCACCGTACAATCTAGTAAGTAGATCTCATATTACTTAGTAATTATCTTTAGTGATAGCAATATGAAAGTAATATGGGTTTAATTTCTTTTTTGTATTTTCTGAACTCCTACCTACGAGTTATAGATATAAAAAAAATATTTGAATAATTTTGTATAATAATAAATAACAAATAATTTTGGAATTCTGTGTCAAAAACTTTCTGATGTCGAAACTCAAAGCCCAATATTTTTACAATGTTTCGTTTTAAAATAAAGATTCATTCATTGTTTTAAAAATTTAAATTTATTGCAGCATAAAACACTAGAGCTTTTGACTGATAACTTTGTTAAATATAATAATTAATTGAATTGGCACTTAATGAACGTTTTATTCGATACTCAAAGTATCGAATAAAACGTTCACAAAACGTCGTGTTCTTTTGCAGTCGCAATGATAGTTTTTAGTGCAGTAGATGGAGATCACTATAATATGTAGTAACGACTAACTCGCAACTCTGTATTTTCTATCTTTGTATAGAAAATAGCGTTAAAATAGATAAACAAATAATAGGATTCTCCGCTGCATCAGGAAAGAGCCCCTTAATGTCATGTAGTCAAAAATACTTATCATTTAAACTGCTGATAAGGTAGAGACAGATACAAAGCTCCTATGGAACTCTAGAGCCCGTCCCTAGATTAATGGCTTACATTGTTCATACGATTTAGACAGGTAACATACATAAATCCTTGTGCCTGTACGTAGATTTACCTACATTCTATTCAAAACATTTCAACGGTTATCTGACGGAGTCAAAATGTACCTAATAAAGCTAGTTTTGCTTAGAAAAGTTTGACCGTAATTTCTTGCCCGTTCTTCTGGTCGCAGAGAACTGGCTGGCACCTAGAATCACTTGGTTTATAAGATGATTCTAAATTATCCTTGTGGTTTTACTGAGTAAAAGATTTTAGGCTTTGACGATTTTACTCTTGCCAAAATGGTACAGCACCAGACCACCTTACATAAAAATACAACAAAGTTTTACCAATCAAGTAGCCCTGATCTATGGAGGATGTTATGTTAACCTACTCACCGTATTCAATATGATATGTTTACTTACGTTTGCAGTACAATGCTCTCGCGGAGTTTTCTGTGAAGTGGTGAAATAAGAGATCCCGGCTGAAAGATTGAATTGTTATGTTACAGAATAAAATATGTGGAATATGTATTTTTGGGTAGTTTCGTAACAAAGGTTGTATCACTAGATACAAAGGTATCTAGTGATACAACCTTCTGGCTCAGAGCTTACGAAACTTTGAAGTTGATGAAGAAAACCTGAAGGTGCCTATATAGTTACTGGTTAGATAGTACCTGGCAACGTTTGCTATCGCTTTTTTGTTATCGCATCAAGTGCCATAACTATTAGTCGTTTGCGTGTGGCTGCGCTATCGAGAACCTGTAGTTGTTTGGCATCTCCCTAGTCTGGTGCGCGGGCGCAACCAGACGCATTCTCGACGCGGGCGCAGGGTCAACGGTCGGCCTGCATGTGCCTGGGAACCAACGATAAATATTTGAATTTCAACACTTTGATACATATGCTTAGCAAATTGAGTATGGTGTGTTCTGGCATCCGTGGTAGTTGTTTATAGTAAAGTTTCTGAGCTAATAAACTAGTAGCGTAAATACGTACCAAGTACCAACTTTTATCGGCGCCTGAGCTGTAGATTTATGTATCTTGCAATTTACGCCACAAACAAAAGTATTTCAACTATAATTTGCTTACCAAATAAGTAACGTCTTACAATGTGTAACATTTAAATGCCACTGTGTGATGATAAACGTCGGAGCGGTCAAACATAAAGGACGTCAGACTCACAATAAAAAGCTCTTGTAATCTTAAAGTAATGGAGTGTCGTAGGTATATTATTAACTTCGTTTTATGTAGATTTGAGATTCTTTTTCTCGAATTATTAAGAAAATCCAATAAGGCGACCCTTGTAGAGAATAATTGAACAGGGTATCCATGATATAAGATTCGTGAGTCAAAATATATTTTAATGTTAATTCACGGGTCATAAATATTAATGAAACATTCCTTCCAGTGCTAGTGGGTCATCGATGTACCCATCTGGGGTCAATGCCTCGTGGTTTATTATTCATGAATTAAACATCCCGTCTTAATTTTCAATTGCTCAGTAAAAATTCTCAAAAAAATCTTTTAGTAGTTCTGTTAGTACCTACCATTCACAGCGTTTAAATTCTGAAAAATAAAGTTTGCAGTAATATTCGCACGCATGTGAATACGAGTGCAAATTTCATTTTTATCCATATTATTAATTTATAGTCGAGTGCTTATCAAACTCTTTCTCTATATTTGTTTCATAGCTTGTCTACTGCTTGAAACCAATAAACCATTAGAAAGCCAATCAACCCACGATCTTGATAGTGTAAAGTAATTACTCGTCGCGCATTCAAATACGCCACAGGAAATTACCTACATCTCGAGTCGAATTGGGGCGCTCCGGCGCTCCCTGAGTAGCTGAACCTTATAACAACGTGGTATTAGTATTCGTATGGAGGCATGTAACATTGTCTTCGTAATGGTGCATTGTCATGAGCGGAAGGGAAAAGGCAATATTTGACCGCGCACGTTCAAAGACCACAGTAATTCCTCCCTTGTGCGAGGAATGTAATAAAAGTTATCTTCCGGAATAGGCGACGTGCCCGCTGGCCTCATGTCTAACTAATGTACCATCTCCCAATCATTCGCAATTCTGTTCTCAGATAGTTTTGTAACGATAACCCGAGCGCGCACTAATCAAAATCATTTGTTCCGTTAATTAGACCGATTCAATGAACTATCTATATAACTAACAGCTATACAACTGTTACAGTAATTTAAAACTAGCATGAGGTCATTTTACGTTTGCCGTACAAATAAACCTTTTTGCCAGGTATTTGTTTGATTGATGATGAGAGGTGCCTGTGATAGGTACAAAGGCGTGTCGCACCATCCACGTCGCAACCGCATAAGCTCGCAGTCTGGATCCATACTTGAACAACACGTGGATAATCATTTCTTAATCCTCTCAATTGTTTGAATTCTACTTCGGAATTACCTTTAGGTACTAGCCTCATTTCTATTTAATAGTACCTATAACGCAACATTGACCAAGTGTTTACTTGGTCAATGTTGCGTTATAGATACTGGTTTGATTATCGACCAACTAGCTCTCGATTCGATTGAATTAAAACGTAAAGTAACTCATTTCTGTGTTGGTGAGAAATTATACACGCATTGATGTAGTAATTGTCTTGGTGAATCGTGTGACCTACGGTAAAGCCAAACTAAACAAATATCTATAAAGTAAGAGCTACAGCAGATATAGCTCTACCTACATAAGAAAGTTTTTATTTGATCAGGAGGTTCAAATCCTGTTTTATGATTTTATAGTAGAACCATGCATATCCTTCGATAGTTCGCACCACCTACTAAAAACCATCATTTTTATTGAATTTTTTTTACATTAGTAAATCTTTACAATTTTTATTCATAAACAAACATATTAAACATCTGTATTCTTATTCTGTTTATTTGTTTGCAGTTTTTTATAACTACATTCAGTGTTTTTATATGTTCAAAAAATTTTGTAATGTGCGAACTAGAAGTTGTTTGCGCTGACTGTATTAGTTTTTACAACAAGATATTGGAGCAATGTTCCACAAGTAATTTACCTTTAATTGCATAACTCCTGTTTGACTACTGAACAGGTGAAGAGTAAAGCTAACATTGACTTTGGTCGACAGTTGAAACAGGGACCACTCGGAGTCTCAGGCAAAGTGTCTATCCTTCTCAGACCATAGAATAAATACTCTATGGGGCCATGCATAAGCTTCATCAGGCGAGTAATGCTAATGCGTTTTGAAGTACCACTCGACGCTGCGCTTGGTTGCTCTGTCGATGGACCGTGTTTCCACCCAACTAATGTAAGCAAGTACTTGTGCAGGTACTTAATGAAGTTTCAATCATCTGCCGTCAATACAGCGCGTGGGTAAGACTTCTGTTATATTTGCTTGGCAAATACGATAAACATTCCATTCGTCATGTATGTTAGGAAGTCACTATTCGTTGTGAAAGCTATGTGACATAATATTCACTGTGCGCCTCAGTATTTTAAACCCATACTATGTCAAGACATACCTTTGTAAATCTAATTTATTCAACTTCAAGTACTTACATACTTTCATTCAAGGATGCAAAAGCCGTGCAGAAGCCACTCCAACATTGGTTAACTTTGTGAATTTTGTTATGTATTGTTCTCGATACTTTGAGCCAAGTACCCACTTACAGCTTAGCAGAAAATTTGAAGGACTGTTATGGGATCGAGGAAATGGAATCCCAAGTGGCTCTTGAATTCCCAAAGCAAATTGGCTAAACTTCGTGAGGCGCCTATCAATTTTAGAAGAAGACGTTTCCAATTAAACTTTGCTACGCCTTTACGTAGCTTGCTCCATTTAGCTGAATCATACCAAAACGCACTTTGAATTCTGATAATGACTACAGCAGTCGTTCGCTGAAGTGCATCTAACTAGTTAGGTACCTGATAGTAGCGTTTGAGCGTTGTCCTAATTACATTTTTACCTTATATTTGTCAGGTTACTTTCCATATAAATCTCGTCATCTCGTGCTTTTTGTTTAACGCTGCCGACTAAGTAAACTTTTTTGTTACCGCTGCTGACTTTTGTTATTTAAAAATTTAAAACGTTTTCTGAGATTCTCTTTTATAAAAGCAATTCCAGCCTTTGTCCAGTACAGTATTCCCCAGGTTACTCGGGCTTTTGAATAAATTGCACGCACTTTCGCGTACATACCCTACCGGCATAAGTAGGCGCTAAAAATACTGTATGAATTCTGTTACAATGAACCAAAATTGCTATTTTCCGGAACCCTAATAGCAGACCTTTAGAAATTGTTATAATATTCTAGTTCCAACTCAAATATATTAACAAAAACAGTTGACAAAAGGCGTCTTCAAGATGTGAATCTAGGGAATAGAGACAGATCAAGCCGACCGATAAACCACTAATTAGTGTTTGATGCGGAGGATAGCGCACGCTCTCAATTAGTTTAAGCCTTAGTTTGTTGATTAACTAAGTCGGTTTGCTTGCACAGATTTCGCGGAAGTAGAGTGGAAAGCCCGTATTCGCGTTTGATAGTTTCCGAGAAAGTTCCTTCGCGTTTAGATCTTAGCAAAACTTAAGTTCCCATAGAGGTTCACTACTGAAAAGGATCAATGACTACGATCAGGTGTTTTTTCTATATTTTTAAAAGTTACGTAGGTAACTGATATTGCTCAGTGTAAAAATTGCTTGTAAACACATAAAAATATTAATTACCTAATTGAAATTGAATTTCATTGCTTCTATGTTCAATTGTATAGAAGACGATTTAGTAGGTATATTTCCAGGGATTTCTAATTAGATGGGGCCATGTGCTGGCAGCTTATCCAACCAATTAGCATAGCAAACGAAGGAGCTTACTGGCGTGCGGTGGTCGTAGTTTCCATTCGACCTCGTTATTAGGGAAGGCTTGCATTATAGACGAGCACCGCTGCACAGATGGTGTAGACTTCTTTGAAACACGGCCGCTGAAATTTGCAACCACTAAAGTTCTAAATTAGAGCATAAATTGTAGAAATTACTACATTTACGCTACTGTTGCTCAAATAACGGTTTGACGTCAGCGGTACAAGTATCTATTTATTGATATTACTATTGGCAAAAATACGTTTGGCATCCGATGATATTTACGCTGGGATTAGACCTAATAATATCCGATATTAGGCTTTTATTTGTTCAATCATATTTCCATGCCATATTTCTTGAAATGTGATATTTCTCTTATGGCACGTATCTAAGTATTAAAAAAATGCTATAAAGTTGAGCAAGGTACGAGCAGTATTTTCCAATTAAAGTTTTCTCTTGAACTTTCGTTGGGTGAACGTGACGAGGACCGAATGGCTGTCCTTGCTCCGATAGATACCGTGTGCCTTGATCTAACTACGAATAATTTCAGTTTATAGCTGCAGAGACATTGAATATAGATGACATAGGTAATAGCTAAATTCTTTTTATGTTCTTTAGGTGTTGATAGCGTTTCTTTTTTAATGTACCTAAAACGGTACACATTAGCATTACAACATAACCAAACAATGTTCTTTAGAAATGGTAGCAAATATAAAACATGGAAGATCATGACAAAGATCAAAAAACATTTCGTTTGATAACGCGCGGTATACTTTCGCGGACGCTGGAATTGCTTACCCTGTAAGATCTTTCTTCTTTTACGCTATTTCTTAATCTCTGTAATATAAAAAACGGCTGTAATGTTTTACGCGTGGCTTCCTAATTTATATTTGAGTTAGCTACTCAGAGATCAAGGAATTCATTTTTACGGGTTTTCTGCAAACCGCTTTACAAATAAAACTAGAAATCCTCGGGTTTTGTTAGATTTCTTGTTGTAAAATGTGAATTAGGTTGTGATTCTATAGTTTACTGATATTTCAATGTTTTCAATTTCAACAAAAGTAATACTGTAGCGCGTTCCAGTCACATAAACCTAACAAGGGTGTAGCGTCCGTGGGGAAAAACCCTTGTAAACTATTTTATTTAGTTTTCTCTCTATTGGGAAACGGATGGCTAGACAAATATAAAATACATGTGTGTAAAACCTGGACTCAGACAAAGCACAATTTCCAAAAAAGGTTCAGTGCCACTGAGTTTTCTTTTTAATAAAATGTTTGTCAACATGTTATACAGATTTCATTATTTAGGTACCATATCTATTCGTGGGTACTTACTGTACTCTTAATACAATAATGTGCTAAAAAAATATGCCTGCCTGCATACATGTGCTGAGTTTTTGTATCAACACGACACAAATTACCTAATATTTTTCTCTTCATCTGATGTTTGGAATAATAAATTCTGGGAAAGAAAAGTAACATACGCGTGCTTGTTTTAAATATTCGGGGATCGTGGGAAGTTCTTCACAGTGTTTATATCTTGATTTAATTAAAACATGCTGTAGTTCGTCTATCTTCAGACCGGTTTTAAACACCTACTTACCTACATTTTAATCTTATCAGAAAGCTAGATCAGTAAAGGTGAGCTGTTTACTAAAGAATTTTGATAAAAAGACAACTTAGTTTAGGTACTGGTAAACGAATCTTATCATGAAAACAAGGGTAGCATAATCATGTCATCAAGTTTTCTAAAACTCATTAATGTTTCTTACAAACAGGCTTCTTTAATTCAAAGTATAGGTGTAAATATTTGTGCAACATGGCAATATCGCTATAACATTTCAGTTTCTTAAAAAGCGGTGTCAGTCATGATGACCGTGGTATAGCGGTAAGCATCATGCAGTAGTGGGCTTCAAAGGTGTAGGTAACTGATATTTTTTTACGTCTTCGCTTACCTACCTATAGCATAATCAATAATCATAATGAAGGAAAGTCTTCAATTCAATTCAACAGGAGCCTTACATAAAGCATCGTAAAGCACACATTAGCGCGATATCATCGTCACAACATGTCGTCACTTGCAATTAGGCCACGCCTATGGGACATATTGACACATCAGGCAGCTGAAATAATTTCGCCGCTCGGCAGTTGAAGAAAAATCCATCTTGTTGCCTGTGAAATACATACATCATATTAAATGGTGCGGTGCCTTGTCTGCGCCGTACCGTGCCGTTCGGTAATACGGTGTCCAGACCGTTACGGCTATGTTATATCAGCTAGAAATATGTAATAATTATACCAAGGTGTTTAGTGTTTCAGTGTATCAGTCCCTTATGAAAATATCGCTGTAAAATATTGAAGACCAAATAATTTTTTAATCAGAATGAATCAAAAATAAAAACCTTATTTTCAACATTTACAATAAAACAAAACGGTTGACTCAACAGTTTGCAGCAGTACAAAAATGTTTTCATTGTCCGTTCAGCATTTACGTGGAAACTAGCCTGCGTTTTTTTTTATTACGGATCTAACTTTGATCAAAGTTTCAGTTCAATCTATTACCCTGGGCATCGGTTTCTGACGCTATCGAGTCAGAAAGCGGTGAATTACAATAATTTCAAATGACAGTCACCATAAAAATTTCAAGACACGTTACACTGATGTTTTTCAAAAAAGCAGCTAGCTGAATTGAGCAGTATACTACTTGTATATACTAATATTTTGTGGTAAAACGAACATAAAATAGAGCGTTTGATTGGAAGCAATGCTGAAGGCCACGTCGTCGTCTGGCTGCTGACTGCTGAAGCTGTGAATAGACTGGCTAAATACGAATGCTGCACAGAGACTCCATTTGCATAATGGAGGCTAAGCCTGAAACCAAAGCGACACAGATCGAACAACTTCAAACAGGAACGGAATTGCGGAAATGTTTAACACTTTCTTTGTATAAACTAAGGAAAAATGCACGCAAGCGTTTTGTTAGTCACGCGATTTATAGTTTTGGAAGTAGATATTGTTAGTTCACGTTATAAAGGTACTGGTGTAGATATGGATATTTGCACGAAACCGTAGAGTTGCGATGAGATCACGCTATTAAGTACATATTATATTTTATTGTCAAACTTCCGAATTAATTTGCATTCTTTCAAGGATAATTCTTTTGACGACAAAGAAAGAACCTATTGAAGTTTTCTCGTAAATCAGGACCTCATTGTAAAAATTTATGCTGATCCGTTTGAATTAAGATAGGATAAACTCAGCTGGAATTTAGTATCTCTTACCATTCAAATATAATGATATTCTATACGATCATATTTGTTTGCACTACTAACTGTGTATTTTCGTTGTTTCAGGTATGGCAGCAGTAATGGCTATTATGCGCGTCTGTTCCCATTATGTTAAAGTGCTATTGGCGCAGAAAATAGAGCTTTACCGAAAACATTGCCCCATTTTATGGACTTGAATAAACTTAATGACAGAGATCGTAATCGATTTATCCTGGCAAGTTGATGGTAGGTTGTAAAAGTGTACGTGAATATTTGGCAGTAGTTAAGTTTACAGACGAGAGTCAGCGTCACCTTGGTACAATGTCTCGCTAATCAAATTTCACGTTCGTCGACTCTTCTCCCAACATGTCATTCCTTTCTCGTCGTAGTCAGACGTCCGCAGTTTTTATCGCATTACCCTGTTCCTCCCATCATTTGCGAAGCCCCTGTGCGTCCCGGTGTCGACAATGGACTTTTTATCGCCGTACCGCTTTTTCTGTCGTGCGCATACATACGCATCGTTTCGTGGCCATAAAGTTCCATGAAGCTTCTTGGCTACCGAGCCGTATACCGTTTTAGCATCTTTTGTGATGTTCCGCTCGTTGTGTCTGCCGAGTGATTTTTTATCAATGCTATCCAGATTACGAGTCTTGCTTAGAAGATGGGTTGGTTACAGCTACAATTTTGTTTTCTTGGTGAAAACATACTTTAGCGGTAGACTGAAAAGGCGTAGGGCCTGCCAAATTCAAACAGAGGTTACGAAGTATGTGACAAACGTGTGGAGTGCATCATAGAGCAGGCGTGGTTTATAGTTTTTTTTATGGTTTCTTTTACTCTGTTTTTAGGCGTTGATTTAAACATTGTGAAATAAAATAACCTAACGCCTGTAAAGCCCATGATGCATAGTAGAGGTTCCACGTCACAACAGTAGGAAGTATAATAAACTTATGTGGGTTAGGTAGGTATATTTGTAGTTTATAGACGTAAGTGCGCTTATTTTATCTTACAAAGCTAGCATTTCAGGACTGTATTTGAATTGGTTTACGAGTGAACATACCAAAAGCATTCAATAAACAACGGTCTTTTTTGTGCAACTCGAGATAAGTGCAAGTTGCTGGTGCAAGTCTAAGATAAAAATAATTTAGTAGTCTCCTGCTGAAGAGCGTTATCTGACGCTCTCTGCGTGTGTTTAGGTTTACCCGGCCCCTCGCAACGTAACCCAATATTATATATCAAGTTGTCGAGTCAACTTTACCGTGAGCCCCAGCATGTTGCAAGATTGCAACACACTGCTCACTTTGACAACTCATCCTAACTTAGACATCATTTAATTTTATCTCAAAAAACTCTAGATTAAAGCTCACGCAATAAATAACAGTTGTCGTGCTAGGAGCAAAGATAAATCGGCGAAAAACGATATCTGATCGCAAAAGTTTTGATTCTAACATACTGCGAGTGCTCGGTATAAATCTAGCCCGAGATCGCTTTTTCCGACAGTAGTTCAGTCGGAGTGAAAATGAAATAAAAGTGCACAAATCACGCGTGAAATTGAGTTCGACCCGCTGAAGTCATTGTTCGCTTCGGAAACTGGCTGCTTTCTGCCAGTTCATAGATAGACGTACTCTTATCAGGAGCACTGCGAAACACGTCAGAGATTTCCACGTTTCCAAGGACTTTAAGAGCTTTATTAACGACATCTAGACATTTAATTCAGTGGTTTTGCTAGGGTTTTTGAAACAAGCTGTTCAAGTATCCTTTTTAAAAGCTTCGCAGTTAGTCAACTTTATTTCGCACTTTAGGACTGATAGCAAAAAATCGCTTGAAGAATACATTATTCAAACTTTAGGGGCTAAAAGCTGGAGAAAGGGCGTGGATATGTGCAAAGTTTCATGTTTTCACCACGAACGACGCCTTCGAGGCTCATTTATCTGCTAACACCAGGGAAAGAGATAATTAATTGAAATTACGCTGTCAAGTTCACATAATTTGCACAAGTCGTTAAAGCATTTCAAGAATTCGGGTACTTAGAACAACTAAAAGCAGCTCTTCTTAGGTCTGTGGATTCTCACTCCTGTAACATATTGGAAAACATGCTGTTACCCTCACATGCAATGAGATGACAAGACACGTTTTGAATGCAGCATGAGCGGAGAGTGCCCTTGGGTGTTGCCATTCGGTCAACGTCACCTCGAGATTGCATTTATTGTGAATCGAAGCAATATCGAGGCAGTCGTGGGTCGCATTGCAGCCGTGCTTTTCTCGACTGAAGCCGAGTGCCAGAGGTCATTTCCATATTATTCGTGACACGTCCGGCTATGCAAATGCTCCTCGTGCCAAGTCAGCACGGGTGCTGAAGAAATTCTGAAAGAAATGACCGATATAAATGACAAAATTATGACCACAAAATAAAATTAAAACGAAAAAGGCAAGAAAATAATAATAGCAGAGGGACTGGTTTATAGTAGGCAAGCAATGTGCACATCATTTTCCCAGACCAAAACACTTGTAAAAAGCAAGCACGTACCTATACTTACATACTATAAAATTATATGGGGAAACTCTTTAAACAGACCCTGCATTCAAAAAAGTAGATGCTAGCCAAGTCTAAGGATCTGATTTAATTGCGCCTTTGTAACTTCACAAGTGCAAAATTTCCTAATATAAGTATCTACCTGCAGATAAGTCTGCAAGTTATGCATTTCTGGTATTTTATCAAAGTTTACAAAGTCGTGAGCGACGTGACATCCAGGTCTAATATTGCTCGAGTAAATTTGCCATCTATATGCATTCAGTTACCTTACCACACGTTCCTATTATGGGTCTATCACCCTTTGAAGCCGTAAATGGCTTTAATTAGTTCAGAACCACAGCAGGCTTTCAGCATGTTCAAAGAGCTAACTATGCCTACATCCTCGTATCGGTACCTAATAGCCACTGGCTTATTAGGCAGTTTTAGGTTTCCAATTTACTTAGCCTTAGCTTGAGTCGTGCTAATCAAGTTACGTTAGATATTCACAGCTAGTTCTAGTTAATGTGTCTATCTTGAAAGTTGAATATTTACAGTCCCGGACTTATTTAAGATTCAAGAAATTCGTCCAGGTTCAAGAAAAATAAAGATGTGCCTGGCCTCGGTTATCATGGCGCATGCAACTGTGTCGAAATATTGAAAAGCAATCAAACTAAACTAGTGACAGTGTTATTTACGTGTGATATTTGGTAGAGTTATCTACAAAATATTTTGAGATGTTAGGTATAGTTTATAGCAGAGATACCTACTCTATGTGTCATGGTCTTACAAAATTACACCGTAAATAAAGCAAAAAACTAAATTTATCAGACAGTACTAAAAGTTATAGGATGATTCGTTAGCGAAGGTATATAGGTAGTAATCTGTTTTGATTCATACAGATTGAACAAACAAAATAACTTGGACCGAATAATCGTGCGGTTCGCGTAAAGCCCGATAAACCGATTAACTTTACCTTTGTATGTTCAGCGGCAAACAAAGCAATTATGCTAATGAAAGTACCCATTATAATTCCTTTATATGCATTCACCTCGGCAGTGAAATAGCGCGTGATCGGAAACATTCAAGAAAAGTTTTAGTAAAGAACCGAGAATTCGACGAATACTCGTATAGCCTTCTTTTAAAAGAAAAACATGGCTATTTGTGCTTGCGGAATCTTTTTCACTGCGGTATCCTAACAAAACTAGTGCCTTTCGTAATTAGAGTAGGTATCTCGAGTGTCTACAAGGGAAGTGGCTTGAATTTTCTGCCGTTCAAATAATGAATTCCCGGTTGGACGCCGAGAGCGGTGAAGTAAAGTTCGCGTTTACCTCTTCGGCATCTCTAATGCGCTCTTGGTTTAATTAAATTACATTCCGAGCAATTGAGATGTGCATTCGAACCGGTCCCGCTCAAAGAGTGGCACGAGCAAAGGAGCTGGGAAACTCCGCTTCGTGATTGCAAAAAGATATTGCGACTATGCGATGCTCTACTCGTAAGATCATATATAGCAAAGCTTTTTCGCTAAATCCTCTAATTTTCAATCGATAACGCTTTTTGTGATGGTGGTATACGCTTTAGATGTCTCTTCTTCTCACACCATCGAGGGTAATAAAGGATTCTTTTCTTTAGTTATCGAGACAAGCCTCGTCACTCGACTCGACTTCGTCAAGTGTGTTAAACAGAAATAAATCACTCGCGATCGAAGCTAAGCTTTTTGTTTCAACAAGGGACCAAATCAAATTGAATTTAATCGTGTGATAAAACAGATGACTTTCACACTGAAAGCTCACAATACCTCTTCAACGTTTTATTTTATTCGTTTGGCTTGAGAACATAGATCGAGGCTCGATAATTTAGTAGGTATTGGTATTGTCAAGTGGACTGGGCACTATCTAATTTAGAACAACTAGTTTTAAATACATCACATCATCATGATTCATTGGATCTATTGACTACAATATCGATCGTTATAGCATTTTGATTGAATGAATTTAGGTGCCCATTGCGTAATCAATTGATATGAACAATGTGCTACAAATTAAGCAGCCAGTGTTAAAAGCAGAGCGTGAAGGCCATGAAGATCCGAGTACATAAAAGTTAATTACAGCGAGATCATTAATGAAGTGAAAATGTCAAGTGGCAACTGTGCTGCCAAGTCTGTATGACTTTCTGAAGTCTTACGCCAAAAGTTCGAAATTAATGAAATGCTAGGTGGAAGTTGGGAAGTTGGTGCCTGGGGATTGTGATAATCGGAGTGAATAGTAATGCGCGACTCACTGTGTGTCGCGTACTCCCCTAGTAACAATAAAACTCCTCCACAAAAGGAAAGTTTGAGTGAAGCCTCAACGACAATATCTCTAAAAGCAAAGAGAGTGCATCACTGCATCTTGCTTCGCATTGTGTCGACCTCGTGACGTAGGTGCGCCGCAAATGGATGAAAATGAAACAGTTCACACCGAAACAGTTTTATGAATATTTAGCTTGCCCTTATTTCTTTATCTCTGAAGTTATATAGAATTGGGTTAGTCTTCAAATAAAGCCAAAAGTCGTATTTAGCTGACATACTTATTGGTTCTAGGTTAGACCGCAATTCAGTGGCTTAGGTACACTATTTTGGTCTATTTTATTGAGCACGAACAAACAAAAGTGGAGATTTTATAAAGATTACTTCTCCGCTCTAAACCTGAAGAATTTATAAACCACACGTAGAGTGAACGACACTCTTGAATATGTAGATCGATCTTGTAAAAACTTATTTCTTTCCCCTCATAGTTTTATGAATAACAGTTATAAAATGTGTGTAGGTGTTAGTTTGTTGCATATATTATGACGTAGTTGTAATATAAGTTATTTATAAGTAACGTTTCAATTGTATTGTTTTGTGTTCAAGTGATTAGGATTATGTATGTCTCAGCGCGTAAGAACTAAAGAATGAGTATTTATCGGAGCGACATGTTACTTATAAAATAATCGTGAGTGATCACGCAAGTTACAATCGACCTGTCTCATTGCGGGCAATGTATGCGCCTTCATTCAGCTGACCGCTCAAGGGTCAGTCTATGCAAGCAGGGTAGCTATCAGTTTTATTTTAAACCTTATTGTTTGGTATTACAGACGATAGCACAACTTTTTCCTTTAACTGATTGTACTTCACGTACTGTGACGACTGCATATTCAGCGTCGCTTCCCCGCTGCGCGCGCGCCGACATCTCAGCGGGAGTTCACGTTACTTACTGCAATGATCACGATATATAACCATTTCACGGACTGAATAAACTCTAATTTGAAATTATATAGAATAAATTTTATGTAACGGCATATTATTAAGTACCCATGGGAACCTTCTCAAAGTAAACTCTAAAAAATCCGCCTATTTTATTGCCAAACGCATTTGGTTATTATGACCGACCCAGGAATACGAATGTCACATAAATATCGGGTGAAGTAAATCATTATATTGGAGGTCGTAACAGTTTATCATTGTAGTAATTTGTAAGCCGATATCGTATCTCGAAACATAAATGTGGCTCCATTCAACAACTCTAAATACCTCAATTAGTCAGTACCTACGCGTTATGCTCGCATTTCATAATGTGCTTCCGAACCTCGATGAATTTTATGGGCATTAATTTTCTCTTACTGATCACAGTTTAAACATCCATGTGTCATACGGTTTTAGCGTGGTCGTTGAATAAAACCTGGGTCAAAGAAAAAAGCCCGTAACAATCAGGTACAGGCATGAAATACTTTGGTCAGCCGTGGTCGAAGTTAAATTAGTTTGCCTCGTTCCTAACAGAATTTAAGCGTCTACCTACGTCTGGTGCAAGCTTGCAGAACTGACTTTGCCGTTCTACCACGTAATCGTAATCAGCCTGATGGGCTACTTTCAGTAGGTACTCGTCACGTAGTTTGCGAAATTGTAAATTTAGAGGTATTAACCTATAGCCATCATCGTACTGATTATTACGAATTTCGCTTGTTCATACACTTGAAATGCAACACATATTTAAATCACACTTACGTAGTTCTAAAGGCAGTCTATCAATACCTTTCTCGTCCAGCATCAATATTTGATTACCAACTAAGAACGGGGGTAGTAGGTATTATAAAACCGAAGCTTGATTTCTCTGTAAAGAAAAACCTTTTCCATTCGAGAAAGTAAAAAGTTCTTACAGTGTAGAAGAACGAGGAAAGAAAGATGAGCTTGTTTTGTAGCTTTATTTCTGTACAGACGCATTATATCAAGAATTTCTACAAACTTTTTGACACACACGTCTCCTCTCCTGCAATATATAAACTCATATTTGCCGCTCGGTAGATCACGTAACACAGAAGGAGTAATGTGTATGTAAACAATGTTAGCCGGGAAAATGTGAAGTATTGTCAAAGTAGCTTGCACGAGGTCTTCGTTCAATTTACATTTTCCCTGAACAAAGAGCTAGCAGTCTCCGTCAGGCGATAGCTTCTTATCCTGCCTAATCCTATTTTCCCGCCTTTACAACTTCGAACCTCGTTACGGTTCGAATGACTTGTTTCAACACCGACCCCGGTATTGAAAGATTTGTTATAATAATGCCGATTATTTTACAGTCCTCTCCCAAAATGGAAATTTATATTATTTCGTCGTAATACCATCTTTATACTAAGTTCCCTATACCTTTGCATTTGTAAAATAAAGGATCATTGTAAGCAACCTTAGTTTTCCCAAATTCTCCCTACGGTAGAAGTGTTCTTATCATAATATGACACGCGTCTGTGCATTTTTTAAGCTCGCTACACGGTATTTTTACAAGCCACAAAGTAGACAAATGAGGGATACGCAAACAAATATGAAGGGTTGCCTTGCGTGGCGCCTTTATTTGCATTTAGATGGGTGCGACAAGTGTTATTGTGTTGCGGAGCTACCGTCGTGTCGCCCCGCACGTCGCGACAGCCGCACCCAACACCACATAGTTGCTAATTACCTACTCGCTACAATCACACTAAAGTGATTGTTTAATTTTTATGCTACATCAATCTCTTTTTATTAGGTACATACTTAGTTGATGCTTTTGTCTATATGTATTACCTATATATTTTCTAAATCTGTCTTCATTATATAAATCTACGGTTATGGTCGTATAATAAACGACGTTTCCTAATTTGGGAAACGGGTGACACTATATTTTTTTATATCATCAATAATAATATGAATGTACCTATTAGTGATCGAAAGGTTTGCATAATTTAATGGCAGGTATAAACTTAATTAAAACTCTATAGAACTAAAACCAGCTCTCCTCGCCACACGCATTTAGCCATATTACATTGATTAACCATAAAAAGAATTAACTAATTAGTTGACATTACTTAACGAACTAATTATGTGTCGATTTTAATAAACGATTATAGGTAAAACTGTTTACTTTATTCGGTTACGAACTAAAAGTAGGCTTCCAAGACTCATGCAACGAGTAAAACAAGTTACTCGTTGAACCGCAAAGATTCTTGTTTGCACCCACATTTTCTAAAACTTACCTAGGCACCTACTGTAGGAAGGGGGTTATGGAAAGTGTGTAGTATATTTACAGCTTGTGAAAATACCTTTCTCAAGGCCTACGCAAGCTTTTGACAATGCATAAGAAAAGAGCAGTAAAGCCGATTCTTACGTTCTGAGCTCCGGAAGATGGATGTAAACCCATCATCGTACCAAAACGTCCAAAACAAGCAAGAATTCACGCAGGCGATTTGTCTCACCCCGACGATGGACAATCACTTAAACTCAAACTGCGAGTGGTTCCTGTTACTAATTGAGCTTAATCTGTTCTTCGTACCGTGACCTAGCCAGTACAGTAGTAGTAAGGGATAAACTTGCTCTAAACTAAGAAGTTGCGTGAGTTATCACAGCATTTACCATTCCGCTAAATTCAGTTCAGGAAATTAACAAGCATGCGACCTACTCGTACTAAATCTCCTCCCCAAAATAAAATAAAATAAAAAAGCATGTTTATTCCTTACATACATAACCATTACAGTGTTTTACATTTCATGCACTATCAATTATTAATTATTGTTGCTTAACATAGACAATTAAATAACAATTTAAATGAGACGTAGGTAATTAAATAACATATTCAACTAAATTTATTTGTAAGGACCCCTCGCGGGTAAAGGCCTCCTTCCCCAAACCGCATATTAAAGTATTAAAAAAGTAATTTGCAAGAGTAAATATTTTAGCCCAGTTTCCCGATGTTGCAAAATATTTAAGCGTGGAAAATCTCCGATTTCACCTGATTTCCTCTGGGATGCGAAACAAGATTTTCATGCCTACTTGTGTGAATAGAATGTATACGAACTGAATTATGTAGTGGAGCATTAATCATCTAGGAGGGATATAGAAGCGTAGGAGCTTTCTATAAGAGCTCTCGAGTGGAGCACTGCATAAGAGGTTGACGTCCCGGAAGGTTGCTTCGAGTGCCTGACGAGCTATCACAGCTACGTTTATAGTGAGTAGAGCTAAAGCACCAAGTCATGATCTCATCATTTTTGTACATGTCAAGGGACTACTTCAATTCAAATAGATGAAACAACCACACGAGTAGGATAGGGTTACTTGAAGTATGTTTTGAGCATGATATTTTGGTGTAACTTTAAATATATCGTTATACTTTCTAATGATATACTCATACGTATATATACATGTTTTTTTTCAAGAATTTTATAACGCGAACAAAATTTCGTAGCCTCCGCTACTAGCAAGAACATAAAATCCGTAAATCCTTTTACCACCCATAACACATTCAATAATGCTTTATTACATCTTATTGCTACGGTTGACACATTCCAGCTTCTATATCGAGTTCGGCTAAATTATATTTGCATCTTGAGTTAGGTTCCCGGAATCTTCGGTAGTAAGTTACGAAAGCACCATTGACATAATATGTGTTAGACACGACGCGACAGTGTATTTGAGATATCGGCGGCAGTTGTGCACGACTGCAATAGACTGTCTTTGTGTGTACGATGCGAACCAGGCGAGTAAGTGTGTCATGTGCAATTTCCGTGCGGATTTGATTCAAGTTTTCCTAGCACGTTGAAATATCGTTAAAAATTTAATTGAGTTATGTTAATCAAATACCTACTCTTCTTGTTATGCAAGTAACAACACTACATACCAGCTGATCGGCGGCCTGCATCCCCCTTATAGCCATAAACCATATATTGTAAAAATTATGTCCAAGGTTTCGAACTCCATTATACCATTTTCACTTCGCGATAAGGGTGCTGATCCATTCACTGCTATAGCCGGACGTTTATCAGTTTAATTTATTTGCTTGTTCGAGGTAGTCTCTAATTGAGTATGTGTAGTCTCATGTTTTTGTCCATATAGATATATATAGACATTGCGCATTCCTCCTCGATTGCGTCTGTCTCGCCGCTCGTTACTCGGAATACACGCATGTTTCCTTTTATTGCAGTTTTTATTAGTGATTCGTATGACAGCAATGCTAAGCTTGCGGTTGTGTCCTTTGAAAGTTACAGAGCTTTTATGTTAGACTTTTTACTACTTAATCAATAACAGTGCTTACTTACCAAAGTGTTTCGAAGAGGACAAATTATTCACCTATTCTTACAAAGGTTACAAGACTTGATTTTTTTTCTCTGTAATTTACGCAATATTATACTAATTTTAATCTGTGACAAGTTTATTGTTCCAAACTAATAAAAATACGAAAAGTAGTTGTCATAACTACGACTCTGGAACATGCATCTGGAGCCTTATTCACTATGACCAATACAAGCGCGTTACGCAGCACGACAAGACAGCGGCGTGAAATCGCCCTATGCCTATGCCGTATTTCCTATGCCATAAATGTCATTCCTTACGGTGACGTCATACGGTTACGGCAAGGAATCTCCTAAGTCATACAGAATAATGCCCCTGGAATATGCATCCTATGCAAATATACTCTTGTGTAAAATATGTATGTACAAGAATAAGAAAAACATAAAATAAACTTTGTGTTAGAAGACGGAAAAGAAAAACTTGCTTACAATGTAATCTTCATACACTTTGCAAGAGTTTATTTATATGTGTCTACGTGCCAGTCAGGTCTAATGCCGTAAAGCAGAACCGCATTACGTATCCAAGGACTTTTGTTATCCTTTTGTTCACCTAAGTAGAGTTATAAACATTAGTGGTTATGAAAATACATGATAATACTCCATCAAATACGAGTATCACAAGTAATTACTGATTTTGATGATTGATAAACATGCACTGAAAGCATCATAAAACATTAAAAATAATGAAGTTTCATTAAAATTGGTAGCATTTAAGCCCGAAACCGTAATTGACAGCTACAGAAATAATGAAGAATAATACAGACCGGATATTACAGAACAATACTCATTGTAAAGCATCGAATTGAATTTTCGGACCTGTAGGTATTCTCCATTGCAAAATTGAATTAGGCAAACAATTTATTTAGAGGACCACCCTCTTTTTCGGCGAAGGGTGGCCCATTATTTTTTACGACGACTACACTTCCCTTAAATTTTTTAGCCTACTGTCGTTTCATACAAATTTCAAAGGCAATTTAGTTAGCTTAGTTCATAAAATTTAAACTTAAAGGTTGAACACCGAAAAAACACTGAAAAGAAATACGATGTGTAAGTACAAACATAGAAACTGTTGATTTAATTGTCATAAGCCCACACAATATAGTTCGTTGATATTTTAGCTATACATAAAAAGAAGGCATTTTTTATTCAGAGGTAAACCCAAGTCACACTACCGATTTGATAGCAAAACGGGAAGCGTAGATTCCAGTGAACGCAATACCCAATATCCATACGTGATATCGTTGTAATTTATGTAAAATATATGTAGGTAGCCTAGCCATAATATTTTTTTTTACCAGTTTTCTCTGCGTACAACGTTGTTTACCGAACGAAGCAATTTTTTCTTTAGGTACCAAGCCATATAATGTTATACCATTACTGAAACCGTCCTACTGAAGCGTATAAACAAAAACAGAATCCTATTTTCAGCAATTCCAATATTTATCGTGGCTTAATTGACTGTGAAATATGCGGCAGTGAAAACGCTCGTTTGGCGATATCCTATACCATAAATAAAATGGTTTATTCATGAATTTTTGGTTTACAATCATTTGTAACCAAAATTTGTGGTCTCGGTTTCTGCCAAAGTGACGAGCAATGATCCGAGCTCCCCCTATCATCAGAGGCTGGTCTGTATTTTCTTTCTTTAAAAAGTAATACCTAATTAATTTAAATTGTATAAATGTAGGTACGAAATCTATAACATCTTTGACTTTCAAGTACTAAACTCAAATGCTCTTGTATCGTTTAGCCGGGATTAGCGTTATGGCTGGCTTGAGCCTGTGTGTGTTATAAAATATGTAAGTAGCGGTCCTGTAAACGACCACCTCGGTTGACATCAAAACGGCAATGGCGACAAATGAACAAATATTTACTCGACCGACATGAAGTCGGACACGTTATAGCCATCTCATCTATCACGGCTACGTGTTATTCACAATTAGTGAACTCAGAATTGAGTGCTTTGAGACATTTTAATTGGGTAGCTTTTCAGTTTGATTAGGTACATAATACACTCGTATAATTGAAGATATATTTGCCGGTAAAAATTTCAGTAACTGCTTATGAGATAATTTCAAAATTACGTAGGTACTTTCTCTTAATAATGCTAGAGAGATCTCCTTTACCCAGATAAAAATCATTACTCGTATACGCAATAGCTTAACTAACCTCAATTTCAGAAACACTCCAATTAAATACTGTACGTTAAATAGCAACCAATCTACTTACAAGCGATCCATCAATTGAGTTCTCTGGCCGATAGAAGAGTTATTCAAAAAGATCAGTAGCATAAAAAGATAGAATTGGAAGTGGACGCCTGACCCGTATCTGAAGATCTACTTGTGTGGCAGTTATTACACTCGCTTCCTCCCCTCCGCAATTGAGGGTTCGATCGAGGAACGCGATATCAATTCGCAAAACTTCTCTTTTTGCAGATCCAGCGCGGTTCGAAGGAAATTAAAGTAGAGAATTCGTCGCATGCGTTATTTTTGAATGCTAAATATATTGCTCGCTTCTTTTCGACTGTTTACTAATAATACATTTTAGTTTGGTATATGTTTTACGGCGATAAAAGATTCTGAAAAATAAGTTCTAACGAACAACGCAGCCATGGCATCTACGCGAACTCTATCGCGAAAATTTGGATTTTTGTTTTGCCTCGTATTGCCAGTTTCTATCTCCAACTTAAAAGCTTTGTGAATTTTCTTTGTGCTAAGGGTGTCACGTGCTAAAGCATTTTATTATCCGTACCTGTACCTACCTACTCCCTCCGTTTGTACTTGGTGTGTAGCGCGAGTTGGAAGGTTCTGGAACTGCCGTTTTCTTGCAAATGAAGCGATTGCTTCCCGAATGCAACATTTTATAATACCTAAGCGCCCACAGATTTGTTCAGCTTAGCTTAGCTGAAATTAATGTTACGTTTAATGTGCCTCGAGTTTTATCGAATATCTCTAGATGTTTTACAACATCACGTAAGTACCGGCTTTACGGATCAAACACGTCCAACACCTAATAACTCAATAACAAAAGTATCGAAATATTTTCAAAAGACCGACCGCATTATAAATAGGATAATAATGAATTCCATGAGAGGGCTCTTACAGGAACGTGACACAAATCCTGACCCAATAAACGAGAAGAGGCCTAGCAAGCGTGGCGTGCGTGACGCGGCCCATCCGTCATACCGAGAGCACCCACTCTCGCCTTCACTCTAATCCTACGTAATATGAATTTCTTATCTCACCGTTTTGTCCTTTTTAGTAGGTGGTGTGGTACGGTACGAGTACTTGCCTACATTTCGTTTAGTGATAAACAACCGGAATAAAATAAAATTACTAATCTGTGTTTGGTACTTTTGCAAATAAAAATATCGATGTGCGTTTATAACGCAACAAGGCTTAATTGATGTCTCATGGGCAAGAATGCCGTTGGTTGGAACAGCGCCAGAACATTGTAAATCGACGTTAATACAACGCTTTCTTATGCTTCATGACGTGAGCTTATTGGTTTTTTCTTTTGTTACAGGAACGGTATTCGCCGTCGAAGTTCACTTTGAAAATAAAGACAGCGGTTTCTTTTTGAAACATACGGCGAGATGGAATGGTGCGGGGCCACCGCCCGAGCCGATGGGCACCGCGTTACCGGGCGCTCTCTTATCTCTGGATCGATTTACGGTCCTACAAGGCTCCGCACCGGCATCGGTACGAGCTACTTACGGACCTTTTTCAACGAAACAAACGGTGCCGGCTCGATATGCGGTGCCGGACCCCTTGGAACCGCCAAAGAGAAATGCCTCGTTGACGGAACTACAAGATGCAACTGCGCACAGGCTAGACGTGTCCGCTCATCTTGTGTTTAGAGAGCTGCCGCGTGACGCTCCCGTGTTGCGTGTACTCTTCCATACGGGGGGAGAAGGTGGCGCGCGTCGGTCTGCAGCCAGGCCACGCCGCGTCTGCATCACACTTCACGCCACCCTTGGTTCAAGGACATTAACCGCGACCTGTGGCCCTGAAGGAGAGGAAGGAGCATGCTTGGCTGAACTTACTGTACCAGCAGCGTGGTGGCCTGCTGATGGCAAGGGAAAACGACCTCCAAGAACAGTGCGACTCGCGTACAGCGCGGCAGAAGCGAGCACTGATTCGGGTGAAGACGCATGCGGTCGGGTTTCCGTTCAACCAGCTTGGCCTCTCGGCTTTGTGACCCTGGCGGGCGCTCGAGCTGGCTACCGCGAGGCTCGCGCTGGTGATGCCGCTCTTATGCTGCCCCGGGCTCCGCTTTACCCTCACTCTCGGCTACATCTACCATTCGTTGTTCGCCGCGATACCAGCCACACAATAGGACACGTCGTTATAAGGTTAGTGCTTTTCCCTTAGTTTGTTTCTCGTAACTTTTTTAACGTCTCCAAAGTACAAATCAAAACAGACAGTGTCAACGAACTCATAAGCGTAAAATTAAGCAATCATTGCTGCTGACATGTCGCCATCGCCACACAAGACGTGTAGCGGTTCGCAGTAGCGCCGAAAAATGTCGTCACCGACAGTACGAGCCTCTTCTGTCAGCGTCAAAACGATTTGAATGAACATCACTGTTTATCGAACTTGTCCGTGTCACGCTATTCCATCAGGTTTAATTGCATGTTGACTACAAGTTGTGAAGTTGTGTACACAATCTCGCGTAGGAGGAAGTACCTTCACATACTTACATATATGGTGTGTTTGCATAGAGAAGGCATTACACAAAGCCAGCGTCATTTCACCCTTTTAAAGAGATGCAAAATGAAAACGTAAAATCACCGTGTAAAAGTAATGGCCCTTGACTTTCAAACAGCTTGGGAAGTTTTAACTAGCGGCTGTGGATTGAAAATGGATGCGACGCCTGCAAAATATGTTCACGTGTACCGGCCTGCGGTCGCTTCAGAGTTTTGAACGATGCTTTCGACCCCGATGCACCAATTAAAACTTTAGCCATCACGTTCACGTTCTAGTAATGAGGTTTTATTAGATTACAAACAATACTGTTTAAAAGCGCTCAGTAGTAGACTTTATGTTCTAACTTCGTCTACAAAATTTGGTATCTGCTTTACATAATAACAGATACCCAGTAAATAGGGTACTGCGCACTGTACTTTTGATTTTTTTACCTAAATCTACATTCTCGCAAATAAAGATTATAATTATGGAAGACAAACAGGCATTTGAACCTAATCTTAGAATCCTCAGAAGATGTTTTGTAAACCGAATAATAACTACCTTTAGGAAACAATAATTAAAAAAGCTTCGTGCTAATACCATCTACCATACTACCATCTCGCCATAGACTAAGTTACGAGTCGTACCTATTCTCTACCAGTAGGTAGATTGCACAGTAAATTGCACCGCTCCACAAAGCTATTTGCGAAACGGCACTCCAAAGAATAGCTTGCACAAATTTTGATATACGCCTCTCGTACGTGTCCGTAATAAATGCACCGGTCTACAATAAGCAGTGAATTTTCTCACTCTTTGTTACATTAGCAGGTTGCGAAGCCTGGGAACGTGGAAAAACCTACCTTACTTGCCAAGTGGTGCATAAATTAGGACCCGTAGTCCCGTAATTCGTAATGGCCAGCCTGCGTAGTAGTTTGACCGTTAATTTAATTCATTACTGCTATAAACCATTCTTCTTTGTTCCTCGTATTACTCTACTAAGTTTATAAAGTAAATATTTTAGTTGGGTGATTGGTGGTTTGTGGGGGCTCCTGAAATCGCGTGATTACTAAGTACTTTCGGAAACGTTGCCTGACGATAAGTTTTATCGATTACTTTATAAAGTATGGTAATTTATATGTAACTGAAAATGATTTTTATCAGGACTCTACCAAAAGCCAACTAGAGCACCAACAATGCCTATCGATTTCCGAACTCTGTTAATCGCAAACATTAATCAGACCTCAAAACGATTGCTCCGCTTTGTCACGCAGTCGGTGCACGTTTATTTCGCGTTAGTAAAGTTTTCTTTTATTGTGTCGGTAGGAATCTCGCAATCGCCCCATACATTATCTGCGCCGCCTGCTCCCAAACTTCATAGATACATGTGTCGGGTTCTACTTTTGAGTTACGACTGTACGAGCGAGCTTTGGTTTGGGTGCGCGGGCTGGGTATAGCCGCGTGTGCGGCGTGTACCTACCTAAATAAATAGGAATTTATAACGTCTTCGCTTCCCACCAGAATAAATTTTGGGCTTAGTGTAACATGCGACAGATTAACCGGTTTTTCGGAAATGCATCCGTTTAGCTCGGTCTATAAAAAACGGCTGGCGTGTTTATGCGGTGTGCAAGATATTAATCTTGTACGTTTCTCTATCGCGTCTCCGCTACTATATGGCCGCCATGTGACAACGGCCGGGGTTTTTACGAAACCACAGCTTTACACCAGAATGTTAAGCGTTTCAACTTCCAAATAAACGTTGTGAATTTGCTTGAAATTGCAGGTGTATTTGAAATACACAAATACGTTCGGGTACGTTCCATTTCAGCGCACGAAAGGGTAAATGAAAATTTACTGCTGCGCTGAACCCTAAGCATATTTTTAACGTCTAGATCAGGCCTTATCTCATCGTTTAAAAGAAGAGTAGCTTTACTCGTAAATAGGAAAGTAGCTTTACTCGTAAATAGGAACAAAGAAGCTCCAAAAGAAAATAACTCTAGGTTAACTGAGTTTTATGTGTTTCTAGAGAAATTTGGATTCTTAACAGTACTATAAGGTGTTAAAAGACTACACCCGAAAATTGGTAAACGATGAAATAGGCACCTTAAAACATTATCAAACAATTAACCGCTGTCACTGGAACACTGTTCGTGTAGAGTCATCACCTCACTGTCTCTTCTATAAACCATAGTCACTAAACTTTCTTGTTTACCCCAGGATGAAGGTAAAGTCGGGACTGCGGCTAGTCAGCGTCACGGCCGCCAATTCCCGATGGGCGGTGACAGCCGAGGTGAAGCCTCGCGCAGCCACCGTCACTGCCACAAGATTGGAACAGCCCTTGCGAGATGACGACGATTTTGATACGTAAGTTTCTATATTCAGCTTACTTTAATTACTTTTGTGCTTGTTGGAAAATTACTTCAATAAGGTGGATCACGTACCATTTCTTTTCTAATAAGGACTGCCCATCCTAAGTCGCAAATTAATATCAGAAAAGGACTACTACGACTTGTATATAAAGCCAGAACAAGAAAACCAAGAAAATACTTTTCAGAGCCAAGGAAATAATCATTGACAACAATATTTTTCACCTGCTGCTTTTGATGTTTTCAAGTAGAATAGAAAATATAGAATAAAAAAGTGTCAAAGAATCATACATAAGTTCAGCAAAAGAATAAAAATAAAAATAGATATCTAATATTGTGACAACAAAATCGGTCGTCAAACAAGTCGCGTACGAATAGGTACCTTACCCATGGTTATCATTATTACCATAGGCGTAAAAGTGCCTTACAGTTTGTAAACAACAAATTCAAAATAACAAACTAGGGTGTTCAGAATGGTCCCCCACGACCCATTTACCGAAGCACCCGCACGAGCCAAAACCCCCTCATGTAGAAATACTTTCATGAAATATCTGTATCGGTTGTTACACCGTGTAAGCGCATAAAATTTAAAAGCAAATACGCGAATAGATAGTCCGGTTTTGCATACGGAACAAGATTGCAATCTCTTCGAGTCGGAGATAGTGTGGTAGTATGAAACTGCGCTTTACCGACCATCCGAACATTGCATCGCGAGCGAATTTGCAAGATTAATATTTCTATTTTTATCTACGGTGGAATGGATATGGTATCTATGCTCATAAATAAATCATTTGGATTGCAGTTCACAGTAGTTTTTGTAACATATATTTTTTTATAATCGGTTACCTACTTCTTAGTTCTCTAGATACTATTTATATAAAATAGGTAAGAATCACGGGTCACTGCCTCACTGGTGTATTAAATCACCGAGTTTTTAATTTATTATTATTATTTATTATCTGGTTGTGCTAACTGCGCCTTCGGGTCAAAGGCGTTTCCGACATTATTGCAAGTAGGTCATCATGACTCCCGACGAAGATACAAACATAACGCTCTACAATGATAACATGATACATAATCTATATAGCACTGTTCATAACGTGAGAAACATATTATGTTTCTCACGATATGAAAGACGATACCTAATATGATCTGTTTCTAGAAACAGATCATACGCCTAGGCATACCCCCATTCCCACCCTATTCCATACCTCTATCAAAATAAACTAATTAATACCCACGTGCTTGTTAACTCGAGGTACTAGTATAGTATGATATGATCTGTGCCCGAAGTACCTAATTCCAATTGTACTGTTTCTCATTTGTACCGAAATGAAAACATGCTTCTTATTCGGTGTATTTCGTAATGTAATAAAGCCCCTCTCTCATCTCCTCGGCTGAGATTTGTTCACAATTTCGCTCACGACCACTTTGCATTTGTTGAGAGCTATAAATCGGGGGCGAGTTTGCGCGGCTAATGAAACTATGCGTCACGACTTTCGGCCTTATCTGTTTGTACAATTTCATAGTTGAACTGAAAATGAGACCGCAGTAGACGCTCACCGAACTGCCTACGTGAATTATTGATTTATTGTGACTTCGTTCCCCTTCTGTTCACCCTGCACGACCCACGCCCTTTAAAAAGCTTGCGAACGAAAGGTTAGATATCGTAGGGCGTTAATTAGTAATGATTTACGGCGAAACCTTTAATAATATTAATTAATTTTATACATAGAGATGTGGAGGACAGTGGCGCAGCGGGTCCTGGCTGGGAAGAAGTGTTAACCTGGTTAGTGGAAGTCGGAGCCGAGAGCGAGGGAGACGGCGAAGGCTCAGAGGGCGAATCCGGTCGCGGGGCTGCAAGGATCAGCTGGTCTGCCAAAGTTTCGTCCACCTCAAACCCCACATCGACAACTGAGGAGCCTCCTCATGAACACAGGGTCAACACCCGACTTGATATCGAAAAGGATGACATACAAGCCGTTCTTCCAATTTCTAAGGTAAGAAAATATCATACTGCTTCAAGGCTTAATTAGTAGAGTACCATTAATCTTATTAATTATCTCTCAATACCTTTCTTCATGTATTTTGGGTAAATAGTAATCAGGATTCAATATAATTAATTTCCTCGTTCTGAGCCGGTATTTTTTGCTTACAAAATAATAATTACCTACAAAGCTTAGACGCAGATAAACCTTAATAGATTTTTCATTGTGAGAGATAAATGCGAATACCGATAACAATCTCTAACACCCACTCAATATTAGGCAGAGGTGGCCGAAATCAACAATTTATTGAGACATCGATTGCGACGATAAATTATCCAAGAGGTATATTCTTAGTAATTAATGGAGTCGATGGGGGCTCTTCCATTGGTATAACGATATCTTTATTAGGTTTCGAAGGTTTTCGGTTTGGATAGTCAGCAAATTGTACCGTAATTTACCTGTAATTGTACCTAAGTGCCAGGTGCTTGAAAAATAGCATTACTGTTTAGTAAAACTTCAATAGCAACAATGACCTACATTATCCTCATATTATCACTAAAATCATATAATCACTTTATAGCACTTTTACAACCAAAGTGTGATGGTGCTTTGACTCGGGTTAATTTGAAGCGACCCGAGTCAAAGCACCATCACACTCAATACCTATATCCATATCGTGTAACTTGTGATCAAAAGTTAACTAGTTAAAACCTAAGCTTCAGCTTCAGTTCAGCTTCGGTTCGAATATTTATACAAGGTGTAACATAATTACCCTATAAGCCCGAAGGGGGCGTAATCAGACCGACCACCTGAGTGCTTGGACATGTGCAAAGAGACAATAAACCGTAATTGAAATTTTCACACAAAAGTACAACATTTATTATTTTAGAAATTTGCGACAACCCTAAGTGTTTGTTTACTATTTGCGTAAGCCCATACACACGCATGCACACGCAGGTACCATCCTACCGCGTCGCACGCACACGCTAGCTGTGTGTAGGTACATTTTAAGTAAAAATTACGAGCTCATTTCATGAATGAAAAACTTCGAAATCTCAAAAGTCGTAGAACAAACACTGTTCGCCATGACCTGTGGAATACCCCCCTTTGGACTTATAGGGTATTTATGTTACACCGTGTATAAGTTGAAAGTAAAAAGCTTCGGTCCCTCGTTTCTTGTTGGTGTTCAGTTACTAAAGCTACAAGAAAAATCATGTTTTTATAATTTTATTGTGTGATTGTGATCATAAGTCAAAAAGCTTTATTTAAAAAGCTTCGGTCCCACGTTTATTGCTGGCGTTCAGTTACAAGAAAAGTCATGTTTTTATAATTTGTGAGATATCTGTAGAGCGGACGTGATCACAACAAATGGTACAGATTAACGTCTAATGGTGCACTCTTAGCATGAATGAAGTGGTGTAATGGGAGCTTTATCGCCGCCTAATGGAGGCCTTACGGAAACGCCTACACCAGCTGCGCGCTTTATAAAGCTATTCACAAAGTATTTGTCGGATAATTGGCTCAAACCGAATACTCAAACTTGGTATAATTGAACCAAACTGCTAATTGGTGTATCCGCGTTGGATTATATTTACATAAACATGTCCTTATATATAATAACATTCGGTAGAGTAAAGAAGTAGGTTAAGTAATATCTGTGGTAATATTTTTAATGTTTTAATTAGAATATAGCAACTCTCAGTTCATTGAAATAACTTATTATCAGAGACCATTAAAAAAGCATCTAATAACATCAATCATTTTAAAAGCAATTGAGACTGATTACCAAACGGAAACATTGAGTTATTAAACGAAAAGCACAATTGGTTCAAATAAAACGAAGGAAATGCCATCGTGTGCGGGCCTGTAATGAAGAGAGTGATATTTAAAAAGCAATTGGTTTATCTTAATATTAGCGTGGAGGTATTAACCTGTGATGTTGCCTCGGGCACCCAAATGAGAACGGTCGCCTGGCTATAGGTACACTGGGAGATTAATAGACAGACAAAACCACGTGTTGGTTGATACGAACTTTATTATGGCTCAAGGGGTTACATAAATGAACTTAAGTTTTTTAAACCACCATAGATTTGAACATGGTTTTTTTATTTTTGTGATGATTTTTATCTTTAGGTAGGGACCTCAGATAGGTAGGGACTTATTGGGGCCAGATAGCTGTCACACACTTAGTCTAAGAAATGTGCTGAACCGATGACCTGACTTTCTAAGACATAATTAGAGACTGAATAGAGTGTTGAATGATAAACTAGTCCCATAATTACTTTTGTCACTATTTATCACGCACAGAGAACGAAGTGACTCATAGGCGTCTGAAACTAGATCGCAAATATACCGTTGGTGTTAAGCTATTAGTCTGCGAGTCTGTGAGCTACGCCCAAGGCGAGCCGACGTGGACCCAGTCGCCTCTTCATATCCGCTTACTGACGGCCCGCTCGCTCTAAATGCCAGCTAGAAACCAATTAATCCCGCATGAGTGATGAAGTGCATTGTGCAAGCAATATTTGGCCCGGCCGCACCACAACGACGAATAATCTCATTACCTAGCTAGGTTAAACTTATCTCGGAAACAATTTATGGCGCGATTCTAATTAAATGGGGAGAAAAGGCTCTGTTTTAACTTTGCAGGCACGTAATTGGCTAGAGAAATCTGATCCTAATAAAATTCCTGTGATTAAGGTTTTTTCCCTAAAGAGTTCCTCGAAGTTGAGAAATCAATTAGCTATGGAAAAATTTTATTCAGAGGAAATTGGCATTGTTTTATCTTTTAGTAAAACAATTTAGAAAGGTCCTTTATTTATACAAACCAATACAATCGCGCTATACGTTTATGTATTTAGTACATATTGATCGTAGTCTACGTACCTGCTTTATTATTATAAATTTACTATTGTAAAATGGAAGGATTACTTTTTAGGTTAGCTTTCATTAGGTATATGTATCCGCTCATGAGCGGGACATCTAAAACGCTTTTAGCTTTTGTAGAAAAATGACTAATATCGATGTCTAAAAAGTAAAGCTTGTATCTAATTGTGTAGAACTGGGAAGTCCTCAACACAGCCGTGCTGACGGGTCGGCAGGTGTCACAAGCCATGAAAGTTCTGATCGTCTCTCAAGCTGGGCAGGTCGCTGACGTCACGCTACAGAGCTCCTGCCATTCTGAAGACGAGAGCGTTTTGAAGGTAAGCTCTTACAAATAATTACTTTTTCAAAAGTTGAATTTGTGTAGCATAATTTCGCTTTTTGTAAAAAAGAATTTAATTCAAATAGTGTAGCAAAATCAAAGGAATTGTGTAAGAAAATCTAATTTTTAGAAGAAAAGAAATTCTCTAACGAACTTTCATTGAAAATCAGTAAAAATCTTACTTTCTTGGCGTACTTGAGTCTCGAGTGAGAAACGAAAGCTCTTAGGAGTTGGAATAGAAGTCTGCAAAAATACAAGGTACCTACTTAACCCTCGATAAATTATTGCGACTGTGAGTGAATTTGTTTAGAGGTCAGAGGAAAATCTAAATAAAAGCAGTGCCTATTTCATCGCCAAAGGCAATCCCAAATAGGTGATTGCCTACACATTGGTTTTTAACGGGCATTCCACACGTACCGGTAGCGTATTGCCGTTTGAAATACTGATGTTGACATGTACGGCTTTACTTATAATTGGTATTTTAATAGAGTTAGGTACTTACCTATATATAAATTATTTAACCTCAATTTCATGACACAGATAAATAGACTTTACCTAGTAATTGACTATTATGTACCCATCATTCATTTTTGTCTGTAATTTTAGAGCTGCTTTAAAAAATACCCTGGTCATTGTTACTTGCATGACAACGAAAAGAGATGACAACAGATTTTGCAGCCAGTTAGCGCGGCTTTAGGAGACAATACCCCTTATACAAGGTGTAACATAATTACCCTATAAGCCCGAAAGGGGCGTAATCAGACCGACCACCTGAGTGCTTGGACATGTGCAAATAGGATCAATAAATCGTAATTGAAATTTTCATACAAAAGTACAACTTTTATAATTTTATACATTTGTATCAACCCTAACTGTTTGTTTACTATTTTTGTAAACCTGTACACACGCAGGCACACGTAGGTACCCTCCTACCGCGTCGCACGCACACGCATGCTGCGTGTAAGTACATTTTAAGTAAAAGTTACGAGCTCATTTCATGAATGAAAAATTTCGAAATCTCAAAAGTCGTAGAACAAACACTGTTCGCCATGACCTGTAAAATACCCCCTTTCGGACTTATAGGGTATTTATGTTACACCGTGTATAACTTCTTTAATCTCAATTATACACAGTACTTTAGATTATTGAACTAAATATTTTTATTTGTATCTGATAGTATTCCAGCGGGCCTAGCATGCGCACCGCGAGATATTTGTCATGTCGTTCTGTCAAAATGTAAGCATTTTGTACCAGTTTAGGAACTATTGCATTATCTGTGGTAATGTTGTCGAGAAACCGCGCAACATTTCAGCATGACTGTTATCTCGTCCTCAGAGAGGTACGACGACTAAGAAGTGTCAAAAGTGTACATTATGGCGCGTTTTGTCGACACCATTAGGTACCACAGATGATGCAACAGTTCCTAAACTGGTACAAAATGCTTACATTTTGACAGAACGACATGACAAATATCTCGCGGTGCGCATGTTAGGCCCGCAGGATAGCTTAACACAATGTATCTCCCGCAGGTTTCGTCATCATGCAGTTCGGTGTACGTCGACGGGTCTGAAATACGCGGCTCGTCGAACGCGTCAGTGATTGTCAAATACGGCACGTATACCGGCCTCGCGCGGTTTACCGTGTGGATGCCCGAATACCCACTCGAAATCGACGTTGATGACAACCGGCTTTCGCAGATCAAAGGTAGTATAGGTGTCTATACTGCGTGTATCTACAATGGCGACATTAAATTGACACACGAGTAGAGCTATAGTAGGTGTCAAATAACACCGCAATACAGGTCATTCACCCACCTTCACCACGATGTCGCAAAATTCAATTTGTGAATGGCTAATTCTGTCGCTTTCCATACAAACCTGTCGCTAAGACGGTATCGCTCGAATCTCGTTAGTACTGTTTGTTTACCATACATAAATTGAATTTTGCGACATCGTGGTGAAGGTGGGTAAATGACCTGTATTGTGGTGTTATTTGGCACCTGCTATACTTATTAGTATTCATAAAAATTAAAGTACAGTCAGCTGCACTAGAATGTGTACAATTCGTAATTTTCAACGTAGGGCCGCAGCATTGTTATGGACTTTGACGGTCCCAATACTAAATAAATAAGTAAAATTATCAACTGTGTTCATAATTTTTTAGGTTTTATCCTGTTAATGTCTATTGTAAATAATTGTAATACGGTGACACTAGTTTGAAAGTTACGAGTCGTTGTAAATGTTGTCCAACGCTGTTAACCGATTTACAATATTGAAAATGTATCTAATATTAATGTCTGTTGTTATTGCAATAAATTTAATTTCAATTTCATTTCATTTCAATCGTATACATTTTAGTGCAGCTGATTACTTTAATTGTTTTTTTAAGAATACTAATAAGTAGCTCTACCCGTGTGTTAATTTAATGTCGCCATTGTAGATACATACTGTATTACAATGTATTTAGGAAATTAATAGGTTTTGTGATTTGTGAATTTGTTGGCATAACGATGCGATGTACTAGAGTAAAACTAGCTATGAAAATGCAATGTGGCGCGTTTTCATAATCTGAAATTGAATTTTTTTCTATTGTGTTTTGTGTGGAGTCGGCCCAGAATTTTATTTTACTTTATAGTTCATCGAAACATTGAGTATTGAGAACATTGAGTATATTATCGAAACATTGAGCCTTTTGGTCCAAATTTCGACGGCGAACGGTATCCAATTAGTCAGTATATTATCGAAACATTCAGCCTTTTGGTCCAAATTTCGACGGCGAACGGTATCCAATTAGTCTCACGAGGAAGATTCCATTGCCCATTTTATAGTTGAATTCTGATGACAGAATCGAATAAAGCTTAAAATTAATTACACCAAATGAAACGTCCATTTGATTCCTTTGGAAAGCGATTCCGTTCCAAAACAGAATTCGAGGAAGCGCCTAAATCGGAAGTGAAAACAACTTCGCAGTCGATCCAATAGATTACAATCACGCCCGTTCCTATCAATTGCTGACGAGGTTATTGTCCAATTCTGTGCCGTTATCGTAAATTCACGCTACAACCCCCAGGGTTTTGATCTATTTTTATCTTCCCATACCTACGTCTTGAAATGTCTTTGAATCAAGGCGGAATTGTGCTCTATTTTGTTTGTATTTTGGTAGATACTTGAATGATGGAATGATTATTGTGCAGGTTGGAAAGTATCTGAGGACGCGAGTTCCAAGGAGAGGTTAAAAAGATCGTTGTCTTCGCGAGGGTGGGGCGGCGCGAGGCCAGACGCGACAAATTCACTGTCGGAGCAGAGGACGTGCAGGCTGAGATACCAGCAGAGTAACGTTGAGGTTTGTTTATAATATTAAGTGTTTCTTTATTTGTGTAGGTATATGAAAACTATAATAGGTACCTTAATACTAGGTGGTAAATTTTAAATTGAAAGTGTCAATTGGGACACTGTGTCCTAAAATATTTTATCCGAAACGTCAGCAAGTCTAAATTTTGTTATGGAATTTAAAGTAAAAATTGCAAACAGATTCCTCCACAAATATTTTTATGATATATAGTACCTTACCTATAAGTACCTAGTATAATAGGTACTCAACATAGTGTAGGTATATTCATATTCATATCATTTATTGCAATTATTATGTTACATGGTGAGGTCTCAAGATTAAAATAGTAGTGCATAATAGCCCTTAAGCTTAGGGCATAGCAATATTTGGAGTGGAAGCGGGCCGTAATTTGAGTGAAGTTAAAATTAAAAGCTAATTGTTTGTGTTCATTTCAATTAAGTTACAACGCAGGCAGTTCATCATTGAAAAAGTCATTTAAATTATAATAGCATTTATTAATTAATAAGTCCTTCAATTTGCTTTTAAACGTTCTATCCTTTTCTATCTCTTTAAATTGTTCGGGAATTTTATTGTAAATTTTTGATGCCATTGTTGTTGTGCCGGAACTATAAATTTGTAGTTTAGAATGAGGTACAACTAATTTGTGCTTAAATCTGCCGGGTAGCGTCGTGGCAGGTCTGTTTTTTTTACGAAAAATTGCGGGTATTTTCTAACAAACTTACAGGCTTCGAATATGTAGATACTTGTTAGTGTTAAAATTTTTAGGCTACGAAAATGTTCTTGGCAGCTCTCCGGGAGCTTTATATTGGCTAGAGTACGTATGCATGACTTTTGTAGAACAAAGAGGTCTTGGATATCTACACTGTTACCCCAAAGGATAATGCCATTTGTGAGCCAAGCAAATGCATAGGCGTAATAAGCAGTTGTTGAAGTTTGTAGGTCTGTTGCTTTTCTAAGTTCTCTAAAGGCATATGTGAAACTTGACAGTTTGGACCTTATTTTTTGGATATGGCTTTTCCAATTTACGTGAGAGTCTATGTTTAATCCTAGGAGTGTAAAAGAGTCGGTACATTCTAACTTAATATTATTATATGTAAAATTTATGTCAAGAGGGGTTTTTTGGTATGGTCTAAATTGCATAATTTTGGTTTTTGAATAATTAATGTCAAGGTTATGATCAGTCATCCAATTTTGAATAGAATTTAGTATGTCAGTTAGTTTGGTTGTCAAGTTGATGTCATTGTTTTTAATTGATGTCATAATTGAAATATCGTCTGCAAAAAGGACACAAGAATCGTTTAATATTTTTGGGAGGTCGTTGATGTAAATCAAAAATAGAATACAGCCTAAGACACTTCCTTGAGGAATTGAAGCGTGCGTCTGTATGGGGTTTGACCTTATTCTACTAAATTGTGCCGGTTACGTTGTCAAAGTGCTCAACTTCGACGAATTGCTGGCGATGTTTTAGATAAGAAGTTAGCCAATCGTGTGGCAGTCCGCGGATACCTATTCCGTATAGTTTATCGTTCCGTCGATCACGTGCAAACAATAAAATCGAAAAGTCAGAGAAAAAAAAAATTAGGTATATACCTAGTAGGTAGTCTATCAGCAATCTTGTTCCCATAGTAGGTATAAGCTTTGCCTAGTTTGAGACTAGAGAGCGTTGTGGGATTCGTCCAAGAATATTTTATATAAAACAAAATAATATTAAAGAATTTTGACAGAAATATCTAAAAACTTGTATACCTACTGGTAAAACTCTCTGGTAACATGAACACAGCGAAAACCATCAATCCGACCGAAAATTATACGGTCGTCGCGTCGCGTTCGCGTCTGTCGTTAAAAACTTTATCAGGTTTCAAAGGTAGAGTTTCAGGAACCTAGAATTTTAAATTACTATACGTAGGTACTGTAAAACTGAATCTCATAAAAGTTTGATAGCTTTCGGCATTTTTAGAACAAACTAAAACGTCAACAGTATTATGTATAGGTAAGTTTACCTACATAGTGTCAAATTTTTTCTGGTCTCGAATCTCGATGTTTCGTGAAAATCAACGCTCTTCAGATTGTAAATCAATTCGCCAATGAGAATTTCGCTACCACTGAGTAGCAAATATCCCAGACCGAACACGCATTAAACGTTTGTCATATCACAGATCATATATATATTTACTAAAAAATTTGATTAAATTTTTTTTAAGTTAGATTGGTAATTGTTTTGTTTCAGTGCGTTTTGGATGTAATTTTATGAATTTTACACTATTGAGACGTAATTATAACTATATTTTCTTTGTTCTAGATGAGACCCCATGGTCATACTAAACTAATCAAACTTATGTCTACAGGTTTACGCTAGATTCCTTGCCAAAGATCACGATTCCGGCCGAGTATCGTACTTCGTGTCACGTCGGACGTGGCTCAAAGTGACGGAGCTAGTGTTGTCTCTGATGCGAGTGGCAGATCCACGGATCGCGTCGCTCCGAGGCCGAGCGCTGCAAGGGCGCAGCACTGGTCGCACTGAAGTACAAGTGTTGTCGCCAATCACTGGTGAGTGTCAACAGTCACGTCAGACGTGGAGAGTGACGGAGCTAGTGATGTCTCTAAAACAACTGGCAGATCCACAGATCGCGTCGCACTGAAGTAAAGTGTTGTCGCCAATCACTGGTGAGTGTCATCAACAGTCACGTCAGACGTGGCTCAGAGTGACGGAGCTAGTGATGTCGCTAAAACAACTGGAAGATTCACGGATCGTGTCGCACTGAAGTACAAGTGTTATCGCCGATGACTGTTGAGTGTCATCAACAGTCACGTCAGACGTGGCTCAGAGTGACAAAGCTAGTGATGTCTCTGACGCGAGTGGCATATCCTAGGACGCTTTTAGATGGTACATACCATAAAAGCAAAGATCACAGGTATTCTTGTACCTACTTTACTTATTTCTATTCACAGGTCGCGTGATAGGACTACGCGAAGTGCGCGTTGTGAACGATAAAGTCACCATCTCCCGTCTGCTCGTCCGCGTTATATCCGGTCTACAGCTCAACATATCACCTGACACCGCTATTGAGAATGGATATGTTTCGGAAACTACCGTCACCCGTCGACTTACTGCGCAGTACCAGGTTAGTTCAATTTCAATTCAGTTTCAATTCAATTCCATTTCAATTTCAATTCAAGTTATCATAGCGTTTCTCTATTTAGTCTATTTCAGTATTCAGAAATTGGTATTTTAAGTTTTGAAGTGAAAACTTCTTTAGCACCGTTGTGATTTGAAAGACAATGAAACGGAAAGTCGATTAAACGAAAAAGCGAGGAAACGAGAAGAGAGATCCCTAATTTTCGTTCGCATTCTAAGGAGACTGCTGGCCAAGCGGTCTAACGGATTGGATCAAATCGAGACTAGCTCGTAGGGCGTGGGTTCAAATCTCGAGCAAACTCGCTCGCTTTTTGCAACTTTTTGAAGTGAAAACTTCTTTAGCATCGTTTTGATTTGAAAGTCTTTTTGCAGGTTTCACTTCTACCACGTGTGAATTATATACATGTTTTTTTTTATAAAATGTCCTTTACGTTCACAGGAAGGCCTACTCGATATAGACTTAGAATTCTCAGACGGCAGTCGCACGGCCTTACGAGATGTTGTCGTGTCTGATTATTATCTGCTTGTGGAAAGTTTGGATCCAGAGGTCGTGGCGTTTGCACCGATGTTGGCTTCAAAGCATCCTAGGGTTATCGCTGTTGGGGAAGGTATGATATTCTGCATTATTAGCCGATTTCAAAAAAGGAGGCTCTCAATTCGGTTGTATTTTTTATGTTGGTTACCTGAGAACTCCGTCATATAAAACAATTTGAAAAAATCTTTTTTATCTCAAAGGGTTTCCAAAGGGTGGTGTTTACGATCAAAATAGAACAGTTCCAATGAACTGCCAAAATCATCATCATCATCACTTGATAATGAAGGCGTATCCAATTGTAGTCTGTTATTCCAGTCTTTAAATTTATAAATTACAAGCTTCCCCCCGCGACTTCGTTCGCGTCCTGTTGGATCCCGTTGATTTTTCAGGATAAAAAGTAGCCTATGTGTTGATCCAGGTCACGGATAATATATATTCCAAGTTTCATCCAAATCGGATCAGTAGTTTTTACGTGAAAGAGTAACAAACATCCATCCATCCATCCATCCATACTTACACACATTCGCGTTTATAATATTAGTAGGATAATTAATAATGGGCTTTTATTTTAATTGATCCAAGAATCCAAAATAATTAACGCTTCTTCGTCTTCGATTTAAACGTGTAATGCTTATTACGTAGGGATAGTAAAAACAAATCTGTGCTTTGGAGGGCACGTTAAACTGTCAGTCTCGACTCTGGCAGTCGTTAAGCCATGACGGAGGCCTTAAGGCGGCCTTAAAACTTCGTCACTAGAGTTGGCCACTAACTCATACGAGCTTGCTTTAGTAATAAAAACAAATAAAAATCTAACCTAACCCCTCTGTTCATACTTTCAGGAAGCGGCGAACTACTCCGCGTAACACTTCTAACTCCCGATCAATGTCGCTCTGGCCCCCTTCGTCGTGTCGCATTACCCGGCAAAGGGGATACAAAAACACCAGCCAACATAAAGAACATTCCCGGCGCTTTAGCAACTGCCGCAGCCAGTGTGGATGTAGACTTTAGTGGGGGGGATTCCCCGCAAAGGCCCGACACACCGCAGAATGATGATATTATGGCAAGAGGGGGGATTCGAAGCGGTTTGACTGATCTCGGTGATGTTCTCAAAGGTAGGTCCACTTTTACAACATGTTAAATAAAGTAACAGATTGCAAAACTGGTGCAGTACCTGGCGATGTTAAACTTAACATCAGTTGAGATTGTGTTTAAATGGTAACGGTTAAAAAAAATAAAGACACGGCGTGAAAATCTCTACGAATGTTTATTTATTTTATCGATACACGAATAAAATATAAATATTCACGGACATTTAACACAACGCCTTCTAGTCCAAAACTAAACAAAGCTTGTACTATGGGATCTAGATGGCTGATAGAATACAGACATACTTTTTTTTGTAAATACATACATATAATACATAGTAACATCCAGACATAGAACAAACATCTATGTTTTACCACACACAAATGTTTGTTCTCGGTGGGAATCGAACCCACGACCCACAGCACGGAAGGCAGAGCTACTACCGACTGAGCCATGACGCCTGTCAACAATATCCATCCATACCGGTTACGCCAGTTTCTTGAAGTAGGAAAACCTTATTTTACTGTGATCATGATATTAGATTGATCTAGATTTTATTCTCAAAGAACAAGTCACAGCGTTTAAATTAATTCTAGGCGTGCTACATTAGTAAAACTATATTTTGTTATTACTACTCTTACATTATTTTCAGGACTATCGCCGTTCAAGGACGAGAACAACCATGAGCCGACAGTGCAAGCGCAGCATTACAATTCGATATACCGTGGAAACAACTTGCATCCAAGGCATCAACCACCGCCTCATATGACGCCCGTTGAAATTGGTAAGAACATCTATTTCATTAGTTTTAGGGCTCATTCCAATTTCCCCCTGACTAAACCCCCTGCGTAGGGGATTTCAGGAGCTAACACGGCGACTGTCGGCAGGGGAAAATTGGAGAAAAGTTCCAGAAATCCCCTTGAGGTCCATTTACACCGTTTTCGTCTAAAAGTCTAATTAAACAAAAATAACGTAGCTTTGCCAGCTCGGCACGTATTGACCTTGTCTTTCCTGTGGATAAAACCGACTGTATGTAAACTACCCTATACAAAAATACCATCTTATCAACCTATTTATTTGTGTGTACTTGGCCAATATGCAACTTCCATTAAAAATGTATAACACTGAAAGAAGAAAGAAGAAAGAAAGAAAATACATTTATTTTGGACACACTATACATACACTGTTAATTCTAAATTCTGTTAATATACTAGCACCTACTTTGTACCCTCTTGTGAAATTCTACTATTATTACAGGAATGTACGTTCTACTTGGAGCTTTCTGCCTTGCTATTGTGGTAAGTTTTATTCTTTTAACTTTACTCGTCCAAAAATTACAAGTGTATTGAAAATAACATGTGTGCAATTCACACGTGGTAGAAGTGAAACCTTAAAAAAAAACCAGTGCGTGGAGTCCCTCCGCGCGGAAGAAGTTACACTTCGAGTGCCACGCATTCACACTCGCTCTGTGTTTAATGTGAAATTAATTTAGTATATTTATTTTTATGTACTTAACCAATATGCAGTACTTATTTAGTTAGAAAAGGTTTTATGCTCATGTTGCCTAAATCAGAACTAGATGGCGCTGCTAATTTTGGTCGGATCCTAGAACGCGCTATCGAAGTGTTTTGCGTTTTGTGGAGGTCTCCGTATGTGATCACTTTCGCTCTTTCTCTTTCTATTCCCCCGAATAGAAAGATACACTGTATAATGCTTCCTATCTCATTTTCTCCCACTTTAAATCTTATGAATTTATGCGCCTGTCTCTTTTCACTATCGCTTTTTCGCTTCATCGACTAAAGTGCCAAAAAGTTATTTATTTACTTGTAAACTAATTTACAAAAATCTCTCCAGGTGTTTGTAGTATCATGCGTAGTATACGCTTCACGGCTAAAACCAACCGCTGCCGATACAGCCGTAACCGGCGGCCGTAAAATGCCGGCCGTATCAGAAGGCGGCAGAATCCAAGTGGCTGGACTAGTCGGGACTACACTTGGACTGGCCAGAGAAAAACCTTCCAGGGAGTCGACTACTAATGCACACGATTGGGTCTGGCTAGGTAAGTTTATGATTTATGCTACTTTTATCGGCTGTATTTTGCTTTCGTAGGTATTCTTAAGGCTTATTATTAATTCTTAAAAAAAAAGGAAGTATTCTTATGGCAAAAATGTTGTTAGGTAAGTAATAAAAAATAATAGGCCTATACATCTATTGAAGATGATTTATACAGCGTCAGGAGGCAACCTATGCCTACACTTAACGACATACTGTAGTGCCTGGGACAATGTTTAGATAAATAAATATTAATAAAATATTCACGGACACTTAACACAACGCCTTCTAGTCCCAAACTAAGCAAAGCTTGTACGATGGGAACTAGATGGCTGATAGAATACATCATACATTTTTTTTGTAAATACATACTTATAGAAACATCCAGACACAGAACAAACATCTGCTTGCCACACAAATGTTTGTTCTCGGTGGGGATTGAACCCACGACCCACAGCACGGAAGGCAGAGCTACTACCGACTGAGCCATGACGCCTGTCATGATAGATGGAGTAGACTTGCCCAGCACCTATACCATCCTCTCAGCCTAGTCAGCCATATCCACAGGAAAGACAAGGTCAATACGTGCGGAGCTGACTAAGCCAAGGGTTTCCTTACGATGTTTTCCTTCACCGTCTAGCTCATGTTAATGCGCATATAAATTTTCCGAATGAAAAATCCATTGATGCACGCCCGGGATTCGAATCCACGACCTTCGGATCGAAAGTCGAGGTGCAATCCCACTCGGCCAACACGGCTTTTATAGGTAAGTAGATTAGGGGTTATGAGGGAACAGATGAACATAGGTACACACCGGTCAAAATCATATAATTATCCTCGTTTTTGCTTCGCCGTAGTCAGATAAATAGTCTACATAGTGTATAGTGTTGTTAGTTTTGTTTTGTAAGTGTACTTTGTGTGTTACCTTTTAAGCAAACAATCTAGTGGGGCGAGTGGGAAGATTTTAAAATAACTTTCCATTCGTCCCACTGAGATGTTAGTGGGACGAAATAAAATAATACTTATTTTTTGCATTCCCGTTCGTCCTACCAGTGAGACAAAACCTAGTGGGACGAACGGAAATTATACAAAAGAATGCCTGTTTGTCTATGTCTACAATGAAGACTATTTACCTGAGTACTCGTAGACTCTAAAAGTGGCTGCCGTTGTTGGGTATTTTTTGACTTCAAGGTATTTCTTAGGTATCATTTGAACAGACAATATTATATACACACACTACGACAAAAACTAAAAGAGGAAAGATGATGACAGACGAACGTTTGCTCTCTCTCTTTCTTTTGGCAACAATTTTCAATGTGCTTCCATGAAAAAGACAAGAGTAGTCTAGATTAAAATCAGACTTCATTACAGGCCGCGCCACAATCGAGCGAAACGGGAACAGAGTACCTGCGAACCGAAACTCAGCACAACAGACAGACAACACCAAAGAAATGCGAATCACAGCTAACCCTCTAAACTACAACTATGTAGACCCTGACGATGCTATCAAAGACAATGGGAATGTTATGGTGACGAGTTTCGATAACCCGAATTCTATAGAGTTGCCTTCTCAGAATGATCGGCGCGATAGAGTGATTGATTCCACGACGTATTGCAAGAAGTCGTCCCGACATGCTAGGACTTCGTCGGGGGAGGGACATTGGCAGTAAGTAGATCACATTTTTACCAATCATCATCTAATAACAATAGTAGACAAAATTTATGACATGTAGTAAATATGACTACACATCGACATTACATCTTTCTCTAATATTTTTTAAGAACTTACCTACCTACTGTGCATTGTATTAAGTTATAAAAGTGTGGTTTAAATGACCACAGAAAAGAGGGGACTTTTCTTACACAGATAAGAAAGAAGAAATCCCAACCCAAATAGTTAAAAACTTGTAATAAAAACAATTTTGATTTTTTATTATGATTATAAGCCCTAAAAACGGGGCCGTAGTTTCTTGCCTGTTCTTCTAAACTTTATGCTCAGTTTAGCAGACATTTTACTCTAATAGGAATGACAGACGATTCTGAATTATCCGTATGATTTTACTTATTAAAAGTATTTGACTTTGTAAATAATGAGGGTATGTATACATTCGGTGTGCAGGGCGGATGATGACGAGGATGAGTACCGACCTCCCGTGCCGCCACATCGGAACTCCTCCACTCCGCAACCAAACATCCCAGTGCCGCCGAGGAACCCAGCCAAAGTAAACATTGCTTTTATTACCTTTTTCTCAAACATGCTTGGAAATTAAAGCATTATTTTGACAACCTTCTTCGAGATAAATCGAAAACGCAGTATTGGCAAAATACATGCGAGCAGCGGCCAGATAAAAATGTATGAAAATCCAACGCTGGCGTGTTTTGCGGCCAAATAAATTACATAAAAAACATCTGTCGTGTAATTTAAAAATGGAACGATCTTTTGCTCCATAACATGGCAACCAAAGAGGTAACTTAGCAAAGGTTTTATTCAAATTTCGAACAGGCTTTAAAATAGAAAGCTGATTATTGAAAAAAAACATATTATGAACACTAACTTCGTTGTTCGTTATTGGTTTTGAAAAGTAATTGTATTTCAACTAAAAAGTTTTGCCTAGGTACTTAGTTTTAATTTCCGCGCATTATTTGAGAAAAGTACTATACAAATACAAGCCTTGGCCACAACTAGGCAATGAGGGACTCACGTATGTGTGCCTCGTCTTCGACTCGGCCCACATTTACACGTTCTTCACTCATTGCCTCTGTTGCGGGCCGCTGCAGTAATGTACCTACTATTTCATAAAAATTTTTACACTAAGTCACAATTTACAAAATAGATGAAGTCCGCATAGTAACTATGGGGGATGGAAATCAATAGTGGACAACTTTTCCCAAAGAACCATCGGTGTCTTGTATCATAAGTTTGATTTTCTATGACTGAGAGGGGTTTTCTATACTAATCTATACTAATAATATTATAAAGAGGAAAGGTTTGATTTTTTGTTTGTTTGTTTGTTTGTATGAATTGAATAGGATCCGAAACTACTGGACCGATTAAAAAAATTCTTTTACCATTAGAATCCTACATTATCCCTGATGAACATAGGCTATATTTTATCCCGGAATTCCCACGGGAACGGGAATTACGCGGGTGAAACCGCGAGGCGCTGCTAGTTACTAATAAACCGCTTGTCAATACAAAACATAAAATGTATAACTGTTCTAAGCTTACGCCGGGTTTATTGGTAACAAAGAAAGAAAGGAAACCCACCGTATGAGGTAAGTTGATAGTGTAAAAATAAATTGCAGATTTTACCTGAGACCGTTATGCCTCCATCTCGGCGGAGTCACTCGCGGAATCATCACAAAAAACACGACCGCGACCATGACTCGAAACGATCTCCAGAAATTGGCCGCAGATCCGACCGGTGAGTACTTTTTCTAAATAATAATAATAATAAATATTCACGGACACTTAACACAACGCCTTCTAGTCCCAAACTAAGCAAAGCTTGTACGATGGAAACTAGATGGCTGATAGAATACATATACATACTTTTTTTTTGTAAATACATACTTATAATATCTAGAAACACATAAAATGGTTTGGTACCTATAGTTGATCTTAGTGACAACTTGGGCAAAAATGCTTTGTATGTTTGTTCGTCGAGATCTTTTGAACCGCTTATCCGATCTTCACAGAATTTGGTAGGTATACGGATAGTACTCTTAAGTTTTACTGGTTTGTTAAATGAAGTAAATCGGTCAAGGGTCGTGAAGTTATGAGGGTCTAAAGGGAGTAAAAAAAAAGTCGTACAATCATATCAAGTGGGGTGTCATATGATAGGGTTTTGTTTAGACATTCCAAAACCGTTTTTATTTTGACTCTAGGACTAATAGTTTTCGAGTTGTTGTAAAAAATATAAAATTGGCAAACCCAGTATAACGTGAGCTACCATTTCTTGGAGTTTCAATGATTTAGTAGGTCTAGTAAGACTGGTACTTAGCTAGAATGCGATTTCGAAGCGATTTGCAAATTTTATTACAACCATTGGTCAATAAAAATTGTTTGGGTTTTATTAACCTCCGACCATAACGAGATCTCAGTTCGGGGCGAACTACTAGTTATAGATAGACCTTCAGAAAAGACGCTAAAAACTTTAGAGATATTTTAGTCGAAGGATGGTTGTTTCTAGTAATATTTTCCAATTCTTTTCAAACTAATTAGAAGATATTTTTTCCAGAATTATTGATTTGAACAAGACCGACCCCTACATCAGCCGAGACATGAACCCATACAAACGCGACTCTAACCCGATCCGAGACGATTTCGACGATAACCCAGTAGACAAGCTAACAAGCAAGGACGATTGCGCTCGCCTTTTCGAATTCGATAACGACGCTCCCTTGATTATGGAGAATAAAGATTACAGGGAGATTGTGGGCTTGAACAGAGGCACGGATGATTCACGGCGCACCTTCGCTAAGCCTGAGAGCCCCGATTATATGCACGACTCTGGAATAGGTTAGTATAAATGTAACTTCTTCCAGGTAGTGATAGAAGAGACAATGGCCTGCAAAGACGGTTTCTTTTCGAAACCAACTGAAAATGTATTATTTTGTTGCAGGATTGCCGGAAGTACAGATGAGGCATAAGAGCCGGCCCAAAGGAGAATTCGTTGATGCTTCCAACCAAAACAAAGGTAAATTACACAATTCATCACTTCCCTATATCACAGATTATATAATACTATACTAGTACCTATATTGAATTGTATGATTGATCTGGGATAGTTCTAAGCGATGTTTGTTAGAAATAGGTGCTGCCATTTTAAAGTTTTTTTTTATTAGGTTCTCAAAACTAGACGCTGCACTACAAGAGAAATGCAGTTGTACTAAAATTCAGAGATACAATAGGCGAGCGTACGACTTTCTTGATGAGAACACCACATGCAAAAATATTTACTCTCAAGGAAAAAAGCGCGCTTCTGAATGGTATAAGTTTCATTGAAATTGGTCCAGTAGTTTAGGCGTGATTCGCGAACAGACAAACAGATAAACATACAAACTCTTTTTGGAATCAGAATCGTTTATTTAGTAGATCTGCATATTTAGTTTATCCATATCTTTAATTTTAGTTTTTGGCTTTTTTACAGTTTTGATTGTTTTTGTGTTTCCAGGCAGCAGTTCCCCGGAGGTGAAACGCGCTACGATAGTTGGCAACCCGATGTATTCGCGCGGCGAAGCGAGTGCGCCCATACCCGACCCGCTAGCCTTAGACGACCTCCACATGGACTACGACCAAATTATGCACTACTTCCACAACCTCAAGGTATAAATCAGGGACCTAAGGCCTTTTAGATCGGTTTACCCCACTGACAGATTGCATTAAGGCGTATGTAAAAGGCAGACAACCTCTCGCTCGCACATTTCAACATTTTTGAAGATATAACTAAATGTATTATGTGAAATTGCAGAGCTTCAGGGTCGAGAGAATAACAATGCAAAGGTTCAGTAAAAATATCACATTGAACCAAACAAGTTTTCTAACCAAAAAGTTTGCACTTTAATTTATCGCATTGGTACAAGTTTTTTGGTCGGCAAACTTGTTTGGACCAATGTGATATTTTAACTGAACCTTTGCATTGTTATTCTCTCGACCCTGAAGCTCTGCAATTTCACATAATTACATTTAGTTATATTATATCTTCAAAAATATTGAAATGTGCGAGCGAGAGGGTTGTCTGCCTTTTACATACGCCTTAAATAGTGCCACCAGCTATCGATCTTCTTCGTTCAGTTGAGGATATTTGAATTTGCCAATAGTGTGATTCTATTGTATTTTTCTGACTAGGCTGAGAGGTTGGTATAGGCTCTGGGCAAGCCTACTCCATCTAAACATGGTCCCAGGCACTACAGTGTGTCGTTAAGTGTAGGCAAAGATTGCCTCCTCACACTGTATAAATCATCTTCAATAGATCTAAAGGCCTATTATTATTGTATTTTTCTATAGTAACTAATTTGACAGCACAAAAAATGTTGCCCTAACTGAGAAGACAACGGTGGCTATAATTTTAGCGTAGTCATAGGTTAGTTTAGGAAAATACAACAGAATCGACACCAATGTCAGTCTTATTGACAAAGTTGAAAATTTTGGGTGGAGTTTTGAATATTGAAAAATAACCGGTGTTCGAATAAAATACACCATTTCGTATCGCTTTGCTGTCAATTGCTATCTTTTGTCTTACAATTCTCGATGATTGCCTCTCTTGGCTGAACAGATAAGTGGCGGCACTATGATTTGATACCGACACCGGATTTTACCACAAATAAAGTTAATTTACAAGTATTTTTATAAGTACTTCTCTGAATTAGAGAAAAATGACTTTATGCGTGCAATGGGTTGTCTCAGTGGCTGGTTGTTCAAATATATACGGGTTAACCCTACAGAAATAAACCGAATAGCCTTTATGGTCCCTGTCCCACTCGCTTTTAGTAGTAGCTGACTCGCTTGCATTACATCGTGCTAACGAGCGGTTCTATCACGTGAATGTTCGATGTACTCTTATGAATAGCCTAATTCTACGCATTTAATCTAGATTAATGTTTTATACGTTTTATACATACGCCGTACAGTATTATCTATGTTAAGTTTCACTAAGTATTAGGCACGGTTGCGGTACTATTCACGGTAAACAAGTTTTTCTATGTGAACATACAGCTGGGCAACGCAATCCGCAGCTCGGTTCACAAAGGGCAACTTGTTTGTCGCTTAGTATACACCCTTAACACATTCCACTCACTGTCTTCTGTATTACCATTCATACCTTCCACGTAGAGCTAGCAGCTATCTCTATCACTAGCAGTAGTCAACTTCACGTCACGACCTTCTAGAAATTGTGTGAATAGATTCAGAAATCTGATATAAATTTTAAAATTTTCCACAGGAATCAAACGCCTGAGTAGAGCAGATCATTGCAAAGATCCGGCAGATATTGTCTACGTATAATTATCAGCATATCAGCAAAGCTCCAATCGACGTATACGATGCACGCGATACGTCCCCCGGGCTCGGGGATAGTACGGTTGACGCACGCAACAACAACACTTATTCAAACAACGCGCATATTTATGAAAACATTAGCAACGGGAATGAGGTCGCACCCACACAGGTGCTCTGCGACTCTATTGCCCACAAAAATACTTTCATGAAAACACAGCTCAAGTTTCTATTGGACAACTTGAGCGAAGCGTACGAATAATGTTGTCGGCTGTCAATGTATTATCCTCAGTAGATAACAATATGTGTCTAATTGTGGATCCTTGCAGTGATCGAAAGCGAATATAATAATATGTAACTGTTTTATAATACTATCGTTAAAACATATTTAATCTAGTCAACTACAAAGCTGCACATATTTAAAGTACCTTATGATATAAATTATTGTGTGCAAGTAGTACCTAATACTCATGATAATTATTAAGTATATGTCAATAATTATTATTCGAAGGTTTTTAAATTATTCATTCAGCTGAGTAAAGTTTGTGTATTGCTAAGTTTGAAAAATAAAGGACTAACTTATGTTTTAAAGTTGTACGTCTCCTTCCCCGTGTATCTTTCGATATAAGTAATGTCGCTAACTATAAATTCTATACCAAATAAAATTAAACTGCATTAAACATTCTTCTAGAACTGTACATATTTTTCGACTAGAAGGTAAAAACGCTACCTCACTTTTTACATAAAGCTTAGCTAAACCCTTGTGTACGCAAAGTGTAAACTATTTTATATCGTAGGTATTTATTTTGTAAAATAGGCAAGATTTCGTTGTCCTCTTTTAAATTTTAAACAATAGTTTAAGACTGCAACACGCCAGTGTCTAGTAAAATATATTTAGGTTAAGAAAATGTAGTTAAGAGCCGGTACTAGTCACGTTTACTGTTAAATTAATCGGAGCTAATTATGTTGCTCAAGTGTATACAACATTTGCTACTTGCACAACTTATAAGGCATTCTGATACTTACGAGTTAAGATGACGTTCAAACATTGATTATTACTATGGTACCTTGGTGTATGTATTTTGTGAACATGGGCTATGTACACAAGAGTACCCACAGAGACAAATATCGCGAGAACTTCTCAATCATATTTTTTGTAATAAAATATAACATGACTGTGAGGGATTCGTCATTGTAATGGGTGTCAGTCAATTGAAAATAAATGCCATATCACATGTAAAACCTAGCGCTTGTATAATATTGTAAACACTATTAATTTATTGAATGTAAATTGCAATTAAGTACTTGTAAGTTAGTGTTGTAGGCTTTGTAAATATTGTTATGACGTTATATAATTTATAGGTACTATGTGGAGTTGACAAACAGAATTTAGATAATATTGTGGTAGAACGCTTGATATGGAAAAAGTAGCGTGGCACCATCATGAAATTGTCTCTTATATTTACACTAAATAGTAAATGTCTTGAACTAGTATTGTGTATTGATGTGATCCTAAAATATTAGAAGCCAGAATAATGAATGTAAACTTCAGCTGCAATGTTGATATTAACAAAAATGCCTAATTAAATAACGTTCAACAATTGCACCATTGAATTTACAATGATATTATTCAAATAGTATGTTTGGCTTTTGTCGTTAGGTTAGGGAATGAGTCTTAAGGTCCTAAGTACATTACGCTGTAGTGTTTGTTACTTAAACATTTTGTTTTTTGTTGAGTTTTTGCCGTAATTGTAAGAAAGGTTTATAAATTATTGCTACAAGATTAAACATGTATGCAAACTGAGGCTTATCACGACTATCCTTTCATGAAATGTCAAATTTAAATAAACCATTATAAAGTATCAATCTTGATTTATTTTATTTAAAACCCTTCCCTAAATATATGTTTCTATAGACCCCGACACAGTTTAATAGCTTTCGGCGGGAAATATAATATATTTCTATCTATTGTTAAGCTCTAGAGTTCTAGATGTTACGAATACTTTGCAACTCACTGCCGTTCGAAGGTCCGAAAAATGAGATGCAATGCAAAAATACCTAAATACAGTCTAAAATAAAACTGCCCAAAGATATTCATAATCTATTATTATTTATGTTCAACTAATTATTTACAAATATTTACCATACCAGCGATGGTCGAATGGCGAGAGCATCTTATGACATCCGCCCATGTTATTTTGTATTATGTATTTCAAAGAATACTTATTTTTGTTGTTTTCTTCTAACCACTTCTCTTTGGCAGCTTTTTCCTCCATAATTTCTTGTGATACAGGCTCTGCTGCGAATGGTAATCTTTCAGCAACTATTCTCAGCATATTTTTCACCTGAAAACAAAACCAATGGTGAATACAATTAGGAACAGTTTTAAGATTGTCCAACGACGTTTAGCGAGCTTTTGACTACTTTGTAACTTTTGGAAGAGGTTAGGTAGATATTTATAGCTAACTAACTCCTGCTGACTGTACTGTATTTACCAGCATTGATTCACTATGTGAATTAAATACCTAGCAAAAAAGTTGTGTGTATGCCACATTGCTTTTATCACTGAGCATATCACAGGCAAAACATTGTGCCTAGGATGAATCAATAGATCATTTTGGTTTTTAGTAGGTACCTAGTGTACCTACCAACTTATAAACTGCTGGATTCTAGAGGTATATATTTAAAAAAAAGTAATTACCTCAGCATATTCACATTTTCCTCCAACTTCGAAAATAATCCTTCCAGCTCTAACAGGAGTCACATAGTGGTCAATGGCACCTTTTCCACCACCCATTCTCTGACCCTGACCCTTTTTAGTAACGGGTTGCCACGGGGGATCAATTCGCCATATAGCAAACATAATTTTCTGGTCTAGATATCTGGCAACTGTCAGACGAATCATTTCAATATGTTCAAATCTCAATCTGCCTCCACCTAAAGCCTGAAAAAATGGTTTAGTTATTAATTTGGAGTCTGTTGTGATCTATTTAATTTATAGATAGTAGCAATAGCAATTATAAAAACAACCAACCAATGAATGGGAAACCAACCTAATGTTACTTAATGGGCCGTATGTATGGTAAAATTTTGGAGCATAAAGAATTAAGCATTTTTTTGGTTTTGACTGACAGATGAAGTACCTATGCAGAGAAGCTGTCATGCAGCACCGCTTTGCAGCAGTTCATCTCAGTGCATTCATACCTTTATATTATGATAGCACATAATAAAAGAATGGATATAGATAGGAACTCTAATTATATTACTACAGGCGTCATGGCTCAGTCGGTAGTACCTCTGCCTTGCGTGCTGTGGGCCGTGGGTTCGATCCCCACCGAGGACAAACATTTGCATGTGGCAAATATACACGGTGTAATATAAATACTCTATAAGTCCGAAGGGGGGGTATCTACAGTTCATGGCGAACAGTGTTTGTTCTTCGGCTTTTGAGATTTCGAAGTTTTTCATTCATGAAATGAGCTCGTAATCTTTACTTAAAATGTACCTACACACAACCAGCGTGTGCGTGCGACGCGGTATGATGGTACCTACGTGTGCATGCGTGTGTATGGGCTTACGCAAATAGTAAACAAACACTTAGGGTTGTCGCAAATTTCTAAAATAATAAATGTTGTAGTTTTGTGTGAAAATTTCAATTACGATTTATTGTCTCTTCGGGCTTATAGGGTAATTATGTTACACCTTGTAGATGTTTGTTCTATGTTTGTGTGTTACTATATATAAGTACCTATGTATTTACAAGCAATGTAGTTTCCCATACACATACAGTATCCCGTTATGTGTAGGCATAGGTTGCCTCGTGACGCTGTACAAATCATCTTCAATAGATGTTAAGGCCTAAGAGAGTTTTCCATAGCACAAACTATGCTTAGTTTTGGACTAGAGTGTTGTGTGTTATGTTCAAGAATATTTATTTATTAATGAAAGTGAATATAAAGTTGGTGCTTACAACAACTCCGTACTGCTTTAACTGCAAGGAAGTGTGCAACTGTTCAGGGCCTCTCATGTACCTCAGCCTTTTCTGCATCTTTGGTGGTTTCAGGTTTGGTGGGTACGTTGGCACTTTTTCAAAAACACGCAATCTTTGTCTCTCAGGTATTTCAATATCTGAAAATTGAAAATGGTAAGTTAATATTTATTACCCATTTTGATTTATTTGACATTAAATAATAATCATTGAGCAGAAGATTTATCAAAAATATCGCCGAATACTGAAACGCTACTTACATTAATTTCATGCTTAAATTATTGCCATACCTTACAAATGAGTAATGTCAAACCGAGGCTGAGCAATCTTAAGTGGTGTTTAAATTTGACTGACGTTTCAGTAGTCGGCCCAATACCTAGTAATAAATAAATATTCATGGACATTTATTTCGCAACTAGTGTCTACTTACGGTCATAATTTTTAGGTGGTGGAAAATATTTTATTCCCGCTGTAGCTGCAATCTGTCCACATTTTGGTTGCAAAAGACCTAAAAGAAAATTCAAATAAAATCAATAGGTAATAACAATAGGTACTACCGAGGTACCTAGCTAGATGTTTACTTAGGTATGTATGTAGTAGTCTATGTATTTTTTACTGAGAGGAAGGTCCCAAACTTTTTTTTAAAAAAATTGTATATTTTGTAACAGTAATAAAGATATTTTGATTTTTTTAAAGTAGGTAGCGCAATTATAACATTGATATTGTTTTAGAAAAACTTACCAACAGTGAGTCGTATTGTTCGTGAAATCATTTCAGATGAATGAATAATAATTCTTCATGGAATACCTATAAATTTTACAGCATAAACAGAAAAAAATATAACCTACAAAACAAACGCTTAGACATTGACATAGAAGTCAAGTGTGAAGTCAATTCACAACCATGGAAAACACAGCCCCGGAAGGAATGTACAACCGTAGAGTGTACGTACAGCCTGGAAATCCATAGTAATATTAAAAATGCGAAAGTAACTCTGTCTGTCTGTCTCGCTTTCACGCCAAAACTACTGAACCGATTTGAATGAAATTTGGTACACAGATAGTCTAATAAAGACGATATGGCTGTGGCAATAAGTCCGCGGCATGATTGCCGCCATAGAAAGGTGCCTCGTGAGTGACGAACTTTCGCCCGTATGCTGATTTACTGCTCAAGTACCTACTGATCCGGAGTCGAGCATAGATTTTTGTATGAAAATGTATTTTTTTAAGGCTGTGCATTCCATGGTTGTACAATATGCCTGACATAATTTGACATTGGCTTGGCATAATGATAAATGACATTTTTTTAATTGAAAGAGATATTCGAATTTTGTCATTTTTTGAAACAACACATAGCATTTTAGTTTTTCTTGTGTTATTGTGAGTATTGTTGTTTAATTTTGGTGGAATTTTAACCAATAATACTTAGGTCGTAACATAAAGTGTGAGCCATTGGAATAAATGTGTATAATTGGTTTTTTTTTCATGTGAAAATTCCATTCAGGTTTTGGAGGTAAAATCCACCATTTTCTCTTCAAAGCAAACGACAGCCGACTTGACGAAGACTTGACTTGACTTATCATTTATGCAAGACAAACACACAAATCAACATAAATAAGGGAAAAAACGTAAAATTAGACTAGGCGGTATGATTTTAAAATGATAGCCTACAACAAGGAGCAAAAAAAAAATTGAATTGAAAGAAAAAAACGACGGGGATTCGAATGTTGACATTTTTTGAAACAACACATAGCATTTTTATGTACAATATGCCTTACATAATTTGACATTAGATTGGCATAATGTTAAATGTCATTTTTTGAATTGAAAGAGAGATTCGAATTTTGTCATATTTTTTGAAACTACACACTAAGCACTATTTTGTTTTAATAGTTTTTCTTGTGTTATTGTTAGTATTGTTGTTTAATTTTGGTGGAATTTTAACAAATAATACTTAGGTCGTAACATAAAGTGTGAGCCATTGGAATAAATGTGTGTGAAGTGGTCTTTTTTCATGTGAAAATTCGATTCAGGTTTTGGAGGGAAAATCTACCATTTTTTCATCAAAGCAAACGACCACCGACTTGACGAAGACTTGACTTGACTTATCATTTATGCAAGACAAACACACAAATCAACATAAATAAGGGAAAAAACGTAAAATTAGACTAGGCGGTATGATTTTAAAATGATAGCCTACACCAAGGAGCAAAAAAAAAAATGAATTGAAAGAAAAAAACGACGGGGATTCGAATGTTGACATTTTTTGAAACAACACATAGCATTTTTATGTACAATATGCCTGACATAATTTGACATTAGATTGGCATAATGTTAAATGTCATTTTTTGAATTGAAAGAGAGATTCGAATTTTGTCATATTTTTTGAAACTACACACTAAGCACTATTTTATTTTAATAGTTTTTCTTGTGTTATTGTTAGTATTGTTGTTTAATTTTGGTGGAATTTTAACCAATAATACTTAGGTCGTAACATAAAGTGTGAGCCATTGGAATAAATGTGTGTGAAGTGGTCTTTTTTCATGTGAAAATTCGATTCAGGTTTTGGAGGGAAAATCCACCATTTTCTCATCAAAGCAAACGACAGCCGACTTGACGAAGACTTGACTTGACTTATCATTTACGCAAGACAAACACACAAATCAACATAAATAAGGGAAAAAACGTAAAATTAGACTAGGCGGTATGGTTTTCAAATTATAGCCTACCCCGAGGAGAGAAAAAAAATTGAATTGAAAGAAAAAAACGACGGGGATTCGAATTTTGACATATTTGAAACAACACATAGCATTTTTATTTTAATAGTTTTTCTTGTGAAAGTGTGAGTATAGTTGTTTAATTTTGGTGGGATTTTAACCAATAATACTTAAGTCGTAACATAAAGTGATTTTTCTGAATATGATAATTCGATTCCGGTTTTGGAGAGAGAATCCACCATTAGACTAGGCGGTATGGTTTTAAACTATAGCCTGCTCCGAGGAGCGAAGAAAAAAAAAAGGAAAAAAAAAACTACTCGAATGTAAACAACTTGTTTGTTTGTTTTGTTCAATTTTGTTATCTAAAAAAGGATAAAAAGGATTTATGTAATCTTTATGTATTTTACCTCCTATTATAAGTTAAAGTGTTTTATATTGAGTTTTCAGTGCTCAGCGCAGCTGCCCCTGGACTGTGCCTACAACCCTACAAGTAAAGTAGGTACCTACCTACCTACCTAACTCTAAAAAACTCGTAGGTAGGTATACCGGTTGAAATCTGTCGTGAAATTATTACACTGATCTGAAGTATGAGCTCTCTGTGGTAGAGTTCGTCCGGGAAAGCACTTCCACCGTACCTATCTATTTAATTTACTAAGCTGTATATCTTTATAGCTAGGTAAGTATTATTTACCGCCAAGAAGCGGTGGATGCCGTAGATTGTCTAACAAGGCATGTTTACTTTTTGGGGTTTCTACCGAAAGCTTTATTTTTAGTTAGAATTAACCGCTAAACATCAGCTGGCCTATAATAATAATAATATGGCCTGTTCCACCGTTTTTCTCGTAAAAAAAAACCCTATGGTAGGTACATAAATATAAGTTCATCTGTATTATTTTAGATACCTACAGTAAAACCAACTAATTAAGTCTGATCAGAACCCAACTTTGTAGAACAAATTCTGGCCGGAATGGAATTTTTGATGGAACTTATACTGCATAGAGTCATCTTCTTCAACTACTGCATTTACGTACTTTGGACAATATGTAACGGATTACTGCTGTATCTTAAGGTTAGTGTAATGAAATTTAGGTGTTTGGGTTCATAATTATTTTATTCTCACTTCACAAAACACGTTTTTTCCTCCCCGGTCGTCATACCCGACGCGCGCCCGCACCCGCTTGTCCCAGTCAAAAAGTCCCGTCTGTCACTGTCAAAAACAAGGTGCGCGCGCACATCCATCCCATTCCACGCAAATCTATGCGCTACCCACGTTTCCTACAGTTAGTAATTAAAGAAAAACACTAGACCATCTCTATTTAGTAGTAGAGCTCTTTGTGAGAGCTCGTCCGGGGAAGTACTACCACCGTACCTATTTCTGCCGCCAAGCAGCGATGCCCGCATTGCTGTGTTCCGGTTTGAATCTTTACGTCTCAGAGTGATGGACGCAGTGCATTGCCTTACAGGGCACGTCCTCATTGGACTTGCTCTGTGAGGTAATGCATTGTTATAGGCAGGAGTTAACACTTAACATCAGGTGAGCTAGCTACCAGCTTCTTCCATTTTACAATAATAAAAAAATTACTGGCCCCTAAAAACTATACATTGAGCCTTGCAATTTATCATAATTTATTTATCAACTATATCTTATTCTTATTAATTTTTAAAATTGTGGTAACTAATGAACTTACTACAATAATAAAATAATATATGATCGAGTGAGCGAAGTGAACGAGATCTTATTGACAACTTGGACAAAAAGGCTTTGTATGTTTATTCTTCGAGATCTTATGAAGCGCTTATCCGATCTTCAGAATTTGGTACGTATACGGATAGTACTCTTAAGTTTTACTAGTTTGTTAAATAAAGTAAATCGGTCAAGGGGTCGTGAAGTTATGAGGGTCCAAAGAGAGTAAAAAAAAGTCGTACAAAAAAAAAGTAGGGTGTCATATGATAGGGTTTTGTTTAGACATTCCAAAACCGTTTTTATTTTAATTCTAGGTCTAATAGTTTTTGAGTTGTTGTAAAAATTATATAATTGGAAAACCCAGTATAACATGAGCTTGTTATGGAGTTATGTTATCTTGGAGTTTCAATGATTTTGTAGGTAGTTCAAGTAAGACTGGTACTTAGCTAGACGGCGATTTCGATGCGATTTGCAAAGTTTATTGCAACCATTGGTCAATAAAAATTGTTTGGGTTTTATTAACCTCCGACCATCACGAGATCTCAGTCGGGGCGAACTACTAGTATTAAAGAAATAAACATCTACAATAGATAAGTGCCTACTGTACAAATTAGTGGACATTAGGACTTCCCACTGTCCACTAATTTGTACTATAAGGTGTAGGTAATGTTAATTTTAGGACTATGCAATAAACTTTTTTTTTAACAATTTAGAATTGACCTATGTTCAATTTTCAGATGGATTATTTGAAAATTCCAAAACTATTGGTGGTGACAGCATTTTTTACAATGATCATCACATTCTCTATAAAGTTGGTCTTAGTCCACCGCAGGGACTTCACATCTGATGTGAGTTGACTTATATTTTGTATTAGTGTTATTTTGTACTATTATTAGTAGGTACATACAATTTCCTTACAAGGCACAACCTCGTGATGTGGGATGTGGGCTTATGATATAACCTTAGCCTAACAACTACCTTAGGTACACTTATTTTATCAATAATTATGTTCATAAAAAAATAAAATCGTGTAAAAAAAACATTCCGATAATGCTCTATTAGATTCAGTACCCTGTTGTTTGATACACACTTTTTCAGGTTCAAAATGTATCTTTTCCAGATTTCAAAGCTGACTCGGTTCTTCCTCCTGACGATTCTGATACAAATGCCACTTGTAAGCTTTTTTTTAATTGCTTTTCCTCTACTCTTGTGTACGCCGTTAGAAGTTATACTGCATGGTCTTTTATTAACCATGACGTTGCTAGAAGGATCTGTGAGTTTCTTAGCAGCTTGGAAAGCTGTGAAACATGCTTCAAACCAATATCCACCTCGCGAGCGACATCCTTACTTTGCGCCGATAGATGTACAGGCTAGGGCACATGATTCTGCGGTGACGCGACCAGCGCCAGCGCGGACATTACGGCCTCGAGTCTAGAAATCTTTAGAATTTGTCAAGCCTCGTTTAAGGAGTACTGTCACGACAGAAGTCTCTTTAGAATTTGTCAAGCCTCGTATGAGGACGTAGGTACTAGGTACAGTCAAGGACAAGTCTTTAGTCGTGGTTGACTAAATGTATAAAAAACTACCTAAACTTCAAGAAGTTTGACGCTGCTTTATACTTTACCTTGCCTATTTTATTTAGTTGCTAGATGTTTACGTTCGTTGTTTGATGTCATGCGCTCGGACAAAGATGCGTATCTTTGTCGAATTGTCCAACTCATGCAAGGAGTCCTGTCACATTCCTATCTATAGAAGCCTTATTTGAAATTTTTACTACCCCAGAAGAATTATTAATAGTTGCGTACTGAATTTGTGAAAATACTCACTATATAGATTCGACTTTTAATAGCGATGATATATTTTTGGTGCAAATCTTTCAGTCGCCTACATAAGTAGGTAAAAATTAAGGCTGATTTAAACTCTAGTCTATCAATCTATATTAATTAACCTAGTAGCTAACCTAAAGCTAACTCACATAAAAAGTAAATAAAAACTGTTTTGTAGGTAATTTCTTATGCCAAAAACAGTCGTCAAGTATTTTGCCATAAAATAGGTACCTATGTAAGTCCCTGGCTAAAGTACAATAGTATAATACAATAAAAATGCGTAGAAAATACTCAAAAGAATTTATTACAATAAAATGTAGGTCATAATGTTGAAATCTATTTTATGAAAATTATTTTTGTGTGATAAGAAACTGAATCTCAACGCGTTGAGTATGTTCTGAATTCGGAATGTTCTGAATTTATCTAACTGCGAACCGTATTACCGTTGACTCGTATTTGATATATTTCATTCAAGATTTTATAAATAGTCTTCAGACCTTCGTTGTTTTATATTATGCGAGCAGGTGATTACACGATTATAGAATATCTTAATATAGACTTAGGACTGCAAAAATACAGCGCAAGCTTTGCTTTATAAAAACTTACGATTTAATGATATAAATAAAGCAGGTTAATCAACATATACAAATAATTTTGAATGCTTACTTTGTTAATAGCTTAAGTTAGCACAATACATATTTTAGAATAGTACTAATATACCTAATACTAAAATTTTTTAAGTTATACCTACGTTACATAATCCCTATAAATAACTTATTTTATCACACTGCCAATTTGGTATCAAATATAGTAGTCTCAATAAAACATATTGCATTTTGAATACACTTTTTATTATTAATTTTAGTTCTATTTCGAAACATTTCAAGGCACTGGATATTTTAATGTGGTTGATCCAAACTAGGTACATTTCTGGGATGCCTCATTTATCAGTTGTCTATCCTTGACCATGTCAACATAATATATTTTCTTTTTAAATAGGTGTTAAGCTACGCGTCCACTGCGTCGGAATCGGAGTGTACGTTGCGTCGTCGTCGGTATTTACAATAATAATATATGCGCAGATATGCCGATCCAGTGCACACTGTACCATAGAAATCAAAACAAAGCAACAAATCCTTTCTCTCCGTACGTACGAGTATGCTCCGATTCCGATGCAGTGGACGCGAAGCATTATAGTAACCGGCAAATAAGTTGAACTCTAGGAAGTTAGACGCATTTCTGGTCTGGAAAACGTATGCCGCGTCAATATTCTTAAAATTGTATGTACCTTCTGCGACTCTTAGTAAATGTGGCTACGTTAACAGAGTAAACTTATTTGCCGATTATTCATTCACTTAATTATTTCAAGTGGCTAAACCTAAATTAGCACGAATCAGGATGCCAAATTATACAATAAAAAATAACGTAAGCCTATTGGACGTGTAGAAGATATAAAATATAAAAAAAAAATAGTATGTCATTTATAAATAAAATAATGTAGGTACCTACTATCTATTCATATTACATATCTCAGTCACTACTTGTGTAAAACATTAGTAAAGCCTCTTTTGGTTTTAACAGAATAGTAGGTAGATGTAAGCTAATAAATAGCCTCTAGTAGGGGTAATATTGCTATGTAACACAGGTTGAACAATATAATATACCCAGTAAAAATATGTAAAAAAAACATATTTTTACTGGGTATATTATATTGTTCTACTATTCTTTTACACTCTTAAAAGTAGATATCACTATAGTCACATTTCTTAGGTAAGTATTCAAATGCATTATAATTTATTTGGTTTTGTTATTTTATATTAGTCACACACGCACAAAAATAATTTAGTAGGTATAACTACTTTAATTTACTATACACTTATTATTAGTAATTTGGTTTGCAAATATATTTTGTTTTTCTTGTTAGCTGCCTTGGCGTTGATTTGCACCTTTCACTACGTCGTTTTCTCTAAAAAAGTCGTCTATCTTACATCTCACCAGATGTAGAGTTATATTAAAGTTTTCGAGACTGCTTTCAAACTTATTTATATCGTGATCAACTTCAAATGATTTCATTACTTGAGGAAGAGACGGTGACATTTTGCATATGAGCTGAAATAAATTAAAATATCCAGAGTTCATAATCTACATAATGTACTAATATTTTATTTTATTAGACATTCATTGTAATCAGATTTAATATTTTGAAATGTTTGGTAGTTACTTTATAAAACAAGTCATGTATCATGTATTTTCGTGACACAAAAGAGAACTGCTTGACTCAACCAGTAATGCCATAGGAAATAGCTACTTAACATCAAGTGAGCTATCAGATTGTTCCATTACTTGTATAATAAAAAAATAGGTACAGTTTATGAGTTTAGTGCTTAATAATGGTAGGAACTTACGGCAAATAACTGCTGAGTGACCCAACTATGGTATTGCTTGACCGAGCCTTCATATGCCACTATGAATATTTTCTTCATGTTTACGTCATAGTTTCCAGATCTGAGATGATTTATTATCTCTTGAAATGCCAGCTCAAAAAATAGTAAAGCTCTGTAAAGAGAAAATAAGAGTTATAAATACGTAATATCTTGAAACCCATATTTTGTTATTTTATTTAGCGCACGAAAACGCCGTTAAAAATCAACTATCGAACGTTTTTTGTCCTCTGCGATCCACAACATTTTATTATTTTACTAATTTAGACAAAGTTTAAGGTAGGTATCTCAATATTTCACTAAAAACTACGACTTTCAAATCGGTTCAGCCTGGTTCAGCCACTGAAAAGATTTGCGTGGTCAACGGTATAAGTTCTAAAATACCTATATTGTTTCCTTTAGACTTGATTATGTTTTTATGTAGGTGTATGTAATGTACACGGACAAATACAATTAATTAGTACCCACTTACAACGGGAAAACTTGTCCACGCGAACGAAGTCACGACTAACCTTTAGCCTTATTATAATCTTTATTACGAGTCTATGTAGATTTAAACGAATAAATTCCTACCTGTTAAGCCATAGTACTGCCTCGGCTGCAGGAGTTTTTCCAGAATTTTTCTCTTCTAACATCAACTCGAGAATACAAGAGTTTTCATTATACTTGTAATATTTCTGAATTTTCTGAAACATTTTATTTACTTGTTTAAGATTCTAATTTTGTGCAAGCAGGCCTGTGGGCGTACTACGTAGGATGTACAGAAATACTTTGATCAGGTACCTATGAGACTTATAGAAAACATTTAAGACTAATTTAAACAAATTTCTAGCACTTACATCTATGTTTCCTTGCATATCGTATTTAACAGGTGCGAACACAGTGCCAAGGCGTTCTGTAAATAAACAAAAATTTGCTTCAGAACTCAATTTTCTGATAGGTACAATAATTTATTTCTCACACATTAACTCACCCACAACGGCTACTAAATCAGTCGATGCTTGTAGAAACTTTGCTATATTTATTTGTCCATTAATGACCGATGGAAAAGCATTTGTATTTACAAAAATGCTGTTCTCTTCAGATGTAGAGCTGTCTGCCATTTCAATGCTGTCCAGTCAAAGACTTCATTAAAAATACACAGTTTCACGGTATCGGTCTTACTACAGTAAATTTATCACACAAAATTACATACAATTATCTTATTATCACGGTAATCACTAAAATATTATCATAATAATAACAAAGCGCTACACGAAATATGTTTGGCTGAATAACTAATGTCAAGTCAAAACATCCAGCGGTCTGAGTTGCCTACATTAAAACAGGGTGACCACTTCGAAATAAGAATTGATTATGTACACGAAAACTTATTTTTATAAAATAAAGTTCCTAAATGTATGTTTAGCTAACTTATCTTTTATAATACTTTCGATAATGTCCATTTCTGTATCACTTTATTGTCATCGTACTTTTTTCCAACATCATTCAATAAGAAAATGTTTGTTTTAAAACGTTTCCCAAATCATCTTCTACCACTATTGTCAACACTTTACTTTTCGGTGAAAATGTAAATGGAAGCAGGAACCTCTTCTCCGGTAATAGATTTGTAAATTCATACGAATCTAGCACCATTCCGTTTGATTCGTCTCTGACTTCGACAATTCTCAATCCAGCTGTGGATATTATCATCATTTTGTTTGTGTCAAACTTCAGATATCTTGTTATTACTTGCCTCTCTCTTCCATATTCGTTATTGAACCATCTATGATAAGATAACATAACTGCACAGTTTCTTGCCCAGTATACCGAGTCATTGCCGTTCGTTCGACTAAGATTTTTCTTTGAATCTGAAAACTTGTTTGTCATACTCGAATAAACACTTGATGGTCTTGTTATCGGGGTAATGTTGGGACTTCTTCTTACTATATCAGATTTAGACATTTGAGCAAAGTTTCCCAATGTTGTTTTGCTTCTTGGACCCAAAACTCGTAATGGCTCTGCTACGTTCATTGTCACACTTATGTTACGTTGAAGTGAAACAGTAGAATGTTGTACTGGTTTACCGTTGAAATTGTTCATGTTATCCTTTGTTAATGCTGACCGTTTGTCTCCAACAATAAACACTCGGTCTATGTTATCAAAGCCTCTGCCCATGATGCCATCTTTAGTGTGCCCGAGATCAAAGGTATGGCCTAACTCATGGAATACTGATCCCAAAGTGGTTGCAAAGCAAGCACCTAGAGTCCCTCGGTATCCACTATCATCCATGAATCTCCTGGTGTTTACTGGAGTGGAATCCATAAACTTTGGAATTAATTCCGCAACATTTGATGGCCAAGTATAAATGCATGCGGTACCAAATAAAGCTAACCCACCACCCCCAAGTGCTGCATAGGCTTCCGTTATTGAAACTATTTCGTCATGCGTCATGGGCTTGTCAACATCTGTTCCTTTAAATCGGGTACACGATATGAAACCTAAGAATTTACGTTCATTGCTACCCAGGTCGGATAACATCAACTCTCTTCCAAAATGTGACCATAGTTCAGCTTGTTTCATTTTCCTTGCCTTGTTCACATTGAGCCCGCTCCTGAAGACTATGCATTCTGGTTTTTGAGGATTCACTTCGTGTTCAAGTTGGAAAGTCTTTCTTCCGACACCGCTTTCAAAAAGCTTCTCAGCAGTTATACTTTGAATGAGTTTTGCTCCCAATGCGATTCGAGCACAAGCACTTTCTATAGAGCTGTCAATATCAGGAGGGCTTTGGAAACAACCGTCGTGACCTTGGCATATAATATACACTGGTGTTACCCTGAGATTAGTTTTTCTCGGAGTGTAATCGAGAATAATGGTTTGCTTTTGATGTTCAGCATATTCCAACTGAATTATGTTTGGCCCCTTCTTCAATTCTATTAGCACTTTGAACTCGCCATTATGGACATTCCATTCAGATTTACTTTGTTCGTCTTTATTACTGACTGCACAAAGTATCTTGTCCTGGTTATTTGAATTTCCCCTGGTTATAAAGCCTTTAAGAAGAACTAGAGAATAGTTTATAACGTCTCCATTTTGAAAATTTGTTATAAATATGGAGGAGTTGTGTTCGTTCTCAAAATCATCATTTATGCGGTTGTCCATTACCTGAAAATGAGATTGATACCTATGTAAAGTGCCTCTAATGTTTGACCTTCATTGTCGGTGCGCAGTCGCGATATCTTGTATTATGTTCAATTTGCACTTAATCAGGTTAGAAATGTTTCGGGCTTCAGTCTCTATGGGCTTTGTATGAGGGTTTTAGTGAATTGGCGATTGTGGAACTAAGTGGGTCGGTTTGGTTTATATTGGTCCGTATCAGATGATGAGAAGCCGTCGCAAATGAATAGTTTCGCACTTAGGAATGACTCACCATGTTGCGGTTTGGTGAGGAGTGCGCAGAGCCGGCGCGGTGGGTGGACTGCGGGTGCGGGCGGCGCGGACTCGGCTTCCATTCGCAGTCGGTGGCACTGCGTCCCTCGGTTCCTCCTCACTTCGCACTAGACTCGGTCGAACACGAGCGCGGCGGCGGCAGCGCTCGAGTGCGCATGCTCGTCGATGCAGACCGACGCCGACGTGCCGGGTAACGATTACGCTCCCCCAGACAGGTAGGGTACGCGACTGCCTGTCTCCACCGACCGCCACATAGAGATTTTAAACAATGCAGCAAACAAACGAATGCGTCACTTTTATCTAGCATTTGTTTGTTTAGTTTTAGCCTAAGATGTCTAGGCCATAGAATCATAATAAAGGTTACCTACTGCTGAGCTACTTATTTATCGACCAAACCAAACGACGCTTTTGGCAGATTGTTTTCGTCATTATTAGTTAAACGAGTGGGCTTGGCTCAGTTATGAATAGGTAATTAGTAAGTAGATAGGCTCTTTGAAAATAAAATAAACTAGGAGTAAAATATAAAATGCTTCGAACAAATTGAAATCAACGTTGAACAAGATGAAATACCTACTGAAAATCCAATAACCATTAATTTATAAAACCTCCACCAATACCCTGGATACCAAAAAATTTGGGATGTCTTTCTAGAGAAATCCCCTAAAATTATCATCAAGTTCATTGAGAACGCCAATCAGCATCAATAAACAGGTGTATAATCAGCATCAATAAACAGGTGTATAATTTTCTAAGAGAATCTACTCTATCTAAGACATTTTACTAAAATAAAGTTAGGTAAAGATTTATTTTTATAGCAACGCTACCACAGAACATTGGACGCTATGGTTCGCCTAATGTTATAAAAAGGTTTATGTTTTACGATTGCTCGTAAGATTCGCTAGGCGAGACGACACGGTGCGAATTTAGTGCGTCATCCTTATAGGGATCCTATAAAGCTCCTAAAAATTATATGACTGTATTGTATACCCTATAGAACTCTGCTAATCTAAAGGAATTTTATAGAACCTTCGATTTCAGGGCAGGAATAAGATACCGTATTCTTCGTATCAACTATCACATAATGAGCTACAGTCGTATACGCTTACGATGTTTAGTTTTCGCTGAGGAATGGTAAGTCTCTACCAATGTAGAGTCGATGCTGTAGGTAAGTAGGTATATTACTCATTTTGTAGGTGACATGCAGCATACTAATATAATGAGTATATTTAAGTATAATTGATATTTACATAATTTGATTACAATAATAAAGTATTATAACTTTCTAAGTCCTTATGAACGATCAAACATAATTAAATTCAATCTGACACCTACCAAATACCACTGCGTTGTACATACTTTACCCAATACTTTTGGTTAGGGGCCAGCCGGAGATAATTAGTACATAGTATATCTTATTTTTGTGCAAAAAATTTATTAACTTTATATATTACTAGCCGTCGCCCGCGGTGTTGCTCGCGTTGTAAACCCTTTAGGGTGCGACTTTTCAAAATTCCTTTCTTAGTGCACCACTACACTATATTTTTTTTATTTTATTTTATTTATTTAAACATTACATCTATTATTACAGATTAGACCTAATACAATAGAGTAGTCCTCAAATTCATATAAAATCAAACAGTACAATTACAAATGTCATACATAGAACAAACAAAAATCTATCAAATACTTGTCAAATTATTAATACGCATGCAAATGTCATACATAAAGGGAAATAATAATAATAAGTTAATAACAAAACAAAAAACGCACAAATTAGTCAAACTGTGAACATAATAAAAAATGTCATAGAAAAAACAATGATATGACAAATAATAACTTATTTACAATAGCACAGACTATACATTGTAGCTCTCACGAACTCGCTCTTTGGACAGTGGAATATGTCGATGGACACCGCCAACAGATTCAGCGTGCACATGGTCCGCGTCAGTGGTGCCTTACCGAGCAGGTTGGTCCTCCCACAAGGCACTGCGAACAGAGGAGGCCGCCTACGTCGCCCAACAAACTCGTCCGGCACGCACAGTCTCATCATCTCCAGGATGGTCGGATTGGATACCATCCCCCGGAATACCCTGACCACATACAGCGCCAGCGCCATATCCCTCCTAATTTCCAGCTTGTTGTATCCAACCATACCCAAAACGAATAAGGTTGGATACATCAAGGGATAAAAAGGATAGACACCGTATGTCTTCCAATAAAGATAGCGTGTGAACTTGTTCTGTATGCGCTCCAACATGAGGCTATATTTAGCTTCATGCGGAGCCCATACAGAAGCTGCGCTTTCCATCTGGCTTCTGACCAGGGCATTATACATTCCAGTTAGAGCCCTTAGGTTCGTGAAACCGTTTGCTCGGCGTAAAATGAATCCTAAAACTCTGTACGCCTTTTTACAAACGGTAACAACATGGACTCTAAACCTCAACTCAGTGTCCAGCCGAACTCCAAGATCTCTCACCAATTTCACCCGCTGCAACTGCGCTTCGTCTATCTGGTAGTTGTAGTGGAGTGGGGCTGTTGCTCTGCTAAATGTTATTATGGAACATTTGTTCACATTAAACTGCAACTTGTTTCTCCTGCCCCACTCCACTACCCTATCCACGTCTTGTTGAAGACGAACGCAATCTTCTTCATCCTTTATTGGCAAGATCAGCTTGAGGTCGTCTGCAAACAAAAGACATTTGGCCGCTGTAACAACTTCGGGTAGATCGTTAATCATCACGATAAATTCCAGCGGCCCTAAGTTGCTACCCTGACTCACACCTGTTCTCGTGAAGTAACGTTCGGATTTATGTCCCGCGTACTCCACATACTGCTGCCTGTCCTTCATGTAACTAGTGAAGAACTGCAGCAGTTTGGGGGTGCAGCCGATCGTCGCCAGCTTTGTCAATAAGATGTCATTATCGACCATGTCAAAAGCTTTTTTAAAATCAAAGTAGGCAACGTCAACTTGCACTCCTGCGTCTACGTTTGGAAGAATGTACGACATCGAGTTGAGGAGGTTACTGGTCGTGCTGCGGCCTGGTCTGAAGCCGTGCTGAGCATCCGAGAGATGAGCCGATATAAGGATACTACCCTCCAAATTTCTACCTCTAGGACTTATGGTTTACGCTGTGCGTTGATTATCAGTCAGCTTCAAAAGAGTTTTATATATATTGATGATGATATTGTGTTTAGACTACAGGAAGTAATCTAACGAGGAAACTATAATATTTTCCCGCATACAAACAAAGTAAGAAAAACTTGTAGGAACTATTTATTTAGAAAATATGCAATTGGGTAAAATCTACTCCTTTTTAAACTTCGCTTCGATTTATACAATTGAGTTTAAAATTGTTCAATGGACTGTAAGCCTATTTTAAATAATGTTCGTCTCATATCAGTCTATATTATTATCAATTTCGTTATAGATTAGATATTATTAATTAAAACGTTTTCGATAGCTATCTAGTTAGAAAGGCCAGACAGCTCTGAAAATTATCTATTGTTCCATCATTTATTTGTATAAAAAAATAGTTAATTATTCCAATCTGTACTTCTTCAAAGTTGTGTCAAAGTCATAATAAGTTTTTAGTGTCCTAACATGTTTTACGCAGCGACTCATTTTGTTGCAAATGATACCAAGGTTTTCTTTCGAAAAACGTTTTGATTTGTAGTCAAAGTGTTGCTGCTGCTACCTTTGGTCATAAAATGTATGGACGTCTCGGTATAAATGGACATTTGCCATAAAGGTGTGTGCAAATCACTTGTAAATCAGCGTCGTCGCGCGAGTGTTGCTTGACTGGTAATGTCGGTTGGCAACAGTGATGGCGCCTGCAGGAAGGCGACAGGGTAGCCATCGGGAGCGGTCGACGTCCCACTGAACGCAGCACTTTCGCTTTTGTCGGCGAACGAACCCGGCCCATTACTACCTCACTCACGATGTTACACCATGCAACTCGGTTTTGGCTACGTTTGTCACTACGGCATGCATACTAATACACTCGCAGGGTTGTCGTGTTTAGATTTCTCCACGGTGAAGCGTAAACGGTTCTTTTGTTGTCAAACTGTTTTATTATTAACCTGCATTGTACTAAAAATAGAGTTGCTTGGTGAATGGGACTATAGGACGAGTCTGTCATTCATAGGGCAAGTCAATTCAAGGTCAGATTAGATTAGATTACATTAGAAAATTATTTATTGCACTTAAAAAAATCGTACAGAGGCGAGTTTATTCCCACAAAAGGAAATAAAACAATAAGATTTTTTTTAACTATGGCTGATTAAGCTTTCCAATCGCATCGATACACGCTGGTTACCTGTCTTACCTGAACTGCAATACCATTGGAACTGTAAAAAATTAAAGCTTACGTTATATTGGTTTTCCAACTTTACAATTTTCACTATTGTGAAATAAGTTAATAGATTTTGTATTTTACCTAGTGCAAAAGTAAAAACGGTTTTAGAATGTCTAAACGAAGCTCTGTAATATTTTTACTGAACCTTTGCATTGTTATTCTCTCGACCCTGAAGCTCTGCAATTTCATATAATTACAATTAGTTATATATTATATCTTCAAAAATGTTGAAATGTGCGAGCGAGAAGGTTGTCTGCCTTTACCCTACGCCTCAATCTAGACAAAGGGATAATAGAAAAAAATATCAAACTGATATCAAAGAATTGGAAAATAGTCACACGCTAAGCCACCAGCCGCCATAATAAAATAAACAAATAATCCATTTATTTGAAAGGCACTTGAAGCATCGAGTTTTGGATTACGACTTTTCAGTAAAATGTTACGTAGTCTTTCTGAGCTCTGATTTGAGATATTGAGATTATAATTAATGGAGTCTCCATTCATTCCATTGAAATTAAAATTTATTTATTTGATTAATAAACATCATAATACCGCAATCGTTTATAGAATTAATCCATAAACCAGAAGTGCTCTGTATTATATTATTTGCTGAATTGAAACCGCTCAAATACCAACCTACAGATTTTTTTTTTTAATGAATTATTTTAATTTAAATAAGTTGCTTAACCTGAAGTTGGAAGTTGTGGGGACGTTGCTCAGACAGACTTCAGATTAAGAAACTCTACCATGAGTAAAGTTTGCTAACCACCAGGACTCGTGAAAGGTTAAGTTTATACTTAGGTTACCTACGTAGTGTTGTGTAACTGTGAACTAACAGTGACGAAGGAACCTATTAATGATTTCGTTATCCACAGAATTATTGTTAATAGTTTTGATAGCAACTTCTAATTTATAAGCGAGATTTCGAAATGTGTTCGTAGACGTCATGATCTAAGTTTGATGAAGTCTCTGTCGAGCGAGAGGAGCCATTTAGCTTAAATATTTTGGCGAATGTGGCAATATTGATTCGGTTAGATTAGCCTAACTTGATTTCAGTTGACCGGTTATATTGCAAATAATTAAATCATTTTCGAAATCATCCCAACTTTTATCAATTTCTATTCAGCCAGCTAACAGTTAGTATAAACTTTACCTTATTCGTAAAATAAGATGCTGTAGAAAAATTATATAAGCTCCATTCTCCGATATCCACAAAAATATATTTTATAAACGGATAAAATTATAAAATTGTATACGAAACGGATTATAAAATAGGCTTGACTAAATTATCGCCTGACACGATAGACATCTCGTCATATAGTTTTTCTAATAACTTCAACAAAATTTAATCTAAAATTCTGAACTATATAAAAGAACATTATTATTATTAAACAAACATCGCAATTGTAATTCATTGTAGGTCAGTCGATGAAGCAACTCTAAAATGGTTTTCATTAATCATCTTGTATTCAGGGAACATGGCGTACATTTAGTTGCGTCGGCCGTTACCGAGTCATATTTCGGTACCTTAGGGCTCTGTACGTGAGCCCTACGTAGTACGTGGTTCAACCTTTCGTAACATTAGTATCTGTTAATAATAATGAAGATCTGCGAAGTTTCTTCACAATGCGTTCGTTGAATAATAACGTTCGGTTGAATGAACCATTGCATCGTGTCCTTGTTTTCTGTGAATTTCCATGGCACGTGCTCGCACGCGGGTATTGCTTGTCGATGGTACTCTTCACGTGTCTTTCCACTTGGACATCTCATTTCTCATGCAAGCTAATTCAATAAATTATCGCTAGTCGCGACCAGCTGGCAAACTGCGCAGTAGCATGTCGGGCACTTCGCTTCAAAAACTTCGTAGCGTTGGATGCATTTTCAAGTCGCTGTATAACTTAATTGAATTGCGTTTTCAGGATTCTGTCTGCAAATATTTTTTGCTGTCGATCATTTGAGGCGGTAATTGGTTGTAATTACGTCATTCATTAGCATAAATCGCTTAGATTTGTTAATAATTTGATTATATGTAAACATAACCTAAATGATCAATCGCTTCAAATCGCTAGCAATCTATAAGGGTTCATGAATTTCAATTATTGTTTTAACACGGTAACATTAGTTATAGATTCTTTTTTTTTTACAAGTTGTTGGCAAGCGATTGACCGCGATGTCGTGACAATGCGGTTCTATTAGTTGCTAAAATATTATTTTTTATTAAAACGTATAAAAATGTTTTGGAATGTAGTATAGGTACATATGTAGATGCTATGTATCTGATTAATGTTATTTTGGCATTCCCTACATAATATTTAATTATTGGATATGGCTGCAAGGTATGCTGCGTCGATATACGCTTAGTGGAGTAGTGGAGCACTATTCAGTTATGTTGTATTATACGGTTACTTTTTTCTGATGACCCTGATCATGTCCAGATTTAGGCCAAGCCCTTGGTTATCTGATTGAATTTTGACGAAGGTATGTAGGTACGGCTGCATTAGCTACATACTTTAAAGATTTCATTACCTGTTCTTAGACAATACGAAACCTAATGTAAAAACTGTAGGGTTTTCATAACGCACGTACGATATAATTTTGGAGATAATTTTATTAAAACAGTCATTTGTCTGTCTTAGAATTAAGCAGGCTGGCTCTTTTGTAAACAAAGTAACAGACAGAGTTCTCAGCAATTATCCATTGACAAGGCGTACAAATAAGGTACTAGCCAGGAAGTTACTAAAAAAAATTGAATACACATGCGAAAATGTAGTTTAAACTAGAAAACTGAAAAAGGTTCTAAGAATAAGGTTATTTCAAGCGTTAAGCTTTTACCGATAGGGAGTGAAGTATTTTAAAATGTGCTTTAATTGGATCACGTGAGAACTATGGTGGAACAGGACAATGCCTACGTGCCGCAGTAACAATAGCCACCTGACCTGATCACATAGACCATTCGACATCCGTGCAAGAAACTGACCACACATACTGAATATGAAATGCACGCAGTTAATGTGTCACTTTTGTCAGAAGTAAGCATTTTCGAGTACGGTCATCGACCTCACCATTGCGTAGGCTAGCTACTTTCTCTCAGTGTTGGGGTGAGGAGGTAGCGGCGAGAAGGGGGTCCTGCCAAATTAAGTGCGTGAAAGGCTGCGTGCAGCCGTTTCGGTAATGCCGCAAGTACCGCTGCTGGGCCTTCCTGCTGTTCGACCTGCTTCCGATGCGTAACTATCTTTAACTGACCAGTTCCACCGATTCTCGAATATTTATAAACCAATACCAATAAATTCGCCATGTATGTAACCCGTAACCCCAAATTCTGCAGAATCTGTTGTTAGGTGCCAACACTCAACAACGAGCTGTAGGTTCTTTAACGTGGTAACTTTTGAAGTGAAACCCACCTTCGCAGAACCGACCGTTAAGGTCGGTGTACTCAGATAAACTTCCGATTAGAAGCAGATTTGGCAAACCAAAAGAAAGGTGTTGAAAAGTCGCAGTGCGTTTGGAAAGAGTCAAATGAAAAAAAAACACACTGCACTAATACCTATACCATTGACCGCTAAGCTCTAAAAAAGAAGATGAGAAGTGTTGTGTAAGCACAGTACCTAACGCTTTCTACTCCTTTTGGCTAATCAGAGTAAGTAAAGAAGTGAACGGAGAAATTGTGCGCTTGTCGTAACGGTTCGTTTTAAAAAGAAACAATGAAACGAGAAGTGTTGCCAAACTCACCTACATAATTTTCCTAATTTTGGAATAAATGACTACCTAACTACGTTAACTTGGGTTGATAGTTGATACGTACTGCCTTACATTATATACCTTTGGTGGCACCTACATATCCCTTAAAAAAATCGTCCTTAAAAAAACAAATTTTAGGTTTTAGATCAAACATAAATGGACGGTTTATAACATCTACCTATGTATCAACACTACCAACAAGCGATCCTATCGATCGTATTATCTGAGTGTACCAAGTTGCAATTGTAATGCAAATCAATTTCATGTGAATATATAATATAGGTACTTAGCGGTTTTTCATGCTATGAGAGAATTTAATTTATATTCTGTTAACATAGCGCGCAGCTAAGGACAAAGAAGTATAAAACACTTGTTATCCTCTTGTAAAGGAATAAAACCAGCATCTCAATTTTACTAGAGAATGATTTCCAAATACTTTACGTGTGGCGCCAATTGTATGAGAATCACATAGTGTTCTGTTGCGCTCAACAACAAGTTACGAAAATCACACGTCGCCGATACCGCTATAGGAATACCAATCAGCCTGAATTGGGCGGCTTACAAAGGTCGAAGGCAAAATTATAAAAAAATTGCGAAACAGCCGCATAAAAAAAAGAGTTGGCACATTGGACGTGCTTACGAACACCGCGTTCTCTCTTTTGAAGGTTATCCCACAAACCTGCGTGTGGGTACCGTTAAAACAAAACTGTCATCGTTTACGAGAACTAGTTTAACAATGCTTTTTTATTGTACCTAACTGTATTTATTTACCGATGTAAGTAATGAAACAAAACTTTCTGGCGGCAGAAGATATAAATCTTTATTTGATGAGTTCATTATCTGAGATGATCAATAAATCGGAAAGGTGTTGATAAAAATAGTTTATTGCGTTTAAATTGGTTGTAAAAGTGTAAACCGTATTTGAGTTTCGGTTGCCTACGAGCGTAGTCGAGTCTACGCGTAGAGGTAACTACGGCAGGTAGTGACGACGACGGCGGCGGGCGCGCGCGTTGCGTTGCTGCCCAGGCGCGGTGTGCGAAGCGCACACGCAGTTTCGACCCGCAATTGCCCCGGGGTCGGGTGGCGTATTTCTAGTAGAGCATTGAACCTCTGCACAACCTTGTGTGTTGAGTCCGGCCACTCTCCGCTGACGCAACCGCTCCTGCCCCTTCTCCGCTCCCACCGCAACAATCGTATAATTATTCCTTTAGGGCACACCTGTTCTCTACAATGAGCGATATGATGATAGAACTAATCAATTCATGAAAGGTTAAAATTAATTACGTAGTAAAATGATGCAACTTGATTGAAGCACTCGCATCGTAGCATAAGATATTAAGTATTTATTTGTACGAGTACCTATTTGCCGTTGTCGTTTAAACTAACACCAACATGTGCTGAACGTTTGGACTGAACTAGTGGTTCTTAAAAACATATTTATTGAAGGTATGTGCGATGGAGTGCAGTGGAGAATATTGCCTTACACCTGAAAGGCGCTGGTTTGGTTCTGGAGGCGAAAAATGGTACAAGTTCTAACAGCTGAAGCGATATTGCATATTTGTACCATATAATGTAAAATGAGCATACAAAGACCAGCCTATGGTCAATTGTTGGAAGATTCGCTGCAACTATCGGTCAGGAGATGCAAAGTAACAGATCGCTAATTAGCCACGGCCATACGCAAATAGTCTGAGAAGTGCGAAACGCGAGCGCTGTCCGAGAGCGTTGCGAGGTGACGCTTACGTAAACCACTGACATAACCGAGTCGACGACCGCTGGTTGCGCAACCACCGAACCCGCAACCCCACGCACCGCGCCTTCAGTGGTGATCGGACATTCTCCCACCAACTCTCAAAATTACCTAATTGTACCCAAAATGCATCATAAGGACACACCGGTCCAACGCCCGAGTTGCGAAACAGCAATCATTAGTGCAACAACCTTCTAAGCGGGCGACAACGTACCTCTAGCATTTGGTTTGGATTCATTAACATTTGGAATTATGTTAATAGAAATATGATAGTTCAAGCTAAATTCTTGAATATCGGTATTGTGCAAGTACCGAACCGAACCCGACATTCAGCGATGCTTAAACCGCTGGTGACCCTTCAACGGGTAGTTCTTTCTAGGTGGCAACAAACCGTATGCATTGTTCACAATTTGGCAGGTCTGTGATAATATTGTGTATTCTCTGCAGGTTCCAGGAACCGATACGGTGGCGGGCGAAATTGTGGGCATGTACGTGACGTATATGGTGCAGTTATCCTTAGTGAATGAAAGTGAAACCTAAATGCGGGTCCGGTCATCGAACCTATGGCGGGTCGTTGACCGCGCCGAACTGCAAAGGCCGTTTGTGAGTGCGGAGGCCGTGCGCGCGATATTAGCTGATCGGTGCACGCGACTGCGCTGCATCTAACGTAGATCGCACTTCGAACCTGAGACACGACGACGATCCCTTTGCATTCGACGCATTTTCAAAATATTATCTCAGAATAAAATTACTTGAAACCACGTTTTGTGGAGCGCTGCCATTTCTAAAATGGTCCCAATTTTTTTTAAACAAAACTAGTTTTCTTCCTAACTACTCTTTTAGTAAGATTTTGCAACACTAAAACGGTACCAAAATAAAAGAAACATTTCTTGTTATTTTCTAGATGGTATAAAATTAACAATTTAGTAAAGTAACGTTAGTTCTTGATGGTTGAAATGGGAATTTCAACCGCGATACCCTACCCATCAATATAAAACATTTTTTCTATAGAACCAACAGTGTTTAGCGTGAAAAAACATTTGTTGTACTGTACCTACCATAAGAGTTACCAAGAACTAAGCTATTGCATTAGGTATGAAACAGCAATTTTTTTGCGCTCACACTATTGGCTCTTGCAAGAGTTGTTCATATTGATTGGTGGGTAGGTATGGTACCCATCGAAGTTTTCAGAAGTGGCCTTATTAACCCTGATAGAATCGCTTCATCTACGTGGACTTAGTCCTCTCCGGTGACCATCAGTTGTTCGAGGGCATCGAGGGTTTCATCAACTGGAGTCGTCGTTATTGAACGAACAATGCGGTCATTTAAGCTGTAGCGGAAAATGTTTGACCAGTACCGATGATGTAATTTTAGTTGCTTAGTTTTGCCGTTGAAATACCAGAATACCAAAGACGAAAATTAAGTGTATGTAAACTTACAAACGAAAACAACACTGCATCTTTGCCTGCTGTGGCGCTGCTTACGACCGCTTATTCTTGCAATATTTTCACTAAAAATTTTATTTTGCTTGTGCTGGTATGTTTACGATTTTATTGGGTTGGTTTAGTACTTGGTAAGCCGCACGCAGCCAAGCCTTTAAAGTGCACTTACGAAGGTGTAGTTTATCTTAGTTCCAAATTAGTGCTGACATGGTGCAAAAGTGCCGTTTGGGTTTGGATGAGCCGCGTTGAGTGGCGCACCCATACCGCCGCACCGCACCGTTGCTGCAACTAGGCCGTGTTTCCACGGAACGCGCCTCGACTTTTTGTTCGTGATGATGCGGAACAGAAGAGAGAAATTCGGTGAGATAAAGCACTCGCTAAGGAGGACACGGTCACGAGGAGTCATCGGCTCCGAACACGATGAATGTAGAGCAACCGATGCTTCTCCTTGGGCTACGGCGTAACCTGTCCGTACTGTGCCATTACCGCCCCGGGCTGCAATCATTCAGTTGAGCTTACATGGTAACATTTCGGGTGTAGCCTGCATGCCTAAAAATATACACGAGTCAGCGTAGAGATGCTATAGGTACTTACTTACCAAATAAGATTGTTACGCAGTGCTTAAAGACTATAAATACGGCTTAAAACAGATTACGCCAGCTGATTCCACCAAAAATGGCTTCAGATGCCTGCGTAACTAGCAACTTTCTTTTGTTACTGCCATAAATGCAAAAAAGGTATTGTTTGGTCGAGAAAAGCAGAATTCCTGATAATATTTTGGAAAGCACAGCGAGTCCTTATGTAAGAGTTCAACGTGACACTTTGGGCAGAGTCGGTGCACGCCCGTTCAGCGCGCCACTTTCCTTGCGCACAAATATTTGGATAGTTATCTGCCTTCCATCGCACAGCCAAATACTAGAAAGTCAGCTTTTTGTCAATTTGATGTCCTTAATAGGGGGTTATTACAAACAACCGGTATTACAGCGATTCAAATAATTTGGCATCTGCGTGATGAATACCTACATTTCTACGGGTTCGGGCGATTTGTCATGCATCTTAGAGGAATTCCATTTGGCTAAAATCTGGTTGCAACTGCCCGACATTTAGTCCTTTTAACGGTTAGTTGGTTTGGTTGGTTTAACAGTTACATGCACTTTAAACTTTCGAATTACGCTAAAAGTAAAATGTTCGCTTTTTGAATGTACAGGTGTGGTAAATGTTGGGTGAGAAAGCAAAGTACGGTGTAGACATCTACATAATCTTCGGACAAAGTAAGAACATTCTTACTTTGTCCGATATGTACCATTTAATAGATCAGAAGATTTTAGACCAAGCCTAATAAGTTTTTCATCACTGCAATTAGAACATAGTAAGTTATGCAGAAGAGTAGAGCAGAACATAGCAAAACCAAACGATAAGGTAGAGTACTTCATTCAGTCTGTACAGCTACAAAGTACTACATTGATTTCAATAGGTTTACCACTCCTTGGGATATTCCTGATGCCTTTCTATGGCCAGATATTGTAAGCATAACAAAACTGACCTGATTTTATAAGGAGTGTGCGAAATTATGGACTTGTTCACACCTCTAGACGCGGGCGTTACGATTGATATAAACAAGTATCAGTGGGGCGTTAATGAATGGACAGAGGATGTTTGTGTTAGCTGATGGTGTCGTGTCGAGTGTCGTTCAGAGAAGACTGACAGCAGCCGCAGCAACCGAGAGTTCGTTGAACTTTGCCAACAGTGCCAACGTTTTACATTTGGCGAACAATGATTTGGAATGGCGAGGTGAACGGCCTCGCTCGGAGGGGCTGAGCGTGGGCAGTTATCGACCCATATTGGAGGTGAAATGTAGATCAGTGGGCGAGAGCGGCGAAATTCGCCGTGGAGATTGCGCGTAGCGCCCGCGCAGGCTTGCGGCCACGAGACTCGACTTATGCCGCGCCGCAACAGCGTGCGATCCATTCGTTCATTTTACATTATAGGCTACAGGCTTTCATTTACTATACTTACATCTTTAAGTTTTGTTATTCAACTTTGTCCCAATTATTATATCTGTACTGTGAACCTATATAGATGTTAATTTTTATTTAAAAATATTATATACGCAGTATTCATCAGCACAAAAAAGTTTGAAGCTTAGATACCTATAAAATAATAACAAAATTAAACTTTTAATTTTAAAGTTCTACTTCTAAAGGTCGATGACTTTTTAAAATTTCAAGGCTCGTGCCGGAAATTTCAATATTGTTTTACGCAAAATGCCGCTGACTGTCTGATTCTTCAAAACTCAAATTTCTAAGAACAATCTACATCGAATAAAATCCTTCACATTCCATTCAACCGCCGAGACTGCATTGTAGGTATATGTTTATCGTTTTGTACTTTTTTAGGAATTGGTTCCTAGAGTAGATATTCCTATATTCGGAGAACTCTGCAGTCTTTTCTCGCCCCATTTTATTTTATGCAGGTACCTACTACGTAGCGATGTAGCGAAGTAAAGTCCCAGAGTCCAAGTAAAGTAAAAATAACAAAAAATACCTACCTAGGTAAGTATGTGACTCTTGGATATTTTTTATAACTTAAAAGTTTTTGTCAGTGGGGATACCCGATGACCCGATGATCAAATGCCCATAGTAATTTCGATAACAGTTTTTTTTTATTCTCTGCCAAAATTGGTTGCTGGTACAATCGAACTTGCACCTTTTGCTTTACAGCCGACTAAGCCAGTCGCAAAAGTCGTCAAATAACAAACAAGAGTACCTAGCAGCGATTTATTATTAGACTTGTAGAGTGATGTAGAGGCTTTCTACGAAGGGGCCCTCGAGTAGATTGACCTGATTCTGCACGTGTGCGGAAACAATACGGAAAGTTCTTTATACCATTTGGAAGTTAAACGTCTCTTTGTCCGAATCCAGACACATAAAAACAGCCGAATATCTGAAGGAACATTTTTACGATGTCTCGAACGGGCTTGTTCCTTCGGACGCACATAAATCTATTGTAAGATGCCAATCTTTAGGTTGGTAGTAAAAAGATTTCAAAAAGTTTGGATGGAAGTCCAAAGTTTGGTAGAAGCAAAATGAAAGTTGCAAAAATAAGCAAACATTTCAGTATTTCTACAACGTTGGTATAATGTTACAGTATGGATATTTACTATGGATTATCTACTTCACAGCATTATTGAAACTCACATAGGTACTTGCTTACCTACTCGTAGGTAGGTAGTACACTTTACAATACAATGCAATGATACACTACCGAAAAGGTAAGTGTTGGTAGCAGAACTATCAGGATTTGACATTGTATTATGATTAGATCAGATATAGAGTAGATTATTTTATTTCAGGCAGTAAAACGCATACAAATAAAAACACCGCTACGATTAACAATAATAGAGAGATACTACGCCGATACAATAAAGTTCTAGCAAAACCTGGAAATTGATACGGAACTTGACACCCACAGACGTCTGGTTCAGCCCGTTCAGGATACTTCAGGGACCACCCTGTCTAGACACTTATCAGTACATAGCTTATTTTAAATTCACGTTGTGTTTTGCTCCTTCCGAAATGAAGTGTCCATTGTTCTTTACGATAGGTCTGCCAATTGCCCAGCTCCTAAGGTCTAGCCAAAGTTACATGCTATTGTTGTGTAGATCTTTTTCAGGGTGAGAGTATTAAGCAGGTACTCATTTTTGCATCTCTACTCTCCATGAAATATCAAAATACACACGTATTATTGAATTCAAAACCCCACGCAACGAGACGATATGACTTCATTAGCATGAATGCGAATAAAAATTTGAAAAAATAGGCAGTTTCCGAAAAACAGTACTTTTACTACACTTGCGCCTTGGCTACAAAGGCAATGAAAGTGGGGTATTCAGCTGTTCAGATCCTCTTTCTTCAAACTTCACTTCCATCGAAGTGGCAGGGTGGAGTTGGCATACAAATCTAGGTTCACTCGAACAGGACGCGACTCATAGTCGTGACATGTTTTGATTTCCGCCTGATATACCTAGAGTCAACGGTTGCGGTTATTTTCGGCACAAATCAGTGCAGCGAATGTTTGGAAATAGTACCTCAGCGGTATAAGTCTATTTTCGGGCTTACCAATAGATTATGCGGATTGGAACAGATGCTGAACAACCAACGGATGCTTCACGAGAGATTGGCCAGGGTATGAACTTGGATAAAACGAAAATTATGATAAACGATCGTATTACTCCAGAGCAGATCTCTGTCGCCGGAATGCCTCTTGAAGTTGTGCAGGAGTATGTTTACCTCGGGCAGACCCTGCGTTTGGGTAGGCACAACTTTGAGAAAGAGCTAAACCGGCGAATCCAGCTAGCCTGGGCAGCATTTGGGAAACTCCGACAGGTTTTCTCGTCACCCATACCTCAATGTCTGAAGACGAAAGTCTTCAACCAATGCGTCCTACCTGTCATGACCTATGCTGCCGAAACGTGGACACTGACAGTAGGGTTGGTCCACAAGCTGAAAGTCGCTCAGCGAGCTATGGAGAGGGCTATGCTCGGAATTTCTCTGAAGGATAGAATCCGGAACGAGGTTATCCGACAGAGAACCAAGGTAGTCGACATAGCTCAGAGGATTAGTAAGCTGAAGTGGCAGTGGGCCGGCCATGTTTGCCGCAGAACCGACAATCGTTGGAGCAAACTAATACTCGAGTGGAGACCGCGTTTAGGCAAGCGTAGTGTAGGACGCCCTCCGGCTAGGTGGGCTAGGTGACGATCTGAGACATGTAGCTGGCAAACACTGGATGAGACGAGCCGAAGACCGGGCTCAGTGGCGCGTCTTGGGAGAGACCTACGTCCAGCAGTGGACTGATATAGGTTGATGATGATGATGGATTGGATACAACATACAGCGATAGAGTGCAGCCGTCAAAAGTTCGCGAGTAAAATACCATGTAAAATACTAAGTAACTGGATTTCATACTTATTTTTAAAGTTGATTTCTGCTCGTTGGAACAAAAATACCGTGAAAGAGTAAAATATCCAATAAAATAAATGTTACTTTTTGTCACTGTGGAGTTGTTTACATAACTCGGCAATCACGCTTTTGTTCTACTTGTACTTGTACACACTTACAGGACAACGCTACATTGTAATTTGTAACAACAACTCCGCTTACATTTTCGTCGAACACATCAGAGTGGGCTACTTATATTGCGTAGTCAGTAGATTTAACAAGTGAGCTTTATTTCTCACGATTGTAAGACGAGGCGGGGCTGTCGCGTATCGATTGCTAGTTCTCAGAACGGCTATAAACTACAGAGAGTTCTAATTATAGTGCTCGCGCAGCGAACTTATGTCCTTATGTCACGTCACGTCGTACAAGGTTACTATATCGAGGAAATCTGTTATAGACGAGTTTCCGAAAGCGGCCAGAAGAAAGTACTTTTACTAAGAGTCGTGACACAGTTTCCACGTGACGTGATAGTGCGGCGCGACCGGTGCCAGGGACGGGGCAGGCGCGAACAATGAAATAGGCCGCAGAACTGCAGCTTTTGCAATGAAATCTCAACAGTATGACTCGGCAACATGCGTTGCATTAATAAAGATTGCAATTTGAATGCAGTTCAATTAATATCAAAAATTTAATCGTAAATTATTTACCCACATCTCAGCGCACTTTCTTTCGAGCTTTGTTCACCGTAAACTGAATTTAATATTGCTGTTCAATATTTTCTTATAAAACATAATAAGGTACCGAGTCGTAAATTGTTGGATAAGTCACCACAAAATAAACATAAAAAAGTAAGAGCTCCATGAAACTATCGACAAGATCTGAGAGAGAACCTATTTTTCCTTTTTTGTTATGTTTGCTATTGTCAGGAGATAGTTCTGATGAAAGAAAAAATTAGAAAAATTGCGCGGAAAATAAGAAAATTTAAGAACACTTATCCATTATATTATTATTTTTTCTAATGTAACCTTAACGCTTTTGACATACAATCTTTTTAATGGCGTTTGACATAACATTGACGGAATGCGTCCTGCAAATAGTTAAGACAGGACAACGTCTGTCGGGTCAGCTAATAAATAATAAATACAGGTAGTGGTACGGTACCTAACTAGTTACCGGATGAAACGACACGCAGCTGCAACCGCCACACGTTGCTTTCCGACTTTTCTAATCTGATAAATACTTTGACGTTTCGAATCCTACTCGTTAGTGTTCGTCGACTAGCGACTACTTACTAGTGAGTGAACATGTATTAGAATCTATCACTATTATAAAACTGTAAAACATCCAAAAACTAAAATTAAAGATATGGATAAACTAAATATGCAGATCTACTAAGTAAACGATTCTGATTCCGAAAATAGAGTTTATCTGTTTATCTGTTTGTTTGTTCGCGGATCACGCCTCAACTACTGGACTAATTTCAACGAAACTTATATACCACTCGGAAGCTCTTTTTCCGGATTGAAACATAGACTATATTTTAATGAAATCAAAGACGTGGATTCTTAGATACAGCTTGAGCTCTCTAAACCAAAAGCAGCCATTTGTTACGAGGTTCATCGTATGCTGGTTAACAGATATTTTGGTGGAAAGTTTCGCACGCGTACGGAACACGCGCACGGTATCAGCTAGTAACGAATAACATTAACTTGAAAGTAGTAATACTTTGTTTTTCCTTAGGTACCTACTTATATGAAAAATATTTATTACAGTATTACATATACACTGACTTCTGTGTCATTGAGTACAACTACGATAAGTTTATTTTGATAAGTATAATCGTACAATTGAATACTTATTTATATTGCCAAAAACCACGATAACTACGTGTGCGAAACATATTATTATGCTTTCAATAAAACAAGAACATTATTAATTTTTAGTGTTCCGATAAAGTTTTGCAAAAACAGAACATTTTAAATGTCTAATCGTAGAGAGTGATGGCATTTTTAGAGTTCTCATACATACAAAGTCAAATAATAAAATCTTTTATTCAGTAAAATCACAAGGATCATTTAGAATTGTCCAAAATTACTTCAATAATTTAAAAATAAATATAAATGTCTTGTTACGAAAAAATAGAAAAGGTACTTAAAGGCCTGTTAGAACTTAGAACACCATGCATACAACTCTGTGTCAAAAGGGATTGACGAAATAGATTTATTCAGCGGTAGCTTGCATAGTTTTAAGAATAATTTGTTTAAGTTATAATGAATTTGCTCTATTTTAAACATCAGTTACTGTAATTTTTATTTCTACCTGTACATACTTAATTTGTTTTATTGCATTACTTTTTCTCAATTATTTTGATTTTGTTATTAATTATTCTTATTTTGTTTTAAGATTTTAACTGTACGTACCTATTTCTATTTTATTTTTACCGTTAATTATTTAGCTTTTGTGATTGATTATTTTTATGTCATTTTAAAATTTTTAGCTTGCTCTTGTTCTAGTCTTTATAGCTTGTTGTCTGTCTCCTATAATTATTGTAACACTTGGCATGCCTCTATTTTGTTATTGTTATATTCAGTGATTCGGTGTATATGATGTTGGGGACTCAAATAAATAAATAAATAAACATGTGCCAAGCATAGATATGAAAAAAGTATTCCGAAGTTAGTATTCGTTGCTAAGAATGAGTAAGTTGGTAATCTAGACGTATAAGGAAGCCTTAGTACAAAGCTTCGTACTTGTGTGTTCTGATAACATGTTCAGCATAATTTCATTGTATAGTACTCTTATCAGTTTGCTAGTAAAATTAAATTTATAGCTGGATTAATAGTATTATTGAGCATACGATACAAGTGATTGTAAACGATTATCTACAACTAGCTAGCGCCCGCGGCTTTGCTCGCGGTCGCGTGTTAGCAGCATACGCATTGTTTGGTTAAAATCTTTGATCCTAATTTTAGACCCTTTAGGGTGCGACTTTTCAAAATTCGTTTCTAGTGCATCCCTATATTATATAAGTATACTACCCTCTAAATTTCATACCTCTAGGACTTATAGTTTAGGCTGTGCGTTGATAGTCAGCTTCAAAAGAGTTTTATATATATTGATAACCACGAATTATATAAAAGCGAGACCAAAATTGATATGCTATACTTTCAAAGAGTTTTCCAAAAGCAAGGTAAGTCTATTTAAAAAAAAAATTGTGTACATAATAAAAATTATAATAACAAACAATCATATTTACTTGCGTACTTTTTTTCAGCTACAATCATGAAGGTATACGTCGCTCTCCTGGCCATAGTGGCAGTCGCCACCGCCAATCCCATCGCCCCTCTAGTCCAGCTCATCGTTAACGTCGACGCTCCTTCCGTGTCCGTGCCCGAGCACGTACTCCCGTCTCCCGTCATCGAAACCCCTGAACTCGTTGTACCTGGACCCGTGAATATCGTCGAGAGCCCTGATGTAGATGTGATCCCTGTTGTGTTACCCGAGCCCGTCGTTCTGCCAGCACCCGTCGCCCCTGAGGTTGTTCCTGAACCCGTGGTCTTGCCAGCACCCGTCTTGCCGTCGCCAGTGATTATCCCCGAACCCGTGGTTTTGCCATCACCTGCCGAACCTGAGGTTGTTATTCCATCCCCTGTGGTCTTGCCATCGCCTGTGGCTCCCGAGGTGGTTATCCCCGCCCCTGTGGTCCTGCCAGCACCCATTGACCCTGAGGTAGTGATTCCTGCTCCCGTGGTTCTCCCAGCGCCCATCGCCCCTGAAGTGGTTATCCCCACGCCCGTGGTCCTTCCAGCACCCGTTGCCCCCGAGGTAGTGATTCCTGAAGCGGTCGTTCTTCCCGATGTCATCAACCACTAAATTTCCTCATTGCTGAAAAGACTTAGGCGCAAGATAAATTTTCTTTATGATAATAAAGTGTATGTATTAAGCTTTGCTATGAGATTTTTAAGACCTCCTTTTTGCGTATGGTTACCACTCAACATCAAGTGGGCCACAGGCTAATTCCGTCATTTTGTTCTTTAAAATAATATATTTCAGCAGTACATACTTTGTGAAATAAGTATCTAAATAACATTGTACAAGCACATACGTGTTCCCAGTTTTCTGTGGTATCCCGATGCGTCACAATAGCGAGTAAACTAACCTAGGAATATTGTTAAAAATAGCCGTGACTCAGCCTTAGCGCCAAAGCCTAGATGGTGCTATTACCTAAGAAACAGGCAGCCGTCGAATTTCTGCCAGCAGTAAACTGGTGTTCGATGCTTCTCAAAAGACATTTAATTGTCTAAGAGCATCGAACAGATAAAACTTGGTGGTGGTGGCGCCCTTATTAGAGATGAGAGATGAATCTCTAATGAGAGCCCCATTCACCACTAATAATATTGCGGTTCTTCGAAATCGTGCTTAAGTTTGTAAAGCTCGCGTGGACTTAATTAAAGTCAGTTGCAGAGGAAATAAAATACATTGAACTAAAATAACGGATATATTAATGCCGCTGAAAATCCGCTTTTCTTGTAGATGTGGTCTCTTGAAGAGATGAATGAAAAACAGTCTACCAAATTCTTTCGTTGTATTTTCTAGAATGAGGCACGATGAGCTTTGCCAAGAGGAATTTAGCATCAGCGATCCGGGCAAACGTAACAGGAAAACTTCACGAAGCTGATATGTGCGGCTGACGTCATGTGCAGTATGTGCATGCTACAGTGCGTACCCCTTCTATAGTAGGTGCCAAATAACAGCGCAATACAGGTCATTCACCCACCTTCACCACGATGTCGCAAAATTCAATTATGTATGGCGAATTCTGTCGCTTTCCATACAAACCTGTCGCTAAGACGGTATCGCTCGAATCTCGTTATTACTGTTTGTTTACCATACATAAATTGAATTTTACGACATCGTGGTGAAGGTGGGTGAATGACCTGTATTGCGGTGTTATTTGGCACCTACTATAATGACCGTAGGTTATGTCTGAATGGCATTTTGCTAATAATTTGTATGCAAAGAAATATGAAAACCAGGAACCATATTCTGAGTATGTAGTAGGTAGCTATATCTATTGTCCTGTGAACCTTGTGCAATATCATTGCACACAACATAGTTGTTTGCGATTTTTCATATTCAATTTGAGTGATTTTATATCTTCAGAAATGTTGAAATGTGCGAGCGTGAAGTTGTTTGACGGTTGTCAGCATCTTAAATTCAAGATTTTTATAAATACTCGTAATGAAACTAAAGCAAAGGCTTAGCAACATCTTCGATGACGTCACAGGAGATGTCGGATAAGATACTCGTAAGCTCCGGCAACACAACCCTAAGATAGTCAGTAACAAAAGTTTATGAACAATTTAAGATTGTCCAACTATATTTTGGGAGTTATTTACTATTTGCTTTGTAGTTTTTGCAAGAGATGGATCTTTATACTAATTTCAATTACATACAACATTTTGCGAATACATTTACTTGGGGTTTTCAAATACAATTTGTGAATCGGCTTATTAAAGTTAGCGACTGTACCTCCATAAGTTTCAGTTTTTGGGGGATAGGTATATCTATGTACCCAATTTAATAATATTTCAATACGTAATCGCGTTCATTCACGGACTTTGCAAGTGTTATCATACGACATTTTTATAACCACATCCAACTAATTATGTATCTACCAGGAATGCGTCAACATGAATGCATGCATAGCGTAGCAAGTTTGTAATGTACTACTGTCGATAACAGAGGTCATGCTATCACTCGAAGACTTCGTTGTGACCTTGCTCCAGTTCCTTCCAGGCCTTGTTCTCTCCAACGAGCTAACGAGCAATAACAATCGTTTGTATCGTATCAACTATAGTTATTCATTAGTCGCGATTACTGGCCCACTGCGCTTAATTGAGCTGGATCAGTGCCATTTATAACCGTCCTCAAAAAAAAGGTTCTCAATTTGGTAATACCTATTTCTTTTTTTATGTTTCTTAAGTACCTACCTCTGAAATCCGTCTTTTATAAAGCGATTAGATTATTTTTGTCTGAAAGACGTGCAACCATGTTAATTCAATTTGTAAATTTTTAGGTTTGATTGTGTCAATAATTACTTACGTATGGCATTACTATTCTTGGTAGGTATAAGCAATTGAAATTTACTTTTTGAAGTATCTAAACCTACTATTTTTTACCTTAACTAGGCATATTGTATGAAGGCAAAATTTATTTTATTGAATTGAATGAAAAATGACATAGAAGAGTTAAATATCTTTGATAAGACAAAAAAAATAGCCAAATGAACAAAATATGTCCAGGTAGGAAACCTTGCTGTAATGCAAGAGATGAGATATGGACACTAGCCAAATTAACAAAATATGTCCAGGTAGGAAACCTTGCTGTAATGCAAGAGATGAGATATGGACACTGAGCAGATAAACAAATGTTTATATAAAATCAGACTTACTGAAAAATAGTGAATTGAAAAATTACATAAAGTCTTCATCGCTGGTTTTGTATTTCCAGCGATGAAGATCAATATAAAAGCCATGATCTATAGAGATCAACATTAATTATCTAATAATTATAAAATAACATGATAAAATTATAATTGTACTCCGGAAGGTTGCACAACATACCAAAGGCATAACATAAGGGATGATAATACATTCTGAGCTGTCATGCGGGCGACAGAACGTAACTATTTCAATGTCTGAGATAGACAAGGTCTGAACGCAAGGGACAAAACCATGAACCTAGGAATCTATGGACCAGGCATTATACATCTCTATGAACAGTTCTCCCTGCGGCCGGTCGCCATGTTTTAGCACAGCCAACATCAAGTACATCAGTTGTCATAGCGACTTGTTTTTTTCAGTGTTCTCAAGAAAATTTAGTGTTCTACGCGAAAATTGTGCTTGTTAGTAGTGCTAGAACTTGCATAATACTGCATTTATTATGGGTAGGTGCAGTGTGTTAGGTTGCCGCATGAAACACCATAAAAAACATCCCATTATAACGTTGCACAGGCAAGTTACCGAATTCATTCAAAATATCTTGTTTTTCCTATTATTTTGAAAGATTTTGCTATTAGTGGGAATGTTTAAAATGATATTCTTGCTTTTCTGTAATCATTTACTGTTTTACCATTAATATTATGTGATTTTATAAGAAAATAATTCTCCCTTGTAAATAGAGTTTCGGTAGTACGGCATTTTCATTTTTATCGATATCGATAACTTAGCGACAGGTGAATATAATTAAACTCGGATTTCTTTTTTGTTATTTTAGATTGCCGACATCTAAAAAAAAAAGAACAGTGGCTGGATGTAGTTGGGTTGGAAAACTTAAATAGATCAACGAAACATATTTTCATTTGTTCCCTGCATTTTGAAGAGACATGTTTTAACCGAACTTTAAATATTTTTCGAACTTGATTATGACTGGGATCGACGGTTTGATGAACCCTTATATTTGATTATTGTGAACATAATTATTTTACTTGTAAAAGGCATTTTTAGAACTTGATTATAACCGGAACGGCTTTTACAGTTTTTATTAAAGCTGTTTGAAATGATAATTTTCGTTTTATTAGGAATGATCGTGCCAAGTAGTTCATAAATAATTATACCTGAGTAATTTCCCTTTACACTTAAGTATTATAATATTAGTAACAAGTTGACACGGGCGCACTACGTACCACCATAGTTTTTTTTAAATGCAAGAACCATCTACGAACTTTTAGAAAACATAAAAAAAAAGAATTATCCAAATTGGTCCAGCCATTCTCGAGCTATTGAGTGACAACGAAATAGGATTCATTTTGATATATTATATAGAAAAATAATAGAAGATAGATTAATAAAGAATAAGTAGGTATAGTCCGACAAACCAGAAAAAATCTGTAGTAGCAGTTATTTATTTATTATTTCCATTGGTAATTATGAATGCGTGGTATGCTGATCAGTAATAGTGATACTCTACTAAGGCTCCTACACATATGCCCCGGCACAAGCCGCAAAAACTGGCAGTCCGCATGAAACTCAATCAATAAGCTAAGTAACCTTGAGCCGCACGCGGCAACCTAAGCCGGCGGCACTGTGTGTGTGTACTACTCGTAGAAGCCTTTATGAAGAAATCTAAAAGAAACTCATATGCGAATTTTTTAAATTCTGTAAACACCGTGCAATTCAACTATCGATATCGATAATAGTGCGCGCAGCTCTACGGCAAGCCTCCATCTTTGTGCCAGACTCAGATTAGGTATGCACGTTTTTTTCGTAGGTATGTCATCTCTATTCTTTTTTCCCTTACTCTATGGACAAAACCTACGTAATATTATCAAGGTCCTAGTTGTGATTGTGATTATTATGACGCAACGCAACTAGTATAATGACTCTCTTGCATGTGTTATATCATTCGTAGGTTATATCAATGAATGTCTAATGCCGTCGTTGAATGTCAGGGTACCTACTTTATATTTACGAGGTATGTGTAGGTACACAGATATTTAAATTAATATATTGAAATACTAGCTACCCGCCCCGGCTTCGCACGGGTAGAAAAGTAAAAAAAAAAGTAAAAAGTTGCAAAAAGCTTTATAATGTCGCCTGGATTTGAACTTGGCGTCGGTCTGATCGCAGTCCCATGGTATTACCCTTTGGCCAACAGGAAGCCTGTTACCATGGTTGAAATTACGGCTGTCTTTTCGAAATGTCAAATTTTCAAACATTACGTTTAGCTGTCAGTGGTGTCAGTTGTGTTTTGCTATAATACCATTTCTATTTTTTACACCTTGGGTTACCTTATTGCATATTTATCAGTGTTTCTCTACAATATTATGCATGTATTATACACATAAACCTTCCTCTTGAATCACTCTATCTATTAAAAAAACTGCATCAAAATCCGTTGTGTAGTTTTAAAGATCTAAGCATACATACATACATACAGACGCGGGAAGCGACTGATTTATATTTTTGAAGTTATACTTCATGCGACTTCCAACAAGGTTGCGTTATTCGAGAGATGGCATTGTTCAGCAATTCAGCATTTGACCGCCCGTGTTTTTGAAGTTATACGACTTCCAACTGACAGGGGGGTAATAGAAAGAGACTAATACGCTACAGTCAAAATAATAATAGATGGCAGTGTTCATGCAACTTTTTACTTTTTATTTTGAAGTGAAAATTTAGTACTGCATATTGGTTAAGTACATAAAAATAAATACTAAATTAATTTCACATTAAACACAGAGCGAGAGCGTAGGGACTGCACGCACAGGTTTTTTTTATAATATATCTTAGGAAATATCTAAAATTACCTAATGAAAATAAATTGATACTTACTTATAGTTAGACGTATAAATATATAAATATAATTATTTAACTGTTATTATAAACGCGAATGTTTGTATGGGTGTTTGTTATTCTTTCACGCAAAAACTACTGATCCGATTTGGATGAAACTTGAAAAATATATTGTACCTACGTGACCTGGATTAACACATATGCTACCTTTTATTACGGAAAATCAACGGGATCCAACGGGACGCGAACGAAGTCGCGGGCGAAAGTAAATTATTTGATAAAGTAATTTTTGCGGAAATAAACGATAACTTTGTAAGTTTTTTATAAAGCATTTTACTAAGTATATTATACATTTTTTCTCTGTTCAATTAATGTTTTTCTTCATCAACCCCAACAATGGTCACGCGTTGTCCTTGCCCGTACAGTCACGGTCTGAAAATGTTTACCAGCTGACACATCTATGCCACAAGGTTGATGATAATTATGAGATTTGATTAGGTATAAATAGACTATAAAGTTTATTCTATTACAATGAAAATCGGTCGCTCAACATAGTCGTCTGGAAAAAAAGTCGTTCATAAAAACATTTTCTATCTATAAAATATAGGATAGATATTATTTTATAAAAAAAACTAAGCATAAAATATTATTTGGCATAGAGACGAGACAAAAAATACGGACAAGCGGAAGAGGAAAGTTCTACGAAGTGGTTAAAATAGCCACAGAGAGCTTCGGGGTTTCTTTCAGTTCCAGCGTTGAACCCTTTTTCATAAATAATTTCAGTGCATTTATATCTTGAAAAATTTTGAAATTTGCAAGTGAGAAGGGGTTTGACGCTTGCCACCGTCTTTCATCATATGCAAGCTAAAATCGATGCTACAAAATATCAAACAGTAATAAAGTACTTACCTAGATCATTTTAGATTATATTGTACACGGTACATATTAAGTATGCTAAAGAATCTAATTTGAAAACCGATAAACAGGTTCGGACCGCCACCGTACAGATAACGTAGTAGAGCACACCGATATGACATGACATAAAACTGCTGTACATAGTGCATAGATATATTATAACTATAGTGGTTAATGTAACAGATTCCTGCATATTTCAGCTATTCTTGTGAACAAATTCTCATTTGTAAGTAAGCTTTTACGTACGGATACCCGCGAAGCGGTTGGGGAGAATAGCAAAATTACCAGTACGAATTGTCATCAGTTCAATTCAAAGCTTTTGAAAGTAGGTAGGTATCTAGTCTAGAAATCACAAACTAACAGGTATAAACAGGTATTGCAAACTCGATGGTCTCTAGCATCTATTGAATTTATCCGTAAAAATAAAAAGGGACCAGTTTGTAAATCTCATTTCCTATATTCGTACACTAAGTAGTGAAACGATCGTGACTACTCTAACCGACAAATACATAGGCACCTACGTAGCTTCGAGGCAGTCCGCCCAGCAGTAACTAGGTATGCATACTATGCATGCACCGGTAACTTCTCTTAGCTTTCCGTGCATCGCCCCACCCTTGCGTGGGGCGTGAAAGCACCGCGGTCGTGCGCGGGCGCCGCTAAGTATGTCACTGAGGTCGACGAACGCCGGCCTAGACCCACATCCCGCAATTGGGCCACAATCAGCGACAGTACACGGAGTGCGTTGACACCGCGCGGTGAAATGCCCATCTCACTTTACACTCTTTCTCTCGACGTCGCGGGCCGCGGCTTTCCCGAATTCGGTCTTCCACGTGACGCACTCGATCCACACCTGAGCCTATGTCCATGCTTTGTTTACTATAGGTACCTTACCTTGCCATAATGTTCGGTCTGATAAGTAAGAGCAAGTATGAAAACAGCGGAAGCATTTATTTATAGTAGGTATTGTAATACGAAGAATGCAAGTAGATGATGCATACCTATTAATAGAAATCAATGTTTGACCAAGCACTTTCTTGAGGCAGTTACCGAACTAAATCAAGTACCTTACGGTAAAATATAGAATACAAAATGTAACATAAACAAACGGATACGAAGCATTAGGTGGGCACACCTTCAACTGAATGTATAGCTGTATGTATGTACATAAGGACCTAGCATTCCTAGCACAAATTAGGTACACAGGTAAAGTCTTGTTACATTGTAACGAGGTCCCATTGACTAAGACATTGCATAAGAAAATATTCATATTGATGGCAAACGAAAACTTAAAATCACATTTGAATGCTGATCGTAACAGAAATCTTCAAGAATTTACAGGTACATTTAGCCAAAATCTGATGAGAAATTCATCTTTACTAAAGTATTATGTGCATTTTACCCAGTGCCAAATAAAACTATTTGTAAATTGGCAAGTATTCTTCGGAACACCCATTTGCCACTAAGGCATGCCACTATAGACGAGTAGGTACATCCTGGCAAGATACTATGATGTACCATAGTGAGGATTTCCTCAGCGGAAATGCTACAATGTAATGTTTTGAATGCAGTTACTGTTGAACAAGTAGCGTGCGACTTGGACAGCATAATGTTTGTTTTCTCTCGCAGGCTTGCATGTGACCATCCGAACTATTTATCGGAACTGACACAAGAAACTGTCATTAAAGTATCAGGTAAAATCCAAGAATGTTCGATCTGCGTTCAGCTAACCACCTATATTCGTCAGAGAGACGGGAACATTGCAGGAAAATAAAACACCCGTGATCTACGATGGCATGTGGTAGGTATTCATGCGTGGTTTGCTACACCTCTGTGCATGCATGGACTAATGCAGATTTGTGTGAACAATGCATGATTTTCAGGTGAGAAGAACCACGTTTTCCTCAATCTAATTCACGAATCAGAAGTAGGTACCTACTCTAGATAACTCTAGAAAAGTTTTGACATGCCCATATTATCCGAATTCCTGTCACCTAAATTTTTTCAGTTAGGTGTATTACTCGTAGTACCTACAGATTTTATTGGAAAGCTGAGTGGTAAAACTTACCTAATATGCGCGCGAAAACTTACTGCCGAAAAGATAACCTATAAATTACTTTCTTTCATTCTACTATTTACTTGGATAAATATTCTGTGACATAAAATGAAAATAGAGTAACCTTAACTTAGAAAAAAATTAAGAATAGAATAGAAATAGGTAATTAAGAAAAAATTGCAATGTAGATAGTACGGACAAAAGATAATCAAGTACGTGACGAAACGATGTGTTGTTAAGTAATATGGTACTAGTACTGGTAGATATGGTAGGTGTTTTCGGAAATCTTTGACAGATCAATAATAATTTGAAATGTTTATCGATTTGAAATTCCAATGCTTTCTCTTCCAATTATTGATCAAATATAGCAATATTCAAGCGAGTTTATATCTAAAATTAGAATGACTGTTCTGCTCGCTGCTTTTATTTTCACTTTAGTCCGAATGATGATACAATCATACAAGTTATACCTACTACTTAGATGTGATATACCGTATCTCGTATGGAAGCGCGGACAAACAAACTAACAAGAGCGAACGGAAAAGAAAGTAAAAATGGGTGCATTGATATAAGAACTAGGCAAACGTGTGTTATACGACACACGTGTGGAAACTAAATGCAACGGTTTCATCTTGGAGGGAAAAAGTGATGCTTATGGCACTGGAAACTCCATGAATACGGAACCAGCGCATTGTTTAGAACAGTCTTTCTCGATGCTGCGTCAACGTTCCCGTGCCTATGAGCATTTACATTACACCTTTTTCTAACTTCTTCACTTTCTTCTAGTGTAAGTACACTTTCTAGGCTATGGTGAAATGTCTACGCTTTCTACCGTACAAGATTTCTCATCGCCTATCATTGGAAATGAAATGAAAACGAGTCGCTATTTTTCTTTTGATGCAGTCATTATTTTATTGATTGATTTGATTTTATAATTTGATCTAATTTGGCTCAAATGACATGTTAAATGTGACTTCATACAGGTAGTGTACGTGTATTTATTAATATTTGTATAATGTCAGACGAAATTTTTTTTTTTTCATATATACATAGGTACACATAGTAAATTGATGCATAAACTGCTTCTGTTAAATTGTATTTGATTGAGCGGCTGCAAAATGAAGCCTCTCTTCACGTGTGGTATTGTGAGTATCATATTTAGGTCACAGTGAAGGCTTGCTCTGGAAATCTGCATAGACGGATGTTGGTGCTATTAGATATTGTAAATTTCTCTATCGGTGAAACTTTCGGAGCGAGCTAAGTATGTCAGCCTGCAGGCGAAGTGCATTGCCGAGCTTTGATTCGTGCACCCACGGAAATGGGTCCGCGACAGTAAACTACAAGCGTGTCTTTGTGGGCCATCGGCGGGATCGGTACAAGCAACACACTATGCAAATAGCTAGGAACTTTCTTCCGGCAGCGTCGCGAGAGGCCATTGTACCGATTTCTCCGGTGCAACCGCACGATTTTCGCCTTCCCGAAACTTAGCGTGGTCATGATATTGTGTTACTTCGGGAAATTGTGTTACTGGGACGCCGACCTATGAATTAGAATGCAATTTAGCCTCTATTGCTTTTATTTGAACGCAGAGCTTTGAAGTGCTTTGGATAGTTTCTTTTATCGCTGAGTAGGCCAAAACAACCGTTAGGTATTTAAATTTTAATGGTGGCAAATCGGCTCTTGTTTGATTACTTTTATAAATGATGTTAGATTCGTTGATATCAGAGTCGGAACAATACTTTCTCTATTCAAAAAGATAGGAACTTACCTAACATAACAATGAAGCGTTGATCAAAAGGTATATTGATTTTATTTTTATTGATATTAATTTTTTTTAATCAAATTGTCTTGAATTTTGCGATTCAACAGTCAGCAATTTTACAGTTAGGTACTTTATCATTTTACCTCTTCAGAAATGTTGAAATGTGCGAGCGAAAAGTTATTTGACGCTTGTCAGCGTCGATAAACTGTCGAACTGAGGTTGAATTGTTTGTAAGAAATGAGCTGATGCCTGGGCGCTGTGTGTGGGCAACGAAAGTAACTATTTTTTACGATTTACTTATTAGTGTATGCAAGATTTGGACAAGCGGTAGAAGACCACGACCCGCGCAACAAGGCGAGAGCATGGGCAGCGCACGCTAGCTGCGGTAACCTACTTGCAGAGCGTTGATCTCTTTGTTTGTAAACAGGCGGCAAACCGCGCGCACCAAGCCCTTTCGGACTTACAGTTTTGACGGTTTTATTAGATTTTCTAATGACTATACAATTAATTCAATAGATTTATATAAATATGCATTTATCAAATGAAAGTCAAATTTGTATGCTAGTAACCTATGGTTTTTTGCTTAGTAATACCACTACTACATTTGCTTAGTGCATAATTAGTTTATTGGTGCTTAAAAACTACTTTTGCTTATAATGAAGTAGGGTACCAATATCGATGGATGTCTGTAAAATTTCAGCTGTGTTTGTCATCATCATTCATACCATTCATGGCATATGTAGAGAAACCCATAATGTTAATAAGAAAAGGAGATAATCTTATTAAAACCTGTAGTTTTTCTCGGGTGTTATACGGATGTTTTATATGTAAAAAAGACATTAGGTACCTACTTCAAATCGAGTACGGCATTTTAAAAAAAAATGTTAGTGGCACTTAAACACGCCCATAATATTCAGTTGAAAGTTGTAAGGAACGTTTTGTATTTTTTTATTTACCATACCATACCGACAAAGGCTGCATTTTTGTGGTTGCTTGTACCAGTTGAAAGTTTGGTTTGCTCAGCAAATGTTGCACTTCGTTTAGCATCACGACACTCGAGCCGACTATCCTTGCAAAGGCATGAGTATAGGTACCTACAACAGTGCAATGCACATGATACGACCTCAATACATGGACATATATTTGCAGCGACGTGACGCCTGTACGAGGCTTGGAGAGCATTCAATGATCATATCATTGCTAATGGGTTAAATAATGCTCTCTTCGATCTGATAGGAATACGTAGGTGGATATTATTATTTTTATGGCTACTATAGGTACTACAGGCAGATCATGATTGGAAAATAAAGCTGTTGGTACTTATGAAACTAACATGGAGTAGGTATATAATTTTCACTAAAAACGGAGTACCTACTTACCATGATTTGTAAGTTTGATTGTTACCCGATATTTCGGCACAGTTGCATGCACCCTGATCACGGGTCCACGCGGGTCGAGCTGAAGCTTTTGGCATTAGATCCATGTAGTTGCATTGCATTGCACACACCGTCATTATCAGCTGTCAACTTTTTCTCTTTCCAATTTAGGCTGCTTTAGTCAATAGCATAGATTTTGGTTCAAAAAATATTAGTATTAACTATTTATCGCTAGTTTGTCATCTCTCCTACCTACATATAGGTGGCTCACCTACCTACTCGTATAATTATAATTTTATGCATAATAAAGTAATACATTATAGGTACCTACCTATATCGCAAGGTAGGTATCCTCGACCGGTGTTATTGGACAACACAAGGCTAACCAGAGGTGGACGCCCGCACAACTACCATTATAGGTAGGTACCTTATCTACCTACCTATACTAAAAATAATACATTTTATACTTAATCCGTTCGTCGAAGGGACAATCCAAAAGTAAATCCGCTTTCAGTTATCAGAAAAGATAATTGTTCTGCTATTTCCTTTCCCGCTTATAAAGCCACCTGTGAGTCACACGCTAGTGCAACAATGCACGCACACTTTAATCAGAGCGGAATTTTCCCTATCTCGTTTTACAATAGGTCGTGAATTCTTAATACAGGTATACTTTTTGTATAAAGTTGATTAACCGTGCAAATGAAATTTAGGAGATTTCTAAATTCTTAAATTCTTTATTGCACACAGAAAAAAATGAGCAAACAAGATTTCCTACTCATTAAAAGCAAGAATTTTTGCATTGCTACTTGAAACTTCAGACATAAAGGACCGCGTTAGAGATTAACGAGGTGCTCTGTCAATGAAGTAGCAGACAGGTACTTGTACTTACCTACTTAGGTACACCTCAATCGAATCAATACAATTATCTATCTCCTACAATAGTGCATAGAGTAAAGTCGGCGGCCGAGCTTGCATAGGTCGTCTACTCCAACCACCCCAGGCCACTGTACTTTCTACATATTTTTCTTTCTTTTTGCCCGCAAGTGCGCTTGCGCCGCTATACCCGCACGTCTAGAATGCCTGCATCCCATGCATTCGTCCTTCTTCTTTTATTTTTTATTCCCGCAAAAGCGGTGGTCAACCAGTCGCGGCGCCGTGGGTCAACGTATTCGAGGCTTTTACCCCTTTAGTTTGCAGCTGTTGCACAATAGTCGAGAAATTCCTGGAATATCGTACACCTCAAACAGGTTATTTATATCTTGCACAGGAAAAATGTGAGCCGATGATGGCTAAAAATACATTCATAGGCAGGACAAGTCGTTTTGGGTAGCCCCTTATCAAATAAGTATAAAAACTTTTAAGATTTTGGTATGGTTTTACTATTTTAGGAATTATATAGCTCCAAAATATGAATCTGATTCCAATTTATTCAATGTCAAAGTCCGTTGTGCTTATCAATCCCAGGGCTTTAACTTCAAATAAATTGAACAGAATCTTAATTATTGTACCTACATAAACATCGTAAACAACGAGATAGGTGTTGCATTGCATGATGTGTGTATACTTTTAAACAAACCAACCAACTCATTATGTACCTATATGAATTTCCGTAAGATGCGAAAACAAAATTACCCGTGTGCTTAAAATAAGCACAGTCTACAAAGTACGGTGTCGAGGTGTAGCATTTAAGAGGATATGTCGAAATATGTGTGTGTTTGTGGTAGATAAGCAGCGATCACGCAACTGAACACACCTTTGACTTTACAGGCAGGCTGTATGTATACGATAGAGACAAAGGGCAGGCGGCGGCGGCGGCGATCGAATCGGATCACTCGCCCAGCGGTCCATCGATGTCCTTGCATTCTTCGAAGGAATTGCAGAATGTTACCGGTTCAATGACCCTTGACAATGTGAAGGGATCTACTCGCTCTTGGGCCATGAGGTGTGGCTTTACGTAATGAAACTAATCGTGAGGGTCGAGATCGTTTGGCGGTCGTTTATTAGATTGCATTTTACATCAACATTGCACAGAGCGGTTACTTATACCACCTTATACTTAGCAGTACATCTAAGTACCTCATAATGTGAAACTGTGTCTGTAAGAAACAATAGTCAGTTTAATACTAGGTACCTACCCAACTACCCAACCCAACGTAAGACAGCATATTTCTAAAAAAAAAATTAAATTGACATTCACGTAGGCATGCAAGTAAGGTTGTACTGTTTGGTGATTACTTGGCCTACCTATACCTACTTCAAAATATTTTGAGATCGAGTGTTGTGTGGTTTTAAAATGAGATAATAAAATTATTGTTAAAGTATTTTTTTGCTATAAATATCTCTAAAACCTACGAAATTATAATACAAACTACCTAGGGGAAACGAAGTAAATAGTAGAGTTTAATTACTAAAGTACCAATGCTTAATTCAACTTACATAGTTGGTTTCCAAATTGGGAAGTTGTTGTCCTTAGTAAAGATTGCTTGCAGCTCGTATGTTTAGATAACTTCGTTCAACATTACTTTTTAAAGTAATGAAGCTGTTATTAGTCCGGGATCCCTAGAACATTTTTGCATTTCGATTTCTATCAAGCTAATTTTTCGTAAGTAGCTTCATTTTGATGAGACTCCCAAGAATTGCCTGTAAGAAACTCGATTATGGTAGCTAACAGAGTTAGCAAGGATACAATATGTTGATTTGATAATTCTCAAATATTTATTTAGCAAGGATACAATATGTTGATTTGATAATTCTCAAATATTTATTACTAAATATTTGAGAATCATCAAATCGACATATTGTATCCTTGCTAACTCTGTTAGCTACCACAATCGATAGTTTCTTACACGCAATTGTTGGGCGTCTCATCAAAATGAAGCTACTCGCGAAAAATTAGCTCGATAGTAATCGAAATGCAAAAATGTTCTAGGGATCCTGGACTATGTGGACAGTCTTATTTTTAAACTAGCCACCCGCCCCCGCTTCGCACGGTGCAATGCAGTGATGATGATGATGATGTATTATACATATAAACCTTGAATCATCTTGAATCACTCTATCTATTAAAAAAAACCGCTTCAAAATCCGTTGCGTAGTTTTAAAGATTTAAGGATACATACAGACAGACGCGGGAAGCGACTTTGCTTTATACTATGTAGTGAAGCAACGTCAGTTTCTAGGCAGGTGCTCGAGACAGGAAAAAGAGCCAGTACCTATTTATATTACTAAAGTTGTACCTCCTTCAAAATATTGATTCATTTCGCTTCTAAAAATATGCTTAGGTACTTTAATGCTTTGAGGCTGTGTTGAATCATCATTTTCGTAACTAATTGTTTTGGTTTTATTAAGTAATTCTAACAAGGAGAGCTTAGTTAGAGACAAAAAGTCGAGCAATTTGTTTACCTACTCAAAATATGGCGAGCAGGTACGCACATTATTGTATCGAAGTTACAGTTCATATTCACACTTCCCCAATCTAATTCCCTGCGTAATTCATTCAGTAGATTTTTGTTGCAATGGCGTCATAATTGTATACATTATATACCGGCACGTGGTGCTAATGTTTGTCAGAATGGTCGTGCATTAGTGGGTAGTGAGTAGATCGTTAGGCCGCAATCACATTGTAAGCGGTTTACCCCCCTCATTTCTACGTCTTTTATTTTTTGTTCAGCTAGAATTTACCGCAATCGAATGAGGGAAGGGCACTTTAAAACATTCTTTTGGAATATACATTAGTTGTGAAGTTTGGATGAAATTCAGTCAATGATTGATTTTACAATGACGGTCTACGGGTTGGTGATCTACCTGAAGGAGTAGGTATTTATAGATTTACACCAAATTACTGGGTATTGATTTCATTGTGACATATGACATTGATCATTTCCATTCCACACTCATTGACGGTAGTTACGTACTGTTAAACCATTTCTCGCTCGTACTTTTTTTCGCTTGACCGAAATAGCCGACATTGCCGTTAGATAGTATCCAGCCTGCGTTCAGCGTACAGGCGAAGTGGACACGGATCGTTATGATTGCTGCGATAACAGGCTGCGCGGACGCTGACCGGCCCGGCCTTCACTCGTGCGCGCCCGCCGCGCCGCGCTTGCCGCGCATGCGAGCGACCTCGCTCGGCTCAGCTTAGGTTTTGATGTTACAAACGTGAGAAATACTATAGATTACTAGTAAATAAATGATTTAGGTACTAGAATAGTCAAAATTAACCAGAGCTAAGCTACGTTGCTGAGAATGTGGTTGAAATCCACCAATAGATAGGGATCGTTTGTTTTCATATTAAGGCGTATGTAAAAGGCAGAAAATCCTCTCGCTCGCACATTCCAACATTTTCGAAGATATAATATAACAAAATGTAATTATGTGAAATTGCAGACCTTCAGGGTCGAGAGAATAGCAATGCAAAGGTTCAGTAAAAATATCACATTGATCCAAACAAGTTTCCTAACCAAAAAATTTGCATTTTAATTTATCGCATTGGTATAAGTTTTTTGGTCGGAAAACTTGTTTGGATCAATGTGATATTTTTACTGAACCTTTGCATTGCTATTCTCTCGACCCTGAAGGTCTGCAATTTCACATAATTACATTTTATTATATTATATCTTTGAAAATGTTGAAATGTGCGAGCGAGAGGGTTGTCTGGCTTATACATACGCCTTAAACGTTTCCTATTGGTGGATGTCAAACACATCCTTAGCAACGTACGAGGGACTAGCTTAGCGTAGCTCTACCTAATGAAAAATACACATGAAACAGTTGAGCATCTGCAGACCCCCTAATCAATAAGATTTTAGTTGATTTGGTAGGATATTTTTTAATGATCTACATAATTGGCTTCTTTAACACCTCACCTCCATATATTTTTTTATAACCTATAAACGTTTGAAAATTTGCTTATCGGCTCTACAATTTACAACAAAAAGTAGAAATAGGTAAAAATAAATCTAAAAATTCGGAGGCATTTTGTTCAGCAATATGTACTACTTACTAACCTTTTCTTGGAAATTATTAGGTAACTTTTATAATGTTCAACTACATTCTACATTCAGCGTTTGAGTGTATTTCTTTATCAGAAGTGCAATACAAAACACGATAGGAACTAAACCGTAAGTTTCTTGTCCGTTCTTCTAGGCTTTGGTCGCGAGGAATCATACATTAATTATACAAGACGATTCTATATTAGCTCCTTGTGATTTCAGCTACCTACCCGTCAAATAAAAATATTTATATTCGATGGATAGAATAGAATAGAATGTTTTTATTTTGTTATTTTACAGAGGTATTACAAAATTAAATCTTAGAACTATAATTAAAAATAACAAAAATGGCCACCACTCAGCATGGTGCCAGGGCAGGATATGTTAGTACCCTGCCTAGGCGCTGGTTTTCAGTGGCGCCAGTTACGATAGCGTAATTGTGAATTGTTGAAATATGGTCTTTTAAGTTTTGAAGAAGTAATTGTAGTTCAATAAGTACATACAAATTAGAAAAAAATACTTTAAAACTCTATTTTTCTTATCGACGCGGAAAATCATAGTTTCGCGGAATTTCCCGGTAATAACCCATGAGTCAGGGTAATTGCCTAAAGGGGAATAACATCACTATCGACAATGGTAAATAATATCACCAGGTCGTTCACCTTTCATTTGCATGAAAGATTAATGAAAAATGCAGCTGCAACTGTAGAATTTACGCAAACAGTTAGCCTATCTAAACTAAATCTTTACTATCTGACCAAAAAAAACTATCAATCTGTGATGGAGCTCCGGTACCTACTTATCATAACTATTTAAAACTAGGAATTTAATATTAAAAATTGGCTACCTAACTAGGCGTATATTTTTTTTGTTTAAAAATACGGTCTATTCTAGAGTTATATTTTACCAGTGTGCGTGTCAAATAATATTTTATGTACGTTTTTTCGTAGGTATTGCTATTAATAGATAAACAAAACCGTTACATACATGACTATATATATATATAAATATTATATATAAGGTTGTTTGTGTCACGTACTGTTTTTATGTAGTATAGACTGCGTTAGGAAGTACACCTACCTAAGTTTCTAGATATCGATCCTACCTTTAGTTTCCGTAAGCGAACTTTCTCTTTGTTTCAAAGAGGTTGTTGCTCTTTGAAAAATGGCGATTTCTGTCTGCTGAATACCTTAACTTTAATACTATTGTATTTATAGGAATGGAAAGGGAAAAATAAAATAAGTTATTATTTAAAACGAATTTTAACTAAACTGTAAATAACTCAGATTTTAAAAACAGTGTGATACTTTATACAATGCTTATGTTAAATTAGACAGAATGTGTAGCTGCACGCTAAAACAGACTTAGGTGGTAAGAAACCTGAACTCCAATAGATATACAGCAACTTGGTTGCAAATAACAAGTTTTAGAAAACTATGCCAAAATTAAAAGTAGGTAAAATCTATTTAACAATAGTATCGCACTAGACTAGTTGATGGTATACTTGACCATGGAATGTAACATTATCCCAGGAGGCACTTAAATAAACTAGATAAATTAAATGAACACTTGTTATTACTTACGAGCTACCTACGTGTAACGCAACAATCATGAGATCACACACAACAGACAACACTCCACTCGCAAGTGGAACCTACTAATAAATAATCGAGTACAATACAATCTACATTTATTTTGGTACTAATAAAGCTTACGCGGTAAGACCTATCCTACAATTTAATAGAACTGTGATTTATCGAGCATTACAACGATCCAAACATATACATGCATTCTAATACTGCAACGCACATCAATCATAATCTCAACGATGGGAAATTTAGTAGGCACGTCCACTTTCAACCTTCCGTTACTATTAAAATTGAACACTATGCACAGCCTCGACCATCGCGATGCGACGTCGTCTTAAATATTAATGACTTAAATAAACGGTCTCGATTCGCTCTAAAACGAGTGATCGTTTGAATACTGGTGGGTGTTGTGCGGCGTGACGCGACGCGTTAGTGCGCGCCGACGTGTCGCAAGTGAGGGTGCTCTGGCAGGGACGGCACCGTGCGCGGGACGAACCTCACGCGGAACGCCTTGGGCGATATCGTGGCGCCAACTGTGCCTTCCAACGACGGCGGCGCATCTCCCTGAACCATTTGCACGTCGAACTGATGCATTATACACGCGAAAAACATAAACATCTCCATCCGCGCTAGCACATCACCCAGGCACATCCGCCTCCCAACGCCGAACGGCATGAAGAACTCCGGCCGTCTAATTTTGCCGCTTTCGTCTATGAATCTGCTAGGGTTGAATTTGTTCGGTTCGTCCCATAAGTTCGGGTCCATGTGGACGCAGTTGATAAGCGGCACTACTTGCGAGCCTGCGGGGATCTTGTAGCCGTTTAGATTGACATCCCTGATAAAGGAAAAAAAAATCGGTGTAAGTACTTGAATTAAATGAAACGTAAGAAAATAATCAGCTCAATGAAATGGTAACTTACTTTGTAGGCGAATGTGTGGTAGCTAGAGGGACAATGCTAGACATGCGCAGAGTCTCCAGAATCGTAGTTTCCGTGTACGTAAGGTTAGGCATATCTTCAATGGTGGGTAAGCGGTCTCTACCGACCACTGCATCGATTTCTTCCTGAACTCTCCTTTTGACATCAGGGTTTCTTAGCATGAAGACCAACATCCACATGAGGGAAGATTTGATTGTTTCCATGCCGGCAGAAAATAGATCTCCGAGAATCTGTTTTATTTGTAGTTCTGAAATAATAATACTTTTATTAGTATGACAAAAATTTGATGAAAATACACGACATAATTACGATTTTTGTTTAATATTTTTAAACATAGGTATTTGAGTGTTATTAAATTGCTTACCATGATCTCGTCCCTCGAAAAGTTCACCTTCCCTGCCTTCAATTTTAGCTTTCTCGATCTCGATCAGATATACATCGATTAGGTCTCTCGCATTGTCCAGGTTCAGAGTCTCACGGTGTTCGTCGATCAAAGTTTGGTAGAATGCAAACATTTCTTCGCGGTTTTTCATAACCTTTTCTTGCGCTCGAGCTTTTCCCGGAAGATACTGCATAAGTAAAGAAATGCCTAGTGTTAATGAAAGCACATTTTAGTTAAAGTTTAAGGACATTTTAGTAAGAATATTTCAGAGACTTAAGATTATTTGCTACTTACATTGTAGAGAGGAATGTATTCGCCATAGTGTACTTCTCCGAACAGCCTCATGCCTTCCTCGATGAGATTGTTGAGGCGCTCGAACCGCACGTCGCCGTGGTTGAACCGCACTGACATTGTGATGCCGCAGATAACATTAGACACGCCCAGCGCTAGGAGGGGATTCGCATCTATGGGGGCGCCTTCTGCCCGTTGGATGTTTGCGATGAGCTCATGTACTTCATTCTGAGGGTAAAATTATTTATTTATTATTGAAAAACTTCCCTCGCCTAGTGTTTTAAAAAAATCTACAAATAACATAATATTTTAAATATTGTGTGTAATTTTGTACCAACCTTAATTCTTCCTTCCATAACTTTCTTGCCATTTCCCATGTAAGTCATGCCGAACTCGCGCAGCTTGTCGTGCAAGAAGCGCCGCTGGCTCTTCCAAAGGCGACCCTCGCTGTTGATGATGCCTGCATAGAGGGAGGCGTTTTAGCGAGGACTCGTCAAGTGGGCGGCGCACGCGCAACGGGAGGGCACGTGTGCCGCCCACAAACACATGGGTAAGCTTTCAAGATGGTTATATTTTGACCGAGTTTGACTGAACACAATCGACTAAATCAAACGGAAATAGTAAAAAGAACTTTATGAAAATTTGTAAAATAATTTGTGCTGAATTTTATTAATAACTCACCGAGACCATCTAAAGTGTGCATAAGGGGGGTGCTGGGACGTCCGGTGAACTCTTCGCGGCGAAAGGCTTCTCTGATGAGCTTATAGTCACTGAGCACAATTGTGAGTTGGTTTCCGAGTCTCGCCGAGAAGAGCGCGCCGTAGTTCCGTGCCAGCTCTAGGAAAGTCTTGTGCCGCACGCCCAGGAAGGGTAAGTAGCCGACGACGGGTGGACCCCACGGACCTGGCGGCAGCTTCCTGATCTCTTGCATCAGCGACACCAGCCGTGAAGCCACTACCACTGCGCCCGCCACCACCAACAGCGGCAGAGATATTCGCGTTCCACAATAATTATACACTTGCCAAAGCCCCCACAACAACTTCGAGTCCGATAGCATTGCCAACATGTTTATATTTTTAAATGATAACGTGCGTATTTAATTGTGAACGAAACGTAACATGAGTACGCGAGCGTAAATCGCAACAGTGCGATGCGGTGGACGTTGAGATTGTAAGTATATCGCGTGCGAGCGACGTCTGCACACTGGCGCGGCGCGGTGTGGCCTTGCGAATAAATACAGGCTAGGGGTGGCGCGCGCGCCGCCGCTGGTCCGTCCCACCTGCGCCTCTCTCTGAAGCCTCTCGGAAAAGCGGTTTCCGCCGGCCGGCGCGGCCGCGCTACGAAACGCGTAGCACATTCGTAGACCACTTGCATTTTCTTATTTTTCATCAATATCTAAATTGCGTACAACTTTACAATATTATACTATCACATTTTCTATAGAAACTAAAAAATCTGAATGCATTTTTGAAGTGAAAACTTCTTTAGCATCGTTGTGATTTGAAAGTCGATGAAACGAAAAAGCGACAGTAAAAAGAGACAGACACATAAATTCAGAAGATTTAAAGTGGGAGAAAATGAGATAGGAAGCATTATACAGTGTCTTCTATTCGGGGGAATAGAAAGAGACAGAGCGAGAGTGATCACATACGGAAACCCCTACAAAACGCAAAACACTTCGATAGCGCGTTCTAGGATCCGACCAAATTTAGGAGCGCCATCTAGTTCTGATTTAGGCAACATGAGCATAACAACAACCTTTTCTAACATATAGGTTAAGTACATAAAAATAAATACTAAATCAATTTCACATTAAACACAGAGCGAGAGTGAATGCGTGGCACTCGAAGTATATCTTCTTCCGCGCGGAGGGAATCCACGCACTGGTTTTTCTTTTAAGGTTTCACTTCTACTACGTGTGAATTGCACACGTTTTTTTTATTAATTATTTTTTAATAAATATGAATAAGTCAGAGGATTATCACTCAATATTGGTTTTAACATGAACAGTTGCGCCAAGACGCTTGATATCACTTTTGTTAGAAACATTGAATAAACAGTAGCTGTTAGTAAGCAATGTATTTAAAGTGTCCCTGTTATGGGTTTGCCTAATCATGAAAAATTATATTGCACAATGTTAAAATGAGCTCAGAAACAGAACTCAGGCTCACAATCATGCTGAGTGACAGAAGTGTACTGAGCCCTTAGCAAGGCCCTTAGCTCAGGCTGCGCAAGTCTATCAAAACCTGAGTCAAAGCACTGCGATAGATAAGAGGGTAGGTCTGCAGTGTACCTACTGGTAAATCATTAAATATACAGTGGAGATGCATGAACGACATTAAATTAAAACACGTCATGTTCGTTAGTACCATCTAAATTATTAGCGCTGACTTTCATCACGTAAATATTTACCTATATTAATCGACATTTGATTGAAATAATTTTTAAAAATTACGCTGTTTGTCTCTAGTAGTGTCAAAATTAGTTTTTTATACACGTGTGAACTTTGTGGCGCTCATACTCTGAAGGCTTACATTTTCCAAAAATAAACTTGAGAGGTGTCAAGGACACCCGGATGGAACGAAGTTCCTTGAGGTGTTGTTTTCTTATAATATTTTCTATAAGAACCTTAACGAACCCTAAAAACAAAAACTTCCAACAATACCTACATTCATTTGTTTCGGTTGAGAACGTACAGGCACACGATATTAAAAAAAAACTTCCTGCACCAATTTATTCGAATGACGTTGTCAAAGTTGGAAAAAAGTGTCGCGACAACTTTGGTCTTAATTTTTTCCGTCTAGCCCCCTTTCGCAACGCGCAATAAGGAACTTCGTTTCAAAAACAATAAAGACAAGTTGTACCGGCGCGACTAGCAAAAGTTTTATTTATTTACACCTAAATATTTTTATCATGAAATCCTAAAAAAACAGTTTTTAGTTGCCATTTTTCCAAGGTTGATAATACTACAAATTTTCAAAACTCCCGAAAAACTTTCCGGGTAAATCTACCAAATAACTGGAGTCATTGATAAATAATAAAGAAAGTGGGTTGTCTCGAACGAACAGTAATGACAACATGCATTCGTGTCATGGACAAGAGCTATGGATCGAGCGGAGTCCAGTGCAGTGGGTGTGGTTTGTGCCATAGCGAAGCGATATAGTATGGGTGTAGTGTGTAGGTAGTGTGATGGATATGAGTGAAGGAGTGTAAACTATACATATATACCTATCTTTAAAGATATTTTATGGTTTAACTGTGTACTTACATAAATATGTTAGAAGGAACTTGAAATAGAGCCTATATAGCCTACAGTTTATCCATTTCGAACGTACAACATTATAATACTTAAATTAAAGTAAAGCACTTACAAAATCTGTTCAAATATAGTGCACATACCTCTAAATACCAAACCTGTTAAAGAACTAAAATAAATATTTTTAATTGTATGACGCCAACTAAGAAGTATACTTAGGTACCTACATTTCTAAAGATTAACTTTCTGGGAAACACTAGCCGGTTCAAAATACGCAAATATGTATCTTTAGTAAACAATTACACGTCAGAACCAAAAATCTCATATTATACATAAACAGTAGCACTAAGAAAGTACACTATTAAAAATTATTTTGTAAATTTTGAAGGATTTTTCTTATGTCAGTTGCGTGCCTGATTTGAATGCGTAAGCGTCTTTCGATTTGACCTCAGTTCGGCTATTGGTGGGAATGTGCGTTTCCACTGAATAGCGTGACGGATTATCTTTGCCGTACGTAATTTTTATAATTTTATAGCCAGAAATAACGTAATGTATAAACCGACTGTATTTGTTAACGTTCCCAAGAGTTTTGTAGATATCAAACTTAAACGAAGATAATTTTTGAAAGAATCTACAATCAAGCATTAGAGAAGAAAGAGACGATAGCGTTTACAAAATGGATTTGAACGTAAACGGTGCAGCGCTGGGCGTGACACAAGAGCCCACTATCAAAATACACAAGCAGATCACAGTCATGCTAGAGTCCACGACATAGTGTCGATAAAAAACCCTAAACTTTTTTATAAAACGTTAGTTTGATACACCTACCTCCGCTCGCTGATAGGTAGGTACTCTAAAACGACCTCACGGTGTCGTCCGTCCGTATGCATGCGTTGAAATTCGGCGAGGGGTGAGGGGAGAGGTCGCGCGGGTGGCATGCAGATGATAAGATTATGGATTGCGTAAGGTTGGCGCGAGGCAAGGTGACGGGTCAACGACTCGCGATTCTAGGCCTTGGACAAACTACGCGGACCGACCTCTAAACCACTATACTATAATATCACTTTTACAATTGATTGAATTTGTGGGTGGCCGGTGGAACAAAAACATAGTACACTGTATTTCTATGCACAGCGTACAGATCCCTAACTATATTACTGTCCCAGGAGTCTGGTCGTACTCGAACAGGCACATTTCGAAGAACCTTTACAAAGTTATAAGGATCTATATCTGTGTAGAGGATAGAATAATTAACGAAACAATAATAAAGGGAACTTTTTTATTATGTATTTATGATTACTACCTTAGCTCTTTTAAAAGAAATAATTACATACCTAGTTCCACATTACATTGTTTATAAATAAATATTGGATATTTATATTAAAAAATATAATATTTACTATTTATCAAAAACAAACAAACATAATAGTTTATTTTTATTTATTTTACAAGCAAAACTATGGCTGCTCGTTCATTCCTATTGGAGATTACAATGTAAGCTAAAAGCAAAACCTACGTAGAGATGAAATCACGTTGCTGTATTGAATTTACTTACTAAAGGATGCCTGCGACTTCGTCCGCGTAGACTGAGTTCTCCGTAGTAGATAGATAGGTACCCACTTTCAAACATTCAAAATGATTTTCACCCGTAATTATCCCAGCAATTACCAAAATCCGTCGCTGTAACCGCTTTTCTTTCAGTTCATAAAAAAAAATCTTTGCTATTTATTAGTTTTTGCGAACATCGCGAGATCTCAGTTCGGGGCGAACTACTAGTATATTTGATTCTACTTTGCACGTTGGGCCATTGTCCGACCTTACCTTCGAGGGGCCGTGTCTACGCTCTACCTTGGCATGTTAATAACTATTAGAAGGAAAACTAATAGAAAATAAATAAAATAATGTCGTACGTAGGTGCTAGGTTACATATTTTATTCCATGCTCCATCGCTTGCTACGTGAATTATTATTTTCCGCAATAAATCATCACTAGACTTGAGTGGAATGTTTGGGAACTATGTTTTGACCAAATGCAGTAATTTTCCATTTGATCTAAAACTTTGTTGTAGAAAGTTAATGTAGTTGATTACTAGAATAATGAACTGTAGATACAGACCTTGTACAAACCTTGTACAGCTTTTTTGCTTCTAACCAGCCACTGTAATGGTGAAGGCTGCTTAATTATGGGCTTATTTTGGAATTCGTCTTTCCTGTGGATATGGCCGACTAGGCTAGTTTATACTAGTTCCTATGGAGTCAAATACTAATATAATAATTATTATTTAATAAACAAAAATAAAAATTATGTAAAAAAAAATTAAGAATAAATAAATTTTATTTTTTTTCTTATTAGGCCTATCGAATTTTTGATGCGATCAAATTTAGGTGTCTCAGCCGCCACACTACAACAAAGTGCTCACGCACACTTTTACAAACTTATCTAAACATAAGTATAAGTCACGAACAGGAAAATTATAAGAACCGATTTTGTATTTTGCATTGAGTAGTCAAGTAACTTATGTTTATTTAAATCATGTCTGTTTACTGTAATCATCTAAACTACTACTAAGTATTAAATCGTGCATGTTCGCCATTTTTTATTTATTATTATTATTCCCGTTTTACATTTTAATCTTATTTTTCATAAAATTATTTTATTAAATAAAAATTAAAAATAATAAAAATTCATATCACAAAATTTTTAAAACCACCAACTTTAAATCTCTTTAGATCTTTATCATGTCCTGCGGGCCTAAGATGCGCACCGCGAGATATTTGTCATGTCGTTCTGTCAAAATGTAAGCATTTTTTACCAGTTTAGGAACTATTGCATTATCTGTGGTAATGTTGTCGAGAAACCGCGCCTTTGAATTTTCAACTTTTGACATTTCTGCATGACTACATATTATCTCGTCCTCAGAGAGGTACGACGATTAAGAAGTGTCAAAAGTGTACATTATGGCGCGTTTTTTCGACACCATTAGGTACCACTGATAATGCAATAGTTCCTGCACTGGTACAAAATGCTTACATTTGACAGAACGACATGACAAATATCTCGCGGTGCGAATCTTAGGCCCGCAAGTCATCATTAAGCCTTTATTGTATTGGATTCCATATTGTTTAAACATTGCTTTGTGATAATAAGTTGCCTGAATACATTGTTGGTCCTAAATAGTACCAATAGACTGGACTATGTCGTGTGAACGCAGCTCTGTGCTCTGGGCCGAAAGGTCAATGACCGTCCCTTTTATCATAAGTCCAGATTTACTGAGCCACTCCACAATAGTTTATCGCGTTTCGGTATTTCTTATCAGTAGGTATCGAAACCTACTGATAATCTGCCTCAATATATCTGGGCTTATAAAATGTTACAATGTAACTGAAAATATGCTGCGCAAAGTCTACTCAATATTATCTAAGTACTTTACCTACCATCTATCTATCTATGTTAAAAAGCCAAAAACTAAAATTAAAGATAAACTAAATAATATGCAGTTCTACTAAATAAACGATTCTGATTCCTAAAATCGAGTTTGTCTCTTTGTTCGTTCGCGGATAACACCTAAACTACTGGACCAATTTAAATGAAACTTATACCATTCAGAAGCTCTTTTTCCGGATTGAACATAGGCTATATTTAATTGAAATCAAAGACGTGGATTTTTAGATACAGCTTGACCTCGACACGAGGTTCATCGTATACTGGTTGAAAGATATTTTAGAGAAAAGTTTCGCATGCGTGCGAAGTCGCGGGTATCAGCTAGTTTATCATATAGGTACGGGGTACGGACAGTATGCCAATGCACCGAAATAATATTGCCAAAAAAGAACACAGGTTATTAGGTAGGTAAACAACAGTATTAGATTTAGCGAATGGATAAATAAAATAACCGGCGGTGAGGCACAACTTAGGCAAAAAAATGGTATCTTGGTTCATGCAAATGTTAATAGTATTTTTGGATAATAAAAAAAATGTATATTCCATTGATTTTTCATTCGTTTTTGTGTAAGCATTCATTTAATCCCACATGCACGATAAATTACAATATTTTAGTAAGCTAAGTTCGTAAGGACACGTCTAAAAGGTTAAGTCAAGAACAAAAGTTGACTAATAATTAAATAATAATTTTTGCTCTTTCCTAAAACGCACCCTGTACTTGTTTCCAATAGGTATACCTACGTACACAAAATCCGATAACAGTGAGTGCTTTCATTAGCCAGCTTGTTACGACTTGCCGGCTTATATAATCGTCTCTTATCGACATCTATAGAAAATAGTCGTAAACTGCATTTTACAAAGTTGTGAGCATATGGGCACTTTTTTTACAAAAATGACAATAAAACTGTTTTAAAAAACCACATTTTATTTATGAAATCAAAATCAATTATATTTAGCTCGAATTATCGAGAAGAACTTTCAATACAATAATTTTAAGATTTTTGTATCTTCTTTTATTTTTAGCTCTTCCAAACTTTTGAGGAATGTTTAGATATTGCATTCGACGCCTCATATTGCAAATATTGCTATAAAAAACAATATCTCTTACAATCAGTGAAAAATGAAAATTAGCACTTGATGAATGTTTAGATATTGCATTCGACGCCATAAATTGCAAATCTTGCTATAAAAAACAATATCCCTTACAATCAGTAAAAATTAAAAATAGGGTTCCTGGCATAAAGTGTAATGTCTTATTAAACATGCAAAACATCATTATTATCATCACACACACACACCCTCACAAAATGTACACAAATTGGTATTTTGATCAAATAAACCATTTATACAAATTACATTGACCTATATTATTAATCTTTTAAAGTCACATTATCTTACTTCCTATTTATAAGTAAATTCGAAAAAGCAGAAAAAAAAATTAGGATTTTTTTTACTTAATTAAAGTAGTAATAAATAAACTACAATAAATATAATATTTCAGTGTGGTTAAAAAGTTATGTTAAAAAATACATAATGCAAACATTATAACGCCGATTCGTGCAAGTCAACATAGAGGTCTTTGCTTGCTTCACTTGTTCAATATGAACACGCTAGTTTTTTAACGTTCGCCTACGTAAATACATTTACAGGCTATTGATAAGTGTTGCAGTATTTTAACTACGTGGTTTTATTGTTGCGAACAACTTGCCATAAAAACGTAAAAATTACGTACGAAGCGCGTTGATTTCTCCGGTAACACCCTCAGGAATTGTCAGACGATTACAATAACATTTCAGCAGATGTTCACAAAAGAGCGCGTTGATGTCTTTTGTACTGGAGCATAATGTCTTAGAGAACAATACTTATGGAATTAATGGGTAAAAAAAATCATGAAAGGACATTAAATTATATTAAAATATATTGTAGTAAAATACCAAAAAACCGACAGTCGCTTAGTAGTAATGTTTCCTTATTTTGCTAGGTAATCTAATCACGAACTGATGCACGGAATTTGGACTACGTTTAATTGAATAATATCGATGGAATAAAATAACTATTTTAGTTGGGTAATGGACTGAAAATTGGTTTGCTATAGTATTTTATAAAAGGAGCCTCTTTTGTAACCTATATTTTTATGCAAAATTTAATAGTAGGCTAGACGAAAGTTCTAAATTAACGAAAGTTTTTTTCTCAACCGACTTCCAGCCTAACAACATTAGCGATAGTAATGTAACATTGCCATGAACCATCCATACTGTCAATAATGTCCATGGATATATTTTAAAAATCTAGATTAAGGTCGCTGCTTACGTAGGACGAGACAAGTTCAATGGATGCGCGTGCGCTGTTTGGTTATCCTCGATAATTTTATACCTTGACATAAATTCACACGCAAATTTTGGTTAATATTACGCATAAGTAAACGGGTTGAGTAAATCTTAATTGGTTTGAACATCTAAAATTACACCATGAACCTAGACAGATTCAGTTAGTTTTGAATTGTGTATTTTAAATTTCATTGGTTTTATTAGTATGTATTTACTACTTGATCACTGGACCTGTTGGTGACAAAACACAAAGGAGTGCAAGCTATAGACTAGCAAGTACTTGCTGCAATTTCTTGAGCAAGTACCTACTAACTGTTTTTTTTTCTATTGTCATAAAACCTTGCAGAATTTAGCTACCTGTTTATAGGTATATACACATACACAACATTTGCAAGCGGGCGGAAGTTATTTTCTGTAATTTTTTTCTGGCCGAAATTTTAGAGCGTAGACACACCAGCGTATATTTACGCACAGCAAACGCGCTAATCACGCATTAAGGTATATTGATATTCTTGCGTCGTTAGCGCGTATAAATCGCCCCATATGTATGCAGCTCTTATTTTGTATACCGAGAGATTTCTGGGTTGTATATTTTATACTCAGTGTACCAAGTACCAACGTATGAACACGAATGCGGCATGTTTGTAAACGTAAGGTACGCGTAACCGTAAACAAAATGAGCAGCATAAGATACGCTTAGTGTGTTTTGTCACTTACACTTTGCTAACCGTCGATTAGGCAATAGTAAAAGTGAAATTAGTCAAAACCAGTATTTGTCCCACTTAGGAGAAAATGTAGGTACTCTTTCTACGTGATCTCGATTACGAATATAACGTTTCGTCATCATTTCTTTGTAGGCGCCGCAAACATAAGAAAGTCATAACAAACGTGCGAGTTGTAGAGGAGAACGGGGTTATCGTGACCACAAATTATCTTAACCAATTCAGGGTTTTTTTGACGAAATGAATATTGTACAATGAGGTACATACGTTGGTATACAAACCGCAGTAGCGTATGTAACTTTACAGATAACCTGGAATTTACGGATGATTAACCTGTGGGGTGATGAGCTGATGAGCAACTAGCGAGCAAAAATTTTAATTTACGTAGTTCGGATATTTCAATTCCAGCACATTTGGATTGAGCCTATCAGGTGAGCAGGATGATGCACGACGGCATATTGTGAGCAAAAATAAAATAGGTTCACAGTGTTACAAAATATGATGTCAAACCTCTATCTCCCTACGAACGTTGAAACAGTTTCTATACTGAACAAATAGCGGAACAGGTTTCAAAGGACGATTTTGGCCGATTGCAATTTTATATAGATAGTTGTTTTCGGTAGGTATACCTTTGAAGATAAAATCATTTTGCGAACAATCTAATCTATGTAGTGCTAAAGTTACTTAAAATACTGTACGTAAATGAAATAAAATTAGGTACAACTGTATTCATATAAGATATATTTTTTGACTATAATTTTAAGTAAAGCGATAAGTCTAATCAACAGTCCGTGACACCAAGATCGTAATGGTTTAAAGATTTGATGATTTAACAATTATTATTAAAAGAAATAACGTTTATCGACGACCTTGAGCGAGTAAAGTAGGTGACCCCATTTTTTGCAATACCTATACAATTGACAAAGTGATAACTGAAGATAACCGAAGCCCTACGGCACTCGATCTTGCGTAAATGTCTGTGTTATTAAAAATAAATTAAAGGAATAGTTTGTTCGATTAACAAAACCAGTTGACAAACCATTTGATGGTGGCAAAACTGTTTCTGAATAAAATAGAAAAAACAAGATTATTTAAATGATGTCATATTGTCGTGTGTCGTCATTTGTTTTTATGTAATGGAAATTTGTAGTGTGATATAAAAACTGTATCGGCGACGTGCGACGGCTGTTGGAACTTTTATGAGAGGTTTCATATCGAACGGAATATTTTATGCATCTACCGCATGAACTTTTCCATACGTTATGCATCACGTTTATTATATTGGTTTCCAAAACTGCCAGATGCAGTGAAACATAACACCGATAATGTTGAACGTTTTATCGGTTTATATAACCGGAACTATATAGTTTTTGAAGTTATACTTCTAATGCGACTTCCAACAAGGTTGCGTTATTCGAGAGGACATAATACGCTACAATCAAATATAGATTGCATTGTTCAGCAATTCAGCATTTGACCGCCCGTGTTTTTGAAGTTATACGACTTCCAACTGACAGCGGGGGGAATAGAAAGAGACTAATACGCTACAGTCAAAATATAATAGATGGCAGTTCATGCAACTTTTTACTTTTTATTTTGAAGTGAACATTTAGTAAGTACTGCATATTAGTTAAGTATATAAAAATAAATACTAAATTAATTTCACATTAAACACAGAGCGAGAGTGAATGCGTGGCCCTCGAAGTATAACTTCTTCTTCGACTGCAGGCACAATTTTTTTTCTTCTGTACCAGTAGTAGTGATTGTAGTAGTAGTAGTAGTAAAGCACCTACTTACTATTATATAATCTTCGTTCTGTTCTTTATTTCGATAAGTTACCCCGAAAGTTGTAATTTGAAAAGTTTCTATGAAGCAATATCAGCGAGATAAAAAATGTACCTACACTGGAATCTCGGGGAACACTTCTTAAGCGAGTCTAAACATAACCCAGTGTTTAATTTGCGTTTTCATTTGCAACAGTCGACTCTATCTTACTAGTTCTTACTCTTGTCAGTTTTAAAATTTTTATGTTTCTAAGATTGGTGTTCAATAAATAAATAAGTTTAAACTTATGTCTTGGCAATTTTTGGAATCACGTCTGGTGGTTTGTTGTTTATGTTAGTTCTTAGATAAGACTGTAATGTCATAATACTTGTTGTGTCACAGCGGCTATAAAACTTATCTAAAACAATAAAAAAAAACCACACTGTCACAATATTTAAGAAGGTACTTTACTTATTTTAAGCAAATTTATACATAGGTACGTACTTATTGTAGAGTAGAGCCCTCCGGAGTATTTTGAAGAAAAGGATCTCCATATAAAACTTTGGTAAGCATATATAGTTTATTTGACATACACACAGAAAAATACAGAACGGACGTAGAAAATATAGCTAACATAAATCTAGCCGGGTCAATATTCATTAGGAATGCTTAAATTTTTATTGGTAGTTTCATAGATAGTTACCATTATTCGCCAAGTAGGTAGTTAGTGTCACAGAAGTTTCATATGTCTTTACGTGGAAGCGATATATTGAGCTGGGTCCATTTCGGGCCGTGACGAAATTGTAATGTCTTCCCGGGATTGCAATGCTACGTAACCCGAAACGTAACTCGTATTACATATAACCTGTAATTCACGCCATGCATTATGTACCTTATGCAGGTACCGACAGTACACTTATAGCTTCATTCAAAAGCTATCAATAATATTTTGCATACCTACCAATTCTGCCAAAATAAACATTTCGGCGCCAGTTACGTACTCTACCAACCAGTCTCATGAATTACACACGTTTTATCTGTTTGTTTCTTTCGCCCGCGGTGTTTACCCAATCAGGCGATAATATCACTATTACAATTCATAATAATTGCGTAATCAATGTTGTAATTTAACTATCAATGTGATGAAACGGTGTGAAAGGCTAGGCGATACGAACTCGGTATTAGCTCGGAGCGGAAGGCAAAGCATTGTGCGGGAAAGGGCAAGGATGTCAGTCGGGTTAGCATGCAGCTGCCCGGCTGCAGGCTGGTTCATGAGGTTTCTAAATCGACGTATTTTGCGTGAATGGCTTGGGGTTATCGACCCCTTTGTAGCGGTGTAAACGCGCAGGCGCAACCAATCGATACTCTTGCGTAAGCGACTTGCACGCCCTCCTAAGGGATTTACTTTAAGGAACTCTTGTCGAGAAGTAGATTACGCTCAGTCACCACATAAACTAAGCGAACACAAAGTGTCTAATTATATTGGGTTATTCTACTTCCCTAAAAGCCGTTATGCCATCAGACTTATTACAATTTAAAACAGATAGGCTGAATGCATTTCCTGCCATTACCTAAGGTAAAATAGGTAAGTAAGTATTAGTTATAGGTTTAAGATTATTTATTTCTCATAAAATTTAAATAAATTACATTTTATACTTTCCGCATTGGTTGTTTTTGTGCACCTCCGGTGAATGTAACAAACTTCTTTCAACCCATGAAATAAAAAAGATTAGGTTTTCAAGGCATACTTAAAAAAGATGAAAACATCTTTTTTAGATGATACTTCTTTTATTGAAAAAAAACTTCAAGGGTAGAAAAATAGGAAATAAATTTTAAAATGTACCTACAACAAAATGTAATCGATTTTTTTATTTGTTCGTCGCGTCGGTACAAAAAAATATAAAGGACGAGAAGGGACACTATAACAATGTTACATGTTTATTCATTTTAATGATAAAGAGTAGGTTTATATTAATAATCTAAGTAGGTAATCTGTTCATTGATCTCTTGTAAGATTCCTAACCCTACACACGGCCTGTGACGTCATTCCGGCAGAACTATCAACAACGCACTTCGTAGGTCAACTGATAACCTACTTCTTGATTCCTATTGCGTTGCCAAAATTAGGGTTATTATTCTAATGTGCTTTGTTTAGTTAGACTTGCCAAACGTTCACCAGCATATTTTTTATTTTTATATACTTGCAAATTCTTATGACAGGACACAGCCAAATCATTTGTAAAATCGCTGGATCAAACCTTTTTTGGGTTACCTTACTCATTCATTCCATTGCAGACTCAGCGTGTTCAGACTTTACCTAGTAAATTCAAACAGCGTACCTAGATATAATTAGAGGCACTTTACATTACAGATAATTTTGGCAGTTAAAGGAAGGTCATTGATAATATTGATAAATCAACTGAACGGCACCACTACATACGGTGCCCACGTGTAATTAGTGTAAATGTAGGCTAATAGAAAGACAACTTACTTTTCTGTCTTAGTAGATTCCATACTTACATACGTTTAGTTGAAGATTTGGTTACTGTGGTCAGATTTGCTATATATTTTTCAATAGTTTTTTTTTTTAATATACTTCTAAGTAGGAAAAAAAGAGATACAAAGCTTTGGTCACGCGATCATTACGCACAACGCTGTGGTATGCGATATGCGGCGCCGGACACATAATCGTATGGAAAACGTCTATGGTCTCTTGTTCCGTCGCAGTCTGCGTCAGCGGCGAAGAGCAAACGCGGTGCGCTGCGTTGAGCCACATACCTCAGCGTTGTGCGTTACGATCGCGAAAAAGCTGCTTTAGGCATAGGCTGGTATTGCAGCTAACCTTGAACATATTGTACATTTTATCATTTTTTTTAATATCAAAACAGGCGCATGCTGCACTATGACAACATTATGAAAGTCATATAGATACGCCATGTTGGACATGACCGGATTATATTCATATCAAGAGACATTCAATTTGACAATATCAAGCGCAATGCGCATGCACACGTACTTATTGGATGGATAGGGTTTACAGCACATCAGTCGTCTTTTCAGGTTTGTCCAAACAATATAGCCTTTCGATCTGCATAACAGTATACGACATGATGTAAACAAACTTTTTTCTTGCTAAAACAATTTTAATTATTTAGTATACTAAATAATTAAAATGACTTGCCCTGTATACAGGGCAAGTTATTGATAAGAGACAAAATATTATCATTACCTCAACAGAAATGCTTACGTTAGTACATTTTTATTTCACCATTACTACAAACGGCTCCGTTGTTGGTAATTTAAGAACATTTTCGGTAGTAGTTTTAATTTTTTTAATCTCTCTCTTATTAAAAACGAATTATATTAATTTGATAAGTTTCTGAAGTATTAATCCATATCTAGGTATCATCATCATCATAGGCAGCTTGTAGTAACCCACTGCTGGGCATAAGCCTCCTCCCTCAAACGCCACTCGTGTCTATTTTGGGCTTTTTGAATCCGGGTCTTCCCCTGTACGGCAACGATATCATCTACCCATCTGGCTGTTGGTCTACTGAGGCTTGTCTTGTGTCCCCTAGGTCACCATTCTGTCAAGGCCTTACTCCACCTGCCATCACCAAATCTTGCCAAGTGTCCTGCCCAGCTCAGCTCCACTTGAGTTTCGTAATACGTATTACGTATTTAGGGATATTTCGCTTATAATGTGGTATTGATAAATAGGTATCGTGTCCACAGGATATGAATCAACACTCGTGGGTTTATTTTACGGTATCCTATGAAATTCGGCTCAGCGATACGTGCCTTTCGATTCATGCGTCATTCATAAAACTAAAGAGTTTATTGACATTTAGGTAACTATGAGTAATTTATTTAATAGGTGCTTTACCTCTTACACGCTTATTATGATATAGTAAAAAATAAAGTGTTCTAACCTGACTTTGTAAACAACTCATATTCCAGAAAGCTTTTTTAAACAACTAGATGATGGAATAAGCCGATGGCTTACCTTACTTTAAGGTGTGCTTTGCCTCACTGGGCATGTCCACTGAGAATGTGTTCTGTGAAGCCAGTTTATTTATTTATTTATAGAAGGGACCAACAGCTACAATGCTAAGTTAGAGTTCAATAAACATTTTGTATAAAACAGCCAATTACAGGTCTCTCTAAATATTACGGTAGGTATAGTATAGCTAAACAGAGTAAACAGTAATTTATAAAGACAATAGGAAAAAAGAGCTAAGCGAGATATCCAAAAAATATCCTACAAAAACTAGCTAACACTAATAACTTAACATTTATAAACTACCTACCTACTACGTACTGATTTGGACCAGTTGAGCTGTCTATAAATCGTTTGCAACGGTTTGTAGAAAGCTCAACGTTTCATGTGTATTTTGTAAATATTGTAAATAATTGTAAATACTGTATTAGTAAAATACCCATTTATTCACAAAGAAAATTAAAACCAATGTATTAGTCGTAATTTTCTTTGTGAATAGATTCAGTTTTATGGGATTATAAAAACAAAGAACCGATAGCCTTTTTAAAAGAAGTTTTGCTGGTGTTGAAGATATCAACACTCGAGGAACGTTTATTATACTGAGCACCAATTCTATTGATGGGTGCATTCATAGCATAATTAGTACTAAGATGTGGAAGTGAGAAGAGAGGTGTGTGACGGGTTCGCTTAGTGGGTACACTGAAGTTTGGAGGCGAGTAGGGTTGGAGAATCTAGACCCCTATTCAGTATATTATACAATAGCATGGAGTCATTCAAAGTACGCCTATCCTCAAGGGTAATCATTTTATGAAGGGTGCAACCATCTTCATAACTAGTGAAAACGTGCTTACGATAATTGAGGTGTTTTACAAACTTCTTTTGAATTCTTTCACTTTGGTTTTGTAAATTTTATAATTAGGACACCTTATACTGCTAGCGTATTCTAACACACTGCGAACGTAAGCGTAGTAAACCGTTTTAATGCAGGAAAGATCTGAAAAGGGGTTACACGTTCGAATAACGAAACCGAGATTTTTCTAGGCCTTATCAGAGATGTAGTCCACTTTAAATACAAATGGTGTTGAATTCATGGAGGAACCCTAACTTTTTAAACTTTCATAATGTTTTGTATTGTTGATTTCTTTCTTAGTATTTCTGTTGACATTTCAGTTAATTATTACTGTAATTTATTTATTGTATTTGTTTACATCCAGTTCAGTACACCTGAAACCTTAGAATTTGTTCATGGAAGATGTATCACATTTCCCATGCGACATCGAAAATGTTGTTGACAATAACATAAACGTACTCCACTGCTTCAATAATGCAACAATACAGCAAACATAACTTAATCTAAGGAAGTATCTATCACTATGTGCTATGAATCTCATAGTGTAAGCATAGACCACCTCGGTGATTTAGCAAAAGTACGAAATAGACATAGATACGAAACTGCTTTTCACTATTTGTCGCTTAGGTATAAATAAATAATAATAATGTGGCTTCCTACCTGATATGTCAATTTTGTGTTTATGTTTATTTGTTTTGAGTACATATATACATTTTGTTTTAATATTTTATCGGGTGGGTATACATAAAGTTGTGAAGGTATTTATAAAAATCGTTATGGATGGCACAAGAGAGTCACAAAATAAACCGAGTAAGTGTTTAACCTCAAGCTTTTTTCTTTGGTAAAGTTATGTATGTGCGTCCATCTTAGGGTGGTATGGTTATACGCTGAGCCGAAATCTTTTTTCTGCTGCAGCACACAAACCCTTACCAGCACACCTACCTAGCTACTCGTCTCTTTTTTTTCTTTCTTCTTTTGTTTCTTTGTAGCGTTGTTAGTTTTGTTTTGTAAGTATACTCTGTGTTACCTTCTAAGAAAATAAATGCCTGTATATTGTGTATATGTCTATGTAACTTTAGTTAACTTATTAGGTGTACTAAAGTTACTCTGGGTTTAACCTAGATTACACAGAAATACACTGAACACCGTAGCCGAGCAACTAGTGTTATATGTATAACGACTTGGACATCCACCCATCAATTTTGCAAATTGCATTCGTATACGCAGACGCTCTCAGTCACAATATCGTATGAGTTAACCTTATATGCTAGTACCAATTGTTCTTAGCCACGTTTGTTTATACCGTATATGAGATCTATTTCTATGTATTAACTTAAGGTATTAGTTAGACGCGGATGCTGATCGCAAATTGCAGCGGCCAGCCGGGAAATGCAATAAATCTCATTCAGGTAGCAAGCAACATATTATTATTTATTTATTCCTAGGCGACAAATCACAATTGCTTGTAGCGACCGCTATTGAGGTCGGTCGGTTCACGGCCACTACAGAAGCAGATCTTGTTTGTAATACACATAGGGCGTACGAGAACTACTCCTGTAAACCTCAAAATAAATTCAAACTTTAGACCATAGTATCCCATAATATAACATAAATGTGAACAAATGCCATGTGTCAAAATAAATGAGATCAGAATTGCCAAGTTCCGAAGCAAGCATAACGAATATACAGTACAATGTTCTTTGAAATTAGTAAAACACAGAGTTGTCCTTGACATAGTGCAATTGTTTTTTATTGACAGTTATTACCTAGGATACACAGATGGCGCTAGCTACCATGTAGGATGATTTAGTTACAATAATATTAACAGAAATTGAATAGAAATTATTTTTCAGTTAAATTAAATAGTTTTTTTGGTTACTTACTTATTTTTAAAATATTTATTGAAGTTATACTTCTAATGTGACTTCCAACAAGGTTGCGTTAAACGGGAAGCGTTAGTCTCTGTCTCTTTCTATTCCCCCGAATAGAAAGAGACAGAGACTAGCGAGAGTGATCACATACGGAGACCCCCACAAAACGCAAAACACTTCGATAGCGCGTTCTAGGATCCGACCACACTTAGCAGCGCCATCTAGTTCTGATTTAGGCAACATGAGCATAGAAACTTTTCTAACTAAATGAGTACTGTACATAAAAATAAATACTAAATTAATTTCACATTAAGCGAGAGTGAGTGCGTGGCACTCGAAGTATAACTTCTTCCGCGCGGAGGGACTCCACGCACTATTTTGGTCTACGGACCTACGTCGATAGACCTATAATTTGTAGCATTTTAAAACGCAATATCCGTTTTAAGAAGCTGTTCTTAACACCCTGTATTTCAACTACTAGTACTTTTGCAGCGAGGAATCGAAGCAAAGCGTAGAAAGTAAAAAAAGTCTAGGTATACAATAAAACCAACAAACAGATTAATTAATTTTCATTACTTGTGATTCAGTACGTGAAAATTAACAGCTACATTTCTAAGAATTTAATAGCTTTTGTTTACCCACTTAAAATTTAAAACCCTTATTTTTTAACATTGGGCGAATACTTAAAAGCCACTCAAACCCCACTCAATTTAAGTCCCACTTAAATTATTGCCATCTCTTACAAATGAGTAATGTCAAAAAGAGGCAGAACAACTTTAAGTGGTGCTCAAATTTGAATGACTTTTGAGTATTTCAGCGTTACCTTCATAAATCCTCACGGAATTTGAAGAAATGTGGAACCAAGTTTGCTTCAAAATCATTGAATTTGCAAGATTCGTAGTCTATTTATTGTTCGCGTGAATGCTAGTATGGTATTATATGATACTAGCTGATACCCGCGACTTCGTACGCGTGCGAAACTTTCCACCAAAATATCTGTCAACCAGCATACGATGAACCTCGTGCCAAAAGCGGCTTTTGGTTTAGAGAGGTCAAGCTGTACCTAAGAATCCACGTCTTTCATTTCAATAAAATATAGCCTATGTTTCAATCCGAAAAAAGGGCTTCTGAATGGTATAAGTTTCATTGAAATTGGTCCAGTAGTTTAGGCGTGATCCGCAAACAAACAAACAGACAAACTCGATTTTCGGAATCAGAAGCGTTTATTTAGTTAGTAGATCTGCATATTTAGTTTATCCATATCTTTAATTTTAGGTTTTGGCTTTTTTACAGTTTTATAATAGTATAGAAGATCTGTGCCGTAAGTGTTGAGAACCACCTCCCCTTGGAATAGCATACTCATTCCGGGACACCCAGTATCGTACTAACACGTGCGTCACCATTGGCTCTAGTATTCTCATTATGATAATTTACGTGGCTGTTTATTCACGGTCGTCTTTGAAGAACTAAATCAATATTATGTGATGTAGGAGCGAAAATGACGTCATATGCGAGATAATCTGTTTCAGGCTTGGAGGTGCTTGCAAATAAGGATTTAAACTAAACACTAACTTGATTGTAATTGACTCTACTACCAGTCAAGTTAGTAACAAATTGTAGTTACTCACTGACTCTTTACAACATTGATCTCTCCACTGGGCAAAAATTATCTTTGTTCTGCTTTTCTTTCTAAGTAGAGTTAAAGCATACCTACAATCTACAACTCATTTATCTATGATGATACCTGTGCTCTTATACGTATAAGGGTAGTTGAATCGTCTTTTAACCTTCGACCAAAAACGGTAGGGATGATAGGTATATCGAGGATAACGCGTTGTGTGTCCTCAGATCTCAAAGGAGGTCTCCGAATTGAATGCGGTCTTTATGCTAAAAGCTGGTTGATCTGAGATCATTCTTGGACGTTTGGTGAAAATTGGTGTAGCCCTTTTCAAGTTATAAGTATATTAGCTTAGCATTAGCTGAAAACCAATCAATTTCAGACATCAGAATCGCAGTTTTTTCAATGTATTCAGTCCACACTCCGAGGTCTGCAAATTCACTTGCTGTTACTTACAATTACTCATCTAACTATAAGTATTTCACTGAATCAATTAGGTACATGGCAAAGCTCGCATTCATTTGTTCTCGTTACAGCCTCAGCTATTGATAGTAACTCAATGTCCTCTTGGAGAATAGTCTAGTCTAGGTAGAGCACAGCTCTATCAACTTATTTTATGTCTTGTTATTTCTATTTCTGTGCTTGCTATCGGCTCATAGCCTTGGTTCTTAATCTTACATCATTCAAGTACAAAAAATACACAGTAGCATCATTGAATAATAATTTCGTGAAGCGATCACGGTCGGTGCATGAACCCGGTAGATTGTAAACATACCCACCACAGCGGAACTGAGTGATTTCTGAGTTACGCAACCGTGTTCTTACCAAGGTCTCAATCCATGACAATGACACTATGTATGTGTTATTCAAACTAATATTATAAAATGCAAAAGAGTAGGTGTAGGCCAGCCAGTCATGCGAGGTTCTCACGGCTAACCTGGCACACCGATTGCAATTTGCCGCACAAATATCGACATATCTTCCACTGTGCACGTACTTTTCACAGCGGAAAAAAATACAAGTAGAAATATTTTTGTCCACACAATTTTCAGGTGAAGATACGCGAATTAGAGGTCGATTAGAATAACATACATAGTTTACATAAGGATCTTCCCGCAGTTTTGCTTTGATATACATGGATAAAAGAAAGCGTGAATAAATTCAGTAGTCAGCAGGTCTGCAAACATTCAGGTGTAGATACTATTAGGTGACATATTATGTAATATAACAATATCTGCGGTAATGGGGAATAACAGAGTGACGTAACAGTAGTAGGATGTAAATCTAAGTACTAATTATATGCTATGTTTACAGAGATCCTTTTGCGATTTCAAAGAACGATTTACTCATAAATAAAACAATGAGATAGACACAAAAGTCGTAGGTGTAGGATTCCAAGGGACAAAGTTTATAAATATAATAATATAAGCAGCTAAGTAATCGAAAACATTGTGTGCCGTGATGAATGACTGTTGTGATTCATATCATAAGACGGGAAAAACAAAGAACCTACTATAGATTTTGAAATGCATCATTTCACAAATCTAGACTAAAAAGTAGAAGTATTTAAATTTCATAAATAATATCAGTTTCTATAAGTACATATATATAAAAAAATACTTGACGCATTTTCGTGCAATGTTGAATGTTGATTGATATTGATAACCCACAAATGACTTTGTATGTATTTCAGACAAGATTTGAGTTTATTAAAATTTGAACTAAAGAGATAACCTCGTTATGAGATGATAAGGGTGGTGTGATAGGGTAAGTACCTACATTACCTACTGGTATTTCATTGATAACTTTGAATTTGACTATTTCATTTGGTTTGTAAAAATACGCTGATATGATACGCTACTAAAAACCCATTTTGTAACAATTTTCTACTGTCTATTGAATTGAATTATACTAATAATGCAGACAACTATTATAAGTGTTAAACAGAGTTAGAGCACATCTTAGGTTTTCAGAAGGTAGAAATCAATCTAGATGTTTGCACCTCAGCCGATGAAGGCACACCAGCTTTTGCAAAATGAGATTACTACCAGTTTGAATTATATTTTGGCAAGGAAAAAGATGGGCGATCCAGCAAACCTTGGAGTTTGCGCACCTCGGGTTTGGTTGCGCAACAGTCATGCCGGGTCAAGGGTAGAAGGCGCCACCGCACTTATTTTTGGCAATACATTAAAACCTACTCGCATACTTGCTATGTAAATAACCACTTTTAAAATGCGAGAGGCATTATTTATCGTGTAATGAGCGCACATCACAAGTTATTTTTCCTTGGACCATTTTGGCTGGATTGTTTACAAAAGTATGGCGACTATAAGAACAACATAATACCACTCTGCTTAGTCAATAGGTACACAATACATTTATTACTTTCAGGTGGTACAATTAATGGTTTGATACACTGTTTTAAACTCTGCCAACATAAGGATCTACTCGTTCCAACCTAGAAACATCGTTTGTGGATTTTATTATTTTTCGATATTTCGCCATAAGTAATTATGGCGAAATATCGAAAAATAATAAAATTACGGGTTTCATAGAATTTTGTGATTTTACATATAGGATATGATTCAATGTGACTATGATTCGATCAACGGAGCGCTTACGTATAGGTAATCTTCGAAGGATTCGGGAAACTTACTAAATAGTCCGGATAAAACAGAATTCTAACAGACCAGGAACATAAAATTGATCATTCAAACGTGGAAATGTATTAAATATGATAATTCCTTACCATTTCAGAAATAGAGGTTTTGTATCTATAATCTCGTAAGTTTGTAAATCCGATCCCAGACGGAAAGTCAATTAGAATAACCTCATGTTGTTCAATCGATTCTCAGAATATCCACATATCATTCGATAAATGTTTCAAATGGACACCTGTATGGGTTGGTGGTGTCACGCAGATCGTAAATTAAAGTTGTTTTTGATACAAACCGGTCCTAAAACGTAATTAATAATGGATTGTCGCGTTGTTGTGAATGCAGACAATTTATCGGTTACGCTCGGATAAAGAATGTATTCGCGGCGCCGAACGATTTTTTGCGAGCTTGTGAGGTTCCATCTGCGACCTTGGCCCGTCTGATCTGCCAAACCCGTCGTTATAATAAAAAGTAAAAGCTTTCTCCAATGAGATTGTAACATTGCGTTGCGTCACATAATTTACTTTCACTATTATCCTTACAAGCTCTATTATGTTTCGAAGCCGGGAATAAGTCTTGCGCACTGCGTAGGATGTAATAACCCCCACATCCAATCTTTATCGTATCTTGTTGGTGTATTTCCTGAATAAACACGCAAAGTTATTGTATATTGGTTTTTTATCTAAAAATAGTACAAAAATCACAAATTGGCTTATCGCATTTTTGTGAACCCCGACATTTAAAGCTTCTGGTATTATTATTCATTTTTAAAATTAAATTCAACATTTATTAAGCATGTGAGTCGAAGAGGTTACCTTCGGTTCTTGCCATTTAAAAATAGGTATTAATTCGACAGGTACTTCTCTATAACATTCTTTAGGTAGAGAGTATGTCCACACTAGACATGCCTAAAGTTAAAGGAGTCGTTCCCATCACTCCAAATTATTTATAAATATTTTATAGTAAGTAAGTAAACCTATAGGGAAAGTAAAGAAACACAGGGAACTAATTTACAAATTAAGCGTTGTTTTTGGATAAAAAACTAATCTAGTAGATTATTTTATGCAAGTGTTTTCCGAGAAACTATTTGACGTAAGGAGTTAGTAATATAGCAAAACGAACATATAATAATTTATTTGCTTGTGCTCCGTGTTCCGAGACTAATACCCTAGCCATATCCAGTATCATTTATTACCGGCACGAGTAGAGAGACGGATCTATACGAAAACAAACAAATAAAAGTATAAAAAGTGGTGTTTGCGTCAGATAGAAATGGCAGGGTACCTTATCTGGCTAATCTAGTATATGTTAGGAAATTGAAAAATATCGGAACGTCGTCTTTACTGAATAACTCAATGTTTCTGTTACTTTTTTTGAAGAAAATATCTGTATTTTTCGTAGAGTCATGCCTATATTTTTGTTAATCTGTCATCTATAGGTATTTAATACTTTTTTTTATTCAATAGCCATTACTTATATACTTTGTATATTAATGAGGGTATTTGATTCTTCTTGGTTTTACTTCCTTATTTTAGTGTTGTTTTGTTATTTATTCTATTTTTTATTATTTTTATTAAATAGCCATTACTTAAATAGTTATTATAGTTGTATTAGTGTGGATATTTGATTCTTATTGATTTAACTTCCTTGTTTTGTACAAGGTCTTGAATACTCTTGTTACGCAATACGATAAACACTATTGTAAATACTATAATGTGATCCATAAATGACGCCCCCCGGCAAGGCGGGGCGACGATCTGAGAAATGTAGCTGGCAAACACTGGATGAGAAAAGCCGAAGACCGGGCTCAGTGGCGCGTCTTGGGAGAGACCTACGTCCAGCAGGTTGATGATGATGATGATGATGATGATGATCCATAATTTACTTACATAATTTTATGATATTTATGTAAATAATATACCTAGGTAGGTATGTACCTAATTCTGGTGTATAACCACGTAGGTAAATATAAATTCAGTGCGTGGTCGGAACTGTCTGGATTCCAGACACAATAAAAAACTATTTTAAAACATCTGGTAGTTTCCCCTGTGTGTTGATGAGTAAGTCACACAAAGTTTATTTTATATATACATATAGATATAATTTAACCCTTGTTAAGGGTTAATTTATATCTGACGTTTTTCAGTTACAAAGGCGTGCAGTTTTAAATTAAATAAACTAGTGGCTCTGGGAGCTGTAGACCTCGCGAGCATACTAAATATTCCAATATTCAACATCATCAATCAACTTCATCAATGTCGTGTAAGGTGTTTTCTGAAAGTCTTTAAGTGTACTTTTATTAATTTCTAATTTAAGGCTTATTATTATGCTGATGCTCTCATTCAGTGAAGGAAAACATCATGAAGATAATTATCAGTTAGTATTCTAACAGCGACGAAACGCTTGCAGCCTGTCAAGTATTGAAAACTAACTACATATAATGCTAAATGTTGTGCGTGTGTGTGTGATGTGATGTTTTTTCTATTTAATTTTGTAAATTTTTGAGGAATGTAATGTGCAAGTGCATTTTCCGTTTTGTGATTTTTTTGATCTTTTTGATTTTTTTTGCATCATCTTGTGTAGAATGAGGTCCTTTGTGTTTCTCTCAAATTTGATTGAAAACCATCGATTGTTTGATGAGCTATCCTGTTCATCATGCTGAAGATCCTTATCAGATCTTCGCCAAACTTTTATGAGACCAACTTATAGTTACTACCCTTCAAATAAAAAAAGAATAATCGAAATCGGATCTCATTTGGTGGAGATATCCAGTATATCAAATAGCCCCCTTTTTGCCCTTTTTTTGGGGGAAGTACCCTTCCAATCAAAAATCCCCGACGACAAAAAAATTCTAATAAGTCATATAACCTGTGTACCAAGTTTCGTCCAGATCGGTTGAAAAATGCGACCTGTAGAGGAGAACAGACAGACAGACAGACAGACAGACAGACATCCGGACAAACGCATTTTTGGCCAATGTGGAAACTGAGACGCTTCGCTCGCTCGGTCAAAGAATATTCATGGACATTCACACAAGGCCTGTAAGTAGGTATAATTAGTAATTTGATTGCGTAATAAAAGTCGAATAATCTAGCTACAGCCACTAAACAGTTCAACTCAACAACTTCCCTTTTACAAACGAGCAGAAGGATGTAGGTACGTAACGTAAAGAGAACAATGTCATGGATAACCATAGAAAATAGCCGCGGGAAATGCATTTCCTGTCATTAGTTGCGTAAACGGCGCCACTTAGACCACAATGTCAAGGTAAACCATCCATTATCCTCCTGAGGAGTCAACACGAAAAAATGTGACAGGAGCAGTTGTATCGTATCAGTACTGTATTCGTGTTACACTGCGCGGCAACCACAGCTCGACAGAAGACATTGCAGTGTCACCTGGCAGTGTAACTCAAATACGTTAGGTTAGCGGCGACAACTGTCAGATTTATTCGTGCTTACACATCCCCTGATGTCATCTTTACGTAATAGCAAGTGAGTTTTTAAGGTAAAACGAGAGAGTCTGAGAGGAAAACACTATTAAGTCACGTGTCTAATTTATTTTAATTTATTCAAAATTGCTAAATACGCACGTGATTGAAATAGGGCCGGTGATTATTATACTTGAAACCATCTAAATTACCTACCTTGTTTGACACTAATGACTCAATTTGTTTCATATAAAAGATCATAGTTTTCTTTTTCAATGTACTCGCAAGCGAGCTTTGGATAAGTTAACTTAAGATCTTGTAACCTTGTCGTGTACGGTTTGCGTAATTGTGGTGGTGCGTAAGGTCACTAATATCATCTACTGGGTGTCCCGGAGCCAGGGCTTCAGACTACGCTGAAAATTATTTTGTTAATCTCCAATAAGCACGAATCGAGAAACTCGCAGTTTTTCGATTGCACATCTCTCGCTAGAGGCGCTTATCCTACCCGGTTTTCATAAAAAATATCTTGCAAGTCGCTTTTCGATATTCGTCTATGAACAAAACCAAACTCAGACTCGAGCCTCAATAGATCTGTTCTCCTAAGGAGAGGGCATTGGTGAATTCAATATAATCATTGACGATGTGCACCAAAATTAGTTGCACATTTCTTCAAATTACGTATTGTATTGTATCACAATACGTAGACGTAGGTTTGTGTAAGAAAAGTGCATGTATTGAAATTTAGGGTTATTAATTTTATTTCGCTATTTATTCAAGTTAACAATTAAAAGTAAGAAGTTAAAAACTTTACCCGTCAGGCTGTTTACCGGTGAAGCGGCTTAACATACGGATCTGGCACACCCTGTATTTTTGCATGCTTTCGCAACAAAATACAACGTGAAGATCGAGAACAATGCTAACAATATTCTTCGCTTCAAGGCGACCCTGAACAATCTTATTTTTCTGACAATGCTACACGGTTAATTAATGAGCGTACTCAACATAGCCTGCGAAGAAGGTCGCTAAATTAAAGTACTTAGTGCGATTTTTATACAATAAGCGTTATATCACCTATGGTGGTACACATAACTTCGACGCTTTGGAAATTATAAATAATAGAAGATTATATAAGTAAAGATTAATATACATTAATTGATAAAAGGGTGGTTTCTCAGAAATAGTAGTACAACTGTGTAAAAAAATACAAGGACAATAATTACGGTTTAAGTTAGATAGTTCGGGGAAGTACTACTACCATTTCTGCCGCCAAATACTAATTCTTGCATTGCTGTGTTCCGGCTTGAAGGATACTTATACACTTATGTCTCAGAGTGATGGTCGCAGTGCAATAAAGTTAAAGTCAAAATGCGTTTTATTCAATAAAATTTTACTGATCCCTTAGAATCGTCATTTACTTTGATTTACTCATTTTACAATGCATCGTCAGTGCTTACCACTTAACTTTAAGATCGTTCGGCTTGTTCTACCATGTAGTTGTACAAAAAAACATCGATAGACTAATACGGGTACTTTACCTTTCAACCTAGTTTTTCTAGCTATGACAGTTTCGAAGTGACAGAAAGACATTTCTTTTATCAGTTACTTTTATTGGACACCGAAGTCAGTTGTCATAGTCCAACTTCGCACTTGGCCAATTAATTTCAACCGGCGTCAAAACTCTACCCTTTTATCCCCTGCTGCTGTATGGAGTATTGGCAATAATAGGTCCTCAGCTGATTAGTGAACGGTTGGTAAGCATTCGCAGTATTCAGAATAATAATTCATATGGATGCGCGAGCGCAGCGTGCCCACTTTATCCCGGTAACCTTGACGCCCAGGTTTGCTCGTTGGCTTACACGTGGAGAACTTAAGGAGCGATTCCGTTGCTTTAAGATCCATATTTATAATTGAAAGTATGTAGTAAGTATCGCTTACTTCAGATGTATATAATATAGCGATGTGGTCGCAAAGCGATAAAGCCCTGAAAAACTTGCTGAGGACATACGAATATTGCTAAAAATACATAAACTAGACCTTTTCTATGCCGGTTGATACTTTAAAAAGCTGAAAAATTGAATGCTGTGCGAATTATATTTTTATATATAATAATAGAAGGTAATTTAAGGCTGCAACCTTATCTGTGCTTATTTAAAATAAAATATAAAATGTGTTAATGAGCCAATTGAATGTTTACACATAATTAGGCAAAATGGTGGGAATCCTTTCAAAACTTGGAAACAAATTCCATCAAATAAGAAAATCACATAGTAGGTACCTACCTACAAATTTATTCCACTGGCTCATACTTTATGCTACGACCTCAAGTTTTGTTGACAACAATTCAAATAAAAGTGCTATGTTGCTTCCAAAAATAACAAAACTGCATGTGCAATAGGTACATGCCCTCATTATGACGTCTAGACATTGTCAGTCGTAAATATGACACTAGACGTCATTCATCAATAAGGTGAATGCATTGGACATCCTTGTAAACACCGAACGACTAGACAACGTAGAAGATACGAGAGCGATTATTATGAGTAGATTTGAGGTTCAGTGCTCGTAGACATAAAACTCCAGCTTATGGCCTTGAACTTGTAGCGGTCACATCGTGTTGATTAAAAATACAAAATTGAATGGAGTCTCCCTTCCGACCGACGAATACAACGGACAAATGTTTTATGATCTCGAGGTCAAAGTATAAAAGACGACCAGTTTTGAACCACATGTAGGGAATTGACACTCCCTGTATAGAAATGCCCAATTTTTTAGACCGCTTTGTAAGCTTTCAATGAAACCGCCAAAAGATTAAGGGTGGGAACGAATAGGAATCTTTTTAGAGTCGTGATGTATTTACCTGTATAAAAGAACACAACGGCTTTATGCAAATAAGAATTTATTGTTAGGTAAGCCCGCTAAACAGCATTTTTCATGAATTCAAGACCGAAAGCTTTTCAAACATTCCGGCTCATGGCCGTGAACCAAATATATTTTTCCGCCAAACAAACAAACGACGAAGTATACTGGTTTTCTTCGGCAGATACAAACGTACGCGCAAGCAATAGATTATTATGGGCATGTATTTTCTATTAATTTTATGGCAAGATTATATAACATGATTCATCAGGTGAGATGAACTCATAATGATGATGCTTGGATACATAACCTCGGAAAATTTCTGACATTGAAACCCCCATGGTTAATGTCATGGTTAATAGTTCTTATGGGTAGAACACACTTAGTGCATTTGTGTACCTACCTAATTGCCACTACAACTCTACAAGTAGGTAAGTATGGTTTTATCTTCTAAATATATAAAACTCTTTTAAAGCTGACTAACAATCAACACACAGCCTAAACTATAAGTCCTACAGGTATGAAATTTGGAGAGTAGGATCCTTACATAATGCTCGGGCGCACTAAGAAATTTTGAAAAGTCGCACCCTAAAGGGTCTAAAATTAGGATTAAAGATTTTAACCAAATAATACGTATGCTGCTTCCACGCGAGCAAAGCTGCGGGCGACAGCTAGTTGTGTATGTATTGATTCCACCAGGGATTTGTATAGCAATTAGCAACACATTTAGGCCGCATTTTGAATTTAGAAGAATTTTGATTTTCTTACTTGATCGGCATAAATCTGCTGTATTGTTTACCGAGGGGTTTTGATCACTAAATAATAATATAATATAGGGTTTTAGGAACCATAATATGACCGAATTCTGATATATAAATTGGATCCCCGCTGACAATTTTTGTTTGATGGTCTCAGTTATCCAGACCAAACTGACATGAAGTCAAAATAATCCTGGCAAAAGCTTTATACTCATAATAAGGTAGTTTACTTACACTGAATATTGAACTACTGATTGTTCTGTTTTAGAATGCGTTTTAACTTAAACAGTAAAGTAATTATTGATTAAGTAAAGGTTTGATAGATAAAAATAACAGTCAATTGTGTGAATTATTTTATCATGATGTTCTAAATCTCATTGTAATCATTTTTAACAAGCACACAATTAAGATAGTTATAGGACATTAGCTGTTGGAGCAGGTTGAAAATAAAACATAAATAGGTATAGTAAAACGTAATTCTAGTTATAACAATTTGAAGTAGAAGAAAATTAATCAAAGCTTAAAAGTACTTATAAAGAATTCATAAGTATGACAAATGAGTTTCACATACATATAGAAACAAATATAAACACCCTGTACACATCTTTATAGACGATATGAATGAAAGAAAATGTATACACGGTGTAACATAATTACCGTATAAGTCCGAAAGGGGGGTATTTTACAAGTCATGGTGAACAGTGTTTGTTCTACGACTTTTGAGATTTCAAGATTTTCAGTCATGAAATGAGCTCGTAACTTTTACTTAAAATGTACCTACATACAGCTAGCGTGTGCATGCGACGAGGTAGGCTGGTACCTACGTGTGCACGCGTATGTACGGGTTTACGCAAATAGTAAACAAACACTTAAGGATGTCGCAAATGTCTAAAATAATAAAAGTCGTACTTTTGTATGAAAATTTCCATTACAATTTATTGACCCTTTGCACATGTCCAAGCACTCAGGTGGTCGGTCTGATTACGCCCCCTTCGGTCTTATAGGGTAATTATGTTACACCTTGTATAATGTAACTTTTAAAACAATTTTAGCTAATGAAATGTGGATTTTAAGTGAAAATGTGTTAGGACCTAGCTAGTAGTACTGGGCTAGTATTTTGAGAGGAAGGATTTTGGACAATTTAAATCCCTCTTAACCTTAGATAACAACTGAGAAAATTATACGTAAATAGAAGGGACTTCATTAGGAATTGTATAACATAGCGTATTTTACCTTTCCAATGTTATCTAATAACAGGAAAAACCCAACACCAAAAACTAAAATAAATGAACACATAACGGTAAATAAAAGATTAGAAACGAATGCTATTAACACTAAGATATATGTAAAACTATTTGAATCAATATATATATTTATGTATAACTTCCTAGGTATCTCAGAAAATACCAGAGGTTATTTTTTAGTCAGGGAAATCCCCTTTTAGGATAAGTTTAGAAACATAAGAGTATTAAAGAAAATATAAAACTCGTTTCTGAAACTTTGGAATGCAACCTGCGTAATAACTTTTCAGCTTGTTACAGTTAACTTTAAAACTAAAATTAACAGGTAGGCGGCTCGATACTTTTAAAATCGAATAACAATAAACTATTAACAAAATAAAATCGCATCAAAAGATCTAGCCACCCCTGCATTTTTCATTAAGGTGACGATTAATTAAAACTCGTCCTTTTTGCGTCGCCGTAGTCGGGTAAAAAAAGAAATTTAAATTTAGAATATTAGTATGTTATTTCAAAGCTTAAACTACAAATGAACGATGCTCAGTAAATTTCTGGATTTTAGTAACTATACATATAATCAAAACATAACTTTAGAGGGGGCTCGATTTTTCTGATGAGAAGTATGTTTCGAACAAAGCATTCGAGTTAGAGATACTCGTAAATAGATATGGGTCGTTCAAGGCGTTTTAGCTTTCGAGTGGTTTAAAACACAGGTCAAATGGCACTGGTGAATGTGTCGATCCCAAGACACCTTCTAAGCCCGGTAACTCCTGACCGACAGGCATGTAGAACTGAAAATGGTTCATCAAATTGGCGAGGAACAAAAAAAGCTCCATCCTAGCAAGTTGAGTTCCTAAACACATTCGTTGTCCCACGCCAAATTGCGCAAAAGTTTCTGAAACCTGCAATTGGCCGTTCCTGATAAACCTTTCAGGTTTGAATTTGTGTGGTTCGGGGTATGTTTCAGGGTCCACGTTCATTTTATTGATGAGTGGAACTATGTGTGTGCCGGGCGGGATTGTGAAGTTGTCTATTTTCCATTCTCTGAAAGTTTTATTCTTATTATTTAGTAGGTACTCACTAAAATGGATTATCAAAAGGACATCTTTTGATAAACTGATATACTACAGAAACACAAAGGGCATTGTCTCACAGTGACTGAGAAAAAAATTAAGTGTATTTTATAATAAAATAAAATGTACCTGGTATTCACATGGGTAGTTCCCAATGGCACCAAAGAGATAGTCCTTAAAGTTTCAAATATAATAGCCTCAATGTATGGTAGTTGAGACCTGTGTTCCAAAGTGACCATTCGTCCCCTCCCCACATGTTTTTGCAGGTCTTCCCTGGCCCTTAACGCGGCTTGAGGTTCCCTCATCATCATGATCAGGCACCAGACTAGAGCTGTTCGAGAGGTCTCCATGCCGGCAGAAAAGAGATCGTTCATAACCTGGACGATTTGTTTTTCTGTAAATGGATTTGAACACTTGTATTATTTTTGTCGAAGACTACTTTTTGTTTATTTGAAAGATAGATGCTTACAATTATGTAAAATGCATAAAAGTTTGAGTAATGATGTGTTATTTTATAGGTTATTATTTAATGGAAAAAATAAAGTTAACGTTATAAATAAAAAATCCATATTACTATTTCACTTAATCGGAGCATACGAATCTTCCTACAAAGGACATCAACGCGCGCAGTACATAAATTTAACATTTTTCGAGTATTTCTTGCGTTATATTTTAATTAAAACGTGAGAAAAAAAATATGCTATAAAAATAAGATGTAAGTACTCAATTCGGCTTTAAAAAATAAAATAAAAAAATCTTTACAATAGGAATGATTGAAGGAACTTTGAAAAGAAATAACGGTGCGTGTTTTTTTTTCAATGTGTTTGCATTACTTTGCATATTAAGATAAAGCTACGTGTATCAACTTCTTATGTCACTAACCTGGATCAGTGCCGGGGAATATTGTCGTCTCATTTCTATCTTCCTCATTCTGACACTCAGTTTCCTTCCTCTCCAAATAACAATCCAAAAGGTCCGCAGGTTCGTAACATTTTGAAATAACTTTACGTTGATTCTCACGCTCCGTGATACGATCGGCGTGGAATTTACTGATATCTTGAAGGTTTCTCTTCATCTCTTTGAGTACTGCTTGTTTCCCGGGCAATTTCTGTAACCAGCTATATTGTGAACCTAAAGTGTGGTGGACATAATGGCCTTGCAATGGGCGGTCCTATAGCTAAGTAAGGAAACGAATAAAAAAATAAATTAAATAAATAATCATATGCATCACAACTTCACAACTCAGTCGGTAATAGGTCTGTCTCCCTGTGGGTCATGGGTTCGATCTCCACTGAGAACAAACTTTTGTGTGTGGCGAACATAGACGTTTTTTCTATGGCAGGGTGTTACTATGAATAAGTATGTATTTACAAAAAAAATATATAACTAGAAGGCGTTGTGTGAGAAGACCAAGAATATTTATTTATTTTTAGCATAAGTCGGGAAGCTTTGTCATGGCATATGTGGAACGTGATTGGAAATAAAACTAACCAAATAAGCCTTCACATGTTCTCCAAAGTGAACCGATCCATACAATTTCATTCCCCGCGTAACTCGCTCGTTGAACATTTTGAACTCTTCGCTATTTTGCTTGAAGCGGAAACTCATCATCAACTGGCAAATAATGTTGTGCATGTGACGTCCAAACACAAACGTGGGATCAACTGGTTTACTATTGGTTCTGGTGAGAGTTTCAAGAAGTTCTTGCAGCTCCATCTAAAAACCACATTTTAGATAAACCTTTTAAAGTCTTCATAGACATCAGAGCAAGTCTTATGGTATAAATTCAATACATTTGGAACGAGCTACTGATCGAAAATAATATTTATTGTCGCCTCACGTGGGCCAAGTTGGCCCGGGCTCAGTTACTCGTCGGCTCATTACAATTGAGCCAAAAAAGAAATTACCAGGTGCAGATGCAGATGTTACGTATTGATGAAATGGTATAGAATGAGTACTTACCATTATAAATTTTTCAAAGCGCTGATTCGGCCAAAGTTTAATTCCGAGCGCGCGAAACTTTTCGTGAAGAAACTGACGCTGTCTTTTCCATAATATGCCTTCGCTTAAAATTATACCTAAAAACGCATTGAAAACTTTACATAAATATTAAAATACAATTTTCTTTTTTTAAATTGGTTATCACTTTTATTTTTTTCGGAAACATAGTGTATAACTTGTCTACTTCTTTGGCTATGTTGTCTTAGTAGATACTCTAAATACTAATGCATGCGCACCATCTTTATAAATTGTTATCCCCACTGGCCAAAGGTTAGCTGGTAGATAATGCTATTTTAGCACTAAGTCGCCTGTGTACACTACTAAGTTGTGCAGTTTTTTATATATAACTTACTAAAAAAACTACCTGGTGAATAAACATTAGCAAACAAGATTCTTGCAAAAAGTAGGTGTAAATGAACCAGCATGCTCTTTACTAAATGTTAAGGATAAATTTAAAGGCTACTCACCAAATCCGCCCAGCAGATTTATCAAAGGCGTATCCGGACGACCGGTAGAGTCTTGTCTGTAGAAAAGCTCCTTCATCGTCTTAGCCTTTCCGATGCATACTATAAGATTACTGCCTAGTTTCACGGAGAAAACATCACCGTATTTAACGGACTGTCCTAAGTACCACAGATGAGGAGCACCACGGTGTTTCATGAAAGGCAAGTATCCTAGTAAGGGTATGCCCCATGGCCCTGGTAAAGGAAATTTTCTATGTGATAAACGTAGTTGTAATAATGTCATAATATTTGAATGCCACACTGATTTTTACACTGTGGAAAAATAATAAATGATAAAACTTACCAGGAGGAAGACTTTTGTAATAATTGATTTTGATTATAACAATCCACGTGAATAGGGTAAAAAGTAGAACATATTTTAATTCATCGAGAGATAAGTAATCCAATGCTTGACAAGTTATCCACAAATACACATTGTAAAACACCTCTAACATTTTGTACAAATCCGGATTTTTAACAAATCGAAATAACCCAAACTAGTTCAAGCTTCTACAAACTATTATTGATATTAAAACTAAATGGACATGTCAATAAGGGCTATTAATATATCAACTCGCTAATTAATCTTGCTAGTGACGATTTATCACTGTGTTAATAGCTTGAAATTATAAGTAAAAACTTGACACTATAAATTGGTTGCAGAAAATGCGGTCCAGCTTAGATTTATAGGTATTTATCGTAGATTGCGAGCGAGCCAAATGCAAAGAGGCGGTCGCACATGGCGCTATTTATATGGAACAAAAAGATACGAGTGCGGCCATCATTTATCGTTACACGATCGCGCATAACTAGTCGATGATTGTTTATCGAATGCATAAAACGATTAAAAGTGCATTGATAACTAAATTATGCGATAATAGCATAGCATAACTTGTTTATCAAGCAGAGGTCATTGAACTCTGCGATAAAAGTAGTAGAGGCCTTGAAACTTTTTTTTTATGAAACATGCCGGTTTCCTCATCTCTTGTCCCGAAATGGCAGTTCATACAATTTTTACACACGATCTATACAATCGATATTATATAAGTAGGTATAGATACAGAAGTAAACCATTAAATAGACTCGACTCACATGTTGGACTAATTTGTCTGAGGTGCAGTCAGAGGAATATCCTAACATTATATTTGGCACATGCCCACTATTTTACACGTTCACACGCCACCGTTCTTAATGAACTAACTGATTTTCTCAAGATGGTTTCCCTTATCGTTTAACAAACAAACATTTTCCGAGTCCATTGGTGCATATTCGGATCCTAACGACTGTACTCTATACTCACACCTCAAGCTAGTGTAACAATCAGTGCATTAAAAAAAATACTTTTAGTTTTTCATATTGCGGTCAAGAACGTTATTAAATATTCCATTTGATTCTTATTTAGTGAGTCAATATGTAAAATACGTAATATTTTTAATTAGCTAATATATATTTTCTAATGTAGGCCATTTACGTTGTCTTTGGCAGTTATCGACGTCCTCACGTGTCATTGCGCAGTGGGTAAATGTGTCATCGACACACATGTAAAGTTGAATGACCACGAAGGTCACCTCATTATATCTCCAAGGACTTACATAAGAGCGATCAAGATTGGATAATAAAGTTTATTGGCCTTATCGCTGTTAGAATTCCGGGTTCAACGCTCTAGCAAGGACGGTCAACGACTATAGTTTTGCTCAGCAAAATAATGCAAGTGTTTACGTAGATAAGGTCTCGACTCTATAATCATTGTTTAAGAACCATTATTGCTTGTTCGTTGAATGACAATACAGCAATAGTAGATTGATAGAAATTTTACTATGAAGTTGTAATTAAGCTATCGGTCGACGACCTGTGGCAATGAACTGCTTGAACTCGGATGCGATGTACGTCACACACCTACGTAGGTAATTGGTGCCTGTTTTTGTTAATCGCTGAATTTTATCTGCTAAATTAGTCAGAAATTCACCTGTATCACTACCATGGTACGGCTATAAAAAGCCACGCCCCATACCTACGTATGTCTTTTTTCGTAGCTTACATAGGTACTTTACTTACTAACAAAATAACCAAAAATATGCTACACAATATGGATAAAGTTAAGATGAAATACAAAGCTCTAATCAAGGATGAGACTTGCGTAAAAAAAAGCTTTTATGTTTGATATAAGTATGTATTGGAACCTATTTTAAAACTACTTTAAATAATGTAAGGTTGATAAAATAAAATCAAATGTTTTCAACCTGTTAAACAAGCACGTGTGTACCACGCACGCTGAATTTAAAGTAGTACAAATTAAAATATTAAGGATTATATGAATATTTTATAGTAATTATATTATAATCCTTGATTTTTACTTGAGTTAACGAGGCTCTTATAATTCAACGATAAACTTAATCTCTCATATAACATATATATAATTTTATATCAAAAATATGTTTTCAGATTAAGTCTTGTAAAATGTTATCGCAAAAGGTGATGGGAGAACGTAGATGGCAAAAGAACAAAATAATTTTAGAATTCCCGCTGGATTGTTCTTCTAGGAAAGGTACATAATTGCAGAAAGTATACAAAAAATAAGTACCGAAAAATTGTGTAAAACAGTTCTTCACTGCTTATGAAATGCAAAAAAAAAAACAGAGAAGCCTGGCCCCTAGGTGAATGGCAGTTGAAATTGGTTCGATGGAACGTTCAGACCCTGCATGTACATGGATGCCACTGTAAATGTCCGAAGATGAGTAGACTAATGTTTAAGCTACATATTATTATACGATGCCACTTGTAATATATTAAATAAAGATTAGTTAGTTCGTTGACTAGTTTACACGCTTATTTGATTATTTTTAATACACGCGTGTAATTTACGATACTTTTGTTGCAGCTGCGTTACTAAGAAATGCCGAATAATATTTTTTATCTAGTCCAACAAGTATGTAGGCCATCAATCTTTGCGATGCTATTATCTTACGCCTGTCATATGTAACGATGTAATGATTGATGAGTATTCGGTCATTGACCTTTATGTAACATTTTGAAAACCGAAACAGCAAACAAGTTTTTATAATACTTTTATTTTAGTTGAATTACGTAACATCGATGATCTAACTGACTAAAGGATGCGTTCCTTCTAAACGGGAGTTGTTGCGTAGTGGTGCTACGAAAGTGCTACGAAAGTTGTAGCACTCTTTTTTTGCTCAGATTATTGCGTAAAATACATTTTATTTTTTATTAAAATTACCTTTTTCTTGTATTAGTTTACACACTCTTATAAAAGTTAAAGTTGACATTATGACGTGATTATCAAACTTAATCAACTACTTCAACTATACTATAGTGTATCTCCTCAATTCTAATTTCCAGAATGCCTTCCTGAAAATGAGTATCGGGAAATACGGCTCATTTGTTTTAACAAACAAGATCGTGTTTCAGACAATATCACTTTCTCCCTAACGAGGAAATGGCGGGGTTGTTAGACCCAATCAAAATGTAGAGCTTGCGTCCCGTCGTTCGCCGCGTGGCAACTGACCAGTTGACCACCCACTCTGGTCGTATCAATGAACAGAATTCGGTCATGGGAGCTCAGCTGGCTCAGAATTCATTTACTCATTTCACTTTCGTCGATGCGGTCCGAGCGGGCCCCGCTACGTTCGGCTGCGGTGTCGTCGACCCGCGCCGTCCTCGCGGTCGTGTGCCGATTAGATAATTTCCGCCTTCCGCAGTTCGTTGTCAAAATACTCATGACCCAATGGTACAGTGAATACGCGGGTCGACGAACTGCAGATTTCGGCCACGATACGTGATCGCTTAGCTGAAATTTCGATTGGAAAATCGTTATCGCTCGATAAAACAGTAACCCGAGATACATTTTTATCGTCGTATCTATCTAACTAGCCTAGATATCTGAAAAAGGTACAATAACCTGTTAGTTAAATAAGGCAATAGGTGGATAGGTCTGTGAACAGAAAACCTTTAGCATGCCTTCTTGACACTGAGGTTTGTGTTTTTGTAAGTTGCCTGGTTGGTATCTTTGCAAAAACTCTTGGTCTAGTAATAATCAGCTACAGAATACCACGTATTACTACGCATTACAGATTTGCCTTTCTAGGACTTGTACCGACCGGAATACGGGTGCTTGTTATTCAGGAACAATTGCGTTGACGTCAATGCTATGGAATTGGACTAAGTAGCTTCGAGTGCATAAAAGTTCATCAACACAATACGTACCTACTACCTACTTATCTATGAATGCAGGCGGCAAACTACCGCGCAAAAAGGTAAGCGAACTTCATTGGATAATAAGGCACTTAAAATAACCCAATCTTTGGAAAACAACGTTGCCCAGATATTACAAATAAGTAAGCATTTCAAAACGTAGCGTATTTGAAATGTATGAAAACATTGAAAAACTATTTTTATAATTTAAGACTTTTTTATAAAGAACAATCCTAGTATATGCAGGAAACGTATTTTTTAATACGTACGTTTGCAGTATTTTTTAATGAATTTATGATTTTGACACTCAAAAAATAGTATAATTCCTAATATATGTATTTCTTTCTTCAGACAAACAAAACGTCTTGATCTACGAAAAATCTCAGATGTATTCCAAAAAAAAAACCAACACTTAAAAATAAATAGCATCAGACTTTGCCCCTTACAAAATGCTGCCGTCTTATCCAAAATGAACTGCGCACCTGCACTTGGCACTGTAGAAGTGATGCTACAAGTACATAAACTGCCACAGATTCGTGGTCGCATCAAACAAGATAAAGTTTAAGCAACAGAAAGAGATTGCACATACTGTGGGCAAAACTGTTGCATCTAAACTATGCAAATTAAATTCTACTTTATTGCGTTTGAGCTAGAGAAGCAAATAATATAGATGTCTACACGAAGTGAGCCTTATGTACTTTTACTGTTATTTATTCTGTGATATTAGTAAGTTTGTTAGGTGCACCGTGTCAGTGAACGCACGATCCGCTCGAGGCCGGCCGATCACCTTCCTTATGTAACCCACCATAAAGTGCAGTTGTCGTACGAAATACGAGACAGGTCTTTGATCTTGCGAATGCATAGTCGATAAACCTACCTGCTGTTTATGATACTAGCTTTTACCTGTGTCTCTACTCACTCTGTCGACTGAGATACGCGTAAAATAAATGTATTTACAAAATGCACATTTTTATTTAGTCGACCTTATCTAGATACTACGATCTAGAAAAGACAGGTATAATAAAAATATTTCGCGACTTACGGGGGGATCTCGCAGGATCCTTGAGAATGTCTTAACGGATAATTTTAATAAAAGCTTGTAGGTATTCCGTAGGTTTCAAGCCAATGCATATTTGTAACGAGGGTACCTTACCTAGGTACCTAGTACCAACCTACTAAGAACGAGCCTGCCTACTGTCATCGATAAAATATTTTTTACCGATGCTACTACGTAGTACTAGGCTATTTGCAATTTTTGCTTTATCGTACTGTATGATAATAGTTTGGATATAAAAAAAAAACTCTTACAATAACATTGTTACAACCTACTATTTCGAACTTCTAAGTTACATAAACGGACGAACCAATCCACGAACTTTCACATAACGAATTAGTAGTGTTTCTATTTATGTTAACTGCTAGGTCGTTGACTTTTGAGGTAGGTAGTGGACTGATTGTGGCATTTAGGATGTTGTACACGTTTGCGGCCGGAATACGATTGATACCTTTCAGCACCTGAATAACAATGTGTGCGAATCACTGAATTCGTAATGACGATAATGTGGCTCAAGTGGTTTTACTTCCGTGATTGTCGCCAGGGCGACAACGACGCATTGTATTATAATATTGAAGGCTATCAATTGGTTTCTATAATATTTTTTTGAATTTGATAAGATTACTACCCCCTACGTACCCCTTATAGACTTTTTAAGGATGCTAGATACCAACCCCTTTATTGTCTATCTTTTGATACCAATCACCCCTAAATCTGATTAAAGGAATGGTTTGGGAAAAGGCTTTATCGTAAGATTTTAGTTTTTTAGAGAGATTACTTTTGACTTATAATGACAGAGCACAAGCTATTGATCAAACCATACCTAAATGCTTTGAATTTAAGTATCGCCCAAAATATTCAAATAAAAGATTGTATTCGTGACATAACAATATAATTCCATACGTAATAAAAATGTATCGAAGCACATTATTAGAAAAAATACAATTACTAGTAAAAATAAAAAAAACTTTAGAAATTAGTAAAATATGGCACAATAATGTAGTAACTACGTACTAATATTATATTTTAACGCGCATTTAGAATTATCGGCAGTGATTTTAATATATCAGAATAAAAGATCGAATTAACAGGAATCGATTTACTTTCTTTTACAATGCACTTACTACAACATCGTTTGTAAGACAACGTCTTTGAAAATTGATTGAAAATGCGAGTACCTATATTTAAGAAGATACAACTTTATGAGATTAATGTTTATCACAACTACCTACGAGTAAATAAATTATTGTTCACAAGCACCACGAATGGACTTCTATCGATTCATTCGATTTTTATTTAATTATTCAATTTAATCGATTATATTAAAAAAAGTAGTAGGATCCTGAAAAGGTACTACTAAAGATGATACCTATTAATATTTTATTCGTACTTACCTTAGTAAGATAGACAAAATTGATACATTTGTATGCTAGATGTGTGTATGCGGCTAACAGCCGAATACTCAAACGCAACTCAATTTAAGTTCCGCTTAAATTATTGCCATCTCTTACAAATGTGTAATGTCAAACAGAGGCAGAGCAATCTTAAGTGGTGCTCAAATTTGAATGACGTTTGCGTATTCGGCTGTAACCCTCACATTCATAAACGATGTAGAGGCTCTTCTGGAGGCGGATTCAGGCGTTGCGCTAAGCGAATGCCGGTTGAAACGGTTTAGCGGATTGTTCAGATTTTGTTTATGAATTTAGAGGTTCGTCGTCCAATTTGGCTTCCACAATTTTCAGCTTACATAAAACGGCATATTACCAAGCTCCTTGGTAGCCAACCTAGCGGCTCTATTCAAAGTAACGTTACAGTGAGTGTGCAGAGATTCTAAGCAATCAGTCTCTTTTTTACTCCACTTGGTTTCCATGACCGCTGAAAACGTGGTGCACGAGAATGTACATAGTAGACTAATCAGTATGCAAACTCTCATTCTGAGGGCATCGCTTGGTTGTTCTAAAAGGCACATAAAATTGAATGCTTTGTCGTCGAAAAGAATTCGTTCTACAACGTCCGCGTGCTCGGGTAAGTCTTGCAGAATTGTGATAAGTAGACCCACGATGTTGAGTACAATGCGAGGTGTTTTTGAATCTGAAAAAAAAATGTTTTGCAAAATGGATTGTGCAGGTACTAAGTGAAAAAAAAAATTGAAAAATTATTTATTTTACACCATAATACATATCCAAAATGTCTAGGTACCTTGACATGCGTCACAGCTCAATCTGCTTTGCCTACCGTGCTGTGGGTCGTGGGTTCGATCCCCACTTAAAAAAAACATTTATGTGATGGCAAAGACAGATTTGGTGTATTTTGAATTGTTTGCATCGGTAGAGAACTTGGTTCTTACTCCGTTGCCGTCCTAAGATACATACTTTTCTGCTTTTATTACATCTACTTAGAGTAATCCTAGTTCTAGCATTGATCTACTACAAATTTACCATCGGTGAAAATATTATGTCATGGCCTACCTTTATCAATTGTTTACAGACTTACATTCTTTAGAATCAAAAATGTGTTTGAGCCTCGATTCAGGCTTGAGAACTGTTTCAGAATACGAGCTCAAGAAAGTCACGTTACGAAGCCGTGTCAAATATTCTTCGGTCAGCGTTATAAACTGCCCACTAAGCTTCAACCACATTGTCGCATGGAATCTCACGATGTGTGTTTTGTTATAGAATAACATTTGAATCAATACTAACAATATAATTTAAAATGTATGGTAAAACTGTACTTAATATTGTAACAATCTTACAGTAGGTATAGTTTTTTGGATGCGTTTTTTATTGTAAAATGGCCAGAAGAACCATCGAGTTATCTAAGTTGAATTTATAGTAAAGATAAAGAAGGAAAAAGAAGAAAGAGTTCCCCTGAGGGATGGATTATGCGATATATCGCATATTAATGACACAACACATCACCCTATACAACCACCGTCCGCTAACTAGTGCAATAAAATTGAAGTCAAGTACCGTTTACTAAATACATCAGGGGTATAAAATCAAAACCAGATACGTCCACTGAGCCTAATTTAGCAGGAAGTAAAAAAAACTTCTAATTTTTATTTACAACAACTGAACTTCAAAGCAAGTACTCCATAAGTTCGGGAAAAAAAACTCTACCTAATGGTACTACATTCAACATGCCCGTAGAACAAACAAATACGATAAATTGTTTAAAACTATTGGACATAACCACTTTTGATTCCAAGCTGTGGATAAAACCATGTTTGATCCCAACTTCTTAGGACGTAACCAACTTTGATGCCAACCTAATCTCAGGGCTGGATTTAGTAACTAGGGCTACCCCGATTACTGTAAGGCTAATTGTATTTTTTTTATTCTAAAATAGGTCCTACCAACTAAAACAGTTAATTTCGGAACCTAATGAGAATGCTCCATTCTAAAACATTTTCCGACAACATAACATTAATTTTAAAACCCGCTGTGTTTACAAAAAATATCTTGGATTCTAGAACGAAGTTATTGTAACCTGGTAGGTACAGGTACATACCTACTAAGAAAGAAAAATAAAATATGTTTTACAGCAACACCATTCATTTATTTTTACATTTAGTTACATACATACCTAACAATGAATATTCTAAAATAGGTACCTAAACAATCAAAAGCGGTGGTTCTTCTCTGGGTTCACATTCCAATTCTTCGGTGTCATTTTGGTTCTCCAGTAAAATTTCTACGTTGTTTATTACATTGGAATAAAAATTTAATTCTTCCAGACTTTGCCAGTCTTCTCCAAAATGCTTTGAAAGCAGGTTTTTCACATCCTTTATTTTCAATGCCTTTACAGGTACGTTTGGTCTTATTTCGTCAGGAGCAATCATGCTCATAATTTTATCTTTACGGCAAACATTCTCATATTTTCCCGTTTGTGTTTTATAAAACCTTTCCGACTGGACCAGCACATTTCCGATCCGTTTCGATCGTTTTATAAAGAATCTTTTGCATTGTGCAAAGTGCACTTTCCACTGTCCAGGCGGTTTCAAAATTTTTTCGGCTTCCTTTTTGAAATCGTACACAGTAAAATCTTCACCTACTTTCACAATAGTTGCCTGCTGAGAAATTACATCCAAATACTGTTTAGGAGTTATTATTGTGTCCATTTTACGAAATACTTTTTCACTGTTTCCGAATACTCTGTCTGCTGGAAGATAGGAGTGGCCAGTTACTGGAAACACGAGTTCTACTCTTTTGATGGAGGGATGTTCCAAAAGCCATTTGCAGCACATAGTAATTATGGTGGAATTTTTATTTTGACCGCCACAACCATCTGATATGAGTCTAATGGTAGTAATATTGGCGAGATCAGTTTTGTTTAGATGGTTGTAGACGGCAGACGCTATTGTATTGGAATTTTTGGAGTAAGTGTTTTCTGTCCAGACATTTGCGAAAACGTTGCTTCTGTTCAGTGGTGCCTTCGAAGTTCCTTCCACGATAGTGAAATTGAAAAGGTAAAGCTGCCTGCTGTAATAACACGATTGGTCAGGCACTTTAGGGAGGTTCATGTTCTTTTGGCAGTCATATGAAAGGATTTTTACACCCTCCTCTTCCGTCTTCAGCAGCGAATAAAAAGCTTTTGCCCTTAAGCTATGAACTCTTTTTTCTACTCTGTACTTATCCTTTTTTCTCTCATCTTTTTCATTTTTTATTTTCTCCAGCAGTTGTATGCATGTTGAGCACATATCCGTTTGAGGACTGCCAAATCCTAAATTGTATTCAGTATTAAAAATGTGCCTAAAGTATGACTCTTTTGCTGGTGCTGCGCATTCCGATTTATAAAGGCTGTACAGTTTTCTAATGTTTAAGTCGCTTGCCAAATATTTGCGAATTGTAGTTTGGCTTCGGCAATAGTGCGGTTCTGAGCAATTAAGTTTTTGAATAAATGCATGTATTGATGCCTTTGTGTCCTTAAACAGATTGGTCTTACGATCTCCTCCCCTTTTTTCTAGTGGAAACTCGCCACTCACAAATGACTTCTGAACCAGGTTAGACACCCGTCCTTTTTTTAAGCAAGTCGCAGCTAAAAACATTTTTTGGCATACAGTTAATGATTGTTTATTTACTTTTATATGGTATTTTATAGTATACTGCTTGCTGGCTCTTGCAGGGGTCTGGATTCCAGAAGCAGGATCCAGTCTCAGTGTCCTTGGCCTTTTTCTGCTAATGGGTACAGCTTGACAGCATTTTAATATAATTGCATCCTGACTTGTCTTTACAGGATGCTTATAAAAAGCTGCATGAAATTTTCTTAATATAGTGCCCGTCACTTTATTGCATTGAAATATTTGGCCTTTATGTTCACAACGGGGTATTCTGGGCAAAGACTTGGCAGAATACCTAAAACAAAAACAAAAGTAGATAAACAAAATTTTAAATGAAATTACTACATAGTCGTCCCCTCTAGCTTTATTAGTAGGTAGGTACCTACTTTTAATGAAACGATAACGTTAGTGCGACGGACGACGCATAGTCATAGTCACGTCCCTAATTACAACTTGCTTTGGTGCCGTGAATTTGACCCTACCTGCGGTACGGCCCTGGAAAAACATAAACTTACCTCATTTTTTTTGCCTTGTTTGCCTTCCAATTTTCTGGCTGCGCAGTCCGTTTTCGAGCCTGGTTTTTGGTAACAGGCAAAGGAAAACTATCCATCTTGATAAAAAACGATAGCTAGCACAATAGAAAGCAGAAATTCTTATTTATTTAGCTAAAAACAAACGAGTAACACTCGGTAAAGTTGTATGGGCAGCAGTTACTGTTTAGTTTCGAATGGAGCGCTCCTATTGGCTGGCGCGGACTTAGCTAGTTTTGATACGAAATTTTTGTGGACGTAGCCAAGTTTGATACTAACCCCATTTTTTAAATCAAAATAACTCAGGACATAGACAAGTTTGATGCAAAATTTTAGTTTTGGGGAAAAGATAATCCCGAAACGAAAGTGTTGCCATTAAAAAGTCGATTTCAAAAAATTGTGGACGTATCCGGTTTTAATTCTATACCCCTGACATGTCATATTAATGTATCCAATGATCTTTTTATTGAAAGTGTAATATTTTTTTTGTATTTTCAATGTATGGTTGTCTCAAATGTAAGAGTATCCAATAGTGGAGTTCATGCCAACACATGAATCATAAAAGAAATATGTTCATTACACGATGCGAAAACATAAGTCAGCAGATAAAATAGGCATTTTATCTACAGTTTGAGAGATAGTTCGATGTCAACGGTTTCAGAGCATAAACTTTGCTCAGCAATAAAGACCGGTTCACAATAACAATTTTATTACTGGCCTCCACATTGAAAATTGCTGTTAATTCGTCTAATAAAAAAAAAACTAAAAGTCAAGTGGGATTCAAAGTAGACGCCCAATAACTTTCATAGCTGATAGTGTATTTTTTCTAGATGAATATACAGAGTATACATAAAGAGGCTAAGCACTTTAGAATTTCTTGTTATCTATGGTGTGTAATGTTGCTCATTTCTACAATAAAGATTCTAGAATAGTGTGCCAAATTATTTCACGATATGTAGTTAATTTCTTGCAACTCTTTGGTGCATTCCTATCAACGTTTCCTGTATTATCTCGTTTTTTATCACTATCGTTCTGAACTGCAAAAATATCTTATGTTGAGTACCCCATTTAGTAAGTAAATTAAACTGTGAAATTACAAAGAAAATTTTAAATTGCTTTTTTCGCTACGCCCAAGAAAATAGTATAGAAAACTAATCTTTAGAATGTATCAATTATTTTCACGATTGCAGGCCAAATGTCTTCTAACTTTCTTCTAGTTTTCTGTGTCCCTTGCTAAATTAGACCATTCAATTAATGTTCCTAATGTGTAAAAAACAACGTAAACTAGCCTTCATCTATGTCTAGTCATTGGCTGCTCCTAGTTAAGCCAAGTCTGCAAAAGGTTGATAACCGTCGACTCGGCAAACTATCGCTAACTAGTATGTAGTTGCGTTTATCTTATGCGATTTTGTACTTTGATGCTTGCATATTTCCTGATCGATCTGAACTCAGACTGAGGCTCGTATGCTGTATGTTTCCTCAAGAATGAATTGAGAATGCATAGATTTATTGGAAATTTCATGGAGATAAACTTTGCTCCTAACGCTATGATATTTGGTCTCATAGTGTAAGAGGTATGACGGGTCACAATGCTACGACGACGGACAATTTCTATCTCTATCCCTCGCTAGCAAAGTAGTGCGTTCAAGCTAAGGTTCAGCTAGTGCCTAAGTAATAACGTAGTGAAATAGAATCTGTTATTTCAGGCACGGTAGATCTCTTGAATCTCTTCTGAGCATCGACCTTCGATTATCTTACATTGGCTGCACTTGCTCGTGTCAGCTAATAGGTCAAACATTTTGCTGACAAGGCAAACAAAATATACAGATGCACTAAATTTACTTTCCTGCCTAACAAGAGAATAAATCAATAAGTTATCTAGTAATATCTGATTGATATTTTGATATTTTATGATAATCTGAGCTGTATGGCGCCAGGCTAATCGGACAAACGCTGAAGGTCGGTAATCGGTATGTTGTGTATGTAATAATATTATCATCAAGTTATCGTGATTATAAGGCGCTATTTGTTATTTGGATGATATAATATGTGACCTTTATCAGAAATAATTGAATTTAGCAAAGTTGTCCAGTTGTCTTATTTCATGTGATTCGAGTTGAAGAGTCGCAACTCGAGTTGACTCAACTGCGTTAGTGCGACGTAAATGGTTATAGAAATTGATGGTTTTTTAACGTGTTTGAGTCTACTTGATTGTCCGAGATGACGGCTGATAGAGGAGAGTGGAAGACGAAGACATGTTGTACCGACCCCACTTAGCGTGGGACAAGGGTAGGAAGATGATGATGATGAGTCTACTTGATTATTGTTTAATTGTTTGATTCGAATGAACTATATATATATATGGATGTTCATTGTTCGTACATGAACAATGAACATCCATATATAAGTCGAGTTGACTCGATCAAGTCTCAAGACTCGATAGAGTCCGCTCATTTGCTGCAATCCAACTCGAGTTATTCCAGTTCAACAACTCAACTTGCATATTCGTTAAAAGTGAAAAGACAACTTTTTTGTCTGTTCTAATAATATAAGCGTGGGAAACTTACATAAAGTGAGCAGTCTCGTGAAGACAGGATAGGCGTCGAATGCACTGAGAGCCGTGGCCAACTGACGTACTCCACGGCAGGAACGTACGCAAAGCCACGAGCACACCTCCACCATTCGTCCTACTCCTTGTAACCTGAACACAACAAAATAATATCAATTACGTTTAGGGCTTGTACACAAAACTGCGATGCGACGTCGCATCGTAAAAATCTGCGAGTACGCACGACGCATCTTTCTGCGATGCGATTAGGAGATACAGGAAAAAAAAACAAAGAAGACTTGCGAATCAATTCGCAAGTTCTTGCGATGCGTCGTGCGTGCTCGCAGATTTTTACGATGCGACGTCGCATCGCAGTTTCCTGTACAAGCCCTTAAATTGACTCATACCACAGCTCAGTTGGTATAGGTATGGACCTATACTATAATCCCGTTAATTTTCCGCGATAAAAAGTAGCCTAGTATGTGTTAATCCAGGTCACGGACAATATATATTCCAAATTGATCCAATTCGGATCAGCAGTTTTTGCGTGAAAAAGGAACAAACATAATTATATGCATACATACATCCTCACAAACTTTCGCGTTAATTTAAGTGTTATTTTAACAGCTTTGTCCTGACCTGTCTTGGGCCGATTCATCAGTATCTTTACTGTCCTTCATAAGTGTGTTAATGGCTGCTACAAAGTTGTACACCACCTTCGCTTCAAGGTATACCTGAAAAAAAATCTTTATTTTTAAAACTTGTATATATTAAATGCTAGACTACCATAGACTACTACAGGGTATAGATATGTGCTCCATACATTTTCGCCTGGTAGCATTTTACATTTTGTATGGATGGGCAAATTTTTTAATCTCTCCCTATTGATTCCATGGGAAAAGTTGATCATAATGAAGTATAGCTTTGATATGTGTAAGTGTAGCTGCAGCTGCAGGCACGCGGAGTGAATGAGTGAATGGGTGGATTATAACTAAGCAGTTATAATCCACCCATTCACTCCGCGTGGGTGGATTATAACTAAGCAGTTATAATCCACCTGTTCACTCATTTCTTGAGATTATATCAAAATACTGACAACGGTAGAGCTCCACTAGTTGGCAATGCCCATTATGAAGGTCCTTGAATCCTCCAAAGTTTTCAGAAGTGAATTTACAGACTGCATTTTGGACTTACATCTTGAATGTTCAATAGCGTATGTCTCGGCAATGTGTGTACTAAGGCAGGCAACGCGAGTAAGGCGGCAACAGCGCCGCAAACTCTACCGCCGCCGGCGCCTTTAGCTGCACTCCCCACAACGCCTATGACCATGCTTACCTGCAGACAAAAATGTGATATTGTGACGATTAGGTAATAAACTCGCAAATATAAGACAATAACAGTCTCGTCTCATACACCTAGGGAGCTTATTCACTTTTAGAAACAAAAGAAAGGTATGCAGTATGATTGGTGTTCTCAGAAGAAACGCAAAAGGCGCTTTATGCTAAGCGTGCTGAAGAAATGTCTTCGGATCTAAACACAAACGATTTTGAAACTTATCACCAAGACAATTAGTACCTACGTAATATCTTTTTATACTGTTGCAGTAAGATTGAATTCTGCTTACCATGTTCAGTTGTGTTAGCGATTCTACATCACCATTCATGACTTCACTGATATTGGAGTTTAGAAATGCTTCCCATTCTTCTAATTCTATCGTCGAAGGTTCCTTGACTGAAATGAATAAATTCGATAAAAACAAATACTTAGGTAGGTATGGACGCATGCACAACCTATAACTTTGCGGAAATGAGTGTCAATAGCCGATGTCAAATTGAAGAAATCCTACTGTGTGGATGGATGGATGTTTGTTACCCTTTTACGTTAAAACTACTGATCCGATTTGGATGAAACTTGAAATATAATATTGTCCGTGACCAGGATTAACACATAGGCTACTTTTTATCCCGAAAAATTAACGGGATCCAACGGGACGCGAACGAAGTCACCCGCGCCACGTAGTATTTAATAACACTTTTTTGCCAATCTGTAAACGTGAGGACATACATACATAGGTAGGTACATGTAAAATATCAAATTTTATTTACCATCGTTATTTTCTTCCACCAGTAAAATTTTGTCATTATCAGCGACATCTTTTTCATCACACGTTTCATCTATTATCTCGCTCTTTTCAACATCCTGATCTTTGTCTTCCTTAGAACATTTTTCTTTGTCTCTATTTTCACCGTCGATAATGCTAGGTATTTCAACAGTCGGCTCGCTGGTCCGTCTTTGACCGTCGCCTTTCTTATCCCAACTTCTGCTAAAGTGGAACGAACGTTTTATACTCCTAGTTAGCCTGTTCCCTCCACTGCCAAATCTAAGTTTATCTCTCGAGAATTGTAAGAGCTTTTGTTTGTATGACGGAGGAACGCTTTTGCTGAGACCTGAGCTGATGTCACTGCTACATTTAGTACTTTTCGGATTCTCCAAGCTATGTGACGCCGTGTCAACTGGTTTAGCTTTCTGCTTCACTTCTGCGCTTTTAGTTTCCTTCTTCGCTTCCTCATGTAGTTTCTCAGTGATGTGTTTTTCTTCATCGATTTTATCCATTTTGTTGAGGTCTGATTGTTTTTTGTTTGCGGCCATGAGCTGCGCCATGTTGTTCTCAAGATTGCACACAACCAGATTTGAGTTATTCATGACGTTATATTCGTGTCTGAGGAGTTTAGCGTTCGCTGCTGTGATGAGATTTTGGTCTTCGTCATCGGTTTTCAGGCTGTCTCTAACACTGAGAGCGCTGGTAGCGCGGACGCTGTCGTCGTCTGATATCGGCACACATTCTAAGGCGTGCATAACGCGAACGTTTCGTAAATCGTGCTCTCTTGTTTCGGTTTTGTGAGATTCACTCTCTAGTTTTGCTGCTCTGAAAGATAAAATGGTACACGTTTCAACTCTCATAGTCATTTAGGGAATATTACCAATGGCACATGAAACACACAATTCAACACCATATAAATTTAGATGTTAATTTACAATAGATATTCAGGTACTTTACAATTAATGAGGTAATTATTACCTTGAAATATGACTAATTTTAGCTCTCTGAAGTTGCTTTGCCTCCTGCTGACTGCTTGTTAAAGGTTTGGTGAATGGAGATTCGCTTTGCACATCTTCTGGCAGGATCAGTACATGGCCAGATATGAACGGATGTTCCAAAATCTCGGGCCAACTCATCCGTTTCATTGGATCTTTGTGGAGTAAACCCTGAAAATATTAGTTCATATCATACTAAAGTTGATTCAGGTATAGGCATATATTTTGTTGATGAAGCACACCTCAAAAACTCTTAGCTTTCCATAACCAGATGATCAATAAACCATCTTGATCCTAATGTAGAGATTACAATAATTTACTTTCGGTTTGAAAATACATATAAACCAAAAACTAACTTGTAAGAAAGATCTAGCTTCAGTAGTGATAAAGCTAGGCCACTGGACGGGCTTGTGCCTTATCATCCGCACCAGCTGCCAAATGGACATTGTGCAGAAAGGTGGTTGGCCTGCCATCAGCTCATACACTATACAACCGAGGGACCAGAGATCAGCCTGAAAAACAAAAAAAAATAGAAAAAGGAATTGAACACACTAAGAAGACTGAATTAGCAGTTTATTTGTTGTAAATTTTTAGCCGATTTTCATAGTCAGATCAGGGCCCTATGCTCACTTCAGCAGAGATTTTACTCTAATAGGGATGGTGACAAAATGAAGTCGAAAACTTATTAACCAGTGGGTGAAATTAGTTTTCAGCTGGGATATGACGTCATATGGCCTAATAGACCGCTTGTTCATATAAATTTTCGATAATACTATAGTTATTACATAGGATCTGCAAAATGTGGGCTTGTAACCAAATTAAATATGATAATAAGACAGACCGATAATGAGATGATAAGACATGCAATCTGAGGATAATATTTCTACTAATACAAAATAAATGCGAGCCTATGCTTATAATAATAGGTAATAGGTAATAGGTAGTAGGTAATTAATTCTTAAGATTTGAGAAATTCTTACCTGGTGATCATAAGGTTTCTCTTCAATTAGTTCTGGTGCCATGTAAAGTGGAGTTCCTTTGATGGAAGTCAGAATATGTGTTGCATTAGTCATTATGCGAGCCAGCCCGAAGTCACACAGCTTAGCACAACCTGAACTGTCGAGAAGCACATTCTGTGGCTTCAAGTCTCTGGAAAGATTGAGTTATAATTTTTTGAAAGAGACAAACATTTTTTTAATGAGCATTGAGGAGAACTGACTGTGATCTGTGTGTATGAATCATAAATATAGACTATAAAATATAAATGAGTACCAAATACATAGCAAAATATCCCAGTTTGTAAGCTAACTGGTATCTGTTGGGCATGCAGACCTTGACTCCTTTGATCGGGAATGCCAGTGACCATGAATCAAGGAAAGTTAAAGATGGGGGGCCCAACACTGATACAGCATAATTTAGAAAAAAAACCGTTTTTCTGAAATCAAATTGAGTTCATATTGAGTATTGAACACTTCTACTCTAAGACTTGGCAATATTTCAGATCTATTTCGATTGAGGATTGAACCCTTCTTTTCTAAGACTTGGATCTAAAAACACATTAATGTAGGTGGAGTAATAAATTTAGCAGTTTGGTTTGTACCTGTGTAAAACTCTGTGTGAATGCAGATAGTACAGAGCCGACACCAAATCCCAAGTAATTTTCTTCACTTGAATTTCATTTAAGCATCCTTCTTTAGCAAGCACACTGTGGAGCTCTTTTTCAGCATATTCTGTCACCACAACCAGCTCTGATTCTGTGTCAAAGCTGTCTATCATGCGTATGATGTTTGGATGTTTCAGCTGCCGTTGAATCTCACATTCTTGTTTCAAGTTCTTTAGATCTTTAGATGATCGCCCTTTCTGTAAAAGAATGGGTAGGTAGGTAACAATCAACTAAAGTATACAGGGTTTCAAAATGTCTCCCGAATACTGAATGGCATAAGTTGAATCTTTATGAGAAATACAGTATATCTACTTAGATGTAATAAACAAACCTTTCTTATAACTTTGAGGGCAACAATAGCATCAGTTTCTTTACGTTTCGCTTTGAAAACACGACCAAAAGAACCTTCCCCAACGAAGGAAATAACTACATAACTTTCCATGGTCACAAATTTTCTAGGAAGTATAAGCAGTTCTATTTTTATACCAAATCACAAAATAATGGATAAGAGTTTACTTTACGGTATTTTCACATTTTTAATCGCACGACACACAACACAACACAAAAACAAAACAAAGATGGCCACTCAAAACAATTATGACATTGACATACATGAATAGAGACATTCTTTAACACTCTTTAGTGTTAAATCAATGTCATTATTCTCTTTTCTGCCAGTGTCTTTACACTGGCAGAAAAGAGCACAAAGGATTGAAGCATGGAACTTTGTGATCCTTCGTCTGTGATGGAACTAGAGGTGAACTGGGTGAACTGGACAGAGGCCATAAATCGAAGAAGAAGAAGATTTGTGTAGAAGTTAGTTCGGCTACTGACCAATAGATGCCGTTAAAGTAAAAGTACGTTTGGTCACAGTGTGACCAAAACCTTTTTCGATAAAGTACTTTTTCTTGGACTGCCAGATTACGTAGGTACTCGGTTATTAGTTCGGCTAGTCACCGGTAGATGTCGCACATACACATTTTGCTAAGTAAGTCACACTATATTTATTTCTAGTTAGAAAGATACCTACCTCTATCTACCTACCTACCATTTGATTATACTTTTTTTACTCTTTTACCAATGCTTTTTTATATTTTAGGTAGGTACCTACAACCCGACCGTTTTTTTCTGTTTGTATGTCTTTAGTTTTATGTGCCTATTATACGTAGGCAAGATGGGGCGACGATAGCTGGCAAACAATGGATGAGAAGAGCCGAAGACCGGGCTCAGTGGCGCGTCTTGGGAGAGACCTACGTCATCACTTTTCTAGACTAAACATCTGTTACGCGCCATCAATACTCCTTCATACATCTTCTTCTTCTTGTTTTATCATTTGCTATAGACTATATAACTGCCACACACGGCATGGGTTAGCCTGACAATATTTAGTAAGCTTTCACTAGTGAGAATAAAGGCGATGTTGCTGTGGCAATAAGTCCGGCAGCGGCATGGGCATAGTGTGAACGCGGTATAATGAGAGTAAATCGGATATAGATTGATTTGTACATGTCTACATTATTGTCGTTTCAAAATCCCATGACAGTCGACTACGGCGACCGGTTCAGTGGTGCTGGATCCATAGTGAACGTTAGCTGGTTGATGATAATGATACAGTCAGGTAGAGTTGCACATCGCTATGTAGCTACCTAGTTATTTTAAAATTTCCTAGAATGATTTCTATTTAATTTTATTCCTCTATTTTGTGCTACGAAAAGTAGAGCAGGTAGGTTTCCAAGATAATAATCAACGTGGGTGGAAGTCGCTCGCAAGCATGTTATAGTTTGTAAAATTTAATACAAACCTACTAGTTTATGCGAACACATTATAATCTCCTCATTTATCTCGCGCGGTATCCAAGAATACCGCTATAAAAAATATAGTTTCAAACAAACTTTTATTGTTAAATAGCCAGTAAATAAACGATTCGTCCGTCGGCAATAACGATCGACAGTAAACGTGGTAACCGATACGCTAAAGATTTGCTGACGCTTTGTTGTCTAGCTATTTTCATCGGATTATCCGGCAAGCAGCTGTACGAGATAAAACTCGGAATCGCATACACAATAAAACACGAACTGGGCTAAAGTTCGGAGCATTATTTCACGTTGAAACACATCATTCCGCAGCCGTGCATTCTGTAAACAAAATGAGACACAACCGCATGGGCGGATGTGTACATTAGGGATTAGAAACGCATATTTTTATTTCTAATCAATTCGTTGTATTTTTCAGCAACTGAAAGATTCCGTTTGGACGCCTACGCGGCTACCTTCGTTTCTGTGACTAGTAATCTAAATTAGCAAAGTGCTTTGTCTATCCAGAAAATTTAAAACACACTGTAATACCTAATTAAAAATACTCTTTTACGTATGAGTTCTATTCTGTGGTAAATAAAGTGTCTTCTAACACACACCTACCTATAATAGTCAATCATAATTTTCACGGAGTGTCTTGTTTAAGGGATATAAGTTTCTGTCTGTCACATAAAGTTCATTGAAATAAAGCTGTTGTTTAGCACTGCAGTCGAAGGTACACCGCCCTCGATCCGAATTGTTTTACGAACCGCCGAGTTCATAACTGTTTCTGAAAATAGTCGGTCTAGAGATTTCCAGTGCTCATAAAAATGCGACTGATTTATGACCACTGGCATTTGTATTGGCAACCACCCATTATGAGTACATTATAGTTTTAGATATCACAATTTTATAACATTGTAAATGATCATAAATTAAGGCGCATTATTGAATTTCCGCTAAGTAGTACAGCGACCGCCATTTTATTACTTGCACCTTGGGTTATAGAGGAAGTCGAAAATTAACACGTCTGTACTGGTGTAGCTACTGAACTAACATGATCTTGTAGACGAACACGTTGTAAATAAATGAAGAGATGTGTTAGAGCACCACAATTTCACTATTGAACGGAATGATTACCAGCTTATTAAATGTATGACTGTGTAGATATGTATGTGAGCCGGGATATGAAATAATATACTTTTTCTTGTTCAATGCAGCGTTTTATTTCGCAGATTACAAAAATACAAAATTACTCGAAAAAAACACGACTACCTAGTCATCCTTCGCCAACAATTCTCCATTCCTCTCTGATCCTATATCATGCACCGCAGACAATCCTACAACCAGGTTCCGTTCAACGTTGAACCTACATGTGTAATAGTATGTATACACTATAGCTTCCGCCCGCGACTTCGTTCGCGTCCCGTTGGATCCCGTTGATTTTCTGGGATAAAAAGTACCCTATGTGTTAATCCAGGTCACGCACAATATATATTCCAAGTTTCATCCAAATCGGATAAGTAGATTTTACGTGAAAGAGTAACAAACATCCATACATACAAACTTTCGCGTTTATAATATTAGTAGGCAATCCTGGTGTGTACAGAAGCAAACCCTAGGTCTAGGCTCCATGCCTCAAAAACGACCCACAAAGCCACGGGGGGGGCAATCGTCTAATAAAAACCTACTAGGTTTCTGAACTATTTTCAACAAAATCATGGGTTTTCTGTGACTAATAGTGTCATTAGCGCATTTCAGCGCGTTTTTTGCCGTCAAAAGCTTCTTGTTTTCGTACTATCTGTAGCCACATCGCTTGACATTATGCTGGGCAGCAAAAGCAGTTCAGAGTTTACGATAACGGGGCAGCAAACAACATTGCATTAGTTGTTCGTCCATTGCGGTGTACTTCCTAATCATAATCATAATCATAATATTTATTTGCAAAAAATTTAGGTACAATAGTTGTTATAAATATATTAGGATGAGTGCCGCGTTCCTTACATTCTGCCTCGTCAAGGCGTGCAAAATTTTAATACACAGTAATTAATTGAAAGACATGTCATTAATAAATAAAATAAAAATCATAATAATAATATAGGTAAAATGTCAACAATCTTCATTAAGTTTTATTATCTAAGTATTCCTTGACGTCATAGAAACATTTGTCCAAAAGCCATTTTTTTAATTTCCATTTAAAAATATTCAAAGGCATGTCCTTAAATTCGTTTGGCAATTTATTATAAATTGTAATAGCATGATAATGAGCATTTCAGTGTTTCCGATAGTAAAATCTTTGTCTGTGGTTGTGAACATTCCACTTCCTTCCAGCAAAGTTCTATAGTGGTACATTACTGATACACTTGTTGACATTTTGTTTACCAACAATAGTCAGGGCAATGTCCTAGCAGAAAGGACGTTCTTGGGATCTTGTGCCAATTTTTATTCCATCTATCATTTAGCAACACGCACCATCGGGCGTGATGATATTGAGTGGCTAGTTTTATTGGTCGTGGGTTCGATCCCCACCGAGAACAAACATTTCTGTGGCAAACATAAATGTTTGTTCCACAGACGAAGTATGTTTGTTCTGTGTCTGGGTGTTACTATGTTATAATCCGTGATCGGCGGTTTGGCAATATCATTCAGAATTAGAAGGATGTTAAAAGTTTAGTCCATTTTGTCTCGTTGAAAGGAGTTTCGTAGCAAATCCCGTAGCACGTTCGTAGCCATACATACATTGATATTTATATTTACTATGCTGATATTGACATATGTAGTTACAGTGATACGTTGATTGACAGTTAGTGTGATTTAGAAGTAGGCACCTACCTAACCAATACTTTTTAATAGACACGTAAGTACATAGAATTTTACAAAAAATCTATTGGGACATAAGGTACATACGAGTATGTTATTGGGAATTTTGCGATTGTTGATGACGTTCAATATAATTCTGAAACTGTGCTAAATTCACTTGTCGAATGAAGTCAAGGAGAACCAATTATAGGTAATAACACTTCATAAGAAACAGTTACGACTTACGAGTAACATAAAACAATATTTTTAATCTCCGTGAGATCCCTTTACATCATACTCGTAAACGGCCTACACACGACAAACAACTTTAAAATTCTAATTATTCACATTATGACAGTATCTGGGGTCATTACAAGGCGGGCGGTGGTGGCGAGGTTACTCTGGGCGGGCGGGCCGCGCTTTCAGCAACGCACACACCGCTTGTTTACGTTCTGAGTAACCACGTTTCTACCTAAAAATACTGTAGCATCCTGCCGTTTGAGGGTGGTGTGATTGGTCGACGCAAGCGCAGGAAGCCGGGGAGGACTCTGCGCAGCCCCGCGCCCCCCTCGCCCCTCCGCTGACCCGCCGTTTATAATGAAAGTAGCGGAAAGCCGAATATCTCGGAGAAGCAGAAAATAACCCTGAACGCTGGAAACATCGGATTGCCCGTCAGTCGTGTTGTGCGTCTCAAAGTGTTAACTAGTGATATCAAACATGGTTCTGGATACTGAAGACTGGGTAGGTGTCTTCTGCTTGTGGAAACTTGGAATTAACGCTTTACAAATAATTTTCTTGAGTTGATTGATGGATGTGACGCGTGAGGCGCCGCCGCAGACGCGTGGCCGCTACGCTAATGGTCTTGTCATTATGTTCGTCCGTCACAAACTATTAGGTATATTTATACTGTAGATGATTGACGGTGCGGCAGACGCAACTATTAACATATTTTTCGATTAAACCATGAAAAAATATACTTAAGTTATATCTAATTGACACACTGTGAAAACATACCTAGTTGTATTTATAAGTAATGTTGCAGTAGGTAAGTTTTGATTATGTGACAAAATAGGATGTACAGCTTTTTTACATATTTTGAAACGTGTACTGGATACTGGACAGGTATTGAAAATTGTACACGATTGTAGATACGTACTCTATCTAGCAATAATTTTGATGTTCCTACACTTTTATATTAGGTACTTACCACTTACATATTATACTCATAAGTGGTAAGACTCTGCACCAGTAACATACCTACAACGTTTTTTTAAACATACTAAGCAAGAGAATTCTTATGCCGACCCACCACAATTTTACTAAAGATTATAAACCAGCCTAAAAATGATTTTGGATCATGTTACGAATAGTAAAATACCTAAGATACACAACAGCAAAACTAATATTTACATATGTCCTCTTTTTAAAAATAACTGATAGATAATTTTTGTCGTCGGCTATAAAGATGAAGGATCCGTTCGAACAAAATGTGTAATGCCTAACATTACGTCTAAAATTCAAACCAGTTAGGCTAGAAACAAGGGAGTTCCTAGAGTAGTATTATGGTAAGAAGTTAAGTATTTCGAATTGATAGTACCTAAGTAGGTATTTGTTGTTGATTGTGAGTTCAGTAAATTAGGTGATAGATATAAAATTCATGAGGTAGGTCTTAGGCAAATGTTTTGTTATTCAAACAACGTTATGCAAATGAAAACAACGAATAAAAAGGTTTAAGGTATAGGTAAGTAGGTATATATAAATTTGGCTGGTGAGTTATGTTTTTAGATAGTTTGAGAACAGTTTTAATTTGTTTGCGCATGTTGAGCGAGTTTATATTGTGAAAATAGAAAATTCTTTAGATTCAATAATAAAAACAGTTTTAAAAGTCTGCAACCAGTGACGCCACAGCTCCTCGGAGTGCGCAACCTATGTTTCTAATTTAGTTTCAATTGCACATAAAATAAATTTATTACCCTTCAGTAATTTTGATGGGTACACAGCAATTGTAGGTATGTAGGCTATGTTATTAGGTACTTTGCAATGCTCCAATATACTTAACATGCGAAAAACTTTGCAATTGAATATTTCTTCTCTTTCTTTTTTATTTGATCTTTTTCTGATTACGTATTTATGTATATAAAAAGCAGTTATGTTTGTAGTAGTTGGATATAACAAAATTATCAAGTTTATTACAAGATTCGTAAGTAATATTTAATTTTCTTGCTTGTATGTTTTCAGGCCGATGAGCTGCCCCCAGAACAGATTGCCGGTAAGAACATTTTTGAAACTACCTTTGCACACTATCTTTTTACTGGTTTCTTTCATAAACCGGCTGACGATCGTGATCTAGAGACTAGGTAGGTCAGGAGTGGATTAATATTTATACTCTGCTCTATATAGAGTACATAGATCCATTTTTATGGGCATGCCATTCTTACCATTCCTAGTTAAATTCCTTAATGCTTTTGCTACATTTTCCATAACTCTACAAAACTCAACCACTGCAAATTGTTGCAATAGCTAGAAACCCAAACTATTTACATCCCAACCTCACAATTTTCTTAAACAACATTAAATGTTGTAATGTTTACATGAAATGAGGAAAACGCAAGCTCAGGTTTGGCTGACTGCCAATCTGCACAATGGTGGACTTAATAAAAAACAGAAGCTAGATTAATAAATAACATGCGTGCGAGATTAATTTATCCTCCAATATTATTGTTTAAGTAAAGAAAAATTTAGGGGTGTGGTCGTAATAGAGGTAGGTAAGTACAATAACACACTATGAAAAAAAATATAATTATTTTTACAAAGTATATTTTTTTACAAAAAATACAAGAAGCTTTATGGCAGTATTACATTACACTCAAAATTGATTTTAATGCTTTTAATAACTGGTTTGTTTTACTACATGTACCGTAAAATTTAAATATACGCTTTTAATATTTTATACGTACTCAAAATGGCTCATAATTTACAGCAGTTAATCTTAGAATACCTTAGTTTTAACAACCAATCATAAAGCATTTTTTGACCCCATTGGCACTCAGTTTATTGTGTTATATTTTATGACAGTCACTGAATTATACTGTCACGAACCTAATTACCAGTAAGTGTCACTCCCCACATATTCAAGGTCTAATCTTTTATATGTTCACATTTTTTTTAATATTTTAAAATTAGTTCGAAAATGAAGCTTACTTACTTGTGCATCCCAATTTAATGAATTAAAATAAATATGGCATAGAATGTTTGGAGAACCTCAAGTTTCAGTTCTCACAATATTAAAATTTGAAATTTGAAATAGAATGGAGTTTTCGAAATATTTTACAAAAATGTTTTTCTTTATAAAGACTCATTTTTTGTCTTGTGCCAAAGAAGAACGGCAACGTTAGTAGGACAAAATAATAGAACCTCAACGAACAAGGTACCTATTTAAAAAAAACTGACTACAGAACCCTTAGCACGAGAGTCGCACTGGTTTTATTTTTTGAGAAAGTTATAATGAAATATCAATGAGACAAAGTGCGTGTAGTTTTTGGAAATAACGTTTGATAATCTAAGGGGTAGTTGACTAATTGTGAGTAAAATGATTTAGAATATAACCACTTTATTTTAGTGTTTTCGATTAGTCGAAAGCCAGATAATCCTACTCTTTCTAAAACTTGTTTCGGGCATAGGTTAAAACTGGCCTCTGACCCTGTATCATAATGCAGTCAAAAGCTACATACTAAAGAAAATCTGAAAAAGCAAAATTTTTCATGGGTTCCAAAGTTCCAATCGCACAAACCTATAAAAATACCTGAGATTCATATTAAAAAAAAATCTTTTAATTTTTTCAATGCTCGCGCTTGGGCGGATTGCGGGCGGCAGCGGCGGTGGCGTGGCAACACGGTTGGATGCGAGCCAATCTACCGTGTACCGTAATAAGATAGCTATCGTCATTGTTGTAGAGATTGGCAGTCAATGAACGACGGGATTAGCGATTTACCTAGTCATCCGTTTGAATCAACTTCGCCGATCACATCATTGGTTAAAACTCGAGGCTTGACCAACATGACAGGGGCACGAAACTACAACCATGCCCTATTGATGTATTATACCTCAATGCATTGCTGGTTGCATTTACAATATCAATTCATTTAACATTTACAATAAGTTGCAATATCCATTTTCTTGCTGTATGTATAGTCTCAAAATCTTTGTAATCACTAGGTATAAATAAATTAATATTCATGGACATTTCACACACAGCCTTTTAGTCTCAAACTAAGCAAAGCTTGTACTATAGGAACTAGATTGCTGATAGAATACTAATAAAACAAAAGCACTAAGAGCTTTTTATGCATCACCAAAGCTCAATAAATAGGCATCAATAACATCTGAGGTCTTGAAGTGCTGTTGGTAAGCAGTACCATTAGACTGATACCGTTCATTCTCTGCTTAAATGTTTTCTAGGTATATTTAGCAGTTCATAGGGAATATTTCCCAGAACTCGGGAGTATTCGTAATTCACCAAATTGATGTTTCTAAATAAAACCGATGAGTAACCGAAGTTTACAGTTCGCTCGTTGCTATGGTTAATGTTTATTTTGCAGCCCTATTTCTGGCAGTATATAAGCAATTACAGCTTAGAGTACAACGGTGGTAATTATAACGAAGTTTTGGTAACTATCAGTAATGCAGTTTAATAAAATGTTCTGTGGTAAAGTCATTTTTGTGTGGTTTTAGCTCAGTGGGTACTAGCTCCACCTTGCTGGAGGTCGTGGGTTCAATCCCCATTAGGAACAAACATTTGTGTGTGGCAAACATGAATGTTTTTTGTATGGGTAGGAATTAAAAAGTTTTTTTTTTAAACTCAATTATTGACACATAAATATTACGTTATACTTATTATTCGTAAAAAATCAACAAAAAGAATATAGCTAGGCTGCCTTGATAGGCATAGTGATAGGGTGATCCTTATCACTAAGATTGATTTAAAATGTCTGGTTTGCCAGATTTACCTTACCAACAGAGTTCATTCACTAACTTATTTCTGCTATTCCTATTGACGCAATGAATTATAAATAAGCGTACCATTCGTATGAATCTCGAGAGATTCAAAAAATTTTTGCTATTTATCGCCACCTACAATAGTTTATATATTTAAAATAGGTATTCAATAAAATATAAAACGATATAGCCTGCTGTCTTGTCCGAGGTTAAATTATTACGACTGCAAAGCAATTCGCTGAGTAATAATGTTTACTTATGAGCGTCCATTAATCAAACTGATTAAAACGAGAGTAGTTCTTTTGAAAAAGTAAACAAATCAGAATGATGTACCAATAGTTTGATGATTCAGACTTTTTCATATTCAGGCCACAAGAACCATCACAAAATTATTGTTTAAGGACAATAATTTTGTTTTTTTGGCTCTTTCCAGTTTTCCCCTGAGAGTTCCCTCTGCGAAGGGAGGATTTTTTGTCTAATTATCCCCTTAGCGTCCTCGGCGACTGTCGGCAGGGGAAAAACTTTGACGAAATAAAATATTTCGATTCAGATCTTTGCTCTACATTTTTGAAAACATTCTGATAGGAAGGTATCGTGTGGAAGTAGCGAAACCTCACACAGCCATGCATGTCATCAGCGAGACGGATTCGGTGTTGTTCTACTCTGAAAAAAAAATGAATAGGGTCGCGAGTAGGGTCGGCAGTTGTTATAGGTTATACAGTTAAATTCGAGAAGAAAAAAACTGTAATAAAGTTCCCTGGAACTTTGAAAGCACTGCCAAGGCGTCTTGGCGATTAAAATTTACAACAAGCGCGGTAAAAATAAAATTTAAGTTTTGAAAACTATTTTGTTGCCAAAATATCATGAGACAGCTGCAAAATGTTGTCACAATGACGGTTATCGTCAGTTTTTATCTGGTAATTATAAAAGAAAACGTAAGTCTAATCTATCTAATTTTATATTTATTTCTTGTGAGATTTTCTGGGGACTGGACGGGATTTTAACTGTATTGTTTCAAAGTGAATTAATTGAGGGAATCTCAAAGTATTCTCCCACGACTAAAGTGCCGGATGTAGTGTTTGACGACAGGATGTTTTATGTTAGTTTAGTTTTATTTTTATTTACGTGCCCTTTCCTAGTTACGAGTTAGTCTATTTTGTTAATATTTTTATTAGGTAGTTATAGGTAGTTAGGTGGTTATATTTTTAAGTGATTATATCAATTAATACAATGCCCACCTGCGAGTAGGTACGTATCTTATGAAGATTATTAAATTTAAACTGTAAAAATTTTAAATCTGAGGTTACAGACCTCAGCATTTAATAATGCGTCTTATTTTAATACACAGGAAATCTTCTTTTCTTTATCTGCCTTGAAAGATCAAAAGAATAATAATCGTTAAAAATATAGGTAAGTAAAAAATTACTCCAGCGGTGTGTCTATCAGACGAGTCATTAAAAACGAGAAAGAGTTTATTTTCCACGCAAATAAACATTTATTTTGAGAAAAATTGTGACGCAAGTCCGTTTTCAAGCTTTGCCTGAAATGAGGGAATGATGATAAACAGTTTATGACAATCGCTGACTCATCATTCATCTACCTACGCTAAAACTTATAAAAGTAGGGTCGATAGGGAGTATTTATCTCCTATCCTCAACATCGGCATTATTATTGTTTGTGGATATTCGGTCACGTCCACCATAACATGCGTAATCTTGCATATTTCGAAATAACACGCTTCATCAAACCGATCTATTTATACAACAGACTTAGAGACGCCACTGAATTTCCATGGTTTCCATTTGGATGAGGCGGATTCATTGAGAGTGTTCAATGATAAGATGTTTGATTGAATATGAAATATCACTGCGCTCTCGATCGCACTGTGATGTAATGATATATCTACTTAGATTATTTGAGTGATCTTGTATGTATGGCATGTTGTTTTTATTATCTATCGTCCGCGACCTAGTTTCTGGCGAAGCAAGACGACGCGCCGGTCACGCCGGCCGCCAGCTTGGTGCACCACGCACGCTGCTGCACCAAAATAGATGCGTTGCACAATATTTGCAGTACTACACCTCGGTGCATTGAACTGTCCTAATCCGATCCTAACCCGCCGAACGATCAGTTTAGCAATTTTTATTGCTAGTGCACAACGTTTCAGCTCTAAACTTTGGAGAAAGCTCCAGAACGCAGGTGTTGATCCTAGTTTGTCAGTTAGTTTGCGTGAGCGCTATGTCTTCAATAAATATTGATGGTACGGTTAAATTTTTCGAGTTTCTTGTTATGTAATATCAAGTTCTGATAGAAGTGTGATTTGTTCCAGTCCTCCGCAAGGCTTTCGATGGCTTCGACCACAACCGCTCGGGCAGCATCCCTTGCGACTTCGTTGCAGACATCCTAAGGATGATGGGGCAGCCCTTTAACAAGAAGATCCTAGAAGAACTCATCGAAGAAGTCGACGCAGACAGTGAGTATTATTGGAATAATTTATCTCCACGCACTTACACTTATTAAAACCAAGAATAATCTATATTAGGGGTTACGACTAACCTTTCGAAACTCTTGAACAGAAGAACTTCTGTTCTGTTCAAGTCTAAATATAGATTACCGAGAGGAGCCACCACATACTCTCGGTAATCGACAAACTGTAGAGTCAATCGAAACTGATATCCCTACTTTTTCCCGCAGAGTCTGGTCGTCTTGAGTTTGGAGAGTTTGTGACCCTGGCCGCTAAATTCATTGTTGAAGAAGATGCTGAGGCCATGCAAAAGGAACTCAGGGAAGCTTTCAGATTATACGACAAGGAAGGTGAGGCAAACTCTATCAACTATACCTAGTTTACTATTCAAGTACTTACCTACATGTTTACAATTAAAAAAAAATACCTACCTAGACTGTCAGTAAACGAAATGCTCTACATGAACTTTCTTTTTCTGCGATTTTTTTATACAGCTAAATGATGGAATGGAACAAGCAGATTTCTGCCTAATTCTTCCCTAATCCAAATGAATTTCTGCAATTTCAATAATATTCCTGCATTTTGGTTCCAGGCAACGGTTACATTCCCACCTCAAGCCTGCGTGAAATCCTGCGCGAGTTGGATGAGCAACTGACGGAAGAGGAGCTCGATGGCCTCATTCAGGAGATCGACACTGACGGCAGCGGCACTGTTGACTTCGATGGTAAATATCTTTCAAACACTTACTTCCTATAGAATTTGAAAGTCAAAGTCAAAGTATATTTGTGTGTGTGCAGTTTTTTTCTTCTACGTATGAAGCACTTAAATTTTACATTAAATAACGAATTATACAGTCATGTTTTTAAATTTCATTAGTTATTTCATTTCATATATTGATATAACCGTATAATATTTTATATTTATAAACGCTGAAACCCCGAACCGTTTATAGATTATAGAATCTTTACCATCTATTTATGATTTTCACTCTGTATTACTCACATCTCTATTAATTGAAGTTTTTTTCATCAAATTGCATTTCTGACTTAGTTGCTTACTTACGTTAAAATCGTCTTCACACTTCACAGTGTTGCAATATTTTTAAAACGTTCTCACAAACATTATTTATTCCTTGTTTCAGAATTCATGGAGATGATGACGGGAGAATAAATATATATATCTACGCTTTTTTATTTATGTTTAATTTAAGGAATCTCTACATTTCGGTTCTTCAACCTTTCGAATCTTGGGAACATTGGACAGCATTACTTTAACATTATGCGGAAACATCTCACTCATTGGTTCTATATTCAAGTATTATGTATGTATTGTATAAAATAATATTTTGTTTAATTGATGTGTGTGATTGCGAATAATGTTTTTATCTTTAATAATAAATCTTTTATTCTACTACACCTCTTTTTACTCCGAAAACTATTCAAACTCACGCGGATGATGTAGTTCTTAAAATATTTTTAATGGCTAGAAATAACTTTCGTTTTCAGCTGGAGATAAATATATTGAATCTCCAGTTTAAATGGGACGCCAAATTGTCCTACATAATTTTGATGATTCGAAGTTTTAGTAAAATTGGATTCACGCCAGATTCCAAACAGAAGTGCGTTCACAATAATGTTCCTGGCATTAATTTAGTTTTAGGAATATCTTAGACTAAGTAAGTTTATATAATAACTATGAACAGTTATTGAAACAAACAGGGTTTGTAAATTATGATTTATTTATTACGTAATTCTTTGTTCGTTCATAGTATGATCACGTTCGCATTATTGTAGGTACACGTACGCTACTTATCGCAAACTGAATGATTAATCTTTAACGTTTTCAAATAGCACAAAAGCACAATTACCTACAAGCTATTCTTAGCACTTTATGACACGCAGATACATTTGTACAAAAAATAAATACAATTTAATATGGCCATTTTTAAATAAAATGAAATAACAACGCTACCTAATAAACTTTACCATTAAAATACTACAAAACATTCAAATTGGGTCAATTTTGAAAAGGCAAAAGTATACCTACCTACATTAATATCTACAGACACAATCTACTCTAGCAACACAAAATATAACTAGCAAATCAGTCAGTAGGTATGTATTTGGAGTGTTCATGTTTTAAGTAATTTGGTAGGTCATAGGAAGCATTACAAAAATATTGAGAATAATTCTTTCACAAATCTTATGGCCCTTACTAATCTTTCATCGGCATAATAAATACACATGCCGAATATAAAACGTATAACGAGAGTCGTAGATACACGACACACTTACTTTTAATTCTTTGAAAATAAGTGTATGTTCTATTATATATTCTTTATACATAATCCAGTTAAAAAAGCTTAATAAGTACCAGTTAAGCCAGAATACTTAACTTAAAAGTCTACATAAAACGCAGACTCTGCTAACTAATACAAAATAAGTAGAACTTAATATAAATGATTGGGAATGGATTTAATAGGAATTATCTGACACTTATGATAATATAAAAAATAAAATGGACGATACGGACCTATTTAAAATTAAGGTTGAAAACTTACAAAATGTTACATGTGTTAATGAAATTACATGTAACAATTATCACATTACTGATTGGAGTCGGAGTTTGATGGCACTGGTGTAAAAGAAAAAAATCTACATTATTCGACGCCAAAATAAGAACGCAGCGAATGCCTTACAATAAATACATTACTAGCAAACAGTTAGATGGGATGTGTGACGATACACTACGTCTTGCTAGCTTAAATTAATCCCTATTAAAACATACTTCGAAGTCAAAAAAAATAAAATTCATTGGTAACGTATATAACACTAAGCTTTAAAACGAGTCTTCATTTAAAAATACAGCTAATTAATTTAACGTTTCTGTGCTATGTACACGTCCCTCACAATCTCATTAGCTTCTTGGCTTCGGATAGCTAGATTTATCTAAGATTTCGTAAAGAACTACCTACAGATGAGATCTCAATTTGAACTATGTTTTACCAAACGTCCTTCGCCAGCCTGGAGTAATCAAAACTAATTATCACATTATAAAGAAACGTTTAGCATTAACACGCAATAAATTACATTTTTCCTAAGATTGAACAGCGTGATTGCCCATTGCTTTTAATTTCAACCAGCCAATAACGTTACTTAGTTCGTTTTAAGAATATCTCACACAAATGCGTTTCAATAACGCAATTTATTGTACCCACCAGTAATAGATACTTGCTAATAAACTCTTTTTGATTTTTATATTTTAAATACTGACACTAAAAGGGCTGGTTGAATATGCGAGGCAATAGTGAGCTAGGTGGTCTTATAATAAGTAATATTATAAAATAACATTTACCTAACTAAAAGTAGTTTTATGAATACTGTTTAGTAGATAGATCTTCGTTCCTTATAAAGCTGATTGCGCCTTACAGATGCAACCCATGTGGGACCCAAGTTACCAGTGCAATATTTTTGTAATACTCTGAAACAAGACAAAAGATAGTTTAGTAAGAATACTTAACTAATTCTTCACAATCTTATTGAATTAATCACATCTACCTACTTACTATTTCATATTTTTTTTTATCTTATTAGACTTAGTTGAACGTTTAAACTTATTAAATAGACTTCGATAAGTACTTAAGGATAAAAGAAAATTAATCTCACCTTACATCGCCACACTGGCTGGTTTGACTAGTAAAGGTGACGCCGTAAGCAAGCTAATGCAGAATAGGCGGCGGAGGGCGGGACCGAGATATCGGCTTCGCGATCGCGTTCGGGTCCAGCAGGTTCGACTCCTTGGGCTTTCCACCGCGCCGGAGACCTTTGCGGCCGCGGTTTAACCACGCTGGCGCCGGACCCTCGCACCACACGCTTCGCAACCAATCCCGAGGTTCAGCGCCCACTCGCGAGCACTCGCGTGCATACGCTCGGTACGCCGCGCAGTGACACCGAACACCAGAACAACTCCGTGCGTCCAGCTCGCAAGCCTCTTGGTAATGATGTGGGTTCACTTTCATGCCGCAATCCGTGAACGCTTCGTTCTTCTCGAAGCCGCGACACAGTCTGCGCGCCTTGGTCACGCGTGACTGTCGGATGTTTGTGCTCGCATGCGGCGGTCGCTGCCGGCGCGTGCAAGCCTTCGTACCTCCCACGCGCCAAGAGGATCCAAAGCGCCACGTGTCGGACATCATCCTACCATCGCGGGTTTTCATATCGTCTCTAGCTACCGAATTGAAATTACCACACAGACCGCACAGTTTACCTTTGTAGGCACTCGAAACGGTCACCTCCAAAAAGCCATCACCGTCCCACAGCATTTGAATCCCGATATTAGCTATAAGTAGAACGGAACCGTTACTACGGACGATCTCGGCTACTCCGCTTATCGCGTGGGGGAGCTGAACTCGCGTCGAGTTCACTTTTACGCGCATTTTCTTTCCCATATTGATTTTGGTAGATCCAATTCTAAGGGTTGCGGTCCGAGTCCATGAGGAATGTGAAGTATTTCTAGCATCGTTCGAAATTCTTATAGAGAAGGTCTTATTCACGCAATCTGAAGCCAGTTGGTATTTGCACGATCCTTGGAAACTGTAGAACTTTCCGTCGAAGGTCTTGTAGTGAGGATCTCCGAAGACCGTACAGATGCCATCGAGGTCAACGCACTTGGGGCAGCATTGGCCCGGTAGCTGCCGGAGGGTTTGATCTGAGGGACATGTGAGAGATGGACATCTTTCCATAGCGCATCTCGGTTCCCCGCTGTGACATTCACAGGATTTGCAAGCGTCCAATTGCCATGTTTCTCCATCCTGGAATTATAAATTAAGAATAACAATATTATGTTTGCAAACAATAGCATTGTATAGGTCTGCGTTATTTATTGAGTGTTCAACATACCCGGTATGTTTTCCTCCCGATAACGCAGGCTGACTTGATTTCCTCGACTTGTGGGCACTCGGGGCAGCACTTCCCTGGGCCAGGAGGCAATGCGCGTGCACCGCACGTGAGCACGGGACACGTGTGTCGCATACACACGGCCGTGCCATTCATGCACGTGCAGTCCGTGCAAGGGTCTACTCGGAATCCAATCTGGTGTCCATGATACTCCTTTCCGATGATGCAGGGTTTGTTACCTGCACCTAGAAAGCAACATATTGTAAACCAAATTACATAAATGTAAATTAAAGCCAAAATCAGGGACTCTAAATTTTTGGGATCGTCAGACCAGACTCTATGTACCCACATAAACAAATTTTTTTAATTACAATAATAAAGGCTTCTGTGATATACTCATACATACTATAAGAAATGCCTCGATTCATCTTCAAACACACTCTTGCAAATAAAAACTAAACTTAGCGCGTACACCAAATGAGTCGCTCGTTTTTTTAAGCAAAACTAGACATCATTCTTCTCCTAAGCTTCGTCTAAAGACAATTAACCTTTACACTAGAATCTATCTCTTTTATAACCCCGGCCGAATCCTTGTAATGCCTGTGGTAAATGAATACTACCGATTCCTAGGACAGAATCCAACCAAAACAGCAGACTTACTCGGCAGTATTTTATCAGCCGTAGGATGCAAGCACTTTGGACAGCATTCTCCTTGCGGCGTGAACTGCTGGCTCCGATGGCACGGCAGCACGGGACACGCGCGTTTTGAGCACGTTAGAGCACCGCGCACGCATCGACACGACAAGCACGGCTCTTCGGGTATTCGCACGTCTCTGCCTTCGCCAACTCGCTGGCCGTTGATGACACATTCTGTAACATGGAAAAATATTTCTATAAAACAAATTGTTAGGCTTTTCAACCAGAGCTGAGCTAATCGTTTAATATGAAAAATAAATGATCCCTATTGGTGGATTTCAAACACATCCACACACACAGAGGTTTAATTACCAACGTACCTACCTACTTTATTAATTAAAAATATAATTTAGTTAGAAGCTATAGATGACTTGTGCCTATTTAATATTATAAAACTTCCGATTTTAAAAGTAAAGCCAACTCGCGACAAAATTCCTCACTAAATCATTGCAGCAAATAACGCAGACATCTTGTCTGCGGAATTTCTATTAGATAGACGAGACACGTCGAGTTTTTCAAATTCAGTGCACGAATTCATTTAAATTTTAAATGCTATGAAGCGTTTAAACGTTTATTTGTCTCCCATACATATGTGTAATTAAAAACAATGGGGAATACAAGAGCGCTGCTTTTGTGGCCGAGAATCCTGCAGATTAACAGTTAAAGTTAAAACAAAATGCTGAGCACAATATAACATACTATATCATTGTGGGCTATTGTGTGAAGCTCGAAAAGAACGCAGAGCTGCGACAAAGCTTCATAAATTAGTGAGGATGGACGATGAATCAATCAGGACAGCCAAATGAACGGAAAGGCGCGGACGGCCGCACACAGTGGGCCACCGCTGGGCCACGTGCCCACCTGGAGGTTCCATTCTTGACAACCAAGGCCTGGTACCATAATACCTTCTCCATCTATTCATAACTAACTAAAGACAAAGATTACCTTCATGAACCAGACAAAGTTTAGTAGTTAAGTTAAAAAGCTCAGCGATGATAAAGTCACATGAAAAATAGAGGAAAAATAAATTAAGCGCAGTGCAGCTTTCATAAATAATTAAAAATCTTCGTAATACTGACGTCACTCTGTTATTCAAATTGATATGTGCAAACACAACATATTTATAATGACCATCATACTACAGTTTCGAGTGCTTACATTCAAAAAGAGTGTGTTGGAATTGAAGTTTCATTCAGTGATGGACGCTCACGATCAATTTTATGCGGTACATTCTCAAGTGGACCGCCACGTTGTCGCATATAATAATTGTTACATTGAAAACAGACAAGTGTCTGTCGTAAAACTAGAGTCTTCAGAAAATGGGCTGGCTATCCATATAAAGACGAACTACTATTATGTATGCATAGCCATGCAGCGCACTTCATAACAAACAAATGTTCTGTCGAATAACAAAGGTACTTCTATTCAAGTACAAATGTTTACTAAAATGCCAAACTTTACTTAACATATCAAAGTTAAAACTGCTGTAAAGATGTACAAACTCTGTGATTTGAACTTCAGGGAAAACCAACCTTAAAATCCTATCATTTTGTTAGGTCATTGGACTCAAACATAATCTGCGATGCCAAGCGGCCACACGAATTTAAATTATCTTTTGGACTTCGTTTGCATTATTTATTTTTGAATGCAAACAATCACTGAAGGTAATTCATTTATTGACAAAGAATTCCCGCGCTGATAGGGCGAGAGTCGTGACGAAATAAGAAATAGAAAGAAAAAAACTTAATGCACTGTTGGGATCGTAAAACAAACAATCGGAGGTAGGCTGGGTTCCCGCAGCCGCGGCGTCGTCGGCCGCTTTGACCACCGCACAAAAACCCACCCGCCTCAACCTTTTAAGTAGGTTGTTAACTTTTTGATTTATGGTCAATAATAGAGACGCAACGCCGTGGGAGACTGACCACAAAAATATATATTTTTAATGGACCCCCGAGGATGTATAATAAGTTTATTCCGTTGTCTTTTTTGTCTCCAGTTATGGTATTGGCATCCGATGAAATCACTAAGGCACAGCTAACATGAGTCAATCGCGAACTGCAGAATCTGCTTTGGGTGGTCCATTTGTGTTTTCATTTGAAAACATTGGTAAATAAACACGTTACAGCGAACATAAAATTTTCATTAGCTTCGGTAAATTGAGACAATCAAATCTCTGTAGTAATGGCCTCTTGTTCGCGGTTCCTCAAGATTTTATTGCACGTGAACTTTATTTATTCAGAGCTAACGTACGGAACGATTGCTCTTCGGCGCCACTTCTATGTACAGAGGCGAGTACATAAAATGTACGTGTGAACATAATTCAATAAGTATAAAATTTTGTGGCCTTGGGACGCTTATGGGTACCTAGTTTTAATGGCCAATCGTTTAAATCACTCCGTTGTTTTATATAATTATCTCTATTTATCTGATTATGGCTTTGCAAACGAGACGGGTTATAATGGCAGATTGGTCCATTGTCTGCAGCTATGATACTGCGCAACACTTGTTTCTTATGTTTTGCCATTGTTGGTGCTGTGTGTGGGTGACTGACAGCGACACATTAAAATTTAACTAAAGGCACAACAAAAAGAGTTTTGTCTGACCATAAAAATCTAACTAGACGTAGGGGTCCCGATCCGACTTGGGCTAGAGGGTAATTATTAAAGTTTATACAACACAGGCAATAAAACGATAGCTGGAATGCGTCGGCAACATTCAAAAGCGATTTCTAGTCGTCATCTTGTAAATTACTATTATTTGATTAGAATTTAATAAACTTGTTAAGGTTGGGAAGCGGAGGTAAATTGCTTGCTGTTATGCTTTTATTAAGTTCGCGAGGCGGGCGTGTGTTTGTTTTTGTAAGGGATTATGGTGGATGTTTCTTTTTTCTTTTCTTCTGAGCATCTGGGTGGGCGATGCGCGAGACACGGCTGCGCCAGCGCGCTCAATTATATACGTTGAGCCGCAATCATCAGTTGTGGGAAAATACAGCGTGAAATGGTCAGTGAATTGTTCTGAGTCACTGTGGTTTTAATTAAGCTTGGCTACAGCAAATAAATATAGCCTATATTATTCTGCATATCCTTATCTACGAGTTTAATGTTATTTTATTCAAATATAGTTGAAGCGACTCGTAACCCAAGGCCTGATGAGTATCTGGCCACGCGTATCAGCACAGCACCCGCTAGTGTCTTGGGCACGCTATCGATTGGTATCGATTAGAACCAGTTGAGCTATCTTCAAATTATTTGCATCGGTTTATTGTAGTTCTACCTACTTTCATTTTCTTTTTATATAAATTACTTTTCTTGGAATGTTACCTACTAATGCTATAAACTTTATTCCCGCACGTGCTACTTGTGAATCGTCGCACTATATTAATTTCTTGACGGTTTAGTCAGGATAACAATCGTGCCTTGAAAAAATCGTCTGATGCACTCAACAGTAAATTAACATCTACTGACCTCGCAACATTTGCTCGCTGCTGTATTACTTTACAAGTAATAAAATGATCCACATACCATCACAGACAGGACAGTTGTAATGCCTCTGATGCTTGGGGGTATCGCAGGGCGCGTAGCACTGCGGTCTTGAGATCGTCACCACGCCTGCTTCACAGCGTAGAGTTTTGCCATCTTCTGTCCACTCCGAGTGAGATGCGTGTTCAGTGCCGTTGTACCAGCATCCTTTGCATTTGGCGCAACAGCCTTCGCGAGGCATTACCACAGCACAGTCGTCCATCAGCCCACACTCTTCGACACCGCTCCGGCACTCCACAAATCCGTTCTGTAATTTGAAAATAAAACTTTTATTCATACTGATATTATTAATGTCAAAGTGTAGATGTTTGTGTTTCAATTATACGTTGCAACTGTTGGCAACTCCAATTTTGATGAAACTTGGAATACTCTTATAGTTCCTAACTTGAATTAATCCTTTTTATTACCGGATAATCAACAGCATCAAAATGGCACGCGGTCGAAGCCACGGACAAAAGCTAGTGTTATATAATTTCTGAAATAGTTCATGAGGCAGTGGTAGAAAAGTTTTGATTCAAAAATAGCAACACGCGAAGAGTCGTGCAATAAAAACCTCAAGTGTAATAAAGACAACTAAGTAATCTGACGCAAATCCACAGTTGACTTATGTAATTGCAGTTCCGTGCAATTACAGTATCACCGACATAATGTTATAATAGGTGTTTTTAAAGTGTTTTGATACGACTGTCTAGTCTATCTAATTACCTACGTCTGCCAGTCGCCTGCGGTTAGGTATCTCGATAAATACATTTTTTCCTGGTCCTTTGTTTTGTACATTGTATGGGAATATAATCATAGGAGTGGTAAGTATCCATACATTCATAATGGATTATGCCCGCAAACATGAATTTAATTTAAACTGACTGGCTGGTTTGAAACTTGTACGAGTATTGTACCTACTCGTTACAATAAAATCCATTGATATTGGTGTTGACTCGGTCGTTGCTATTTCTGAAGCTAGCCTATTTTGACAGCGCTAAAATTATAGCCATCTTTGTTATTTCAGCCAGAGAAATTGACGGCAACATTGTTAGTATAAGTGTACTGTTGTAACAACAAGTTACAAAAGCCATAAACCAAAAAGTTAAAGTTGAAGTAAGTAGGTAGGTACTGTCAAATCAGATAAGTTTAGAAAAATTACAGCATATCTGGCTTAAAAATTACGAATACCTCCCCGGGTACATTATTCAATACACATTTTTCAAAAGAACACGTAGCTACTTATGCCACCGAGTAGGTAAATTTATACTTTACCTACCTATACAGATGTTAGTCAAAAATGCACTAAAGGTTTTTGTGGCAGGCTGTGTGTCATTCATATAACGTGAATAATTCTGCATTCATTGAAGTGAATATAAATAGGTTTCTTAGAGCTTGTTTATCTGTTCTTAGCAAATGAATGTAATTATATAACGATTATTTCTTAGTCATATAATGATTATTTCTTAGTATCTAATTTAATGAGCAATTGGGAGAGAGGGCGGCTTTGGACTTGAACTCTGTACGAGTAATATAAATTATAATGAGCATTTGGGGACAGCAGAGCGTGCAGAGTGAGTTTTGTACTCAAGGTGTGTTCTAACCAAAGCAAAACTCGAGTCCAAAGTTCACTCTGCTCTCCCAGAATGCTTCACTCGTACAAAGCTCCAGTCCAAAGCTCACTCTGCTCTCTCTAAACGCTTATATATATCTTAGAAATAATCAGTTCTTAACTTCGAAATAAACCAGTAATTTTGTTAACCTTTGTTAATAAAATAAGCATTATTGATGGTGACTTGTTTGTGCGGCTTAGTGATTTCTCAGTAGACAAATTAGGTTTCTAACCAAAAATGTTTAATTAGGTGCACCAACACTAATTTATTCTGCATAGCAATACACAGTTATAATGTACTCGGTCAGCGACATTCTAAATCACACACGAAAAGGAATATCATGGAGTCAAGCAACTTATTAGCATCGTAACTGGCAGACAGGGTCAACATCGGCGGCAAACATTTGCACATATCAGTAAACCTATCAGATGCTTTAACACCAAGCAGCGCCTTAATTTGTGTGCACGAACCTGTTCAAAGTGTTCAAGGAATAGTAGGAACATTTACAAAATAGACTTCTCTGAATAGATAGAAGATAATTAGGGGCCGGTGAACTACGCCGAAAATTCATTTCTATTTAAAATTTGTGTTCCGTAATGCCAATGAATGACTTGTGTTTTTCACATTGATAAAAACTTTGTGATATAGAAATAAATAGAAAAGTTATTGTAGATATATTATTATGTACTACTGCTCGAATTAAAAGTAATCTTGGTATTACGTTTCTATGAACCATTCACAATCGGAGTTCCTTTCATTTGAAAAACTTAATAAGCCGACTCATCGAATCTCTGTAACTTTTATTATTAAATATTATTATTATTATTAATTATTATTTGAAGCTTCAATATTTTTACTATTGAAAGGATACATAACAAGATCACGATATCAACAAATGCTTAGACGTCTCAACGTTCATTCGTCAAGTCACTGGTTCTGCGGCAGCCATCCCGCGTTAGGTCAATGACACAACACTATCTTTGTTTGTATGAATGTAACTGCTGCCATAAATACTGTAACCACAGTAAAATAATTATAAAACTAAACTAACGTCCAATCAAGCGAATAAGTACAGTCAACGTCGTAAGTAAATGATGATCGAACAAAGTGTTAAAATTTATATGACTGCATGAAAACTAGCAACTTCTTATTTGCATTTTTTTTAAATATGACTAAGAAGCAAAATCTCTATCCCACCCGATCCCACTAATATTAAAAATATCAAAGTTTAGATATTTGGATGTTTGTGTTTCAAACAGGCTGTAACTGGTCTGATTTGGATGAAACTAGGAATATATATAGTTCTTAATCTGGATTAACACATAAGCTACTTTTATCCTGCAGTATAAACAGCATTAAACGTACCGCGGACAAAGTCGCGGGCGGAAGCTAGTTAAAGATAAAAAAATGGATGATGATCAACTTGATGATAGATGCAGTAGACAACCAATACAAATGATTTGGCCAAAAATTCTTTGATATAATGTAATCATCGTGCCCTTTGGAATCAGTGTTTAGAGTTAAAATATTTACTGATTACTGCAATCTATTGCAATATTCATGAACATGACTGATGAAATACTCACAATCAGTTGACGTAATTTATCAGAATGAAAGTTTTTGATATCAATCAGGAATGTTTCGTGTCGAATGCATAATTGACTGATTAATCATCAATGAAGTAATGGCGCCGACGATGAGTGAGAGATTGTTGGTACCTACTTTGGTACTCGAACTCCTTAGTTCCGTCTCAAGAACATGTTGATAAGATAGAACAGGATTTTAAGAAAATGGGCTAGGAAAAAGCAGTTAATTAACCGACAGTTGTTAGGGTCAACATCACTGCCCTTACTGCTCATCCTTCTCATCTTTCTCATTCTCATTTCTCACCCTTCTCATCCTGCATATTTTGTTTTGGACTGAGAGATCAATTTCACAATAATGCGATCTATACCATCGTAAGTCTGAGGTGTTTATCTATGCATATCATCCAGTTTCATTATTGCATACGCCGTAGATAAGTTATTCATTGAAGGGATCTTTACAACTTTTTACTTTATTTCTTAAACTATGGTGAAAAAGAAAAACTCTACCTTTATAGTGTTATGATGACAGATAATGGTTAGAGCCAATAACACTGTGGTTAAAAAAAAAATGGTGAAAAAGTGATCTACTTTTGATGCTGACTGTCCAAGAAAATGCCATCCCTTTCAATAAACCAAGACTACAAGAACACCAGCTATACTTAGTACTTATAAGAAAATGTATCAGCAGAATTAGTCATCATCAGTACACAAATATACATTTAATTTACCCATGTGAAGTTGTATTGGCAACAGCGAAGCCATCAGAAAGTTTGCCGAAGCCGTCAAGGGCAACAGGGATTGATGATTACCTAATGTATACATATTATACAAGTATTACTTCCTATATGTATTCGTAGGTTAACATGTGGCGTACTTTAACAAGTTTTCCACTACATAATCGCAGTTCACGTCGAGGTCAAATCACATTTATGATATTCATTGTTTTTTTTAATAACAAAAAGTATGGAACAAGCTGCTTGCCCATCTGATTTAAGTGGTTACTTCTGCCTGTAACGATGCATTACCTCAAGTCCATTGGGGACGTGCTCTGTGAAGTAATACTTCAACACTTCGGCCGAATTTCGTGAGCGGCTCTCTTTGAACACCCACTAGCATAGTTCTATTTACGTTACGCATCGGTTAATAACTGTTAAGTCTGTCGACTGCCCATTACTTGCTGTAATGTGTACGAACAAAATAGAACAGATGAAGATTGTGTTCGATAAAGTGGGGTACTGCGAGTAACCTTGAGTACCCTGTTACCAATAAAATATGCTTTTATAACCTGAACTTTTTATTTTCTATTTATGTATCCTGTGTTTTTCTTCTTATTTTTGTGGTATGGGTACCTGCAAGGGCTGTAATAACTATTTTTTTTATAAAATAAATGTACAATTATTTTTCTTTACAAAATTCTTCGAATAGTAACGACCATAACAAAGTAAATAAAATGTTAATAATTAGACCCTCTATAACAAGACTTAGGTATGTAGAAAACTAAATTATCTTTTGTTACGCACAATTTGTTACATATCGCACATTGCTATTAACCATTACCCTAATAATGTGTTGGTCTAAGTAATTTAGATAAACGAAAAAAATAACAAATTCTGTAATTATTTGGAACAATTAGTTGCTAAGCTACATCGTATGATTAGATTACAAGTTCATATAGGATTAAAATACTATTTAAATAAGAATATAGAAAAATAATGGAAATAACACCCTGACGTACCTATATTATTATATCAACTCTCTCTTTACAGAATATTTAGTTAATAAAAGAGAATAGTTAGTTATAAGATAGAATGTATGTACCTAGGTGTGGGACCTCGGATGTGTTTTTATATTCTGAGGTGTGGGAATAGTCCCGTGACTTACCATTTAGAAATTTCATTGTTCAAGTGGTTGTTTTTCTATTCTCTAGCAATTTTAAAATGGCGTGGATATTTACTATGTACTCTTGCATTTTTCTAAACAAATTTGACAACACTAAAATTATAGACGTCTGTGTCAAGGTTCGAGAAAGACAGTCTTTGGAGAAAGATGAAAAAGCCACGTCAACATTTTTAGTGTTGTCAAATTAGGTTAGTTTAGAAACCGTCAACTTCAAAAAGGTGACGTCTACGTAAGTGCTACGAGCGTCTACAGCGCGTAGAGATCTTCTACGATAACTTAAACCGGCTCGCTATCGAAGTTACTTGTTGTTTATCAGTAAGGGCGTTTATGCACTACAAGGAATTTTACTGTCCGGCAGTCCGATTTTTTACGATCCGATATGGCACGCCATAAATTTATATACTAGTTTGTGCACTGTACGTAATTTTACCGTCCGACATTTTACTTTTACCCATTCCGGGCCGTTTTTCCGGTCCGAGATGAAAAACGTGTATATAAGCTTGTGCACTGCTGCGTCCGAGATATTCATGAACAGGCCGGGCGGGCGCGGGAGAGGGGAGCGAGTAAAGACAAAAAATCGGACTACCGGACAGTAAAATTCCTTGGAGTGCACAAGCCAATCATCCGTTTTTTTTATGCCACACTGGACCGTGAAAAATCGGACTGCCGGACAGTAAAATTCTTTGTAGTGCACAAACGCCCTAAGTGTAATATCAGGCATGCTTAACTCAACGTTTAGCTATGTAAAAGTAGTAAGTAGAGTACCTACTTGTTCCCCGAGAGGTGACGATGTCCCACTTCTAGAAAAAGCCCCCCTTTTTTTTTCTTTCTCCTAGGCAGAGATAATATAATATGGAAGTGTATCATAAAACATTGAACAAATCAATCTCTTCCAGAACACAATATCGTGTTTGTGGCCTAACCACTTCCCGTTAAACTGATAAAGCATTCGGTCGTCAAATATCCTCCACGTTTCCTGGAAACTGATTGTGTTTTTGCCAGAAATAACACCTTCAAATTAATTAACATCATACACAATTAATTATATTATGGTCGGTAGATTTCAAGAAAACGTAATTAGTTCACGGTTTCATACGTTGTTATTTTAATAATTGCCTACACATATTTTGTTGTTTTTGGTCTAATTAACATTAAGCAGTAACGTCGAGTAAACTTTACTCCAGGGTTAAAAATAACTTTACTCGGGCTTGTTCAAAAAAATATTTGCTACTCAAGTAAAATTTTTATATTATAGACATTCAGACATTTTCTGAGGTCAGCTGTATGTCAGCTGACATCAAAAAATATCTGAATGTCTCACTCGCGTCACATCGTAGTAAACGCAGTTTTTAGTCTAGAGTAAAGTAACTCGAATTTGGTTAAATTGACTCTTAGGGCCGGTTTTTTGATCCCTAGTTAACTCAACTAATGGTTAAATTTGTATCAACGAATTGTCAAACTTGGACCAAATTTAACCAAAAACCGGCCCTTAGTCAAGTAAGCAAATCTACTAAGTACTTCGTAAGGAATATTATATTGAGCATCATGGAATTATTTGCATGGAGTAAAATAGCAAGAATCAGTGCGTTCGTGACTCTTTGACGTAATACGGATATACGTAACGATACGAAAGAAAACCTACACTATATAATGTATATAAGTATATTGTTTCCGTTTCACAGATTTGATGATTTTTTTGTACTGATTTGATTACTTATTTTATACGCAGCACGTACCATAACAGATAACATGTTTTAAGTTTCTGCAGTATATTTTATATAAAACTTTAAAACATATTTCAATACGAATTGAGTTGAGATAAAAAAAATCATCTTATACTTTTTGTTCAGATTGCACAAAACATGCAAGCCCCAGCTGTAGTATACTAAGTTTAAGTATCTATCCTGCAAGCAAGCAAGCCCCAGCTGTAGTATACTAAGTTTAAGTATCTATCCTGTGATATAGTTGTATGTAAAGTTGATAACAAGTCTTAAAAGTACAAAAAGTTAAAAAAAAAACAAGCAATAAACTAAGTTACATTCAAAACCTTTTAAAATTTTTATAACTTTAGTGATTAATATGTATAACGATTTACTGCGAATTATACATAAATAAGACTTAGGTGCTTAGAATACAGGTTGAGTAATTTTGTAAAGCTGTAGCATTTTTCCTTGTCTACCTTATAGATTAAAAGAAAAATATAAAAGCTTAGAAAAAAATTGCCAAGTGTTTACATAAAGTAACAAGTCAGGACAAATTTTATCGATTTCAAATAATTTTTGTATTTACTTTATGAATAATAGTAATATCACAGATCATATAATACTATTCGTAATTATATATTTGGTCAATATTTTACATTTTTACACTTTTGCTTATGTAAAGTCCGTTTTTATAACAGAGTAATAAGCTTATTTACTTTTAACTTACTATATAAGTATTTACCTAAATTAGACGTAGATACAAAATTCTTAGTGAACCATGTAATCATCCAATACAAATATAAGCTGGCAAAAAACACAAATGACGTAAACCAATCACAAGAGGTCCTACTATGCCACGCGATATGTCGGTTTATTCCAATCGCTCAGCAACCCAGTCAGGCTCAGATGTAAAAATACTGGATTCGTATTTTTGAACATTTATTTTAAATATACATAACGGAGTTTCGTTCAACAGACGGCTTGGGGACTCTTGTGCGACTTTCGTTCGAGGATTCTTGTTTATTTAAGCATCTATTAGGCTGCGTACACACACAGTAAGTAAATTAGGAAAGTATATTTATTTGAATCATTCACGATCACGACTTTAGTGACAACGCACTTCCGAATAGTCTGATGGCCTTATTCATATTGGTCGTCTAAACCTACGCTAGCTAAAATAGCTGCTAAATCAGTTGTAATGCAAGTTGACAACGATAGAGCATTTTTTAAAGCTTCGCTAATATGACTGGTGAATATGAATACCTAGAGATAATTCCAGTCAATAAACAACTCTATGGACTAGAATTACTGTTTTTTTCTGTGATAAAGATAACCCAGTTGTAAGAGTGTGAGCGAGGACCATAAGCGAATCCTTAAAAAACCGTGGTGAGCCAGACTCCTCTGGTTCACCACAAAGCCCAAATCTCCAACTTTTGGATTTTTCACATTAATTTCAAAGCGGTTGGCTAGACCTAGAATAGACGTTAACTAGAATGCCTGAATGCTGCATAAAATAAATATTAGGCACTGTTTCGTGAGGACGAAGCGTTATTGAGCCAGTCAACCAATACCTGCATATAGAGGAATGCTCGATAAAATAGCTTTCTGTATTTACCAACGAATTAGCCTAACCGGTATCTATGTGCCTAAACATACCTGAACTAATGACATAAAATAAACTTATTTCAAAGTTAATTGCGAAATAAAACTTTAAATTCTTGGAGAAACATTGCTTATGGCACTTATGTCTTTATAACGGATGCTGTAGGTACTTGCTATTACTCTCGATCGATGAATAGTTATCTCTACCAAGATCTACGTTTAGTCGTGCTAATTATACAGTAACATTTAAGGTGGAGCAGGCACCAGGTGTAATTGTATCTAGGCGCGTAAATGATCCCGGGGCGACAGTGTAGCGAGATTACCTAGCAGCTTGCGCAAGTGGCACATGCCTGATGTGCCACTCTAAACCAGCTGTCAATGTAAAATGAACTTTATACTGCTGACTTTAGATTAATTATTTCACAGATTGTGTTATTTGAATTTCAGGAAATTGTATTCTATACTAGTGAAACTATTTCTTCTGAAGTATGCGTTATGTTACGAAGCTTTTGTTCGAATTATAACATGCAATGCATTTATAGTGCGTTTCAAGAACCTTTTGATTCTCTTAATCGATTTTAGGGGTTCATTACCTTTGCCGATTTGTCCTTATTCAAAGGAAGGTCGAGTCCACAGTTTTTGACTAAGATGTTCGCGTAGTGAAACTGATGTGTGTGAGTAATGTTGTAGTGCGAGGCAAGGCCGAGTGTGGGCTGCGCGAGCTGGCGCCTTCGAACCTCGAGTACATTTTTTGCGCTCGACACGCTTCAGGTCGTTACTTGACTATGACATTATAATATAACTAATAATGTTTTAATTAAACCCTATAAGGAACAGATTATTAAAACTGTAAAGGATGTGGAATGGAGTCGTTAATGCTGATCTTTTAATTGAAGTTATTTATTTTTAATGACGGCATAAGATTGCAAAGTAATCCAGACCACGACACTGTAAATACTTTGTGGAAATCTGAATTGTAAAAATATCGCAAAACCATATTTTGGCCCAAGGATCAATGAAAGACCCTTAGCTATTGTCATCAAACTTTAGTTATTAGCTCATAGCCTCAGAAGTGTACATCTTGGTCATCGATCATCAAATCCGGCTATGAACTCTAGGTATTTTAAATAGTCTGCATAATTATAATGATCGAGATACCGCTTTTCGAATATTGGGTTCGCAGTTACAGACGTCTTTTGTAAAGGGGAGCAATGTACAAGTTAAACAAATAGGGAAAATAAAAAAAAATAAAAAATCTATAGATAATTAATATTGACGCGGATACAGATCAGAATTCTATATACCTAATCCTCTAACAGCTCTCTCTAGGCATTAGCATTGGTATTTTTTGCATCATAGCAAAACATGAACAATGTGGTATGATGTGTGGTGTAAAAAATACGCGTTGCTAGAAGAACCGGTGCGACCGCATACCGGGCGCTCGCGGCAAGGCCTCGGCACCTGCGCCGCCGCCGCCACCGACCGCTCCCGCAGCCACCCGATCCAACCCACTTTCACAATCAGAGCCGGCACAAGAACCACATCATCTACTTTACTGCACTTTTCATCATCAAAGACACGAAAAAGACTGATGAGAACGAATGAAATCCCGGGCTTGGGGACATCCTCCAATATCTGTTTTGGAACTGAACATTTTAAAGGCTGCCTAAGAAAATCCGTTTCGGTTCTGTTTTGTTCGGAAGCCTCGGCGGTCAAGTCCATTTGCACTTGACCAAGTTTTTGGAACTATTTTGCCATTAAATGTCACGAACAACCTTAGTGCATCATATAAGCTAGGTATGGGTATAATAAAAAAAATGGAAAATTAAATGGTAATTTTATTGCTAGTCGTTACCAAAAATGGAGGAAACATTCTATCAAGGTTGAAGCTGATAACTACACTTTTTGTACTTATTTTCCAGTCAACATTCTACAACTCGCTCGAATAGATCTGAAACCATAAAATGTAAAACACTTTTACTATTTTAAAAGTTTTCAAAAACCTAGCAATGTCTCATGCAGCTGTTTCGATAATGATTCCACTTCGGCCAAAATAAACCAACTTAGTCATAGTTACTGGGCCAATTTTGAGTTAACAGGCATGGTAAAATTGTGAGTAACATTCTGAAAATATACATCAATCTGTAATTGAACGCCAATGGAAGGAGTGCACGATCATTAGGGCTACTTGACTTAGCAATTTACTGGTGCCTTAACGCAATTTATAGCATATTGATGGAGAAGAGTAAGAGACAGAAATAGCTCATCGGTCTACCTATTATGCATTGCGGTGACTCAGGTTCTATCAACGTAAGGATATTTTGGATGCAAGCCTGTGATCCATCACGCGGCATCCAGTGTATCAGCTTGAATGACTTGACACTTCCTCGTTTCTCTTCGTCGTTCAGTTTTAGCATTCTGCAGCCAGAGTTTGAAGGAAATATAAAATTCTGATATTTTATCATAGTCATATAAATTAAATAAAGGCATTGTAATAATTTCGTTTAGTAAACACATATTAGTCACTACAAAACAAAGTTAATCAGAATTTTGCAAACTACCATATCTCGAGGCCATGGAGGACGTATATCTATCTGCCCTACTCTAGCTATTATTTATTCTGTACCTACATTAGAAAATTACAGGCCACGATTCAATTAAATTGTCATGAAGGCTCTCAAGGGCCGTTATTACAGTGTATAGTTTATTTAAGCTCGGTTTATGGCGCAGAAAATTTGCAAGTAGGTACCTAATGGTTTTATATTTACTTTGTGTGGACGTAAAACAACCCGTATTACTGAGACAGTATCAATAAAAACATAGGTTTTATGTCCAGGCTGTATTGCGATAGGTTATCCGATAGTTTCTTTGAACCGATTCTTGGCACATTGACGACGAAGGACAAAAAGATGCAGCGTTTTCAAGGAAAAATATCTACGAAAAGAAACACAAATTATTTATACATTTTTTTTTTCAACTTGAATTGATGCATTAGTACCTACGTCATAATATTTATCCAGCTAACTGCTAAAATGTCTAGAATAGAATCAAGATGAAAACCATTGAGAAAACCTCTACCGAGTAAAGCAAAAAAGTTTCTTGAAATGAAGAAATCTCGAAGCTCGAGAGTTGTCCGCATAATCGACGGTCGATAAATGACAGGCTCATTAAAGTAACCGGTGGGCAGCAGCGATGCTATCGAGTGGCTACTGACTTACACGACAACGTAAAGCACCCTCGGGTCACAATATTAGCACCAATTTTAAAATAAGCATAAGAAAAAAAAATATTTTTTCATTTAATTAAAAAAAAGCTCTAAAAACTCTTCTACCAACCAATTTATCTCCCATATTACATTTTAATGGCTGTCAAATAAGATTGATAAATGATAAATCATAAAAATTCCATCAACATCGAGACAGTATCCCACACTCGTTATTTGGCACGCGACAAAAAAAACCCATTAAGTATAGGCAAACGTATATTTTAATACAGAATAAGCGATAAATCTCGCGATGGGCTTTCGAATTCCGCGCAAGTCATCCGACGAGGTGAGATCGGCTGGGAAATACCATGTAACTATACGTACACACTTTACATACATAGTACACGTACCGGAGTCGTGTCAACGGCAATAACACTAGCTGAGGCTTATAGCTGAGCTTGTTTTTTGGAAGGCATAAAAATAAGCGATGGAATCTAAGAAAAATCTGAATACTTTGAAGAATGTGCATAATAATGGAATGCTAGGAACAGTTGCGCGTGCGCCGGATTCCTGGACAGTGGTCGCCGCGCCGGTCGTTAGGTTCCGCATTGGCTATCGTTTTTGCGCAGGACGTGGGCGCCTGGCCTGCCTGTCGGCTGCACTCGCATCCATGGACCACAATAAATATAGAAGAGACATTCCACTAGATTAAATTCAACACAAAGATTACTAACTTTGTACACGGCGAAGTTATTGGCCTATTTTGTAAAGGAAAATGAGCATATCTCTATGGAATGTGGTCTATGAACCAACACCGATAAAACTCTGGTAAGTATTTGGTTTAGGGTACCTACCTCAGTTGCACTTTTACGCTAGAAGAGAGCATCAGACCCCGTCCCGGTGTTTTGAGACAAAACTTTTTTTTGTATGGGCGACTTTTCAATCGACTAAATTCTGAATTTGAATATTTGTCTTCTATGTTCTTATTCATATTGGTCTTATAAAGCTGCGCTAGTTAAAATGCTGCGCTAGCTGCTAAATCTGTTGTCATGTCTTTTCGCTATCACGCAAGTGACAATAACAGAGCAGATTTAAAGCCGTGCTAAAATGACAACAGATTATGAATAAAGGAGAATTTTACAGACTCGTGGAGTGCCTATTTTCTAGTGAAAAACAAACATTTAAACCTTTATGAAAAACTAAAAAAACTGATGTAAATGAATTTTTTGTGTATTATTTATTTGACCTAAATAAAGATAGACTACCACTTCCAGGTATTTCTACTCCGCGCTCACTTCGCATATCTACAGACACGCACGTGACTAGCCAGTTCCCTGCTATTTTAATTGAAACAGCCAATTTGTTTTAAGTACTTCTTTTTTCAAAACCTTTACTTCTATACTATTATAAAACTGTAAAAAAGCCAAAGAGATATTGATAAACTAAATATGCAGATCTATTAAATAAACGATTCTGATTCCGAAAATCGAGTTTATCAGGTTTATCTGTTTGTTTGTTTGTCTGTTTGTCTGTTTGTTTGTTCGCGGACCACGCCTAAACTACTGTACCAATTTCAATGAAACTTATACCATTCGGAAGCCCTTTTTCCGGATTGAAACCTAGGCTATATTTTATTGAAATGAAAGACGTAGATTCTTAGATACAGCTTGACCTCTCTAAACCAAAAGCCGCCTTTGACACGAGGTTTATCGTATACTGGTTGACAGATATTTTGGTGGAAACTATACGCACGCGTACGAAGTCGTGGGTATCAGCTAGTCAACATATATTATTATGTCTAGGACTACCACGCTGATGCATTTCTTACCTACTTTTATATTTTTATGACAAACGCATAAACTCTGATTACAATTTTCTTTACATTGCAATTTCTAGTATTTATTTTCTATAGTTACCTATATTTTGACTTTTACTATTTGGTGTATCCCATATACATGTATGTGTGCATTTTGTACAACTATAGTACCTGCAATAAAAAAAAAATTATTCGTTTATAGTTTGATACATTTTTTTCTGTTCGCCGGCAAGTTATTAGAAGCTGAGGAAAAGATAATTTAAAATACGACAATTAGGCTATTTTTAATATTTATCAGATATCTACCTATATAATAACCAATTATCTAATTTATTTTTCAATGGAAAATCTACGCCGCTGAGCAAATATTACGCGAATCGAACTAAACAGGTTATGCTTCAATCGCATGTCGTTGGTATGTGAAACGTCATGTAGTTATACGAACAATTAGCACATTGTATCCATCGATTTTGTCACTAAAATGCCGGTTTTAGCCAGTACATCACTATGTAGAAAGCGCTATCGACGTATGACATTCTATCATTGCCTACCCACATCATAAATTGGACATCATGGACATTTAATTAAACAACGCCTTCTAGACCAAACTAAACAAAGCTTGTACTATGGGAACTAGATTGCTGACAGAATACTTATATTCTTTTTAATACATACTTATAAAACATAGTAACACCCAGACACATTAAAACATAAAACAACAACGGCTGTATTGCAGAACCTTTGGCAACACTAATATTTTCCCTCTCACGTCTCTACTCTACAAACAAGAATTTTTAGTTATAGACTCTTTCGGTCTCACTACGTTATCAGATTTATCTTGGATTTATAGAAAAACCCTGTCTCTAACTCGTCTTTTGGACTTAACTAGGGTTTTTTATATTATGTAACATGTTTAGCACCTTCACCGAGGTCTAACTATAAACTTTCGCTAAACCAACCCCACCCCAAGTTTAAAATAAATTTGGTGACTGTTTTTTCTCAATTATTTTATATTATTTACTACGTACTGTTTTTTCGACAATATGTATATTCGACATTGATAAAATCATTGACCTACCCCTTGTTTTCATGTAAAATTCATTTTTGACTTAATTTACTGATCAGTTTTGAGTAATTAAATGAATAATTTCACAAAAGAACGGGTTTTTCAAAAACTTCGTTTATAGTCTTTCATAATCACGTCTCAGTTTTAACTCGAGCCTAACTTTAGGCCGAGCAGCTAGGCCGGGTCTAAACCATTGAAAAATCCAAGATAAATCTGACAACGTAATGACAGGGTTTTAGTTCACACACCACTTAGAAATCGACACTTTATGTTACGAAATTCTCCAAAGAAAATGTCCGATAATCAAATTATTCAGTTATTGTCTAAGTGCTAGCTGGTCGCACGTGCGAAGCATTATTATTCTAAACATGGAGCATAGTACTGCTAACAAGCAGCATAAAGCAACAAGGTAAAGTAAATTATATTAAATTACAAAAGATATAAAAATTATTAAGTCTATTTCAGTCAAATAAAATAAAATTATTAAGGATTAAAAATCTCAAAAACCATAAGATCAAAGTAGATAACTCTACATTATATCTATGTAGGGTTTTTTTATCTATCACGGCACTACCATGGTCTATCGGTGAATTTAGAATTAGAAGTTGAATTTCGAGAATCACTTTCATAATGCACCTCTAGATTGGAACTAAGTCCTGTGGTTCAGTTAGTGGTTAGTTGCGGCGAAATTAGCCGCCAGTCTGTCCAGTTTAGTAGGTACAGCTAAGTAGATAAAGGCTTACATGAAATCAGATGTGGTCTAAAACTCACAAAGCTACAAACCGAAACTAAATAAAACAGTACCTATAACAAAAGTCGAACCCCAAAGATCAAACTGCTGTTTCGATTTGGCATTTCAAGTAAAGCAGGACAGAGCTAGATAAATTATATCAAGCTTCCAGTGAATGCTTTTAGTTAATATACTGCTTAACGTTTGTACTGTGCCCGGAGTGTGTTAAATTGGTTTTGTGACAGACACCGTGCAGGCTCACGAATGAACGTCCCATAAATAGAAGAACAATTAACGACTCTGGCGCACAGTTCACACCTTATTTTTATAGCTTGAGCTAGAGCATGGCATGTGGCCTCTACTTGCATTGAGTATTTTTTTGAAATAGAGAAAGATATCTCTGTATTTGAAAGCTTTGAAACCAAACAAAGGCAGGAATATTAATTTGGCAGGATTGCAACTCAACCCGCATGTCGTATTTTATATACTTGTACAAAGTCTATGCATTATTTACAAGCAACTACCTAAAATAGCAGATTTTGTATCCTAGCAATAAAATAGAATTGTACTGTACAAAACATTAGCTAATCTATGCTATCCCGACATTCAAGTATGTACCTAACCTACCTATCGACTAAAATAATTATATATTGACCTTTACACTACTTAAGTGTAATTTGTCAACTTCGTTTTGGTATGTTGGCTGGTCTCGCGTGTGTTCAAGCTGAATTAAGGATTTATATAATTCTGAGCATGATTCCGTAGGAATTTTAATAAATCACTGTGGGCGAGTATAGGCTCGTCTTTATTCGCGACGAGTGTTACCACCTAGCGATAGCATTAAAGTCGTGTATTCAGTTTAGAATATTTGACTTTTGTGTCTCTCCTTAGGTAAGTATTGTGTCTAGAAATTAGTACACTCCACTTTCACTAGTCACGCAAATTCATACAATTCGCAAATATTTGTTATGGGTATTATCTTACTATGGTGCCTCCTAACATCACCATGTTCAGTGTGTCGCACTCAGACCTCCGAAGTTTCTGCAAGCAAGGTGAATTCTGGTGTCCAAAATTTAGGGCTTTGATTTTGCATGTTGGATGTTTTTATAGTTCATAATACAACATTAATCGATGACCTAATTAAAGATATATTAGTTTTAGTTATATTTGATACCTGGAGAAAATCATTCACAGCATTTTCTAAGGAGTTCAGAGAATAAGCTCAAGTTTGGCGAATTAGAACAAGGTCAGTGATTAATTCAGCCAAAACATAATCTACGATCTAACTTTTCGAAGGAACTGTTTACGGGCAGATGTTTTTTGGTGAATTAGATAGAAGGTAGGAATATTGAAGCTGTGCTTTCTTACACCGACCCGGAACTCCAAAAGATGATACTAACACTATAGCTGATCTTCACAGAGTGAACAAAAAATGCTGGTTTAGAAAATCATACCTGATTTTGCAGATATACGTTAGTGATGCTTTTATGTTTCAGCGTCAAAAAGTTAATTACCTAGGGGTTTTTAGTTTATGATTGTGAAGGCACATACCTTGCAGATACAGCGAAAGCAGCTGCTCCAGTCCTGCTCGAGCCTGGCGTCCTGAAGTCTCACGGCCTCTCCCTCGTTCGAGCACGGAGCACGTACGCCTCCTAGAAAATATTTAATGAATTCTTATGCATATTAGCTTCGTGGTGGACATGCTTTGTGACAGCTGGAGAACAGAGTAGGTACCTACTACAGAAATCCTAAAAAAATATTAAAATATTTCAATGAATTGGTTGGTGGTTTTCTTTTGTATTAAAACACGGCGAAATACTCGAGAATATAAACCATTTTCTACAAAAAAGCACAAAACCAGTTCAAGAAATACAATCAAATCAGTTTTATATGGCATTGTTCATTTGTGAAAATTCAAATTATGTTACTACTTCCACCTAACGCAGCTCCACAGATTATATAGCAGCAGCATTGTTTATATTGTTTAATTTTACGTAATAATGTATGGATCAACTTGTAAACATGACTGAGCGACGCGACGGCGTGTTCACGAATTAATATCAGCAATCTGTCGATTTCCAAATAGCGCAAAGTTTGTTGAAAGCTACGGTGCCATCAAAATTTAGCACCAATCTTTGTCCAACTTAAAGTCCACGGTACCTAAGTGTCCAATAACCACAGAGTTGCGGAGGAGTTGTGGTATAATGCAACTTGCGTGGGAACCGACCGTCCTAAAAACATTGCACGTGCAAGCGAATGCACAAATACCGAATCAAAGGTTTGTTTTCGTGATAAATACCTTCTCAAAGCGAGGTCGATGCAACGCACGCGTTTACTTAGGCTGTATGTATACTTAAATCAGTATCTTATTGAAGAATCTCTAAAAGAAGTTCAAGACCGTTGGCACCCAACCAAACGATCCCAAAAAATAGTCTATCGCTACCAAACTAATAAACTATAAATATGTGATTTTCCTTATCAAAGTCTAGTGTGGGCATGTTTTGGTAACCAAGTATAAAATTAAAAATAAATGTTATATCTGAAAAATTGATGGGACAGCTTAATCAATGCTGTCGTCCTTCGTTATGCCGAATTCCAATTTAATTGGAGAGCTATTATTGGAAACCATCTTAATTTTATCACTGATTTTATTGAGATGTTTCTGTATCTGTCATACCTAAATATTATTTACAAAACGTTTTTAGTAAGTTCGATGATAACAAGATTTTTTATTATTTTATTTTATAGTTCATCTTCCGGTATTCACAATCGTATCAGCTCACGGGTTCACAGTTTATCAACGAACTGATATGCCGATTTTATATAGATGACATCGATACTGCGCCTGATTGCTCGCGTAGTGGTCTCGTCTATGTTACCTTGATTTAGATCCACAGATCCGCATTCTTATGTAGCCACCGCGGGCGCCACCGGTCACACTATCATGCGATCCGCGTCAATATTTTGGTAATTAATGAGCGTCTCTCTATACGAGCATTGAGCATTCCTCATTTGTTTACTCACGATCACTTGGTACCTATCAAATATAATTGTGCTAGGATATGTTAGAAACCATGAATGTTAGCTTAGTAAAATTTTGCAATATTATATTATAATTACCTAATAAATGTATGTAATAAAGGTCATTGTTTAATTACTTTTGGAGTAATAAACTATCTATCAAATACAATTTATCTCACTAAGCTAGCATTCATGGTTTGCACGATATTCAAGTTTTTATAAATTACCCGGAAATTTTTACTTTCGACCGTAAAAAATTTAAAACTACTGGTTTACTTATTTGAAGGCAGAATTGATTGAGTACTTTACTTAATACCTTATGTCATACACCATTTTTCTTAATCTCATTTTAACATTAAAATTTTATATTTTGTCATAAAAATAAGTTAGGTATATCTAATAAAGCAAATTTCTACACAAAAGATAATCAATCCAAACAAAAATATTGTTGTTAGGCGGAAAGTAAGAATCCGAAGAATTGTATATATACCTACCTACCTAACAGGTTAATTCTGGGCAGCTGTTCATTTTCCATTGAATACTGATTATGACTGTCCTCATAACTACTGTTCGCAATAGATGGCTTGTTAGATAAGGTTGAACAGATACGCATATAGGTAGCCGTGCATCAATGTCACCATTGTGGGAAGCACAGTTTGGCTGCGAACTTGACCTTCAAGCCTAACCCGTATCTATACTTGAAATCTCCCATTATACCTATGCATAATGTAGGCACAGATCATAATATGTATGTGACAACTGTGACAAGCTATGACAAACATTTCATTTACTAATCACCTACAAATGTATTATTTTTTTGAAAAAGTATTATTTTAATATGGTGACTTCACAATATTATGGCCACAGTCGATAAATTCATACCTGCACCTTCAATAATCTCCAAATTTACATTATAACTGCTTATTTTTTTTTGATTTGCCCTTCTCAGCACTTTAAGATCTTTTTTAAAAGCATAAATAAATATAGTGGTAGATAAGATTAGTAGAAACTCAAAGCTTAATTTGAAATTACTCTTTGAAAATGATCTTTATCCGCCTAAACTTACTGCGATGAAATTAGCTGAGAACCTTATTTTCGAATCGATACTTTACTTCACTGCCAGCTTTTTAAATTTAGAAGGTTAGAAAAACTATCCTAAGAAATATTATGTTTGATTTTATCCTGGTACATTATGTCTATCTTTATTTCAATCTGAATGGTTCTTAATAAAAAGAAAATTATTTTATTAAAATTTGTATGTAGTCTAATTGGGTAATAGGCAAGAAGGTTTTTTATCAAAGCAATGTAGGTAAGTGGTCTGTCTTCACGATTACAAAGAGATTCTAATGAAAACTGTTTTTCTATGATCTGAATAACAAGCGTGATAACAAAGCCACCATCAAAGTAAGGCAGCAAGTAAATGAAGATATAAAATTATAAGTAAACTGTGCCGCCTGCGACTTCGTCCGCGTCCCGTTGGATCCCGTTGATTTTTCGGGATAAAATTAGCATATGTGTTAATCCAGGTCACGGACAATATATATTCCAAGTTTCATCCAAGTCGGATCAGTAGTTTTTACTTGAAAGAGTAACAAACATCCATCCATCCATCCATACTTACAAACTTTCGCGTTTATAATATTAGTAGGATGAAGAAATCTAAACAGAAAACTACTTAAATAAGTAATTTGAAATTGTAACTTTCAAGATGAGAATCGCAAGTGTGGGACAGACTTTGACATCGAATCGCAGCTTTGAATAGAATATCGAATCATTCATCGTATAGAATATAAATAAATTGTATGCTTTGACTTCGACAGTGGCTTCGATCGAGAACGGAGATCGTATGCGTGATCTATGTGGGAACCGGGTCCGGACGAACAGTTTCGCAAGAGAAGAATTGTCGCCGAGCGCAGCTTGTGCAACCGGTAAGGCAACCGTTGTGTCTTTTATTGTCAGGCTTTAGATACTTGTGAAATTTCGTCGAAACCATAATTAAACTCATAACACCCATACGGACGCAATAAATAACGAATTTATATCCCCAATAATGATAAAGTTTTCATCTTTACTTTTCTTTTCAATTAGTTTAAACGGTCAACTTAGTTAATGTTTTCTCCTACATAAGTGCTTATCAATGTTATGCACCTATAATTGTTCACCTAGCAATACCTACTGTAAACAGCCGAAGCAGAGATCCCTCGCGTCTACATACAAGTTTTACTTAGTTAGAGCGAGGAGTCAATGTATAGACTCCACAAAGGTTTAGCTATAAAGCAACTACTACATAACTAAACAAGTACCTACTTAATTTAAGTGCCTTCTTTTAGATTGCTTTTGTAAACCTTTTTATTGAAAATAAATATTATTATTATTATTATTATTATTATTATTGTTTTACGTCTTCCAGTAGGTACCTTGTCTTCCAGTAGGTACCTAAGTTTGGCGTCATACCTAATTGACGTCATAGATAAGACTGTCTACCGATCTTGGCCTTAGTATTTGCCAACAAACAAGTTTGTCTACGTGAACGTTATGCTCACGTAGCTAATCCAAGTGGGTTAAGTAAGCATGAAGTAATCACAAAAAAACGGCCACATGTGGCTACGGGATTGTAAGAGGAATGAACGTACTGATGACATCGGTAGATGCTGAGGCGGTTGCGATGAGGACAAGCAGGCAGGCGAGGTGCAGCGGGCCCCGCATGGTCGCTACTCGCGGCGCCTGCGCCTGCTGCTCCGCCGCTCTTGCATCACACCCTCGCGCCACGCCACCTGTGCGCAACACCTGAAACAATTAAAATATATCTTTATATAAAGCAAATTGCATTTTTGTCTCCTTTTCTGACAAACAAACGAAAATAAGTAAGGACCTGAAGTTTCTTTATGGTAACTTATAAAAGCTTACATCGAGTTTATGAATAAAATAACAGAGTTCGAGCATATATATCTAAGGCAGTGCTCAAGAAGTTTGCTAAAGAAGTCTGAGATTTCTACTACTTTATTTCTAAAAATAACAAAAAAAAGTTTAGAAGTAGCTAATAGGTATAATATTTTTCAAGCTTTTGCATAAACAAATAACAATAATCATACTAGACAGCCGTTATCATATCAGCGTGATCATTCATGCAAATATTAGGTACTTTCTTTGAAACCACTGACCGATAAATCGTTTTATTGTAGGTTTCTGTTTTCTACTTTTTACTTCACTTGGGTACCTACTCCTAAGGGTTCATAATTTAGCCAACATCTATGCAATTTCCTTTGCGGTCTAATCCTAGCAAAATTTAATTTGGCCTGAAATCCTACTGCAATCAGAACTCAACGTATTTTCACTAGAAATTGTTATACTTAATTTTTTTCATCTACCTATATTTAGCAATGAATCACAGAACTCATTAGCAATATAGCATTAAAATCAAAGATAAGATGTATTAGAATACTCGTCAGAGACTTTTAAGAGATTATAATCTGGATCTCTAGAACGTTTTACATTAATAAATTTTAATGTAAAGAACACATATTTTGTATTAGACTAAGTTTAATAATCTGGTCACTTTGTTTAAGTAGCTTTAGATTTATACAATTTTTGTGCGAAATTTATATAGTATCTACCTTTAGATCCGTCATCGTCACTGTTTTGGCATGCATGTTTATATTTTATAATTTGTAATAAGCATTATAAACATAGATTTCAGATGGTATTAATTTTTATTACCTATGTACGTGCATGTATAGTATTCCATTCAATATTTTTGTTTTTGACAAATTTAAATATACAATAATAAGTAAATCATATTTTTTGTTGCAAAATATACAAATCCCGCATGAACAACATTGTTTTATCTATACTTATAATAAATCTGTAGAGAGGTAAATTCTATACACGAAATATATTTCCAAAATAACTATCAGGGGGTGATTAGGGATCGATATTGATGCCAAAAATGCAATCAGTAAAATTTTTGTCTGTCTGGCTGTCTGTATAACCGTTATAGAAACAAAAACTACTCGACGTATTTTAACGAAACTTGGTACAATTGTTTTTCATCCTCCTGAGCTGGTTATATTATACTTTTTATCACGCTACAATCAATAGGAGCAGAGCAGTGAAGAGAAATGTTGGGAAAACGGGAGAAGTTACTCCATTTTTTAAGCTTCCGTCGCGTGTGCAACCTTAATGGTTAAAGCTACACAGAAATCATGTATGACGGAAATGTTCTCCTTAAAATGATATAAAAAATATCCCACGACATATAAAAACTCATACAACAGCGTCCACTGATCCTCACCGTACGGACGAGTTTTTATACAAGGCAAACTAAAATCCGTTACGTGCGATGCGTCCGATACGTGCGATGCGGGCCTGTGGACGCTAGCCTTAAATGAAATTTGGTACACAGATAGTCTACTAGAGCCTGAGAAAGGACATAGGCTACTTTTTAATGCGAAAAAAGGGTTGGAAGGGGTTGAAAGGGGGGGGGATGAAAGTTGTAAGTATCGTCATTTTTAGAGCTAGAATATTGAAACTTATTTTTAAGCTGTTGATTCGATATAAAATCAAGGTTTGTAAAAGCTATGCTACCCAAAGACAGTATTCCACGCGGACGAAGTCGCGGTGCACAGCTAGTGCAGAATATAATTGAATATTAGGTTCACATAGCATAGCTCAAAACTACAAAAGTGCCATAACAAGCAATAACATTAAATAAACAGGTAAAAATCTATTAGAATTAACATTCCATCGAAATTTTCCTGTAGCAAAAACGTAGTAAACTCTATTCTGTGTTTGACAAACATCATTGAAGTAGGAATAAAACCCACAATCTATACTTATAAAGAGGCATATATTATGTGTAATAATATTTTGTATATTACCTACAACATGGGATTTTCAGATTGTTCTGCTGGTAAACATATGAATAAAGAGAGAGAAAATATGTAATAAAAGTTTTGACGTTCCCTTAAACTAAAATGATAAAATGCTAATCATCGATATAAAATGCACAAAAAAGCTATATAATTAATTATTCAATGCTAATCAGTGATCACTAATCACAGAATTAATGACGCAGAGCCATGAGCATTTGAGCATAGTGGATCATACAGTTAATAGACTGTCAGACTGATGTCCTTAACGCATTTTTTTACAGCATTCCATTCGTGCGTTGACCTCGACCACTCATATTATAGGTACTAAGTATTTATACGATGATAATAAATAACACAGTAAAGCAAAAAGTGATTTTAATAAAGTGCGTTTACATTTGCAAGAACGTGAAATATCGCTAATTGACAATTAAATTTAGTTCCGGTTCTAGATCCTCCTCAATGTCAAAACCTAAAAAATCTAATCAGTTTGCTTAAGTGCTTTATAAAACGTACGAGGCTTTGGGAACTACAGAATTTCAATAATAAATAAATATATTTATTTATATCCATACTTAGGACGCGTGTGTAGATCACGTTTAGGCACATTTAGGGTTATGTTATAGTACCAGGTAATGTTACCGAAGATAATGACGTAGGAAAATCTACTTAAGATAGCAACAAGTCTTGTCGCGTCCGTTCCGATATACTTAATCACTTTTTTACTTCACGAGTCTTGTTAGAAAATACCGAACAGACAATAGAAGTGATAAAAAATTATGATGTTGTAAGAATAACAAATATTACTTAGGTACTTGTAATTACTCCTAATGTTGTTGTCTATATACCTACTCCGCATAATGCTGTCGCATTTAGTTGCTTTGTTATTTAATAATGACTGCTCAATTGCTCATACTCTTAGCATTTTAAAGTTACCTATGATAAAGTAAATTAATCATGATCAAACTAATAAAACTCAATAGGTATATCTTACCAACATCTCAAAATGAAAGCTCGTTGTACGAAAAACTTGAAAATCTCGAGACATTTCAGGAAGTGTCAGGGCTCACAATATCACGGTTAGGTAGACCTCGAAGAACAATTGACTGTACACTGAAGTCAAGTTGGTCGACAACTTCCGTGAAGAGATGAACGAACAGTGAGCAATACACAATCCTGGAAGGCCTCTGTAAGCATTCGATTAAATGTGTTCAGTTTCATCCACGCGGGCGATATTCACATTTTCTTCGAACGCGTTGAGTAATACGCCTTCTGATAAATATTACAAAGACAATCGCTTATCGGCGTTTCGTTCAAATGCGATTCGATGACTCGTTATTTGTATTATTTATTGCAACAACACTGTGCACTAAGTTTAGGCCTGATTCTGTTGTATTTAACTACTTAGGTATAGGTATGGGTTCCTGCATGTTTGGCACATACAACATAGGCACCGTCTGCGCAGACTTTTGTGTATCCTTCCATTTGACAACAGAAAACATGACTACTATAATGTTAAGTGACCTACGACTAATTGCATGTGTAATTCATAAGACTACTAGGCTTTTCAAAGGATTTTTAATATATATTTTTCCACTGCGTTATAAGGACAGCACAGATAAGGTAAAACTTGAGTCAAACGTTATGTGCAAGGCGAAGTCTGTTGATAATTAATTAGTCGGTGTTGCCTTTCAATTTAAAACTAATGCTAAGTATAGATGTCGGCGAAACTATGAAACGTGCGAAGTCAAAATCAATGAGGAATACATAACTTTGTGCAGTCGTAAAACAACATCAGAAATCTCTAGCACGTCCAGATTTCAAGATTGGTGATGCTGACGCATGTATCGTAACATGAAGTAGGTCGTAAGTACATATTTAGAAAGCTACATATAATCTGTCGTAGGGTCCACGAGTTGCTCGAGCGAATATGTGTAGACGGGTGCCACTGAGGCGGACAGCAGCGTCACCTACTTTCACGGAGGCAGCGTCGGAGGAACGCCGCACACCGCGGAACCGCGGAGGTGCGCGAGGTGCGGGGGGCGGGGCCGCAAGGTCGCTTGAGGCAAACCACTCGTGGACAGAATTTCTTCGGTGCAAAGACACGCGCATACCAGTCCGGGTGCGGAACGCGGTCGCAATAAAAACGCTCGGATATATTTCACGCGTGCGCTACATTATCTCGTAGCTCTCGGCTCCGATTACTTAATGCGTGGCTAACTGTACAAGCGGAGAGTAACAAGATCAGGTTTTTTCGCTGCAGGTTCGACGATCGCAAGACCCGGGCACGGGGTGCAGTTCTGAGTAGAGAGAGGGTCATGACGCCGGCGTCGCCGTATCACAGCCGCCGGCCGCGGCACTGTTTTGAGATACTTTCCGGTGCTACTCCTTACAGCATTCCCCTGACATAACGGTTCATTGTATTCATTTGGAGTTTATTACAATTTATATTTTCCGAAGATGGTCGTTTAGAATTCGTTTTACAAACAATCTTAGGCACTTATGTTCTCATGCAGGCTAAAATAATTTGTACTAACATAATTTATAATCTCATTAGTACGAAGATTATCAGTATGCCACTGTACTGCGATTTATCTCCAGCAAATATTGGAGCTGAATTAGTAATTGTCTTCTGTTTGCTGATCTTAGATAAAGAGTCGCACTTACCTAATGCGTTTGGCTATTCTTGAGACCACGTGATACAAGATAAACTGACTACGAAACTCGAATAACCAAACCTCTAATGGTAAAATGTAAACCAAGCTCACCAAAAGCTAATGAAATATCAAAGTAAAGACCAACAACATCTGAAGGATAGGTATCATCATGATATCATATGGATAAAAAAGATTTAAAAAAGTTCTGTTTCATGATCTACCAAATCAATCCTATAAAAATAGGAATGTACCGTACCGACACTACCGACATACAAATAAAAAAAACCCTTGGTCAGATCATGATAATGTTTTTTTTGTTGACTATTGAAAGAGGATGAATGGGAGATTTGTAGTATTTGTGACTAATATACATAATTGTATGACAGCCATATCTCAGTTTACCTACTCACCAATATTAAAATGATGATACTACATACTACTACTTACCTATAGTAAATATTTACATTGTTTTTATATTTTGACCTGAATGATTTTGTACGTTAGGGATTGCATTGTGCCGTGAATAACAATGAGAGCCGTTGATTGGCGAACCGACGTCTGGCACACGGGTAATTGAATTAACAGAGTTGAACACAACATGTCCATTACCTCTGTAAATATGGAATCCCATATACAACCTAATGTACAAATGTATATACATACATAGGTACATAGTTTCTGTTATTAATAAACAACTGGATGTCAGCTTGGAGTAGTTACACTTTATTTTGTCTCTTTAGATCGAATTTGAATCTGCTTGTCAATGATAAAGACTAAACACACGAGTAAATACTCCAAGGGTAATAAATGGTATATCTTAGTGGTATTTTATGGGATGAGTACAAGTGATTAAGTTAGAAGAACGTACCTATTATTGGTAATGGCACCCGATTTTCAGGTGGTCGGGATCTATCTATACTGTTATTCATTGTTACTTTATAAGTTCTAATCTAGTGTATACTTACTTATGGAAATAAAATATATAGTAATATATACCTAGCTTGGGATCACGAGAACAATCCAAAATGAGGAGTCCTGGAGGAGTCAGAAGTCCCTTTTGCAAATTCTTGGCCAGATAATAAGAACTCGCATGTATTCAACGAGCTACCTGATCAAAGATAATTCCTATTGACTCAACAAAAAGAAATGACCACAAATGCAGTCAGTCAGCAAGTCGCTAACTTGTATTCTTTGAAAACTAAATCTATCAAGACTTTTTGCTCGACTATGACTCCTTTGTTCCAAGACTGGCAAAAAGTAAAGGTCTTCAAAAAGGGTGGGGGAGAGATGGTATAGATGGTAGAACGTGGGTGTGGGGTGGTAGCCACGCCTTCTCACCTGGTCACGCCTACCTGTCTACCTGCAAAAGTAGCAGGCAACTAGCATCCATAAGATAAGGATATGGCCATACAGTGTTATGTTGCAAAACGACTTCTACGACCGACAAAAAAAATTATTAGGTTTGACACTAGTGATCCTACACTATTTAGCCTTAAAAATATAAAACCTGTGGGTACATAACGTGGCTTGTTAGTCTGGTATTATAAAATATCAGAGCAACATAACAATAGAAGGCCACCTAGAAACCAGAAATGGCTTAAAACAACTTGCCGATTAAATAAATCCTACTTGTTAAAACACGAAGAAGTCGCAATTCCGGTCCTGTCACAAATGAGTATCAAGCTAATCGGAAAATCCCATAGCGCGTATGCCAGTTTTAATGTGAAAGTATCAGACAGGTCTTGGCAACCAAGACAAGTGTTGTACCTACGTTAATACGTGCATGTGTCGAGTGGAAAATAATCTCGCAGAACAATAGGGTTGAGGAGATATGAGATGAATATTAATAGAGCTAATGAGGCGCGCTCGGCGAGCGATAGCGGGGTGAGCGGTGCGACCTCGCACTCGCTAGCGATAGTGCCCACGCAGCCTGATTGTCGCCAACAACCCGAAACCAAGACTTTTTACACATCACAATAATAGCATAGCATTACACACAACGTAATAAAGAAGAAAATTCCATAGCACGCCGCGTATTTCACTTCCTTGCAGCGGGTGCTAAGTTCTTATTGTATTAGTAAAGAGTAGATTATAAGTGAAGCACGTGCCATACGCACGTTCGTTTCAAATCTCTTTCTAATATTAGTAGACCACAACTTCTGTGTCATTAAAATTTTCTTTGTAGTGTGAGAATTTGCCAAGCTTATAATTTGAATCCAAGTTCGGTTACTATTGCTGATTATCTAACAAACACAGAGAATGTACATATTTTGGAGCCTGATTAACTCGCGAAATGAGATTCGACCCAAAAAATTACTAGAAAGTTTTATATTTTCATTCTAGGAAACTTGTTATAGCCCTACAGACATAAGAAAACAAAATCTGCTAAAGATTTTGATATTTATAATATTATGTAATAAGTAATCCTAAGAAGAAAATTGGCTTCGTCTGGACATCATCATCTCATCATCATTCTCATCGAGCCAACAGTATGGACATCTTCTTTACGATTGTAAGAGATTTTTGAATCCTGACTGTGATCACGACTATCAACGTGACGTATGGGTTTCATAATAAATGTACCTACTTCGGATTGAGCTCGACCACAACTCAACTTCTGATAACAAGGGTCACTATTCATTCATGTTGTAATTAAAATAAATGAATGGGTTTGCAAACTTCCATATTGTTATTGCCATTGGACGAACTTGCATTATTGACCGTCGTTAGGTACATTCTACACTGTTATAGTACTTAATCAAGGTGTATTGATTTTAAATCTCTTTAAAGTAAAATCAAAAATCAATTTAAAAGGGCGACACGACTACGATACCTAAATTTCAAAAACACAGAATATTATTCTATAGCAATCTAGTTTCCATAGTACAAGCTTTGCTTAGTTTAGGACTAAGAGGCATCGTGTGAAATGACTAGGAATATTTTTTATTTATTTATTCTGTAAAAATACCTGAAACAAGATAATTACACATAACGGCATACCGAAGTAGATTTTATCATACGCCAATGCTGATTATTTTTAAAAAAAATCAGTGTATGACATAATATAATTATCTTGTACTAGCTGCCGCCCGCGACTTCGTTCGCGACCCGTTGGATCCCGTTGATTTTTCAGGATAAAAGTAACCTATGTGTTAATTCAGGTCACGGACAATATATATTCCAAGTTTCATTCAAATCAGATCAGTCGTTTTTGCTTGAAAGAGTAACAAACATCCTCACAATTATAATATTAAAGTTCGCGTCTCGTTGGAGCCCGTCGATTTTCCGGAATAAAAAGTAACCTATGTGTTAATCCAGGTCACGGACAATATATATTCCAAGTTTCATCCAAATCGGATCAGTAATACGTTACGTTTAAGAGTAACAAACATCCATCCACCCTTATACAAACTTTCGCGTTTATAATATAGTAGTAGGATTGTAGGTACCACAATGGAATGCAATGATAAAACCATCTAGCAATTATGATTATTGATGAAAACAATATGCTGTCATATAAGTAGTGTACGTACTGATAAGCTGAATTCTTTCTCTGATTAAGCAGGTTCCTTCAAGTTACGTAGAGTGACGTCATCGCTGATAGTGGCTTTCGTATTGATTGCTCTACAATCAGTATCTTTGTTCGTCATTGACTCATTTTTGCAAATAGGATTAATGTTGTGAAACAATTTTTTAATGGAACAAGCCATCTTGTTTGCCAATATTGACACTAGCTATATATTACACTAGCTGACACGACAGACGTTGTCCTGTCATTCAAACTCTTACTGTCAAACAACTGACAGTTATTTCAAACGTGCTTAGCAAAGAGTATATAACGCACCAGTAATTAAAAAAGGTTTCATTAAAAAAGAGTCGTTAAGTTTCCTTAAATTTTCTAATTTTCCGTGCACTTTTCTTAATTTATTCTTTCATAAGAACCTTCTTCTGTCAATAGCAAACACAAAAAAAAAGAATTAGCGAAATCGGTCCAGCCGTCCACGCGTGATGCCGTGACCAAGGGAAATGGGGATTCATTTTTATATAAATATAGATTAATATTTTAAACGTACAATATACTCGTACTTACTTATTCGGAACTTCTATATTAGTGTCAAATATCATGATCTCTGTCTATCTGTGTATGGGAAAAGGTATATGTACTTACTTATAGAAATATATGCATTAGAGTAGCTCATCTAGTTCATGGATTTGAATCCTGACCATCCACAAACATGTCATATATTTTTTGAGATGTCAGTTATTCGAAAATAACGTGATAAAAAATATACGTATGCAGTACATAATTTTAGTAAAATATATTTTTCTTGGACTTGGAACAGATAACTTAAAGAGTACAAGAGACACGTCCAATTAGTTACGAGAAGCTTTCATTGAAATCACTACAAGCAGCTCTCTCTTTATCTGCTAGTTAAAGGTTATCTTTGTTTACTTTGTTTTAATTAAAACATCCTTATTCGTTTATCCTTTTAACCTGCGACGCATATGAGGCGTGTTTCTCATCTGTTTTCTTATATTTGATAATATTTTATTATTTTTTATTGTATGCAATATTGTTCGCCATCCGTGACTGTAATTTTAATTGTTATTAAGGGCTTATTTTCTTAAAGAATGTTATGTATTGTAAATCTATTCTTTATTATACTTAAGTATCTTATAAATTAACTTCTTATTGTTCGTTCTTATAATTTTTTATTGGGTACTCATTACATAATTGCTACTTTTTATTTTTCAAAGTTGCTGACGATAAAGCATTAGAGATTCAGTAATCTCACTGGCATCCTGTACATGCAGGTGCAAGGGACTTTTTGCTAAACTGTATTAATGACCACAATGAGCTTAGTAATAAATAATGAATGAGTACACGGGAAGCGCCCGTCTGAATGCCTGAATGGCTGCTGACTCATGCCATCTTTCAGTGAAACGATGAAACATCGCGTCGTCATAGGGCTAGTCCAGACAAATAAATAACGTGGTTTATTGCCCGCCTTGTTTCGTCTTCGTCACCCCTACTTGTTATGCGCCTATAACATTAGGGTACGGTACATTAAACGAGAAAATTTCAGAGTCCTTAACCTGTGTTTGGAAGTTGCTTTTATCAAAGCGTATATAAACGTAGCCACTTCTAAAAATTATGTAAAAATACTTAACAAAATTAAATAATGTACTTAGTGATTCTGTTTTTAGCATCCTATTATTTAAAGTAAAATATAAAAAACCGATAATTTAATTGTAAGAATATCCATAAGTGGAAGAAATCGCCCTCTCTTTTTGGTCTATTGAGATAAGTAAAATAGTAAAAATTTTGAATTTAGCACATGCCTCCCGACTATTGACTAAAATATATGATATATATTCCAATATGACAGATTGCTACTCAATATAGTGATGTTTTAAATATAAAGTAGTTTCAAAACGTAATAAATACTGCTATATCCCGAAAAAAAATATGTCGAACTTTCAGAACTGGATAAATGGCTGCCATATTGTGTAAATATTTTTACCGGTAACAAATAATATGTATTATTTCTTAGTACAAATCTCTATTTGTTCTTGTAAGAAATCAAATGAAGAAAATATGAATCTGGTGATAATATCATTTCTAGGAATCTATTTAAAATGCAGTAAGGTTATGATGGTGGAAATTATATTTTATTTTTATTGAATTATATTTTTAGTGACTACCTATTTAGGTTTAAAAAAATATTGCTTTTTTCAGTCATCAAAATAATTTGGAGAATAGAATATATCTCATTGAGAGCCATCATTTAACTCATTTTATTGGTTGCCATATAACCTTAGCCTAATTAAAAGTGATGGTTAACATATTGATGAGCAATGGATGGAATGGAATATACCACATTTTACAACTAAACGTAAAACATCCAGTTTATAGTGTTTGACTAATTAAACTACAGTTATTTTTTAAATGTGACGTTATTAAATTAGTTTATTATTATTTTATTTATGATGATAGCTTTCTAAATTTATTCGACGAGTATGATAAGTGTGGCGTTCACGTAACGAAAGCCATGCCTGGATCTGAGCGCGTGGCGTATACCAGTGGATGAATATCATATTAAGAGTTACCACATTAGTAACTGGTTTACATACTTGTGCTACCTTAGTAATACCTGTATCTACCATGAGATATTCAGTCGTCACATACAACTGACATAAATTAATAGTATCCAAGAATTATGTCTTGGTACAATCATAATAAGCTTCGTCACATCGACTTTGTCCCTGTTTTTAATAAACACGATACAAGTTAGTTACACCGTGTTTTGTCTTTTGCATTGCAAAGCAGATTCAAATTCGATCGAAAGAGACAAAACGTGGTGTAACTATACCAAGCTTACATCGAGTTTATTAATAACAGGGTGTGTTTATCTGCATACCTATTAAAGAGTTGAGATCCGCAATAAAGGGAAACCAATTAATAATTCAAATACATTGGAACGCTATCGTTAATTTGAATTGAGCACATATAAATTATGAAGCTAAATGTGCTTCAAGAATCAAGACTTTATTTAACTTGTCCCAACATAACGAGGTTACATCAACTCGAGTATATAGGTACCTCGCGTACTTACAGTGGATACGTGCATGGCTTTAACTTGTTTCGTTGCCATGCAAGTGACTTTCTAATACATCATACAGTATTTTTCATCATTAGCAGACTTCATACTAGACCTCTTACAAGTTTCAAAGTTTCTTACCTTAGAATCGAGATCGTGGTCACCGTAGCACTCGTAAAAAATAATAACTTCACACGTGATTCACAACAAAGCGGAACGTGGAACGTAAACCACGGGGAAAATGTTCTGAAAGTTGAGGAGGGTCGCGGAAAGTTTGCGTGTCGGGATAGTCCGTGGAGTGTCGGGCAATCACGCGGGTGATGTGGGAGCACGCAGGCTGGCGGCGGCGAGGCAGCGCGTGCACTGAGTGGCGAGGCTGGCCGCTGCGCGCGCCGGCCGCGGCGGCGACTCTGCCCCGCGCGTGCGCCGCCACCGGACCTGTTCCGCACAGCCTCCCGTCGTCGTCGCAGCCCCGACGCCACAGCACACTGGTGACACCTTGCATCTCTTATCTGCAACCACCGCGAAACACACTTTCTTCAACTGTTGAATGTTTCTAGCTGTGTTTTTTTATCAACTACCAGTAGTAATAAACCCTACAAACGATAATGATAGATAAATATTTCATGCAATGAATATCAGTGACAACCTACTGGTATTTTTCAGGGTTTATTGATTGATTCAAGCAGCAGTTTCAGCATTTCTTAGATTTGGAAATACAACGCGTAAAAATCTAACACAATTGTTTATTTTTTACCTGCCTAGAATGAAGCAAAAAGGAGGGATGTGAAAGGAGGTCAGTTCATGAGGTTCTAATGATGGAATTTTTGCTAAACAAAAACTTTTGAACGAATAACAACAAACACACTAGGAATCCAGAACCGGCGGCACTGGACGAAGAACCGGGTTTTTTTGGGAGGAACTTTTAGGCTAAGGAAACGGGATTTTCGGGAAAAAAGACTTGTTTTTTTCCGGACCCAACCAGGTCAGTGGTGGATCCAGGACTTCGGTATAGGAGGGGTCTATTTAGGATTTTCCCAGACAAATCCTGGTCCACCCTTGGGTAGGCCTGGAGCTTTTAAGGAGGGGAGAGCTTCAGCCCCCTTGCCCCCCCTGGATCCGCTAGTGTGAGGTACTATCATACAGTCTAGACAATAATGCAATTGGTAGAGCTATTCCAATGACCATTATCACCCAGGGGGCTAATGTACATTATTGCTTCAATTTACTAGCCAACTTCATAATCTTACAGGCATCGATGGCATTGCATCACAAGTTGTAATAAATATTTATAACTATTAGACACCCGTTGTTTTCCTTGTGTAACTTTCTAGAAAACTGATTTTCGGTTGGAAAAAATATTAGATTTTCGACATCTCTCTACCAACAAAGAAACTCAAGTGGGTCCCGATTAGTACGTACGTGTGTACAGATACTGTCATTTATTTATGTTTTCATCACATCTATTCGAAAAGAACGACTTGGTTCGCCTTTATGTGCACCCAAAAGTGGTGTTTTCTATGAAACTATAAGTGCGTCGGAAAGTTAATTCCGGCGTCATAGTTCCGCGCTATCTCTTACGTCACGAAAATCTTAAACTGACAGAGATAACAACGTCAGTCTACCCTACGCAAATAGGTAGGGCAGGGGCAATAGGCAGGGGGTCAACTACGGCGGCCAAATCATCGCGATTATATCCCCGATTTATGCCGTATTTTCAAGTTTGGTAACCGTTTCGGTCCGTTTTGGGAATGATGGTTTCATTCCTGGTGAAAAAGCATTTGTGACGAATGAATGTACTTAACGCAAATAAGTGGGTTTTAGTAGAAGACCTTCTTTCATAATGACGTTGAGTTTCAAATCGTAGGCCAAGCCTAGCTTGATTGGGTCCCGTTTCATAGATATTAAGGCTGTTAATAGTTTTTTACTGCAGTCTTGCTTGTCTTAGGGCACCTGTTTTAATTCCATAGCGCCATGATATGTATCTGCCTTCATAAATAATGTAACACATGTTAGCTTTCGGCTAACGATCATAGAATAAATTGGCACCTGTGACTTAGTTTATTATTATTATCATAGTTACTTGTCAAAGTTGCTCTAACAACGTTTTTCATAACACTTATCGTTTCAATTTCCAAATCTGACCTAATATCGACAAAATTACCATAATTTTGTAGTTTACCTCGTTATTATTGGATATTAGACAAAATTGTGCCACACTATTGTAGTAAAGCCATGCGCACACGCACACCAAGACGCGGCGCCAGCAAAGGATGCGGTTTCTCAACGCACACTTGACGCCTGAGAAACAGATCATTATCTGACACTATCGATCGGTGTGATTTACTAACTAAAGTGATAATGGCAAAGGTAATAAACCATAGACAAGGCACTACAGTGGATTACGTTCAACCCGCAAATTGCGATTGTTCACAGCGCAGAAGTAATCGATCAATACTTGCAATATCCGTAACCCTAACAATGATTTCAACAAATTCATCTAACAATATTTATTTATAGAATCCTGTCCAACTGCCAATTATATATAGAGGATAAAGTATAATCACTGGCAACGTATTTATTAAGTTACACGCAAATAAGCTGGATAATAATGGTTTGTGAATTAAAACGTGGCCTATAGGTATCTCATCTAGGTAAACGAGCACAATTATCTAGCAAATAGTTGTTTATTCGCAGTATTTCAACGAGCTATGTAATTTCCCGTGTTTTGATCTAATGTGATCGGCGCGACAAGCGCCATAGCGGGCGGCTACTTGTAAAGAACATTTATGCAAATGCGTCAGCAAGTAACAACGTTGATCGCACAGCACACTATATTTTCTCGTCAGTAACAGCTTATAAACTATTGAATAAATTGTAATTGTTCATATCGTATTAATCAATCTCTAGACTCTGGACCACGGCCACGTGTCAGTAAAAGCCACAATGACGCCTACCATTCATTTTGAAGTGCTTCTAAAAGCTCACGACTCAACTTTATCATCATGTTGCGTATAAGTATTACTAGGTATCCAGTTTACCTAATATTTTCTGATACTATTTACCAACAACATTTACCAAATAAAAATTCAAAAAAAAAATATCAAGAGAAGGGTGGTCTTTATTATCTGATACTAATCTCCAGTAGAACAAAATGTACAGGCAGTGTTCTCTATTCCAACTAATAATAATATTACTATCGCATTCGCTACACCTTACTTTCCCAATTGCCAATAGACATCTCTAATCTCTACCTGCGTGTGTTAGACGTGGGTGGTAATTTTACTTATTTAGTTCGTGACACACCGTTTACAAATCTGTATATTTCAAGGAAGTAATTAAGGTTGTAATTTTTTCGTCAATAATAAAAAATAAAAAAAACACTAGTCTAAATCAAAATTGGCTTTATCAGAGCTTTTTCTATTCGGCATTCAGGCAAGACCAGAAGCCATCGGAAAGGAGCCTAGCTGGAATGTCAGAAGGTATTTCAGTACGTGCCACCAATAATCCATAAAATATCGATGAAATGATAAATTGGTACAAGTAGGTAACTTCAGTTACCTATTTATATTTACAGTTATATTTATATAAGTATCGGATGAATTTTTAAATAGAGCCGAGAAGACAGAAAACCTAGTCGATATAATTTAATTACCATCAGTGAACCATTCTTAACAAAGCGTTCAGTATATCGTAATGGAACATCTTCGTTCTGAAGTGATGACTCTTTACACATCCAGCATAACCATGACTGTACACTACTGTGCCTTGTACAGTCAGCATAATAAGTTGATCACTTTAAGAGTTTGAAAATTGCTTATAGGCTTTATTCGATATTTTTAACCGAAATAAAATGATAAGTACTTTAGTTGCTAGTTTCTTTCAGTCATAAAATATTTTTGAAACGTTGATCACGATTTACTAAAATGGTATTGACTATACTAAACAACAAAAACGTATCCAAGTTCCATGTATGGACTTACTATAGTTTTACCTAACAATATGTAGGTATAGCTATTTTATGTACCTACCTACCGAGTTATGTACCTAACTCTTTTTGGTACTCCTTGCGCATAAAAAGATGTGCCTAAAGAGGCATGTATCTCTGATGACTCAAGTTGTTATGTTTCCTTTATGTTTAGTTTTTAGTTGTGGTGTGCAAATAAAGTATTTTCTATCTTCTATCTATCTCGTAACATATACCTAAGGCGCTTTGGCGGCAGAATTATTTCAGGCAAGATCTAGACTTCTCAGGTGCGGCAAGACCCTGGTGATATAATGCGGTATGCGTGTTGCTCCTCAAATTGTGGTTAAACAAACGTGTGCCTCACATATAAATGGTTGATAACCAGGCCGCTACATGTGGTTATTATCCACAATGGACGAAATTACATCACCCATTGACTGGACGTGACTGTCGAAGGATGGGGGCAATGTCATGGCCAGTTTAGTTTTTTTGTAAATACAGGCACCAGTAATTTTTTGACCGAGCGAGCGAAGCGAGCGAAGCGTCTCAGTTTCCACATTGGCCAAAAATGCGTTTGTCCGGATGTCTGTCTGTCTGTTCTCCTCTACAGGTCACATTTTTCAACCGATCTGGACGAAACTTGGTACACAGGTTATATGACTTATTAGAATTTTTTTGTCGTCGGGGATTTTTGATTGGAGGGGTACTTCCCCCAAAAAAAGGGCAAAAAGTGGGCTATTTGATATACTAGATATCTCCACCAAATGAGATCCGATTTCGATTATTCTTTTTTTATTTGAAAGGTAGTAACTATAAGTTGGTCTCATAAAAGTTTGGCGAAGATCTGATAAGGATCTTCAGCATGATGAACAGGATAGCTCATCAAACAATCGATGGTTTTCAATCAAATTTTAGAGAAACACAAAGGACCTCATTCTACACAAGATGATGCAAAAAAAAACAAAAAGATCAAAATATCACAAAACGGAAAAAAACATCACATCACACACACACACACACAACATTTTGCATTATAGTTAGTTTTCAATACGTGACAGGCTGCAAGCGTTTCGTCGCTGTTAGAATACTAACTGATAATATCATGATGTTTTCCTTCACTGAATGAGAGCATCGGCATAATAATAAGCCTTAAATTAGAAATTAATAAAAGTGCACTTAAAGACATTCAGAAAACACCTTACACGACATTGATGATGTTGATTGATGATGTTGAATATTGGAATATTTAGTATGCTAGCGAGGTCTACAGCTCCCAGAGCCACTAGTATATTTTACAAAATAACTACTTACTGCAAATATTACATGTAGGTATAATAAATAAATATAAATATTCATAGACATTTCGCCCTCTAGCCTCAAACTAAGCAGAGCTAGTACCTAGGTTGCTGATAGAATACGTATATATAATTTTCTTGCAAGTACATACCTACTTATAATCCAAAGCAACACCTAGTCACAGAACAAAAATCCATGTTTATCATCACACAAACTCTTGGTGGGAATCAAACCTACGCTGTGACGCCTGTCTAAAATAATGCGATAAATTTCTAGTGATTAATTTGATAAATAGGAAAATTACATGCAAAACACAGCCAAATAATGAGGTTATCGTCGACATCGTCGTCACTATAGAGTACGTTAAATCTCATGTACCTAATCGTTAGATCGTGTTGGTAGTCGTTCTAGGTAGTAGGTATTCATTAAATCAAAATTGTATTTAGAACTTGTACGTACTAAAGTGGGTGGTGCTAGAATTTAGCAATAAGTACTCTTAAATAATAAAGTCAATAGTCCATACACATCATATTCGTGCTTATAAGGATTAAAGGATATTCAGATATATAAGAGGCCTCAAAATGATATTAGGTGCTTATGCATATTAGTAGGGAGCATACCTATACGCTCCCTGCAGAGCACCGTGATCAAAATATCGAAATAATGACCCCGCCAAATTTATATTTTAAAGACACTACATATTTAAAAGTCTAAAACAAAGATTCGAATATGCATCCCTGCAGAGTACCGACACCCAAAATATCAAAATGACGACTCCACGCCCGTATTGATCTTCAAGACTACATTTTCTGCCTTTGAGTTAAACTTCGTAATAAGCATTTTGTTCACACAACTTTTTACCAGATGCCGTCTTAGTTTTTATTAACTGTTGTAAAATTAAACGCATTTTGTCAACGTTCTTTTCATGATGCGTCTTGTCTTCGACACCTTAATTCATACAGCCATATATATCGACAACAGGTGTTGATGGATAAATGAGATGATTGTCACATCATCTGTTTTTGCCTTCTATTTATGGACGGTTTAATAATAGGTAAACGATAAAGTCGATGACTAAAAAAAGTCCAAATGAATATTGTAAAATTAACCTAAGTATAAGTATTTAATTTTTTGGGGACATCGCGAGAAGTAGGTTCTATAGTAGGTACCTAGCAATATTTAAAAATAATCACCACCGTAAATAATCTAGTTTCAAAACAAGTATTTTTTGCGGTAACTTATAAATTAGCTAAAATATGGAAAATAATGTGAAATAGATATAAAATAAAATACTATGGTAATGTTTACGGAAACGTATGTTAAATGGATCTGGTAATAATTATCACATCCGCCCTTTGAGTTGATATTATAATACTGAAATATTATCTTTTGCGATTGCTAAATCAAAATAAAACTAATAATAATCAGGCATTTGCATTTAATCTAGACGATTTATGCAGTGTGAGGGGCCACTCTTTACCCATGCCTCCATCCATGACATCTGTTTCACACGAGTCAGTCATAAAGACATCACAGGTGGAACTAGAAAACATAGATCGACTAGGCGACTGTGTAAAACAATGGTAAAACATGATAAGTGCGCATCTATAAATGGCGGGAGACAGATAGGAATGAAAAACCATTATTTGGGTTGGGCCTAAGTTACACACACCGTGTACCTAATACGGGCAGCAAGAAGACAGCACAGTAAAATATCAATTATTGGCTGGTCTACAATTAATCTACAACACTTTATTATAACGTTATGAATCTCACGAAGTATCGGGAAACGTTCAAAAATGTAGTCGGCTGTTTGTAACCATTTCGATTATTAACAGTCCCCACTTTTTATACCACCAGAAACGCTAAATAATCGCTTCCTACGTGTCAGAGCGAGACATTCGCCATCACATCGCAAATACAATAATTGCATTAATTATAATCATTATTACCACAATTTAACTTATTAAATCCGACTGCTATAGAATATCCGATATATTCTCGGTAAACGTTAAGATTATTTTATAATTCATATGCTGTCTAATTAATTCTGTACACCGCGTCACAATAAAAAGGCAAGTGCACAATACCTTTTATGGAGTGTATTGAGACCATTTGAAGAGCTTTTGTCTCACTGTGTGAGAGCGTGGGCGCCCCTTGGATTCATTCATTTAATGTGGTGTGTATTTTCATAATGACGAAGCCTTCGGCGACGCCGTGGCGGGCTTTTATCATTCGTAGACTATGTGACGAGCTTACCTATTTGGGACACAGATGACTGTTAGCTTGTTATCTATTGAACACGTAATCAATATACAGACTGAACGTGCCGCAAAACCAAAATACCTAGAAAACTAACTTTATAAATTGAGTTTTTGTCACACAAAATTAGGGTTGTCAAACCACTCAATAAGTGGCTCTGGACGATTCCAAACAGTGGAGTAATAACCGTGCAGAGTTTACCAATGCTGATAAAATTAGCTATGTCCGATAGATCGGTATCTACAAATCTAATATAATAAGGTATCTTTATTATCTTAGCTGGACGTGCTCGGTGAGGTAATTCAGTTATATAAAAAATACAGAATCGGCATTAAGAATGATTTGAAAAACCATAAATAATTCTATTTCCACGGTATATGGCAACCCTAAAAAACCTGGTACATTACAAACTGCAGGGCAAGGAATGGGCGGGATGGCCCTTTGTGTTGTGAGCATTTTTTTCATACAAAACCCTCATTGCATACTGATGAAACTTCTTGCTCCCTAATTGGTTATTTTCTTTAGGTGCACTAAGTTCTTGTTACTACTTATTATAATTTATATTGAGATCCATATTGATAGCGAGTTTAATGACAAATTTATACTGTTTATATGGAGGTACATTGTTTCAATTCCATCGGTAGTAAGTACACACATTATCACCTAAAGCTTTTAAATGAAATAGATGAGTAACATAATATGCTACTGAATTCGTATACCTACCTCAAGTCGAAAATAGTCGAAATTTTTACTTTATTTTGTTGATTATTACATATTCGTAGCAGTTTGTAGCTCTATATTTCATTCAAGATAAAAAACTTCCTGGACTACTGCCATTTGGCTGTCACGGTATGGTCACGGTCCAAAAGCCTCTTTTTACGTCATTATTTATGGGTAAAATATGGGTCAAACTGAAGCCAACTACAGTAAAATATTAAAGGCTCTATTACATTAAGCGGGTGCAGACCGGTTGCGGTTATTATAAGGATTACAATAACAGTAGATAAAGTCATAGTCACTCTTGGCTCGAATTCAGAACATCAAATTATAATATTGTTAGAGATATTTTGGCTTGCCACTGTCATGACATGGCGTAGAGGACATCTAGCTAGACTTTAGGCCAAGACGTTGACGTTGACACGCACTCGCTCGCGTGACACAAATATCGCAGTAGTTTCGTTCCATAGAGTTATACGTTCGAGATTGTTGGTCTGTGGTTAGGTCTATGGTTTTACGAGAATCTATGGAAGCTGGATTGGGGATATTGTCTTCTTGTAATTTTTGGGCGCACTTCTGGATTTGTAATTGGATCGTTTTTATGTCTAATCGAGTAAAATCAATAAGATTTTGATGCTCTGTGTCTCTTTTTTAATGTCTGATCAAGTTTCCAAAAATATTTTATTAGATCTTACAGCAGGGCCAAAATTCCTGGCATGGAAAATTTCGCATTTCAGTTCACGTCGTCGCAGCGTCAGTGTGCCTTCCTCACAGAAGCTTTCATAAAGATGCGACTATAAAAGATAACGCTCTGTAAAAAGTTCAAACAGAGCTCACACCACAGAATAGATAGTATCACTACTTTATACTCATGAAAAAGTACGAATATCAAGATTCAGTATTTCTTCTTCTTCTCTTCATTAATGGCCTCTGCCCGTCATTTCGACAGGCAATTTTGCCAATGTCAAGTGATTTAGTTGTAATAATATAAGTCAAGTCAAGTCATTCGTCAAGTCGGCTGTCATTTGTTTTGAAAAGAAAATGGTAGATTTTCTCTTCAAAACCTAACACGAATTTTCACATTCAGAAAAACCACTTTACACACATTTATTCCAATGGCTCACACTTTATGTTACGACCTAAGTATTATTGGTTAAAATTCCACCAAAATTAAACAACAATACTCACAATAACACAAGAAAAACTATTAAAATAAAAGTGCTATGTGTCGTTTCAAAAAATGTTAAAACTCGTGTCCAAGATTCATGAACATTATTCAACGATCGTGTCGTGGACGTCAAGATGTCATGTGACTGACCCATAACTTCATGACTTAATCTAAGCCCATGACCGATCAAAATATTGATATTTTCCCAATCCGCGAAGAAAACGGAGAAATTACATAGGCCATGTTTGTTTACTCGTATTTTTGTTTAAAAAAAGACACCACTCGATATTTCTCACAAACGGACAAATAGGGTTCTGGAATGTTAATATTTTATCACTAGTTGTACGAGTCTTGACCCCGTGCTCGACTGCTCGAGTGAATTGGGAGTGCCCTAGTTATAGGTACTAGAGTCCACTAAATTAAACCCAGATAACTATGCATGCATGATAGATAATACTGTTTTTAACATTCTTGTTAAAAACTCACGTCGCTTGATGACGAAGTTTTTTTTATTTTAGATCAAGCCATCCCTCTGGAATATAAAAATGGATAATAAATTTTACAAGCTAGCTTTTTACAGAGCTCCCATGGCCATCTTTTAGCTCCCTCATCAGACCCTGGATATAAATATCCTCCAGAAACATAGCCCTTGTCAAGACGAATCAACGTTAATCAAACGAGCCCATACTCGATGGGGTTGCGTCGTTTTACTACAGAGTCCCCATGGTCATCTTCTTACTCTATCGTCAAATCATGACGGAGGCCTTGGCGGCCTAAAAACTCCGTCACCAGAGTTGGCCACTGACTCATACGAGCTTGCTTCATCGTCAAATCAGCTCGCTGTCACCAAATTATTGCATTGATATTAGTATTGTATTGCAGAGAGAATAATACCATTTAGACAAAATAAGAACATTATTTTGACTTATACTAAGTATAATGTTTATACTAAGTATCTAACCTTTCAGAAGTCTGAGAAGGCCGAGTGGAAAGTGAACATACCACCTCATTAGCAGACGCTGAAAGGTTGATTGGCCTTGTTAACCCTGGCTTCTGTCACTCAGCATAATTGATGCAGCGTCTTGATACGAGTACGTTTCAATTGTCCGGGATCATTCTACTTGTCTTGATACATCGCGATTTTTATTAAATCGAGTGTCACCCAGTTCCGAGACAATGAAGGGCTTCTAATTATTTTTGAATTTTGATGTAGGTAAAGAATGAAGCCGAATGCATGAGGACAGGTGGGCAACAGTCGTCACACAATGGGTTCCTGCAGATGGGCGACAAAGCCGGGGCAGACCGAAGAAGCGCTGGCGTGACGACCTCGACATATTGCACAGAGCCTGGTGGGAGGCAGCCGGTGAACGTAAAAACTGGAGAGATACGGGGGAGACCTTTGCCCAGCAGTGGGACAAAGGGTTAAAAAAAAAATGAAGTACTCTACTAGTGCCGATTCTGTTGTTGTATTTTTTTTAAACTAATTTAATTTTATAGAATTGATAATGTTGACGATTCTTTCTCAAGACATTGACGGCTGTAATTTTAGCACGTCAAATTAGGTTAGTTCAAAAAATGCGATAGCAGAATCGATACCTACCATTATCTATTCTGCGCCATAGCGTACAACAAAGGCGGAAATTAAAAGAGATATTTAGAAATTAAAATCGATATTTCTGGGGTGCAGGGCAGGGCAGTAATTGTGGTTCGTTACATACAGGATAAAAAATTACTGCCCTTCCTATTACTAGTGGCTCTGGGAGCTGTAGACCTCGCGAGCATACTAAATATTCCAATATTCAACATCATCAATCAACATCATCAATGTCGTGTAAGGTGTTTTCTGAAAAGCTTTAAGTGCACTTTTAATAATTTCCAATTTAAGGCTTATATTATGCTGATGCTCTCATTCAGTGAAGGAAAACATCATGAAGATAATTATCAGTTAGTATTCTAACAGCGAAGAAACGCTTGCAGCCTGTCACGTATTGAAAACTAACTATAATGCAAAATATTGTTTGTGTATGTGTGAGTGTGATGTGATGTTTTTTTTTTTTTTTTTTTTTTTGTTTTGGCGTCGCACTGTTTTTGTGCATTTGCCATTTTGCGTAAAAAAATTAGGGAAACATATATATGATACAAAGCGCGGGATCTGACATGCGGGTTTGGGAGAAGGATCAGCAGGGTTACGGATACACAAAACATAACAATATGAACAAAGGTGAAAAATATATACAAAAGGGGAATGTACAAAATTAAATTTCTATGTTATTCATATAAATAAAAGATGATAAACAATGATATATACAAGGGTCAAGGGTAGCTAAAAGGATATTAACACTAGTAGGAAGGGGAATACGACATGCAACAAGATCTTGAAGGAGTTTTCTGTTATTATATTGGGAACAAGCAAAAAATATATGATTAACGTCACCAAATTCATCTCCACAAACGCAGGATGGGTCAGGCTTCACTTTTATTCGCGCTAGGTGTGCTGGGGTACACAAGTGCCCCAGGCGCATTCTTATCAAAATTGTGGTAGCACGTTTACCGAGTTTAATCTTAAAAAACCAAGGTTTTACGGGTATTGCGTGTTGTATCAGTTTGAAATGTCTACCTTTAGAACTGCTAGAACGGTCCCAGTCTTCACCCCAAGAATCCCTGAGGTAAATCTTAGAAAGAGCAATGAGATCATGCGTATAATTTTTGTACGGGAATATGTCTCCACATTCCACAGCCTCATTAGCCAATTTGTCTGCCCGTATGTTTCCTAAAATACCACAGTGGCTAGGTATCCACGCAAAATTAACTGTTAAACCAATGGATTTACATTGGAATACCTTTGATCTAACTTCTATAACCAGAGGATATGCATTTTTTGAACGAAAAGGGTACTTTGCAAGTGATTGTAAAGAGCTTAATGAGTCAGTAAAAATAACCGATTTTTTAAGTTTCATTAATAAAACGTAGTCAAGAGCTTTGACAATACCAAAACACTCACCCGTAAATACTGATGTTTCTGGAGGTAATTTAACTTTTTGTACAATATTATACTGTTTGTGAAACACGCCTATACCGACATAACCAGTCTGTGAATGCTTGGAAGCATCAGTAAATATCTGATGCCAACCTGACCATCGGTCATCGACAATGGATTTGAAATAAACATTAGCATGCGCTCCATTACGAGATGTGATGTTTATTCTATTTAATTTTGTAAATTTTTGAGGAATGTAATGTGCAAGTGTTTTTTCCGTTTTGTGATTTTTTTGATCTTTTTGATTTTTTTTGCATCATCTTGTGTAGAATGAGGTCCTTTGTGTTTCTCTCAAATTTGATTGAAAACCATCGATTGTTTGATGAGCTATCCTGTTCATCATGCTGAAGATCCTTATCAGATCTTCGCCAAACTTTTATGAGACCAACTTATAGTTACTACCTTTCAAATAAAAAAAGAATAATCGAAATCGGATCTCATTTGGTGGAGATATCCAGTATATCAAATAGCCCCCTTTTTGCCCTTTTTTTGGGGGAAGTACCCCTCCAATCAAAAATCCCCGACGACAAAAAAAATCTAATAAGTCATATAACCTGTGTACCAAGTTTCGTCCAGATCGGTTGAAAAATGCGACCTGTAGAGGAGAACAGACAGACAGACAGACAGACAGACAGACAGACAGACAGACAGACAGACAGACAGACATCCGGACAAACGCATTTTTGGCCAATGTGGAAACTGAGACGCTTCGCTCGCGTCAAAAAATCTCAACCAGTTACACTGTGACGTAATATTATACAAACATAATTGACACTAAGTATTGCGCCGATTGCGCGTATGTAGTACATAATAGACAGCTTATTCTAGGCGAAAAACATTAGATCTAATCTAAAGTAATGATGCCAATGATCTCAGATCAATGAGCTTGTTATGCCATTAATGGTGAAATATGGCACATAACAGTTCCCTTTATCAAATTAACTTAGCGTATCGCAATACCAATCTAACGAAGTCAAAATAACGTTGTGTGTTTAGTGGTAGGATAAGCGAAGTCAAGTTGACTTCTGTCACAATGTCAAATCACAAATTTGACATTACCTGATTTTCAACTAAAGTTTTAGTCCAAAATCGAGTATGGTAAATTAAAAAAAAAAAAAGTAAAACTTATCAATGCCAATGTCATCTAATACAGTTGAGGAAAAGACATTCGAATACCGGTTGAGTCACGTTTGGTCAGATAATGAACTAAAGATACGAGCGGCAAAATTAAAAACAGTGCATATGCATAACAAAAATTTCACTGTAAGTATACTTAGTTTGACCGTATTATATAATCTGTGGTTTGACTAAAATTGTCCGTTTATTTTCTGTCGAATACCGGCAATTCTGCAACAAGTTTCTGGCCTCTAAGTACCGCTACTACCCTTTATCGCACTCAATCGTTAAAGTTTAATGAAGTCGCTATTAGCACCTTTATACAACGCAATTTTCATATAAATCGTAGCTTTGATACGAGCAGTTTAGCGTACCTATAGGAAAATTATGTAAACTCGTTCCGTTATCCTTGTACTGTGTGTGGATAATGTCAGTTGCCACTAAGTAGTACTACACACTTACTTACATGCCTAGTAGTTTTAATTATTGTGTTTGAAATTTGTAATACCTTTGAATTTTTCAGTGTATCTCACCTACTCAACTGTAAATCAAATAAATCAACTAGGTATATGTAGATATAATAATATTTTTTAATAATGTTATTTAATTTAAACAGTTATAAGTACCTACATAACTTATTTTACTATACCTATAGTAAGCAATGATTTACCAATAGTAAAATTTTACTCGTATAAATATAATGAAATATAGAGCAATAACATGATAGAGTTGGAATAATAGGCAGGTAAGGTAAATAATTATGTTAAAAAAAGTTACTTGGATACCTACCCTACAGCTACCCAGTAGTTTTTTATAATTAAAAAAAAGTGCTTACCTATCAATCAAATCAATTTACCTAGAATATTGGCGGACTAAAGTACAATTAGGTTCTCTAAACAAAATTTATTTGACATTGACTATTGGTACCACCTTGAAACTACAATGCATTTATTTTAACAGAAGCTCATTATGCTAAAAGTAGCCATAACAAACTTGTAGCATCCGCTGTACCGATGGCTATACCTACTTAGATTCTACCGTACCGTACCTAGGTAGTAGGTATGCCTGCCACTGCCTGCCCATAATATGCCAAGTACCTTCACAGGTATAAAGTGATTTCACGAGGAAAACAGAAGTAGGTAAGTATAAGTAGGCGCGTGTACTTAGCAGCCAAGTCGCGACGGCCAATTAGATCTTGTCCTTTGAGTTATTTATTATAAAAAGTATGAAATAGTACGTATAGGCTTACCTATTACCCCCGAGATATTTTTGATAAATTAGTAGGTATAAGTCAAAGATTCTAAGTACCTATATGTATTTTTTTTCATTTCAATCATCGTCCAGCTTCGCAGCTGCATCGTCGGCTTTGGTAAACAAAAAAATAAAAGTCGTCCGATCTACATAAGGGTTTTACCCTTATATACCCCTTTCTGCTTGCGACCACAACATGACGACAAATTATTCCCGATAAACTTGGGTGACGCACGTCACTCTAATGACAACGCCTACACCCACTTCACAGTACTCTAGTAACACTTATCTCCCTTAATCGAGTGCCTGAGGTCTATAGCGTAGAGGCTATTTTTACGTTGTGTACACAGCTTTAGAAACACTTGAAATGAGTAACTTTTTATGCTGCTTTGACAAGTTATTTGCGTCATTTGATAAAGCTTTCAATGGCTTTCTATCTTTGTTCCGTTTTTAATAAAGTCACGTGCTTTTGGCGTGACTTACGGCCAAATACTAAAACGCTGCTTATATTAAGTTCATGCTTAAATTATTGCCATCTGTTAGAAATGAGTAATGTCAAACAGAGGCAGAGCAATTTTAAGTGGTGTTTTAATTTGAGTAACGTTTCAGTATTCGGTCCTAGGACGTGCCTACAGTCAAGGTTTCGGCTCGCACTCTATTTTCCAGAACCAAATCAAAACAGAAACAGAAAATATTTATTTTGTTATTTTTAAAATTGACAATATTATAAAATTGAAACTTAAAAATTAAATTAATATAACAAAAATGGCCATTTTTGTAGACCACTCAGCATAGTGCCAGGGCAAAACCTAAGACCTATTGTTTTTTCATAGAACGTGGTGGGTGTCCTGCAAATTACAAAATTATACATAATATATTATGATTGGTGGGCACATCCGGCAAATTGCCAAAGATACGAACGCAAACCTAAGGTTATCGATACAGTGCACTTCAAAACACCACCGGGTCAAATAGGGCTAATGTTGTTTATTGTAAAACACAAATCATAATGGAAGCAGAGACAATATTTTACTTATAGTGATTAATAGATATTGCACCTAAATAATAGAATTGCGACTTGTTTTTACGATAGACAAAATGTCTACCTTTCTCGGAAACATAAAGCTATTGAGTATTAGTACGAGTATACAACAAAGTGCTTCTACAACGACGATAACTAGTAATTTTGAACATCGTCGTATTTATTATAATGTATTTGACTTATCCACTTTGGTGATAATTAGGCTAGACATTTTGTAAGTGCAAGTGACGTCACTGCATCACGTCATTGGCGCCGCCACCGCCGATGCCAGGATCTTGTCCATTGGATGGTAACATATGTTTGTTCTAAGCAATTTAGAAAAAAGCCTTTGATAATTAAATTATCTATTGGTTGGTACAGGTCGCATCTGGGTGCTCTACCCAGGTAATTTAAAAGAGGTTCAAGGTGTACCTAGGTATGTAATTTAAAAGAGGTACCTAGTGCCTAGGTACTTACTTCTTTATCTAAAAAGAGCTACATGAGCACTTGGCGGCCAAACCCCTCATGAGCGTGTCATCTGCGAATGACCAGCGTCTTGGGAAATTGAGTTACTTTTACGTTAAAAAAACGCAATACAGCAGTTTACTGTATTTTGCTTGTTAATTAGGCCAATAATAAAGGTACCTTGTTGATTAATAATAGGGATCATAAATCTTTATAAATTGGCGTATTGTCTTAAACACAGAGGATTTTATAACCGAAGACAAACAACGTTTTAAAGAGAAAACTAATCGATTTACCCTCGGCGAGTGCATCGTCCTCGATGCAAGTCGTTGCTCGATATCTCCGTACCTACAGATAAGTAATTGTTTTACTATTGTTTTTTATTGACATTGTCAGACATTTTGATAAATTAGTAATCTTATAAATTTTATTTATTAAATTAACCATTGGTATAGAATTAGGTAACCTGTGCTTTGATACTAATTGACAGAATGCTAGAAAACTGCCTCATGAAATTCATGAGCATTTTTTCATAGCTCCTAGCTTCATGTTATTACCAATCTACAACAAGTAGGTACCTACCTAAGTGTGATTGATAGCTTGACCCTTTTCTGACCTACTTTCATAAGCAACAAATACCTACATTTTCGTGTACTTAAAATTAAATATATTATTGTTTAGTAAAATGACGGATGTGACTCTACAATAATAATTGACAATTCGAGGAGGCGGTGATGGTAGGTACGTATTGCACTTCTCCACTAAAGTTAGGGTTAGGTACAAACGTATAGTACCTATTATATGATCTGTGCCTAAACTATAGTACCTACCTAGGTAGGTATTATATTATCTGTGCCGTAACTAAGCCAATGTACTTATATAATATTTTTTGCATTTCATTTTCGTTCGAGAACGCCAAAACGTTTCCAAACCAAGTTCCTTTCCTACCGTGAAAAGATTAATGACTAAGTTCACATTTCCTTTGAATATGTCCTAACCGTTACTTACACAAAGCTCCGTAGATAAGCAATATTGATTTTGAGTAACAAAAGTTACCTTTTGCGGCATGGCGCTAAGTGGTAGTCTAAGGGATGGCACATTCCAAGATAAGATAAGATATCCTCGTTCCTTGCATTACGATCCGCTCAGTCATCGCGTCATCGATCCATTGATACCCATAATGTACCTACCACAGAGGCAATTCTAAGGTTTGACTTCAAGAAACGACCACTAATTTAGTGGGAGAGGCCTGACTGACGATATTCGGTCTTACTTAAGACGCCCTCTCAAGCGTCTCTCAACGTTGAGAAGATGTCAAAACCAAACACGGGACGAACGAGAACATTACTCATTTGTAAGAGATGGCAATAATTTAAGCGTAACTTAAATTGAGTGGGGTTTGAGTGGCGTTTGAGTATTCGACCATGAGTGTAATAATATTGGTGACATTTATTTAATTTGATGACTCTAACTACCTAATCTTCAAGTACCAAGATTAGTTAGGTATAATGTAAAAAATCAAGCGTAAAGCGACGTTCAATGTGCGCCCTCTGTTTGCTGCAGGGTGAAGGCTCTGGTATCAAAATTTGACAGATATCGAGCTCTGACGTGTGATATGGCTCTTAACTTACAACATATAATTAAAAAAATCTTTGACGTTTATTAGACGCCGGTTCAATAATCGGTACCGAGTTGTTTCATGAGGATTTTGTTTACATCTGAGCGCTTCCGTGCTTCGGAGGGCACGTTAAACTGTCGGTCCCGGCTCTAGCAGTCGTTAAGCCACGACGGAGGCCTTAAGGCGGCCTAAAAACTCCGTCACCAGAGTTGGCCACTAGCTCATACGAGCTTGCTTGCTTGCTTTATGAGGATTTTGTAAATATTGTGAATATTGTGAATATTGTAAATACTGTATTCACGCTGTGACGTCATCGTGATGGTACTACGTACTAGGACGCATTCCAGCGGGGTCTATATCTACCTAGGTAGGTACCAGGTAGTTATAATTTTCTTTGTGAATAAAGTGTTATTTGATTATCTACAGTAAGAATAACTTCAGAATTTTGAAATCATTTACTATCGACTCTGCCTCATATTGTTCACAGTTAAATTTCTAGTTTACTCCTCATAGAGTTTTCAGTTGGTTCTTATTTCTTCAGTATAAAAAGTGAAAACTTGTCATTGTAAAATCGAATTTTGAGTGAGCGTCTGGTTGTGGTTTCGTCAAAGTGGTCAAGTCAAGTCTGGTAAGCTCAGCCAGAATCTAATTATTCAGTTGGCCAGCTTTTGTCACCGTCCCAATTGCTCCTGTCGCATTTACTCATAATTAACTCTGAAAACACACGGAGCAGAATTTCAGGAAGCGTGAGGTATAATCTAATGAAACAGTTATCTGAGGTAGCTTTTTCTATGAGAACAATCAAATTGAGGTTGATAAAACTACACGTAGGTACCTATCTAGGGACCTACCTATATTATTACCTGTGATCACGGCAAGATAATGGATGGAGAAGTTCCAAAATCATTCTTACTGGAATCTACAAGCTGATGATAGTGAAGATTTCCCATACTTCTTAGTGAGCTTACATCTCTTGATTTACCCAGAAGAACACATTAATTCAGGATGTGGTAGGTTATGTAGGTAGGTACGTGTGCGTTTTAACTGTCCGTATGTTTGACTGTCTGGTCGCTAAGCGCAAAAATTATCGTGAGAAACTTGTTAGGTAGCTACACTATTTTATGAATTAGAGCATGAAACTCTAGATCAGGCAACATGTACGTACCTACCTACTATAATAGTCTGCGTTGTTCCAGTTTAAGGCAAGTGTCCACAGGCCCGCATCGGACGCATCGCACACAACGGATTTTAGTTTGCCTTGTAACGGGTGATTTTTTAAGAGCTTGAGAACTTTTTAAAAAAAAAAAACGCATAAAATTTGCAAAATCTCATCGGTTCTTTATTTGAAACGTTAGATTGGTCCATGACATTTACTTTTTGAAGATAATTTCATTTAAATGTTGACCGCGGCTGCGTCTTAGGTGGTGTTGGACGCAACGTTACGGTGAATGGCGATCGCTATCGTTCGATGCTAACAAACTTTTTGTTGCCAAAAATGGAAGAACTGAACTTTGTTGACATGTGGTTTCAACAAGATGGCGCTACATGCCACACAGCTCGCGATTCTATGGCCATTTTGAGGGAAAACTTCGGAGAACAATTCATCTCAAGAAATGGACCGGTAAGTTGGCCACCAAGATCATGCGATTTGACGCCTTTAGACTATTTTTTGTGGGGCTACGTCAAGTCTAAAGTCTACAGAAATAAGCCAGCAACTATTCCAGCTTTGGAAGACAACATTTCCGAAGAAATTCGGGCTATTCCGGCCGAAATACTCGAAAAAGTTGCCAAAAATTGGACTTTCCGAATGGACCACCTAAGACGCAGCCGCGGTCAACATTTAAATGAAATTATCTTCAAAAAGTAAATGTCATGGACCAATCTAACGTTTCAAATAAAGAACCGATGAGATTTTGCAAATTTTATGCGTTTTTTTTTTTTAAAAAGTTCTCAAGCTCTTAAAAAATCACCCGTTATAAAAACTCGTCCGTACGGTGCGGATCAGTGGAAGCAGTTGTATGAGTTTTTATACAAGGCAAACTAAAATCCGTTGCGTGCGATGCGTCCGATGCGTGCGATGCGTGCGATGCGGGCCTGTGGACGCTTGCCTTTAGCGTTGGCGCACACTTGATGACAAGACGTCGCGTCGTGTAGACGGCTTTTTTTTGAAAAGCCGGCTTTTATAGAGCCGGATTACGTCACAATATGCGTATCGTATCTATATACTTAATCTCGTAATATCTCAGAAACGGTGGCTCGTAAGAAAAAAGTATTGAAACATTTTTTATAGATAATTTTATGATCTACAATCAAAAACTATTTAAGCTAGAATAAAAATAAAAACGGTTGTACAATGGCTAAAAAAAGCCCTATTTATACCGTCCAATTTTATATTTTATATTTTAGCCGGATTACGTCACAATATGCTTTATATTGTGACGTAATCAGGCTCTAAAAAAAGACGGATTTTCATAAAAATATTTCTTTTCTCTCCCTAGCTACACGACGCGACTTCTTTCCTTCTAGTGTAGTTTGACGCTTATATGTAGGTAGGTACTTACATTGGTATTCCATAAATCGCAAAAATGTTAGGTAGATAGACTACGTATCAACAGTAGGTAGGTACCTACCTACAATTGTACCTACCTACCTTCTCTTACAAAAAAATACCAAAAGCACCTAGGTACCTACTAGTGTTAGCAGTTTACCTATGGGAACAATCGGTGATTCTTGGTGGTCGAATCCAGACTTGTAGGTAGTTATATTTTGTACTGACAGCCTGGAATTGGTCCAAAAGTCAGAAGCTGCGTTTACCAGAGTAGTTAATACCTATCTACCTACCAGACTTCTTGTTTTGTCCAAGGAATAAAATATTTCCCGTCACATAAATTCATATGTTATGTGTTTCTTGATTCGTTTCTATTTTACCTACCTACTAGCAATTTGATTTTACGGCTTTCTTTCTCACGGTCAGAGGCACAATACATCAATACTTCTATCGACCACTCGATTTATTATTACCTACGTCGTTTTGTTTAGTTACGCGTGTCGTATAGGTAATCCTTCAAAAGCGGCTTAGAGGTACATAAGTACCTATGTAGGTAGGTACTACCTAAAAAGTGTTGATTTTACGAATACCTACTGTAGGATCTATATATTTATTGTTCGTTTTTATTTTCATAGCATATGGATCATAATATTATGATCATACTACCTCAATATGATGAATTGTGATGGATGGATATTCTTCTGAGGATTCATGTAACAGGGCAGCTAGCAGAATGTGGTAACCGTTTCTAATCTTATTTCGATGTGGTAACATTATTACTTGACATTAGTTGACATAGGACTTGACTTTTGACTTATTATTTACGCAAGACAAACACATAAACAAACAAACTAAACATAGTACGAAAAAAACATAACAGAAAAACATAACGTTAGACTAGGCGGTATGGTTTTAAAACTATAGCCTGCTCCGAGAAGCGAAAAAAAAAATTATAGTTGACAGAAAAAGAAAGAATGGCGGGGAACTAGGAAAGTGAGATTTACGCAAGACAAACATGAAAAAGTGAGATTTACGCAAGAATTTTAACCAATAATACTTAGGTCGTAACATAAAGAGTGAGCCATTGGAATAAATGTGTGTAAAGTGTTTTTTCTGAATGTGAAAATTCGATTCAGGTTTTGGAGGGAAAATCCACCATTTTCTCTTCAAAACAAACGACAGCCGACTTGACGAAGACTTGATTTGACTTATCATTTCCGCAAGACAAACGCATAGAACAAACTAATGTAGTTCGGTATAACGCACTAGAACTGCAGCAGCGCGGCATTTTATCTCGCAGTCGGTTGGCAACCACTAAACGCGATGGATGAAATTGCTGTGGAGTGGACGGTATATTAAAAATACCTACAAGAGATTTACATCGTAAATCAAATAGGTATTTTTAATATTATCAAAAACTTTTCCATTTATATTATTGTAGGTAATTGTAATTGTATATATATATATATGTGTAAATGTGGAGGTATATGTATTTATCCATATTAGTTTTGTATGTGTATAGGTTAAATTATATTTATGTATTATGTATATTCCAGGTTATTTTCATGTGCGCCCCGTTTTTACCTAGTCGAACTGCTTCTGTCCATCCAAAGGTTGTCTGGAAGAGATCGCTTATAGCGATAAGACCGCCCATTGTACCTCATACTTAAAACTTTTTTCTCTTTCTTTTGTTTTTCTTCACTTGGTGTGCAATAAAGAATATATCTATCTATCTATCTATACCTATATAAAAGAAGAGGGAGAGTCTTTTTCATGAATGAAGTCCCACGGAAATTTCCGGAACTAAAGTTTAAAACTAAATTTTAAATTAGTTGTCAGGTGCTGTTAATGTGTTCGGATGCTAGTGCGTTTTTATTTGGTTTCTGTGATCAAAGTCTTGTTTTCAATGCCTAAAGTTGTTAAAAGTGCTGCCCGAGAAATAATACTTAAGGTCGACTACAGCGCCGCGTCTGCGGGACTTCTTTCATGGAAAGGACTTGACCTGACTTACCTATCACACTCCAGGCCAGACCGCTAAAGCTAGAGCTAAAATTTCTAATGTACTTTTTTTACATGGCATAGGCACCCACTAAGATGGGATTTTAACAAATTTAACCCCTGACTGAGTCAAACTGGGCCTAAACGGTAGTACGCAAAATCGTATTCCTTGAAGTTATAACTACTAAAATTGGCACGTACCTATATTCATCAAACTAAATAAATAAGAACTGTATTTAAAATAACTAGCTCAACACTAATTCGCTGTGCTATTATTTGTCAAAGTTTGTATGGAAAAATTGGTTTGTTTGAAGCTTAGCCAGCCTCTGAGAGTCTGAAGGCACATTTAAAGAAGTAGCTAAGTAGGTAGGTAGGTAAGTAGGTAGTAGGTACCTACTTAAGATCTCGCTATCAAGTCAACGGGAAGCATAGTTTATATGCTTCCAGGCGTCACAGGCGTCATGGCTCAGTCGGTGGGGGCTCTGCCTTCCGTGCTGTGGGTCGTGGGTTCGATCCCCACCGAGAACAAACATTTCTGTGGCAAACATAAATGTTTGTTCTGTGTCTGGGTGTTACTATGTATTATAAGTATGTATTTACAAAAAAAAAGTATATAAGTATTATATCAGCAATCTAGTTCCCATAGTACAAGCTCTGCTTAGTTTGGGACTAGAGGGTGTTGTGTGTAATGTCCAAGAATATTTATTTATTTATTTATTTATATGTTGCTTTATTACCGAGTACCTACCACGCGGGTAAAGCCGCGGGCGCTACAGCTAGTATAACATAGATGCATGCCTCGCAAGTGTCGCGGACGCGCCGCTTACTATAACGCACTAAGTGGCAGCGGAACTGCGCGTCGCGACAGCGCGTCAACTTTGCCTAGTTGCCCAACTCTGTCGCGTCGCTCCGCTGCAGTGCAGTTCCGCCCTCGTGCGGTGCTTACCTTAACTTAGGGGAAAAAACAACGATATGGTATGATTTTAAAATAACTATAGCCTGCACCCTTATTGTGTAACTTGAAATCCATTACCAGTGAAGTTCAAGCCCATTACCACCGGTCGACTCTGTCAGAATTTTTTCGGTATAGTATACAAAACGAATACGAAAGTGACAGTTGAAGTCCAGTATAGGTTTCAAATGTCAAAAACGAAGCCGATGTCGATTACCACTGAACTTACACAATAAGGCTGCTGCTCCGAGGAGCGCAAAAAAAAAAAAAAATTGACAGCGCTAGCGAACGTACATAACGTAAGACTAGGCGGTATGGTTCTAAACTATAGCCTGCTCCGAGGAGCGAAAAAAAAAAAAAATGCCGTTTCTTTTTCGCGCGCTGCGCGCCGCTGTTTGTGTTTTGTTGACTTGTTGTTTCTATTCCAAATAATGAGATTTCCTGAAATACATAATTGCATGCCAAGGAAAATACACTTTATTAGACTTCGACAAACATAAAAAGTGAATAGGTAGGCCTTGACATTTTAACTATGGAGTTGCAAAACCCCTAAATTAAAGTTGTAAACATCCTCTGGATAAAAGCCGACCATACTGCTTGCCTTTCAGGTCTTCAATACTGTAGAAATCAAACGAAGCTCAAATCGTATAGATGGATAAACGTAAGCAATTCACAGGCCCACCCGCAAAGAGGTTTAAATCCAAAGATGACGATGACAACGAGGCCGAAATGCCTTCAAGTTTCGAAGAACAACTAGCTGGAATGGATACCGCAGAATATACTCAGGTTTTTGGTGAGGGTCCAGAAAACCAAGCTACTAATGTGAAATGGTCTCGACCAGCTCCTCCTGCTATTAACCCTAAGAATGATCCACTAGTGTTTCAACAGTTAGATATTGATCATTACAATGGACCACCAATGCAAGGCATGCCTGGATCACAAATGGCCCCCGTCCCAATAATGAGGATGTATGGTGTAACAATGGAAGGAAATTCTGTATGTTGTCATGTTCACGGATTCACACCATATTTCTATGTGTCAGTTCCAGTAAACTTTACAGAATCTACATGCAATGAAATGAAAACATCTCTCAATAAAGCAATCCTAGAGGACTTGAGAAACAACAAAGACAATATTAAAGAGGCAGTGTTAGAAGTGAAAATGGTCAAAGCTAAATCACTGATGTATTACAAGGGAGATGATGATATCACTCTGGTGAGGGTCTCAGTCGCATTACCAAAACTAATTGCTGCTGGTAAACGGCTCATAGAAAAACAACCCACAATCTTCAAATTGATGGATCCCTCATTTTATGAGTCGAACATTGACTTTGATATTCGCTTCATGGTGGATACTGCAGTTGTGGGTTGCAGTTGGATTGAACTACCAGCAGGAAAGTGGACTCAAAGATCAAAGAAATCTCAAATAAGCTGTGACTCAAGATGCCAAATAGAAGTAGATGTCGCCTGGAATGCCTTTATTGCTCACCAACCTGAAGGTGAATGGTCCAAAGTAGCACCATTTAGAATTTTAAGCTTTGATATAGAATGTGCTGGTCGAAAGGGTATTTTTCCGGAGCCAGACCATGATCCTGTGATCCAAATTGCTTCAATGGTCATCAGACAAGGTGAAACTGAGCCTTATCTAAGGAATGTGTTCACACTCAACACCTGTGCTCCCATTGTTGGATCTCAAGTTCTAAGCTTTCAATCTGAATCTGAAATGCTGGGAAAGTGGTCAGATTTTTTTCGTGAACTAGACCCAGATATCATTACTGGCTACAATATCAGTAATTTTGATTGGCCGTACCTCATAAATAGAGCGAAGCACTTGAAAGTCAACAACTTTGATTTTTTGGGAAGAATCAAAAATATAAAATCAGTTATCAAAGATTCCATACTACAATCTAAGCAGATGGGTCGAAGAGAAAACAAGAGTGTTAATTTTGAGGGTAGAGTACCATTCGATTTGCTTCTTGTTCTTGTAAGAGACTACAAGCTGAGATCTTATACTCTGAATTCTGTCAGTTACCATTTTCTGCAGGAGCAAAAGGAAGATGTCCATCATAGTATAATTTCTGATCTGCAAAACGAAAGTGAACAAACTCGAAGAAGATTAGCCATGTACTGTTTGAAGGATGCTTACTTACCTCTAAAACTGTTAAACAAGCTTATGTGTATCATTAATTACATGGAAATGGCTAGAGTTACCGGAGTCCCTTTGCTATGTTTACTGACGAGAGGCCAGCAAATTAAAGTAGTCAGTCAGCTGCTGAGAAAGGCCAAAGAAGCTGGTTATTTAATGCCAGCTTACCATGGCACAGGCTCAGATGACCAATTTGAGGGAGCTACTGTCATTGAGCCCAAAAAGGGATACTATGCTGATCCCATCTCTACACTGGATTTTGCCTCTCTGTATCCCAGTATTATGATGGCGCATAATTTATGCTATACCACACTAGTACCACCAAATATGCAGGGTAAACTGCATCTAAGCAATGATGATGTGACAATAACTCCATCCAAAAATATGTTTGTAAAGGCATCTGTACGAAAAGGTTTGCTACCTGAAATTCTGGAATCATTACTTGCTGCAAGAAAGAAGGCAAAAGCCGATTTGAAGAAAGAGACAGATCCATTCAAATGTTCAGTCCTTGATGGACGACAACTTGCGCTGAAAATCAGTGCTAATTCTGTGTATGGATTTACTGGAGCCCAAGTAGGTAAATTACCTTGTCTTGAGATTTCTGGTAGTGTCACAGCTTATGGCCGTACCATGATTGAATTTACAAAAACTGAAGTAGAAAAGAAATACACTAAAGCCAATGGATACAAGGAAGATGCAGTAGTTATTTATGGAGACACTGACTCAGTGATGGTCAAGTTTGGTGTTAAAACACTTGAAGAAAGTATGGAGCTTGGAAGAGAGGCTGCTGACTTTGTCACTGAAAAGTTTGTCAAACCAATCAAATTAGAGTTTGAAAAAGTATACTACCCTTACCTACTTATTAACAAAAAAAGATATGCCGGGTTATATTTCACTAGACCAGACAAATATGATAAAATGGACTGTAAGGGAATAGAAACTGTAAGGAGAGATAACTGTCCATTGGTTTCAAATATGATGAGCACATGCCTTCAAAAACTTCTTATAGATAGAGATCCAGATGGAGCTGTTAACTTTGCTAAGCAAATAATATCTGATTTGTTATGTAATAGGATTGACATATCACAGCTGGTAATCACAAAGGAGCTTGCTAAAAGTGACTATGCTGCTAAACAAGCCCATGTGGAGTTGGCAAATAAAATGAAGAAGCGTGATGCCGGCACCGCACCAAAACTAGGAGACAGAGTTCCATATGTGCTATGCTGTGCTGCTAAAAATACACCAGCTTACATGAAAGCAGAGGATCCTATCTATGTTTTAGAAAACAGTATTCCTATAGATTTCAATCACTATCTAGAAAACCAGTTGTCCAAGCCCCTTTTGAGAATCTTTGAGCCTATACTTGGGGATAAAGCTGAATCTCTGCTACTAAAAGGAGAGCACACAAGAACAAAAGCTATGGTAACTTCCAAAGTTGGGGCTTTGGCGGCATTTACCAAGAAGAAAGAGAAATGCATTGGATGTAAAGTAATCATGCCAAATGATACAAAGAAAGCACTGTGTAACCATTGCATGGATAAGGAAGGACAGTTATATATTACCGAGGTGTTCAAATTGAGACAGCTTCAGGAAAAGTTTTCAAGGCTTTGGACTGAGTGCCAAAGATGTCAGGGGAGTCTACACGAAGAGGTGTTGTGCACAAACAGAGACTGTACAATATTTTACATGAGAAAGAAAATGGGAATGGAATTAGATGTTCAAGAAAAGACTGTTTCAAGATTTGGTGAAGCAGCATGGTGATGATTGTTAGACTTATTAATTTTTGAAATAAAATATGTACAACATAGCTGGATCATGGTTTTTTTGAGTGTTTTATTCTGGATATAGGAAGAAATATCTTAATCTTATTATTATGGATACTTAGATGCAGAATGTAACTTTATATTAATGAATGAACTATTATTGCATCATCTTATTAGATAGGTACTAAATATCTCTTGTGATTCCATTTTTAGCAAACTTTCAATTGTTTTAAACAAAACTGATATGGAAGGGTACCTTCTAATAGAAGATAAACATACAGATTGATTACAATGTGTCATGATAAACCCAAAATAAAAAATAATATCACAGGAACACAATTTTCAACGTTCTTACTGTCCTTACTATACCCACACACATAAAATAAACTTTTAATTTAAAAAGCAGTCTTAGGAATATGTAATAGGTAAACACTTTCAGATTTTTACTCAAGAAACTTGTTTTTTTCATTAACAACATCAATTATACAAAGCTGATAGCCAGACAGACCTTTTTATAAACACAATGAAGCCATCAGTACATACCTACACTAAACTAATAGGTAATTATATAGCCTATGGGTACCTATTAACTAAAATTTTATTTTACAAAAACGTATTTTGCTATTTATTAAATTATGCATTTTTTATAAAAAGCTAAAACTAAGTTTCATCTGTTTTCCTGAGATATGGCTCTGGTTATACTCTGCCTAGTTGCTTTAGAACTATTATTTTTAGTAGAAATAATATTTGGAATGGGCATTTCATACGGAACACTTGTGCTGCTGGCATTGCTAGTCATTTTCATAATATCTTCAAGAGTCCTAATAAATGTGTCACATGTTGCAGTCAGAAGGACTGAAGCATCTTCAATTTTCTGTAAAAAAACAAACATACTAAAGTGCCTTTACATTCGAGGTTTTGAAAAAGTGAATAAAAGTACATCAAACGCAATCAATCTATTGAAATGTTGATTTTGTAAGCATAGCGTTCAATAGCGCCATCTATTGGTGAGTAGCTAAAACCTTGATTAACTCTTGTCCAGTAGTGCAAGTGATACTGGTATCGATTCGGTTGTTGCCTTTTTCTAAACTAACCTAATTTGACAGCTCTAAAATTAAAGCCGTCCTTATCGCTTCAGTTTATGAGAAAGGGACGGCAACATTTTTAGTGCTGTCAAATTAGGTTAGTTTAGAAAAATGCAACAAGCGAATCGATACCAATGTGTGCATAATTTGGTAACAGATTATGTAGTGCCTCGATCATGAATAAATGTGGCACTCATAGAGGTACTGTAATGGTAGAGTATCCGAGATACACTGGCAGTGACACTACAACATTATTATTATGTTAGTCAGTCAGGATGGCGTTGACGTGCAATATTGAATATGTTAGGTTTACAAACACAGCAACTGTTAGAGTGCTTACCTCTCAGACCCAGAAAGGTAAATGATTACTACTCCTACTGTTAAGACCAAATTTTAATACTTATTTATGCAAATAAACATTTTTCATCTTACCTGAATTTCAGGACCACCTTCCGCTGTATTAGCACTCTTTACGGCATGAACTTGCTGCATCATCAGATCACAATATAATCTCAATTCAGACTTCTTGTGGCTGAGAGAGTTGGGGTCCTCCAACACTGTAACTAAACAATATACACCATTAGTCAGGCAAGCAAGCTCGTATGAGTCAGTGACCAACTCCGGCGATGGAGTTTTTAGGCCACCAATGTCTCCATCATGGCTAAACGACTGCTAGAGCCGGCCTACAATTTAACATGCCCTCTGAAACCCACGGAAGCGCTCAGATATGCGCAATACAACAATCCACATATTGGATTAACTACATATTAGTACAAATAAGTATTACTTTTTTACTTTATAATTAAATTACCCATTTACATATAATTTTTGTCCCTCGACCCCCCTCCAAAATATCCCAAGGGTAGACCAGAAAGTACAAGAACTCTAATAGCTGATTTAAGCTCAAGGATCTGGCACTGATCTGTTTGTAAATTAATTGTACCTTTCATATCTGCTTTGGAGTCCACACAAGCTTTTGCACTTCCCAAGGCAACAAGCCATTTCTGTCGATCTTGTGGAGAAGGAGCCCTCAAGTACATATGTTGTTGCCCAGGAATTACTAGGTCGAGCCGAGTATTATCTATGCTATTTACTGGAAAGATCAAAGTCTTGTTATTGATGAAAAATTTGTTAGTAGGTAGGTAGGTATTTAGTACTATCTTTTAACTAAAACATGAAAGGTACCCAAGTAGGTAGGTAAATGCTCGTTTTTTGATACTTAGGTGTTTGTGGTTTTAGTAGAAACTGCAAGTGCATTAGATAACATCTGTATTGATTTACCTACATACTTGAGAGGCAACTTACCATTGATTTGGCAGACTGAAACTTTGACTGAACCCTTACAGCCTTGACTGACCTCATCTTGCGATTTATAATAAGAAATAATTCCATTTTCTAGGACAAACCATCTAGTTTGCCAGCCTGGAATAGAAAAAGAAATAGAAGAACTTGTACACGGCCACGAATCCTTTCACTTCGATAGCATATGGTTTGGATTTACCATTCCAATAATTCGTCCATTTCCATAGTACACCTTCCATGTAGGTAACAAAATAAACAGTGCTCTATTTTAATGTGTTTCCGCACCAAAATACTTCTATTTTACATTACAAAATTTTGTTCACCTATATCAACAAAATCACAGAAGACAAGACAACAAAAACGAATCGGCTCTCTTATTTTCACTAACTTTGGATTTCATGACGTCACGTTAGCAAACAACGTTAGCAAACATTTTTAGGATAAGGTGATGATGATGATGGTTTATTGATGCCACTATGGATTTACAACCATGAATTACACAGCCAGGGAATTGGATGCAAAATACATGATCCCTCATCACCTCCGCTTGGTTTGCTTATTTTGGAGTAACTTTTAAAAAGACGATGATAGAATACTAACTCAGAGGTGGCGAGCAGCGAAGCAACGAGGAGCATTACTGCGAGTTTCGACTAAAAACATTCACAACACATGTCTTATCAAACGATTTGTTTTTACAATCAAGAAAATCTTTCCAACAAGATTCAAAATGTCAAACATGCACAAAGTTAGGCGGTGGAAACCACAGACGAAGGATCACAAATACGCAAATAGATATCTTCACAGAGTTGTGCATGTTTTTTTGTGAATGTTTTGCAGTGGAAACTTACGGTAAGATGAGATACTTGGACTACAGACTTGGCAAAAAGACAAGCCTCCAGCCAGTGCCAGAACAACATTAAAAAAAAAAGTTCTTGGTTGGGTTGGGTTATTTTATTTTGTTTTATTTTTATTTGTGAACTAGCTAGTGTGCTAGCTAGCATCCAATCTGTGTTGTAAACTCTGTTAGTAGTTAGCGAAAGCCGCACACATTATCTAAGCAAAATGTACAAAAGAGCAGCTCCTCGTTATTTAGCATTCTCACTTTTATTATCAATGCTATCTACTGGTTTGTAAACATTTTCAAAATAATAAGTAGATGGGTATGTACCTACCTACTATGCCAACGGTTTCCTTAGTCTTCTGGCTAATAAATGTTGCTGTTTTGTTTTAGTGTATGCACTTGAATGCTACGTATGTGAAAACCAAGAAGACAACAATGAGAAATGTGTTAAAACTATAAAAGCATGTGATTATGGGCAAGACGTTTGTTTGACTGAAATCAAATGGGGCACCATGCCTTACTGGTCTCAGGGAGCTAAGAAGCAGTACTACATTTCAAAACGTTGTTCTAATAAGACAGAGTGTGCTACAACCAGACAACGATACATGCCGTTATGCACTCATATATGGTACCAGGATTGGGTCTGCTCTGACTGTTGTCTTGGAGACCGCTGTAATTACTATGTTATTGTAAGTGAGACTAAAATAAGCTGTCAATGAAAACTGTTTAATAGTGCTCCTAGTATTGTTGGTGTTTCTAGGAGATGGTGATCGCTTACCATAAGTTGGGCCATATGCCTGTTTGTATACTAATTACATAAAAAAATATAAAATCTAATAATATACCTACTTTATGTTTTTTTTTAGAGTGGAAGTGCTGTAGGGGAACCAGTCGCCCTCACCTTGGCAGCAGTGGTATTACTACAGCTTATATTTCACTTTTCCAATTCTCTGTCTTAAAAATTAATAAGTCAAGATCACTGGCCTCGGATACTATTATTAAAAATCAGTGTGCAAAATGCATTTTGTGCAAATATAAAAACATTGTAACTTATAAGTTTACTTACACAGAAATTAAAATAAATTAAATATAAGTATCTGCAACTTTTTCACAATACATTAATTAAAAAATGAAGATATAGGTTATAATTGAATAATTATAATTAATGTTAAAATTATTTTTATAAGATCTGATGCAGACTTCATTAGGTAAGCCTATGATAACTCCTATTTTGATAATTACCTTATATGTTCTATTGATTGTTAAATAATGAAGAAGCAGCAAATCTTTGAGGTTTTGTGCCTTTCTTAGTGTATAAATGTTCAAAATAGGTAATGCATTATGTAAAAGGTACCAATTATTTTTAACTCCGAATATGTAACTACTCCGTCCAATTATAAGTATTGTAGCTTAGTTTATATTAGGGATTTTTAAAAATCCATTATTATTCCATAAAATCGATTTTTTACTGTAGATTTTTATTTTAATATTAAGCGATTATATAAATTACATGTTTCCATTTTAAGAAACAGCTTGTTTATAAGCGATGGACGAAAAAATCTTGCAAAATCGGACTGGCCATTTGTGTATGTATTTGGTTTCCTAATTCCTTACCTTGAAATTTTAAAGGAACATTGCATTTGATTTTTAGTTTTGAATTGGTTATTTTTTTTATTCATATAATTTTATTTGATTTTTAATCTGATAAACTGTATGAATCTCTTAGGTTTATGGAATATGAAAAGCATTTACTTTTAAATAATACAAAAAAAATAGTTTTTTTTTTGCAGAAATCGAGTTATTTTTATTAAAATCGATTTTTGACAAATCGATTAATTTTGATTTAAGAAAAATCGATTAATATTTAAACGATTTTTTTCCATTAATCTCACATCCTTAGTTAATATACCTACTATGTCCAACTATGTGTTATTTTATTATAGCATTGGTGTTAAAAGATCATAATTATTATACCTACCATGTACCTTTAGGTAGGTATATGTATTATAAACAATAAATTATGTATTTTTTACACATACCTACTCTTATTATTGGAATTAAATCATTGGTTAGATCCTAGGCCTACCTAGGAAGGTATGTAACCAATGATTTCATCAAGAACCTACCTATACTTGCCATGAATCAATAAAATCTACCTACTAATAAAATAAGAATGTACCTATTCATCCAATTTTATTTATGTATAGTACCATATTAGGTAGGTATATCTATTTATGTAAATACCTACCTATAATTTTTATAGCTACCTAGATCATTAGTAATTCATGTAAGTACGTCCAAGTACTAAGTACCTAAGTAAGCTTGTATGAGTTCTTGGCCTCTGGCGACGGAGTTTTTAGGCTGCCTTTAGGTCTCAGTCGTCGTGGCCACTCGTGTCTTAACAACTGCTAGAGCAGGGACAATTTAATGTGCCCTCCGAAGCACGGAAGCGGTCAGATGTAAATGTCACTAGTGGTCACCCATTCATTCAAATGGTAACCGCGCAGAACGTAGTTTATTAGATAATCGCACTAAGGGCTCCCAAAATACTACACGTGTAATAATCTATTCTGTGGTATTTATTTATTTATTACATACATTTATTACTATCTATGGATCGGTCCAACACTGGAAGCAAGCCCTAAATAAACCTGCGCATCCACTGCATCGGAATCGAGGGTACATACATTTTATGTTTGGCTTTGTATTGTTTTTTAAGATACAGCGTGCACTGGATCGGCATTTCTGCGCCAGCAACCGGTACATATATCCGCTGATGTCGTCATTCGTAGTGATTGATTCGCTTCGAGCCTTCAAGCGCGCTTCGAAACTATGGTCCACTCGACGACGGCGACTCGACAGTCGACGTCATCGTCTCATGTTCGTCGACCTCTTTTCAGCTCTATCGCATCGCCCTCTATATAAATGATTACTCTCTGGTCCGTTCGTCGTCGTCTTTTAATTTCTTCAGCAGCCAACACCATTCGTGTCGATTCCGTTTTTTGATTTCGAAGAACATTCGGTGATTCTTCCTATCATGATTTGGAATTCTTCCAATTTATTTAGTTACAAATTTGCAGCATGTTTATTTATATTGGTAAGTAGTAATGTCTCAGTAAAATGCCCAAGTCAGCCCTAAAAGGTGACCGAAGTTGTGGTAACTAAATTGGCTTGATTGTTGATTTTTATGGTGAATTATCTGTAATTAATTGTACGTGGTTTGTTATGTTTCAGCTGTGCCATAGCTTTTATAACCCTACTGATAGCGGTGCCGTTCAAATAACACAAAGTAATTTGGACATGGTGCTAGGTGAGTACCTACCTGTGGGCACAGTAGGTTACATCGGCAAATTTTGTACCTAACCCACACGCTATGTACTTAGTCACTTATGTACTTACTTATTCACTATGATAGTTCCACGGTGATTTATAATTTAGCTCTTTTAATTATTGAGTTTAATTACTGCATTCTAATTTTGTTTTATGATTTTTTTCATAAAACAAAATTAGAATGCACCGCATCAAAACAATTGGACTGTTTCAGCTTCCAATGAAATTGTCTTCATCAATTTCTATGCTGATTGGTGCAAATTCAGTAACATGCTGATGCCCATATTTGATGAAGCGGCTGATGAGGTGACAAAGGCTGGATATGACACCGGTAAAGTGGTCATGGGAAAAGTGGACTGTGACAAGGAGGCTGCCATTGCAACTAGGTTCCATATTACCAAGTATCCTACCCTGAAACTGTTTCAGAATGGACTTCCTGCTAAGAAAGAATACAGAGGTAAAGAAACCGGTATTTCTTATTATTTTATAGCAAGACATCTTGGTTAAGGATTTGTATATACAGTAAATGTAAATTCTACATTTTAGGCCAGCGTTCAGTAGAGGCGTTTGCTGATTTCATCAAAAAGCAGTTGATAGATCCAATTAATGTATTTGGGACTTTGAAAGAGCTGCATGAAATCAGCGATGAGAAAAGGCACATTATCGGCTACATGGATAGAAGAGATCAACCTGAGTATCAAACCTTGAGGCGGGTGGCTGGGACTTTGAAAGATGAATGCCTCTTCCATGCTGGATTTGGTGATGCTTCACAGCAAATGCATCCTCCAGGTAAAGAATGCAAACAAGTTGTCACGGCTCAGTCAGTAGTGGCTCTGCCTTCCATTCTGTGGGTTTGATCCCCAACGAGAACAAACATTTGTGTGGCAAACATAGATGTTTGTTCTGTGTCTAGGTGTTACTAATGCAATTTTGTTACACAATGCCACTGACTGGACCCAGTCATCTTTGTTCCGGACCCGGTCACTGCCAAAACGGCACAAAACTATTGTTTACATGCACCCAGTAACAAGTCAGCGCTGGACTGGCAAGATGACTGGGTCCAGTCGCTGGCATTGTGTAAACCATGCATAAGCAAGGTGTAAATTTACGGAAAAAATGTAGGTAATTATTCTTTCAGCAATCTAGTTCATATAGTACAAGCTTTGCTTAGTTTGGGACTAGAGAGTGTTGTGTGTTATGTCCAAGAATATGTATTTAAGTACTTATGTAACACATTAACCATAAACATTTTGAAACTGAACAAAAGTGTAGAGATATCGTGCATTGCGTTCTGAAGATAGATTACATTCCTTTTACTATGTAACTTGTGCTTATTGGAATATCTAATAAAGAAAGTGAAAATATTAATAAAACTTGTATGAACAATGTGAAAGTGTGTAATTTAGTTAGGTATACAACAAGCAATTTACACACAATTTTACAATCTATTAGCACATTCTTGAACAATGTTTGACTCAGATGACAATAGGTAGCTACATATAAGTACCTAGTCTCTGATAAAGATGATTTACAGTAAAATATATTAGAACAGCTGCTACAGAGGTGTTTACTTACCTACAATTGTCTTACTAACCTTGATAAATATCAATGATTATAAATATATATATATATATATCTTGGGGTGATTGATGCAGAGCAATGACACAAGAGCCTCAGAAGAATGAAACTATCCTATTAATATTGAAATGAAATGAAGACGCAAAATCTACTGATCCGATTTGGATGAAACTTGGAATATATATTGTCCATGACCTGGATTAACACATAGGCTACTTTTTATCCCTAAAAATCAACGGGATCCAACCGGATGCGAACGAAGTCGCGGGCGGAAGCTTGTGTAGCATGTTTTCCATGGATGTGCTCTGTGAGGGTCACACTTGTTATAGGCAAAGGTTTCTCTTGCGAGAAAAAGTAATGAAATAAGCTGATTACTCACCCGAGTTCGAGCAAGTAACTCTGCCAATAACAAACTAACAATGCAATATTTATTTACTAGTTTACTAGCGACCCGCCCGGGCTTCGCACGGGTGCAATGCAGTGATGATGATGATGATGTATTATACATATAAACCTTCCTCTTGAATCACTCTATCTATTAAACAAAACCGCTACAAAATGCGTTGCGTAGTTTTAAAGATTTAAGCATGTATACAGACATTAAGACAGACGCGGGAAGTGACTTTGCTTTATACTATGTAGTGATAGACAAGCAGTTTTCGCTGTTATGTCTACGTCACAGTGTTGAAATGTCTTTTCTTTTAGTCACTTTTTAAGCACTGTTTTACTTATTCGTAGCCAGTTGTCAACTTAGTTAACCCAGATAGTAGAGCCATTTTTTATCCAAAAACTTTTATATATACAAAATCACAGGATACATTATCTTTCAGGCCAGCCCATAGTTGTCTTCAGAGCTGACAGAAAAACCTCGACAGAGCCTGATGAGACCTACACAGGTTCACTAAACAACTTTGACGAGTTACACAAATGGGTGCAGCAGAAATGCATCCCTCTAGTCCGTGAAATAACCTTTGAGAACGCTGAGGAGTTGACAGAGGAAGGATTGCCGTTCCTGATTCTGTTCCATCAACCGACTGATACGGACAGTGTTAAGCAGTACAAGGAACTCATTGCGAGGGAGTTGGAGTCTGAGAAACGTACGTTTTTTTTTTTTTTTTGTAAGAATTTTAGTTAGTTTTTATTTAATTTTGTACCTATAGTTGATGTAAGTAAAAGTATAAACAAGTACTTACGTATTTATTTGCATCTACTACAAAAATATATTTAGTCAATTAGCGTTTCACTTTTTCGCGTTTCACTTCCTTTATTTACATGTCTTCGCGAAGTCTTCTGTACTTATTTATTTTGTAGCAAAAGTAACCTTATTTTTGGCAATTTCAGAAAACATAAACTTTTTGACGGCTGACGGAAAGCGCTTCGAACACCCGCTACATCACCTCGGCAAGTCCACAGCCGATTTACCTCTGATCGCGATCGATTCCTTCCGTCACATGTATCTGTTCCCCGACTACAAGGATATTGAGATACCCGGCAAACTGAAGCAGTTCTTGCAAGATCTGTATTCGGGGAAACTGCACAGGTGAATTGATTTTACATGTTTTTGACCTTAACCCTGTCTGTCTATATACGAATACTATAACGGAAAGATTTAATTGTTTGTTTGTTTGTTTGCTTGCATTGAATAGGTTCCGAAACCAAAAATTATTTCACCATTGGGAAGGTACACTATCCGCGGGGTACAGGCTATACAGGATGAATTTTTGAGACGGGACAATAAGCGCAGGTACCTTATTCGTTATAGTTATAGGAAAACGCTTTTAGGAGACTATCCATAATTTTTTAAGATATTTGGAACTGCATTTACAGATTTCGGAAAAAATGTACAGTCAGCAAGAAAATGGTCATTTTACACAATAACTTTTTTTGATGCCAATCGATCCTGTTTCTTTTAAGGATCAAAAGTCTCTACCGGACCGACTGAGGTTTGAGTACTAGAAATGTCAGAAATCGTAAAAAACTTTTCCCATACATTTGTACGGAAGTACAGGGGGCATAAGATAATTACAGTTTTTTGTCAAGCTGGCCTCGTGGCTTACTGTACGTAGAAGCAAAAGCGCCTACCTGAGTAGAAAATCATCAAACATAAGAATGACCTAAAATAACCCAAGAGTTCGAATCGAATTCGAAGTTTGAAATTTAAAACTTTTTTTACTTACCTACTTTTTCAGCCAGTCTTCTTTATAGCGGATTATAGCGAATCTACCCATAGCAAAAAGTTTAGCTAATTTAGAGGTTGACTCGTATACCGAAATGTATGGGAAAAGGTTTCGCGATTTCTGACATTTCTAATACTCAAACCTCAGTCGGTCCAGTAGAGACATTTGATCTCTATAAGAAACAGGATCGATTGGCATCAAACAAAGTTTTCGTGTAAAATGACAATTTTCTGGCTGACTGTAATTTTTTTCCAAAATCTGTAAATGCAGTTCAGAATATCTTAAAAATTTATGGATAGTCTCCTAAAAGCGTTTTCCTATAACTATAACGAATAAGGTACCTGCCCTTTGTGTCCCGTCTCAAAAATTCACCCTGTATTATATTTTCAAAAGAATTTAAGATCCTACCCAACCTCCGCGATAAGACCGCCCATTGTACCTCATACTTAAAAACTTATTTCTCTTAATTTGTTTTTCTTCTTTTCTTGGTGTGCAATAAAGAATATATCTATCTATCTATCTCCGCACCGCCTTTATGATACATTCAAAATCCAAACTATTATTTATTTAAATTATTTAATTCCAGGGAATTCCATTATGGTCCCGACCCCAACCAGATCGAGCAGAAATCTGACTTCAAAGTGACCACACCTCCAGAGTCGACCTTCAAGAAACTTGCGCCGTCCAAAAACCGCTACACTTTACTCAGGGACGAGTTATAAGGTTACTGCAAATAGGTCACGCAATTTTACTGTAATACTATGTCGATATACAGAGACGGCACACGCCCTGCATTTATAGTCGTAGGAGCTGAACAATTCCCCAACATTTGACATTTGTGTCTATCAAAAAGTCTACATAGTATGGGATTTCAAAATGCCAACAACATTTTATACAATGGACATTGCATTGGTGCTCTGAAAATGGAACGGTACAATCGTGCTCAGACGAAAGCGTGAGCACATTATTAGTTATACATTAATGGCTTTATCATCGAACACTTTGAATGGTTAGAGTGCCAATCTGCAATGAACGTCAAACATACATACTAACAAGCGTAAAAACATAATCATAATCATTTATTTTCAGTAAACACAAACGTCAAACATGACATTTAGAGAGTGTCTAAATTTTTACGATATTCGTTCGTACATAGTGAATATGATGGTTCGTTGGTTTTGTAGTTCAATGCAAAATACAAATAAAATAGAAACAGGATTGACAGACACTTCAATTCTTCTTCTTCTTTTTTATATGGTCTCTGTGCGTCATTTCGACAGATAATTTTGACAACTCGTTACTTCCTAGGTGACTGTTTACGCGCAGTGTTGACATAGACCAAGAAGTGAAGTGAACATTGTGTGGCACAGAGCATAACCCGACTCCTAGACTATTCAACCCATTTTATGTCCTAATTCCTTGATTCAACCGCTACGACTATAAATACTGGGGCAAAGGTGGAACCAGTGATGTACAAACTCGTGACCGGAATAGGAAAATAACCGTAGTGGTACATCAAACATAAATGTTTGTTTAGATTACTAGATCGTTTCGTTACGAATCTAAGAAACACCGTAGTTTTTCACACAAGCGATAGTAGAACCTTCCCCCGCCCCATGATTGTATGTCTTTTGATACTATATTAGAAACTAGCTTCCGCCCGCGACTTCGTTCGCGTCCCATTCGATCCCGTTAATTTTCCGGGATAAAAAGTATCCTATGTTACTTCTAATACCTCCAAGAATATGTGTACAAAGTTTCATGATGATCGGTTATGTAGCTTTCGCGTGAAAGAGTAACAAACAAACTTACATTCACATTTATAATATTAGTAGGATAATCAGACAGAATCTGACAAAATACAATCCAGATGACAATTTACCGTACAGTAAATTGTCGTTTTGATTGCGATTTGTCAGTTTCTGATTATATCTGATGGTATTAAAAGACAGACGCCGCTGGCTGATTTCGTATATCTTAACATATTTTTCATTCAATAAAACAATGTAAAAATAATCATAAAAAAAAACTTTCGACTCATCGCCAAGTGAAATGATAATAGAAATTAAAAACTTTACTATTTATATAATATTAGTGAAATCTAAAAAACTGTCGATTCCGTTTTTCTTTAGATTTTGTATCCAAAGAGTGCTAATGGAACCCTAATACTAAAACTAAGCCGCTCCATGTCCGTACGTCTGTATGTGTATTGTGTATCATAGGACTGTATCATGTAAGCGTGTACTATACAAAAACACCATTTACTTCCTTGTTGAACAATGTACTATTGATTATTTCACTTCCCGTAAAAATGAAACTTTAAAATTAATTTATGGTGGCTCACTCAAAATAAAAGGTCGTGTTAAGAGCTGAGTTTTTGGCGCCATTTGCTTTTCACGGTACGGCCACTCAGAATATTCTTTTTCAAAGAATTTTTCTTTTAATTAAAAATTATTCAAAAATCCGACCGAACTCGTTTTTTTATTAATATGTATACTTAGATTAGTAGTTTTAACATTTCTGTGAATGTTTGTGGTGTTTAGTAGTCCAGAACCATTGGTGCGGGAGTCCTACTCGCACTTAGCACTTTTATTTTTCAATTACTTATTTTTACTTATTTTATTTTACTGTTTGTATATTTTCGGATTTTAGCATTATTCTTCATTTTTATTCTAAATGAAAGCGGAATTTATTAATTGTGTTGTGTAATCTCAATTATGTCTATGATAATTATTATTATTTTGTTTTATCACACGTTTCCTGTTAGTAGGTATAATTACACTATACATGCGATGTTCTTTTAACTTTAGTGGAATTAATTTATGTATTATTATAAACATGGTGTAATAAACATACACATTTAATTCCTCTAAATTTTTTTTTCCTTTCTTCGTTATTTTTACTTGCTTGTTTTAAATATTATTGTCATAACGTATTAGTATGTATATTTTATTATTTATTTAATTGTAGGTGTAAATTTTCATTTACATTTCATATTTTGGTTCATTAATTTTGATGCAAGCATCAACCAAATTGTTTAGGGAGTGAATATTTTCACTATGTAATTAAGTGAGATTATGCGATTATAAGATATGTTTAACAACGTTTTATATTTATTATCATTAATATGTATTCTAAATCAAGTTTAGTGAACTTAATTAAGCATGTGAAAGTAAATTATTAAAGTTATTTAATTATGATTATTAATTCCACCGCTATAATAATATGGAAAATAATAATTAAACGAATTAAAGTTTCAAACAATCTGACTTCAGTAGCCTTAAACGCTATCAGTTTCAGTTTAAAATTTTACACATCTCATTATTTGCAAAAATGCTTAAGTTATTATAAATGCGAAAGTTTTAATTTTTGGATATTTCTGGTCGTAAGTCGAGCTTTGATACCGAAACATTGCTTAAGTGGCGAATATTAAGTAGAGTTCTGCCAAGTTGAAACGATACTCGCGCATCTGTATTTTTTCTAAGGAAAGCGCTCGAGTAGATATTCTGTCTTCAGAATAAGAACGAGACTTTAGTCTTCATTTTTGTCTGAAATAGCTTCCGTTCGAGACTCGTTGATTTTCCGGGATAAAAAGTAGCCTATGTGTTAATCCAGATCACGGACAATATATTCCAAGTTTCATCCAACAGTAGTTTTTGCGTCAAAGAGGAACAATCACACATCCTTACCAAATTTCGCGTTTATAATATTAGTAGGATATGCACTCGGCTAATCTGAGTCCAGATCAGTGCTTGATCAATTAATGCGAATACGGAAGAATAGTTCAACTTAGGTACTATGCCTCTATCGTGTTCACTGGCTAAGCTTTCTCGTTCCACGTGAAAACATTGTTTCTAACTTTTCTAGAATAAAGGCCCATTTACACCGTGCAAGCTTATTAATTTATTTGAATTCAAGAAACTTGCATGATGTAAAGGTATTTATGCCCTGAAATGCTACTGTCGAGAAGCATTTTCGAAGATTATTATTGTAAAAAAATTAAGTTAAGCGTAACAGAATATGAAAAAGTGCTCTATGCTATTTGAATACAAGACATGTTAGACTAGAAATATCTCCGATTCTGAAAGTGGTAGTTACAGGAGAAATACTCATCCTTTATTCCCTCTTTCATCTTATCGATTTCTTTTGACGTATTTATCAGTGTGGCTCCGCATTATCTAACCTAAATAGGACTAAACAATTTTATGTTTCATAAATTTCTTTGTATATGTAACAGCTTCGCTATTGTGATTTGAATCATAATATTTTATTTCGTGCCAATAAGGTTAATTTAGACTTGAACGGCCTTTACCACGTTATCAGATTTATCTTGGATCTAACAAAAACCGTCAAAAACCACGTGTGTTTGGACTTAGTTCCCTGTCAATAAGTTGTCAGATTTATTGTAACATATAAATCTGACAACTTATTGACGTTAAGTCCAAAACACACGCGGTTTTTGACGGTTATTGTTAGCTCCAAGATAAATCTGGAAACATAATTTGGGGGTAAGAGTCTATCTTCCGGCTATGAATGACATTCCTCTTCTGAAACTAATTTTATGTATATTATGTGAACGTGTTTTGTACAAATGTATGTCTTGTAACGTGTGGTGTGGTGTAATACATTTTTCGAGCCTTCATTGGGTTTCATTTGTTTCAAAAGATAGTAAATGTCATAGGCACATCTGTAAGTTAGAGAAAGATAAATATATTCCTAAGTCCAAAACTCATTTAAGTTTTAACGAGATAACTTATTGAGGCTCCTATTCTGAAAAGAATGCTCAAGTTGGAATCGAGAACCATAAAAGCATCCTGCGTACACTCGCGAACCAAATTCCTGGTCATCTATAAAACTGGAATATCTTGGAAACCATGAATTATACAATGACTTATTTAAAAGAGTAAAGAACGGTTTCATTTCTCTCTAAGCAATAAGCAAGCACTAAGGCTTACACGATATTCAAGTTTTTTAGATGACCCGGAATTTTTGTTTTCGACTGTAGGTACATCTATAGGTACGCATGCATAAGCGTATTCTGTGGCTTGCATTTAGAAGTAATACGTAGATCTAGTCAATCCTAAAGTAAATTATTATTAGTGACACTGCTCTACCACGAAAAAAATCGAGAAGATTCCAATACAAATCATGCACATCGCACTGGCCGCGAAACCCTCGCTCGGGTATCACTGCAAAAACCTAATGAGAGCGATGCAGTGTCAGATGTGTCACACTCGTACCGTCCTCAGCGGCTTGTTGTGTAAAACAAACTGCACCAAGATGTTTTTATGACGATTTTGAGCATTTTACTGATGTAGAGTAATTTCGGCTGTCACTGGACAGAAAGACCGATCTTTTGAAGGCACCCGCTCTCCACGGGGCGCCACTGATACGCGGAATTTCTTTAACTACATTTTTTTGTGTCTACATGGTCGGGACAAAGTATAAATTCTGTTATAATTCTCCTGCAAATTCTGTTACGAATTAAATTTAGTTTGATGATGATTTTCATTGTTAGTTTTATACAAGGTCTGTGCCATTTCAATAGTTTAACCCTTGAACGACTAATTGAATTCAATGAAAATGATTCATGCTGTATGTAGGTAGGTAGGTAATGGATGTAATGCTTTGTAGGTACCAGGTATAGTGGATATAAAAAAGAGCTTTTAAGTTACCTAGCCTAGGTAATATTTGCAACATTTACCGATCCATTATCCTATCATCGTTTCATGTTTCTTTTTTAATAAAAAACTGAATGCCGTCACGGCAATTGATTTTTTAAAGAAACTTGATATTCTAAAACGTTACCTGTCGCGAATACGTTTTTGTATTGGTATTGTATCAGAATCAGAACGGATGGTAGTGTTATCTGATCGGAATTCCGCTTAAATTCACGGATTTTAAAGGAGTGAACAGCGGTTGTGATCTTTTGTCAAAATGTAACAAGATCAGTGCACCTACCTGTTTCGTGGACAATGATGTAGATTCGCAGACAATAGAATTAAGCTTTAGAAATTGGCTTTTCGATTGTGTAACTCTATATCTAGTGCTATACAGAGTTAAACCCTGTAAGTGAGTACTTAGTTTAATCCCGAAAAATATAGGTTTTTAGATAACTATCAAACCAGAAAATAAGACCCCTGTTACCAAACATGTACCTAGAAGATCATCGCCTGTTACCAATAAACTCGAAACCTAGAAATAGTTGGTACATAACATGCCATGTTTTGTCATTTGCTTTGACTAGCTTTATATTACTTATCGCCTTACTGCAGTTCAATTGATGAAAGAGGAAAGAAGATAAAATGAAAGCTCAGGTACCTACCTAAAGTTAGGTTTCGCCTTTGTCAAAGAGTTATTCCCACGGCTGCAACAAAATCGATATTTCCAAAAACATGCACAAGGTCCTGCATTGATAGAGTGGGTGCCGCGCTGGCTGTTCCACAATGACTGCAACCTGACACCTCGCCGGTACTTTGTGCAGTTTGAAAGATGCTCAAAGCCTGGCTCCATTGACGGGCGCCCAGCAAAGGACAGGAAGTGAAGGACAACGTGCGATAGAGCCAATTACACGCCCACGATATTGGAAACCTGTAATTAGTGTAAAATATCTGAACGGAAATGAGTGTGGCGAATTGTATTGCGAAATTCTTATGTTCTATTGAGATTATTTTCAATAAACAGGTAAGAATTCTAGAATCTATCACCTAAGAATAGAGGGAAAGTTACAGTACTCGAAGTTAGCCCGACGAATATCCCCGTGAGGTGTCTAAAAAACAAATTAATTAATTTAGGTTTTATGAATTAGAATTGGTTTTAGATCTTTGGGAACCCCAAGCAGAGCACATTGATTGAATGTGAGCACTTGGACTTGTAACGTAACGAATGTAACGATGCAAGTGAAAAAATAAAGAAACTTCGAAGTACTATAATTATCTATTCTGTGACCTAGCTACAGTTTATCAAACTGTCGGAACATGCCCGAAGACAGCCGACATCAAAGGAACAAGGGACGTATTTTTTCAGCTTACTACAAAAACACAGTAGCATCCCTCAAGATTTATGACGTAGTCAAACGATCATAGGGCATTAGTAGGGTACATTGTCCACTGCATGTGGGCTTTGTCGCGCCGATTGCACTAGCCGTTAGTGATGTACAGTCGATGTATTGTTCTACGCTGAAACATGTCGACAGGTTAGCGGGTTGTATGGAAGTGACAAAGCAGAAAAAGTCACAGTAGCTACGCTCAGTGCACTTCGTAGAAAAAGCTTTTATTCTCTCTGGTTCAGGTTCACTGTTTTTTTCTACTGCCTATTATTTATTCTATTGCTGTGCTTGAGTAATTTGTATAGAACGTACTATAGGTACGTATTTATAGTGCTTACGTAGGTATGTATGCCTGAGAAGTCAGGCTTTTTCCAAACAAAGCCTTTAGGTGTAATGCTTGTACAAAGAACTACAGCTAGGTAGTTACAACAACGTCTCAGAACTATGGGAAATCAAAATAAATAAACAGATGAAAAATAACCTGTGTGGAGAGAGAAAAGAGAATATTCTAAGAGCGGTGTTTAAAAACAAAAGCAGAGAGCGCTATAACAAACTGCCATATTTTAACAACGTGTAATTAAAGGTTCGGTTTCGGTCGAATATGCATAAATCATACGTCTGCCGCGAACTGCCGACCGAAATAGAAAAAAAATTAAATACATTAAGCGGTTGGGAGTATCTACCTACCAACAAATCTATATTTAATAAGAGATGCTCATTTCTGGCTAGATGTAGTTAATTGGTTGTTAATTAGTGGGGAGAGAAAATTAAGAAGGTAAAGGTAGTATTTAAAAAGGTGAGCTTTCTCGTAACAATTCAACCTACCTAGTAAGTATTTAAATGAATAAAACTATAATATTCACAAACTTAAAAAACAAATGAATAGTTTAGCTAATGTTTAGGTACTAGTATAGTATTATATAATCTGTGGTTTAGGTACTCTTGTTAGTTACTACTTTTACACTTGTACTATAGATTTTGACCGTTAATAATAATGAAAACTTACATTGTAGAGATCCGATTGATGTTTTTTGGACAGTGTAACATAAACTTTATGCTACTACCTATAATCTCTTAACCAGACAATTGGTACGCAAACACGTAAAGCCGAATAATAACGATAAATCGATTATGTTCCCAAGTGAAGTAGGGCAAGCAAATGTAAACATAACCTTTGTAAGCGTGTCGTGGCGTCTCGCTCACGGCTCTCCCATTCTAGAGGTGAACCGTGAAGCATAAAGCTCATAATTCACAGGGTTGGGACTGGTGTGTATTCTATGGTCCGGGCGGGGTGTGTCGGAGGCTGCGCAGGGGCATGCGCGGGGCAGGGTGCGCCTCGGGCTGCGGGCCGGGGGGAGAGGTGACAACCGCTCGTTACGTCTATCCCAAGCCAGTTATTAAAAACGTCTCGGCGCGAGCGGTGCGCCGCCCTGTAATTATCCAGTTGGAGGTATCGCAGCTACGTTGTCACCACCGTTGCCGGAAATGCAGTACGTGGATCCGCCCGCGCAACAGGTCCGTCCGCCCGCCCACAGGCACTATTACTCTTTACACTTTATTTACATTGGTTCAGCGTAATTAAATTTGACGGTACATTTATTTTAAAGTTCAGTGAAGTGTTTGATTTATTTCACGCGTCCAACCAATTCAGTTTAAACAGTGGGTTTTAAACACCTACTTTAATTTAAGTTATGTGAAGTGACATGTTATTAAAATGTTATCTCTATTTGTTACAGATGATGAACATGATGACCGGTTACGGTTGTGGTTACGGTCGAGGCGAGGCAATATCGCCAGCCTCGGACCTGTCATCTTGTAGCAGTGTGTCGTCTGGAGGCTGGTGCGGGCCGGTGGCTTGGCGAGATCCAACACTTCCTCCGTACCCTCAGTACCCAGCGTACTGGCCACCGGCTCCTACTGCCACAACAGAAGACGCTCGGGAACTACAGCGGCGCTGTGCTAAGTGCCGCTGTCCCAACTGCCTTACGGAAGCCGCCGGATTCGGCCCTAACTACGGAAAAGACGGCGCAAAACGCGAACACGTCTGCCATGTCCCTGGATGCGGGAAAGTGTATGGAAAAACCTCTCATCTAAAAGCTCATCTCCGCTGGCATACAGGAGAACGCCCCTTCGTGTGCAACTGGCTGTTTTGTGGGAAACGTTTTACGCGCTCTGATGAGTTACAGAGACATTTGCGCACTCACACTGGGGAAAAGAGATTCGCGTGTCAACTTTGCACGAAGAGGTTTATGCGATCCGACCACCTCGCAAAACACGTAAAAACGCACGCTAATGTGACGCGAAAAACTAAAAAAGTGAAAGAAGACGATAAAGAACAATCTCCTTCACCCATCGCTCAAGAAAAAGTTGAGCAGCCAACAGTGCAACCTTCATCATCGGTCGAAAATGTTGGAAGTGTCAACTATGGAACGCTGCCTTTTACAAATGCGACGGCTAAACCGATGTCTTTAAATTACGCGGCTTCTGCTCCAGTTATGTCAAGTGCTCCAAGTTACAACACCACAGTGTTCAGCGGAAGTGGTATGATGCATGGCTGGTATCCTGAGATGAGGCAGGAGGGGTTATACCCTCGCCCTCCTATGAGAGATCCGCGGTACCAGCAGTACCCTACTCCGATAAGTGGTTACCAATGCGCCACGAAGGATAACTACTCCGTTTTTCAAGGACACTACAATCTACAACATCCAATGGCTCTTGGACAATAAAAGTTAATTGTAATAAAAATAACTGGTTTTAGAGTTTGTGTTGTAAATTCCGGTGATCTAAGGCTGGAAACAGTGCTCGACGTACGGTCAGCGCTGGCTGACCGTACGTCCTGACCGTACGCGCTACCAAACCACGTGTGTACCGTCAGCGTAGCTGTGTGCTCATTCATAGACTTGCATAGATATAGCTACGCCGACGTACGATCAGCGCTGATCGTCGGTCGAGCACTGTTTCCAGCCTTAAGACATTGTTGTGTAATTATTGGTGTAAAAACAAGTGTTTTGGGGTTGAGTTACCAAGCATTTATTGTGATTTCTATATGATAGATTCTGTTGTACAATTTTAATTTTAATAAAAGTGCCTTTGTATTAAACTGGAATATTAAAATAAACTGATAAAATAAATTTGTTTTTTGTGATTTAACCTACCATCCGTTACTTGATCTTCAGATATAACCTTAGCATATACTTATGACATATTTTTTTAAACCTTATTATTAAATTATGAAAGCTAAGCGATAGCTATAGCATGGCCTTTGACCCGGCAACATTACCTATCAATTACGAAAATTGGTCGTGGGCGGAGATAGTATTATTCAATCTCTGAGATTAGCATATTGAGCGGTATAGGTACTGATATAAAAAGCAATTTCGTATCAGCTGGGGTTAGGCCACTCTATTGCAGAATACTTAGGTCGCCCGAAGCCCGCACCGTCACACACTATCGATAGTTTTGGTGTATTCCTGGCACCTGGTTAAAACTGTGATGAAAAGAAAAAAAATATTATAAGACAATCCGTGTTTTTACTAGATACTGTTGCTTGAAAGAGACCTGTTGCTTGAAAGAGATTAGTTTAAGCAATAAAGTGACCCCTTGTTCTTACCTTTTCAAATATATTTTTTTGGTATTAGGGGATTTATGTAATATATTCTATTATCTTATTTATTTAGTATTTTGCTTATTTATTTAGTCTTTATATTTATTTAAAATACCATGTGCGACATTGAATAAAGTGAAAAATTACGCAAGATAAGTAATTAGTCTCTACGCTGGTAAGTGCTATGGCTACGCGTGTGCTACGCGCTACGCCGCTGCTACGAAGGCGCGTTTATGTCTTTTTTACCGAAAATAATATAGAAGATAGTATTTGTGCTAAAGTTATTTAAAGTAATTTCCATAACTGTATCTCATGTCGTGTGAAATAAGTTTTTCAAGTATTTGGTCAAAGTGATTTTTTACTTTTACTGAACTTAGGATTTAAAACTGGTTTTTCAAAAAATGTATTCCTGAACTTTATTTTATGCTTAGTAAAACTCACCTAGGCTAACTCTCGTAGGCGATCCGGCTTCGTTTCACTGGAGGACCACATTACACATTAGTAGGTATGTATTGGTAGGTACCTAGGCTGTTAGTTTATCTTTACCGAACTTTGATGAATGCATCCACATTTTTTGTATTGTAGGTAGGATGTGCGTATAGTTTTGTTTGTAGAGTTTAGTGTCGCTTCTCAACGCTAGATGGCGCAAGCAGTCCGTCACCAGTCAGCGGCGCGTAATTGCGCGGCCTATTATCTGGGCGGCGCTCGGCGCGCATGGCGGCCGGTGCGAGCGGGATGCACTCGATAATACGTAAAACAAAACGAGGGAGTAATAATGGTAAAAAACGAGCAGCACGCAAATTATAGTGAGAAATGAGGCAGCCGGTAGCGGTGGGGACGGTGGTGGGGGCCGATCGCGCGGCAGTCGCGGCCGCTCGGCGCACGCAGACCGCCCGCGCCGCCTGCGCTGCCTCGCGACTCGCGAGTGTTGTGACTTGACTGTGACATGCCGCCGCGACAGAGATGAGCGGCAAGACCTCACCGGACCTGCTCATGAATGTGAGTCCGCACAGGCAATCTTACAGCACTCATCCCTTATCTATCACACCACTCCACTTCTGCTTACTAACAATAAATAACTTAGGTGTACGATGCAACTTTTATTGAAGTTTACATTGAACTTAGCCCTATCCTATCCTTTCTCAGACGACTACCTAAACGTTGAATATGAGCACTAATAAACAAAGTTACAGTTGATAAGTAACAATACAATGTTACTTGGGCTTATTCCCATCGAGCCCACCGGCCGGCCCACTGATGGGCCAGATGGGAAAAAAAATCCCATTGAGCTCACTCATTTGCATAGTCTTTCTAAACTAAACTAAATCTTCATTATTTCGTAGTAATAAAAGCTTTCACGCTTCAAACTAATTTGAAGAGCAAACCTTACCAAATAAGCGCGTGAAATAGTTTGTTGTCAGAGCCCCTTGGCCCCGGGGGTATTGTCGATTTAGCACGGACCATAAGCGGCAAGTTACTCTGCGACGTCGGGTCCCCAGAGCCCTATGGCCTCTTACTATTCATGGCGAACGCCCCCGCGGGTCCAAATGACCCAAGACCCGGAGATATTGAGAGAATGCTATGGGTTTTCGATTATTTTGCTGAGGTTTTGAATAGGTAATTGTATAAAACGTTTAGCGTACAAAGTAGTTCAATAGGAACTGCAAATCGAACAAAATTGAATCGTTTATTGTAATAAATTGTAGCATTCACTACAAAAGTTTATTGGTGAAGTAAAATGGTCGTTTTTACCTGCTTGCGGTAGAATTTACTAACCCAAACATAGTACCTAATTTATTTTATTTTATTTCCCAAAACAACCAATAAAAAGAAACAGTAAGTGTTATCGATATTTACGAAGCAATAACTGTCACATAACCGTAATGATTATTACCTGAAATCCCATTTCATTTGGTTCCGTACCATTATCGGCAGTTCATAAAGTATCAAAAATGTTAATTCAATAAATGAAGTCAAATAAATAAAGGTTATGCCGGTTTCGGAGCACCGTGACTAATCCTTAATGACATAGAGCCTTCGTCCATTTTCTACTCAATTTCCTTTTCATATTAGTTTAATCTAGAGGCAAGGACTACTGGCGCCAAAAATTATGCCGCGACGGCCGTGTCGGGCGAGCCTAATCTGTTTAGCGTTATACTGTAGAGCGCCGGGTCCTTTGTGCGGTGAAAAAGGAAGAAATTTATGCTTTTCGGCGTCGTGTGTGAGTTTTTTGTCAGAATGTAATTAATAATTCGGCGGCAAAACTAACAGTGTTTTCGATGTAGAGTCGAGCGCGTGATTGATGTGCTCGACGGCTGCAATTAGTTTTACGAACAAAGCTTTATTTTACATTAGTCGACTAGGATTTTAAAAGATAAGTATTGGCTATCATAACTTCTACCAATCTTGTGTAGAACAAGTCAGAAAGTAGCGCTGAAAAATTAGGGTTATTCCCATCGAGCCCACCGGCTGGCCCACTGGTGGGGCAGATGGGAAAAAAATCCCAACGAGCCCAGCCAAATAAATTCGGTAAATATTTGACCTTTAGTCTAATTAATGAATTACTATACTGAATAGGTAGAGAAGATAGACATTTTATGGCGTTTTTTTTCTTAACAATAATAAAATGGAGGCAAAATAGATCCGTATGTATAAAATACAGTATCTAAAAAGAGTTTTCTTGAAAACTGTAACAAGAGTGCTAGACCATTTCTCACTATTACTGATTACCACTGAAAATACAAACTGTATATTATTATGTATTCGTACCGGAAATATTATACTTCAGCTCTGCACTCTAGTAAAACTTACTCATTCATCAACCATTCTTCAAAACAATGAAGACTCAACTCATTTACCTGTCTATCCGAAGCAAGTCATCTCGGTTGCTTTGAACAAACTGAGGCCTGGCGTATTTCACTTGAGGTACAATGACTAGCAAGTCTTGAATCGTCCACGCGTACTCTTGTAGGTTCAGTTCAAGTATGGTAGTTAGGTATTCTGTGGTTCAGTTGAAACACATTTGTGGAGCACGCTCCATGAACAACGAGTTTCACTTTTGAATGGAAACAGGGAGGGAGTACCTGATCCTGAAAATCTTCAATAAGTTTTTATAACAAAAATTTTAGACTTTTATTATAAAGCAGACAATTTACATGTCCTTTGCTCTGTAATTTAAAGGAAATGACCATGTTCACTCTACATAGTTTGCTGGGAAAGGGTTGTTTGTTGGCTTGGGTAGAAAATCTTGTGTCACGTGATGTAGCTAGACCAACAGGTCTAATGCCACTAATACCTGCACGTCAGCCGACAAGCTGCAGCAATTAGATAGCAGAGGATGCGAGCAATTCAGACCAAGTCGACTGTGTTATTTCGCTGTTTTGTGCGCGAGTGTACCGTTGCAGAGCTGAAGTGGTCGGAGTGGCACTCGGCAGCCGTGCGCGGCAACATTTTAATTGACCACGCGATGTTACCGCGTCTCGTCCGACTTTTTCTCCTCCTCAAATTGCTCTAAAGTGCTTAATGAGCGATGCGTGCAATCGTCGTTTCTCCGTACGAGAGGTTGCTCTTATTTTACATACATAAATAGTTTGAACTAATGCCGATTCTTGGTACTGTAATTGCGCTTGTGACAGGCTTCCGTCGCCTTTCGAGAGGCTAGCGGTTAAACGGCGAACACTCGCTAGCCACTAGTCGCCTAAATTATAGTTATTTCGCATTAATAGCGAACACATCAAGTGCGTGTGCGCGCGGCTTCGGGCGCCATGTTATGCCATTGACATTTGAAAATTCCTGTGGTTATAAGCCAACCTACAGGCTGAAGACTTTTATGACATTAAATAAAAACACGAGCAGAGATAATCATTGATAATCGAATAAAATGTTAAAAATCAAAAAAATGATAGTAAAAAAATTAGGTAATATTCGATTGAAAATTGAAAATTTCATTAATTAGCAAAGATACTTCCAAGAAACTTCCAACATTTAATAAAGTAGTACCTATACCTATCTAAATGATCATACCCTGCGGTATTTCAAAGCAAAAATATGAATCAAACAGATTATCTGCAGTATTACTAGGTTCCTTATACTCTATCATTTATTGTAATAAAATTGATTGTCCAATTTTACGCTTGAAGCTTACCGTTAAAATACCTACAGATAAGGCAAATCATACCTTAAAGGTAGTGCATAATCGTGGCCTAGTTAAGGGGCTTAACAGACGGACTGCACTGGCACAACTAAGAAACCACACGGGCGCTGCCACTGCGCTGCGTCGTCGCTGCAACGTCGCAATGTTGACGCTCCGTAGATCTACATACAAATTTGCCCGGCATGCCACACGGTGCGCTGAAACAACGTGCGTCGAAACAACGCACGACGCAGGACAGCGCAGTATTGTTTAGAATATACTCGTAGAATATAGAATATACTTATAATCTCGTACTGCGAAGTTCTTTCGGCGGTGGCGTAATAAAAGCAGTAACAGAACACATTTATTTGACTCCATTCTCGTTCAAAAACTACATACAATATATACACCTACATCTCCGTCGACGCTGTGACGTCGCAGCGCTCGTGTGGCACTCATTGCGTTGAAGTCACTGCGTTGCGACGTCGCAGCGCAGCGGCAGCTCCCGTGTGGCATCTCTCTATCACAACCAAAAAGACCGCATGATTGCCGCTGAGATCAATAAAAAGCTCAATTTTTTGATAGATGGAATACAATTTACTATAATACCATGTGCATACAATTGACACATGCAGTCCATCTGAGTAATCCAGTATTTTTACACTGAAATAACATTGTTGCAGTGCCTTTAGTGTAAAATATTCCACCCTGTGAGATCATCGATAAGTGTGAATCTGACATTCATAGAGCTCATGACAAGCTCAGACAATCAAGTCACGAGCGACCATAATCAACACTGAAAAAATACACAGCTATGGTAGTTAGCTAAATTGCTTAACGAGATGTAAAAAGGATTAACTACAGCAAAACAATATTTTTTCACTGTTTTTTTATCCTAGTAATCTCCAACCCTAGTTTTAATACTGAGGACATGTGAAAGTCAGACACCAAATATTTTGATATACAATACAGCCGACTCGGCGAATGACATGACTTGACTGTTATTATTTCAAATATTTCACTTGACACTGGCCAAATTGTCTGTCAAATGACGGACAGATGCCATAAAGAAGAGAAAAAGAAGAAGAAGATTTTTCAGACGTCAAAAAAAACTGAAGAAAAAGGGCATTTTAACCTGCATCTCACATCCGGCGCTTTTTACAATAAGGTACATGTTTCCCTAATTTTTTACGCAAAATAGCAAATGCACAAATAGTGCGACGCCAAAAAAAGGGCATTTTACCTAACACTAATAATCCGTACTTGTGTCCATATTATACTCCCGATTCAATTCGTAAAGTTGATCCTATGGTTTTGCGACCAATCAAACGCGAGCAAAGTACATTTTTCGTGCAAAATGTGATAAATCTCTGTTTTGAGTGGTCCATTTCCCGAACAAGTCACTTTGTCGTTACATGCCTTCCGGTGGATGTTCGGTTTTCCATAAAACAGCAGTTTGTTTTGTGCTCTCTTCCGAGAGCATGGCGCACGTGCCGGCGCGATAAAGTTTTGTTAAGTGAAACCCATGTTGCAATTTTGCATGTAAGTTGCATGAAAAGTTAGTCACTTTGACTTTTTTATGGTATGCGAAATAAATGTGGTAATCTTAGGTTGGTATGCTCAAGACTGGATACTCACTCAAGCACAATCTTTATGCGAGATATTTGTTGAGAAGAAAAATTTTTGCTTGAGTCACGTCTGAGCATAATACTTTATAACATTTTAATTAACGGCAAAATGGAAAAGTATTATTTCTCAGCAACTTGGCAATATACCTATATCGGCTCAAGGTTTTCGTTCCGTCTGAGAAAATGTGACTAAAAGAACTGTAATAAAAATAATTTGAAATGCAATTTTTTTAAACCTTTTTTTATTGCAATACTAATCTAATCAACGTAATAATCACTGAATCCTAATCACAATTTTTCAAACACCTCTTTTCAGGTTCCAATTTTTAGATTCTAATTTTCAGATACCAATTTTTAGACACTAAAGTCGGTCTGTAGGTAATATACATAGCTAGATACAAAATTACATTCTTCAATGTAACATTGTAGAAATTACGATTTGAACACAGTAATTGGCTACCTCACCAACCTTCAAAGTGAGAAAACAGCAGTAAAACAACATGTTTTTGTAAAATTTCCTCTCATTTTCGTGTTCTAATAATGTTATAATTAGGTGCATTATTGTTGATAACAATCGTATCCGACGATCACGCTGTCAGTAACAGTTCCGCCAGTTCGTCACACTGTAAAATAACTCAGTACTGCAATTTCTCTAATATATTTCAATAATGTAAACTTATATCAATGAACTGAGTTCACGGCTGGATTATTCGTGTTCTCGTGCACTCATTGCAGCACTTCGGAGGTTTTAAAGTTTGAAAAATAAATAAAATATGACTATGACTTATACCACATAGTTTTCAGTCATGAAACATTTTTGGAACGTTATTTAATCTCGACTGTAGGTACACATTTTTTTAAACTATTATCTAGTCACTTGTTACTTTCGCTGTACTGTACTCAGCGATTTATTTCGTAAAAGTATTATACTAACTAGAGTGAAGACTAAATATAAAGCCATGAAACACTGTATAATGTTATGGTTCGGTTTAGTGCCCAGAACATGACAGCTATGTATGATGCGCGAGCGCAGCCATCTCGGCGCTTTTACTCCAAGGTTTTTACAATGTTGCTAACATTACAGAACCGCACAATACAAAAGGTTTGGCTATTGTTATGGATTTTCAAGTACATTTATAACATTTATTTTTATGATGTATGTAGTAAATACACACTTATACATTTCGAGGTAGCAGTAGGAACTCCGGAAAAAAAAATTGAAATCCCCACTGGTAGGGATTTCTTAGTGGGAATTTCTGGAATATATCACATTTTTCACTAAATTAAGTAGTAAAATAGTAAGTAAAAAATGAGTAGTAGGTAAATGTAGACAACTTCAAAGAATACTTTTATTAAATGTTTAAAGTTACCTCAGCCTACCGAACAAATTGTTTTAGGTTAAATAAAAAACTAAGTATTTACCTATATTATAAAAAAAAATTGTTGCCCTCAGCTAGCGCGACCAAAACATGGATGTTCTCACTCCTCCAGTTTACGCGTCATTTAACCCGAATACCGTTTCCGCACTTACATGTACCTACTTTGACATTTATATTCGTACTTTTTGCGAACTTCGTTGCTATACTTTTTATTGGAAAGTCGTGAGAACGTGTGAACTTGAAAATAATGGCAACTAATAACTTGGTTTCACCTCAGAAACCTCCTGTCCTCGTTTAATTTTACGAACACATGCGAATTCTCACTAAGAAAGTTTTATGAAATCAAACTTTTTATTGTTTTGAGTCTAATCTTGAAAATCACTGTCATAGCTAGTTAATTGACAGATTTACATGACCAATAGTCATTAGAATCTATAGCTGAGAAAGTCTAATTACAAATATTTGCAAACTACGTTGTGGTCTACGCGAGATAAAAACAATGAAATGTATAATATACCGTATATTATAAATTTTATTGTATTTTACGCCATGTCAACCATATTTTCTTGTTGTATTCTCTGACGTTTGTCTCGTCATGTTGTCAAGCCGTGCGTCTGCGCAGCGTCACGCGACTCGCGCCGCGCCCGAAGCGCGACGATTATAATTTCGAGCTCCGATCAACATGAAAATGGACGTCCATAAATTTATTAGACATAGTGTCGGCCGGCTTGCCTCAGGCTTGCATTATGTGTGTCAAGAATTTAAGCATTATCATACTGAAGATATTTACGCTGGTAAAATTAAACTGATTGTTTTATACGGTTTTTTCATCTTTATAAAATACTGACACGTATAAAGCAATTACTGAACGGACAATCTTGTAGAAATGTGTGCGATGAAGAATTACACATCTATTGCCAGTAATGGCATACCATATAAACTAAAAAGCTATTATTGATGATGCTATTAAAATTTGTCTGTCACCCGTAGATAGATATGCATAATTTGCAGATACAAGCTTTTGATCCTAAACAGAGATACTGCGCCCACGTCCACCGCGAGGGCAACTTATAAAATGTAAATTTATTGCGCGATATTTTACATAAATTCAAATTGGCCGCTATATCGCTGGCCTTAAGTTACATCACGTAATTATGCCGCGCTCAATTATTATAATTTTACTATAATTGCAGTCATAAGGACGTGCGAAAAACAATTTTGAGGAGAATATCACGTTCTGATTTATGAACATGCAGTAAAAGAAGTGTCTTTAATTTATAACATGACCTGTAAATTGCTATATTAAACAATATTTTGTTTCGTGAAAGGGTAAATTGTAGAAAGAGCAATTAAAATGTAAACATCTGCATCTTCCGACAGAGGCTCCGACTCTAATCAACCGTGTTTCATCTAACGAAACAAAAAATAATTATACGTTGTCTTCTCAAATCTTACCTGAAATCGTGTTTTTAATTACAATCCACGATTACTGATTTATTGTGGACGCACATTGTGTCGATGATTTATGAAATCTCAGTGCTAGAAATACAAAATGATAACTTTGAATATAAGTGTTATCGTTTTAAAAACCATTTATAAGTTCATTATTCGAAGACTAATAACTGAGTATCTCAATACTAACTCTAGATTTCCAAGTCGTCGTCGTCGCTTCGAACGCGTGAAAGTGACCACCTTTTGTACAACTAGTTTTAATTAAATCTAGTAAGGCTATAATTATGTCTTTGCCCTATTTGTTCGGTTGAATTATTATCCATGATTATAGAGCTTGTGTATTTTAAATTCAGTGTCTTCGGCAGAATATACCGGAAAATTGTTCCTTTACAAGGGAAAGTGGAAATTTAATTAGGAGAGTTTAAATTTTTGATCAAATAACACCTAAAATAAGCTTCGTCGGCTTAAATTGAGGATAATTAAAAGCAGTTATTAGAATATAATTGGTAGAGACATAATTGCCTTATGTGCTTTTCTACTAGTCTAATATTAAAACGTCGTCTTTGTAGTAACGATTTCCTAACGTTATCAGAATCATTACACTCCCACGTTTTTTCAAAACATACACATTATTATACATAAAATATGTGCAGTTTACACAATTCTTACGAAGAGAAATTTTACTGGCGGTTTTGAAAATTTTAAGTAGGTGTTTGTTAAGTGTATGTGGGTGGAAAAACTCAATCCTGCTGCATCCAAGAGGGCTAATTGAACACCACCTACCTCTGTTCGACTGCTGGTGCTGGAGATCAGCTCCAGGCGTGCACGGCACGCCGTAGAAGTCCAGATAGGTGTCCAAGGGGTTAGCACGGCTATCCAGGGTCCAAAAGCTCTTAGAAAAGGCACACTACACACAGCAGTGAATCCACACACACAAAACAGTTTGTTAGAACGTCCAACAGTGAGGAAAAGACACGGTCAATATTGAGGGAACGGAACGTCCGACCAGCTCAACGCTCAAAGGCTTCCTACCGCTACACGCGGTGGCACCGTCGATCGAGTTCAGTGGTGAATTACCAATCTACCCTCAATTCAACAGCAGAGATTGAACATACCCCCCACCGAAATCAATCTGATTGATTTCCCTAAATGAATGAAGTGTGTAGGGCATGTATAAGTTATACAAAAAAAAAATATAATAAGCGGTTTCTATTTAAAACCACTAAAAAAAAGATCAAGAAGGTTATAACAACTTCAAAATGTTTTAATTATTACGAATTGAATTTCATAACTAGAACATCAGTCAGGATAATTAATTAGCAATACAATTTAAATTCATTTGGGCATAGTAACAGCTTATTTTAACAATATTCGAGAGGTGTGAACGCCTTGAAGTCAGAAATGCAATAGAGAAAGCGAGTCAACGCGCACTCGCTTTATATAGGTTTTTAGTCATGCGACCAATTTCCGATTATTCGGCCATTCTGACAGCTGGTCGACCTCGACCACATTCATCTAGTACAGCTCCAGGAGATTCCCTTCGATGATGGTGCAGTCATGATGATGCTCCGCAGGCAGGCTCAGGTCAGCGAGTTTGGAGGCACGAACTGCAGTAATGGCGCCACGGATTCAGGCGCCTGTCATCAGAGTTGCCTAGAACAAGCTGGGATGAACCAACCAGGGTGTGTTTTCTTGAACTGAAAATAGAAAACACACAGTTAAGATCATTCTGTTATCCTAACCAGGATATACAGAGAACCTGTATATCTTTCAACAACAGACAGAGGCACCGTGTTAGCATGTCTTAGGTTTGTATGCTTCAAAGTTGCTAAAGTTTGAATCGAAACTCGAGCATAGACTTCTCTTCAAATTTTCATCAAGAAAAGTGTCGAAAAATCCATGCCAGAGTATAACTCAAATAAGCAATTTTCAATTGAACTTGTAATGTCAAAATCAAAATGAGTCTATTTAGGAAAATCTAACGGATCACATTGAATCGTCACAGAGATAAGTGACCATAGTACCAAGAGCTCAGTTCCACCAATTCACAACAAGTTAAGTTCTATTCAGTTCCAACCACGGCTTGATCGATTTTCAGCTCAGCTGAAACGTTACCGTGAAGTTGAATCGAAATAGCCCAAAACAAATGAAAAGCCACGGCTCAGCCGCGTTTAGCTGACAAGTTTGTTAGTGGAACTGAACTACAGTGTTTCGCGTTCAACGTGCGACATCTACATCCATCCACAAGACAGAGGCGCCCAGTTTGCGTGTCTACCGCGTTCGAACGACAGAGGCGCCAAGTTAGCTTGTCTACAGAATCCACAAGACAGAGGCACCCAGTTAGCATGTCAAGGCGTTCAAATGACAGAGGCGCCAAGTTTGCTTGTCACGGCAATTAACTAGAAATTCAATTACAAAGTTACACATCAGCATGAAAGGATTCGAACAAAGTAGGTTACAAAATTGCAACACAAAAACACAAAACCAGACTTATAAACAAGAATCGCGACACCGCGACTCAGGGATTCACTCCCTTTATCAAGCAACTATTTCTCAGCTGCAACACCAGTTGAACTAATCGCAAATCAACTGTACCAGTATCTGCCTTTATCGAGCAATCAATGCTCAGCTACAACACCAGTTGAACCAATCGCTAATCAACTGTACCAGTATCTGCCATCATGAAACTGATGTCTCATCACAAGAGCGAGCCCTTGCACCGAGGGCCTTAGTGCGTACGTTTGACGTTCACCGCAACGCAAACTATAACTTCGCATGGAGAACCATCAGTTTAAAACTTCCAACTGCACAACTTCCACTCAAAAGCACAGCTCACACGAACCCTGCAACATAGCATAGCTACATAAAACCAACACTGAATCATAACTGTCCACAACACAGTTTAAAACTATCCAGCTATATCTACGTACATCAATCACACCTGTGACTGCAATAACTAGCCAACTACATAAACTTATGTTTACTACTCCGTTAGTAACAGTCGGTCAAAAATAACAAGCACTGGCTCGTAAGTATTTGACACCCATCAAACTTTACGTTACTGCAAGTAAGAACTACTATCAAGGTAACTCAATCATGTACCTAAACATTCAGAGGTAACTATCAACGAAAGTATCCAACAAGACCAATTATTGCATCTGTTTCATGTTTACCAGGGTAGTCTGTAAAAACTTTGAACTTATTCTCGCTCGGTCTAACCTGACATTCAAAACTTTTACAACCAAATACTGCTTCTGTCTAAGCACACACTAGCGTCACTAATCCATCCATTGCATTATTAAACTGCGCCAACTGTGGCCGTGCAATGCACTCACGCATTGACTTATAAAGCTGCTCACTACAGAAAATGTTTACCTCGACCAAATACAGGCACTATTTACATTATTTGCAGGAGACATAGGCTACATAGACAACAAAGATACTTTTCTCTGATACAAAACCATTGATAGAAAAACTAGGACATTCATAACTTCTCCACTAAACGAAACCGAATGTCGACTTTTCATTTAAATTACAAAACAGAACAGCAAAACTTTGCTCAGTACCTTTTCAGCTATACACTACCGCTAGAACTGCTCGATCGTCGAACACTTCGAAAAGCTAGTGTCAAAGGCAATGCAAGATATCTCACTCAACTTGCTACAGGTAACCACGAATAAACACCACGGTATTAACTCATCAAAAGAACCAATCTTTTGCATTGTTTACACTGAAATTAATCTTTCGTGATAGTTCAATGGTCAAAACAAATACACAACCAAAATCATTACATCTGCGCTAACTATACTCGTACACTATTCGGCGGGACAATTTCCACTGTCTATTTTAACACAATTAAAACTTGCTAACAACAAACAGAGTTGTTTTCTATCTACCTACTACCAGTAGATAAATGACAAACAATATTTTGAGCGACAGCTCCACCAACAAAACTGACGTGAAAAACCTGCTAAAAACAAACAGAGTTGTTTTCTATCTACCTACTACTAGTAGATAAATGACAAATAATATTCTGAGCAACAGCTCCACCAACAAAACTGACGTGGTAGAAAATAGAACTACCGATTGGCATCTCACTCGCTCATAGAAAACACATTATTGTCATCTTTCGACTATCTTCCGCTTGCTAAACGGACAAAACCAGGATAAGGACACACTCGATCAAAGCAACACAACAAAGCCCTTAAACTTACATCACAAATAGCTTTGTCACTGTTTACCGGCAGGAACATAAACACCAAAAAGAACACTAAACCAAAACCGTTCAGCTTGAACAAAAACAGTTAACAAGATTCCTCGATCATGAACCACCAGTTCAGCATCAACAATCAGTAAACCTGAATAAGACTTCACACACGTTCTTAGCTAAAAACAAAGCTAACATCAACACATTACCAGTGACCATGGCTTCTTCAAACTCTGAAATTTCACACATTGTTACAATACGACAATCTGTCGATCTGTCGTTCTGGCAAGTAGTCTGCTACTCGCCAATCTCAGGGAATTCATCCACACACTCTAGAGCCAAGGTGGTCACGCACCGTCCGGTCTCAGAGGATTTCCCTCCCACAAACACTCACTCAGGTTGTGGAACAATAAACATGCCGAGGTATTCCCTATAGTGACTACAACAAGGTACCTCCAAACCAGGTGGTTCCAAATCCTTCAAGGGTCGGCAGCGCACGTGTGTCACCTTTGGTGATGCAGGCATCCAAATGCCAAGGTAACCGCTTACCATCAGGCGGTCCGTAAGCTAGTTTCAATTTAGCTGTAAAATACACTGTTAAAAACATAATAACTCTCACTTTTACCAAGGGAGAAGAAATGCTCATGGCGTAGCTTACCAAGCCAACCTTCACCGATTACCAAAGTTAAGCAACTTTCTTCCCAGTCACTATTTGAATGGGTGACTGCTAGTGACATTTGCATCTGAACAATCGGTCTTGAACTTACTTAGCGGAAACAAAAGTCAATCCTGCGGGTGGGTACAAATAATAAAATTGACACAACACATTTCCACATTATTCTTATTTTTTATTTTATTACCAGAACTCGCTCGAGTTCAACCAAAAATAAAATAAGTATGACGACTGCAATTTGCATATGACACCTTTGTCTGGCAAATCTCGAACGATTCATCACACCTTTGACTTATATGAAAGTCTGTACAGGCTGTAACAAACAAGTGTTCTACTCATCAACTCAAAGTGCATTTATCAAATTGTTACCGTTGTAGCGACGGTACAAATAATGAACTACAGTCAAAAACTTTGCACAGTCCTCACCATTAAGAGGAGTCATTTCTAAAGTGGTTCGCATGAGTTGACAAGCACTACACGTAATTTTATTGATCATACCTTGAACTAGAGGTTCACACATACATTGCTCACTGTTCACACGAACAAATGCACTCCTTCACGATGAGAGATCATCTGGCTGTACCTGTAAGCATCTACACACTCATGTTACTTTTTTGAGGGACGACGAGCATCCGGGAAAATATCGCTAACTCAATGTCAAGGGGTTAAAGGTAACCCAGGCATACACACAAATGTTTTGGTTACCAATAGCCTCGCAAAATATGATGTGTGGGTACTTCAAAATGTCTAAATGCTTAGCACTGATTCAGAATTAAAAGCTAGACACGTCCACTGTTCATCAACATGTCTGTAGACCCTAAAAGGGCACTGAATAACCATAGTTCCGATGCCACTATCTGTAGAGGCATCCTACAATTCTTGATAAGAAAGAAAACTTGTTTTGTAGATCGTTATTTCGCAGAAAAGACAGTAAAGTCATGACCTGGATTTAAAAGAACAAACATAACCACTTTTCGATGTTTTTCGATCTACCTTCACACATAGGGACTAGATTTAGATCACAGTACACATATATCTTTAGGTACTAGCACTAGAAAGAACCTTATCTGTGTATTGCACAAGCGCTGGAGATGGCCAACGCCACCACATAAATGTATAGGCACGTAACTATGCACCAGTTATTCCACGTATAAAAGTAACAACCATCGTTCTTTGCTATGATCTTTTGACTATGATACTGCGCATAATAAGAGCTTCGCATCATCTACCTTACGTGGCATAACAGTAACTATCGGCACACATAGCCTCATAAAAAGTTTGCAATATCGATTCTGCGTGAACATAGCAGTGGTTTAAACTCAAGTTCAAAATAAACCAACTACAAGCCCTTCAGGCAATTAGCTATCCGGGATAAGCACTCGCTGTCCTTCCAGCGCGTTCAATTCGTTTAACCTTTTTGCACAAAGAATCGATATCACGCAACTTTATCAAAGATCGAAACACAATAATGGTTGGATCTAACCTTGCTTAATGCTCTCAACGTTCCAATGAGGCGTTCAGTGATGTCCAACGACGACACAGCACTCTCAAGAGGCTCACACGTTGTGCTAGCATCCCAAGCCGGCACTGATACTGAGGTCGCGGACTCTGCAACCGGCACTGGCACTGCTGGGAGCAGTGGTTGACTCGCGGATGTGACTGCGGCGTGTAGACATGATGATCAGGCTGCAGGCAGTCACAATGGCACATAGGTGCATCCGTTGCCATCGGCACCGATGACGCAGCACTCGTTGAGGGTACGCACTTTTCTAAACACTTAGAAAGATCATTAGTACTCCTACCTATTCCTATCAGGCTTAGTTTCACCACTAACCATGATTCTACAAGAAAACTTTTGACGGTAGACTTCAAAAGTTAATTCACGCTTTAGGCCAGAGCTAGGATAGGACTATTGAATTGAGTCCCATCCCACTTCTGAAATAAGCGGTTTCTATTTAAAACCACTAAAAAAAAGATCAAGAAGGTTATAACAACTTCAAAATGTTTTAATTATTACGAATTGAATTTCATAACTAGAACATCAGTCAGGATAATTAATTAGCAATACAATTTAAATTCATTTGGGCATAGTAACAGCTTATTTTAACAATATTCGAGAGGTGTGAACGCCTTGAAGTCAGAAATGCAATAGAGAAAGCGAGTCAACGCGCACTCGCTTTATATAGGTTTTTAGTCATGCGACCAATTTCCGATTATTATATATACCTTTATATAAGGAAATAAACTTACGAAGCTTAAATAATACTTATTTGTTAAGTTTTCCAGAGTGTGGAGTGTACCTACATGACTAAATAAATCTAAGTAATGTAAAAGTAACTAATTTACATAAGGCAATGGACAGACTTTATTCGTCGGTCTCTGGATTAAACCATTTTTTGTACGTAAAGTTAAAACGCGATTAACTTTGTCAACGCCACTATGTACTTTATCAATTCGAGCTAAATTCCATTGAAGAGGTCTAGTCAGATTTGACTTTAGCAAAACTAAATCACCGACGTTTAAGTTAGGGGGTGATTCAAACCACTTCGCTCTCTGTTGAAGAGTGTGAAGGTAGTCATCTGACCAACGCTTCCAAAATGACTGTGAAGCCTTCTGAATGGATTGCCAACGTGACAATCTGTTCTGAGCAACATCATCAAAATCATATTCCGGAACAGCTAATAAACACTGACCTATCAGGAAATGACCCGCGGTTAAAACTTCAAACTCGTTTGGGTTGTCCGATAAGGAGCATAGAGGGCGTGAATTTAAAACGGCTTCTACTCTGCAGAAGACAGTACTTAATTCCTCAAAAGTGAGGGACCGATCACCAACTACACGGTAGAGGTGATGTTTTGCAGATTTAATCCCTGCTTCCCAAAGCCCACCCATACTAGCAGCGTTAGGAGGATTGTTACGCCATTCTACCTGACGAGTTGTCAGTCCATTGACAATCTTATCTTGATTATCCTTATTATTTAAAAAGTTTACGACTTCTTTTAAATGCTTGGCTGCCGCAATAAAATTAGTACCACAATCTGAATATAGACAACTGCAAAGTCCGCGGCGAGCCACAAAACGATCAAATGCAGCTAAAAAACAATCGCAACTTAAATCGGTTAAAACTTCTAAGTGCACAGCTTTAGTTGAAAAACAAACGAATAGGCACAAGTATGACTTGTAAACCTTCGCGTTACGCCTCAAACTTTCTTTTACAAAGAAAGGTCCACCCAAATCACAACCAACGTGGTTAAAAACCTTATCTGGTTTTAGCCTAGGCGCGGGTAACGTACCCATAGCGGGCTGAATCGAGCTTGGTCGGCAGCGAAAACAAATCTTGCACTTAGATAAGACAGATCGAATAATGCTACGAGCATTGACTATCCAATATTCTTTACATAAGATGCCTTGTAACGTACGCGGCCCAACATGTAAATACAATCGGTGAAAGTATTCAATGATCTGTTTGATCGTGTGACATTTAGGTAGAAGCACGGGATGCTTCATATTATAAGGTAGGTCGGACTGCACGAGCCTACCCCCCACCCTGAGGAATTCATGGGAATCCACAAAGGGTGCAAGCTTACGCAAGGATGCAACGTATTTATTTTTACGCAACGATGCAATTTCATCGTGAAAATGATTCATTTGCACCACTCGAATGATGGTGTCGTGAGCTGTCTTCAGCTCCGATGACCTGAGGGGTCCATCTGACCTCGCAGATTTTTTAGATTTTAAGTTTGATATAAATCGATGGCACCAAGCCATAACACGTTGCAATCTATTAAAAGATGAGAATTTATTAAATGATTCTTCTAAGTCATTTTTTAAAATTATATTTTTATCGTCACATGAACTTAAAACAAAAGTATCGCAATTCGATTTTATTTCGAGAATTTTAGAAGAGTCTTTTACGTAAAATGCCCTTATTGGCCATTTATCTTCGTCTTCATATAGCCACTCCGGGCCGTGAACCCACTCCGCAGCACCTTCCACGAAGCGAGCCGGCATCGCACCGCGCGAGCAAACATCGGCAGCGTTATTCTCGCTGTTCACGTGAAACCAGCAATTGGATGGGACCACGGTGGTCACCTGACTAACACGGTTAGCCACAAAAGTTTTTAATTTATAAGGCGGGGTTTGTAGCCACGCTAAAACGTTGTTCGAATCACCCAAAGCGATAATCGAAACTTCAAAATCATTTAGGTTTTGTACGACAAAACTAACAAGTTTAGAGAGGAGCACGGCTGCCTCAAGTTCAAGTCTAGGTATTGACAAAATAGGGTTCAAAGGCGCGACTTTTGATTTACTCGTCAACAAACGTACCTTTACATGGCCATCTTTATCTACGCTACGTAGGTACACACAGGCTGCATAGCCTCGCGATGACGCATCGCAAAAACCTACCAATCGAACTTCATTAAAGTTCGATACCAAAACATGACGTTCGATTCGCAAATTACCTAACGCTGATAACTCTGCAATAAACCTGTTCCACTGAGAAGTATGTTCAGGTGGTAACTGTTCATCCCAGCCCAGGCCAAGTTTCCATAGATCTTGCATTATGCACTTCGCGACAAAAGTACATGGTGAGATAAAACCTACCGGGTCAAATATACTTGCGAGCAATTTTAAAACAGAACGTTTAGTTTGTTTGGCGTCAGTCAAGTTGTAATTAAAAGAGAATGAGTCACACGCGGGTAACCAAGTCAAACCTAAAACTTTGAGAGATGACGATAACGTATCGTCTTGAAAGTTGATAGCAGACACCTGGTCCGATTGCATTCTTGATAGCAACTCTGGACGGTTACTTGCCCATTTTCTTAAATCAAAACCACCTTCTTTGAGAAGCGTGGTTAAATCGTCTTGCAACGTGCAAGCTTCTTCCTGGCTTTGACATGACCACAAGACGTCATCAACATAGCAACCCCTTTTTAATATCTCCGCTGCCTTGGTTCTGATTGGCTGTTCAGTGTGAACCAGCTTACCTGAAGCGAAGTGATGCGAATTACTATTAGGCTGCTCATTGCGAGCTAGCTCATCCGACGCCAGCTGGTGCAAAGTACGTACTGCGACAAAAGGCGCACTGCGAAGACCGTAGGTATTTCGAGTTAGTTCGAATGTACGTACCGGTTCCGTAGGATGGTCACGCCAGAGAATGTGCTGGTATTTTCTATCGACAGGGTTAATTAGCACCGCGCGATACATTTTTGAAACGTCAGCTGTAAAGCATACATCATAAAGTCGGAAGTTAATTATTATTTTAAGTATATCCTGATGTAGCTTTCTGCCGGTCAGAAGTGCATCGTTAAGCGACGTACCAGACGTTGTTTTGGCGGAGCCATCGTAAACTACGCGCAAGGGTGTTGTAGTACTCGACGGACGTAACACACAGTGGTGTGGAATAAAGTAACCTGAGGGTTCCGTGCCCTCATAGGGTTCCATGTGACCAAGGGACTCGTACTCCTTCATGAAGTCGACGTAGGCCTTACGAAGGTCAGAGGATCGAGCGAGACGGCGCTCGACCTGAGTGAGTCGCTTCAGAGCAGTATCATATGAGTCACCAAGTGGTTTATGCTCAGGATTCAAAAGGATCGGGGAAACATACCTACCGATTTCATCACGATAATGTTGTTCTACATAAATTCGTTCCGCTAATTCTTCTAACGGATCGTTAGGAACTTCGCACGGCGAAGCTTCCACCTCCCAAAAGCGTTTGAGAGTTTCATTTAAAGAATTCTCTTCAATGGTGTACGACACCAGCGATGTTGTAGACGCTACAACATGGCAATTGTTGCTAGAAGATTGCATTTCTAGTCTTCCCGTCACGACATAACCAAAAACGCTACCTAACGCGACTGGCACATCAGGATTAATTATTAATTTCTTGCCATCGTATATATACGGAAAAATATCAGCAGCCAAAATAATATCAATTGGCGATTTTTTGAAGAACCACGGATCAGCTAACTCTAAATCTTGGTACTGATGGATTACATTGTTAGGTATTTGAACAGTAGGCAAGTCGGAAGTTAAGCGAGTCAAAATAACTGCATTTAAATCAAAACAAGGAGACGCGCAGTTACGCGGCTTTATGGTACACGATACCATCCCGTTTGTTTTTACGTTTTCGCCACCTAGACCATAAATATTGTAAGGGCATTTTTGAGCAGATAAACCCAGTCGTTGAAAGCAGTCAAGTGTCATAAAGTTCGATTGCGCGCCAGAATCAATTAAAACGCGGCAAGTTTGGTAGTTGTTAAACGAATCCAGAACGTGTACAACAGCTGTTCCTAGTATAACTGCATAGTTATGCGTAGACGCAAGGTGGTTGTTACTGATAAGAGCGGGCGCATGAGTATTGCATGGAGGCTTCTCCGATGCAGCGGTGTCCGAATAGTAAACCGGTTTTGGTGCACTATCGCTAGACTCACGATGCAACAGTATATGATGCGGCTGCTTACAAACATAACATTTAAATTCACTTTTGCATTCCTTTGACATGTGATTAGGTTTTAGACAATTGTGGCATAACTTCAGGTCATTAGCACGGCTAATGCGCTGAACGTTCGTCAGATTACGAAACTGATCACAACGGAAAATCATGTGATTTTCTCCACAATGCAGACACGTAAATTTTGTGTTTGAAGAGGATGCATGAGAATAATTATTTTTACCCTGCCTAGGTACAGTGAATTTTCTTTGATTGGATTGTTGCACATTTGTGCTACTCGTAACTGAATAGGACGAAGAATGATCTAGAACTTTGATATGATTTTGTACGAAAGTGATTAAATCATCAAAGGTTGGAATTGTTTTTTGATCTAAATTTTGCTCAAAGCATTTACGAGTGTAGGGATCTAAGGCCCTCAGTGCAATGTGACACATTACGTAACTGCTCAAATTATCAACATCTAACGCTTCTATTGCTTTGTATGAATGGTCAAAGTTCTCAATGAACGAGTTTAAATTAGCAGACGATTCTTTTTGAAGCGGCGAAAAACTCAGCATTTTATCTAAATACCTACCTACCAACATTCTGTTATCTTTATATTTATCAAGGAGACTTTTCCAAACGAGTTCGTAGTTATTTGCAGAAATAGGTACGCTTTTGACAATATTTAACGCAGCACCTTTTGTGCATGACAATAAGTAGTGAAATTTATCTATCTTCGGAATACTTGTCTGATTATGAACCAGAGAACAGAATGTCTCATAAAATGTATTAAAGTTTTCTATGTTTCCATCAAATGTAAAAAGTTCTAACTTTGGAAGGCGTGGTCGAGATTCTACAGAGTGCGAGGGAGTTTCGGCCTTAACGCAGTCGGCATTAGGCTTACATTTCGATGCACACAATTTTATTCGAAAGTACAATTCATCAAAACTTTTCAATTCATGACTACGAAGTGACGACTTCGGATCATCTTCAAGTTCTCTTTCTAGAATTTGAAAGATTAAGCACTCGTATGAAGTACGTAATTGATCGATATCAGCCACGTACATCAAAAACAGATCTTTCGAGTCAGCGTCTGAAATATTTCGCGACAAATCATAAGCTTTTTGTATTTGCTCGAACATTCGTTGTTTTCTATGAATTAATACAGTCAAATCATGATTTTGGACCTCATCATCAGATGACACGGCCTTTTTACTATCTTTGGCGGGAGGCGCCATTTTGTTTTACTAACTACGCAGTAAACGTGGACAAAGTAATGTTCAAAAATAACGAAAATTAACGAATGAAACGATGCAAATTAATTACAAACACACTAAATATAATATGTACGACATATATAAGGGTGTGTAATATAAAAATATTTAAGTAAAAAGCTGCCAGCGAAATATAAAAATATACGCGGTTACGCAGGGAAATGAAATGGTGAATAGCGGGGATTTTAACAATGATTTTACGAGAAATTGGGGACAGTAAAGAACGTCTTTACGTAGTATTATCAAGCTACGAGCTAGATAAAACTAAAATAAGTATCTGATACGATCAGAAGGGAAATTAAAGGGGCGTACAGAACGTCTGTACGATTTTACACAAGTATGAAAATAGGTACCTACCTATCTAGCACGGCCAGAATAGAATTACAAGTACTGAATTTTCAAAAAACCAATCCGGCTCGAAGGACCAATTTGATTGTGCAGTTTACACAATTCTTACGAAGAGAAATTTTACTGGCGGTTTTGAAAATTTTAAGTAGGTGTTTGTTAAGTGTATGTGGGTGGAAAAACTCAATCCTGCTGCATCCAAGAGGGCTAATTGAACACCACCTACCTCTGTTCGACTGCTGGTGCTGGAGATCAGCTCCAGGCGTGCACGGCACGCCGTAGAAGTCCAGATAGGTGTCCAAGGGGTTAGCACGGCTATCCAGGGTCCAAAAGCTCTTAGAAAAGGCACACTACACACAGCAGTGAATCCACACACACAAAACAGTTTGTTAGAACGTCCAACAGTGAGGAAAAGACACGGTCAATATTGAGGGAACGGAACGTCCGACCAGCTCAACGCTCAAAGGCTTCCTACCGCTACACGCGGTGGCACCGTCGATCGAGTTCAGTGGTGAATTACCAATCTACCCTCAATTCAACAGCAGAGATTGAACAAAATATATAGGTACTCTTAGTTTGAAAAAAAAAATCGTCCCGTCTTCAAAAAAAGAGATGTAAGATTGTAACGAATTGCAAATTAAATGTTAAATTGACAAACACTAATAATCTTTCCAAAGCAAACGTTACTTTAGACCTATGGTGTGTCATACAACTGTGTCTTGAATCTCATTTAGTGTTTTTCATAATCCATACTTAATCCATACGCGAAAGTAACTCTGTCTGTCTCGCTTTCACGCCAAAACTACTGAGCCGATTTAAATGAAATTTGGTACACAGATAGTCTAGAGCCTGAGAAAGGATATAGGCTACTTTTTAATGCGAAAAAAGGGTTCTATGGGGTTGAAAGGGGCAATGAAAGTTTCTTAACCTTTTTCATGAAAACTTTTTTAATGTCACAATTGAATTAACTGTCAGTTGTTTTACAGTAAGAGTTTGAATGACAGGACAACGTTTGTCGGGTCAGCTAGTTTAAATACTTACTTTTTACCAAGTTTATCAACATTTTTCTGTCAGTAAAAAAATTTACTAGTGCACTTGACTTGACTGTTCAGCTATTTAAGTTTTAACTCTATCATCTAAGTAATGCGGTTCATGCTTTATTGCAGAAGTTCACGAAAGGTATGCCTTTCTATATCTCGCGTCGCCAAGTTCTTTGCTCTTGACATAATGTGACTTTTATGGTATTCCATTTCCAGCTTTATTCATCTCCTGACAGAGTTAGCTTTTTTCAGAGATTCTAGTAGGGGAGCCCAAGCGGGGATTTCGGGATTTACCAAAGCGCGACAGATTAATATACAGGGGGATACCTTGTACCCGGTTAAGTACCTCCACAAAACATGAGGCCCATATATAAGGCCGCCCGTGAAGGATACAGGATCAGATTAGTAAAAAAAAATTGACCATCAGAAATTCTCGAGCGCGTCAGATTAAGGTAGGGTGAGTTAATTACATCCTAAAAAGTGTATATTCCACTAATCTGACAATTTGAGAGTGACGTAAAAAAAGGGGAGGGCAACAAAGTTGTAAAAAAAAAACGTCATCTCGACATTCTCGAGCGTAGCTAAATATTTTTTTATTTTGAAGGAAATAATTCAAGAATAATGAAAAATATATAATCTGACGATTTTCGCAAGCCGAAATAACAAAAATTCGTCGATAAAGTTAAATGCGTGCAGTTGCGTGATGCCTACATTTCCTTCTCCGCGTTTCTATTCCTCTCTCACTCTTTCTCTATCTATTACTCTCTCACTCCGTCCCCACTCTGGTTTCTGTTGCCATGACGCCATCACAGCTGATCATAAAGACTCGTGGCATACTGTTTAGGGTCCGGTTATTGTACAACCTGTGAAAACACAGCCGTGGAAAGCGCAGTCAGGAATGCACGACCGTGGAATTCATGTATAAAATACATGAATTCCACGGTCGTGCTTTCCTGACACGTGCTGAGTTTGTACAGCCCGATTTTGCACAGCCCGGTAAAACACAACCATGAAATTCATGTATAAAAAAAAAAACATCAATTCTATGGTCGTGCATTCCCGACACGTGTAGGGAATTCACGCCCGTAGAAAGCACAACCATGGAATTGATGTACTTGCTCCTGATTGGTCGATTTATTCTATGCTTCGTTCAGATGTAACTACAGAGTAAAAATGGTACTAGTGTGAATTTAGTGATTAGTAAAGCACAGGCTATCAAGGGTATTAAACAGATTAGAAATATAACGATTGAAAAGCATAGAGAAAAACAACAAAGTTTATTTTTTAGCAGATTTTATGGATGGGCTCGCTTCGCTCGCATTTTTTTATAAACAAACCTAACCTAACCTACCTACCGATTGCGAAGTTGACTATATATACACACTAATAAAAAATATAGGTACCTACCTAAGTAAAAATGAAATATTTTGTTCTGTTTACGTTCCCTTTTAATCGTTCAATCGTTCACATAGTCAGGCAAGTAAGTGTAAACAAAGCATAGGTGATGACGTATTTTGGCATCCAATTCCCAGGTTGTACATTCCGTGGATGGGCATTCCCGACACGTGCTGAGCTTTCACAGCAATGGAAAACACAACCAAGGAATGTACAGCCCTGGAATTCGATGCCTAAGCTTTAAGGTGAACCGTTTTTCTAATTTTTTTTGTCAGATCAGGCCAATCCCTCTAGATAATCGTCAGATTATGAGACAGTACGTTTAGAACATAAAGATGAACCATATATATCTTAATCTGACGCGCTTGAGTATTTCAAAATGGCGATTTTTTTTTGCACATTATGAAAATGGCCGCGAGTTTGCGTCCCATCGAAATCATCAGATTAGTGAATGAGAGCTTTTTTTTGGTGCACTTAACACTCCCTTAAAAAATCTGACGCGCTCGATTAAATTTTTTTTTTTTTCATTTTCAACCCTTAAATACAACCACCCGCATCATGCAAACGATCAGATTAATATGCGTACATTATTAAAAATACGTAGGGCATTGATGCTATCAATATCTGACGCGCTCGAGGATGTCCATGCAACAGTTTTTTTTTACATATTTAAAAATCTATAGCCGCTTCCCCCACCGATGTAAAGGTATATATCATATAACATTTTTTTCTTCATATCATCTAAGCTTTGCATCCCAATAGGTCTCTAGGACGCTCGAGTAAATCCCCATTTAGCATCGTGGGCTCCCCTACTATTCAGGTTTTTGAATGCAGCTGGTGAAAAAGTTGTATTTGTTTTAGTGAATATTTGGCATACCTCACGTTGGTATTCCATGAATCATAACAGGAAAATGATTTTCATTTGAAATTCCTCTTACGTAAGAATGCATGCACTCTAGAACTAGGTATAGTTTCTTTTTAAAATATCTCAATAACTTCAGTCAGCTACTAAGGTACGCTCACCTCATGCGGTTGTCAATTGTTTCGATATACGTGCAAAACAAACAACAATCCCCTTCGGAAGTCCATCAGCCATATGCTGTGACACGCATAATGGGGCGAGCGAGCGGGAAATGGCCGACCATTCATCATACAACCACGGCACCGGGCCGCAAGCAAGCACTGTTTTCATTTTCACCATGTTTAAAAAAATACACACCCTTACACCCTTAGCGATAAAGCCGTTGCTATCACCACCCGCTGCATATCAAGCAAAATGCATTTAAGGGGAGGTTGTGGTCTCCGTAATGATGAGCGAGTAATACCTCTCTTCCGGCCTGCATTAGGTAATGAACTGTAATTGGTTTATTAAGGCTCTGAACGTTCTTAGTGTGAAATGCATTACACGCCGCGTCTAGTCACTTCCGGTGCATTTGCTAGTTATTGATAACGAATGAGAGAATGTCAAATTACGACTACGAATTTAATAGACACGGCAATGCGGTCTTTAGTATAAGCCCTGTCAGCTGCGACAGGATTATAAAAATAATCAGTTCACTAAAAACGAATGCTGAGGGAACTGACGGTATTAATTTAAACATGTTGCTTATGTCCCTTCCTCAATCATTGGAACTGTTAACTAGTATCGTAAATACATCGATCAATACTTCAACTTTCCCAGCTACCTGGAAAGTAGCTACTGTTCTCCCTTTACCTAAAGTGTCAAACCCTATTGCAATGAAAGATCTCAGACCTATTAGTATTCTGCCCTGCGCATCTAAAATACTTGAAAAGGCAGTTTGTCATCAGTTGACCGACTTCTTAGAAACTAATGAAATACTACCAGAACTGCAATCGGGATTTAGAAAAGGGCGCAGTACTGCGACCGCACTTTTAGATGTCACCGATAATATCCTTGGTGCTCAAGATAAAGGCATGGTCACACTGTTAGTACTACTAGATTTTTCCCGCGCGTTCGATTCTCTAAATACTGCGTTGTTGCTGTCTAAGCTGAGCTATTACGGATTTGATGTAGGCGCTGTAAAATGGTTCGACAGCTATCTGAGTGGTCGCAGACAGCACGTAAAATTAACAAAAAATGATGGCACTAGCATTTTCTCTGTAGAAATACCTGTAAACAGAGGAGTACCTCAGGGGTCGATACTGGGACCAACCCTATTTAGTATATATAGCGCGGATATCGTCACGCGTATTGTAAACTGCAAATATCATATCTACGCCGACGATGTGCAGGTCTATATTTCGTTTAAGCCGGAGGATGCTAGTTCTGCAATCGGAAAGCTGAACGACGATCTGGCTAGAATATCCTCTTGGTCACATGTCAATAGTCTACTGCTTAACCCACTTAAGACTAAGTTTATGGTTTTTGGCACGAAACATAGACTCGATAACTTGCATCTACCAGGGGACGTCACTATTATGGGTGAACCTATTGAGCGCGTGTACGAAGCACGCAATTTGGGCCTCATCATGGATGTTAATCTTAGTTTTGAAAAGCATATTATAGCTACGGTCAGGACTTGTTTTTATAAACTAAAAGTATTATATGGTATCAGGCAGTTCATTAGTGAAGAATTACGTATCCAGCTTGTTGAGTCACTAATACTTTCTAGACTAAACTATTTAGACGCCGTGGTTGGGCCCCGATTGCTTGCTCGCACACAACGTCTGATACAAAGAGTGCAAAATGCATGTGCTCGATTTTGCTTTAAAATACCATCTCGAAGCCATGTTACCCCATTTTTAAATCAACACTCTATCCTAAGGATGAAAGCTCGTCGAAAATTACATCTTGCCTGTCTACTTTTCGGTATCCTTAAACATAATACACCTAAGTACTTATACGAAAGGTTAACTTGGATCTCCAACACTAGAACTTTACGTAGGTGCTCTAAGCAGCTGTCTACCCAACGACATCACTCTGCATCCTTTCGTGGTAGTTTCCGGTATGCGGCAGCAAAATGCTGGAACAACATTCCACCGCCGATCCGTGACCTGGAGAGTATTCATGGTTTCAAACGCAAGCTGAAAGTGTTTCTGACGAACCACCAAAAAGCGTTTGGTTGCCTCCAGAACGACGTCTCAATTTTATAAATTAACCTCTAGTATGCCGGAAGTCCTGACACATTGGGAAATTTATTGTGTCTTGCGTGGATCCGCGTTCCGGCATACTATAGGTTAAATCCCACGCCATCTTCACTCACCTCGTAGTTCCTTGATGGTAGGTATCTATTTCTCATTTAAGTAAGCCTTTCTTTGTCATTCTCATGATATCTATTATTTGTTTCACTACATAAATCTATAATTTTCCCTATTTTATAATGTAAGTATGTAAATATATATATTATTATGTTCGTGGACCTTTTATTTATTTTTATTTTTATTTTTTATTTTAAATCGGCAGACATCCGTGGTAACACTACTGAGGTTCCAACGGAAGATCAGCGTTGTGTTGTGAGACACAACAAATGCTGAGTTGGGCTCCTATTTGTGGCCATTAGGCGGGCGGGACAGGGAGATACACATATTATGTTTTGTGTTGTCTTGGTGTTTTTCTTAGGTCCTCTGTGTATTTCATGTTTGTGCCCGTTTGTGTGTCATAAATAAATGCATTTTCTTTCTTTCTTCTTTCAAATAGAAATGGAATATTTACAGTTTTGAAAGTATGGTCAATAGCAGTGGGGAAACAGTCGTAGAAAGTCGTAGTACTTGGTACGAGTAGTTTTTTTACAAGTTATACTCAACCGTTTAACCGCGATCTCACCGAATGTTAAGTGATGATATTTAAGAACGCTTACCTATATCATTTTTCTCATAAAAAATCTGTTACTTTTAGTAATATTATCCAGTATAAAGACCATTGCTCCATCAGCGGTCCCCTTGTAAATAGAAGCTCTGTGGAACGCGAGCGCGAATTAATTTTCGCCACAATTACCCGCTCGCGTTTCTAATTGAGACATCAAAGACTTTGGCGTCTGACTGTCGCCTGGCGGGGGTCGATGTGATCATTTTGTTTTGTTGAATTTGCCTTTGCCATACTCCTTGATTTTCTTTAAAATAATATCCACAGTAAAAACTGGTTTCACCAGTGCAGCACTTACACGATATCGGCCACACCGTGTCGGCGACGACAACGGCATTTTTGTTCGAGTAACTGACATCATGTCGGTATCGTATAGGTGTTGTTCCAGTATGCAAATCGGACAGCCGGCCTATTGAGGTAAACTAACATACTTAACCCTATAAAATAGTACTGCAGCTTTAATATATATCCCACATATTTATTTTAAGTGTCGATCAAAATATGTTTAAATTTTAATTCGTATCTCATAATTGCGGCTTTAAGTTGTTCTTAATTCCTAATACATAGTTTGAAATGCAATAAAAGACTTTTGCCTGTCATCATTCATGTATATTTAGTAGGATTGTCCATTAAAGAGTTGGCCAGAGGCGATGCCGTAGCAGGCAACCACAATATGGGGTCACCTGATAATGCCTGCGTAATTACCCCGCCATTACAAACCTGTAGGGCTGTCAGTAGAGCTGGTTTATTTCGAGCCAGACCAAATACAGCAGCTGAAAACTAAATTGAAACGTCTGGATGATCCTTATTTAATTTACTACCGTCTACCGTATAAAACGCTGATATCGCTGGAAGAATATCATCCAAAACAAGGTCTTACATAAAGGTCACGACCCTCAACCCTGAGGATATCGACGCAAGGAGGAGGACCGTATAAAACGATAGGGTACTTGAAACCTGATTTTCCACTTGAATTTGTGTCTGCGGGAAAAGCGATGAAAAAATTAATGAACCACCTGATCATAAACGGTTTCCTCTGCCTATACTCCTAACAGTGCATTACCTAATATACCTAGTAATACAATAATAATTGAGGACGTAGGTACCCTGTGACGAAATGCATATTTGTAGGTACTTAAGTTCATCAAGACTTAAGTTCTCTTGTCGATGGTGTCTAAGAAAACAGGAAACACTTTTTTCTTTAAAATCAATAACCGTGAGTTTGTCAGCCCTACAACTCGTTGCACGCTCAAACACCGCACTTCTTGTTACCCGATCAAATGTCTCGGACGTGACTCCACTGCTACCAATACGAAACGCATTATCTAGATTCAATATATAAATTATTCACAAGCGCGACCGCAAGGCGCCTTTATCTAACCTCAAGAGCTGAATAAGTGCTGGATATTCATAATGACTGCATAATAAAGATATGACTCGCATATATTTTTGAATTGGACATGCAATCAAAGATATAACTTGGGTTTCCTTCTGCCTCGCGGACATCACATATCTCCCAGAAAATAGTGGCTGTGGAAAGCCCTAAAGTACCATAATATGGACCTATCTATGGTCACATTTTGCTGAATATATGGCAAATTTTTGTTTTTTGAAGCACTGATACCCACACACAGACTTTGTGTGATATCTGTTATATCATACGACAGTTGAATTCATGGCCCAACCAAAAATCCTTTTTATATTGCAAAGGAATCACCATCACATCGATAATGTTGCATCGATTACGTCGACTCAAAGGTGTCGGGCCTGAATTAATGGCTTCGTACAAAGCCACATCAATAACAGTGCATGTGGGTCTGGTAACAACGCGTGGGTGGACCTAGGAATAGAAAACTTCGGGACTCCAAATAACCCTAGATAGGAACATATATTTTCATAAAAACATTTTCACCAATATAATATGAAGATGGGTAAACTCTAATTGCCACAGTTACGGAAGGAGTATATCATATCGTCACTATTTTCAAAGTTTTGTTCTAATTTTGGCCCTTTGTCCAGGTTCCTGTTTATCACATTCACATGGACACATAAAATAATCACATGATGAGCCAGCATGTGGATCGTTTTAAACAGTATTTTGTCTCTTGATGGTATCATCTCCATGTCTACTTCAATTTCACATCCAGAAGTTTGTCACCTCTGTACCATTTCTTTAATATAATTTCAGTTTGCAGAAAAGTAAAGCCGTTACAAGCAGCAGTTTACATAGCGTAAAACATGATCATAAAATGTAAAAGTGCGAGTAAACTCGATAAACAAAGGTTCTTGAACGGCCGCAGGTCTATAGGAACAATTGAACCAAGCCTATAACTACAATTTGCGTAGTGGCAGCTCCTCCGGCAATTTGTGTCCGTCGCCCGTCGCCGTCGCATGCCGTTACTCGGTAAATGCTACTGGACTACCTGTGGTTCCCAGTTAAACGCACAGTCGTCCGGCAGAGTAAGATACATGCTAATTACGGGTAATTTTCAAAACCGATCGCCGAGCATTCGCACAGCTTGTGGCTTCCTGCGTTAGCTTCTTTTCGTATCGAATTTTACTTTACTTATTTCACGAAGGTGCGCAATATGTGAAATGAGAGCAGATGGATGCTCCAACGAGCTACCATTTAATAAAGGTATCATGGAAGTACCGAGCTTCGAGCTGATGACTGGTTGCGCAAGAGACCCGCAGTTAGATCAAATTATCGAGCGATCGATGGCGTCTAGATTGCATCTCAATAATCCGCTCGAGATATCCGAGATTGCGGAGCGTGCTACTATGCGTCTTCCGGGAGTTGCTCTAATGAAATGCTGAAAGGTTTATCATGTCTTCAATCACGATACAAAGTCTTTGTAAAGCTTTCTTCTTAAGAAATGGAAACAGTCATGGTCTATTTGACTTTTGTAGAAGACAAGACATGGTTTTTACTATTTTGCTAATTACGGACGCTATCTGACGATCATCGAATTTGTAAGACCGATTACAGACTTCACGTTTTATTTGAAGCATGTCACGGGTGACGGATTAACACGCGCTAATAATGGCATCTTAAGAAGGGCATTAGGTATGCACCGCTCTGTTGGCGACGGCGTCGACTGCACCGGTGACCGTCGGGACGTGGTAATTGATGACGTCGCGGGCAACCGGTGTCCGCCCATTTTCCGTCAATTTTCGTCACTTGAGTGATGGTGAAGCGTCCCGCCCTTCACCTCCCTTCACCCCCTCTTCACCCCCCTCACCTCCCTGAAACACCCGCGACGGCACGCGCCGCGCTAAATTTAAATAGGATGATCTTGTAGCGGGCGGCAGCCGTCAAGGAATGTAAGCGGCATGATACGTTAATCATACATTTGTGACAGTTACAATCCACGATTTCGACGGCTACAAAAAAATTGGTGCTTGAGTGTTCGATCCATCTCGTTGTGGTCCAATTTTTAATGGCTATCATCTTCTCGCTTCACGTTTATTTTCTTACTTATTGACATCACAAGTATTTTTTGCCAGACAGCCACACAGCATTCGTGCCGCGTGATCTAGACGAGTTTACCCACCAAGCCTCAATAAAGATTAAAATTTAGAATCAGAGTAAGTGGAAGACTTTACCTTAGAAAAGTATGCTCTACAAACATAACCTCATTCAAAGATCTGAGCATTTATTCACAGGTTTCTGATGCACCAACGACGTCTCAGTAAATACCGACCCTTCTTGAAGCTTCCTAAACTGAAATAAGAAATATTACCTTCCATTCCACCCTCGAGAGCGAAGTCAGCATAGACAAAGAGCTACCTAATCCTAACAATAGCCCAGGGGATATAAATAAGGGACCACTTAATGAACACATAAACTGAAGAGAGGTAGCGATCCGAGAGACAGGTCCGTTGTCATGGCAACCCCACGGTTCTGGCGGCCAGTTTGGGGTTGCAGTTACTTAAGAGTACTTAGAGTAGAACCTATTTATTACCGAGTATATCAGAAGCTGAAGTCTGGCATTTCAATTGTTATTTCCCTCCAAAAATTGTTGCGCATACCCCAGTACCCGGTAAGTAATCAGATGATTCAAAATAAACCTACAGACTGATTGAAGTAATTGTGTATGGGTTTTCAAGAGGGTGTTTTGTCAATCTAAACGGGCACGAATATAGTATCTCATTTATGTAAATCACATACACAATAAAAGCAAGTTAGAGTAGGTACCAATAAACCTTTTGGCAAGTAAAATTGCAAGCCTCATCCTAACTAATATTATAAATGCGAAAGTAACTCTGTCTGTCTGTCGCGCTTTCACGCCATAACTACTGAACCGATTTAAATGAAATTTGGTACACAGATAGTTTAGAGCCTGAGAAAGGACATAGGCTACTTTTTTATGTGAAAAAAAGCGGTACCCAAAGACACTATTCCACGCGGACGAAGTCTCGGGCACAGCTAGTGTGAATATAAAATAGCACTTAAAGTAAACATACTACTTAGTTCCTATAAACTGCACACAACTGAACAAAAGTCAAGCTCAAGCAACAAATCGAGAAGGTACAGCTACGCATTACCTCATCAAAGATAATAGACGAGTTCATAAGCTAGCTTCTCAACTAAATACGTTAAGCTATTGTAGTGCCTGACTGAGAACAATCAATAAAATGTAACGAGCCAACTTTGTTATGGCGAGCGGCATCATGCGAGCACGTGTTGCTTCAACATTATTAACAAACAACAATCATAAGAAACTAATTTTTCTTTACCAGTAACTTAAAAAAAACAGAAGTTGATAAAGTTTGTCAAGCATATTTCCTCCTTGCTAAAATTGTCGTAGGTAATTTTCTTTGTGGATTGTGATCCTTCGTCTGTGGGATAAATGTTTTGCATAAATAAAAAAAAATTATACAAGAACTCCTTTGCCTAGCAACATAGTCCTATGTTTCTTGTTGTTGCATAAATACTTGTTTAGCAGTTCTCGGACACAAAAGGCTTAAACTAAACAGGTTTTATGTTTAAAAAAGCTAGGGAATGTGCAACAAATCATGATCCGAATCAGTGTTGAAATGAGCGATTTCGTAAAAGTGCGGCGCGCTGGTCAGCTAGCAATTACTATGAGTCAACAATTGCACGTTGTCAATTATTAATTAACGGTATCACAGTCTTTGCATAAGTTCATTATAATTTTATTATTACTTCGGGGTAATCGGGTATGAAGTGGACGTTTATTGTAGCGTGCAGATTGTGATTTATTATTCTCCGAGAGATTATTATTATTATTATTTTATACACAGGCAGCTTAAAGCTGATACGTGTATATCACTTAATATTGTCTGTGCACTTGGTTTATCTAGTCTGTTTTTGAATGTGTTAACCGTTGGAGCACTAATTATAATCTCTGGCAGCCTATTCCAGGCTTCGACCACACGGTTTGGCAAGGTATGTCTTTTAGGGTTGCTTGTACCTGGTAGGCTAACCAGTTTGAGAGAGTGTCCTCTTAGGTTTGTGTTCTCATTTAAGTTGTAGATGCTTGCTAATTCTGGTACATTGTAGTGACCCTTAAGGTTTTATAGGTCTCTATCAGATCGCCGCGTTGCCTTCGCTGTTGTAATGTTGTTCCTGTGGATATCTGTCATGCGGGAAACTACGGATACTATACATCCACACTGCATTACTTGAAATATGGACCGGTTTTAGGTGGCACATAAATGCGCTTTTTCTTGGCATTCGTACCTACCTTCAGCAGGTTTTAATCTTATGCTAAAACAAAAAATCTTATTGTATTGTCTAGTCTCTATATTGCTTACTGTAGGTATTGTATGTGGTTATGTGTTGTGCAAAGACAGTGATATCACCGCACACCGGTGCCGGTCCCGGTTGACGTTGGCGGTAAATTGCGCGAGGGCGGGGCCAATCGATACAGCCGCGATAGCCGTGATTTACCCACCAAATAATAAACGAACGCATCCAATCGAATGCGGTTATCGATAATTAATTTTGTTACTCCCCTCCCTATGTTAATTAACTCCGTGAGAACGATACGAAAGCTAGAAATGATTAAGCGCTGTGATGTTTTACTTTGTATATTGTGTTTTATGTATCCACGGGTAATTTACATTTTTAAGATCTAAAACTCAGATATAGAAAGAACTACTCGCGGAACTTTTGAACTTTTAGATAAGCCGGAAAGAAACCGCAACGAATTATTTTTATATCAGCAAATGGTTGTATCAAAGTTGAGTGCTGAGACCACAATTCTAAAAGCACAAAGATTCGGTTCCAAACAATTACAAAAAAACTCTAAGCTAAAAGTGCGTGCATAGCGTAGGGTCCCGCGACAAGCGGCGGCGGCGGTGGCGCGGCGTCACGCTGCCTACACACGTCGGAAACGCTCTGCTCATGTATTATTCATTCCAAAGGCAAATACAAATAAATAGGCACGAAATAAATACAAACAGGCTGAATGGAGCCACGGCGGTGGGCGGGGCCGCGCGACATAAATATCGGCCGCGCTGTCATAAGAGCGGCAGCGAGCCGGCCGCGGCTATTTTGGACTCGTGACGCCTTCGAAGCGATTTGTCTTTGGTTATTGTAATAAAATCATTTCTGCTCATACTGCTCATATTGTCTTCACGACAGAAAGCAGAGACTTTGCTTTTATGATTGATGTTTTATTTTTTAAAGGATTTTGTTTTGAACCCCTAAAATGGGATAGAGTGTCGTGCTATAATCTTATTTGAACTTACTTACTGATACATTTAGGTATATACTCTTCTGTACACTCATCACACACTCATCTTCATTGTTTGCGATCACTGCCGCTAAAATTGTAACACAACTGCGCAACAAATGTTGCATGACGAGTACTTGGTTTGCAAACAAATCCTTGCATGAAAGTCAAAGAAGTTCTAGGAAGAATACAGCGTTTGGCCATCCTGACATTAATTAGACTACACTGCTGTAATAGAAGTAAGTAAAACTGTAAACAGCCTGCAGTGGCCGTCATTGGCCTCATTGGCTGCAATAAAACGATATGGCATGTATGCTTTTCTTGATGACCTGAAAGCGTGTAACACAGGAGAACAGAATCGAAGAAACGTTTTTTTGAGGTGGCTAATACGTTGGTAGTTTTAGAAAAGTGAAATGAAATGAAAAAATCTTCCAAGCAAAAAATACATGAGTACCTACTCGTAGGTATGTCTTGTGTTTTTATTGTTGTAGCGTTATATGACGGTCCTTGATTTCAAGAAAACTGTGTATAGCTCTACAGGCAAGTGCAGTTATTACGCATTGAATATTTATCTTAGCCGCATGCTTGCGACGCTGCGTGCTCACTCTCTGCCTATTCTCGATGAAACTACGTGTAATTTCATGCTCAAGGGCCAGATCATATTGCACATAAAACAAACAATTATTTCATCCTAAAAATTGTCGTCATAATATCACGCTTTTAATCGAATCAACTTGCTCGATAATGAGGACTTTAACCCGGTATAAGATAATATACCTATGCTTATTTTAACCCGGTAAGCCGTTGGCATGGTTTGACTTCGGTAAAAAAATGGCGTATTGGAATAGATATTATAATAATTTGCAAGGAAAAAATAGGCAGCATGATTTCGACGTTGTTTTGCTTTTGCTAATGGAACATAATTGGGAAGTAATTTGTGGAACATAAAATTTTAATTGAATCTCTGAGTGAATTCCGCTACGGGTCGAACGGAGCCGCGTCGCCCACTTGTCCGCTGCTCGTAAATTGCACGAATCGCCATAAATTGCACAAAATCGCCAATTACAAGGATAATGTCGGCAGCAAGCGAAGTGCGCGGGCGCAGGGAACCACCGCTTTATGACGTGCCAAGATCAACTCAACCTTCTAACTCCTTAGGATCGGATAGGTAACCTTTCATGTCCTTTCAATCCAATAATTGGGGTCTTGATGTAATAAAAACCAAATTCATTTGGAGGCTCTCTTCGTCACGTGTCATGAAATTGCGGTTCATGGCTGAAATTATTTCACAGCCCAACCTTTCGTAAAATTAAACACAATTTGCAGCGTTGCTTTATTGAATCAAAATATTTTTTTATGTCAATTTTGAACTCTTCAAAAAGACTTCAACGCGCAACTTCGTATAAAAAATATTTGATTTACTTGGTAAATATTAGATATCCTAACGTTATTTGTGGTATAAATCAAATATTTTTATAGATTTACTGGTAGATAAATAATTTATGAGCAAGACCGGTAACTCAAGTGAACGACCTCTTCGACCGCTCTTGTCTTAATCCTTCACACTAAATACTTAATGACGGCAATTTACTTTTATAATTTTAACACGAAAATCTCATCAAGTCTGGAATAATATTGTCCTTTAGAACACGAAGTCCTTTGCGGGCAGGATCGACCGAATAAAAGGCGGTGTTATTATGTTGGTAAAACAAAATTCTCCATAATGGCCTCATTATGTGGCGAAAATTGCTCGAGAGCTTTTTGTGTAGTAATATAAATGTATTTGTAATAGCTTTTAGAAATATTGCGAAGAAACGGGTCAGGAATCGGGTCGGCGTCTGATTACCGAAACTTAATTTATTTTGATATATAAAAAAAAATAAGATTGTCCGCCGCGGCGTGGGAAACGACCCTGTCGCCGGCGGCCTCTATTACGTCATTATTTTCTATATTAGAATTTATATTAAATGGAAGATTAATAGAAAATCGATACGGTTAATAATGCGGTCGTGTACCTGTACACAAGCTATCGATTTATGTACGTGCCAGATAGCCAAAATTGATATCAATTTAAAGTAATGAAGTTCGATGTTGACCTGACCCAATTGGTTTAGTCAGTGCAAGGGGTAACGGTACATAACTGTGTGAATAAATGATTTTAACTGGTTATTCCGTCAATATTGGCAAAAGTGATCGTGTCTTTAATTTGTCAGTTGATGCATTACCATAATTTTCCAATTTTGTTTAATATGGAGAAATAAGAACATCGTAATTACCATATTTATCCGACTTCTTGTAAAACAGGTTTCTGTAAAGAATGTGTCTATACTACTACTTATACATAGCATCTTACACTGCCACAAATAGGGCACCATATTATGTATAGATAAGTTACCAGTCTTGATGACGTCAGCTTGAAAAGTGCGGAATTTCAGTAGTAGTACAGGATCCCACTACACAAAGATTTGGACCGAGCTGGTTAATGAATGAAAACTATTTTATTATCTATTAAATATGTCAATAAACATATTGCAAATGGGTTGTCTAAAAAAATTCTGCCCAGAATATGATTAATAAAAAAATTCACTTTTTAAACCTCGACAACCGGAATTCAGGACTGATTTTTCGCAAACAACCTTATACCACCGTGTTCGTAATGAAATAATCTTTATTTTAATTTAAGTTTAATTCATTAAGCAGACCGATGCAAGTTACAGTATCGATTGACTTGTTGATGTTAATACCTGCCTACCCATGCAAGAGTTGTGACGGGAAAAAACTAGTCAACCTAACGTTTGGGATTCATACTTTCGATTGGTATGGAATTTGACTATTAACCAAAGCAGTTTTTTTTTTATTTATATTCTGGACTGAAATTTTTTAGACAACCCCTTTGCAATATATTTTTTGACATATTTAATTGATAATAAAATAGTTTTCATCCATTAACCAGCTTGGTCCAAATCTTTGTATAGCGGATCTTAAGCTATTAGTCAGAGTTTCTGACTACCGGCTTATAAACGAGTATCCCATCCAATCAATGAATATTAAGTTCCTATGGTACTAATAAAGTTTGTGAATGTTAATGAATCGCTTTCGGTTTGTGAGATGTGTCATAAAACGAGCCACTGGGTCGGGTGTCGCGCTCCGGGAGGCCGAGGGGAGGCCTAATTGATTTGTGCCCCAGGCCACAATCAAAACAGATCGTATTTTATAAGACGTATCGTGAAGAGGGCGAGGGTGGAGGAGTAGAAATCAAAATTCGGCAGAAGAACGAGTGCGGGTTCAATTCTTTCGGAAACGTTTTTGGAACAATTACTTGTTTATGGATATCACTTCAATTTCGATTACAATTACTCGTAATTTTGTTTTACTAAATTATTTTTGCATTACAAAACATTAAACTTTATTCCAGGTGTACTAAAATTCGGGTTTTGGATCAAAATGTCGTTGTCACTAAAATACAAAAAAAAAAACTGTTTTTACACTCGCAGTAGCAGGTCTCGGCAAAAAGAATAAAAACAATTCTGTGGTTTAAGCAGTGAAGCTACCCTATAGCTGTTGCAAATTCTAATGTGTTCAGTGATCAAACACAAGAAAATCAAATGATCATTTGATAAATAGTCCCGCCGGGGTGCGACGCGCTCGTAATGCGGTCAACGGGGAGCACCCTCTGGGAACTTGATCATGTTTAGGGAAGATGTGCTTCATTTGCATTTGCTAGTGTTGCTAGTTATTGCACATTTGCTGTGACATGAGGACATTATGTCACGGCAACTGTGCTCTTCGAGATATTATGACTGTCGTGAGAGACAAATTCAATTTCTACGATTACTGCGGGGGTATCGTTGTCTTATGAAAACCTGCCAGGTTTAAGCCTGGCAGGTTTTCTGAACTGTTTTCATATTAAATCATTGGTATTCTGTGACTAAATAGTGACATTAGCGCGTTTCAGCGCGTTTTTTTGCCTTGAAAAGCTTCTTGTTTCGTATATCTGTAGCCACGTCACTTGACATTATGCTGGGCCAGCGAACGCAGTTCAGAGCCTCCGATACGGGGGCTGTTAAAGCTTATTTAGCAGAGTTACAAATAATGGGACCACTATTTTAACTATTTTATACTTTGCTGAAAAAACTACGCACACATTGAGAGCACGCAGTTTTAAAAAAAAATCCTTAAAATATAGATAACAATTTTCAACATTACGAAACGATTTACAAAGTTGCAAGCGTCTCTCGTCAGATAGCTGTAGCTTTTTCTAGGAAGCTCTAGTAATGGCATTTGAAGCAAGCATGCAAGCGTACTTCCATATAATCTGTAACTTCCCAATACAAAATGGTACACGTTCGCGTAGCGGCCAAATACGCGACATCATTTATCACGCGATTCGTCGTGTGCCGACTGCCGATCTAGTGATAAATCACTCGGGTACTGCATTGCTGTGTTGAAAAATTGCCGATTGAAATAAATGTGGCCTTGCTTTAGGGTATTAAGTAGACGTGCTTTCTTATTGCTAATGGTATTGAGACTTTAAAACGACTCATTCTATAGGTATCAGTTTATGTAACTTTTTTTACAGTAGAACAAAGTCATAATTTAATTTACAGAAAAAAGGGACGTATTCAAAAGGCTTGACGTAAATAGACTCGTGTGTAGGAAGTTGGCTTATTAAATTATTATTCAACAAAAAATACATAATGGGCTCGAGATGCCCTTTACATACGTCCAGGCTTCAAGTAGAACCTGTTCCTGACAAGTTGTTCGAAATGTATAATGAAAATAAAGCTAAACATGGTACATATGGAACACGTGTGCGCTGGAATGCCCGAGTCGCCCACGCACGCATTGTATGCAAATCGCGGGTCGCAGGTCGCTATTCGTGCTTGCACAGGACTGTACTTTTATAGCATGCGCCCTTATTGGTTCAATTTTTCAAGCTCTTCTCTATCCTGTTTTATTTTACCGAAAAAATGAAACGGACGAGACGGACGCTTTATTCCTTTTAGTTAATATCAACCCTTTTGCTGCCTTGTAAGAGTTGTAAGTAAAAATGATAGCAAGCATGCGTTTGATTACACATCCAAAGCTCCATTATTATTTGTGAAGTCGCTAGCAATTATAGCCGTTCAGCGAATCATTGCATAATATTAACCAAACTGATTGCTAAATAGGGAAAATCTCAGTTCGATCGAACACAACGCCTGAGGTTACAGTTCATACCTAACCACAGCTTCAACTGTAGTCACTTGGTTCTATGAGCATGAATGGTCTTACATTCTGCAAGTCATGACGGGAATCCCATTGTGTCGTGAAATCACGAGAACACGACAGCGACACGCCACACTGTGTCACGGCATGACTCTAATTGTGAATGAATGGGGGTCAGAGATCGACTCGCGTTAATATCGACATCGATACCAGGTTTTATGAATATCATAACAAGATTCTTGATTTTATTTATAGCAAAAAGGCGGAACAATATACTTACACAAAAAATGCTTAGGTACGTAACGCCTGTTTTTTTTCTAAAATGTTTAGGTTTGTGCTAGAGTATCCTTAGCCTTTTATAGCAAGAGAGAAACATTTTATTAGTCGTAGAATAATGACTCCACAGCAATGTCCTTGACTCACAAAGACCATCATCACAATAATGAAGTCTACAATTATCATATTCATGGATATCATCAGTTGATTTTGAATTCTAAATTGTATAAATAGGAAACTCAATTACATAACAAAGACAGTGCTGCGATTCAGGCCGAGATAGAGGCCACATTATAATTAACTAAAGTTTTTTCTGAGACCCGCTGGAGTTAAAAGTTTTGGTCATGTTAGCGGCTACTTTGGGGGACATTTTGATCGTAATTACATAGTTATAATATTCATTGTTATTTAATTTTCGAAAATGGAAAGAGTAACATTTAGAATGATCACAAAAAAATATACTTCGTTCCAAATAGAATACTTATATAGTAAAGCTAATTTTTGTGTTTTAGGTAAAACAACTGCCAATACTACTAACCCGAAATGTCAAAAATGTAAGGGAAAAGTGACGTGACCCGACTTATAGCTGTTTACAGTTTGATTCGTTTTCTATTTTCAAAAGGGGCTGCTTATCCTTCTAATCATAGTAATATTATAAATGTGATCTGGTAAATGTGTTTGTTGCTCTTTCACGCAAAAACTCCTCATCATGAAACTTGGAATATAATATACATTGTTCGTGACCTGGATTAACACATAGGCTACTTTTTATCCGGGAAAATCAACGGGATCCAACGGGATGCGAACTAATAATTATAAACGCGAAAGTTTGTGAGGGTTTTTGTTACTCTTTCAAGCAAAAACTACTGATCCGATTTGGATGAAACTTGGAATATATATTGTCCGTGACCTGGATTAACACATAGGCTACTTTTTATCCCGGGAAATCAACGGGATCCAACGAGACGTGAACGAAGTCGCGGGCGGAATCTAGTGAAATATAGTTCACTTACTATCTTAGCATAAACCCTTATGTAAGTACAGTCAGCATCGTTAGAAGATTTTTTTTTCTATGATTCAGAAAACTGACTGTACCACAGTCAGTTTAGGAGTCGAATTCCTGGTCGACCACCTAAAAATTATACTAAAATGAGCGATATTTTATTTATTAGATCAAATGACAAAACACAAAGAAACGAGCGATCGGCTAAACCCCAGATAGAACAATATACCCGCGAACGGTCAGGACGCGTCCAGAAATTTACTGTCCGTAATTACAGGGTTGGCTCACTTAATTGCAGGCCAGCCGTACGTTGCTCGCTTTTTTTGACTAAATAAAAATTGACTAATATTCATAATAAATAATGAACTCTTCGTTCTCAGACCAAGAACTACAGCGTATAGATTGTAGATTAATATTGGGTTAATCGAATGATCAGCTGGCAGTGTGGTAACCGCAAATAATAAATTATTTTGTGTTAATCTTTCTAAGTAACATTATTTTGGTGAATAATTTGATACTCACCTAGTTTCTTACGATGTAACTTTGGTGAAAATTTACATCTCTTGAATGCACGCGTTCATTTCAAGACTGTGACATCTTCACATTGATGTTATTTCTTACTCAAGGACAAAGCTATCGTGTCCTCACTTAGGTTTATTTTATCTCACCAGAGTATTATTGTGCTTTTCTTAACAAAACGCGGCCAATAACAAGTTGTCTGATGCTCCAGATCGCAAGGATTTATTTTAGTTAAATATATCATAATTTTGGGAACGGAGCAAAAACTGACTAACCTGGTTGCATGTTGATGCTCCAGGCTCTCTTTATAATTGCAGGGTCTCGCCCAAAAGCCTTCAATTATAAAATAATAGCAGATGTTGATCATAGTAATAACAATTATTATCACGCTCACTGCTATCATTATTGTTAAAATATAGGTGATGAGTTGAGTATGCAAACTTGGGAATTTGTTTTCTGTAATTCTGCGCGGATTACGAGCAAAACAAATTCCCAAGTTTGTGATCAAGTTTTACTGATCACGTAAGCAGATATTTGTGAAGTACCCTTGTTTTACGAATTCTAATTGATATCCACCGGTTTTTTTTTGCTTAAATTCTATTACACCATCTTTCTGCATGCCCAGGAACTGGGTAGAAATACTCTTAGCACTGTTCTCCTAACACTACTGGTTTTGTTATTAGACCTATTCTCTAGCGAATTTGAAATTCAGCAGCCGGAGAATATAAAACGATTTTAGAATGTAAAATTGTATTGGCTCATGAGATCTTTACTTACTTATATGTATAGGCACAGATATAATACTATGTATAGGTATGAATCATAGTTTTCCGTTCTTTGAAGAATATGTAGTACTTACTGATTTTTTACTACAGCTTTGTTTTTGTACAAACAACGTGTTGAAGAGCATAACCGACTAACAGATTGAGTTCGCAAACCCCGGTAATTATATACAATTATATATGATTAATTTCCGAAAATGAGTGGCAAAATAGCACCTCAAAAATTATCTCTAGATCACGTAGTAATAGATAAACATTTTGCGTATAATTACCTACACGTTTACTCCGCGGTATATTTGACCGTCTCGCCCAATGGTGTTTCTTACGGATGGGTTAATTACACTTTTAAAATAATTAATATAAACTGTACAAGAACATCCAGTTGTAACCCACGCTTATTTTTACACTACTTGGAGAAATAATGATCATGTTTTCATGAATTTGGGCGCTGGGACTTGCTAAACTGCCGATGATATACCTAATTCATGCGATTGGTTGGTTCCAATGAGAGTCATTAATTTCTCATTACTATAATATGATACTTGTCCATGTATTTCGGTAATAATAAGTCGATACCTACATGAAGTTTGGTATGCTAGATGCAATTAATGAGTTGGTTTGTGAAATATCATTGGTTCAAGAATAGTATCCGCTTATAATGCAAAGTTGTAATGTGGCGATTATTCAAATTCATTTACAAGTGAACAGTCCCGCCTCTTTGCAATCGCAATCTTAATAAAGACTTCCTAGGTTCACAATCGTATTTTATTTTTATGAAATGCTGGTACAGACGGGCGCATGTAGCTTTAATTAAAGATAGAGTTTAATTAAAGTTAATCGCTGAACAGATGGATCTTTGGATGAGATTCGTGTCGGCGTAGCGGCTATGTTGAACCTGTTTTTGATACCCTTTTCTAAAAGTAGTGCTTAATTGCATCACGCATACATTTTTTCAAAAAATCTTTATGAATTTAAAATTAGGATGACTTTTTTTTTTAAACATTTTTTCACGTTGGAAAACGTCGTAAAGTGTGTCTTTACGATGTTTTCCAACGTGAAAAAATTTTAATCTTAAAAAATGTATCTTTATCATTTATGACAGCGTTTTTTAACCATTTTCAGTCCGCAAACCTCTAAAAAATCAAACACAATTTCAAGGACCCCAACAAGATTTTAAGATCTTTATGGAGATTTCAGCTAAGTATAGGCGACCAAGAAATTGGTTTACCACTTTTGATGACATCTCCCAGTAACATAATTATTCGCTAAGGAGTTTAAATAAACAGGAATGACAGATTCTGACGTAGCAGTTATTAATCTGTCAAGCGAAAATAGCCCTTGATGTTTTGTACGTGCAAATGATATTCAGCCTTAGAGTGGTAAACCAATTTCTTGGTCGCCTATACATGGTTTTATTATGTACCCATGTCTGAAGCTGTAGACGAATCGAGACACTGCTTCTTGCGCTTCTCGGAACTTCAAACTGCATAGAGAAGGTATATAATATATGTAGATGTGTATTGATGCTCTATCGGCATTATATCGGCAGCCTGCCAATTAATCATCCCTGCTCTACCGGATAATTCGGCAGTGATTCAAAAACAACATGTTATTACGGGATAAATCTCTATCTAGAAAAGCTAAGAAGGCCTAAGCGCGCCTCTGATTTATTACCCTCGCCACAGCCGAGTAGCTTTTGATTTGTGATACTCAACATCGTTTTCATCTTTAGTTGAATTTTAATTAATGGCTTTGAAATTATACCTCTATGTGTGTAATCATACATTGTAAGCATTGATTATTGCTTTTAAAATGAAGATCCAAATTTATCACTGTAAGGTTTTGAGAAAAATAAATAATTTTAGTTCTGTCGAATGTTTTACTGATATGTATCACAGTCGACCAAAAAACTCGAAGAACCTGGACCAAACTGATTGATATATTTTTATCTTTCTAAATATAAGGGTTTTATTAATAATGATTAATTATATTTCTTACCAATTTTAGTGCGTTAACCAGCCAGGGTTTATTTTAAACAATCGGCGTTGTACATAGTGTCAGATTAGAAAATATTGGAATTGTAAGCAATCACATAGAAACTACGTGACGCAAATTGATATTGTACTAGATATGGAGGTTTGCACGTGAACCGTGGTTCGGCATTATTTATCCATCATATCGGTTAGTTTTGTAAAGTCCCATTACAAAATATTTTTAGAAAAATTACGAAACTGCATAAACCACGTGACGCAAGTAGAACTGACCATGTGATACTCTAGATAGGTTTGAACGTGAACCGTGGTTCACCTCTACCATATCGGCGCTGTAATGCGCGCAAAGATAATATCTTGATTTATTGCGGCTATCGACCTCCCCCTTTACTTCATACCCCTGGCACCCCTGGACTTACCTGTATTCTAAGCATACCTCCTGCGTTCATGGATGTAATGATATAAATATCGATAGCAAGACTTAGCACGCAATATTTTTGATCTGAGCAGTCTTTGTAGTTTGATACTGAACCGATTTCAATTAAACTTGGAATAAGTTGGCGAACTTCAACGTAGATATAATTCACTTTTTGAGAAAATATCTTACAAACTATTCTTAGTTTTGTGTACATTTCTATAACCATATAATACCGACTAGGTCCAGAGGATGGTAGGTATTAAGCAAACTTACGAGCACTACACCCAAAACGTACGTTCTATAGGCTTTTTAGTATTTTTATTATGGGCACGGGTCTAAAGTGGTCCATGAGAAAGGACTGTTATACACAATACTACATTGTGTATAACGGTGCGGTGGCGGTGGGTTTTTTTTTAATATATTCTACGGGAAGGACGAAATTGATATTTATTTCATCGTCCGCTCAAATATAATTAATTAAACGAATTACTTAAATAACTGTTCGTGTAATGTTTTATAATTAATAAATCTATCGTCAGACTATCTCTGGAATGTGGGCGTAGTGTTTTGCAAGAAATTAATGAAGTCTTCCGTAGAGTTTCGCGGTTTAATAGCACCGATTAATTTTATCTCAATAACGCTAAGGTTGTTTACTTGTATAAGCATAGCGATACGCAGAGCGTGGTCACTAAAGTTCTTACCTACCTGGATCTACTTGTAGAACACACTGTTTCAAGACAAGGCTATACCTTATTTATGGTATAGATACTTTATAGTACTTCTTATCTTTAGATAGATTTTCAGCTGTCTTTGATCGACACGGAAGATCACGCAGGATTCATGCTGAATTTTATGTGTGGTATGACTTCATCTGTGTTTATTTTTACGAGTTAGGAGTACCATACTAAAGTCATATCGCTAAGTTCTCATAAGAAAATCAAAGCTTTATCAAACGTTGCTCTAACGCATTTTATACATAGTTCATAAAAAAAGTAATAAATTTTAATTGTTTCTCGTTACATATACATACCTATAATATTATCGTTTAATAATTTTGCCCGTAATCTTTACTGAGATCATAAACTTATTTATTTCTAAGTGCCTGACAAATGGTCCAGCTTCCAATAGTCCAGCGTCAGTAATTAAATTGTACGTATTCGATTATTTTTTCAATAAACGAGCGCTATTACTTTGCAGTTATCTTTTTAACCGAATGGTTGTTCCTCTCATGAGAGAGTATGTGCTGAGCGTATATGGTAATCGGTGCTTTGTCAGTGTCTCAAGTCTCGTTCGAGACTCAACTTGAATTATTGTCATAGTCCCTCTGAGTTTCACCGACAATTGTCCAAGCATATTTCTAAATAGACGTGTATAAGCAACAAATTGTACAGAAAATGTGTGATGAGAGAAAGGAGATGAGAGTGGTTTAAAAATGTTTAGAAACAATAAAATTGAAAGCTAACTTTTATGAGTGCACTTCAAATGTACTGCACTATAGTGTGTATGTAATTTAGAGATGTTTAAAACCAGACATAAGTAATTCAAGGTCGCATAAAGTTCAAAAGCGACTACCTAACTCATGCTTCTAACAATACGACGAAAGCACAGGCAGTAAACCGATTTAAGACCCAGTTTCAACTCGCTGATTCTTTACGAGAGTATTCAATAAAAGATACACAGTCGTAAAGCCAGTCGTGGCGCACCAAGCGGCGTCCATCACAAGTGAAGTAAAAAATGTGAAGTAGAAGCTTCGACAACCTCACAAAAGCTCGTAAAAGCACTCGACTATTATGTAGTTATTGTTACGGGGTGGAAACACCATTATTACACAGGTTTGCTAGTTTATGTTTGGCACTCGCGGCGCGTTGGTGCTATCAGCTCAACATTTGTTGTGTCTCGTCGACTAACACAAATGAATAAATTAATGTATCTAAAGAGATTGTAGGCATTATTGAATCTTTATAATAATAAAAACAATTCAAAACACACTTGATGTTGAATCATGGTTTCAATACATAAAACAGTGAAGTGCCTAATCTTGCAAGCAAAAAAAAAAGGTTAAATATATCCTCAAGTGAACACTCAAGCAGATTTCAATATATCAAAACACAATCCCGTCCTCAAGTTTAATCCTATTATGTTCGTAAACAGTGTCGAGTGGAGTGGAGATGTCTGTCAAGTGAGCTTTCGCACGCATTGTTCACTTCAATCCTCGTACAGGAAACATTCAAATGACCGCTTTTATTCCGGGATTACGCGAATTTTGCATAGGAAGCTGTCGTCGAATGTCCCGCATTGAAATCCATTGAATGAACTCCGTGAATGGAAATGGTCCCATCACAATACGATCCTATCTGAAAGGAATCACACGTGTTATGAATGAGATTTGGATAATGTTTTTGATGGTAATCCGAAGATTATCTTTATGCTTGCAAAATTTAATATCAGAAATTCCTATTCTGGAAGCTTATAGCTTAGATATCTTCTGCTGATGATATTCGTACTAAAAAGGGACACGATACGCATCCTCAGTTTTTTTTTGATCCAATATATATTTTTAAACACCGTGAGAAAGTTTGCGTATCTACTGAACTTAAATAAATAGAGAATATAACTTTAGCAGAAGTTTTATGTAAACTATAATCCTGAAATTGCTCAAGCAACTCAAACCCACACGCATATTTGTTACACTGAAATAGAATCGAAACAATTGCGACACCTTTGGAAGCCTCGATTGCACTGCCAACCAAAGTATCTGTTGCTTGACAAACCGTCAACTACTCGTTATTTAAAGGCGACAGCCGGAAGTTGGTGTAAGATTGCCACCGGAAACGTTGCACCCCTTCTACGACTATTGCACAATGTAAGCGGGCGATTGTGAAATGCGATATATGGCCTGGGACTTGTAATGGTGATCCTTGGTACTGTGGCGGAAATTCCATCATTCATGGGCACTCTAGATTTACCTTGGTTTATAAATTTGTGAAAGACACTGAGTTGTTTTATTTGGTAGCTTATTTCTACTTTTTTTTTTACTAATCAATGAAGTACTTAGTCAAGGAGTTTTAAAATGAAATATTTTAATTTGGAGCCTAAACACCGATACGATGGTACGTAGGTATACTAGAAGGATAACTTTTTATGGGATCATATAATATTGATAGGAAGAAATGTAAGAAAAACCTTATAAAATTACGCCATCACTTGACATCACAATGTATGGTTTCTTTTACAATAAACTTACAAATAAAATCATAATGGGTTGAAAAATTACCAATTTTCTATCACAGCTTCCAACTGTGCAACAATGAAGCTTAAACGAAATAACAGTTATTAGTAACAATGATTGAAAAGGCGAGAACAATGTTCAAAGGTTTATTTGTAATGTGATTGCAACTCGATAGCTAGGCGGCTGGGCGGGACCGGGCGTTAGGGCGGCCTAACAGATGCGCACGCGACTGCAGGGAAATAACCAATGCCTTGTAACAATAGAAGTAGGTCACGAATTTTTGTTTGTACAAAAGTCTCAGCAAATATACCTACGCTAAATACATATAATATTTTGTGGTTATGTTTTTTTAATTTACTCAAAAGGATCATTTTACTACTGTGATTCACTTGATAAGAGTTTCTGTGGCAGAACTAGATTTCAATCAAATGAGTGGTACTTGGCATGTAAATATTCAGCCGAATAATTCAGGCTACTGTACTAGTACTAGTACTACGTAGTTGCTTGTTTCCACGACTAAACACGATCTCGCATGCAAAGTTAAAAAAAACATATACGTCAGTAAATTATTAGTGTCGTTATAAATAATCTCACGTTATTATACACCTAAATCTCGACGTATTTCATTCATCCAGCACCCATGAATGGTCGTGGCACAGTACAATAGAACAACAGTAAGTCAAGTACGCGCGGCGTGCGTCGAAAGCCGAGATTACAATAATTACACAGCACGCGTACACCCGCCCGCTGTAATCACTATCATTTGCACATGTTATTCTATATTTTGTACGAAATGATTTGCCCTAGCTGTGACATCAGAAGCGATGACGTTAAATAACGGTCCGATCTACTTTTTATAAAGATTAACAAGCTGTTTTTATAAAATCTGAGCTGAATATTGTTAGAAGCTTTAACATTGTTTTTTTATTTATTTACTTTGTTTCTAGTATGAATACTGAAGTATTTGATACAGCCTGATAATGTAATAATATGAATTTATGTTTCAACAAAAGCATTGAATGCATTCGCAACTTCCTTTTATTACATCTGTGCATGTTTTATATCCGTAAAATAGACGGAACATCTGTTACAGTATCACGTGATTTCTGATATCAATAGGAAAGTGTATCCTGTCATACGATCTGTATCCGCCCTCACACAGATTGACGGTAAAAAACTAACCAATTCCTATAATAGTTACAGGGGTTATCCCGATTCATTATTATACGCCGGAAACATTTATAATCCTCATGGCGAGTTCTCTAAATTATGAATATAAAATCTAAAAGAAATATGAAAAAAAATGCTGGCTGAAAATAGAAAAAAAATGTTTTATTTGGAAGCTTATTTTGATTCGATTAATTAAAAATGAGGATGCATGATTTTTAAATAAGGAATATTCAGTGCGTTGTCAATGCGAGTTTCGCGTGTGCGTGAAAGCGCCCGCCCTTCACCGCCCTGCGTCACTCGCGCCGCCCCGCGTAAACAAACTCGGAAAGAACCACGCGGCTCTAGAAAGAGACGCAGAATGTGCGAGTGAGTTAGAAAAACCGGCTTGCCGAACCTCGACCCTGCAATTAGTAGACGAGATTCGTTCGCCGCATCGATTCGTTACGAGATAATTGCTCCGAGAAATTTTCAAGATTTTTCGTTCGCGTGTGCTGTGTCACCAGTGATTTAATCGGGTCCTATTAGAATTCTATGGGATGAATTGCGCGTACTACCCACAGCACGGGGACTCGTACCCCGTGAATCACAACGTCAACCATCCATATTTCAATGAGGTAAGATTAAATACTTAATATTTTAAAATAACAGCTAGCACGTCTAGAATAATAAAAAATAGAAACTATTTTATCTAGTTATCAAATTTGATTGCAACAGCATTGTCCAATATTATTTAAATAATTTAGGCATAATAAAATAAAATAGTAATAATATTTAAGTCCATAAATTATTATTTTTAAATAGTTAAGTAATGGAAATAACTTTTTTTATTAACACAACACAAATGCTATCTACCAAATTTAAATTTATATTTTACAGGTACACCTAACATTAACTCTATTAACTATACCCATCTAACTCAATACGTTTTGCTATCTAATAAATAACCATCATTAAATGTATTTTGTTATAGGTGTGGTTTCAAAAATATTGAATACATTTTATTCCAGTCTAAAACAATAACTGCGATCTCTTGTTAAGAAAATCTCTTCTTATTGGAAAGAGATTTTGAGCAATTACTAAAAAAAATATTAACAAAAGATTGCAGTTATTGTTATGAACTGGAATAAAATTCGTTCAGCATTTTTCATGATTAACCTCAATGGACAAAATATGCAGATAGGTTGGGTTTATTCTTCATAATAAGGTGAGTTTGTATTGTTCAAGTTATTGTGATATTTGCTTCAGATACCTATTTAGAAAGTATTTTAATTAATCATTTACGTAAATAAATAAAATAATACGTAATCTATCATATAGTAACCCAAAATGCTAAGATATTTAACGAAAATAAGTAGATAGCTCAACTTATTCATGTGTATTTTATAAATATTGTTAATATTGTAAATATGTACTATATTAGTTGTAATTATTCTTTGTGAATAAATGTTACAAAGACTTTAATGAAAATAAAACATCAAAATCACGCCCTAAAATATTATTTAAACATAAAAACATCATGAAATCGCTCTCCTAAATTTATACGGCCAATTAATCGCATTATTTTCTTAATAAGCAATATCTTGGAAGCAAAAGTCGTTGGCACACAAATGGCGGCCAAACAAAAGACACAAAAATGAGGTAACAAAGGCACACCTCGAACAAAAGTGGAATGGGAATAAAAATATTTAATTGGTGTGATTATGTGTGATTGTGGAGCACAAACACCTCCCGTGGTCTCTGCTGGTGCTCCGTTTATTGTGCTTTCATATTTCCAGTTTGATGAAACTTGAAGGCAAGTACCTTCGAGTACTTATTTAATATTTTTGTACAAAGATAAAGTTGATACCTAGTTCAAAATATAAATAACCTTCAATCAACACGGCCCACGCTATTGGATTACCGATTATACATGAGTGTTTAAACTAAAAATAACTATTACAACTAAAAAACTACAGCAAAAAATGTAATGAGCATTGCATTTTTAAACAATTTTTAACCAAAATAATTTTAAAATCAATATCATGTAAAAAATAGTAAACGTACTTATTTATACTCTACTTAAGGCCGAAAAAAAACGTCACTCAAATTTAAACACGACTTAAAACTGATCTGCCTCTGTTTGACATTACTCGTAAGAGATGGCAATAATTTAAGCATGAACTTAAAATAAGTAGCGTTTGAGTATTCGGCCGTTATTCCATTAGATTTGATAGTCCTTTATAATTTTGGAAGCTTAAGCCAGATAAGTCATCGTAATAAAACCCTGTATCGTCATATTTTTTTTATTTTTTTTATAGCTCCTTGTTTCCAATAAAAATGTATTATAATAACATAAAGCATACACTGTTAAAAGCGTTTCAACAAACCAACTATGTTTCAATAAACACCTACCCATGTGAAAAATTTGCATTAGTAATACTTACTAGGTAATTAAAAAATCGTTTGAAGCATCTGTTTCCTGAACAAATCTCATCTAAAACTAAAAACTCGACAAAATCTCATTTTCAGTTAGGCAATCGCTAGGCAGCGGGGGAAGCAAGAAAGCGGGGTGCACACTGTCGAGTCGCAATTACGGGCCCCATAATTACAGGGCTGTGGCCGCTTGGCGCCGAAACCAGCCCGCACAGTCCCGCACACCCCGCATTACCCCGCATAGCCCTACAAAGCCCGCACCAAACGAATCTCCAGCCGTAATTAAAAAAGCTCCAAATTAAATTCGCTCGTGTGTACCGGCCCCGACTTATGATATTAACTTTTTAGGGACTTTCTAATATGTTTTTTTAAGTGTTGACTGATGGGAAAATAGGAAACATTAGGCTTATTTAATTTTGAGGCAATTTTGGTCATGACTATTGTTGTAAGACGTCGTTTTTGTTGAAATGTTAATTTGTGACGAATCGGTAGTTAATGGTTGGCTCAAATGAGGCTAGAATATACAAAGCTCTACCCTTAGTAAATACCTAAATTAGAAATGAGTAGGTCCAGACTTTACCGAGGTTATTTTTGCTACCATTTTTGGTTTAACGTATTTTTACATATTGTTTTTTTGGTTTCACAGGTTAGTATCGACTCCGTGTCCGCGGATCACAAGGACATGAAAATATTAGTAAGTACCACGCTGTATTAAATATATTTATATATTCAGGTACAGTCACCACCATAAAGTATAACATATCGTCGACGCTTGAATATTTGGACGCTTTGTGTCCAACATTGCGTTGCTAAACTATTTTTTGCTCTTGGTTGTAGTTATCTATGTTTCCTGTTATTATCCTTTACCTTAAAAGTTCATCACTGTTGATAAAAGGCACACAACACGCATAATTAAAAAATGTTTTTTAAAAATTGATAAAAATATTTAATAGTTAATTTTTTTTATATTTACATCTAGTATATGAAAGCTACAGTCACAACTGACAAAGTAAGTAACGTTACCTAGATTAGGTACCTACATTTTTGGTGTCTATAAAATGTGAATTGCACAGAAATAACTCTTTGTTTGAGCATTTGATGTCAACGATTACGATTTTCCGGCACGACTTGGAAAATTATATCGGAACGAATACCGAATGATGAAATCGGTAATTTCGATTTGTCGTCTGTCAAGTGGACATCGGCATCGATCACAGTCGGTATTGTGATAGCTGAGAGCGGGGACGGATTAAAGATTTTAATACTGGGGGTACTTTGGTAGTAGACGATATAAACAAAGACATTCTCTGTATCTTGCTTCAGGTTTAGATTACTTTTTAAAACACAGTGTACACCTAATATGTTTTATAGCACTGCTTTCGTTGTTCGAGTAGTTTTGTAGTTTGAAAGATGCAAAATAAAACTTAGTTATGTACGTAGCATCATATGTTGACTACTTTTTAAGGGATTTTGATAATATTTTTTCTGTTTTAATAATTATGTAGTCGTAAAACATATTTTAAACTTTGACTTATGATCATTTACTAATGATGTTGACTGTACCTAATCTAACTATGTATTTTAAAGAAATATTTTTAAATAGGTACTTTGGTAGGATTAAGAGGTGTTTGTGACCCAAGCTCTTGCTCACGGAGTTACGGCCCTGTCTGAGAGGCGCGATGGATTCGCCACGGGTCCGGTGCGCGTGCGCCGACCACGTGAAAACGCGCCGATACCAGACATTGTTTCAAATTATAGCTTTTACCATCATACTTCCATTATTTTTTAACCTGCACTAAAGATTTTACTAGTATTACTGCCATGTTATGGGCGTGATAGAACAACCTTCAGTTCTTATTTATAACTAGAACGCGTGTATCGTTTTCTCAGAGTTATAGGTACCTTGTATGTACATATTGCGCATGTCTCGTCTTTGAAACCTTTTCTTGGTACCGGCAAGATGTTTGAAACACCTATTATTGAAGAACTTTGTTACAACGTCGTTTCAGTGCTATAGTAGGTGCCAAATAACACCGCAATACAGGTCATTCACCCACCTTCACCACGATGTCGCAAAGTTCAATTTATGAATGGCCAATTCCGTCGCTTTCCATACAAACCTGTCGCTAAGACGGTAATCGCTCGAATCTCGTAGTAACTGTTTGTTTACCATACATAAATTGAATTTTGCGACATCGAGTTGAAGGTGGGTGAATGACCTGTATTGCGGTGTTATTTGGCACCAACTATAGCGCAATTATCATTTTTAAGAGCTTTTCTATAAAACGCTAACTTCTAACTTCTTTGGGGGCATAGTACGAGTTTTGGTGTAAAAATGTGGTATAAATCGTCTGACGCCCAGCACACCAGTGAGCGCTGATTTGTATGGAGACACTGAGCGGATTCTTTGAGAAGCTTGGTCTTCTTGGAGAAGCTCGTACTTGCATGTCGCGTTTGTCAAGTAATCCGCTCAGTATCTCCATACAAATCAGCGCCCACTGGTGTGCGGGTGTCAGACTTTTCACACCCACACCACACTATACACTGAAAACTCGTACTAGGCCCGCTGTAACTAACTAAATGACAGTTAGTTAGTTAATGTACTAGTAAGTGTAAGTTAGGAACTAATTACAGTACAGTGTGACTAACTGTAGATAACTAAAATAAGTAACTGCTTGAAAGCAATAAAATTCTAAACAACAAAACAACAATGCAGATCTAACTCACATGCGATCTGCTACGTTATTCTAAGTTTGTTTATTTAAATATCGATTGAATTACCAATTGAAAAGGCTATCGTGGAATAATGGCGGCGCACAGGCACAATGTGCATTGAGCAGTCCGAGCGACGCCGCGGGCGATGCATAGTGAGCCGCGTGTGGCCAAATTGTATGACTCAATACTGCTAAGGAAATGATAAAGGCTATTCAACTGTAGTGACTTGGTACCGGTACGAGTATACTTCCTAGTTATGTGCCTAGCAGTAGGTAAGTGGATGAAGTTTGTGTCAGCTCCGTCTGATAGAGCCCGGCGTCAGCCACTTCCGGTTATTTCCGGCGGTTAGGAAGCGCTTGTCAAACTCTTGAACGTAGTACTTATCTAGCTATATAGTAACTACGTATTTTATGTATGTTATTTTACGTACTGTGGAGTAGTTTGTCAGTTTGTGGCCAACTCTAGTAACAAAGTTTTTAGTGTCGGATGGTTTTATAGTGTAGAACAGCGTTTCCCAATAGCCGGGTTGCGACCCGGTACCGGGCCATCAAAATAAAATACTGGGTCGCAACTTTTCTAATGCCTTTTGTAACAACTTATAAATTTGAAGCTGGGTTTTCAACACTAGTTTACTTTAGGATAAAACTTTCGTCATTTTCCGCGAATTCTTTGGTAAAAAATAAGCAGCAGCTCCATACTTCGCACTAAAATTAAAAGACTATGGATAGGCTATACCAAAATATGTAGTATTAACAAAACATTTTTACTATTAATAAATGTGTATCATTTTACCTAATGGAACCAGCTTGGGCTTAAAAGTATTTAGTGGGTCACGAAGCGGGAGTGTGTAAATTACCGGGCCATCGCAGAACAATGTTTGGGAAACACTGGTGTAGAATGCTCGAATTTTATACTTGTGTCAGCAAAACATAACCAGTAGTTGCTTGCGTTGTTACTGTACTTAGGCTGTTGTTAATGTCGCGTTAGTTGTGACGCTCAGTATCAGAAGAACAATCAGTATCAGAAATTGTTGCCTCTTTCACATTTTGAAGAGTTTTGAGTTTTTGTGCCCGATTTACATGTACTATTTTAAACAGCTTAATAGTGTTTTGATAAGGAAACTATGAAACATAATATTATGCACACGCTAAGGTACGATATTGTAGTTTTACTATAGAATCTTACTGTGACTTAGGTACTTTAAATAAATGATAACATTTTATTTTACTTTATACGATTTTATTAACTACATTAATATTTTCAAATCTTTTACAAAAAAGCTTTGAACACGAACGGGTTTATGTCTTTTCTTTTAAAATCCAATTAAAAAGCACGTAGAAACGGAACGAAAAATTAAATCCATGACAGTTGACTCGACGAATACATTCATGTTTATAAGTCGTAATACCAATCTAGAACTGATAACAGTCTATCATTGGTAGGCGTATCCCAAAAATATTGCCGGTCCTGAATTTTCCCGTAATTTGATTTCTTTTGCACACGCCGCCCTCATACCGTAATTTTGCATCTCAGCGTGAGTTTCGTGTTCAAATTAAAATGTTTATTGCATTAAGCGGAGTTCGCACGGGTTCGCACAGCCGGTCATGAGGCCCCGAGCATTTTTATTTCGTTATCCCGGACACGCCCAGCGCCGTCTCACCCTCACCTCGCTACGTTTTCACTATTTTACGAGCACGATGGCACCCCTGTCTAATGTCGCTATAATGTCCCGCGACTGTCATTTCCGGTTTATACACAACCCAATATTGCACCTTGAGCCGCTGAAATAGAGTTTAGTTCTGATTTATCATGTTTCCCGTGTTATGCGTGTCATAAAACTATTAGCCGCTTAAGCTATTCTTAAAACGACGACGTAGCTCTGAGAATGTTTAGCAGTCTGGAGGAACTCGGGGTGCGGAAGGGCGCAATCATATTTTTTCAACGCAAACTTTTATACCTTTATGGAGTTTTTTATGTCCCAATGGGAATTATTAGGCTGTGTTTATGGTGTTTTTTGTGTGTGGTATTATATTTCATTATCTCTAGCACCTTGTTGCTGGGTCGAGGTAGAAATGATTCGAAAAACGTAGCGGCAATGTGTTAATGGCATTGGTTTTGTCACTTCAACAAAAGTATCTCATACCTTTGCGAGTTACTTAGTTCTTCGAACATCTTTAGCTTTGTGGATTTATTTTACGACCGATTATAAAGTCCACAGTAAATGTTTATCTTATACGTTGAATACCAGGTTGCTCTGAACTTAATTGTAAACAAAACAATTTTCATAAAAGGTTCAGGTTAAAAAAGTCATAAAATTTACCACTGTTAACCAACCAAGCCACTTACTATAAATAATTCGATCAATAAAAAAGCGTCCCCAAAACAGACAAGACATCAGAAGGTAATTTGAAACAAAAAAGTTTATGCAAATCGGACCAGCCGAAATAAAATGGAGTCTTCGTACGCGTGCGATCAATACACCCGCCCCGCGACCTTGCGGGCGGGGCGGCGTGGGCGGGGCGCGGTAAGAGGCTGGGATTGGTAGACCCCGCCCACTCGAGCCTTGCCTTCTCCAGCAGTGCCTGCTGCGGCTGAGTGTCCGTCAAACGTCAGTCATGTCAGTGATGTGCACCCGCCGCGCGCTGTTTGTTCACGCGACAGTACACAAATAAACATTGTTTTTGTTTTTTTATGGACTCTATTGTGCTAGTGTTTCGTGATGATCACCGATATGTACGCGCCGATGTCGGCGAATCCGAACAAAACTATTGTGAGTTTGATTGATTACTTTATTGAACAAAAAGTTTTTTTTAAAGCTTACTTTTGGCTAATGTAACAAATTAGGTACCAAAAATCATGCCACTAAAAGTTCTAGTGTCGTTAAAAAGGGATTGTATTTTTATAGACAGTAATAAATTATTTATACTTTGCTTACCGTCGGCAAACAAAATCAGCTGTTTCTGGTCACAATAATAATCAACCTAGCCATTTTCAACTTCAAACGTTTTGATGATTTTTGTTGATTGTCCTCGAGTGAGTTTTTAACAAATTAAAAAAAAGTTGTATGATATATTTGGCACCATAGAGGTAGCAGTAAATAGGTTTAATGTTTTTTTTAAATTCACAAACTTAGTGCTCACGATGTTCTAAATTCAATTTACTTTATCCTCTAGAGAATAAAAACGGCTTTTGCACTCAGATATTGAAGAGCAAAAATACTCTTTCCGACATGGTGGGATGAAAAGAGTTTTTTTTTTATTTGTCACCTTTTTTTATCTAATGCGATTCTCCAATCTAAACGTCCTACATTTTTTTATTACCTGTGTGTGTATTTTTTTAACAGTTTATAAGTTTTTGTTTTATTTTTAATAAAAAATTCAATCAGCTGTTGTTATGGAGAAAGATTATTTGTACTTACTTCTTCTGTAATTTTTATGAAAAATTCAGAGAACATAGACTTATTTGAATAATAAATAAAATGGATATTGATATTGCAGATATTGCAATCATATTTAAAGTCAATAGAATTTCCCAGTTACGAACACCCTTTATCGAATTACTATTGCATATTCTGTGTCACTTCCGCATTCGATTCCCTTTGTTTCCTCAGCCATCGATCTTGTTCGCATAATATTTGTCAGAGGGAATTTGATTTCTATTGATATTTTCGGATATATACGAATTAGATTGATATCCACATTGATAGGTTGGCTTTATTGAGCTTTGTGAAGAACAATGCCTCATTGTTCTATTGATATTAGCTAGTGCAAAGATTTGCTGTAGGTAACAATAAGTTGACATTATATTTATATATATGTACCTACCTATAAATATACTTATTTATGCAATGTGATAGTGCCATACTTATTTATGCAATGTGGTACTACCTATTTTTAAATCACAATATCCATAGCACAAATAAAAAAAAATTAAGCGTTACCTACCACTTCAACTGGCAAAGTATTTACATAATATTCATTGCATACGTGGTTTATAAATATAGAATAGCTATGCTATAGTCCTTAGACGTTATTAATGTAATAAAGTAATAGTAAATGAAAACATTAACAGATAAAACGCTCTTTTGGCCCGCTTGTTGTTAAGAAGGTTTAAAAAAATTGTGTTAAAGATAGAACTTCCTCTCACTTAAATATTTTATAAATAAACCTAAACAACCACATTCGAGATAAGCCTATAATATCGTGCCGTGTATCACGAACTTTCATCTCCCGAATACGTCCGTCTATGCGTGTCTAATAGATTTTTTTGGCGCTGGCCCATTCACTGGCTCAGCGTGAGGCCCCGTCAATGGCCATTGTGGCGGCCGACAAACTTTTATTTGTAATGGCACTAAATGGCTGTTGTGGGGATTAGGTGCCATGCTTTGTCATCGTGCCGAAAGCACTACAGAAATGGACAACTCTCCAGAATAATACCGGCGTTGTGTCAAACTAGCGTCCCTTGATTTTGAGTTTACAGTAAAAAGAGCTTTATTGCTTTGACTTTAGATTATAGTACTGCTCGTTTGTATTCGTTGGTTACCGTCAGTGTAGTTTTTTGAAAAAGCCTGTTCAACCACTCATTCAATCATAATTCATAGTGTCATCGGTCTTTTTTTTTGATGCTACAGATTTGACAAGTTGCCGGAATTACCGTTGCAATGTCACCTTAGAAATGACATTAGCTTCGTAACAATAGACTCTCGAGATCTGTCACTTCTGATAGCAAAGTGCTTTGTATTCAAAGTTTACACGACGGATTAGCAATTTTCTGGGTCGTGGCCAGTAATGTTGTGAAAAGGTTTCTGGTTGAGTGGTGGAGAATTAGAAGGTTTGTGATGATAGATGCGTACTAAAGTACCTACAGCTAGTATTAGACGTATTTTTTTTGGAATAAAATAAAATTATACAACATTATCTCTCTTATCACAATCGTTATGAAATTCACTAAAGTACGTAAATATACGTAACTAATGTTTTAAGTATTTGGACTTCATATCTAAATACTTTCGATATTGACTGTACACGATTTTGTTAGGGTCATAGAATTATAGTACCTCCCTAAGTTATTTAATTTGAAACGACGTCTCTTTTTCTGTATTTATCATTTTTTTTTTGATTTGTTAACAACACTTAATAAAATATAACCCTTTCTATACAGTTGTTCGTCCAATAATAGATCCAATTAAAATGCTTCTCGCATGATCTAATTACAACAAAAACCCGAACAGTAGCAGTGTCATAATTCTTTTTTATCTTAACCCGTTCATTGACAAAAGATATTTAAATGAAGCTGTCTTACTTATTCTTATTTACTGCGCATGCGGAACGCAGCGGCATTCTCGGAGACCATTACACATCTCGTAAATTATTAACAGATTAGATGACGAATTTACGGTCAACCGAGTTTATGCTGTCGTTTTAAGAAAATACTCCACGCTTGAGGACTAAAGCACTTGAACTTACTGTAATTTACTTACCTACACTAGGTCATTGGTCGGTGACTGTTGACTATGTAACTAGTGTAACTAACGACCTATCTAAAACTAAACTTTACACTAGCGTAACAAAATTCAAACATAACGCTAGAAAAAAATATAGACCATACAGGAATTTTATTTTCTATCTTTTTGATAATTTTCACATCAACTTTAAACATAATCTCTTCAAACCTAAGATCTTGATGAACAGATCTTTCAGCTTCAGCTATTTAGGTGAGCATCAATCAACGCTGCGTCTGGTCGGCGACAAATTTAACGATGTTAGTCGTACATTACTTGTCGACAAGTATGCAGTGCTGTGTATGGCGGAATGTACACAGTACAGTACCTAATTTGGTGGTAAATCGCGGTTTGGACAAGTTGGACGCTCAAAAGGAATATTTTTAATATTTGATCCATCTTTGACACATCTTTTACATCATGTGCAGTTGCAGAACTAGTTATCAAACACCATGTTTAAAGACGTCTATATAAGACGCAAGAATGATATATTTTTTTTAATTATCTATTTTAATTTTATTAATCATTGTTTAATCAAATGTAAACTGTCCTATAATCGAGTGAATATTATATTTAAAATTTCAAGTGATAAACAAATAAATTAGAATAACACCACAAAATTAATGTAATTAACCTACCCGTACCAAAAATGCACCGCCATTTTGTCGGCACCGACAACCGGCAGCAACCTGCTTCACATGTAAATCCGCCAAACGGTAACGAACAGCAAATCTGTCACGAAGAAAGTATTTGCAATTTATCTCGTCGTCTGCGGTAATTGTTTTGCTTTGTGTCAATTTAGCGCTGTGTATCAGCTCTGCGGCTCAGTTACTGAGAAATTGGTTGCGGTGATTTGTGAAACTTGAAAATAAAGCAGTTGAATTGGCCCGAAAAAGGAACATGGCACTTGTTCGTCTTACAGACGCAAATGAAAGAGTTGTTATTTAGGCCTAGGTTGTTAAACCTAGGTTCAGAATATATCTAGGTTACCTTATCAAAGCCCTACATCAATTTTATAATGTGAGTGATTCGGTTTCATGAAACTCTTGTAGTGTCTTCTGTACAATAGTTTTAAATTCATTCATTTATTCCGTTTATAACTTTCAATTTGTTTACCTATAGGTATGCTCAGGTAAGTTGTCATAAGTTTATTCTGCTGTTTTATTTTTAAAATTATCTTATCTAGTGTAATGAAATGAAGCTGGACGAAAATCCAAACAGATTAGAATCAAACCATAAGTTTTATGAAAACAATCTTCGTTTGTCATTACTGCCGTAAACTAATTTATTCCAAGTAAGGCCGGGGACGCTTACATTATCCAGCAGTACTAATGACTACCACACAAGTAGTGAATCTTGATTGCAAGAGAAAAACGCTTATATGCGCTTTGAAATTAAATAGGTTTTAATAGATTCCACCACAACTTCATAGAACAGTGACATGGAATTATGGAAGCAGTCAACCCGTCGTGGTTTGTGGAATGGTACTTAGTTAGGTAGGTTTTGCCACACATAGCGGCCGGACAAAAACGTTCCAACCACAAGCCAACTGCACTGTTTCCTGCCGCAACCACAAATGACCTTTTAATAGAGTACTTGTGCAGTTGCTAATATTACTTTTACCAACGGGAAATAATTATTGGCAAGTGTAATACGTAGTACATTGTTATATTGACGGGCGTCACAGCTTAGTCGGTAGTAGTTCTGTCTTCAGTGCTATGGGTCTTTGGTTCGATCCTACGACCGACAACATATTTATTTATTTATCACAATATTTAAAAAAGACCTTGATGATTGTTATAGCATCAGGGGCTACTTTTTACCCATGCTCCGATGAATGGAACGTTGCAGTACTTGGAACAAATTTTAAATGTTTTTATTTGTAATAAATATAACAAAATTTACAAATTTTTTTTATAAATCTAAATATTGTTGAAAATTATGATACAAAGCTCCACTGTTTTAATTAACAGGAACATTTCAATTTTATTATAATAAAGATAATGGCCGGTTTACATTATTCCAGTCCAGCGATCCAGTCCAGTGCTGGATTGCTTACTGGGAAAATGTAACCCGGCACTGGAATTAACTGAATCCAGTAAGCATTCCAGTCAAGTAACTGGATTCGTGGTCTACTTTTGAATCCAGTGCGATCAATCCAGTGCAACTGGAATAATGTAGACGGCCTATAAAGATGCTACTGGACTCTACAATTCATGCGTCTCGTCGCGTCGTCTACATGCGTAGTGTACTTACCTTAGACGACAGGATAATATACAAAGGGAATGAAGGTGGACAACTTTGCTATAATAGAGCTGAATATACATTCACTGTAATAAGACACAATTAGGGGTTAAATTTAAAATATGATAGTCAGTCAGCTATGTATTTAATCACGACTTATCAAAGTTCAAGCATGTCATTAATCGTAAACACCTTTAAGTCAAGCAAAATTAAAACCACATTTTTTATTGTAGCCTGCTGGCCAAATGTGAGAAGTCGTTAAAAAGATGTATGACCACAGATGAGTAAATAGAGTTGACGTGTAGGTACAGTGTAAATGTTATATTTGAAGTTATACCACATGCCATGCGGGCGATTTCAACGCTTAACGACCGGCTGTAAACGCACTACCAGCTATTATTTATGTTCCTAGCAGCTACGATGCTTTAGAATTTTATCGCCAGTATCATTATCATCAAGCAACTGTCGCGTAAACCAACGGGAAATATAAATTCATTTCCACCATTGGGAGTTTCCATACTAGCCGATACCAACACCGACACGATTTACTCAAATAAAAATATCGATGTCGGTGCCAACACGGTACGATATTGTTTAACATGTCGTGTCGGTGGCAGTGTGAAAACGACTTTTGGCATCAATCTAGCACTTCATACCTCAATATATAAATGACATTAAATACTTACCTAGTTGTATGTAATTGTAGAACGGAACGGAGTTTATTTTTGCTATTTTAAAACGTATTTTCCCAAAATATAGATCTTATAAGTATTTTTATTTCAATGATCACTAAACAAACCAAAGCACGATTTCGCCGCAGCATCTGTGATCTGGCAGATCGGTGCCGCAATCACCGTCAATGATTACTCTCGAAGGGACTCTTTGTAGTCACCGCCTCCGGATAATGGAGGTCGGCTCGCAAGGGTAACTAATACAAAACCCTAGAGATTTAAAAGTATCGACCGATTTAGGAGTCATTAATGTCATCGGAATCGTTCTATCCAGCTTCTGGTACCACCTCCTGCTCGGACAATTTGTGTCTTCTGAGGATTGTATAGAGACGAAAATAGTATATTGTGAGTTCGGATTAGATGGTCAGGGAATTTTGCAAATCATTGCATTAGCCGGGCTTGTTAGTGGAGTGGTGCTCGGAGCCTCTTCATAATGAAGGTGGGCTGCAAGTCATGGGCCCAAGCGCCGCCCGTCGCCGCGCCGTCATCGCACCCTGTCAATACTTGATGCCCCGACAACGGAGAAGGTTATTTCCGAAGATGCAGCACCACTAATTAATGCCTTCTACTGGGCACAAAAAAGTAAGGAGCGAGTTCATTGTTCTAATGTCAACATCCGATGTGTTGGGCTTTTGAAATATGAAACGATGCCGCGCACTTGGAAGCATGTCTGGGTCCATCACGTGTCTAATGTCTTTTGTTCAGTGCGATTTGAACAGAGTTGGTTGGTGTGTGGCCAACAATTAATTTAACACTTAAATAGGTACAGATAGGTAGGTAAGATCCAGCGTGAAGGGGTCCCAGCGTGGTCCCGAACCCCCGGAGTGCCACAACACTGATAGCGTCATTCATATCGTGTCCGAGTCGCACATTTACATAACAACAAATTTATATAAAAAGTGACTCTATCACTTTTAAGACCACTTTCAGTGTTCATTCTCATGTTCCCAGTAGGTACTTATTAAACATAAGAATGCATGGTAAAAAAGCTAAGTAAACATAAAAATACATATATTCAAAGTATTTTTTTTTCTATTAAAAGCTTCAAATATATTACATCTACCCTAGGCATCAATTTTATTACAAATTGCTCAATGCCACACGGTGTGTGTGACATCATCGCAAACCATAAATCTGTCTGCATTAACTAACCATCGCACGCGTCGCATTACGCCATTGCAAGATCCATCGGAAATCGCTACTATTTGCTAAAGCATCCGGCTTTTAAGTGTAAATTTTCCGGTGTCAGTTTCACAGAGTTTCAACAAATACTTGAGTAAAAAAATTCTGTGGAAGCTACTTGAAATGGCACTCTATACAATATGGTTCTAAAAAGACGCTGTAAGTTAGACCTTAGTTCTATTGAGTAGCATGACTGTATAAACTGATATATTATCAAAGTTTTACTTTTTTGTTTAAGTTTTACCAAAAATGTGTATTCCAAATAAATTTTATCGTTAGATTCAAATAACGTACTTACATCGGGAATTGCGACTATTTGCACTCACATCCGGCTTTTAAGTGTAAATTTTCCGGTGGCAATTTATTTCACTGAGGAGTTTAAACAAACGCGTCTTGTAGTGGCCATTAAACGCACTCCGTGGGGATGTGGGGATGCTATGAATTCGGATGCTTTTTGAAGGGAGCTAGTTTGAAGTGTAATGATGCTGGTGATAAAATGGGTCGTTGGCTTTGTTTGTCGTGGCTCTTGCGAAAACAATTTGAAGGGCTTTCAATATGTACTTAGTTTGGTTGGAGGAAGCTTTGAGCTTTTAGGTGAGCTTTATTTTCCTTCGTTTTATAAAAACTTTTATAATTAAGATATACTTCTTTCATAGTTAAATGTATGTGTTAAGTAGCTGCTTTTTACCAAAATGGAATCACGTTAGCTATTTCATTGAAACTTCTTCAATGACATGTTCATAAATACTTCGATAGTATAATTTGAATGCCAGAAAATGGCTCCAATAAAATAACCGACAATATTCCAATAAAACCACAAAGTTTCTCGCAAAAATCGTATTAAACCGTGGAAGAGATTGCTCGCCATTAGCCCCCCCTAGTGTCATACATCAAGTCCTCTCTTCAAGCCGTCTCCATGAATACTCCACGGTGCTTGAGTGCTACGAGTCTGCAATTGATCGCTTTGGTTTTGTTGAACAGCTATTTGTCAGTTTACAGTTTGTAAAGCAAACGTTGTTGATTGTTTCTCGATTTACAATTATCAGATCCCAAAAGCTATGAACCTAGAGGGATTCTAACTCACGACCGTCCCTTCAATACGGGGAATGAGAATGCGACAGTTTTACTTGACCAAATTCTCAACGAGCCCACGATGCAAACGTCTGGCCCACAGGTGGGCCAGCCGATGGGTTCGATGGGAATAACCCATAACTGAAGAAGGAACTTAGACGACTGTACCTACGTTATGAATTTTTTGATTTTGTAAAGTATTAAGCAGTAATATCGAAGCATATTTGTGGTGGCAATGATAAAAAACCCGTTATATATTCTTAACTCTAAGTTAAGAATACATAACGGTTTTTTTTTTAACTTTAACCAATACCAGAAAAATTTGCACCTGGCTAACTAATACGCTGTGGTCGCTGCGGTCACTACTCAATTCAGTAAATGCTCCTAGTTGAACACCACAAGTGAATATCACTACATAGTATAAAGCAAAGTCGCTTCCCGTGTCTGTCTGTATGTATGAATGCTTAGATCTTTAAAACTACACAACGGATTCTGATGCAGTTTTTTTTTAATAGATAGAGTGATTCAAGAGGAAGGTTTATATGTATATATAATACATCATCGTCATCACTGCATTGCACCCTCCCGTGCGAAGCCGAAGTGGGTCGCTAGTTATATTTATAAAACGTTTAAATTCAGGTAAATGATGCAAAACCCGATGAAAAAACTCGTGGTACTGACAGCTAAGTACTATAATAAAATCTAAACAAAATGTTTTCATTGAGAAAACTTTTGTAAACCTATAGGTACTTAATTAAATTCAGTATGTGGTGTATCTACTTGCCTGTACAATAAATGCTTTTTCAACTCAGTCGGCTATGCTTTTGAAATATTATAGATAGTGATGCTTGGTGGTCGCGTGGAGAGACCGCCCGCTGCTGTTTCTATGCTAATTCAATTGTGTTACACCACAGAAACTGTAGCAGTATCTACCATGGATATTCGGATAACTTGCGATACCATCGCTCCGCATTATCATAATAGCGAGTCACTTCGTGGACTCTCGCGCCTGTCTGCACCGATATCGATACGGTTTTGTAATACCGACGTATGGCTCGACAAACAATGATGAGTGAAATTGTAAAACATGTAAGAGATTAATTGAATGTTACCTGTCAGAGTGTGAAGGTTTTTGAACGTACTTAAGAAAAGAGTTCGATAGAAAAGAGTTCCGCAGCGCTAGGGTGTAGCATGTAGCCCCGCGAACAATGCAGTGGAGAATACCAATGCCTTAATATTATCGTGACAGAATCAATGTGATGCATCTAATGTTCAAAGACGGATAGTAAAACGGCAGTCTAATCGATTCGCAGAAGTGTTCAAAGTGGCGAAAGCGGTTCTCACCGAGCCACCGCCCGCGGCTCTTAACCGTACCCACACTTCTCGACGATTACACTCTACGCTCATCTAGCGGGATGCAAATTGAATTATGGGACTTTTTGTGCCGTTGTGCGTTCAATTGTCTGATATCTCGGCTTTGTTCTTCACCGGCGTCCCACTACGTGACGATCGACCGCTCAGCGCCTTGTAATCGCTCGCTATCTCACCGATTGTTCCGCACCAACTCTTTACGTGGCGCTAAAATTATAGTCTTTTGTTTTATTACCTAATTGTTGCTATTGTTCCAATAAGTGCTGGAATGTTATAATCTCTAATATCGACGCACAATTACATTTGATACAACTGATATTGAACTCGGGCATGCCATGGTACACAATGTAACCTTCACACTGTTCTGTGACGAAAGCTAGCACGTGTTACACTACCTAAAGTGTTTATTGAATTGGCTATACATAAATAAAGCCTCCCTTTAGCAACAAGGTAAATGAATCCTTTGAGTGAAAGAAACATTATTTAGAATAATATTAAAAGAAAAACTGATGCAGTTTATAAAACCCGAGTGCCATGGTAAAAAAATAATTGTTCGTTTTTATGTTGACTGCACTATGCGTCGAGCCTTGTGGTTTAGGCCCTTGGGGATTTGCGTCAGTAATTTTCTCAGCAATTAATATTCTAGGTCGTTCAATTAGTCAAATGTAAAAAAATGCGAGACAGAAATGGACGGAAATTACGTGGCCACATCCATTGAATATAGTTTGTCGCTGAACGCAGTGTAACGGATGGAATGGCTGTAATTGCAGCCTGCTCTATTGTACTGACATGTGTCACTGTGGTTTTACTGGATACCATAATATTTTATTTTACTTTTTAGGATTCCTTTAAGTTCAGCTAGATACTTCATAATTATTCTTTTTGCTAACTGATATTCGATAAGTGGCATAATATCGTTTTTATGCGTTAATTCAATGAAAACTGGCTATTGCGTAGCATACAAGAAGAGCTTGACTTGATAAAATCAGACACAATCAACTTGCCAACGTTACATAATTCCTTGAAGCCCAGATAAATCAAAACAAGAAATGGAAAAGCTGACTGACGGACTGACGCCCTCGGGCGGTGTGTTCCAAGCATTTTATTTGTTTGTTACTATGGTATAAATGGAGCTAATTATTATAATTTCACTGAAAATTACTGGCATTAAGTTGCTACCAAAAATACGTGAGTTTAACGACTTTTTCTCGGAACTGTCGGCTGAGTGATGCAGCCAAAGGCGCTGTGGATGTAGACACGCAACGTACTCTACAAGGATTTGCAATGCCAGTGTGACCTTGACAGACAGACTGCTGGAGTGATTCTTGTTTATATGTAGTTTACTACTTTGTAGCATTCGTGGTTGAAATTGAATTGAAACGCTGTAACAAGCATCAACTAACACAATACCCACACATAAGCAGAACATTGTATGCTAGCGCATATACTTATCTTTTAATATACTATCTACTTAACACACCTATTGTTTATGACACGATGACAAGTCCACATTTTATGTTACCTACCTTAGTTGGATAGAACCTACTTCAATAGCAACAGTCAGAGACTTAAACTTTTTCAAGAACTAAGTACGTATATGAAACAGAACAAAGGCATCAGTGAAGTCCCTTGTTTCCATTCGTTGGTCGTTCGTTTTTTATCAGAGTGGAACTGGTTCTTCAAATTGGTGCAACTATTATCTGGAGTCGACGAAGGTCGGCCGTCATTTCAAAATTTTCGACTAAATTCCGACACGCAAAATATTGGTGAATACTAAATCTGACGCGCTTCGATCGTGTTTAGGAGCTTTTCAATGTTAGCATGACTGTGCATTTAGTATTATGGGCTAATATTGATCGAAATAACGATCTATCTAGATAACTAAAACTAACTAAGCCCGTAATTTATTCTGTCGCATGTCGTTGAAAGAGCTTGCAGAACTCTTTGATAGTTTTTGATTTCTATAAAAGTGTAGTTATGTCTATGCTTTAGTATCAGAATACGAAGCTAAGACATTATAATGTTGGATAACATTTCGGTGTTGTTGTGCAGCCCGCGGGCTAATTCCGACGAGTGGGCGCAGCGCTTGTCCGACACATTACCACACAATTTCATCCACTTGAACACATTATTGACGCTTAAACTGCCCGTGAATATTAGAGCTCTCATCGTTTTCGGTAAAGTTATTTCATCAATCGATCTTTCAAGATAATTTAAATCGTCGAGTTCAACCTGAAGTTCTAAAATACTTTTTAGAAACCTCAAATAGAGTCTCTACAATAAATCAAAGCGCGCAAAGATTTATTAATTTCTTAAATTATGGGCCATTTTTTTAAATACCGTGTTTAGCAATGGACTATACCTACATAGAAAAAGTTTTCCATAAAAAGCGCGTTCTGTCGGTCAAATTAAGGACACATGCGCACCAAAAGCGGCAAAGCATCAGGTCACAATTAATGGTAATTTCCATTTAAATAAATAATTTGTTTCGGCTCAATTTGACGCGATCGACCATTGCGGCCATGTGGCTCCGTGAAGCGTCCTAATGACCTGCGCTAACTAGCGCGGTTTCACGCCTCTGATCGCAAATGTTTCGGTTATAGAGTTCAGATGTAACTTGTGGGTATAGGACTCAATTTGGTCTATTTCGAAGTTACATCTCTATGGCAATCACTTGCAGAAACTTTACTATACGCATGTAGTTTTTTTTTGTTATTTTACGATATTTTTTATGAGAAGAACCCTCGGCTCAAATTTTGATTTCCCCTTGCACAAAAATACAGCTGAGAAACCCAACATCAATACCACATATTGGTATTGCTATTGGTTCATAAACCACTTCACATAAGGATTTTCTCAGTCTCCTTTGAAATTCGGGTTTGATCAGGGGTAAAACTTCTTTTCCTGACTTTTTCGACAAATCTATCAGTATCTAGGTTTCCAACCATCTTTCCTGACTATCTGCTTTTTTTTCAGCTTCCTTTCCTTAATTGAGTCTTTTAAATACGTGAATCTTGTTTTTTTTATGCTTTTCCCAAACTGATCTTGATGTTGCCACATTTGCCACCAATTAATCTATTTTTGCATTTTTACTTCAAAGTTTCTTTTGGTATAAGAAAAAAATGCATAGTACTCAGGGTATTTTTATATTTTACAGACAAACTCGATTTTCGGAATCAGAATCGTTTATTTAGTAAATCTGCATATTTAGTTTTCTCATATCTTTAATTTTAGTTTTTGGCTTTTTTACAGTTTTATAATATCTAGTATAGATGAATATGAAGTTCTTAGACGTGATATAATTAGCATCAAATTATGTTACGATGCACATTGTGGGTTTCACACATCGATGACAGCGATCGCGTGTGCGTCTGAGCCGGTTAATGTGGAAATAATGTAGCGAGGTCATCATCTTTGACTTAATCCATTTTACTTGTTACGACATGCAGGCAGCTGATCCAATCGCTTTGATTACCTGACCTAGAATATTCTCTTAAATATAGCTTTCATTAATGGGTGCTTGCACGCTGCCACGACACCTACTTACCCTAATATTGAGGGTTTATTTTTAAACTTTTGGTTTTCGTCGATGTCTCTCCCTAGAAGGGGTATTGATACATTTTTTATGGCGCATGGTTTTGTTGGTTTATTTGCTTACAATTTTAGAGCACTCTCCACTAGTGTTTTGAAGTGAAGGGACGTTGAGGCACCAATCGATACCTACTTCCCTTTCAAGTGTCAAATAACAAGAACCCTTCTTTAGTAGCCAACTGACATTAATTAGCCCTAACCAGCCGTTTTGAATCATTCCGTAATTCGATGTCATATCCCGGGTTAGCGATAGAAATTGTAAATTACTGCTTATTATTCAAGACTTAACTACTGAATGATCGACTAAAGTGGAACTTTTGTAAAACAATTTGCCTAAGCAGAATAATGAGTATACTTTATAATGCTAATAGCTATAATAGCTTTAAACTGTGTCTTATAACGACATCGATCATTAACATTGTAACACATAGTTCGGTCGCGTAATTCTTAAAATATGGAGGTGGATAATGGTGTAGCTAATACTGGTTTTCTGGGCGCTCTAGCAGGATAATTAGCTTCCCTAGTAAGTACTTTATTTCAAAGAAGCTACGTTACCTAAGCGTCATAAGTTTATTTAATTAATTAAATTTATTTATTTAATCAAAGCATGATAAATAACTGAAGACTTTTTACCTAGTCTATTAACATATCAGGCACAAACGTATGCTTTGGATAAAAATCGAAGCTATCTCGAAAAGGTTTGACTTTTATCAAAAAAAATTGTATGATACAGTGATAATATTGAGTCGGTTTTGGCTATAATCTATCCCTGGATGTAAACTTGGACACAAATCATATAATACTATGCTTGGAGTAGTTACACCGTGTTTTGTTGTTTAAATTGACAAGCAGATTTAAATTTTATCGGTGAACTTTTGTGTTGGTTGCTAGAGAACGTCTGTCACCGACACGACTGCTACACGATATCGACGGAGAGCTAATCAGATACCGATATTTTTGTTCAAGCAACTTATATGTCAGTATCGTGTCAGTATTGTCCGACTGCACAAGATAGACTGGGGAATGGGGCTAGCTCAGGGGATGGCATTATTGGACGTGAAACGCGATCGGCAGCGTACTGTTTCACTCGGAATTAACTCGATAATTCCCTAATTGTGCAATTATCCATTGGCAATTTGCTTCTGGTTCATTTACGATGCAGTGGTGTAGTTTTAGTCAAGCCTGGTGGGTTCGATGTAGTCAATGCCCGGTCATACGATTAGAGTATTATATTTTTTATTTAATTTTAGTCCTAGAAGTGTACACATAAGATTAAAATAGTGGTACAATGTTGTTTTTAAGATAAATAAAAAAAACAGATATTGGTTTTTACTAGAAAATTTGTAATTAATAGAAAATTGGTGATAATAAAATTCAAACTGCCTTCAAACTTTTTTAAATATATTTGACACAAACTCATAATTATAACAACTTATCCAATGTCCATGCTTTATAGCAAGTAGGTATTTAATTTATAAACACTAAACAACGATTATTAGACTCATCATCACTCCCAATAACGTGTTGTCGAAAAATTATTGGTTCATAAGACTAAGTATAGTTATGAGTTTTATGAAATACAATTTCGTTTGTAACGACTTCACGATCATCTTAATAACACGTCGGGAGATAAGCGTTTCGCTTGAATATTCATTTTAGTTTATCATAATTTTGGTAGATAATTTTAAATTATCCAATCTGCCGAGCCGCCAACTCTCAACGAGTACACTATACGACTATACCTACGTTTCGTGATACAATTTATTGCTTCTTATTTTAATTTAATTTGACTATCATAAACTAATAATTATAAGTATACGTACTTATAGTTACTGAACTGGTCTATGTCTTTCCCAATCATTAGGCTGAAGGCCCAGCTACGGCCAAGACTGCTATGACTGGCGTGTCCCAGATTCCAACTAAGCGGGTTCTAATTCTAACTAATCGTTTTAAAATTATAAACTCTTATCACGACGATGACATAATACGTCATTAAATTTATGAAACGGAGAACTACATAACTTATCCTTGGCTGACCGCTTGTTTGGCCGTGAAGTGCGCGTATAGCCTATTTTAATGCTTCTTAATTTAGGTAATTAATAATCCGATGCGTAAACTCGATGTGCTCGTATATCTTAAAATGTTAAATAAAATAACAGAGCACTATAAATATATCCAATGACCCAGAATGTCCGTCGCGTGCAATCATTATTAAAATGATTCGGCCCACTTAGTCATCGATAGAGTACCAACAACCAATCTCTCATTCTATACGCACAGATTATAAGTCATTCATGAATGACCTACAAAGTACACACCTATAGGTTTATAGAAAGAGATGAGCACCGTATTCGAAATTAGGAAAAAAAATGTTATGATGTTGTCGTGCAGCACCACATCAAAGCGGCACTCTACTTGACCTGCGATACCACAATTTCGTCCTCACACCAGGTAATCTCATTTTATTTCATCTCGTATTTTTTACGGCAAAAGATCTTCGTCATTTTTGACAAGGAAAAGACCATCAACTTTGTATAATGCGGGTGTGGCGCCGGCGAGTCGGCACCAGGCGTCATCTACGCTGATCCAATCTCGCGGCCAGCCGGGCCGAGTTGACGACCAATTATGGTACAGGCCGATATCACTCTGTTTCGGCCTGCGCCCAAATGGAGCATAATGCCTAGGGTAATTATGACTTCAGCCGCCGCGGACGCAGACCGCTCACATCTCTCGGACCACTCATCGCCTAATACCTTTAAATTGCACCGAAATAGCTTTTGATGAGCACGGTGTCGATTTTATGACTCTTTTGACGATGTGACATATCAATTTTATTGTTCTCTTTTCTCATTCTGACGATAGCCAATTTCAATTGTTATGCATAATAAAATTTCAACGACTCTTGTGAGTACCTATTCGAGATTGAAATAATTACCAGTGGGAAATAAAAAGTAATTGACATAAGAACCTCTACCTACAGTCAAAACGCAATTCTACAATTTAGAACAAATAATAATTCTTACTTCTTAGAAATATAGGAGTGAGCCCGTACGCGGGCGACATAAGTGCCCGCTGGAGCAATTTGGCTGCTCTTTATTATTTTTTTATGGTAATTGTAATTGTCGTTGGGTTAATTGAGAGAGCAGCCATATTTACAACTGGGCTGTAGATCGGTTCGCGATAGTGCGCTGGCCCGCCCCATTATTTCTATTTGCTAGAATGCTACTGCTGGCCCACATCCACGGAATTAATAATGGCTTGTAATTATTTAGATCTTCAACTGTCTTTCAATCGACAAAAACTTTATCGCAGAAAATTTGATGTTTTAGGGAATCTTCGCAAACAGTTCACCAGTAAGATTCTTACGTTTCATAATATGTACCTGTTTAAAAAGTATCTAGATCAACTTCAGCAGTTGTAAGGGCTGGCGCATACTGCAGAGCAACAGCTGCGCCAATCACAATATAAAAGGGCGTGGCTGATCCCCGCACCCCTCGCATTCCCCCCGTGCGTGATCCCCGGATTATATTATTGTGTACAATGGAACTTTTTTATCGAGCTTTTGTATCTCACACTGGGGTGAAATATCCGGCCGGATGTTCTTCTACACTCACCTTTATTTAGCTCCGCAAAGTGAACAACTGTGAATGGATTAAGTTCCTAATAAACGCGTTTGTGTTTTTCTTTCATTGACGTTATGTAAATAGTACCCGGTTTGAGATAAATGGTAGAGTAGGCTATTTCATATGATCACCCTTTCATCTTAAATATCTAGGTTTGTGTATTCCGTCTATTGTATCATTATTATGTAAACAAAAACATATTTTACGACAAATTTTAAGTATACGAGATTTAATAATTAGAACGTCGTCTGAGGCCGGTGCGGTAGCCACCGGGAGCTGTCACCGTGTCAGCTAATTGTAAATACGCCACCTATAAACTGTTCATAATTTATTTATACCCGTTTGTGAACGCTTCGGGCACGGAGCACCGCCGCATCAGTTCACATATAAAATTAGGCCATAAATCTGATTTGACGTCCCGGGCACATTCTCACGGTCTAAACACGATCTGATAATTAAACTCGAATAAAGAGTTATTGTCTTTTTTCATTCAAAATAATAAACTATTCTTTTTCTGTCTTTCCAGGAACACCCGAGCTTACGCGGCACGCCTCTGGCGATGTTGGCGGCACAGTGCAACAAGCTATCGAGCAAGTCTCCCCCTCCACTGGCTGACGCCGCCGTCGGGAAGGGCTTTCATCCATGGAAGAAGAGTCCTGGTGCCCATTCGCCACCCGGCGCCAGTGCGCCTCCACGCTCCCAACCGCCCTCGTGTGGACCCTACGCACGTGGTCCTACTACATGCTCGGCACCCTCATACGGCAACGATCTCTACTTTCCATCCTCGGGTGATCAGCTCCTCGGAAAGAGCGAATCCAGTGCCAGCCTTGGCTCCATGTACTCCCGGCATCCATACGAATCATGGCCCTTCAATGTCGGAGGAGGTGGTGGAAGTGGCGCTCTTAAAGCTGCTGAAATGAGCGGTGTGGGTCCGATGGGTGGCACCTGGTGGGATGTCCACGGTGGCTGGCTGGATGTCGGCGGTCAGATGGCGAACTACACTGGACAAGATTATTCCCAACTTACACATTCACTATCAAGTGGTGCACATTTACTACCGCCTGCACCACACCTCCTACAAGATGCCTACAAATCTGTTTTACCTTCACAAGGATCCTTCGGGTTACACGGACCAGGTTCTCCGGCACCTCCAGCGCAAGCACCATCACCGCGATCACAGCGACGATACGCGGGCCGAGCGACATGCGATTGCCCGAATTGCCAAGAAGCGGAAAGACTTGGACCTGCCGGAGCACACCTTAGGAAAAAGAATATCCACAGCTGTCACATACCAGGTTGCGGAAAGGTTTACGGCAAAACTTCCCATCTGAAAGCTCATCTTCGCTGGCATACCGGAGAACGACCATTCGTTTGCAATTGGCTATTCTGCGGCAAGCGGTTCACGCGGTCCGACGAGCTGCAGCGACACCTGCGCACGCACACGGGCGAAAAGAGATTTGCGTGTCCGGTGTGCAATAAAAGATTTATGCGGTCAGACCACCTCGCCAAGCATGTAAAGACACACAACGGGGGCAAGAAGGGTAGCTCGGACTCGTGCTCCGACTCTGAGGAGAACAGTCAGTGCGAAGGCGGTGGCGGGCGCTCGCCTGAACACGGGTTGGACGTAAAGCCGAGCTCGCTGGTGTGACGGGGGCGCGCGGCGCTCGCCGCTGCCGCCGCCGCGCCGCACCACGCCTTGCCGTACCTGTGATACCGCGTGCGCCCGCCGCCGCCGCGCCGAGTGCTGCCGCGCCGACCGCCCGCCTGCGCCATCGCCCGCTCCTGTACATACAACATATCAATACAAGTGTATAAAAATTATGGCGAAAGTGTAGACGAAAAAACGTGTGAGTGACGCATCTGACGCGCCCTTGTGTACTTCTAAGAGACTTAAAGTGTTGTACAGTATAGATATTATTAAAAATAATTATCTCATATTATTAAACTAGAAAAGTATGTAATATAGAATAAGTAGAACCACTCCTTTAGTCCGAATATGCTGTTATAATAATTTATTTTTATTGTGTAGGTACTTCGATGTGCCGAGTGAAAATTTATTTCTGTTTTGTAAACGAATTTATCTTACTGAGGTCCAAAAGTTTAAAGGATTGGTAGAGGCATTGCATAATAACATGATTTAGACCTAACGTGTAACTAAAATGCAGTTTTTCTGTAGAGCTCTTGCACTAATAGAACTAATCCAAGTGCACAACGTAGGTATAGGTACCTAACGAGAGATTGATATTGAACGAAGATGATCTCCTGCTGATGAAGTTATTGTTTCAAGGGCAACGTAATGTCTTATAATGCATAATTGAAAATGTCTTATAATGTGCTGTATTTAATTAATTCTCAATATGTAAAAGATACTAGTAGGTACCTACTGCGAAAACATCACGTCAATATTTGAAGGTAAATATTTATTATTGGATCTTTGTTTTATAATACCCAAATGAATTATTGTCCGCTTGAGGGCAAAATTTTATATTTAGTGTGTATATTGTACAAAGTTGTGCGAATCAAAAATGCCTAAAATTGATTTTATATAAATTGAAATATATTTTTCCCAGTGGACTATTTTGTTATTAATGAACCCTATAAGATTATAAATAAATATAGCCTAGTAGTACATAACTATGTGTACTTACGAACGACGAAACGGATACAAGTACAGTTAACTTCAAAAGTTTAGCACTGTTTCAGACTATTTTTTCATCATAACACCACTTTTCTAAGATTGAAAATAAAAAAATTAAACGTTGTTAATTTTGAGTCATAAATCGTTTTTGATTTTTTTTTCTTATCTTTATTTTGTATTGGTGTTGACTGTACTTGGCGATAATGGCCGCAGCAACTGGCGTTGCCCCCTACATAGTAAAATCTCAAGTAGCAATGCTTATTTTCATTATCAGTCCACTGGCTGGACGACCTGGACGTACGTTCCTCCCAAGACACAATACTTACTTAGGCTAGAGATAGATATTTCATTTCATTTATTAACCAGCTTGTTACATAATATAACTTTGGCATGTCCAACTAATACAAATTATTTACTTAATCTTATCTAATTTTAACACATATACCTACCTAATATTATATTAACATTCACTACTTATTTATATACCTATTCTATCAGCCTTGCTGTCTGGACAGGGGACTGTGAAATGTCCATAGACACTGTATATATATGTGTATTATATATATTTATTTCATACTGCGGTGGACGCTACCTACGCGTGCAAATCGGAAAAGGAACAACTCATGTACTCTCTGACTTGATAAAATGGATAACATTCAAGAAACATTTTAATTTTCCGTTTGAATTGAGATAGAGGCAGTAGAGATAATATAATACTAGCTTAGGCTATCATAAGATAACGAATTCATCATTTTGAACTGTCATACAGCGGCCTTGCGGCTGGCAAATCGCAATAAGATTTTAATAATTGACCCTGGCTGCTCATTTGGCTCATGTAGCCTTATTTATTAGGCAGGTGTAGAAGTTGAATTTTGATCCAATCAATATTGATAAAACCATTTTCAGATAAATCTCGTTTACAAAATATTTGCATAAAATGATTACTGAGTACTTAGGTAGGTACTATTTATTATTAATGTTTTGCTTTTATAAATATAAATACAATTTTAAAGTTCTTGACTACCTATCTTAAATCTTAATTCAACACAAAAGAGAGAAATTTGGAATGACCAGTAAAATTTTATAGCAAGTAATTCTTATCTAGCTATGGAAGCGCTGTAAAGAGGGCGACGTTCGTAAAAAGTGAATTAAAACCGCAAAATAAGGAGATTCAGCTATCCAGCCCGAACAGCTCACTCAACACAAACAAAGGGAGACTGCATATCGAGTAAGTACATTCTTATTTTATTATGACTACAGAAAAAATCAAACAAACGTTATAGTAGGTAGAAAACCGCATCGAACACTTATTCCGTGCAAAGATTGCTTAAATTCAATTGAACTGGTTAAACTTTGTCGTTGAGGTTTCAATATTCTGAGGTTGCAGTTTTTAACGTTTCACACAATTTTTCATAATGTTGAACAAGAATACGGTCTAAAATTACTAGCCTATAAACTGCACCGAATGTCCTTATAACATTTCACTTTAGAAGACGCGTGCGGATTTTCATTGATGGACTCTTATCTTATATGGTCACAATCTGTCAATATTTGTAAACTATCAATTGATGATGATGATTATGATGATTACCCTTTCAGATAAAAAAATATTTCATAAATGACGTAGTTCTGAGGTAACAAACATGGTAGGTAAGAAATTCTAATGACGGCCACACACGTTCAATGTTCATGCCTGGATTTGGTTCAATTTATTTTAAGGTGTGTGTCCACCATAAGTATCAGTTTCTCACGACTATAGGCTTGCATTAAAATGTCTACACTGGAGTGGTCTAGCTCGTCCTTCTCTAAGCTGTAGAAAAGTGTCACCTCCGCGGGTGGCCGGCGCTCGTGCCGTAAAAACCGAGCTCATCTGCAAACCGGCGACTCCATCAGCTAGCTTAATCAACGGTATTAGCAGCGGTGGTCTTTAGCTAGGAATTCCTGGAAAGCTGCTGCCGTCAGTAACGGCCGTATTTGGTACATGAGGCGATGACTGCGATAACTGGAAGATAAGATATTACTCATGTAATTTGTTATCTCAATCTCATACAGAGTCCCAATAAAGTAAATAAAAAACCAGCAGCCTTTGGGCTTTTAACGATACGACACTAACACGATATCGTGGCGAGCTAATCTCATAGCCTTATAGACTAGACGCTTTCACACTGTGTTTTCGACAGAAACTGTGTACAATTTTTTTTTCGAGTAACTTATTTGACCTTTTGGTATGTGAGTATTTGATCTAATATTATATGATCTGTGATCTAGTCATCCTCCGTGCCATAAAGATCAAATCAAAATTCAATGAGCAAAGTTTTTCGCCCTTCCGACGAGACACTGTCCCAGCAACCATTTACTTAGCTCAAAGTCGTTCTAAATCTTCCTCATAGCGGTCATCATACGACGGTCACTGTTTCGTAGCACACGGAGGTTTTCCCGCCACGACGCGACGGAAGCGTTGATGTCTCCATTCCTTCACACTTTGTAAGTAATTTGTTTAAATTACTAGTACCTCACAGACTTGAGTTTCAGGTATAACCTTGTCGCTAAGGTCACTAAATAGGACTTTTTATGATACCAAAAATAGGACAGTGGCACCTTAAAAAATTGCTTGTTAGGTATAATAATATAATTTCCCCCAAATTGGTAAAATAAATTAATATGGAAATCGAACCACCTTAATAGCTATATCACATTTTGCTTAAAAATTGTTTACCTGACTGTACAATGCAGCTATTTTTAAAGTTGTCCGAATCGTCACAACAAAAATTATTAAAATCAAAAGTGACGATTGGGAGAATTTGTCCCAAAATATTTGGTCCGAATCGTCACTAAGTCAAAATATTGAAGCATTTCACTTTTGCGCACTAAAAAGATGCGCACCAAGACTCCGGACCTACCGCTATCGATGCCGACACTATAATACCATCAGCTGTCCAACGATAGGTACCGTATCGGTAGACTGTAAAAACAGCAATGCTATCTCCAATGCGGAATCAGTTTCTGCTTGACAATGCTTTGAATGTTTTGATTAGGTTTTACCAATATAAAAATAATTAAGAAGATTTGAAATCGATTCCAATTAATGCTTTTGTTTTATTTACAGAGTTGAGAAATCGACATTTCAACCTTATTTTATACAAACTTAAACAAACGTTTGTAACCTGTTACCACCATCCAAACAGATACAAAACAAGATAGTTATGAGAATAATAATTGAATTTACAGGCGTATCTGATCTAACCAAGATTAAACCTTAGATTACACAATTAATCACGAGCAAGCTGACCTTTATAATCGAATATAATCCCATGTATTATCGGCGTTTTCCTCCCGTAATCAAATTATGTGGCTGTAATGTCCCTATCCGGGGCCTAAACTCAGATTTATCATCCCTAAAGCAAATTATTCGTAAACTGATTGTGCGGGATGAGGGAGGCTTAACTGTTTTATATTCTAGTCAACTACGCTCCCCACTTGCAGTCTGCTAAGCACAATTCTACAATTTTGCTGCTAGGAGCTAAAAGCTCTACCTTCATAAATAATGGTCTTAAAATATTGCTACGGCTGACTCATAGCATTTTCGGACTTATTTACCATGTTATTTTGCCATCACAGGTAAGTTGATCGACAGAATATCTTAAAACTTAGTTTTAAAGCCAAACTGAGTACTTACAAATACAGCCGAGAGCACAAATTTCTGATACCTGATATTAAGTATAAAAACGTGAATATCGTAGAAACCATGATCGCTAGCTTAATGAAATAATTTGTGTTTGATAGACAAATTTAATACTTCTCAACAAAATAAAAGCAATTGTTGAATTACATTATTAAGTTGCATAATTTCATGAATCTTTTATTTTAGGAATTTTTTATTTTCGAATTTATTTATTTTAGTTCAGTCTTATTTTTCTGTAATTTTAGTAAATACATATTATTAGGTATATATACCTTCTGTTTCATTACCCAGGTGTAAGCGGTTTAAGTCGTTGGCTCTTTACCAAATATTTCAAATCCTTTGAACCAAGTTAATGTACCGAGTCATACACCTGACTACTAGGTACGTTCCACATAACTTCATAAGGTGAGATGAGGTTGACACACTTCAAAGGAATACATTACACGCACTATATCTTTACCCGCTTACTTTGAAACATTACATTTACTGCCGACTACATCTTGCCGTCTTTTAACATTAGTAGAAAGTGGGACAATACCGGGTTGTGATAAGACAACACCTGAACAGTTCAGGGGTTTAGAGGACTCATTGATATAAATAACTTTTCCTATAAGCCTGCCAGCTCGTATGAGTTAGTGGCCAACTCTGGTGACGGAGTTTTTTAGGCCACTTTAAGCCCTTTTAGGCCTCCATCGTGGCTTAACGACTACTAGAGCCGGGAACGACAGTTTAACGTGCCCTCCGAAGCACGGAAGCGCTCATATGTAAATGCAACTAGCGGTCACCCATCCAAATAGTAAAAACCTTTCCTATGGAACTGTGTAAATGTGAAAAAAAATCTGCGCGTTTCCATACATTGTTGCAGTTCTTATACTTTTACTACTTTGACTCGAAGTAGAGGTTGACAAGGACATTGTAAAAATCACTGATGAATAGTCTTGTTAGTATATAGCTATTCTTTTCTTTGTAGAAAAATAATATGAGGCTTTAAAGAATGTAAAACATTTTTGTTCTTTGTGCACTTACCTAATGGCTGTAAGTTGTAATTGACAAGCTCTGTGCTGCAGTGGGAGAGTGTAACAGGACCTTATGAGGTTCTTGTTTCATTCTCGCAGCGGAGTTTTTTGCTTGGAAACCATAAACGCTAGCTTAGAGAATTTATATAAGCTATTAATGTAATTGCAATTACATACTTTTATTTAATGAAGAAGTAAAAATGTCTATCGAACACAATTTATTAATTCACTAAGCTAGCATTTATGATTTCCACGTATTTAAGTTTTTATAGATGATCTGGAATTTATCTCTTTAGCTGTCTTTTAATAAAAATAAAAAATAAATCAAGTGGAACGAACAGGAATTAACGTACTTTTTAATTTAAAATCCTAGAACTAGAGCATGATATTTGGTTACAAGTGGACTAATTAACAAGTTATGATTAATAAGTGCTCGTAAATCGTGTCATCTGTAGACGGGACAAAGCCGCCGCAGCACGTGTGGGACACCTTCCGAGAACTGTTTATGAAACACGCTAATTTAGAACGTTTTAGACGATAAATACCTACCATTTTAGAACAAAATAATTAGACTAAATGTTATCAGTTAGGTATAGTTATTATACTAAAACAATTTGTCAGAAATAGGCTCGCTTTACCAATAATATCAATTTGAGTTATCCAATAATCAACTTAACTGACTATTAAATAAATGTTATCATTTATTTTCGTTGCAATGCAAGTGACAATGACGGAGCGTTTTTTAAATTGGCGCTAAAAATTACAGGAGATTATGACAATTAGACGAGTTACCTAAGTACACTACTTACAACCCAAAGTAAGTCTGTATCTTATTCTAGCTTACATTAAAGACATCTTAGACTGGCTAACATTGTTGCACCGACGGAAACACAGGCAGTTTACAACTTTTTAACAGCAACCAATGCTGTAAATCAACGTTCGGACCCCTTTCAGAAGTAATATCGACTTCTTCGAACTCACATTAATCTGCCATACTTCAATATGAGAGAGGAAACGTCACGGCACAAAAGCGAAAACAAATTTAGCGAATGCAAACGCCAGAAATAAGCTACATAAATACATCTTTGGTTGTTAAAAAACATTCAAAGAATGAGGGATGCGTTTGCACCAAAAATTATTTCTTTCAATTTGGAGAGTCATATAACCGAAACCGAAGAAAAGAGAGTTCATTTGTTTCGAAGAGGCGATACGGCTGTTGGAAATGTCAGAATAATAAAAAACAATTTGAATGCCACTCTTTGACAACTAATTACATAGCGTTAAAAGTTTTAGCCTACCACCTGCGCCTTGATTGTCTAATTCTGATACCATGAGTGTTTTGATAAATATCAATAAAAATCTTACAAGTTACAATCACTTAACGGATGTGCATGAGATGTTAGTCCGAGCCACATTTTTTCTATTAAAAACCAAAAAAAACGTGTCAGCAAAACCGTGACAGACCGTCAAGTTTAAATATTTTAATTTAGTATCGCACTTCGTCACAACCCGTCTCCATCATCCGCCAAACCACAACACAGCTACCGCAGCCACTGCGTTTGATGATAAAGCTAACTCACATCTTTATATTGCAAACTAGCTGTCCGACCCGGCTTCGCACGGGTATTCAAATTTTTTATCATTTTTTACACCTTGGGTTTTATAGGAGTTTTAGTAAGGATCCCTAATTTTGTTCAAAATATAATATAAACCTATGTTCACCGGGGATAGTGTAGCTTCCCAACGGTGAAAGAATTTTTCAAATCAGTCCAGTAGTTTCGGGGCCTATTCAATGCAAACAAACAATCAAATCTTTCCTCTTGAAAAAAAAGATGAGAGAAAAGAAATAGTCAGTCATCTTCTGTCAGTGTCAATGACAGGCGTCATGGCTCAGTCGATAGTAGCTCTGCCTTCGGTGCTGTGGGTCGTGGGTTCGATCCCCACCGAGAACAAACATTTGTGTATGGCAAACATAGATGTTTGTTCTGTGTCTGGGTGTTACTATGTATTATAAGTATGTATTTACAAAAAAAAAGTATTTAAGTATTATATCAGCAATCTAGTTTCCATAGTACAAGCTCTGCTTAGTTTGGGACTAGAGTGCGTTGTGTGTAATGTCCAAGAATATTTATTTATTTATTCAATTAGAAATTGGCACTAACAGAATTAAAAAAAAAAAAAAGTTTTATCATATTTAGGCACATATTCTGGGGACTTCCAGCAGTGTACCAGCTTTTCAAACCACGTTACTTTATTTATTTTGACGCCATTTGAGGCGACGCGTTCTCGGAGGTGATAAATCTGAACCAAACGACACGTACTAATCAAGGAAATGAAAACAACCCTTCAAGCTTTTAGCTTCAGAGAAACTGTAGCCGTCATATAGCGGTCCTAATAATATGACGTAGTCACGTAAAAGTTAAACTTTTTAGAAATTACTTCATGGTGTGTAACGTGATAATTTATTTTACATAGTATTGGATTCTGCGTTTAGGACAGACTATGGATATGGCACATCCCCTTTAGTTACATAAATATCACTTCCCATGTCTGCTTTTCATTTATATATAAACTAGCTGGTGCCCGCGACTTCGTCAACGCAGGATTAGTAGAGCAATTTGCTATGCGACATCTTCTAGGCGTTTCTGAAGAGTTCGCGTCCCGTTGATTTTCCGGAATAAAAAGTAGCCTATGTGTTAATCCAGGTCACGGACAATATTATATTCCAAGTTTCATCCAACCCGGTTCAGTAGTTTTTTCTTGAAAGAGGAACAAACATTCATACATCCTAACAAAATTTCACGTTTATAATATTAGTAGGGTAGGATATATATATAAATATTGGCCGATTCGTCCTATGGCAGATTCGGTTTAAGGCAATATTTGTACACAAAATGCACTTAGTAAGTACAGATAAAGATATTCGACTTTTGGGAGTGTAAAATATTTCTTTACAATAAGAATCAATGCAATAAGATCAACAACAGGAATACCACAAAGGATGGCGATCGCATTTTAAGAAACGTAAACTTCACTCGTTCGAGTTTAATGTTCCGCTCAAATGAGGACGTTAAGCGGTTAGAAAGTCATTTTGATGAATTTGCTCCTCCGGTTGAATGTTGACGTCTTAATATTGCAATATGATTAGTTTCTTCCTTTGAGGTGTCATGAGCAAATTCTATTTTTAATAGCTTTCCTCCTCGTGTTTAATTTATAATGGTGGGTACCATCTGAGTTGTCTTTTTAAAGAAAAACAATTGAAATTCTGAAGTAAAATATTCAAAAATAAAATAATTGGTTTTTAGCATCGATCTAGAATGTTAGCTCCCGTTTTCGGCCTATATACATAATATCCTGTCATTTTTGAGCAGCTAGTAAAATACATTCATTATCACTTCTATTGTATAACATCAAAAATATAATTATGACAACAGATTTTACAGTTAGTTTAACTAGAGAAGTTTTAAGAGAACAAAATGAATAAGACCGTAAGCTACTAACAATGTTCGTATGCTCGTTGGTAGAATTAGATTTAGGTAAAGTTTGCATGTCTTAAACAGATCTTACAAAATAGTAGAATACTTTTATGAACTTTGCATTTTTCACCAGTGATTAACCCAGACGTTACAATAATGTACCGTTTGACGTTGTCTTCGAAAAAAGAGTTGGCAAAATAAAAGTTCTCCCCCAGGCGTCAGCGTCGACAGGAAAACAAACAATTTATCTATTTCCCCGTCAGACAAAATCAAACACGGGTTAATAAATCCCGCGAGACGATGCCAATATCGTTGGGGGCGTCAGTTTAATGCACAGACACCTTTACTGACGGATTTTGGATTGGCAGGCTTTTGATGTTACCTCTATGCGTCATGAACTTATTCGGTGTCATTATGTTATCAGATTTTTCTTGGATTTATCAAAAAAACGTGTCTCTAACTCGTGTTTTGGACTTAACTAGGTTTTTTTCATATTACGTAACATATTTAGCACCTTCACCGAGGTCTAACTATAGACTTTCGCTAAATCAACCCCACCCCAGGTTTAACTCGGGTCTAACTTCACATTTGTCATTAAAATCAATTTGGTGACAGTTTTTTCTCAATTATTTTATATTATTTACTACGTACCTACTGTTTTTTCGAAAATATATTCGACATTGACATTTACATTGATAAAACCATTAACCGTAGGTACCTACCCCTTGTTTTGCCTTGTTTTGCCGCTAAATTCTTTTTTGGTTTCATTTACTGATCAGTTTTGAGTGAATGAATGAATAATTTCACAAAAAAAAACGGGTTTTTCTCAAAATTCGTTAAAAGTCTTACATAATCACGTCTCAGTTTTAACTCGAGCTTAACTTTAGCCCGAGCCTAGCTAGACTGGGTCTAAAACCTCGAAAAATTCAAGATAAATCCGGAAACATAATTAGACCGATTAAGCTTTCAGGGGTTTGGGCTATACCTACTAGGTGTCCCGGAACATGTATATTAAACCTTGATTGAGATAATAAAAATAAACAGTTAAGTACTTAGAACATTTCAAAGATATAGTTAGTACGAAAATTGGCTTTATTTTTAGTTCAATATTTTTATCTGTTTTTTGTGTGACAGATTACCAGGTAGTATTTTTGGTAGTAGTCCCCAAAAATGTTTTTTTTGTATACCTATTTAGAAGGTAGACAAAACTTGTGAATCTCATGCATGACATTTTTAAAATGTTCAGTGTGAAGTTGGTTCTGACAGATTTTTTATTATGTTCCATCAGTTCAACATTTACACAAAGATGATGCAAATTAGCACATCTATTCAGTAAAATGAAAACTCCGCTCTGTCATTTGAGGGCGCTTGGGGTGAGGGAGCATCGAACCACAGTAAAAATATATCCTACAGTATCACAAATACAATCATTGTTTTCTAATTTGATCGTGTATTCGATTTGGTATTAATTGGTATTAATCGTGTATTAATTGCTTCCTAATTTCTTTATTAAGTTCAAATTTTATATAAATCCCAATCATTTTGAGCTCTAGAATTTTGTGCAGTTACTACCAAGCTTTACTTTAGTCATCTCTTCTAGATTCATGAAAAATTATAAAAATTGTAGGTACCACTACTGTTCGTAAATACAAATATTCAGTGTCAGGAGCTTTCAATCGGCCCTCGTTGGGGACTTGAAGCATTAAAGCAATCTCGTATTGCGTCACTTTATTAGTTTCGGCTTTACTTTGCGCTTTTGATGTTTGAAAGTAATCGGGCTACTTTTGTGCGAGTTTGTTGATGCTAATTTCTGTTTAGTTAGACTTTTCATTTGGATTTTTATTAAAGTGAATAAGCATTGTCCGAGTCTGAATAGATTGACGGTATTTCATTTTGACGAATTATGTGGTCTTTTTATTTAACTTTTTAAACTTTGGATCAAAGGTTTCATATTGAATTTTGCAAACATGATAGATAAGATACTCACTCATATAAAATAAAAAAGTACCTTAACGATTGAAAATCTGGAAGAAATAACTGGTCCAGATTGAAAATAACTGCACGTTTTTTTTCTACTATTAGCAAATAATTAAGCTACATAAAGAGGGTTAACATTATCGTAATACTAAGATACCAACTATTTATAATACCACGTTATTCCTTTAATCAGCTCAAAGAACACATCAAGGGCATGCTAAAATCGTTGGCGACGCGACATAAGTACCTACAACGAGTCGCACACATCATTAACTCCTAAAGAAAGTCGAAAACGGGAGAATCTCATTAGCATGGCACATTCGGCTGTAGGTATACATGGAATAGGAATGAGGCAGATACGGGGTTGTAGCTAGGATTCATGTTGGGTCGTTTGGTACTACAATAGGTTTGACATTTAAGGCCCATTTAGATGGAGAGAGTTTCTCGCCTCGAAGATACGATTATCGAAGGAATATAAAACCTTTTTTTCGTCTAAACATTCGCTCTTCTCGCTCGTTGCCTTGGGCGACAATTACCTCGCAATGGAATATTATTGTGTCCGTCTAATCACTAAACTCGAATTACAAATCTCGGACTGAAAACGATTCGAACTGATTTGTACGATACTCGTATGAACTTGAAAATATGTCACACGAGATCGTGTTTACACAAGTCGAGATTCTCATAAGCAAGAATCTGCTTACTATACTTTCGTCGTGTAAACAAACATAGGCAATTATCGCCTAGCGATAAGTCATAAGCGAATCTCGTATGACATAATCGTAGGCGAGATTTTAGTTCTTGCCTGTATGTAAACATTTTGATACGATTGTGTCATGGCGATTATTGCTTGCGATAGTTGCGTATAGTTTCTCGTACCGAAACGTACGAGAAATGGGCCTTTATTTTCATACCTAGGTCCTAAGCTTTGATACCAAAGCCGTGTTCATAGTGACCTAAATTTTGCAAATGGGTGGGGTAACCTACTACAGTGTTATGACAATATTTTTATAACGATTTAGCTCAACTAGGTGATTTTTTATTTATGGTATAATAATCTGAAAAATTATACATAAAAAGTTGATTGAGTCCTCTCTCTTTTCAAGTTCATCATGTTTTCTTTGGCGCGGTAAAGTATGGCTATCCTATCCTAGCTTAAAATATACTCAAAACCGTAAAACCGTTTATGAGTTTGCATTTTAGGAATTTGACCCCTTTCTTCCTAGGTACGGCTCATACAGAGAGACGATGTGAATGACAAAGTGGATGCAAATGTGTGCTTTGTCGGCGCGTTGAGAAATCGTACATTCACCAATCAAAATACACCGTAAGACACGTTGAACGTGTTTCTTGTTTCATATATAATAATAATTCATTATTTTCGCCATTCACTACAAAAAATTTTAATTAAATACCTACTTTGCTGAAAATTGCTTTGGAAGATATAGTAGACCGACACCAAAGCCGATAGTTTATAGTTTTGATTATAGACGATATAGATTGGTGGATGGATGGGTGAAGACCAAGATGTAGAGTATTTTCTTATAGAGTAAAACATCTTTTGATGAAAAGTTTTTTCTCGAGAGCAATAACTCTTTATTTCAACCTCCTTACGTCTCCTTACGTGATTCCTCAAATAGACTGTTCAATGAGACAATGCATAGCTGTGAAGATTACCGATTATCACCATGTGGGCCAAAAGCCTGTTCCATCACTTGGTCTCATAAAAAAGTTTTTTTTCTACAATAGCAGAATCAGGAGACTGCATTCGCGTCCTAAATAATTACCTACCTCACATAATATAGTATTCAAATATGGGTCTACATTCGAAAGTTATGCGACACCTTTCCTGATAATGACAGTCGTGTGTCAGGACAAAAACTTAGTTCTGGAATGCTCGTAAATCTATTAGTTATGAGATGTCAGGACCTTTAATTAATTTATGTGAATTCTTACCAGTGAACCTTGAACTTCCAACCACGCACGGAGATAGAGAAATGTAGAGAATGTTTTACAGTGTAAAGGAAAAAAGAGAGACCTTTGTTATTTTCAGAATAATCGATCGATCAATTGAGCCACTGACTTCATGACTTCAGTTATTACACGAGCATTTATAATTTAAGTATGTATTAACGTTATTAATTGCTAATAATTAGTGTTTGGTGAATCATGTCGTACTAATAATAAAATAAATATTACATAATATCGTATGATGCAGCTGCAATTTCTTACAATTGCAACAATTTAGAGATTGAGTAGTGTTAGGTTTCATGAAGCCTAAATATGTGGTGGGCGGGCAACTGCGCACGCGCCGGATGCGGAAGTGCGTAATTACGGTGCTATTTCGCAAAAATGTCTCAATCGCGACGACAGATGGCGCGAACCACATTGTTCAAGCATTCCATGAATAGTTTAGATATTTGTGTGGTTTGCACCGCCTACTGCTATTTTTCATAGTATTCGTATGACGGTGACATATTAGAAAGATCGATACTTGTTCATAACTCAGCGCCCGAGTTTTTGTCTGTGTAATATGTACTTATGCTAGATAAATCAACTTATGTATTTATAGTGATGTAACTACTTTAAGTCGTCACTATAAGAAATATTTACTTAGGCACACACTCGAAGCTACAACTTATTTTTGTAATAAGTATTATTTTAATCATTTTTACCTATTCGTTTCAAAAAAATATCTGTGCTGTAAACTTTTTACCTTCCTGAACAAAATAAAAGTAAACATGAATTTATTTCGACTGAAAATAATTAAAACCACAAATAGAATAACAGGTGTGAATTGTGAACTGAATATAAATCTAAAGCTCTCCTATTGTACTCGTGTCTGTTTGCGCTGTATTGAACACTTTTGTTTAGCGCCGGTCGGTTAATAAAATATGAATAAAATAAATAAATTGAATGTCTTTTTAATAAAGCGGTTTATTGTTTTAACAGAATAATGGTAAAGTCTATTGTTGGGTTGGCGCCGCCCAGGCTTGTTCGCAGCATCACAAAGAGAAAATAATAAATTGTCGATTCAGCTGGTAAAATCTACGCTCGGTCGCTTCTCTCTTATTCCGTTAATTGGTGGTTGAAAATAAATTAATCGAATTAGACCGCTTGATGTCATCCAACACGTTCGTTGGTAAAATGTTTGGACATACCGCGAGAGAAAAGCTTTTGGGTTTATTGGTTGGAGTTGATTTGATTAAACTGTTGTTTTACTGAATTGCGCTGTGTGAAGCCTAATTAAAGGAGCCCTTGCATTTTAGGGTAGTCAGTAGGTTTTTTTATAATTGTTAAGAACTCATACTATTGCTTGAACATACCTACCTATGAAAGTAAGTAAGATGAAAAAAAACATGCGTATACAAAAGAAAAAAAACGAAAAACTTCAGGCGGCTAGTTTAGACAGAGTGGGTAGTATAGTAATGCGTAGGATTAACGTCGTTTTTTTAAATAAAAACATGATTATTTTATTCACAAAGAAAATTACAACTAATACAGTATTTACAAAATACACATGACACAGAGCCATCTACAAACCGTTGCAATTATTATGATGATTATGATAATCCTTAATTTAGCCCATTTCATCTCACTCCTTAAAAGCTTTTAATCATTTCTAAACTAAAATATTTTTGAAATTCTTAGCACTTGCCGTAGCAGCCTCTACGCCTGAGAATTATCTAATTACTTATTTATCAATGATTCAATCATTTAACTTCTGGCTTTACTTGTAATGCTTTTATATATTAAGCTTTAAGCCATAAGGTCCTGTTGAACCAAAGCTCCTTGCAATAACTGGGTACTGAAGAATGGAGCTAGTAGCGCCATCGTGTATCGAGTAGCAAAACTAGGACAGCTGATTTACCCTTAGCTTTTATTACAATAATATTTTTCAATACAATAACAGAAACAAAAAAATCAAGGCTTTTGTTTTATACCATTGGGTAGGTATTTCAGCCATAAAAGAGTTCTTAAACAATGAATAGTCCTAAGCTAAACATGAATTAAGTACCTAGGTACTAATTATTTAGAAATAGGTAGAACATTAGTGTTTCGATACCCGACCACATTTACAAGGCATTGTAAATACAATTTATGGTCGGAAATAAAGTTGCGGTTAGAAACAAACTACCAATTTCACGGCAGTTTGACAGCGGCAGATACCGAGACGCGGCTTTCTAGAGTCATTGTGTGGTATACTTTCTTATTTTTTACCATCATTTAGTATAACGTGAGTATGTGTAACAAAAGCCAGTAGTTGTAAGTTGAAAGCATAGGATGTAATTACGTATAGGTCGGCAGATGGCGCGTCTTGTCGATGAGACCACAAACTTCTCAAAGAAACAAACTTTTTATGAGGCTTGTTACACATTTTGTTCTAAAAGATCTTGGAATGTGAATTGTTTTGTAGCAAAATATATTGAAATGGTTTAAATATTTTTTTCATACTTTTTAACTTATCCTATAATAAACTAGAGCAACCATATGAGTATATCATATTTTTTTGCATCTAAAACCATATATCTAGAGCGTTGGTTGTGGGTACGATGTCAAAATTAATCCGAAAAAACACTAGATGCATAGATTCAGTATTGACCCAAACATATTTGACTTCGATCTCCCACTAAATACTTAAGTATACTTTTATTTTAATAAGTAGTAAGTATCTAATAAACCATAAGGTTGGACAATTTGGTTGGTAAGCGCCTTGTTAATAATTATACTTAGAATTCGGCAAATGCGTAAAGAGTAGCATGAAATTATTTTATAATGAAGACATTACAATGTTTAGAACTAATTCAATTTTACCACTAAACCACAAATTGCTCCGGCTTCTAAATATTTTGCAACAACCGAGTTTTGAATAACACTAATTACGAAATCTTGCAAAAAATTGGGACAAAAGACAATGGTAACTTTCTAGAGTAGTGTTAGGGCGTTTGTACCTACACTGGCACGATATTTACACGATACCTAAATATATCTGTTAATATAATAAGCAAACACATTGGTGGACCAAACAATGAATAAAGTGCTTACGTGCTTAGGATGGGCCAACAAAGTTTTGTAAAAGATCATTCAAAAGAACCACACAAGATTTATTGCTTGTATTAACAATAGAATAGAATAGCACACATTGGAAACTTGGAATACCTACTTATTATTTTGTGAAGCTAATATGGACAGTGGATAAAGTAAAATAAATATGTAGGTACCTAGCTGGCTAAGCATAAAAAAGTTTCATACCAATTCAGCTTTTAAATCTGGAACAGCTAAATCAAATTAGTGACAGACCTCGATCTAACATTCATTATTAATATTAAAATCGTTGCACAATAAGTATAATTTCTCCAAATAACAAACAACAATAGTCAAACGTCTCGCTAATGTGACAAAATGCCGAAAATTACCCTCATTATTGATGGGAACACACGAATAATGCTCCGCGCAGAACAGCTGGTGACAAACTACCCGCGACCGCCATTCTCTATGCCTTTTTGACTTTGATTTATGACTTTTTTATGCCCTATTCACCCGTCACGGTTGCTTTATATTATGTTACTGTAACTCAGCATTATTCAAAACATAATAAACCTTATTTTACATTATCAAGGTCTGATTTACCATGGTAGACTTTTTAAAATTCACCAAATGTTAGTATGAAATCGCAGTTGCATCCGCGCAATGTATCGCTACATCATCGGCTAATAGTAGGGGATGAAGAGAGGGTTTTATTTCATTTTCACAGTAATTTGCTTTTGTTGATCTACAATGAGAGTATTGTCCGGTTCGATTTTAAAGCAAATATGTGTGAAATCTCAAGGAGTGTCAGGGATACGGTTCACACCCTTTTGATAATAAGTCTATAAGTAAAAAGGTACCTATGCAAAATATTGTAAAAGCATTTGGTCCTATAAAATTTACAAAACCGATGGAAAGTCATAGGAAAATAAACAGATGTTGTAAGAGCACTAAGTTACAAACAGTTACTTATAACATATTATGTTGGGTACCGACTTTACCTACTGTAGGTAGTAACCATACCAAAGATACGCATGAAGTTGGTAGGTTATCCGAAAATGAAAATTGAAAGACTTCAAACTACCTCCTGTAATGTAACTAAACATTCAAATTAATATTCATAACTCTAAAAGCAAGAACAATCGGCCATAAGTTTGGTGCAACAAAGTGGACGCGACGTCATCGCATGTAATACACGATGCTCAATCGTTCCCGTAATAAAACTGTGCTCGTATTTTACCAAGTTCCATAAATAATGGTCAATATGTCGGGAGTATTGTCGATGCTGACAAATTGCTGGTCTCGCTCGCCGCTCATTGTGAACTACCAGAGTGACTCTTTTGTCAAAGCCCGCACAATGCCTACAGCCACCGAAATACTTTTGTTAGCTATCATTTTCACTTCGGTCTCTAGAATTGCGAATCGGTTTTATTATGTCTTGTGACCCACAAGAGGCGTCGCCTACGAATTTATGATATGATAAATGGCAATTTTTGTTTTGCATTGTCGAGGCTGCAAACTTTGGAAAGGCAGATAAATGTTTGCTTTGTGCTTTGTGCACGGAATGTTGAATGTTACTTGTCGGCTCGGCTATAAAATATTTGAAGAATTGTGTAGTGGAGGTATCGCAGTATGTTTTTGTATTCAACAGGGAATACAAACTATTATACGAAAAACTTTATTTTTAAATGCTGTCGTTTGAATTGAGGACCATAAAAAAAATTACTGTAAAAATATAATAAAATACAAGTCACACTGACAAAAACTTTATAACCGCACTACAAACTTAATTTCATGAAATAACATGTTTAATTCGCCTTTAGGGGCATAAAAAGCGTAGCAGAATCAATTTTTATGCGGGGATGTGCGTTGGCGTTCGCTTGGCATTTGTGGTGCAATCAGTAAGGCGGGTCTGAGACGCCCCGACCGCCCCTCAGCTGCTGCTCTTTGGCACACGTGTCAGAAGGTGCACCACGGGACACGCTACTTTTTGAGCTATTGAAATGGTTCTGATGGTCCGTGCCATCTTACTACCTAACACCAAACCAACACCTATAGAAGGAGGGTACTTAGAAGCGATAAGATTCGTGGGGCAATGTAAATGACCTTCATACTGTAAATGTATGGATTTGTATAGCAAGAAAGTGCCTTGCAAAAGCTTCTTTCATGAAAGTCCTATTTGTTTTGACAATTTTGAATATCGTCATCCGTTTTCTAGTCGTGGTACCCAGCAGCTATGAAGTTGCCCAATACATAATGTATGTCGCATCATGTTGCATGTTCAAGAACAGTCAGGTATGTTCCGCTCGATCCCCTGAAAACAAGTGGGGAATACCAATTCCTTCTTACCATACGTAGGCGGGGCCTCTGCTAGTTTTTTTCCGTACCATTTGTGGAACAAACGACATGGTGCACGCCCATTGCGGGAATTCAAGTAATTAAATTACTAATGTGCAATATTAGATGGTAATGAATTTGTAACATATTGCTTTTATTAGTAACGGGCAATTTAAGATGAATTGTGCTCAGCAACGCGATGGTCGCAACGCTCCAGATCGGATTAGGATTAGATCAACTATTGAATTACTTATTAATTTAGTTAGTGTGCAATGTGCAAGTACTCCATTTTTCTCAATACCTAGGTACCTATAACTGGCCCACAAAATTAAAATATGCCACAGTTATAGTAAAGACGATAAGATCTACCGTCAGTTTGTGGATTACCAACTGACGTGGTAGATTTTATCGTCTTATCAACAATTTTTATTATTTTGTCGTAGTTTTGTATGGTAACTCGGGTAACTCCTTTAGTTTATACAGAAATAGCGCCATCTCATAGCGAGTAGCTTAACTAACAAGAGATAGAGGTAGAGCATGCAACTCTACCATGGTGGTAGTTAGAGCTTGAAGTAGAAAAATCAGACCTCTAAAAATGTTTTTAAATTATCTAGGCCTAAAAAACCAAATGACACTATAACCAGAAGCAGGTGTCTTGAATTAAGCCTTCCGCAGTCAGCACTGACAAAAAATCATAAAACCTAGTTTCAAAACTAAAATATGTTGATTATCATGCAATCTTTGTCAAATTTGAGTCAATTTGAGGTAATAAAATAAAGTTTTATGTCGCATTTACTTTGTTATGGTTTGACACAACATATAATTAAGAAAGAAAAAAGTTGTTTCTGTTGTTTGGAGTCGAATCTGTTTCTTGGGCAATTTTATAAAGATTAATGACTAAATAATCGTAATTTGGAGTCAATCTTTTTTAAACTCAAGAAAATATATTTTATCGACATGATAGGAATAAAATCTCAGTTTTTTCCAGAGCATAAGAATATATTGTAAATGCATTTGCAGTGCAAACTAACTGCGGACCTATAGCTAGGTATAAAAATGGCCGAAAACTAAATTTCCCATTTACCTAAAAAAAATATCTCTAACATTCCTACTATACCAATTGTTCAAAGATATGAACTACGTACAAAATCTAACCGTTTACTGGCGTACAACTTTCAATCATTTATGCTATTTGCAATTTCTAAATCGATAACTATGGAGCGCGGCACTACTTAGACCTACATTTTGCAAAAATTATCTAACAATCGCTTCTTTGTAGTTTTCCGAGGAAATAGTAGGGTACTAGTACCTAGGTAATATCAAACTGAGTCTTTTGTTACTGTCCCGTCGCCGATTCTACAACAGTGCACTGTTTGGTCTATAATCTGTCGCCATTATGCACAAGGGACAATGCAAAAAACTCCCATGGATTCATGGAAAATGGAAACCTATTATCTACCATTACGAATAGGCATAATATAGGCAACTATACTGCTTTAAAAACTGCATTTTTATTCCGTAGAAATGGTATTGTGACCGACTCAGTAAAAATGAAATTTTAATTTCATAATTACACGTAAACGATTTTGTTTTCCTTCAGGGTGTCATTTTGAAAAGAAAATGTGTGGGGTTAAGGAGAGATAATAGCTGTATTTTATCACCTTTGATGCCACTGAAATTATCATTGCTGTGACATATACAGAATTATTAAATAAGCATTTAAGAACTGTTTTTTGATGATACTCTTTTCGCTATTCAGTTTGGATCTAGTAAATTATTCTATTTGTAAAAGACAATATTTTTTGTTAAGTGTGGATTTATTTGGCAGCTGGCACGCCAGGGTCTGTTTAACAGTATGTATACCTAAAAAACAATATTTTAAATTTCGAATGCAGGCACATGTAACTTTATAAACCTATAAGTATGTACTATAAGTATGTATTTACAAAAAAAAATGTATATATGTAATGTATCAGCAATCTAGTTCCCATAGTACAAGCTCTGCTTAGTTTGGGACTAGAAAGCGTTGTGTGTAATGTCCAAGAATATTTATATTTAATTTAATTTATTTATAAGTACCTTCGTTTAACATGATTTCAAATTATTTGCTCAGACTATCGAAGATGTATAGACATCTTACAGTACCTAAATTAACTAAGAATTTTTCTTCGACGATAGACATGCTGATAAATCAACCGAGCATCGGATGTACCTATATTCTGGGACATATATACATTTTCATAGTTATATCAGTTTGAAGTCAATTGCTTGCTTATATGTAGTTCCCTTCCCAATTTTGAGCTTATTGACATTTTAGTCCAACTTGCTGTGGTACCTGCTACAACATGCCTAGGCTTACAGGTATTAGATATGCCTAGGTATAAATGTAGAACTCTCAGGTGCACAAGCTACGCCCGTTAGCTATGAATCAATTTACATAATCCGCTACGCTGCCCGCTCCGCTCCCCGCCACGCTCGTAATGACAGTGATCCGAGTACCGAGCGAAGCCGCGGGCTGACATTATGTCATTATCCACCTTTCGTCCCGGATATCGGATTGAAAAGCCGATAGCTATTGAACGTAAAATTGTCTCTGTAGGGTAAGTACTAGTGCTTAGGTAGATTTCTAACATTAGGTCTCTGTAACTGAAGCAGAATTGATATCATTCTTACTTTGTCAAAAAACTTTCTTTAATTTATTCGATGAGTATTTATTACTTGAGTATCTTACACTTTGTAGCAACACAATGCGAAGTATATTCACTACAGCAAAATTTCTAGGTAAATATGTTCCAAATATTAATTAATTGTTTGAATGTTTCTCCGATTAATCTTAGAGATCTTACATAGTACCTACTCGTACCTACCTACCATAAGATCCAAGAAAAGGTTTACGTTTTTTGAGCCTGCAGCTTCCTATTTAGGTACTCTTCATACTGACATGGTTAGGTTAAAAATGTGACTAAATAAATGTAGAGTCATTATCAAACCAAATTATGTAGAATTGTGTACTTGATCCAAGAATGCATCAATTTAATCTATTTTAAGGCTAATCCTAGTGTTACAAATGCGCATAGCAAATACAGGGAATGTGGAATTAAGGCAAAACGAGCCAGAGTATGATCGTGAGCGTATGGGCGTGTCCGCCGCCGCCTATTGGGCCGACCGGCGCCAATGCGTGCGCGCATCTCACACGGTAGCCCGAGCACATTTTAAATAACATAAAATATACTAAAACTATATAAATGCTACATACACTTGTGGGAGCGAACTGAGAGAAAATTGTTACAGAAAAACTAGAGCAGAAAGTGCGTCCGGTGGACACGTAAACTTATATTAGATTCAAAGAGCATGCTCGCAATCATTGAATTAATGTGACCTTAGGAGTAAATAAGCGGCCTCTCCGTCCGCCCGGACCCGCCGAACGGCTTCCTAAGAACGTTTAAGAGTCTGATATTACCAATAATTGAAGACATCGGATCATTAAGCCTGCCGAGGCAGGTTCTATGGCGATTACTCGTAGTTATCAAGAATTTGAGCATCGACCGACCTATTACGGCGGTACGAAGACCACGGGCGCTTCTTCGTAATAACCATGATGATACCTGAAATTATATGATTTGTGTGGAATTTTGTTGAAAATGGCGAAAACATTACAGAAAAGTACAGGGGTCGTTACGTCGGGCGGCGCTGCCCGAGGCGTCCGATCCGCGGCCGTATGCAAATTAAACGTAATCAAAATAATAATTTTGAGCCGAGCTAAATCGGGGGGCGAGACGCCCTCAACCCTCTCTCTCTAACACCAGCATATTTCCACTGCGGGAAAGGAAAACCACCTGCCAATCCGACGGAAATGCAAATGACCTGCGCTCGATCCGCTTTTATTATTTCGTATTGTTTCAACTACGTAATTACACGCGATAGTAACTTAATGCGAGAAATTATCGTAAGTGGACTGAAATATTTCAGTAGCTAGTGATTATGGCCGGTGGTAGGACGGTGAAATGTGATAATTCTAGTCCAGGGCCATTTTGTTTCAAGCTTTTACTAAAAGTCAAAGGAAAGCAAATTTTGTGGTAGGTACAAAACATGAAACTTCTATTTCTTCAAAAGGGTACGACGAAAAGTACAGGCAGCAATAAAAGTTTATTAACAATATTTGAATAAGCAGCAATATAAATTTAATAACTTTTAATCCACACCACATAAAAGAATTTAAAACATTTGTAATTGAAAGTAGGGTTTTTTTTACATGTCAAAATAGATTTATTCACAAATAAAATTAGAACTAATACAGTATTTACAAACTACACACGAATCAGTTGAGCTATCTACAAACCTAGGTTAGGTCTTTCGGTAATTTTCCAAATCCTAAAAAACCTACAAGCTTATCTTGAAAAGATTGTTAAATTAACATTGTATTTATTCACTTTTAATGGAATAAAATTGAATGGGTAACTCCCATTTGTTCTATAGAACTGTTACGTCTAGAACTGTTAAAACTTTTTTTATCCCTAATATCTGGTAACTTCGATTTGAGTAGGACTATTGAAACGAAAACTAGTCCTAATGGGCTAGTTTCAATAGTCCTACCATGGAACTACAGGGATAAGTTTTAAAAACAGTCCTATAGAACAAATGAGAGTTACCCAATTGAAGTTGTTCAGCAATATAGTTTGGTGACTTTTCACTGAATTGTTATTATATTTAAATACTTACAACTTTATTTTAACAAATTTTTGACGTGAATCAAACCTTTCCGCAACTAGACATACCAATGATGTCTAGTTCACATCAACATAATTGTATCAAGCCTAACATGTTCAATCAAATCAGATTACAGTACTGTTCTATCTAAATGGCACATAGTAGTAGGTACCTAAAGGAGTAGTACAGAGGAACAGACGTACACTAGTACAGCTAGCTACCGTTTAATTAAGGTTACGCTTCGCCAGTGGTGGACCACGCTACCCTGTGGTTAGGCTGTGGCTCTACGCCAATTGGACTCGATTAAAAATAATTTTCATCATTTTTGTTGTCATTTCGCTTGTTACAGTACGCTCTGGTGCGGGTAATTCCTCTGTCATGCGAGAATGTACCCGACTGTACTCGGTATATAGGAACTTAGTCAGAAGAAGGGTTCCACACAAGAATAGCGAAAAAAAAGATTGGTGAAGAGAAGTTTCGTAGCACTTTCGTAGTGATGTAACAAAATATGTACCTATTATAGCCATTGGGTTTTTAATGTGCTAAAACATTTTGTTCTATTGTATTTTATAAATAAATATTTATGGCTAAGGCACAGTTATAGTAAATGTTTTACGATATTTTTCTATTGCTACGGAAACTATCGAGAACTTTTTCAACCAACTTCAAAAAAAGGGGAAGTTCTCAATTTGGTTTTATTTTTCATCCGTTTAAACGGATTGTTTTTCAAGTACGAATCAACTTCAATTTTGCACTATATTTTTAATACGCACTAAAGTATTTTCTTACTTAAGTAATCCTAAGAACTTCCTAAGAACATTGTTTGTTAGCTATTACGTTTTCTTGCAAAAGCTTTTTCGATAAAATCTTCAACCAACTAGTTTTTTGCTATTTATATAAACACATTATTAAACATAACCCTATATACCCTGTAGGTACAAGTAGGTACCTACACGTTGTTAGTTTCAAAGCACCACTTTGCCACAAGGGCATTGCTTTACGCAAATTACATAAATATCATCTATGGGACAATTAGTCTCCATCAGATGAATAGGAATTGTCTGGTGACTTCCTTCACCTACTTCAGAAGGGTTTATTAAATGTATTGTTCATAACTACTTACTCACTGCTTAGTAAATACATAGTAGAATACCTAATTCAAAAGAAACTTTAGGTGTAGTATTATATGATCTGTGGTGTAGGTAATCAATATTGTATGTTCGAAATAGTCAGTGACAAATTTTTATTTGATAAATTATGCTGGCTTTACAGTTAAATTCTTTTGGAAGCCAATAAATTTCTTAGATTGATAACACTTTATTATTCACAAGAACAATGTTTTAGAAACTAATTTATATATACGATAAAGTGCAATGCAATGGGCGGTTTTATAGCTGAAAGCGGTTCCTTCCAGGCTTCCGATTTCTTAAAAACCATTATTAGATAGGTAGTTGCTAAATAAATACTGCGGTGAGAAACTACATATATGCCACCATGATTTCAAAACCTTTCTTTGTGCGTGGTTTTGTTCTTTGTCAAGTTATTTAATTTAGGCTATACACTAAGTAGTTCAATAATTTAATAGCTTAGTGATAGCATTGCTCTCTGTTTTAGCTCTTTCCGGGTGCCAATTGCAAAAGCTAATTCGACAGCTTTCGTATTTAAATCAGCAACAATGCGACTGGCAAGACTAGTCTCATTATGCAGCATCCGAGCGCTCTGTCATTACATGGAATGGCAAATTGCGCACATCTAACGCACAACCGATTGCCAACCGCCGCCGGCGAAAGCGCGTGCTCTCAATTTGTCTATGGTGATGAGCGGAGAATCTTTGGCTTCTAATGTTGATGTAGAATGAACTCAATTATCATAGACAAATATTTTAAGCCTCGAATAAAAGTAGGTTCCTCTTGAACAACTAAATAGTACCTACGAGTATAGCGCTACAACCCTCAAATTCATGAACAATGTAGAGATTGTAGAGGGTCCTCTAGAGATAGGCGCTGTGTTAGGCGAATGCCGGTCTAAACGACCACTATTATTTACCTAAGTAGGCACTTTTAAACCTAATGTTGCGTTTACACTAGGCCCATGCCACTGCCGCTCCTAGTCCGCGAATTCAGGAACTATTGCCACAGCAACATCATAGGTGATCTTGCTTCCTTGTAGCACTGTAGTATGGCTTATTTATACCGTTCTTTCAACCCAAGTACCTATCAAAAATTGACTCATGACAGTTCACCCAAACAAGAGTTTTGTAGAAAAGTTGTGCAACGCCGTGACGAATGGGGGTCCAATAGCATATGTTTTGAGCACTAGAGCGGACCTTATCATTTACCGCATTACGTGTACAATGATTATAGTAATCTGCTCATGAGGGCACAAAAGGCGCACTCGCCGTGCCACCACGGGCGACCTGCACCGCTCTTACAGCGGGCTTCGTTTTTACATGATTGAAATAAGAAATGACTGTACCTACCTCATGAGCTACTTTTTTCTAACCTGTAGATCTCACACAAGATCCATACGAGATGTGGGTATCCTTCTCAGATTACCAAATGAATATATTCTGAGCTCTCTCCAGATTTGCAGAACCAATGACTTAGTTATAGCGTTTTATGTTTATTGGCATGCCGACTCAAACTGTAGGTACCTTAGTGTTAGTAGGATCAATACCTTTTGGTTATCTAGTTGAAGGTCCAAATTTTAGAGAAAAGTTTACCGTCTCTTCACTATTTTTTTTTCTATGTACCTACTAAAACTTATTAAATGTTTTTATCAGACATTAACAAACTGAAATACAAGCACGCTGTATTCACAATTGTGTAAATTTAATAGAAAATATGACCCTTTCACTGTTCCACATAATTAAAGAGTGCGCGACGGGACAAAGAGCCTATCGGCTACACATTTTTAACTCTGTTTTATTCGTTGGAATCGGTTGACAATGGTGGCGGCTGGCACCCTTTCTTCGACAATTTGCTGCGCAGCAGTCTCCGGAAGTCAGATCCTCAACCTGGAATTAGGAATCCTTATACTCCCCAGGACTTCTTTGTGATGGAGTACTCCGCCCTCCAAGATTTCAATATGCCAGCACGTGACACATTTCGACACCTTGGCGTTTTATATATTTAATCTGCGAGCTCAAATTTGAAACAGAAGGGTGCTTTTAACGGACTACTTAGAATTACAGAGGAGTTCAGAGGACTAAGACGCTGATGATCTTGTGTAGTCATGATTCTTTGTAAGCAGCTGAAACACTCCAAATTATTTAGTACGGGGTGTATTCTATTCAAATCCTTAGCAAATCTATGCACCTACACAATTTTAAGAGATAGTTATAGGTAGGTACAATTGCTTTGATAGGTACTTATGTTTTAAGAATGTTTCAAAAAACAAGAACCTAGATAGGTTTAGATCATCAACGATTACCTAAGTGATTCCTAAAGTTCATACCACGACTTAGTCTAGGCACCTCCTATTAAGTACCAAATTAAGCATCACCTCCCACAAGCTCAGTCACCGATGTTCCGACTATTATCTCATTGTCCTGACCTTGTCCAAGCATGAACCACAACTGCTGATTACCGAATTACCAGCCGCCCTCGCCTATACTTACCGCACCGATTTAAATAATAAATATCTTATCTAAATAACACCAGACCATTGTTTTTACCCAACAGCCAAAGGAGGGCTATGTTTTTCCGTCGATGATCAACGTAATGACGTGTATTAACTCGAATCGCTAATAAAATTAGGCTCGCAATAATTTGACTTAATTTTGGCAGAATTATGTCTGAATCAGATCGTGGATTATGAATATTGTGAAATTGTTTTCGAGAATCGTGGTCTCTTAATGTGGGTTGATACTACATCAACCTATTTATAAGATATATAACACCGTTAGGCCTACTCATAACCGATTTACACACCAATAAAAGAAAACTAGAAAAATCTAGTGGCGAGTGGTGGAGCCTCAGGGTGGAACTAACAGTGACTCTGCCGTCACTTGTGTTGTGACTGTGGAATTTGGCCAAAGCTTAGAGAAAAGCTTTTAGCTTCTTAGGGCGATCTTTACCGTGCAGTTAATCACAATCAACTTAAGCGTTCAGCGCATTAGACGTTAAGCTGATTCTTACATTATTAACAACGTTCAGGCTGAACTTAGTTTTGGCAGCAAAAGCTCAGTAGTGAAGTCCGCTATTGCTTGAGAATTCAAATTCAAATTCAAATCGTTTATTGCGCTTATGTTGTTAAAAAGATGTTGTACAAAAGATAGTGTGGGTACCAAACATTAACCCTGTTAGGGCACAGCAATTTGTTCAGGTGTAGATTCTACAAAACATCAAAAACGGAAGTAAAAACCTTTTCTCTGTAGTACTTAGGTAGGTAGAAAAGACTCCACGTAGAAATAATTGATATCCCTTTAATTGAGACAGACAGCCGTTGATAACAATATGACTGAGTAAAGAGCGTTCGCAAAGAGAACCTACTAATTAATCCGCCATATTAGTTAATTATTCCGCCCTCAGAGGGGTAAGACGACGACAGGGCCTTTAATCCAACATTTTGATTGTACTGTTTGTGCAACACTACAGCAGTGACACTGTCACTTTGCGGTGACACTGTCACTTCGCGAGAGCTCGCGTCTTTGGACGTGGCGGCCGCGTAGTGTAACACAAACACACTACTGATTCGGATAAAGGCACAGGTAACGAGATAGGTAACCAGCGTAAATAGATTTTTCAGTACCTAGTTATCCTAGAATTTAAGCAAATAAACGAGCATAGGTAGGTACATTAAAAATAAAAATTGATAACTTGTGTGTTACTAAATTTTTTCTGTGTCATTAGGTACATGGTGATACCTAGATTGTTGAACCTAACCACAGAAGACAATAAAAATAATATTACTTGTTTATCTAAATACAAACAACTTATTTATTATGAGTACATATAGGTACAGTCAGTGGAGGTACAGAACGAAAAGTCTAAAATAGCACGACATTGTTCATACGCGACGGCAGTAACGATCTAATCTGCTTGTAAACTACTCTGTGGTTCTGCCCGAACGCTTCGCGAATGGATAATTGCACTTCTGTTTCCGTTACTGCGCTGCGGTTTTAATAATTACATACATGACTATTTTGCTATGGCTGTTGGGTAAAATGGCATAGAGAGCAGTAAAAAGGATGTGGACTTGAAATTGAAGTCAGATTCACTATTAAGTGATAAAGGTACTTAAGTTACTTAATTTAGGCTCAGATTCACCTACTTACCTCTACCACCATGCATAGAAAACCGGGGTTTATTGTCATAATCCCCACTAAGTTGTCCCCAGAAGTGGGGATTATTACAATTTAAAAAAAATGTTGGCGTTTTCCCCGCTATCCTGGCTGGTGGGGATTATGACAGTACAAATAATTTAGGTTTATATTATCACTCCTCCGAAAGTAAAACGAATAAATTTTCATTTATATCAAGTTTTTTTAAGGTTTTTAACCATAATTTATTTATTTATTTATTTATTTATTTATTTTTGGAAAACTTACAGCTCTTAAAAAACACAATAGACAAACACTTAGAAACAAAAGGCTAATAACAAGTTTTCACTGATAGAAACATATTAGCGTTAAAAGCACTTAGAAAAAGGTACAAACTAACCTATTTGACACCAGCTAAATTGGTAGGTAAATTAGGTACTAACATTTTAAACAGAATGTAAAGTAAATAAATTAATCAAAGAATTCAGAGCTCAACAGACGCCTCATCCTTGGCACGCTGCAGCCGAACAGGTCAATTAAAGCACTATGCTGTTTATTATATTTGTCACACGCACGCAATAAATAAGAATTGTTACGATAATTGGTACTCACAAAGTCAAGGCTGAAAGTAGGAATACATCTTCGGGATCTCTTTGGAATGTAGAAATGCAACCTGCTTAGCAATTCTGGGCAATCTATTTGGCCAGTTACCAACTTGCCCAGATATAGTACGTCTGCTATGTCACGTCTAGTACCAAGAGGAAGTAAATGATATTTTTTACAAGACAATTCATAGTCGTGTAAGTACGTTTTAGTTCGGAAATTCAAATACCGTACAAATTTCTTTTGCAATATAAAAAGGACAAACAATTAAATGTATATTAATTTTTACAAAACAAAAGCAGTAATAATCTGAAACTTCCATTAAAATTTCACCCTTTAAAAAATTCAAAAATTGTTATGAATAAGAATTAATAACAGTTTTTAATCAATTGTGGGTTTTTTTGGTTGAATTCTTAATAAAAATCAAATAAAAAAATCAAAAATGGATATAAATCTTACAAAAACTTGATCTAAATGAAGTTTATTCGTTTTACTTTAGAAGGAGTGAAAATATAAAATAAACCTAAATTATTTTTATTGTCATAATCCCCACCAGCCAGGATATGGGGAAAACGCCAACATTTTTTCAAATTGTTATAATCCCCACTTGTGGGGACAACTTAGTGGGGATTATGGCAATAAACCAAAACAGGTTATAGCCAGCTTTACCTACTTATCTTAGACAAACTTATGTCGTATACCTAAAAAGTATTGATTAAAAAAGTGCGCGTTGATGTCTTTTGTAGGTGAAAGCCATTTTATTACATAAAAGCCATTTTTATGTTTTTATTCCTACAGAGTGAATTTATTATGATAAGGAAGATTTCATAAGTTACTCCATATTTTTTGGATACATACTTGTTTTCAAATTTTTCAGGAGACTCGCGTTTTTTTGTTGTAATATTGTGTCAACGCTACTCGATACTAGATGTCACTAGCTGCCCTAAAAGCCATTGCTATAAAAATATGGGTCTAGAACTGGGAATACACACAGTTGTCGATTTGGGAACTATTGCGTGTCCCCGGCTAATAACAAGCAAGTATTTAAGGCTTGTAGGTGTATTATTTTAGATTTCACATGTAAATGGCCGGGCGAGGCGTGCGTGTGAGCCGCAGGCAGTGGGCGTGCGTCGCCCAACTGACCAATCACGAGACTCTATTCGCGCTAACTTAAAAGCCTCCGAAAATTTTACTCCACGACCAGTTATGTACACTAATTGACGCTATTTAACATATTTTGGCCATTATCCATACCCATGGAATATACCTACATTGTGTAGGTAGGTACGTACCTACCTGCCTACCAAAACTATATTATTTACTGTAACTACTCCATGGATAGGTAAGATACATCCGTAGATCCCTAAGCTACGGAGTTCTACGAGGTCATACACTCAATACCTAAGGATTATTATAATTATAAAAAAGCATTATTAAATCGTTTTTGGAATTTTTGAATTGCCCTAGGATTTTTACCCCTTACGATCGCTGCATAGCTATAAATAACTGTTAATTATTGTTGTCACCTACTAACAGGTAATGTCAAACAGTGACAGAGCTAGACTTTGATTCAACTGTTTAACTATTCATCTGTCACATGAAAGGCCCATAGTTAGTAGGTTAGGTAGAGGTACCTACATAATAATACAATCTAAAAGATGTGCACGAACGACGTAGTTTTGCATCTTGGCAGTCTTTCACACCTGATTACTAAGTACCACGCCGTGAAAAATATCTCTATAGGTAGGTACATTTTGCTTCCCGTAATGCACACACACCTTCTTGAGGTAGATTGAGATTGTACTGGCTCAAATTATATTACTTTAGTGAGTACATATTGCATTGCGTAACAACATAAGTAGGTGCCTACCTACATTGAGGCAAATAAATGATTTATGATACGGTAAACTATGTACTTGAATCCTAACCGGAAATTAGATACTGTAGCGGAAGTTGAGTAAATAAAACTTTTTCACTTCTACTTCTCTTAACTTTTGGTAGTTCTGTCAATGTCAAACGACAAAAACTTCAAAAAGTGGTGTCCGCCATTTTGTATGTAGAAATAAGGCAGACCATTTTTATTTATTACTTTGCTTGTTGCAAAACTTGCAAAGTAGGTACAAGATTTATTCTAATAGCTCGTAGCTCCTAAGTATCTATTTTGTGGTGGTCTACCTACAAATATTATTATTAATCAGACTCAGCCATTGTGGTTTTACATAATTATCAGGAAGTTTTTGATTTTGTTTCAATTATTTGTGGGCCTGTACTGAAACATCAAAAGGTATGTACCTACATGACCTCAATTTATTCGATTCTACCCTGGGTTTATTTTGTTGACTATCAGATTGCTATCAGTAATAGGTAAGTAGGTGCACTTACCTACTCCACTCTAAATTATCTTCAACTTGAGCCCATCTCCAACATTTCGATTCTAAAATTTGACTGATTTTAGATGCAGCTCACATCAGATCCCAGACGTGCTGATCGGGAGCGCAGATTCAAACCTCCTCCAGCAACTTCAGCACCTGCTGAGGATTTGACAACAGATTATATGAATATATTGGGTATGGTTATTGGTTATGTCGTACGGGTCTATTTAAATATCCACAACACCGTGGTTGAGATTTTGTGTGTGGTTACAATTTTATGTTGGTTTTCAGGTATGGTGTTTTCAATGTGCGGCCTTATGATGCGGTTGAAATGGTGCGCTTGGACTGCTGTGTTCTGCTCAAGCATTAGTTTTGCAAACTCCAGAGTGTCCGATGACACCAAACAGGTTTGTAATGTTTAAAGATATTGATGTATAAATCCCATCTTACAATAGGCTCCACACACAGCCGTAGGTACAGTTTTGAGTGTGTGATTTTGGCAGTCAAGGGGGTTGTTAGCTATCTAAATAAATGATTTACTTACTTACTTACTTACTTAAAGCTGCATTGAACTATAAAATGCAAGAATTACTAGATATGGATGTGATATACAAAATTAACAGACTAACCTAAACTTCACACATCTGTACAGCATGGAAAAAGTTTATTTAAACGTAAAATTGAAGTGCAAGAAAATTCTTAATGGATGACGGATGTCTTTTACACTTTACGTACCACATTTAGACATTTTTAAATAGAATTTTGGCCTACTTATGCTATGTAGTCAAGAACCCATTATTAATTCAAAAACAAACTAGACATCTGGCTTCAAACAAATAAATTGGTGCTCAAAAGAATTTACCAAACATAAGAGACTATAATTTCAACCAAATTTTAACACTGTCTGACGTAGACACATCAGCGAAAGCTGCTCGTCTATAAACAAATAAATAAATAAATAAAATAAATAATATCGTCTTCTTTTTCAGATTGTAAGCTCCTTTATGCTGTCAATATCAGCTGTGGTTATGTCCTATCTACAAAATCCTGCACCTATGACACTACCCTGGCAGACAGGCTCTATGTAGTATTAGATCTTAAAGGATTGTATATGTTAAAAAAGAAACTTCAATTACATTATTTATTTCAAACATTTGTCTATTATTATTATTCCCCAAATGGAGAGGACTCTCCCATTTTATCATCATTGTTTAGGCGCCCCCTAGCTCTTGGACTGGATCCCCAAGTGACCTTTTTAAGCCACACGGCAGTACACAAGTTGTGCATGTTTTGTGTAGAATATAGAATAGGTAACTAGAGTCTAGATACCTATTCTACCAAGATGTCTGTCTAGTTACTATAAAAAATAAACAGACATCTTGGTAAACAACAGTACAAAGCTGCCCAGTTGCCGACCCCATTTTCCAAATTATGGTTTGTTATCTGTGTTTCTCAACGTCAAATCAAATTACTGTCACTGTCAATAAAAAGGTAATAAATGACAGCTCCTAACATATTAAAAAAAACTTGTTCGTCGCCGGGCGGACGGATTCGTTTGGTATTCACGTTTTTATTTTTGCTGTTTTGTCCCTATTGCCTTTTCTTTAGCTCTAGATTTTCAAAAGAACCTACTGATTTCAGATTTGTGAACCAACATCAGTGAAACGGTGCATCTTGGAGAACCAGCAGGTAAAAAACTAATAAAGTAGCTAGGTACTAGGTTATCTAGGAATCATTTTTATTCCAGGCTTCCAGCCAGTTTTGGGATCAAAACAAACATTACCAATATTTTATTGGTGTGAACTTTGTTTTCAGGATGCCACCAAAGAAAGTGGAAGAACCTGAAAAGAAGCCCCTCATAGGGCGAGTGGGTACCAATCTAAAAGTGGGCATAGTTGGAGTGCCCAATGTCGGAAAATCAACTTTCTTCAATGTGCTCACAAAGAGTCAAGCTGCTGCTGAAAACTTTCCCTTCTGCACCATAGATCCTAATGAAAATAAGTATAATTTTATTTCATTATAGTTACCTATAATAAGTGCCAAGTTGGTGCTGTAAAAAACCGGCCTTTGCTCTAAAGATTAGGCAGAATCAAGGTCCTTTTATCCATGCCGTATAAAGGAAGCACTGTGCTTGCCTGGGTTCCTGGGCCATGATTCAGATGATTATATTATGCGGCGCTGCTGCAGGTTTTCTCATGTTTTCCTTTACTGCTTGAGAGAAATTACAGTTTCCACATCCTAAAAAAAATGAAAAGCAAGTGTTGCTACCACTAGACCTAGATTTCTGCTCCATGCCATGCCATATGCTATAAGATTTTTTTTGGTTCTACCTACTTTTTATTTAATTGCAGATTTAACATGTAGGTTATCATGGTTTTAAACTGCTTGGTACCTACCTAAAGAGTTTGGCATGTGATTAAAACTTTGCGAATTGTGATGCAATGTGAACAAACTTGTCACTTTTATGTCATTTCATCATGAAATATTTTTACTAAGTATTTCTCATATTATTGTCACTATGAATGAGTTTGAAAAATATAGAGATAATTTAGATGTTGTTGACAAGCATGGTTTAAAAAATGCTGATGTTACTAAAAGTGTGATATACAGTGGTGACATTAGTGTCATCAGCAAAAAGAGCAATGATGAGGATTACAAAACTCGGAAGCCACTGGCTGCTGCGGTTGTAGGTTTAAACAACACAGATGCTCCACTGCCAAAAAAGTTTGAATTCTATAATCCCTGGACAGATATTGATGCCCAAGAAATATATCTCAAGTCAAAGCCAACATGCTACTTGATCCTTAGCAAACCAGGAGCAGGGGCATATAGCCTTGGTGAAGCAGTTTCTAAGAAATATGGTTGTGTTCATCTTTGCCCCAAGAATATAGTTACTGATGAAATCGAACAAAACAGCCCCACAGGAATATGTATGGATTTCAACATGAAACATAACAAAGTATGTGCTTTTGACACTATCATGAAAATTTTAAAAGTGAAATTAGATTCCCTAGCTGTGAAACACCGAGGATATATCATATCAGGTTTTCCATTAGTGACTGCAAATAAAAGTTCAAAATACCTAATAAACAGTCTGAATGGTGAGGAATCCATAGTATCAATGCAAGATCTTATGTTTGATGTGATATGTAACCTAAAGAAAAAGAAACCAAAAAAACCAAAGGAAAAAACAGGAAGTCCTCACTCATCAATAACAAGTGAGCAAGAAATACCTGGTGAAGAAGAAGCTGATGAAGAACAAGAACCGGAAGAGCTACCTGAAGAAGAAGAGGAAATCAAATGTGCATTGCCAAAATTTTTACTGAACTCCTGCTCTGATATCATATTTCCTGAACATGCCTACTACAACACAAAAAAAGCTGTGTTATTAAAACAACTAGACATTATTTTTAATTTAGAAATGACTCCAGATGTTGTTATTTACGTCACTTGTTCTGATAAAGATTTGGTTACGAAAAAGACGCACAAATATTTGAATTACAAGAACAACATGCACACAGTTGAACCATTTAAAGCAAATATTCCTACAGAAATAAGATGGCCCAACAAATATAACATGAGTGACTACACCAGTCCTTTTGACAGTCACACATTTAACTCCAAATATAGCTGCAGGCAGCCTGTAAACTTTGAAGCAAACTCGGTCAAACAGATGTGCAACTATAAAATGGATATCTTACCTTATGTTAAGAATAAACTAAAAAGCTATGAACCAAAAACCATCATCAAGCTTGATGCCAGATTTACAGTTCACGAAATGTTGTACCATATTACAGAAAGATTGCTTCTGATGCCAGTAAAAACAGTCATAATACCAGAACCCTTGTATATGGAAGAGCCACCGGAAGACATGGAGGAGTTCTGGAAGTCGGTAGAAGAATTAAACGTTCTTCGTAGTGGCGTATTGAGTTTCAAGAGATATCCATCTCCATGGTTCAATAGATGCCCAGTTGAACTGAAAAAAAGACAATCTACCACAGGAAATCCTAAGTTTGCTGTAACTTTTGCCAAGCACGTATATCTGTTGTCTACCTTAGAAAATATGGTTTCTTTTTGCAGAAACCCGCGACCCTATCTCGAATTAAAATATTTAGAGCCTACTTGTAGGGTTATTGTGGTTGGAACGAAATCATCAGGCAAAACAATGATATCGGAATGCCTGTCGTGGCTGTTTGACACACCAATTATATCTTACGAAAAGTTTTTAGAGGGGGAGAGACAAAAGAAATATGATACGTATGCGAAAACGATCTTATCTGAGATCATTGCCACATTAGAAGATGCTCGCTTTGCTGCATGGCAAGAAGAAGAAATGGAAAGGTTTGCCAAACTAGATACATGGTGTAAGCTGACTCAGTCAACACTACGAGAATACATTCCACTTCTTTTAGAAAGTTTCAGATACGTAAAGAAAGAAAGAGTGGCTGAAGAAACTTTAGAAGAGGAAGAAGAAGTAAAACCGGAAGAGTCACCGATTCCAAGTTTTGAGTTCTTAAACAATTTTAACACTCTGAGGAATCATCTTCCCACATTGCCAATCTTAGATGATGTGGATCTCTGTGAAGAAGCTCTTGCGGGTAAAGTGATAGTTCAATACGCTCCTGATGAAATACGAAAACCAATAAAGAAGCCCGGAATACCAGCGTTAGGAGATAAAGATGTTATGACTGCCATTACAGCCTACATAATTGCTAATGAGCTTCAAAAGGAAATCGAACCAACAAATGAAGAATTAATGAATGAAATGATAAAAAAATTAACTGCAGTAGATACTGAATGTGAAATTGCAACAAACTTTGAACAAATGTATGGAAAGTATATCATAGACGGATTTCCATCAGACCCAGAATATTGGGGTTTTCTAAGCGAAGCTAAGCTGATGCCAGATTACACAATAGCGCTGATAGAAAATAGAGAAGTTGATGCTGATTTGATAGAGCAATACAAAGTTATTAACAATGTACAAAAGAGTCACACTGAAAGATTTATGCAAGCCAATGATACGTTAATTAAAGCAAAATTGCGTTTAAAACCAAAACCTAGTACAACGATTAAAGATATAATGATAATTGTCAATGATATCATTGCAACCATTGATTCCAGCATTCCAGATGTAGAGCCAAGCCCAGAAGGAAATCCCGAAACTGATTTGATCACTTCTTTTACTGAATCTGTAGAAAAATTTAAAGAAGACTGGGACACTATCAAATTAAAAGTAGAAGAATATAGTAAATGCTTTATAGATTTGGAACTAGAGAATAAATCGGATGTTCAAGTTGTAGAAGAAATGTTACTAAAACTAAGAAAAAGTTATATGATTTCGTGCGAGCCCAATGAAAATGAAGAAGCCGACGACCAAGACGATGAAGAAGAAACACCTAAAGACGTCATGACCTTTAATAATTCACGTAATTTGGGTGAAACCAGTATTTACTGCCCCATAGCCTTCTACGATCATGGAATATTATGGGAAGGCAAACCCGAGTTCGGTATTAAATACGATAACAAATGTTACAACTTTTGCAAAGAAGAAGCTTTAGAGTTATTTCAGAAAGATGTATCTAAGTATCAATCATATAACAAGCCGTACAAAAAGTTTCCACCGCTTCGAATATGTGTTGTCGGGTGTATTGGAAGCGGGAAAACCACTATATCTAAATTACTTGCAAAAGAACTTGGTCTTGTACACATCGATTTTGAAAATGTTATAAACGATTTTCTCATACCACAACATTTTAAAAAGGTTGGACGCCGTTATGAAAACAGTTTTACTGATGTTCCTATAGACGATGAAGCAGTCGTGGAGTTCCAGATGGACGAAGACAATGAAAACCTACTATCAGATATTTTATCCAATGAAACTGAGTTGAGGCGTATTGTTTACAACTATTTTGAACGCGGTGCTCCGATTCTCTCACCTCTAATGGAAAAGCTGATAATGAAGTTATGGTTTGAAGATCCATTTGTAAACACAGGGTTTATTCTAGATGGTTACCCTCACTTACCTACAGATACCGAAGATATGGTTAACTGCTTCTGTATACCAGATCTTGTTATAGAAATAGAAGGTAGCTCAGAAATCACTCTTCAACGCATATCACCCGTGATGTTCAAAACTTGGAAGCTCCAACTGAGTGAAGCAAAAGAAAAAGCTAGACAGAAACTCGATAATGAACGAAAAGAGTGGATGAGTTTTATAACTAAAAACATCGTTGTAAAACTCATAGTTGATGAAATTTTAGAGAATATGTTTTTCTCTACAATTGAAACTGTACCTGCAGGTCTGTCTACCGAAAGTGTTATAATGGACGCGCATCCATCGGGATCATCGAACGTCGACGCTAACTTATTCAGTTCTTACAATGAAATGATTCTTGAATTTCCCGAACCGGTCGATCAAAGCGAGTGGGAGAAACCCGACGAAGTGCATGAAAGAATAGATGCTAGAATAGAAAGTATTTATGAAACCGATGATGAAAATATTCAAAGTTTGAAAGATCTTTTGTCGGAACAAAGAGTCCGAGTCGTGTCTATCAACGGAACAAAATCCATAGATAAAATCGTAAGAGTTGCACTATCAAAATTGTCAAACTTGAGAAGCAGATGCGAGTCGTTGTTTGAACAAACACTTATCGTAAATACCGACATTGCTGAATTGCTATTATTAGAAGGCTTTTGTCTAATTAGCAAATTCAATCGTATTTGCCCCGTGTATGTTTATGACAACCCAGACGCAATACAGAGTGTGTATAAGCTTAGTAGGCGAAAGGGAAAGATATATCCTATCGTTCATCGGTCGTATATCTATTTTATGGGAGGTCCAGGAGCTGTTAAAAAGTTCAGAGCAAATCCCCTAAAATATATCTCAAATAAAAACATCACCTTATTTAAAGAATATCCCATACGTATTGGCGTTATTGGGCCCCCCAAATCAGGAAAGAGCTCGCTAGCGGCAAAACTTGCAAAACGTTATGGTTTGATATGCATATCTAAAGGAATAGCTATACGCAACATAATAGAGAACTTGCCCTGGACAGAGTTAGGGACTAAGATGCAGGCAGCTGTCAGTTCTGGAGAGTGCATCGATGAAGATCACATTATAAAAGCTATCCAAACTGCTGCGATTGATCATCGAACCACAACGTATGGTTTCGTATTTGATGGGTTTCCTGAATCAGCTTCTGAAGCTATCGAATTGTGCAAAGATGGTCTGTACCCAAATATAGTATTCGACATTCGCGCTAATGTTGGAACTATTTTAGATAGTTCGCAGATCGAAGTATATTACGACATACTAAAATATAAACCACCATATTCGCGTCCTTTTATTGAAAGTAGGTTCGAAAAATGGTCCGATCAAAGTTACAAAATTAGAGATTGGATACACAATGACTATCAAAACATTTATGTCCTGAACGGAAATGAATCCAAGTGGCAGTGTTTAGAAAATGCTATCAAAATAATTAACGAATTCATTCCAAAAGTTCATAATTACCTAACCAATGTTGATACTAACATTGTGGCTGCAGACGTTATGTGTATCTCCAATGAGATATTTCAGCAAAGAATGTCCTGTTTCAAAAATATGTGCCCATTGTGTCTAAGTAAAAACGTTCTAAAACATAGTAATTACCCTGTCGATAGAAAAGGTGTAGTCCAATATCGGAATAAATTCTACTGGATATGTGCCGAGCACATGAATAAAGTGATGAAATACCCTCATTGCTATTTGACAGCACAGAAGACTGTTATTCCGGAAATACCTGCAGTTGTAAAGACTGTAAGCATGGATCTCGTGTACGAAAATGGCATTTGCATTGTAAATTATGCAGAAAATCTGCCCGCACAAAAAATTGTGAGAGGAAGTAATAAACACGCTGCGAGTTATCAAGGGAAGATATATCTATTTTGCGGTGGAAAGTGTCTCGCAAAGTTTTTGGCGAAACCGCGCTTGTATTCCGATATCACTGTGTTCAAAGAATCTAAATCGTTTCCTCCGCTGTCTTTGAACAAGCTACCGAATCTCGGGTACCTCGAGCAAACTGTCGGCAATCTGATAACAGATGCTTGTTGCTCTGTTAATGCTTTTCGACCGAAATATCCTGGGTTGTCGTTCCAGCTATCTGCATTACTGCAGATTGCTTTATACTTAAAGACGCATAATCCTCGTATTGATAAGGCTATGTTGCCTAAATACTTGAAAGCATCCAGTGTGTTTGATGCAAGATGTAAGCTGATCACGCATGTAGGCTTACTGCTCAGATCCATGGACAACCCGTTTGCAAGTTACCCAATATGTTGCAAGGATCCAAAGACCTGTGACTCGGGAACTGTGAAAAAGCCGTCAAGTTTTGCAACGAGTTCAACCAAAGCATCTGTTACGATATATGAACTTAACAAATAGATATTAGTTTATTTTATTGTTTAAATAGATTTTAATAAAATATAGATTACACCTTTGCAAATTACCTTTATTTATTGCGATGAAATAAAGCAGACCCAGGTAAACTTATCAAGTGATTAATATACATGTCTACATGACTTTGGTTTTCTAGATATCTAACCTCATATTTTTGTTTCAGCAAGTAGGGTACCAGTCCCCGATGAGAGGTTTGACTATCTCTGCGAGTTTCATAAGCCAGCCAGGTATGTACTATCTTAAACGTACTAAAAACATTAACTTGAAAAGGGCTCACCCGCCACCATTCAAAAATACTTTAAAAATAAACCCCTTAGTACCATTATCTCAAACAAGTTTAGCGGACGCAGCCGAGTATCTTTTCAGGCCATTTTCAATACCATTTATTTTTGCACATTTATTTACAAACTGCAGTACTTTTACTTTTATTTTATGCATTTAGAAACACAATCACTTCGAAAATAGTAATGTCAGTTGAAGATTGTATATTGCAGCAAAGTGCCCGCTTTCCTGAATGTCGTCGATATCGCTGGACTTGTGCGCGGCGCCGCTGAAGGCCAGGGTTTGGGGAACGCTTTTCTCTCGCACATCAAGGCCTGCGACGCCATCTTTAATTTATGCCGTTAGTATTTTAAATTTATGTACGTAGGTATCCAGTCTTTAGCTATTTTCATCAACATATCCATTAAAACTTACAGAAATTACCTAAGCTTAAAGACAAAGCATTTTAATAATACTCTGGTTTCCAGGTGCTTTCGACGATGAAGATGTAATTCACGTTGACGGTGACGTGAACCCTGTTAGAGATCTGGAAACTATTGGTGAAGAGCTCCGGCTGAAAGATGAAGACCAGCTTCTGAAAGATATAGAGAAATTGGAGCGTGTTGTGGTGCGAGGCAATGATAAGAAACTGAAGCCTGAATACGTAAGTGAACATTGAGTCACCATTATATTTACATAGATGGTTTTGTGTATGTAGAATATTTTTGATCTAACATGCATTTATCTATCTATACATACAATGATATAACTGTAAAAAAAAAACAAAAAGTAAAATTAAAGATATGAATAAACTAAATATGCAGATCTACTAATATACAATTCTGATTCCGAAAATCGAGTTTGTCTATTTGTTTGTTCGCGGATCACGCCATAACTACTAGGCCATTTTCAATTAAACTTATACCATTCAGAAGCTCTTTTCTCCAGATCGAAACGTAGGCTATATTTCATTAAAATCAAAGACGTGGATTCTACGATACAGCTTGAACTTTCTAAACCAAAAGCAGTCATTGGCTACGAGGTTCATCGTATGGTGGTGACAGATATTATGGTGAAAAGTTTTGGCAACTAAATTATAATTACACTTACAAATTAATTTTGTAAATATTACGTCAAAGTTTTTTTAATTATGAAATGAAGAGGTTTAGTATGTTTTTTTCAGGACGCGCTAATGAGAATCAAAGCTGTATTAGTGGATGAAAAGAAGCACATTCGTTTCGGCGACTGGAGCGCTGCGGATATTGAAGTCCTCAATAAATACTTGTTCTTAACCTCCAAACCAGCTCTCTACCTCGTCAACTTATCCGAGAAAGACTACATTAGGAAGAAGAACAAATGGCTACCCAAGTTGAAGGAATGGATCGATAAGAATGATCCCGGAGCGGCTCTCATTCCGTTCTCGGGAGTTTTTGAGACTAAACTTTTGGATATGGACGCGGAGGAGCGAAAAGCTTATCTGAAGGATAACAACTTGTCCAGGTTTGTTACTATTTCTTTATACTTTTTTTTTTAGCAATCTAGTTCTCATAATACAGGCTTTGCTTAGTTTGGACCTAGAGGGCGTTGTGCGTAATGTCCAAGAATATTTATTTATTATTGGTGCTATCTTGGATCAAGCGTGACACCTACGAATATTGACATCCAATCGATGACATTTTGAAGATTTTGAGATATCTAGTTGGAGTAGGCTCAAATAGTTTTTCCTGGAAATCTATGTGACAGATCTACGTCCAGCTGTGGTGGTTATTTTCAGATCGACGATGATAAGAGTTTACCAACACATTTATTGTATAGCCTATTTAGTCTATTAGTGAAAAGTGGAGTGAAATACAGTAAGATTGGTAGGGCTCGAACCAAACGAACTAACTTAATTGTATTATTACAGTGCCCTGGACAAAATCATCGTGCAGGGATACAAAGCTCTGCAGCTAGAGTACTTCTTCACGGCTGGACCTGATGAAGTGAAGGCATGGACTATTCAGGTAGTATTTCGCTATTGCCGAATAGTTTTAGTCAAGAAAAGAGAGAATAGATTGATTATGGCTAAAGCTAAGGATACACTAGGGGACAAATGTCCTGCTACACGTGTCGCCAGCGACGTTGGGTGAAGTAGCGCGACGTTGCCGGACTTTGGTCGACATGTCTGGCAATATCGCGCGGCACGTGTCGCCAGCGACGTTCGCTACGGACATAAGTCGCGCGTTGTCTGGTGACAACGCGCGACTTATGTCCGTAGCGAACGTCGCTGGCGACACGTGCCGCGCGATATTGCCAGACATGTCGACCAAAGTATATGGTTATACTCGTATGTCAGGTGAAATCGGCCGGCTTCGCTTGACATGTCGCCGATACATGTCGTGGGACATTTGTCCCCTAGTGTATCCTTAGCTTAAGGGTGCTCCGCCTTAGGCTGTGGCTACCTTTACAATCAGGTGTGCTGGCAGCCAAACGCTTAGCTATCCTACTAATATTATAAACGTGAAAATTTGTAGGAATGATGTATGGATGTATGTATGTATGTTTGTTCCTCTTGGTGTGAAATTACGCATGTCGATATTTTTGTTATCTAAGCTTCACTATCACTACATAGTATAAAGCAAAGTTGCTTCCCGCGTCTGTCCTAATGTCTGTATGTATGTATGCTTAGATCTATAAAACTACACAACGGATTTTGATGTAGTTTTTTTATAGATATAGATATTCAAGAGGAAGGTTTATATGTATAATACATCATCATCATCACTGCATTGTACCCGTGCGAAGCCGGGGCGTAATATAAATTATATTGACACTGTTCTGAATATTTCAGAAAGGCACAAAGGCCCCCCAGGCCGCTGGTAGAATTCACACGGACTTCGAAAAAGGCTTCATTATGGCTGAGGTTATGCACTTCAAAGATTTCCGAGAAGAAGGCACCGAGGCGGCTTGCAAGGCAGCTGGCAAATACAGGCAGCAAGGTAAATACTTATTGAATGCCTTGCAGCAGTCGCACGCAATGTAACTCACATGTTTACTCCGTTCAAAAAAGAATCGGAAATTAATTCAGTCCACCTCGAGATAGAACAAAGAATTTTCACTTAAAATTATGACTTGTTTTTAGTGATAAGTTATAATAATTAATAGTAAATAATAATGTAGTTTCCGAGGGCTGGTGATTATATCAGCATTGCTAGGTAGTAACAACTCACTACCTAGATAAATAGTTTTAAAAAAATGTGTAGGTACAGTTGAGACGAAATAACGTTCCAGAACTGTTTCATGACTGAAAACATCTTTTTATTTATTTTTCAAACCATAAAACCTGAAATCACGAAGTGCTGCAATGATGTGTGACTAAGGAAACGTGCTAACTAAAAATATAAAATAAAGGCAGAATACGAATAATACAGCCGTGAACTTATTTCATTGATATAAGTTTACAGCATTGCTATTCGCGCGGCAATGCAGCCAGTGTCTTGGGCACGCTTCCGATTGGTACTGATTTTGACCAGTTGAGCTATCTATAAATCGTTTGCAACGGTTTGTAAATAGCTCAACTGTATGTGTATTTTGTAAATATAGTAAATACTGTATTAGTTGTAATTTTCTTTGTGAATAAATGAAGAAAATTGTTTATATATTTTTGTTTTCAGGCCGAAATTACACAGTTGAGGACGGTGATATAATCTTCTTCAAGTTCAACGCAGGCGCTGGACTCAAGGACGCCAAGAAGAAATGACACGGAGGCCGAGACAAGGTACTCCTGTTGTTAGTACACATGCTGTATTTCAACCTTGTACTGTATTCTCTCCTGCACGTTGCGTGAACGGACTTTTTATAAGGAATAATTATTTATAATTCAGTGTTTTATCAAATAAAAGTGTTATTTGTAACGATGCAGTTTATTTAGGGACACGCCCTGATAAATTGCGGGTAGTTTACTCTGATTTTAATTTATTTTTACAATGAACAAAAGACTTCTAAAGTTATTTTTCTATAATTTTTACACAAACAAATTAAAAGAACGGTAATCTCAATTTATGGTTAAACTATTCGTGACTTATCAGGGTTTGGTGGTTAGAACCCATTTTAAAATCAAATTAATCATCATAAATCTGATCAGCGTTTTTATGTAAGTGTAAGACTTTATGTAAGACGTTGTAATAATCTTTTTAAAATAGATCTATAAGACCTCGACCATCTCTTCTATACGTGTAATTTGATACTCTTGTACGTCATCACCTTCGCTAAACAAATTGTCCAAAACGATCCGTAGTTGCTTCATAAATCGCTTCAAGTTAATTTGTGATAATATCGCTTGCTCCATTACGGGCGCCAACTTTTCCTTGTCTTTTTCCGATTTTTTAAACACGTTATTCCAAATGTACGATAACGCTTGCGCTACTGCTTCCTCCCACTCCTAGAATTAATATATATATATATTGATATTAAATATTGATCACCAAGTAACAATATTTTATTTTGATCTGAACTTCGAGATTCAATTCTATTTTGGCAAAAAATCCCAAGATTAGCAACGGTTAAAACAACGTCTAAATCAAAGTACCTACGGTCTAAAATGCATTGACAGCTAGGCAGACACTTACTTGGTAATGTTCATACAAAGACGTAAGTGTCATCATCTCTTCAATGAGCTTGATTTTGAAGTCTTCTTGAGTTGTTTGCTTTAGTATTAGGATTATGAAAAAACCCACCGATGTTACGGTACTACCAGCTCTAAAGAACAAATCGTATTAAAAAATCTCCAAAACCTGTGCTAAAACCTATGTTTCTAAACTAAAAAAAACTAAACTAAAAGCGAGTGAAAAATTATGTAATTAGGTAGATAGGTTGTACGTTGGACTTGGTACCTAAATTGTTTAGACTTTGTACAAATTATTTGGACTTTGTAGAAGTTGTTTGGACTTTGTACAAATTGTTTGGACTTTGTACAAATTGTTTGGCCTTTGTACAAATTGTTTGGACTTTGTACAAATGGTTTGGACTCACTGACGCGCTGAAGTGGAAATAGTTAAAGTTATTTTACCTGCATACATTTTCTTTGTATTCGATGATTTGATTCACAGTATTGATTATCCTCTTGTGTGTATCTGTCATCAAAAATTCCAAAGGGTCACAGTCCCCCGGTGGTAGCGAACCATATTGAACCAATAGCCTCTTCTGAACCAACATGAATTGTCTTTGAAGAATATTTAGCTCATCCTTCAACATAAAAGTAATTTCAAAATTTAAATAGACCATTTCCAACTTTGGTCATTGCAACTAAAATTAAAAATTCCAAAATTGTAAAAATAAAAGCATTTTGGCCACCAATAGCCGTTATAGATGTTATAATATGACTTGGCAGATATAACTAAATGATGATCCAATCTACGAGGTAAAAGCACAATGGTATTCAGAGTTCGAAACCACAGACAGACAAGAAGTAAAATTCGTCTTGATTTGAAGACAATTTGAAGAAAAATAAGATTAGTCAAGTAACATAACGACTGCATATGTGGTATGTACCTAGTACACACGTACTTAGTACTTTTAGTACTTAGTTTCTGTCCAGAAAATCAGGTTAATCCGAATAGTGTTCATAATTGGCCAAGTTACCATAAATACTACGAACCTCTGAGGTCTTGAGTTTAGTTCGCTCTTTCGCGTGTCCCTCAATGCTCCTCAAGAACTTAATCATAACTTGCTTCACAAACTCCTTGTCGTATTTCAACTTGAACCGAAACTCCTTGACGCCCATCCGTTGGTAATGATCACTCAGTCGCAGTAAGAAATGGTCTAATATCGATGACATTTCTGTGAATTCATCCGCTTCTATAAAGTACTGGTTTGGTGATGTTTTTATTGTTACTGTTCGCTTTGTCGATCGGTAGGTGAAAGTTAGAGATTCATCACTGTCTTGTATTTTTAGATCTTCTTCTGTGAAGTCTGGAAAGATACAGTTTATATATATATCACTTTCCCAATAAAAATATAAGTGCGCATGCAATGGTAGACGACCTCGTAGCAGACCAAGACAGATTGCGGAACGATCTAGACTTATTTATGAAAGAATGGCCATCAATAGCACAGGATAGGGAAACTTGGAAGGGGGTTAAGGAGGCCTTTGCCCTGCAGTGGGAAGATGTAGGCTGAAAATAATACTAAGTGCGATCATCGTCAATCAGTGTGCCTAACTTACCCGTAAAAACCTTAATCAAATCAATGCAAGGGTAGTTTCCTTCAATGCATAACTTCAGTTTATTATCTTCTACTGCTTTAACAGGATAACAGAATAAGCTCAACGGTAGAAGCACTACTCTCGTTATCATAACTATCTTTCCCGATGAATCTGTTATTGTAAACAGTATCTTAATCCGAGACTCGGAGATATCGAATTCGCTTGACAAAAACACTTGCGTCTCTATTATCTCTGAACCGTTGACACTGTCAAGGCAGATGGTGGATTCTGAGCATTCAAACGGAGGACAGCAGACATAAGTTATCTGGACACATTGTATTTGTTTAGGATCTTCGCAGTTCAGTATAACGACTACAGGACACATCAGGAGATGGATGCCTTCACTCTTATTTTGGGTTGTTTCTTGGAATAAGTTCTGTACTGGTTTACCGACATCAGCTTTTATTTTGAGGATGTGTTCTATTCTTGAATAAGTGCTATCAGTATCTGAAAATAGTTTTACTAATAATAATATACTTATAGGTAGGTACTTTTCAGTCACAATACTACTATTCGTAATTAACAGAATATTACCATCTTTATTATCCAGAATGTTTTGCAAAGATTCCTCAACATCTTCCATTTCAGCTTGTATTTGTGTTAGATCGACAGTTTCGTTCACCATATGAGTTACATTGCCATTCAAATCCGGTTCTGTTCCTATATAACCAACATTGACTATACCACCTGGTGATAAAGTAACCAGACCGCCTGGTAGGGACTTGAGGAAACAACGAGCGATGGATACTGCTGGGCTGAGGAGATCGCAGGACCAAAGTAGAGTTGTACGTTCGTAAATGAACAGTTTCGAGTCTTCTGATGTGACCATTACTAGTAATCGTGGTGCAGCCTCTGTAACGTAATCGATTTTATGAAGCCGAATAAGAGCACCCTACCTGGGTAGAGCCTCCAAAAACAATCTGCCATTTTATGGCCTTTATAAACTTGTGAAGTAGGTAGTTTGACTCAAATTGCTTACCATAGTACCAGCCAATAAGATACGAGTTGAAGCAAATCGGCATAAACTCAAATTTGATGACGTATTTCATGAGACCATTGTCTTGAAAACAATAGAGATGTCTTTCGCCTAAAGCAAGGATTGTCATAAAATTGGTGCTTGTCTGAAAAGTTATTCACACATTTTAATCATAATCCATAAGATCGAATTTAATTAAATGTTCTGTCTGGGTACTAGATAGGTACATCTGTATAACTGTAGGTATAACCTGTATAACTTGGATGTGTGTTATTTCTTCGCCGGCATTGTATGTCCACTGTGGAATATTAATTTGGTTTTGTCTGGCTGTAAGTTCACTGGATTCTCTCAATTGTTGGTAGCTAAGAAACATAAAAAAGTTATGGGAATAAGGCATGTAAAGTTTCATGCGCCTGTAGGTATCTATGTAGTTACAGCGGTACCCATACCCCGAACGGAACACACCAGTGCGAGCATCACTATTTGGCGGGAAAAATACGTACCTACCTACTTTAGTAGGTAAGTACTTCCTCAGACGCACTAGGTAGGTACCTAGGTAAGTACTAGGTAACTTACCTGTAAATTTCCAAAATCCACGTTGATTTACAAACGACGAAAGAATCACAGTTGCTGATGTAACAAATCGGGCCCGGTATAATGACGTCGTTGAAGATACACAGGAATAGAAATATGTCTTGGTCGAAGAAACTCAGGCTGCCGTCGAGTCCTTGTATGCAGATGAAGTCTCTGGTCTTAACGTTACCGAACGGACCACGGGTTAGACTATCAGCTCGTCGAGTGAAGGAATGTTTTATTATAGACTCCAGTTGATTTTGATCACCTGCAAAATTATGAACCACTAGCCGCCTGTCACGGCTTCGCACGGTATTTAAAAAAACATTTTTTAGGTCATTCTTTTACACCTTCCCCAATTTTTTTGAAAATATATAGCATGTCACCCGGGGATATTATAGCGTTGCTTCCCAACGGTGAAATGATTTTTCAAATCGGTTCAGTAGTTTCGGAGCCTATTCAATACAAACAAACAAACAATCAAATCTTTCCTCTGTATAGTATTAGTATAGAAAAGTTACGCTAGCAATCTTATAGGAGAATTAATTTTAGAAAGTTACCGGCATCGGTGTGGCCTTCTTTCCTCTTTAACTGGTAAACAGCATAACTTTGTGGATGTAGAACAATTATCTGTCGATCTGCATACCCCCTATGAATAAAGATATCTTCACATTATACCTACTAAGAACTATCAGACGGTGAGGAAAGTACAAACTTATCGATTAGGTACGGTACGGGTACCTACTTACGCGACAAACTTTCCAGTTTCAACCTGCAATACCACTTCTTCAAATTCTGTTTCTAAAACCGTATGAGACCCGTTCTGATCAGCTGTTGGTTTATAAACTTTAAGCAAAGAACCTTCTCCGGTCAATATGCAATCGCTATCGTTGTGTGAGCTGAACTTATCCACTTTAAGACAATTTGCATTTTGGAGACCTGGATCACTTGTTTCGTTTTGTAGCTTATTGTTGGACCACCACGGCTTTACTTTGAATATCGACATTGCGTCTAACTCTAACAAATAACACTAAACCATTGCTAATCTTTACCTACTAGGTAATTAGTTACCTACTTTACTCGTACTCACAACTTTAGTGATGGAAGGTAACCCTAGCAACGATAACCAAAACAAAATGTAAATTCAATTTATTAATTAATAAAATAACATTACAGATTTGAATTACCTATGTAGGTGAATTTGGATTATGAAGGTACCTTCGTAGGTAGGTACCATTACCGTACCACCTATATTGGTCACTAGCTGTCGTGGCTTTGCTCGCGTGGTAGCAGCATAAGCATTAATTGGTTGAAATCTTTGATCCTAATTTTAGACCCTTTAGGTTGCGACTTTTCAAAATTCCTTTCTTAGTGCACCCCTGCAGGGCTAGCATGGGCCGGGGACAAATTGTCTTTCCACCGTTTTTATCTACTTGTCGGTGGAAATAATTCTCTTCTCCACCTTACATAGCATGGCAACAGGGAAAAGGGATAAAATGTTTCCACTTGACGTTTTTCGTGGACATTATATCCCGCTACTCCCACTTCATAGCATGGACTAGGGAAAGAGTGGATAAAATACTCTTCGATTGACATTTGACAGGGAATAACTATCATCTATCTCGAAGGTGGGTATAAAATGTCTCGATCATATTTTTTCATCATTACGTCTCAATTCATTGATAAAAATGAACGGAAAATACACAGGAGGGTTATAAGGGATGCAAGTATTCCGTTCCACTTGCCAGATACCGAATTTCGCCGACTTTTTCGCGTCCACAAAGAAATGGCGGTATATCTGTGCGAGGAGCTGAAGGATGCCTTGCAGCCTCAAAATTCACGAGATGGTTTGCCGGTGCATATCAAGGTTATTTTAAAAATATTACGCTGTACCTACTTTGCTACATTCTGTGAAAACCTTATGCTACATAGAATTACTAACCACGATAACCTACCTACAATTGTTTTTCTATTATTTATGTATAGATCCTTGCATCTATACGCCTAATGGCAGATGGTAGTTACCAGAGAGGTACCGGGCAAGACCATGGTTTGCCAGAACAGACCGCAAATAGTCGCAAAAAGAACGAACTATTACCATAGATTGAATATACTGATCAAAATATTGAAGGTTGATGCGTCAATATCTCGTCAGTATTGTTTATTTTCTAGTAATGGCAACACAGACGTAGGGAACCGTCGAAACGCTATTCCCCTCGCTATTCCCCGTGGATAAAGCTTTCCACAGGCGAGGCCATGCTCGGAGGGTGGATAAAACTGACAACGGGGAAATGGTATTTATCCTTTCCCGGAGATAATTTGTCCCCGGCCCATGCTAGCCCTGCTGCACTATATAAGGATACTACCCTCCAAATTTCATATCTCTAGGACTTATAGTTTAGGCTGTGCGTTGATTCTCAGTCAGCTTCAGAAGAGTTTTATATATCATCATAGTCAGAAAATTACTTTGTAACTTTACTTAACTTAATTAAATTTTATTTAAAAAATATTCTTTTGAGACAGTAGATACCGTTTTCAAACAGTGGACTTTTTCAGACTGCAGCGGGGCTAGCATGGGCCGGGGACAAATTGTCTTTCCACCGTTTTTATCTACTTGTCGGTGGAAATAATTCTCTTCTCCACCTTACATAGCATGGCAACAGGGAAAAGGGATAAAATGTTTCCACTTGACGTTTTTCGTGGACATTATATCCCGCTACTCCCGCTTCATAGCATGGACTAGGGAAAGAGTGGATAAAATACTCTTCGATTGACATTTGACAGGGAATAACTATCATCTATCTCGAAGGTGGGTATAAAAGTAATTCTCCTTTGCTTACAAAATGTCTCGATCATATTTTTTTATCATTACGTCTCAATTCATTGATAAAAATGAACGGAAAATACACAGGAGGGTTATAAGGGATGCAAGTAATCCGTTCCACTTGCCAGATACCGAATTTCGCCGACTTTTTCGCGTCCACAAAGAAATGGCGGTATATCTGTGCGAGGAGCTGAAGGATGCCTTGCAGCCTCAAAATTCACGAGATGGTTTGCCGGTGCATATCAAGGTTATTTTAAAAATATTACGCTGTACCTACTTTGCTACATTCTGTGAAAACCTTATGCTACATAGAATTACTAACCACGATAACCTACCTACAATTGTTTTTCTATTATGTATAGATCCTTGCATCTATACGCCTAATGGCAGATGGTAGTTACCAGAGAGGTACCGGGCAAGACCATGGTTTGCCAGAACAGACCGCAAATAGTCACAAAAAGAACAAACTATTACCATAGATTTAATATACTGATCAAAATATTGAAGGTTGATGCGTCAATATCTCGTCAGTATTGTTTATTTTCTAGTAATGGCAACACAGACGTAGAGAACCGTCGAAACGCTATTCCCCTCGCTATTCCCCGTGGATAAAGCTTTCCACAGGCGAGGCCATGCTCGGAGGGTGGATAAAACTGACAACGGGGAAATGGTATTTATCCTTTCCCGGAGACAATTTGTCCCCGGCCCATGCTAGCCCTGCAGGTACCTACCTACTTATCAGTCGATTATAGTTCTAATTATGTTTTAAGAGTTTTTATTATCTTGGTAATTACTAAATTTCAATAATATTTAAGTTACTCAGAACATAAAAAATCATGCTACTGACTGTATCCTGATTTTATAAAAAGTCGTCTAGTGTCGCCATCTATTGTTGAGTAGCAATTCTTCCGAGCAAAAATCTAATGCTAAACTACGTAGCGCAAATATTGGCGTCGCTACTGTTGTTTTTTGTTTGTGATTGATGGTGATTGGTGATGAACGTGATGGTGTGATTGTCATTGTTTGTTTCAAGTTTGTTTGGCTGATTTTGACAGAAAGTCAAGTCAAAATTGTACCTACTAACCCCTAGTGATGTGTTTTGAGTTTTTTCAAGCTCGAGTTATTTGAGTTGAACTGTCTATTCACTCGAGTAGCAGATCGAGTTGACTCAATTCAGTCCATGTTTGACCTACGTAACGTACGTAAGTGGTTAGAGAAGTTGATGCTAACCGTAGTTTTTAACGTATAAAAGTTTACTATAGCTTATTCGATTCGTATCGAAGTCAACTCTACCGGGTAAAGTTTACCATCAACTTGAGGCGTACATAATCCGAGTTACCTATATTGTGTTGGCTTATTTTTTAAATATGCCCGTATTCCAATTTACTTCTCAAGTACATAAGGATACATATAATTTTGTGTAGGTATAAGAATGTCTACTCAAATCTCTAATTGAGTAACGATTTCTTGATCAGCTTATTGACGCCTTGTTTATGATATTTCGTAGCGAAATCGGCACGAGATAGATGAACACGGATTGAGTGAACTCGAGTTACAGAAAACACAACTCGAGTTGACTCATTCATTTGCACCTCGCACATCACTCAACCACAATCAAATCAATCAAATCAAACAAAATAGGAAGTCTAGCGTAGCGTGCGCCTGTCGTACGCTATTTTATTTACGTTTCTTTTCTTCCCAATAGACGCTCGTTTTTCGAAGAAAAGACGAGGTTATTGAACTTATTTCATATAACTTTACTGCGCGTTTTGTCTTATTCATAGAAAAGCTTACAAACTAACTTGCTGGAGATAAAAATCACCATGTCTGACGAAGGACATCAAAACAATGGGGAGACGGAGACTGAACAAAGACCAAATGGAAACGGCGGTGGTGGTGATGAAAGCGATGCGTGGGGTAGCCACGAATCATCACAAGTGCGTCGCTTCGCGAAGATGCCTACCGACAGGAATGCGCCCTACTACAACATGCACCACAAACATCGAGGTATGGCTATCATTTTCAACCATGAGCACTTCGACATTCACAGTCTGAAGTCGCGCACAGGCACCAACGTCGATAGCGACAACCTGGCTAAGGTGCTCAAAGGATTGGGATTCAGTGTCACTATATTGCACAATCTCAAATCAGAAGGTGTGAATAAATACATCCAGCAAACTGCTGAGATGGACCATTCTGATCATGACTGCCTGCTGATTGCTGTGCTGACTCATGGAGAACTGGGAATGCTGTATGCCAAAGATACACATTACAAGCCTGATAACTTGTGGTATTATTTCACTGCTGATAAATGTCCCACACTAGCTGGAAAGCCTAAACTTTTCTTCATTCAAGCATGCCAGGGTGATAAATTGGATGGTGGTGTTACTATGTCCAATCGCACGGAGACAGATGGTTCGTCAAGTGCTTCGTACAGGATCCCTATTCATGCAGATTTCTTGATTGTGTACTCAACTGTACCAGGATTTTATTCATGGAGGAACACTACACGAGGATCGTGGTTCATGCAGGCTCTATGTGAGGAACTGCGCTATGCAGGGCAGGAGCGAGATATTCTGACTCTGCTCACATTTGTTTGTCAAAGAGTGGCTTTGGATTATGAATCAAACACTCCTGATATGCCGACTATGCACCAACAGAAGCAAGTGCCTTGCATAACCAGCATGCTGACCCGCCTGCTTATATTTGGTAAGAAGTAATTCCATGCATAATATGCACATGCTAGGTTTCATTGTTGCTCTTTGTTTTCATTAAGAGATTTTTTAGCAGCCATTTTACTTATTTTCATGTAGCACCAAAACCTGTCATTGGGCATAAACCATTGTTTATAGGTACCCAATTATTTGTTAATTTGATTTTAGTAGAATTCAATTGAAATTGTTTCCTGTTGTGCATTTTCATAGTATCGTTTTTAATTTATGTTAGGTAATTTTATACCTATGTTAAATGAGTTGATATGAACAATAATAATATACAGTACAGTAAAACAAAGACATGTATCCAAATATGTAGTAGGTATTTCCACACTGCCCTGACATTTAAACCTATTAATTACTTTAGATGAATAAAACTAATATGAACATTAATGAACAAACTTGTAATTAAGTTAAATATACCTAATGATTTAATAAAAATATTATGTATTAAAGCTTAACTATCTAAATAACATTCATCTATTAAATTAGGATGAATTTATAAGCGCACAACGAAATTGTATTTTCAATGTATTGTAAAATGCTCAAAATTAATATTTCATTCCAATCATTATAAAAGCATTATATTTGGTGCTGGTATTAAAACGCCCAATTTAGATTTAAATTATATTGTAGTTTCGTACTTAAAATGTATGTAGCGCTTTTGATAAATTCTCTATAAATAATGCATTTCGAAGAGCTAATAAGGTGTAGCAAAGCAATCATATCACTAATGTATAAAAAAAATCACAATAATACTATACTTTTGAGATTAGTAATACAGTTACCCAAGTAAGTTGTTTTGCACCTTTGAGTCAGTTTACTAAATATGACTTCTTTATTACTGCCAAGCCTTTGTGGAATTGCATTTATAAAGAATAGCCATTTTAGATCTAATGTTGTTCACTTTCATGGTTAGTTTAGGATTACTAAGGGATTGTTGCATACCCAGTTAGAACAAAATTAAATATTAAGAGTATTTTTCTAAGGAATCTCGAGAAGTATGCCTGTCTCATTGATGTATGTATGTGATAAAGGTAATGACTGATTTTTAAAAGTTCAATTTTGGCACACATGATGTAATGTCTATCTATGAGGAGATAATTTTATAATAATGCCTTTATAAAGTATGTAGGTAATAAATATTGTGTCATCTCGTGCCATGTGCCTTACATGGAAAATGGAATTATATTCTATAAAATAGTTTTGTATGTATGCTTATAGCAGTTTGTAACAAATCTCCTCATAGATTTGCAAATAGTGATGAACATTTTATATTATTAAAAAAATATTTTTATATAGCAATAAACTCTCTCTTCCAATACTTACTATGTATTTCTTTTATTTATCTAACAACCCATTTGTTTGAGGATAGATATTACCTATCAATCGACCTAGCTGATACTAATAAAACTTCTAAAGTAATATATCAGATATTATATTATTTATTTTATAAAACATTTGGCTTATTTAAATAATATATAGCAATTTAATTTAATAATTTAATCACAATTTAATTTATTCCAGACGCTTTTTCCTTCAACTCCCAACACTGATCCCAGAATTGACTGAGTCTTTGTTCTTGATTAGCGCAGAAATGTTTGAAATCACGCAGCATCCTCATTTGGAATGTTTCATCACCAGTGGCAGGGATCTGAGACCATTTCCATTTTTTTGATATCATGTGATTCCAGGACCATAGAAAACCCATCTAAAACCAAAATAATTTAGTAGTCAGTAATTTAAAAGCAACCGTTTTATGTGTATTTTTTCAATATTGTGAATTCTGCGTTGGTTGTAATGCTGACATGTAGCTACGTTACAAAATATGGGTACCTAGGTATATTGGGTAATATAGGGAAGTATGGAACTTTGATAAGGAAATCATAGACTAACGCAATTAATTATAGTATTGATAACGAAAACTGCGCAATTTTATTGAGGTTGATATATTTTATGTTCTAAGTGCTATCGCTTACCCCGTATTCGTCTTTGTTCTTAGGACTGACATGCCGTGTCAGTATGTAACCTTCGTGCGGACTAGGGGCCACTTCCATATGGGTTGGGTATCTGAAATTACATTTAATTTATAGGGGTGGTCCGCTGGGCCAACTGAACATGCATCTTTTAATAAGTTTTTAGATTTGTTCAATACAAGAATCTTACAGATACCAACACAACTAAAATCTCACCTGCCCGAGTTTACAGGTTTATTCGCCGGTTTCGTCCGCAAAGCCCGCTGTTGAGATTTCACAGTTGTCGGTATCAGTATAAACATGTTTCCTGTCACGTGGACATAAAGGTGATCGCCCACTCCAGACTCGTGTGAAGTACTTTCAGTCGCGCATTTGATGAATCCAAACCGTCCGACGATAGCTTCTTGGAAAAGAAACAGCCTTTCGAGCCATGTGTCTTCGGGAAAACCTGAAAGTAGTTTAATGGTCATTCAACTTGTCTATGGACTCAACCTACAGTGCACCGCCCCGCCTAGAATTAGTTCATTCACTTGAAGGTGGACAGACGTAGGTACTAAAGGTCTGCAATGGGCATGCACCATGTATGTATAGGTAGACAAATCGATCTTGTTACTTTGTTTAGTTAGATCGTTCGTCTAAGAAAAATGACGTCATAGGTTTTTCAATATGGCAGTCAATGACCAAAGCGCAGCGTAGATCGATACTTTGTGACGCATAACCTGAAATGATTCATATCTCGTGTGAATTTTGATCACTTTTGACAACCTTCGTATTATTTCTCACGGATAATTTAATCTGCAGTATTTTATCACTAAATGATCGAACAAGCCGAAGGCTGATGTTAAGTGGTAACCACTGCCTAAATCGTGTTAGTAACCACCGATAAAAAACTATTATGTACACTTTTGTACCATTCGTGGTGTTGTACCTTCAAACAGTGCAGTTTTATTCCTCAGCAGGGGTTCTTGATTCATCGGCACGTATATAGGTCCACGCAACGGGTCTGACTTCAACGTGAACGGTAACGCAAGAGGGTCAGCGGGTATGGGCACCATTTGCAAACGGCAGTTCTGTGCTTTTCGCGCCCAGCCGAATATCTGGATAAAATAATGAGTGACATCTTATTAGTGATTGCTTTTATTGCACTTGTAAGCTCTCGCATTTATAAAATTATTAAGGTTGGCGCGGAAAGAAAGAGAAGGAGTGGGTTAGGAATACCTGTGATTCTGCGCGGTCGGATGATGATGACGCGCTGGGAGCTCCCACTCGGTTCTTCCACACCGATGATGTGCTGATGTTGGCGGAAGGCGCTGATGGATGGCCTTATAGGAAGGCGCTGATTTTCCTTGATACGAAATGCGATTTTTCCGGGGTTTTGATGAGGAGAAGTAAGGACTCTCGACTCTTGCGACCGGCCGTGAAAACGTTGAGATTCGTAATGGTGGTTTTAATTCCTACCCACAGGTTTTAGGTAGGGAATGATAGGAAAAATGAGGGTAGAATAAATATATAAAAATGACAGATAAAGTTTCGTTCCAAAGTTGCTATCTTTACGAAACAAAGGTAATATTTTTTTTTATAAAACTAAGTAATCACAACCATATAACTAGTTAATATTTCGTATTCTGTGCTATTCTGTTCTATTTTTATTTTCTAATTAATTATGTATTGTTTTCTTACTGTGTGATTATTTTACTGTGTTGTACCTGTGTTGTGTTGTGTGCCAAATAAATATTTCTCTATCTCTATCTCTAAAGTAGACAAACAAGCGTACGGGCCGACTGATGGGAAGCGGTTACCGTAGCCTATGGATGCCTGCAACACCAGAGGTGCCACATGCTTGTTGCCGACCCTTGAATAATTTTAAAACACCCTTTTTGAAGTGTACTGTATTCACTAAGGAAATCCTCAGCAGGAAGATCGTTCCACAACCTGAGTGTTCGCGAGGGGAAATTTCTTTGAAACCGGACGGTGCGCGACCACACTGGCTCTAGGGTGTATGGATGAATTCCCTACCGTTGGCGAGCAGTGCGATGGTAGAAAGTGGCTGTGTAGACATCATCATCATCATCATCATCATCATCAATATATATATAAAACTCTTTTGAAGCTGACATAGAATCAACGCACAGCCTAAACTATAAGTGTTAGAGGTATGAAATTTGGAGGGTAGTATCCTTATAGTGTAGGGGTACACTAAGAAAGGAATTTTGAAAAGTCACACTCTAACGCGAGCAACGCCGCGGGAGACGGCTAGTATAATATAAAACTATTTTGAGGCTGACTTAGAATCAACGCACAGCCTAAACTATAAGTCCTAGAGGTTTGAGATTTGGAGGATAGTATCCTTATATAGTGTAGGGGTGCACTAAGAAAGGAATTTTGAAAAGTCATAATCTAAAGGGTCTATTTAGTACGCGAGCAACGCCGCGGGCGACGGCTAGTATCGAATAATTCGTCAGAACACAGCCCTGTAGGTAATATAAGATTACGTACCAAATCAGCGACAATGTTCCCGCTAGCCACAGCCCACTGTATGCACATCTCGTACGCCTGGTCTGGTCGGAAAGTTGCCTGGTAGCGCGCGTGGCCCCATTCTATGCGATCGCTCTTGTTGCTCACGTCTATGTCCAAATGCGTGTTCTTGTATATCGGCACTGAAAGGAATAAAAATTGTAGAAGTAGGTTCTTCCAGGAAACTTATCAGGAATTTGCATGTAAATCAATGAAAGATAAATTATAAGTTTAAAGCCTTGAAAACCCGACTTCAATTTGACTACGTTCCGGGTTCATCATCAAAATAAGGCAGTTCATTGTGATTATTCTATTGATTGTGAACACCACTGAAAAGTCACAGGAAAGCAAAATACGCAATGTCGTGTACGTGTTTGTTTCAGTAATTCTTATTTAACTGCGAAACTACTGAACCGATTTTGATAAAAACTTTATGGGACCAATCTGGAAATATCTTTTCAGATAAAAAAAGATTTTTTTAATCGGTGCTTAAATGACGGACTTCTGAGGTAACAAACATAAATTAAAAATTAATAACCTCCTTTTTTGAAATTGGACTGTCGCATGTCGTTGCCTAGCTAAATAGAGGAGAATCACTTCCATTATCCTATTGTAACAAGTAATAGTAGGGTAAACTACCCTAATCTTGGCACCCCCACAAATTGTTGGCACTTCTCTGACTTATCCTATTTACTAAGAAAAAGCCAGACCTCATGATGTTTATTATTATGTTAAGTTGTTGTTTACATAACAACATCTTGAGGTCTGGCTTTTTCTTAGTAAATAGGATAAATCAGAGAAGTGCCAACAATTGGTGTTGGTGCCAAGATTAATATAATATAAATATAAATATTCACGGACACTTAACACAACGCCTTCTAGTCCCGAACTAAGCAAAGCTTGTACTATGGGAACTAGATGGCTGATAGAATACTTATATACTTTTTTTTTGTAAATACATACTTATAATACATAGAAACACCCAGACACAGAACAAACATCTATGTTTACAACACACTAATGTTTGTTCTCGGTGGGGGTCGAATCCACGATCCACAGCACGGAAGGCAGAGCTACTACCGACTGAGCCATGACGCCTGTCAAATTATTTGTCATTTATTCGCAACACACATAAAATTAAGCTTGGGTTTACATAGATACAGCTTATAAAATAACTGTGCAGTGGTGCTGCAAAACGGTCCCTAGCTCAGCATATTGCGGGTTGGTAACAACCCACGCTAGTCTTCCGCTAGAACCAAAGTTGATGAAATGAAATGAAATTGTTTATTTGCTAGAAACATGGTATAAGCCAGATCTTAATAATAGGTACATTGTCTCTCACATTTCACCAAATATTGGTATGCAAATATTAGATACATTTAAATTTAAATAAAAAAATTAAAATCGACGTCATATAATAAAAAAATTGAATAATAATATAAAAATTGTGCAAAATAATTAGATAAATGAATAAAATAATTAGTCAATGCGCGGACGATTAGAGTAGTTTACCCTACTTACTATCGCTATCGCTGCCTAGCTGCATATAGTCAGGGTCAATGTGGTCGCAGAGGAAGCACGGCACTCCGTCCTCTCCAGCGGTACCTCCAGCGCCGGATATATCGATACCACCGGCGCTGTTCTCAACAGGCAGTAATGGCGAACGAGGTCCTAATACTTCTACTTCCATCCATTCGTTCTCGAAGCTTTGCAGGTCGCCGAGCGGCTTTACGTAGTCGGACAATTCTGTGAAAAACTAGATTTTTAGTGGCTAAGTTTTCGAGTTTCAGCTTTGGTTTTAACGACTGTTTTAGTTGGACTAAGTTAGGTATACAGCGTGTATCTACAATGGCGACATTAAATTGACACACGGGTAGAGCTACTTATTAGTGTTAATAAAAAATAATTAAAGTACAGCCAGCTGCACTAGAATGTGTACAATTCGTAATTTTCAATGTGGCCCTACATTGAAAATTACGAATTGTACACATTCTGTTGTTATGGACTTTGACGGTCCCAAATGTCCCAATACTAAATAAATAAGTAAAATTATCAACCGTGTTCATAATTTTTTAGTTTTTATCCTGTAAATGTCTATTGTATGTAATACGGTGACACTAGTTTGAAAGCTACGAATCGTACACATTTTAGTGCAGCTGACTGTACTTTAATTATTTTTTTAAGAATACTAATAAGTAGCTCTACCCGTGTGTCAATTTAAGGCGTATGTAAAAGGCAGACAACTCACACATTTCAACATTTTTGAAGATATAATATAACTAAATGTAATTATGTGAAATTGCAGAGCTTCAGGGTCGAGAGAATAACAATTCAAAGGTTCAGTAAAAATATCACATTGATCCAAACAAGTTTTCTAACCATCAAAAATGTTGAAATGTGCGAGCGAGAGGGTTGTCTGCTTTTTACATACGCCTTACACCATTGTAGATACACGCTGTAGAATATACTTTACTCGAAACTTGAAAACGCACATGCTTTTTCACACTTACCTAGTACGGTTGGTAGAATGTCGTGTATCTCACCTTTATTTTCTTTCTTCTGTGGCAAGATATGGTACATGTAGTATCCGACGACGAATCGCTTCGTATCGCCCGATGCGTGGCAGATCATTTTCTCTTGTAAAAGTTTCTGAAACACGACATCTATTTTATTCTTTTTGTAAAAAGCTTTAGTATGTTTACTTTAAGATTCAAATTCGTACATTTATGATATCTTTTGATTTCTATAACTTTCGGCTGAGTGTAAAAAGGGAAAATGAACTATTAAGAATTAATTAATAAAATTAATTAGGAATCAAAATTGAATTTAAGAATCAAAATCGTACCTGCATAATATTTGTAGCTTTTTCGTAGGTCACGGCTTCCATGTTCGCTTGCAGCCAGTGGATCGCGTATATGGACACGAAGGCATGTGAAGGTAGACTGACGGTTTGTTGTAGAAATCCCACGCCCAGCGTTGGGTGACGCATACGGTCTATAATCTCTGTGAGAGATGCATTGGCTTTCAACTTTGGCTCTATGACTCTGAAAATGAGAATGCGTTTAGTGAACAAAGCTTTTATTAAGTAGGTACTAATAGATTGAAAAGTTTGTGAATATTTTTTATACGCGAGTTAAATTTGAAATCTTTAGTTTGGAATACTGGCTTATTGAAATAAAGAGTACCTCTCTCTGAATGACTATTCTTGGCTTCAGGGATATAGAACCTTTGTACATAGCACATAGACCGTTATTTGTGTTAGTGACCTGAATTTGTAATCTCCTTGAAACGGTGAAGGAAAACATCGCATAGAACTGTAGCTTACTCCACTCTGCACATATTGAACACATATTGTCTCTGCACATATTGAATTGTACAGTCAGCTACATTAGTAAATGAGATTTTTTTAACTAAAATGTTTTATGTCTAAAAACTAGAAACTTTTGACTCTATCCCGAAAGTAGTAGTTAGTTAAGGCGAAGGGTAAAGTCAGACAACCTTCTGTCTCGCACATTTCAACATTTTTGAAGATATAATATAACTAAATGTAATTATGTGAAATTGCAGAGCTTCAGGGTCGAGAGAATAACAATGCATAGGTTTAATAAAAATATCACATTGATCTAAACAAGTTTTCTAACCAAAAAATGTGCACTTTAATTTATCTCATTGGTACAAGTATGTTTTGGTCGGAAAACTTGTTTGGATCAATGTGCGAGCGAGAAGGTTGTCTGACATTACGCATCGCCTTAAACAGATATGAAGAGCCAACAGTACACAATTTTGAAATTCTTAAAAAGTGATCTACTTCTGATGCTGACTGTACATGTCTCCTTACCCATCATCGTATGTGTCATCCAGTTCTCCAGTTTGTGATTGTGTTCTTTCCAAAACCGCATTCTTAGCTGTCGCCCTAGATTTATACAAGATGTTGATTAGTTTTCATACAAATATTTATTACAAAATGTACACAAATTATATTCTTGTTATACTTTCGTTTTGGTGTTGAGTATTTGGCGTGTGTAATCTACGGTATAAAAGTCTAGATCTGTTTATAGATTTTAAAAATGTTCTAAAAGAAATAGAAATATAATGCTAAGTTTATTTATAGTGTTTAAGTATATAACTCTTATATCGGTTTGATCTGCACCAATATTTGTACATAACTATCATGGCAACATTATATTTATCATAAGGAAAAACAACCAAGCTAATAAACGCAGACGCAAAGCTACCAAGCACAAGATATGTCATGAATAATAGATATGTTATGAATGAATATTATTGTGGCACTTTGATTACCACAGATAGTGTAAAAAATATATAATAATTACCCTCCATCGAGTTATTTATTTTAGCATATTCGTTTTAATACCATAGCTGTAACAAAGTACTTTTTGTATTTATGATATTGAGATAGTGATATTATTTTTGTATTTTTTCTTTGTCGGAAATATCAAAGAGAGAAATACAATCGGAAAGATTATGGAGTGTTTAATAATAATTTACATAATAATAAATCTGATTACTTAAAAACGCATGATTTCTTTTGGTTTCTTTTGCTCTCACATATTTCATAACGACAAAGGTAAAGTCAATGTGCCACAAAAAGAAAGTGAGCGAGTAATACTTACTTGTTGCAGTGACTAGTGTTTAGTGACTTAGTAGGTGATACTTGCTGCAATGAAACATTCGTAAGAGATAAGAATAGCAAACAGAAAGGCTTGGGCAAGCATTCCCTTTGTACAATAAAGAGCTGTTCTTTTAATAGGGGCTAAAATCCACGCAAAAACAACAGCAGTTGGAACTGCAATACAAGATGGCGCTGTTTCGTGGATCAGCTGATAGCCTCCATTAAAAAGCAGCTTTAGAAAAACGTTTAAGATCATAATCTGGAAAAAAGAAAAGTGTTAATTAAAGAAACTTTGCAAAAGATGATCACTGATTCTAATAAAGTTTGGAATAGCAGTTTAATTAGGAAAATAAAATTCATTATTATTTAATAATCTCTAAAAGCTTTTTGTATATGCAAAACCTTATTTTAACTATAAGGTCTAGTAGAGATGAATCCTAGCATATTTACAAAAAAAAATCTGCATATAACCGCTAACTAGGTACTGGGCACAGAAATGACTCCAAAAACAATTATCTCTAATACCAACTAAAAGCATGAAACAGGAATTCAGTGAGGGTGCCATTTATGAAGACTGCTAAGCTTCCGCTACCATGCAACTATGATCAAACAACACAATACATAAGTTAATTACTATCACCACAATAATTATGTCATGTCAAATAAAGGAATGAGTTATGCTGAACGAATATCTGGATATCAATCCAGCATAACACATATTATGCTAATCTAATATCTGGATATTAGTCTAGCATAACACATAAAGGCTGTCCCAATAACCTTGCGCGGAAATGTAGAGGTGCAACACATTTTTATAACTTTTCAAATAGTTGTGATTCGAGTTAACCGGAAATCGATGAGACTTCCGCTTGAGGAAATTTATTAGAGCATCCTATATACCGGGTGTAATAAGACTACTCACAAAAACTAGTAAAAATTTATGGAACAGCTGACATTTTTCTCGCACTAATACTGTTGGTCCTATAGAAAAAGTTTTTCGTAAATATAGCCCTTCGAAGTTTTCGGGAGTGGTTTTATTCGACCCTGTATGCCGGTAAAATGTTTTATGCTATAGGCATTCGGTTCGCAAAATGCATTTACGCATACACACAATGTACTGACATTGATTCGTTCCTGAATCGCGGCCGCTCGGGTAGACGAGTGCTTCCCACCCTCTCTCTGAACGGTGAATTGGATACACCGCCCTGACACACACAACACTCAGTTACAAGACTGTAATGAATCTTATTACACGACATTACGTTTTGAAATAGAATGTTTACAAATACTGGTTAACCAATATCGATTAGATGACATTTTTTTTAACTTTTTATCGTTGGAAAGATAGAGAATAACTCAAGTAATCGTTATTGACTACTACGCACATTTACATAACAATATTGATGCAGGTAGACATTCTTTTTCATAACGTTTTTCATGCCATCAATTTTCCATAATTGAAAATAAACAAAAGAAGCGAGCAAACAAAATAATGTCACATTAATCGAGGTGCATTCCGTGCATTTTATTGCATAATTTTATAATAAGCAGTGCAAGGTAAATACGCATTTTTTATGCAATGTAGTTGTTCTTGTTTAACATTGTCGGAAGAATCTACTTCAAATTATCTGCAACCGACCGAAAGTTGACCGAAAAAGACCAAAGATTGCGCAGAAACAGTGAATATGCAATTAAGGTGTATCAATAGGCTGAAGGGAGAAGTGACATTCACCACGAAATAAGAGATTTGCACTGTCATCTATAAAATTACGTTTCGAGATTAGTTTGTCATTTACTAAATACAAATCGTTACGATTAGCCTTCTAAAGTTATTTATTTTTTGTTAGTTATTTTTTACCTATACCTTTGTGCAATCTAATATGTTTTTCTCTTTCGCGGTTATGGTGCCAAAATATGCGAAACAAAACATAATTTAGAAAAAAAAACTTAAGACCAATAGACTATCAAAAATATTGGAATCTAGGCTTCTGACGTTCAATGACTTTTCTGTAGATAATAAACTCAATTTAAGCTTTGCATAGTTACACCGTGTTTTGTCTCTTTCGATCGAATTTTAGCTTGTCAGTGCAAGAGACAAAACACGGTGTACCTATTCAAAACTTACATAGAGTTTATTTATAACTGGGCAGAAGTATACCATGTTTCTCCCAAATGTAGGTTTCTAAAAGGGGACGGTGACTAGGGGGACATTCATACAATTTTTTAGGTATTTAATTTACTAAACGTACGTTAGAAACAGATTCACAATAATGACAAATGGTCAAACAAGTACATAACTCGAGAGAATATTAGTACGCCCCACGATATACAAAATGGAACATTTTTTATTTGAACATTCTATCACATACGCACGAACCTTAAAAATGTAAAAGATAATGTTGGATCTACGAACTAAACCATCAGAGTTTCTACAATAAAACTCTTTAGATATTTAAGTTACCAGCAAAATGGCATATTAACACAATAGGGAGGGACGTATACCGTTATTATAATGTTGGTATACCTGAGCGCTCCTTGTGAGGATGGAAGTTGAATGCCGTCGTGTGGTCAGCGCTGAATCCGACGGTCCAGTCGGTCCGCCAAGCCCCATCTGTATCACCGACACCTTACAGCTGGCCTTACAGCTACTGGCTAGACAAGACAGCCAGTGGCCAGACCTTACAGCCACTGGCTAGACTTTACAGCCAGTGGTTAGACCTTAAAGCCAGTGGCCAGACCTTACAGCCACTGGCTAGATCTTAAACCGTTACAGTGGTCTTGACTTCCGCTTGGACTTAACTAACTTCTTTATGTAGCCTGTTTGAACCGGACGCCCCAACTATTAAATTGAAAGCCCGTGGTCTTCAGGCATTTTGTTCACGCGGTTTTGTTAAAGTACGTCAAAGCGCCGTGAAGACGCAATGCCTAACAAGAAATGAACCACTTTATACACTGTTACAATTGGAAATGAGCTCAAACCTATTGAGATAATGTAGTCAAAATAGATACATGTTTGGATATTTTTGTCACGGATAGATATGATCTCAGGAAAGGTTTGCTCACTTGATGTGGTATAAATATTACATTATTATTTTGTATTAAACACATGCTCGGGCTCAAACAGGAAATTATTAATATGTGTGCAACATAAAAATAACTTTTCATGCGAACATACATATACAAACATTTCAATAGATATAAAAAGATTTACGATATATTACAAATCTTGTAGGATCATGCGACAGAGCCATATTATACTTTAAAATTTCATGTTTGAGTATCCACTATTATTTAAGTTAATAATACTAGGTCAATTCAATAATTTAGTAGGTATTTAGAAGATGTGCAAAACTAATAGTGCATGCAGTGCCATTATTACTACGCTACGTGTCAAAATATGTGCAAATACGTACTCATGCAAATCGGCCTTACTTATCAAAATTGATCATAGCAAACTAAAATTGTGAACAATGTTGAAAAGTAACGCATTACGGAACTAGGTAGTGAAACTGATAAGGTATTTACAAAATAAAACTTTGGTACTAATGAACTGTCAATATTGACCGAATTGAAATCTATTTTGGTAAAACAAAATAGTTGGGCATTCCAACCAAATAAAAAAATGAATTTTACTAATATAGCTGACTTTAGTGAAGGATCGAATTGAATTGAAATGATCGGTTATTATAAAATCAATTGCACTTGAATTTTGTACTTACTCGCTGCTTGTTGGGTCGTTTAACTTTATTGAAATAGAGTTCAGTCATTTTCAAGAAACCATCGGTAAGCTGATCTAAGTCTTGCCGAGTGGGCGTAGGGTATATATTACAATGTGTTGTCTCGTCTTCGAGTATTTTCTTTGTGGCTGGATTAGACATTGGCAGTAGAAGTGTGCGGAAACGCCAGTGTTTGAGCGACTGAAAAAAATGTTATTTTCCGGACACTTTTGTAAAAATTCTTGCATAATATTTATGGTATTTTATTTCTGTGTAAAAAGGCATCTTTTAAAATTGGCTACTTGTTTACTTCCAACATTAAATAATTACTCTTTTCCAAATAGCTCTCAGTAAAAATGGAATATCTTACCTCAACAAGAGCAAAGTCCGTATCGCCCCTGGTGCAGATATAGTGGTCCATGTAGTTCCAGATGTATGTTTCCAGTTTTTCCGTAGTGAAGGAAACCCAGGATACTTCATAAGTATCGTGGTGTGGTGCGTGGAAGCGGTAGCGATAGTGAATATTGAATGGCGGGTATGGGTGCCTGAATATAAATAACATTTAACGCTCTTTTACACAGAGTATAAATATATAAACAGAATAAAAACGTATAGAGAAATAATTTACGTCGGACGTACCTAAATATAGAGAGAAATAAGACATTTATTTTGGACACACACTATACATACATAACAGCACAAAAAAAAATAGAAACTTATTATATATTATTTTGATAAGCTGCGAAGGAACGCTAGTGGAGCATATTATTACAAGCATAATCCAGCCATTCAAAAAACCTCACGACCATAGTTATAGTACAAGCGCCTTCATTCCTTTCGATAACTATGATAACTTTGTTAAACAATACTCACCTAGGTGTATATTTAGTTACGGTGATGGTAGAACCGACAAGTGTCAGCTTATGGAAGATCCTGCCTATGGAGAGTAGGTATCGCTTTGTCGGTGTGACTGGTTTATTGCATTGAGGCGCGACTTTGGACGGCGGTGGAGTAGCCGTTGACGTACAGTGAGATTCTATAACCTCGTGTTCGTTTATACCTACGATTAGTTGGAATCCCTGTAATAAGTGAACATCAATGAGAAGCATCAAAAAATCTGTAGTTTTTAATACACACAAGTGGCATTTTAGGTACGCATGCTAACGAAAATAATAAATAAACTCTTTATAACAATGAAACAGGATACAAAGAGAAACAATTAAAGATATTGAGTTGAGCGGTCTTATAGCTGAAAGTGTTCTCTTCCAGGCAAACTTTGGATGAAGAGGATAGACAAAATCAGACAGACGGCGGTGTACAAATGCTTGGAGTTCAACTGAATAACATATCTATATTACGCGCAAATTAGTATAATATACTACCTAAATTGAAATATCAATATGAATTAAGATAATAGGTACCTGAGCCAATCTCTGTGAAACCAGTTCTTTGAATACTTCCATAGTGGTTAGCGGTTCTTTATAAATAGCTCTGTTCTGGGCAAAGTCGGCGCTCACATCGTCAGGCAGTAAGTTATAATCTGAGACTAGGTAGTCGTTTTGTAGAGAGCGCTTGTCCGGGAAGTAATCAGTCGTGATCGGCAAGCAAGCTGGGATTGTGAGGGATTTCCAGTCCACACCTGTTTTACAATATTCGTTTATTAAAAATAAATATGAATAATTATTTTTATAGGCCATGCTTGATGTCGGCTCAAGCTTAGTTCAAAGTTAATATAGCAAAGGACTAGCGCTGTTGCTTATTTTTAATTGCAACACTACGTAGTAATAAGCAAGTCCCCCACCCCCGCACTTCTACATATTTGTTGGAACAAATCTCTGAAAGTAATAATACTTACCTAAATAAACCACAGATTTTATTCCGATTCTGACTCTTATCATGGTTTTTGTTAATAACCGTGTTTGTAAAACCAGGGACTAATTTTTTTATGATCGAAATTGATGTCAAAAGCAGATGACCCACAAGATGATAAACGGTTACATCTGCCCATAACAAATACAATGGATTCCCTCACAGAGCAAGATTTATGCACGATTTAATCTGTTGTGCCTTTCTGTAAGGGCCGGAAGATCAATAGTGGTTTAAACCACGAAATAGAGTTTAACCTACAGTCTCCGATTATTTCATAAGATCAATGGTAGTTAATCGACCATCGGTAGCTTAAACTGACAGAGATGACAGTAGATTGATCCATCGATCAAATGTAATCGTAGTTAACGAAACCCATAGTTTAAACTGCTTTTGATCTCAAAAGCAGTTTAAACTAAGGATCTAAGGGTTTTATTTAATGGTAACATGCAGTAAGAAGCTTAGAATTTCTAAGATTTACTTTCTGTATGAAGCGTATGTAATGATAAAGTTGAACTTCCACTGGTCGGGACGTGGACACAACGTACGCTCGACAAGCAAAGGGTTGAACGGACCGGACATGCCTATGGCATCCATCACGGATTTTTTATTTAATCCGAGTTCTAATAAAGCTGGCGGTTTTCACCTCAATTGTAAAAACAAAACGTGCGGATGTGAGCAAAGCACTGCATACGGTGAACTAATGCATGTGACGTTAACGGCACACAGCACATTGTAGGTATATTTCGGCGCACGGTGCGGGCAGTACCTACCGTTAGTGGACGTAGAATGGATTCATTCAAAACAGACCAAACTCCATTGCGTCTCGCGCGTGCGTTGCGCCCGGTGCCGACCAGTTGACATTAAAATCAAAAGAGCATAACAAAATAATTGTATATTTTAATTCTGACAGTAAATTTTGACAAAAAGTAAACTAAAAACATGCAATTATTGTACCAAGCGTTATTTAGTGAGATTTTTATGATAGCGCATGATATTAGCACGATTCTATCTGAAACTGCTAGAAAAAATATAAAAGCGATGCTATAAAAATTTACCTTGGCGCCATAGAGTAATTTATTAAAATATAAAACACAATCTACTTGCAAATCCAATAAATTTTATATCAAACCTATGGCTCTGTTCGCTTTGGTATCAATCGTTCCAATTTGATTTGAAGATTATGTTCAATGCAGCCATATCATGAAACATCAAAAATGGAATGAACAATTTAGAATGGGCAATGCGAATTTATTTATGAAAATAGCAGAAAAGTGAAACCACCAATATGCAAATGAATATATTTTGGTATAAAATGTTAACTAAACAAGAATGACGGCCAACAAATTACCTTGAAAATAAAAAAAGTTAGAATCTGCAAAACACGCGCAAACATCAAACACTCAAATTCACAAACATGCTTCTGTGTTTATTTGAAGCACTGTCAATAAAACTATGTTTATAGAACTTTTTATGTGGATTAATATGATTGAGCGGGTTGTATTTATCGCGATTACCCTTGCATTTCGTGAATATTCAAAAATAAACTAAGTTACTTAATAGCCATGAAAGTTACATCTGTAATATTATTACATAATTGTTACAAGTATATACCTATGTCATAAAGAACATTGAACTACCGAAGGCCTCATCCCATACTAGGTTTCCTTTCCTTGTGTTGCGGTCACAGGTCCAAACCAGATCAAAACCAGCGTATAGCCAATATTATTTAAGATCATGCAAAAATTTGTCCTTTCCTACGGGTATTATCTATTCCATAGACCCGCACTATCATGAATATTAATCTTAAACTTCATATTTTATAAATATACAAAAACACGTTATAACAGGGTAAAACCAAATCTTCACTGATAGTCACATTTCTGTCTTTGCTAACAGAAAAGTTTTGAGAAGTAAGAAGTGTAAAAAATTGTAGTAAAACCAGCATAAGAGCATTATTACCGGCAATAGACAAAGTGTTTTTGTTTAAAAAGACCTGATTGCGAAACGAAATTTATTTCAATGTGATTTCTTAATGTTTTTTCACTTTACCACGGAAGCACATGGTCTCGTTCCAACCGTAACAAATGGTCCTTCGAGCCAACTAAGAAAATAAATAGTCAGATTAATGGTATTATAACTAACCTGTAGTCAATGCAGGTGTCCACTCTTGTTCCCCAGTCGCGCCCCACAACAAAGCCAGTGAAGCGTTGTTTGTCGACGGTGGGCCTAGAACTGCGCCTAGGATACCTATGGCTCCCGATGCGCTTATCATTCGCTTACGACTAGGTATGTTGCCTGTAAAAAGGTAAAAAATCAACATAAAGACTTGTTTACTTCAACTAAATGAAAGTAGACAAGTCTTTATGGTACCCCTAAACTTATCACTGCCTTGATCACGAATAAACGTGACAATCGCAAGTGCATCCGACATACACTGCGCCGTGACGCTACAAAGTTTAGCAGTCAAGCTAGTGTTGACGCGCAATAAGATTCGAATAGTTTCGTTATACGGCAACTGTCAGATTTATACGTGATCACCCCACAGATATCAAATAAACGGCTTATTTTACCAATCACCGTTGACAATCCCCGTTAACGCTAATGCATCCTCGTAACGGAGATTTTTCTGAACAAAAAGTTTACTAATCCCCGTTGACGGGAATTGTCAACGGGGATTAGTGGAATAAGCCAAATAAACTCACCGTCAACCTGGTAAATAGGATGGTTGTTGTTAGTCATCATAGAAGAGCCGTTTTCTTTGACCGCATTGTTCTCTCTATTGTTGGCTCTCGAGGCGGGCTCACCAGCGGGCCGCGCTTGGTAGTGATGCTGCTGTATTAGCACTCCAGTTGGCCCTGGAAATAAAAACAATCTTATTACGGTTATAAATAATTTAACATGCTTTAAGGGCCATCCCAAACTTACCACAACCACACGACGTGGTCGGGCGTTATTTTGTATTGAAAATGAACAGGACTATTAGCACGTACTACATTTTGCAGTCGTTATCGACCACTTGTGTAATACCGAGGACATCGTAACGACATCGCAACCACAAGCGGCAGCGAGAAATAGTGTCCGACCACATCGCAGACACAACGTTGCGTCGACGCAATAGTACGGGGGCCGACAACAAAACATCGCAAATTACTGGCGACAACGCAACCACATCGCAACTACAAAAAGCGACAGCGACACTATTCACACGTAGCCACTTCTTGACTACATTTTGATGCTGCGATGTGGTGTGGTTGTGGTACGTGTGGGATGGCGCTAAAATAAAAGGCATGGTCTAATGAGGGTATGGTTCTCACTGGAAGATTTTAGGGAGCAAGAACTGACGGGACCTCTACAGTAATTGAAGACAACAGCTTTGAATCAATCATAAATGAGTAAGTTTGCGTATACTAAACATTTTTACTGGAATAAATTCGGTCAACGAGTCAGTTGAACGAGCATGGACTTTGACATATTTCTTTAAAATTCTGAAAGAAGCCAATTTACCAAAAAAGAAAATAAAATGTGTTCTGTGCTGTACATGCGACCAAGTGCTTATTTATTCAACTTGACGTGAATCGCTTTTTAATATTCACAGAATGCTTCACGCATTCTGACACGGATATTAAAAAACACAAGTTGTTAGGTTCACTGTTAGGTGTTACTCACCTTTACGACTTTACTACTAGTTATATTTTACTAAGAACTTATAATTGCCGTGTATTTCTTTTTTTACTAATAAATTGATTATCTGACCTTTAGGGAATATGTGTGTCCATCGCCGTCTATTACTAGTCAGCTTCACAGTAACATGCGAGGGGTCGAATGGATTGATCAGCGCCCGGCCAGTTCTTATCACCGGTTTGTGAGACGAAATAGAGCTTCGAGGTGACAGACGATTGCTGGATAAAGGACCGTCGGTCGCGTCACTGTTTGTATCGAAGGACGAGTGTTTTGCTGAAAGGAATGAAATTATACGCCTTATGATTACAAAATTGGTATTAGTTTTAACGCGAATCCATAGAAGGCGAGCAGTCCGCCAAACCAGTTTCAACCAGACATACAAAAAGCAATACCTACTTGGCTAAAATTATGGAATAGTTGTTTATTTCGATATTGATCTTGCTTACTGAATATATTTTGGTGTGAGAACACTCACTTCCAATAGATAGTATATCGGCGATGCTATGATGTATATCCGGGTCAGACATTTTCCTGTGATGAATAGTGGAGTTAGGAGGGCTTCGTCTGCTAATACCCTCCAAGCCTGCCATCGAAGTTTTCTTTGCGCGGGTCACTTTTTGAACGCTGTAGTATGAAAAGTACATTTAATACTCGAAAAAAAACTATACGGTTTTCAATAGGTTTTAATTTGTTATAGTGATCCCCACTGCAATTCACATTTCAGTAGTCAAGCCCTTAGGTTTACGGTACTATAAATCAGCCTCTTTGTCTACTCTCCTTAGACTATCCGTTAGTTTAAAAGTGCCTTTACACGTCGAGGGAATGACTACAGTGCCTAGGAATTACAGTCTGTCAATAGTAAAATTGAAGTTAGTATTTTTTTCTTTAATAGGATACTCCCCTTTTCAAATCAGAGGAGCATCCATAGTAAATAGGACATACAATAATAATATAAAAAAAAACATGTGTGCATTCAGACGTGGTATAAGTGAAACCCAGTGCGTGAAGTCCCTCCTCGCGGAAGAAGTTATACTTCGAGTACCACGCATTCACTCTCTCTCTGTGTTTAATGTGAAATTAATTTAGAATTTATTTTTATGTAGGTACTTAACCAATATGCACGACTTATTTCGTTAGATAAGGTTCTATACTCATGTTGCCTAAATCAGAACTAGATGGCGCTGCTAAGTTTGGTCGGATCCTAGAACGAGCTATCGAACTGTCGCTTTTTCGTTTCATTGAATCTGTCGCTTTTTCATTTCATAGACTTTCAAATCACAACGATGCTAAAGAAGTTTTCACTTCAAAATACCTATTAGTTTAACTCACCATGTGCTGTGAGCCGGCGGCAACTGAAACACCTGTGCGTCATACGCGTCGTAATCAAATATAGAGTTATGCATATACTCGTCTTCTTTCAAAAGCTTTCCTTTCTTCTCATCCTCATACATCTTCCGCAGCGGCTCCTGACTCTTCCGCGGTGGTAGTTTGATCCTCGGAATAAAGTTAGAGTATGCGACCTTTTTATTCGTAGAGTAAAACGACAAGTTTATCCAATGAGGCATCGAGTAATCATCTATGGATCGATTGTTATCTTTATTGTGGAATTTGAGTAAAGGTACGGCGTGTAATGGCTGTTCGCCAACGCATACTAAGTCACTGCCCACGCCGTTGTCGATGATGCGTTGCTTGGTCACGTTGGTTAGTTCTCGGTCGACCTCGAATACACCAACTCCTGGTGTTATGACAACGCTGAGCTGACCGGTGCGGTCGAAGCAACGGTCTAGGTAGTGCTTCTCGAATACTGCAAGCAATATAACACAATAATACTTTGCTACACGTATAATTTGGTAGATGGGTATTCTGGGCTGTTCTTATTCATTCGGAAAGCAAAATATATCGCACGGATATAAAAAAAATTCAAAAGAGAATTTAAATAGCGAATGTGAAATCTTTAAAGTATCCGATATCGATCCGAAAAAGCCGAATTAATCAGAATAGCCTACCCGATAGAGACCCGAGACAAGACTACATGAATATAGGCAACTTTTACGCACCATTCAAACTCATATTGAGAACTTCTAGAAAATTCCCCTGAGCAGCAGTGGAATTGATTGCCGTTGGTATTTCGATATTCGGTCTTTCGTGATACTGCAGAACTATTTTCTGATAGTCCGTGAAAAGGCGGCGCAGTTGAAGTAAAACGTTGGACCAGTCTTCGTACCTTTCGTTTTGCACAGCCACTCTGAGGAAAACATAAAACCAGGTTTTTCATCTTTACTAATTATTATAAAGGGGAAACATTTAATTGTTTCATCATCATCATCATCATCATCAACCTATAACGGTCCACTGCTGGACGTAGGTGTCTCCCAAGACGCGCCACTGATCCCGGTCTTCGGCTCATCTCATCCAGTGTTTGCCAGCTACATGTCTCAGATCGTCACCCCACCTAGCCGGAGGGCGTCCTACACTACGGTTGACTAAACGCGGTCTCCACTCGAGTATTAGTTTGCTCCAACGATTGTCGGTTCTGCGGCAAACATTGCCGGCCCACTGCCACTTCAGCTTACTAATCCTCTGAGCTATGTCGACTACCTTGGTTCTCTGTCGGATAACCTCGTTCCGGATTCTATCCTTCAGAGAAATTCCGAGCATAGCCCTCTCCATAGCTCGCTGAGCGACTTTCAGCTTGTGGACCAACCCTACTGTCAGTGTCCACGTTTCGGCAGCATAGGTCATGACAGGTAGGACGCATTGGTTGCAGACTTTCGTTTGTTTAATTGTTTGTTTGCATTGAATAAGCTCCGAAACTATTGGACCGATTTAAATATTTTTTTCACCGTTGGGAAGCTACACTATCTCCGGGTGACATAGGCTATATTATATTTTCAAAAAAAATTGGGATCCTTACTAAAACTCCAAGGTAACCCAAGGTGTAAAATATTACATAAAAAAACCCGTGCGAAGCCGGGACAGTCCGCTAGTATTTCATAGAAATAGAATGTGGTAGAAGTCTTTTACTTAAGAAGCTCTCAGGTGGGTTATTCAATCTATATTATACGTTTGTTACCTGTAAAAATCTTCATAGAACCTTCCTCTGTAGTTTTTTTGCAAACACTCTTTCATGTGTTGAGGAAACTCTTCCAGTGACTTTGCTTTGTAGAATGTTCTTGAGAATAACACTATAGTCACTTCATGGTTACTTCCATTTTTCTAGAAAATGAAAACTGTGTAAGGTAACTAATAATCATTCATTGAGAAGGACATTGAAAATGGTGTATAGGAAAATGAAAACTCTATACATTAGAAAAGATTAAATTTTCCTGGCTTTGGGTACCTAAATATTAAATTAAATATTTATTTGTGGCAATAGCTCATTAATGTACGAGGACGCAGCATAAAGGCAGATAACGGCATAAAATAGCATTATTATAAACACGGATTTTGAACTCTTTATCTTTGTGCCCTTAAGTTATCATAACATTCCAAATAGTAAACTCGCCCTTGTCCTATTTTTACTTGGCAATAAGAAAATTTCTTATCCAATGTTTTACAATAAGTCTGACCAGGCCAAGTTTACAGCACTTACAATATGACAGAATTTGGAAACCAATAAGTTGGTTGGCAACACCATAATATGCACAGCAAAATAATTTAACATGAACAACCTATATTATGTCTACGACTGTTAAATCTGCCTTTTTATTTCATTGCACACTTTAAGTCTAACTATAGTATAGTATGTAACTATAGTAAGTTAATATATTTATTCACAAAGAAAATTACAACAAACAGTATTTACAATTAAGATTAAAAAAAATATATTTTACTAAATACTTAAGAAACAGTTGAGCTATCTACAAACCGTTGTAAATAATTTATAGATAGCTCAACTGATCCAAAGAGATTATATATTACAGTATAATTGTATATCCTTAAAACATACCTTCCATTTAGCAAAGAGATCAGCCAGAAATCCATTGACAGCCTTCTCAAAGTACAAATCGCCATGGATATCAAAGTCCCACATTTCTGATGACATTTGAATGAACAGGTATACCATAGAAGTAGACGATCTGAAGACAATCTTTGTGTCTTCAGTGATGACTCCACACGCAACCCGGTCTCCTTGAGACCACATCTCATAGACTTGACATCTGATTGTAGCACCACAGTATTCTATCTTCTTGTTTAAGTAGACACATGTGCCAATCTGGAATAATAAAATATCTATGGAGGTATTGATTTGAAGGGTTTTTAGTTATTAATCATACATATTATTATACTGTTTAAGAAGGCTGTGACACAGTCGTTATTATAATTTTTCTCATTTTTAGAGTCCCCGCAGACTACAAACTTTCTATCGGCCGATAGTTTGGTCGGCTTCTTAATCAGTATGAAGATGTATGCAGATGCGCACATTACAGTGATTCAGTGTAGCCGATAAAAAAGTTTGATAGGCTTCACGACTGCCTTCAAACAAACCATCGGCGAACTATCGGCCGACCGCTTGATCAGTATGGCGCTCTAGCCCCGCCCGCACACTTGCCGATTGTTTGATCGGCCGACTCGGACCGATGGCTTCAGTTCACTCCGCGTCAGACGCCGGGAAGGTCCGACGAAAACTCGACTAAACTATCGGCCGATAGAAAGTTTGTAGTCTGCGGGGACTCTTACTGTACCATCACAGAATACCTAATGGCACAGTAGAGAATTTACAGTGCTATGTCAAATATGTTTTATTCAATAAAATATCTAGGATCATTTAAAAAAGGGAAGTTGTGACTTTGATTAATGTCAGTATTGTAAATTGTATATTAGATTAGGTACATAATATTTTTAATAGAGGCTATTAGATTAAGTTTCTTGTAAAACAGAGCGCGTGTCGCAGAGGCTGTACGCCACTTCATTCTATTTAGCATTTGCTGAGCGAGTACCTTTTTTACGCATCTATCTCTATAATTTAATATTTATTTCATTGTATCTTTGTATGTGTTTATGCGTAAAATAAATAAATTCTATTCTATTCTATTTATCATTTCAGCAATCTAGTTCCCATAATACAAGCTTCGCTTAGTTTGGGACTAGAAGGTGTTGTGTAACATGTCCATGAGTATTTATTTATTTATTTAGAATCTAACAATAATAGAAAATCACTACCTACTTTTACTACCTATTCCTATTATAATCACTTAACAGATGGGCCATTTGATTGTCCTGCCTCATAAAAAGAACTTACCAAGCTATTTTTAAGACGCCACATTTCAGATCTTCCCATATACTGGTCTCTGAAGGTGAGCTCGACAGAATCTAATGCAACATCGGCCACATTGACAATGTTGACATAGACATCGGCAAATGTCCTCAACTGAAATGTTGTGGCTATACTTTGCTCCACGCTTATGGTATCTGGAAATAAATTATATTGGTAAAAGTAATGTTACATCTGTTCAAAAACAGGCAATTTTGTGGAAAGCAACATGTTGAAAGCTGTTGCGTACGACAATCCATTGCTTCAACAAATTTCGGATAAGCGTAAATACACCTTGAGCTGTGGGTTCACAAGCCTTATCTTGTGGAACGGTCGATGTTGCTTTGTTTACTGTTCTTTCAACATGTTGGTTGTACGACAATCCGTTGCTTCAACAGAATGTTGAATAAGCGTAAACACATTTTAATGCAAGCAGTGATGTTAGCATTGCTATGTTCGGTGTAATTACAGGCACATGAGACTTAGTATTCTCAGAATGATGGGTAGCAGTATGATTCCTACCATGGCACGACTTTAGTGGCATTGCTCGGTAAGGCAATGCATCATTCATTGGCAGTGGTTATCGCTTATCATTAAGTGGGCCCAATGCTTGTTCAATCACTCATAAAAAAATATTGAGGTAGGTAGATTACTTATCGAGGTTTAAGCCGTTAAAAAGTGTTTCAATGAGATTGTGACAATGAAGTAAATTAATCGATATCCTGCACCTTCTAATATTGAAACAGAAAATGAAATGATTAATAAAAATGTTGCTTACCCCTTCCTCGAGCAGGAACATCGACTTTGGCCACTTGCAAAAGCAATCTTGGATAGTCATTTTCAGGGTGATAGATTTCAACAACATCCTTTTCATTGAGCCCAGGGTAATCTTTTAAGTTTATAATCAGATCTGCAGCTGTAAAATATGAGACAAATTATTGTAGTATACTCCACTGAATAGAAAGCTTGTTGACTGAATGTGAGCATCACCAAAGACTTACGACTGAAAGTGGGATGATGGACGATTAGCTTGAAAGATTTCATCTTTAGATTGTGTTTAGCATCTCGTAAATTCTAATTAAAAGTAGATACTAGGTGGTTGGTATTTGTGGGTAGTTAGGTACTTTCAGTACCTATCTCTTTGAATCAACAGAATTCAATGAAACAATGACATGAAACCCAGAGTAGCATGCACACATCGCGATCACATCACGCACATTATTTCCAACAAATATGATAGGCATAGAAAAAAAATACTCTTGCTAAAGATAAGTAAAATTCTTGAATGCAAACTTGAATGTAATGTAATGAAATCCCAGATAAAAATACATCCATTCATTCAATCATCCCCTTCCACTCCCCTTCACAACCGTTTGTTTTGTTTATTCTTTTTCTTTTCTTCCAGCTTTCCAGTCTTTTTCTCACTTTTTCTATTTTTAAGGGGTTATCTTCTTCTTTTTTTATTTATCTCAATTATATTATTATTTTATTTATTTATCTTTTAGGATTGTTCTTCTGAGTTATTTATGGCGTGTTTATGGCCTTTACTCTGTCCGTCATTTCGACAGACTTGAAATAATGAGTCATGTCAAGTCATTCATCAAGTCAGCTGTCGTTTGTTTTAATTAAAGAAGTTGAAGTTTACGTCACGTCAAGTCGTCCGTCACTCACAGTCACTTTCTGTCCAGATTCGAATTTTGACATTTTTGAAACAACATAAGCATTTTTATTTTAATAGTTTTTCTTGTGTTATTGTGAGTATTGTTGTTTAATTTTGGTAGAATTTAAACCAATAATACTTAAGTCGTAACATAAAGTGTGAGCCATTGGAATGAATGTGTTTTCTGAATGTAAAAATTCGGTTCAGGTTTTGGAGGGAAAATCCACCATTTTCTCTTCAAAACAAACGACAGCCGACTTGACGAAGACTTGACTTGACTTATCATTTACGCAAGACAAACACATTACCAAACTAACAAACACTTATCAAAGGGAAAAACATAACGTTAGGCTAGGCGGTATGGTTTTAAAACTATAGCCTGCTCCGAGAAGCGAAAAAAAAATCACTGTCTGCTGTCAGACCACAGACGAAGTATCATAAGTGTGTCAGACAGTGATGCGATAGGATCAGGATGCGATGCGGATGCCACTGACAGGACAGGCTGACTGACTGTCAGCCACGGACGGACATTTGTAAAATGTACCTACTCTGTGGGACGGACGGACGGACGGCACGGCACGTCACGTCACGTCACGTCACTTCACTCCCTGACTGTTTTCTTCGTTTCGTTTCGTACCAGGGGGGTTCAACAGAACTCCTGCGGACGGAAACACTTGTCTATGGCGGCTAGCCCCAGTTCAATTTTGTAAAGAAAGTAGGCGAAAGATCAAATGATGTTGATTTCTTTCAAATTTACACCGGTGTCGGCCATTGTTTATGTTGTTTATCGTTTGGTTGTACGAGAAAAACTAAAATATTATTAATAAACATGAAAGAGTTGCGTGAAATGTGGAAAATCTGCAGCGACTCACGAAACTATAAAGTTGTATCGGTTTACAAAGCCTGGATGCTTGAATATTTACCGGTAAGTACGCCAATGCTTATATAATTAGCATCAAAAAAATTTTGTTCTTTGACGACCTACGTAAATTAGTTATACAATCTATTGATGAGTAAGAATCAATGCAATGCAATGTGCTGAGCTAAGTGAAATCATAATATTTTCAGAAGTGAATCCTGGGCTCGATTTTTGTACTCAAATGGAGCCGGTCTAGCAAGGAACTTCAGAGCAGCCTATATTCTAGTCACAAAATGCTGTGCGAAGATCATTTTCCAAGAAAAGCCTTCCAAGACTATTCGGCGAGGAAGCTCTTTCGTTTTGCCATTCCTGAAGATGCTTTAGCACCACAAGAAATTCCTACTGTGGTGCCGCGCGCTTCAATATCTGTAAATCCCTACTTACTTACTATAATTTTACTGAGTAGTTACCTAAATTGCTGCTAGATTTAACATTTTGTTACTCGTAAAACTTTACGTATGTAGATATTATGTATGTGTGTATGAAGGCAAGTAGGTAGGTAGGTAGGTACTTTGTGTATAACATTACGTAGTCAGATTTTAGTTTTATCTTTGTTATGTTAAAGTAGTAGATGACGCGATATTAAATTAATATGAAAAATGTATCCATTTCAGGTGCTACAAGCTATTCGTACCACCACAAGCACCTGCACAGAAATTGCTACTGTGGTTGCTGTGCCGCTCGCTTCTACATCTGTAAATCCCTACCTACTTACTATAATTTTACTGAGTAGTTACCTAAGTAGGTACCTACTTTGCTGCTAGATTTAACATTTTGTTACTCGTAAAACTTTACTTATACGTATGTAGATATTATGTATGTGTGTATGAAGGCAAGTACAGTCCGATCGAAAAGAGTAGAAATTAATTATCAAGGAACTAAAATTTACTGTAAACTGGCAACTCTTTATGAAAGGCCAGTGTGGCCGCTATAGAGTAAGTGCATTGAGATCGTACTTACTCTGTGGTAGTAGGTAGGTACTTCCCTGATTGAGCTCTTTCCACAAGAACTCTACTTACTACCTTTTAAAAAGCGATTTTAATCGTTTGTAGTTTTGTAGGATCGTCGCTGTCATTGCAAAAAGTATGACAGCGACGATCCTACAAATGAAAAAAATAGTATGAAAAAATAGCAGGTTTTCCGGAGACACAAAAAACAGTCAAACACAAAAGTTAGGTTTTTTTTTGGGTAAGTTCTACTTTCCCAAGTGAGTAGGTTAGGTTAGTTTAGGTCAATGAAAACGGGTCATGTGAACACCGCTCAATGAAAAAATATTCCGTCTTTTTCTGTATCGGGACGCAACACTTAGAATATTTTTTCACTGAGCGATGTTAACATGACCGCCCTTTTTTACAGTGGAAATGGAAATGGTGAGGGGAACAACGTTTGTATGGATAATTTTTATGGATCACTGTGAGGACGATCAGATTCAAATCATGAGCAACTTGAACCACTTCCTTACTCACAAAACATCTGTCCAAAACGATACGGAGTATGAAATATTAGGTGAAAAAGAGAGACAAAATATTGCAATATTCGCTGAGTGCAATACTGAGACGCATGATCCGGATATCAAAGATAGCGAAGAACAAGCTTGTGCCTACGTCTGCGGATATATTATAAAAAGAATAAATACGTCCTGCATTCAGTGCCTACAATATCTTGCAACGGAGAACTGCAATTCTTCACACCACTTGTTCGTATCAAACAAAGAGTACGATGAAAAAAAGAGGTTGACACATGCAAGCAACGATTTAACGAAATGTATTGAGGCATGTGCTTCGATAATATATAACTCTTTAGAAAATAATGCGTATGTATAAGGCAGGCAACCCTCTCGCTCGCACATTTCAACATTTTTGAAGATATAATATACCTAAATGTAATTATGTGAAATTGCAGACCTTCAGGGTCGAGAGAATAACAATGCAAAGGTTCAGTAAAAATATCACATTGATCCAAACAAGTTTTCCGACCTAAAAACTTATAGCAATACGATAAATTAAAGTGCAAATTTGTTGGTTAGAAAACTTGTTTGCTGTTTGCTATTTATAAATGTTTAGTAATATAGTAATATAATCTGGTTAAATTATAGTTTAAACTAATTTATCTATTACTAATATTTTGAACAAATGCGTTTTTTACATAGTATTGTCATAGACATGTACGACGAGCTGTATAAAAAAGTGTAAATTGCATCCCGAAATCCCAAAAGTATCAAATATCATAAAGAAATGTTAACTGTTAACTAGGAACCTATGTTCTAGATAAAATATTTTTTTAATGAATTGAGTGGGATTCTAACCCGCGACCTTCTCTTTGATGAATATCGTAGGTATGAAGGTTTTGGGATGTTATAAAAATCTTTCTTAAATTCTTTATTGCACACAGAAAAAATATGAACAAACATGTTAAAACTAAATATATGTACAAAGGCGAGCTTAACCGTAATAAGAGTTTTCTTCCAGCAAACCTTTGAGGCATAGGAGAGGATCTTAGGGATTTGTAATAGGATTCTGTAGTGATTCTGTAATAGGTATACATAAGTTAGAATGATTTCAGTTTATGTCTAATTTATCATAACTTAGCATATCTAACTCTAGTATTATTTTAAAATATAAAAGTTGTTTAAAATTGTTAATTTTCTGTTTTTATTTTTTCTCTGTTTCAGTAGGCTTTGCAGATGAACTATCTACATATTTATGTACTCGGTTATTCAAACTGGTCAGAAATACGAAAGAAATTTTGTAGTTCTTTAAAAATTCTTAGGAAACAAAATACCTAGGGGCTAGGCTAGGGATTCAAATTCCCGCCATTCCCGCACTAGCGCTCTCTAACAAAATCCCCTAAAACTGAGGTGAGTGAACGTAGACCGTAACCACTTCTGACATATGGTGTTGGGCTTCTTTCCGCTAGGATATAGATATTCGGTGTTTCGTACAATGTAATGCAAATAGTTAGTTGTTGTATAAAAATGAGAAATAAACTCATATGTGACTAAAACAAGGCCTGAAACTGTTGCCCCATTATGAATTTATATGATTTCAAGGATTTTGTAAGCACTCTAGCTGTAGCTACAACAATCTTACAATTTCTATCCGGCATGTAATACACTTTTTTTAGTTGAGCTTATTTTTAGTTTACAGTGAGCCAAACGTTTCTTTAAATTATATTTTATTTCAGCTTGGTATGTAAGCAATATGTTGTGAACAAAACTACAGCAGAAACTTCTCCTCTACCTTTTCTATGTGGACTCGTATCGTAAGTTGAAATCATTGACTGTAGCTTCTTGTTATTTTTTAAAGATTCGTAACTTACGGCGGTTATTTTCTTCTATTTCAGAGCTGGATTATGGCTTCTTTACGGATCGACTAAAAATGACAGTAAAATAATATTTGTCAATATTATTGGGCTAATATTGATGATACTGTATGTGATTGTGTTTTTGAAGTACACTTTAAAAAAGTCAGCCCTCTTGAAACAAATATGTGCTTGTATAGTTTTTTTCTTAGGCCTGCTTTTCTATACTGCTAATGAAGATGAAAATGAAATACTGTTGAGCAGATTAGGTAAAGTAAAAATACTTACCTAGTTGTTTATTAACCACAGGGCTTATATTGTACCGGGTAGAATATAAGCCCTGTGCAATGGTTAATGATTAAATTCCTATATGTTAATGATTAAATTACTATAATTCCGGTAAATTCCTTCACCCCTATGAAGGAAAACATTGTGATGAAACCCGCAGCTTTGTCAGCTCTGCACATGTATTTTCTGTGGATAAGGCCCTAGGCTGTGACTAGGCTAACAATAAATGCTGGGCTAGCCTACTCCATCTAAATCACGTCCCGAGTCACGAGCGAGAGAATTGCGGCGATATTATCGTTGTGCCACGTATTTCTATACACTTGTAGAATGTGTTTCCACACAGCAATAACATCGCCGTATGAAGCCGTAGAATGCGTTGTGGAAACACATTCTAAGAGTGCAGTGATCTGGATGATAGGGGCATGCATAAAAAGTGGCTCCTGAGTCTGTAAATTGTTTAATTTAAATGCCTTGAAATATATACCTGGTGTGTTAGATTTTCTATTTAGATTTTCAAATATTATAAATTTTCAGGTTATTTAGCTAATAATTTTTGTTGTTTTCAGGTATACTAGCTTGCTCACTAACAGTTCTGACAATAGCAGCTCCATTGAGTAAACTATTCTATGTGATTAAATATAAAAACACCGAATGTCTTCCATTTCCAATGATACTAATGTCCTTCTTTGTATCAACTCTCTGGTGTTTTTATGGTATAATAGAAGAGGATGTGTATCTTGTAGTAAGTTTCAAAAATATAGCTTAAGTAAGAATCAATCAATCAATCCGGTAGGTTATTACTATTACAGGATAACATCCAGCCCTCTTATTTAAAACCTCTTGAAAAAATGCTCATCACTATCACTACATACAATAAAGCAAAGTCGGTTCCCGCGTTTGTCCTAATGTCTGTATGTATGTATGCTTAGATTTATAAAACTACACAACGGATTTTGATGCAGTTTTTTTAATAGATAGAGTGATTCAAGAGGAAGGTTTATGTTGCATTGCACCCGTGCGAAGCCGGGCGGGTCGCTAGTTTTATAATATGACACCTAATAACATGTTTGTTTGTTTCAGATTCCAAACTTCTTAGGTGTTGTGCTAGCTGTGTTCCAGCTTTCTCTATTTGTGATATATCCAAGCCGACCTCGGTCTCCTGGCCACGATAAAAGCACACTTGCCTAAGGTACCAAACTATTTTATTAAGAAAAGAATAGCACAAGAGTAGTTATGTTCAACTTTGTTCATTGAATGGTTCCATGCTAAGTTTCAAATAGTTTCAATACATAATTTAGATGTATGATAATTTTTCAGTTTGAGGTGACAGTCATTTTAATTAGTTTCGTATTATTGCGTCAGTATCTATTACTTATAATTATGACTTAGATTATAACATACAATACCGAATACTCAAGATCTGAAGGAGTTACGTGAAAGAGGTACCTATTAAGTATGTTATTTATTTTATTTCATAAAATGTATTTGTTTATTTAGGCAAGTTGTCAGTTTGTGTGGATTTTACTCTACATATTTTAATATTAGTTAGAGTTTTGTATAAATACTAGCTACATAAAGTTATATTTATTTTATAAACCACCATACATTTAAAACGAAACCATCCACTTTGTACAAATTAATTTATAAAAAGCCAAAATGTATTTTATTTAAAGTTATTAAAGATCTCTTTTAAAACAACTATAGAGAAGTGCTAAAATAAGTTATTATTTTCATGAATAAATACAAGTTATAGATAATGCTAATATAGATTTTTTTATTTAGACGATTAAAATAATACATTGTAAGTAAATTAGGTTACAATTAGATGAGGATAAGATACAATTTTGACCAGTTGTAGATAGGTACATCAAAATTAGCTAGCAGAGTAAACAAGAAGTCTGTAAAAAATAATTATTTTATACCCTACCGAAAGGTATAGCAGTTTACTATCCTGCAAATACAGAAGCCCTGGTCACTACGATGTTTGACACAATTACCATAAGAATTATAAGATGATATTGTATCAATAGAATCCGAAAGTATTAATTTATTATTGTCTTTCAATACAGTAGCTTCGTATGACATTTTGGACGGTACTCGTCGTCTTCCTATAATATACTCTGGTAGGTCTGCCACCATTTGAAACGCTATTACGTATTTCCTTTTGTTTTCCTGATTCGTGTATTTGTGTATTCTAAAAACTTTGTTTAATCGTAATGGAGAGCACGCCTTACAAGCAGATGTTTTGATACTGAGAGTGTAGTTTTGTAAGAAAGAAACGACTAATTGTACACTATTCAGAGCGTCAATATCCTTAAAAGTGTCGGCGTTTTTCATGGCATGGCAACTGCACCATTTCTCACTGACACCTGCGTCAGCACAAGTCCTGCTGGGTGATTTTTCTTCGAATAAATCCGTGCACAGTGGACACGCCTCCGATCCGATTTCCACGGAGCTTCTTGACATATTGGAAATTTTCACCAACGTGAGATAAACGTCGTAAGGGGTCACCAATCTATCCTGGTTCAGTTTTAAATTATAATACTTCTCTTCGTGCATTCTTCTAAATTCAATCGGCACCCAAATAAATAGCATCGGTAATCTTTCTTCGTAGTATGATTCCATTTGAAGTCTATTTTCCCCGTATCGAATTCCATGATCACTTATCAACATTATGAACGTATTGTTTAAAATCCCAGTAATTTTTTCAAGGAAATTGATGGTATCGTTTTCGAATAGCGAAGGTAAATATTCAGTGTTATGGCTGAAGGTATTAATCCAGAAAGTACCGAAGAATTTTTCTTTTACATATGTTTCGGCGAAATCATAGGCATAGTCGAAGATGTGTTTACCTGATGGCTGATGCTTGGTGCAGATGACGTTACCTCTGAGTGTTTCGCCGGTGAGGAAGAATGGTTTCATGTAGTGATGAGTGGGCGCTGTTTTAAATCCATTGTATCTAGAGAAAGTGTCGGGCAGTTGTACGTTGTCTTCTCCGAAAGCCGTCATGTATCCAACGTTGCGAAATGTGCTCCACACCATGATATTATTGCATGTGTGCATGCCTAAAGAACATACTTCTTCTATAGTCGCAATTTTTTTTCCTGTTAGTACCGATACTAAATTGGGAAAAGTGTTTGAACCAATCTGGAAAATGATTTAATATAATTTAGATGCACATTGCAAATAGTCTATAGTTTATTCTTCCTACTTATTTGTAGTTAGATTACCTTCTGGTATCCTCTATAATCTAACCATCCCTGTGCCTGTAAACGTTTAACCATTTTCGGCATTGTTTTGAAAATTCTCGCACGGGACATGGTGTCCATTCCAACTAGCAATACATTCCAACTCTCCTCATTATACTTCATTATAGGCCTTCGTTGCTTCTTAACAAAAGTGTAGGCGTCTTCGTATAAAATACTAGGTTTTGTCTTATTCGGTTTAATGGTTTGCGTGTAACATTTAACTATCATTACTTCTTCTGTTATGTCAGCTTTTGAACCAGTTCGAAATCTCTTGCATTTGGTATACCTGAAATAAAATATAAGTACAGAACTATTTGATAACTATTTGATAAATAAGAAAAAAATATACGTAAATTATATAAAGTCTAATTGAGCATGTTTCTCAGCACAGTTACTATGGTTCTACTATACCTGGCCTGGTAGTAGAGTAGCTTGGCATTGCTCTAAATGCTAATGAAAATAAGGATCAGTGAATTAATTACTGGATAAATTATTTGCATACATTAAACGACTATCTTCATGACCAGTTTCATTAGATCGAACTGCGAAACTGTAACAGCATTCATATTTCGTATAGTTCTTCAAATAATTTTGTAGTTTTTCTTTATCTATGCTGAAAACTAGTCTGATTTTCTGCCAGCCATCGTATATTTTTTTGACAAATATAGCTCGTTGGCCGCATAATCTTTTTCGATTCACAGCTTCTTTGAAAACCATTTTTTTCCCGTAGTTTGGAATAAAGCAACCAGGTGTTTTGATAAGAAAAGGTTCTGTGCCTGTAAATAAATATTGAAAATTGTAATGCCTCTCTATAGTATTAATATTATATTGCTCGTTTTTATACAGCTATAAAGGGATAACAATGATGATTATTTATAAACGAGCAAGCCACTACGCTTATCAACCGTGCAGATGTGGACGGAAACTACTAGGTACGACGGAAACGGCATACTACGTACGTATCTATTTATCTAGTAGGTCATGTGGTCTATGATATGGATATGATCCAATTAACACCGTACATTGTTTCAAAACTAGCATTATGTGGGTGAAATTTATTTAATCAATTAGTTTAGCTAAAATCAATGGTTCTTTCATAGATTGGCTGAAATGAAAAGTAAGCCAACTGCAGCCAAGCTCTTGCACTAAGGGATTTTGGTTCATCCACGGCCATCACTGTTTAAATACGCCTTAATATTCTACCGGTCACTATAATTATGGCACGAGGTATTTAAAACCAACGATCAGGCACCATTTTGAACTTTTGATTTGAGGTGATTCTAAAACCCCTAAGTATCTGCATCTACCACCACAAATTATATAAATATCTTTAGACATTTCACAGAACGCCTTCTCGTCCCAAACTAAGCAGAGCTGGAACCGGATTGCTGATGGAATATAAAATTCTATATTTTTTTTGTAAATACATATCTACAATACCTATGTATAGTAACACCCAGACATGAAACAAACACTATGTTTGCCATACACAAATGTTGTTCTTAGTGGGGATCGAACCCACGATCCACAGCACGGAAGGCAAAGCTTAAATTCTATGCTAAAAACTTAAATGCAAATACTGTACCTTTGTAATGATGTGTGGGTTCTCTTATTTCTCGTTTATGTAATGATCCAACTTCACCATTTATGCTATCGCTACGGCAAGTTCGTGGATAGTCAATAAAATAAAACACGATTAGAAACAGACTCGCAGAAGTGACATTGACTACTTGTTTCTGGTCAAACATTTTGAAAACGTTCTGTAGCTGTCACGCCCCTAGGGATGCTGTAACATGCTACAAAGGTACAATTACCTACTAATAACTAGGTCGGTATTATCGGTATGCATAAACAATAGTCTTACCTACTAACTCTAAAACAAAATGGAAATTGGAACCTAACTAAGTTAATCCATTAGCCCGCACGTCATGACTGAGCTACAAAAAGTACAAAAAACAACACTTGGTTGAGTATATAATCGTGTTTCCATCCTTTTAGTTTTGCTAGTTAATTTTTTTTAATTAATAGTTCGATAAATGGGATTGGGTGTAATGAGAATACCCCCGAAAGGTTTGGGGTAACATCGCGGTAACATAGATAACTTTTTCTATGGAACCAATAGTCTTAGCCAACCCTGGTGAAACTCTTGGACTACTAGTTTCGAAAAACGAACAATGTATGAAACAAACAAGATTTGCAGTGTGTAATTTTGGTAGAATGGTAGTTCCGGTTCTACATATTCTTTGGTGTTAGCGAGAAAAGAACAAAATGCAATATGGCAAAAATATAGCATATTATGCTACGATTTTATAATCCGTACAAATGAGCAATTTCAAAGCTCTGAACCATCGAAAGCTCTAATCATCGTTGTTATGGAAACAAGTCAAAAACTTACCGGATTGATATTGTGGAGGTGATCGTAATTGATGTTTTGTTAGAGGAATCGCAAGTGATACTGATGGTGTACCCTTGTTACAATCCAATGTTATTATTATGTCACGGAGCATGTGCATACTAGTCCTACCTATATAGTTTTACAACTAATCTATAAATACTTACACAAAAGAATCACACACTAGTTAGGTTAGTGTGAGATATGACTTATGATAATATTGTGTGTAGGTAATATCAAAACATTAAAGTAGGTACCTACTGTAATTTATGTAGAGTATCCTTGCTATAAAATAAGCCGTCATCCGCGGCTTCATTTGCACGATAACATTGGTAACCTTATATGTACCTTACTGCTATCATAATTATTATATTCGTAAATTAATTGGTAGGTGGGTAAAACCCAAATAAAGCTGTGGATTAAATAAAGCATTTAACTATTATTGCTAATTTTAGAAACTATATATATATAGCTTATTTTTTCCTAAATGGTTTTGACGTCCGGTAAAATTTCCTTGTACAATCAGCTTTTATCTAGAATCCAGTCGGTACGAACCGTAAAATCATAATATTACCTACATAAACCCTGAGCCCTGATTTATAAACTTAGAAGAAATCATTTCATATTTTTAAAGCTGCCTTACAGGTACCTACCTATTTTGTACCACACGCCTTGCGATAACCACCGAGTAGTTGTAGTAGGTGTAATGATTGATGTCCACATTAGCATATTAGCCTCACCCATTAATTTTTGAAATCCATACTAATATTATAAATGCGAAAGTAACGTCTGTTTGTCTGCCTCGCTTTCACGCCAAAACTACTGAAACGATTTGAATGAAGTTTGGTACACAGATAGTCTAGAGCCTGAGAAAGGACATAGGCTACTTTTTAATGCGAAAAAAGGGTTGAAAGGGGGGGGGAGAGGGGGAGGTGAAAGTAGTGAACAATCAAATGACAGGACATTATGTCCTGAAAGCGTAAAATATATGGAATATTGGAGTATAATTTTCTTTGTAAATGTGCTCGCTACTAAAATACTCCTAAAATTCGAACCCTTTCGAATGAGTCTTATATTTATTGAATCCCCCAGGGCAAATAACGTCGCGGGCATTCAGCTAGTTTTGTAAATTGTAATTGATTTGACGCTTTTAATTTTCCTATCAGATAGTTTTGAGGTGACAAAAATTTATGTTCTTAATTTTTTAAGTAATATAACTCCTTTGTATCTCACACAGGTCATAATAGACTGCTCCTGCGTCGCCATAGTGTTATTGACCTTATTATATCCCCTGCTTAATCTTATTCTAACATTAGCGACCCGCCCCGGCTTCGCACGGGTGCAATGCAGTGATGATGATGATGTATTATATATATTTATAAACCTTCCTCTTGAATAACTCTATCTAGGTATTAAAAAAACTGCATCAAAATCCGTTGTGAAGTTTTGAAGATCTAAGCATACATACATACAGACATTAGGACAGACGCGGGAAGCGACTTAGCTTTATACTATGTAATGATTTGTATCGTACTAATACCTATACTGATTGTGATTACTTGTTTATGTTTGTCACGCTAATCTTAATAAGCCTAAAAAATTCCAGGAATAGGTCAATATGTATATGGGTTATCAATGTTATCATCATTAGATCAAAAACTTAAGTACCTATCTATATCCTTAAAACTATCAGACGATTCCACTGTCAATGGCCAGAGCTACTATAAGGTACTGTTACACATGCTAGTTAGCATGCTTTGTGCTCATTTAGCATGTATATCGAAACCTTGCTAATAATTGGCATGCTAATTATTGCATTGAGATTATAGGGAGCATGCTAATTAGCATGCTTTTTAGCATGTGTAACAGTAGCCTTAAGCTCGCGGCTAATACGTTGTTCATAAAGTGATACTCCAAGATATTAAAAAAATAGATTTTTATTACCTAATATTATTTGCCTAGGAGGCATTCAGCCTTTGTACGCTATTTTGGCAAATCATAGAAGAGAAGAGAATTTTGGAAAGATTTCGTGCTCTCTCAAGCAAAGCAACCATCTGTTGATGGTGGCAGGTAGATACTAGAAAATCTTACTACTTTGTACATTTTGCCTTTTTACATACGCAATACATTCTATCATTTGGTTTTTTCACACAATTACCGTGACTATTATATCCACTTAAAATGTCTACACCATTTAAAATTGTAAAATTATTATTGTCTCTTAAAACTGTTGCTTCGTATGTAACTTTCCCGGGGGTCATTTGAAACGCTACTACGTAATAAGTTTTATTTCCACCTGTAAACGAATGTATCCGTAAAACAGTATCTAGTTTTAACGTTTCGCACGTCGTACATTTTTTTGTACTTATTTTGTTCCCTTTATCTCGAACATATGAAACTGCCAATTGCAAACTATCTGTAGCATCTTTGTTTTTGTTGTCTTGAACGCTCTTCATGCCATGACAACTGCACCATTTTTCACTGACGCTAGCTTCCGCGCAAGTTCTATGTGTCGACATTTCTTCGAATAAACCCTTGCACGATGGACAAGCAGCTGAAGTGACGTTTACAGAATTTGCCGATATATTTGATATTTTCATCAGCGTTGCATGCAAGTCATATGGTGTTATCAATCTGTTTTGATTAAGCTGTAAATTGTAATAACCCTCTTCATTCTTTTTTCTGAATTCATTTGGCACCCATACAAAAAACATCGGCAGTCTTTCTTCATAGTAAGATTCCATTGGAACTCTCATCGGCCCGAATCGCATTCCATGATCACTTAGGAATATAATGAATGTGTTGTTAGACATTCCAGAATCAATAAATTTTTCAAAAAATTTTATAACTTCCTTTTCGAATAGTGAAGGCTTATTGATTTCATTGTGGCTGTATGAATTAATCCAAAATATTCCAAAAAAACTGTCATTTTTGTATGTATCTGCAAAATCGTAAGCGTAGTCGAGTATATGCTTCCCTGAAGGAAGACTGCCAGTACATACCACGTTCCCTCTTTGATGCTCTCCAGTAAGGAAAAACGGACGCATATAATGGTGTGTCGGTATTGTCTTAAATCCATTGTATCTGAAGAAAGTGTCTGGTAGCTTTAGATTGTCTTCTCCATAAGCCGTTACGTATCCGGCTTTGGTAAATTTATGCCATATCATAAGATCATTACAAGTGTTCATGTTGGGTTGACAAGCGCTGTAAATAGATGCTAAGTCCATCCCAGTCAGTATTGACATAACATTAGGGAATGTATTATAGCCCACCTGAAATAAACCATTAAGGTACAATACGTTCGAAGTCGTATGTTTGAAGTAGGTACCTAACTACCCAGCAATGGTTTAATAATGTTAGAGCAAATAGTCAGCAGCTTACCTTTTGATATCCTTTGTAATCTAACCAATCATGTTCCTGCAAATATTTAACTGTTTTAGGCATTGTACTAAAAACTCTTGCCCGAGACATGGTGTCCATTCCTAGAAGCAGGACATTCCAATTTTCTTTCTTTTCCTGAGTATTTTCTTTGTGAGTTGTTTGTTTCTTTACAACTATGTAGGAGTCTTCATATATTTTTTTGGGTTGTGCCTTTGATGAGGAAACGCATTTGACTGTGACGACTTCCTGTAAAAGTTCAGTTTTTGAACCATTTTCGAAAGATTTACATGGAGTGTATCTGTAAAGAAAACCAAATTATCGCCTATTGAAATGACAACCTTGCTATGTGCTATGTCACAGCAATGAACCTCATTAAAGGTGATTGATGTATTAGTAGGTTTTTAAACTTGAAAGTTTCCATACCTTGAGTCAAACCTAAGATTAACCCATACCTACCTGAGAGCAGTGTCTTCTTTGCCAGAAATTTTTGATCGACTAGCAAACTTGTAACAACAGTCATATTTATCATTTTTCTTCATATATTTTCTCATTTTGTCTGCGACGATTATGAAAACTATTTGATCAATATCAATCCTTTGTACAAAAATGGCTCGTTCGCCACATGTCTGTTTTTTATCTTTGATTTCTATAAATTTTAATTTCTTTCCATAATTTGGGATTTCACAACCTGACGTGTTAATCAGAAAGACTTCAGATCCTGAAATAAAAAAAAATGTAAACTTTATACCACCTCGCTAATACTATTTGGTAATCTACATCGGGGACGGCCCAGTATGGGGTCAGGCCAGACTAACCCTATTCTGCTAAGTAAAAATTTAAAAAAATAAAAACAAGGATCAACAAGTGAAACTTTCAAATCAAAAGTAGAGTCAGGTAGCTAGTATAAAAGTAGAGTCTGGTGAAACTTACCACTGTATATATAAATAGGTTCCCGAACTATTGGTTTCATAGTGTTGATATCAATTCCAAATGTGTCTCTATCGTAATAATTGTAATAGAATAGCGACAAAAGAACACTTGAGGAAAATATAAAAGCAACCGCTTTCTGTTGAACCATTTCTGGAAACTGAAAATTAGGGTAAATCCGTGTCGTTATTGGATGCGAAAGAAATGTTTACCAACCTATTACTTGGAAATTTAACCTTCGCTGAGGCTTACTCTGTTTTTGGATGTCAATACAGAACCCTTTTACAGCGCTATCGAATAATGCAGAACCACCAACTTGCAGCATACACTTCTCATCAAAAAATCGAGCCACTTCTAAAGAACTTGTGTTGTTGTTTTGAATAGTTTCTCCTTATTCAGAGTGTTCTGGAACTAGTATCTTAGCCCGAAGGGAGCTAGGGAGGCGATTCTCGTCACCTAAATGAAAAATGAAGGTGTGGCTTAGTTTTTTGATGAGAAGTATATTCTCGCGCTAGTTCTTTCACATAACTACTTACCTAAGTATGAAGTACTGTAGGTATCTATTCTGTGGCCTAAGTGCTGTTTCTTTAAGTACCTATCTATAGGCATATCATCTAATCATTTACTTAGCCAAAAATCTTAACCATTTAGTTTCAGTCACCCGTTTACGATCGTCAGTGGTCGAGTCGTTTTTAATTAAGCTAAGTACACAAATCCCTAATGAAATTGTACTGCTATACCTACTAATGTAGGCGACTTTTGACTATGACTAATAAAGGTGGGATTTCAGAACTATAGTTAGGTACATAATAATATTGTGTTTTTTAAATTCTCGACAAAAACAATGATGTTTCTAATGTTCATATAGATTTGACGGCTTAGTCCATCCGCATCAGGATGTTCGTTCCACATTATATTATTATATTTATATTTGTAGCTGCTTATCTCGGACACGGAAACTTCAACAAAATCAATGTAGTATTTTGTGAAAAAAAATGTATCATATAGGTACCTATGTGGAAGTTAATGCTACCATTTTCAAGACCATCAGATCCTACGAGAATAATTTCGTTCGAATTAAAATAAATAACTTGTTATTTTATCGTTAGTTTCAGGGTCATAGGTACCATACCAACAAACAATAAATATCCTCTATCGTAAATGTACTGAATTTGCAGCAAAATTAGTTAGATTAATAAATAGTATGTGTACACAATACTTATCATCAACAATAAGACTATGAACAAATACAGCCCTGTATTTGCTGTTTCGTTAGTAAAACACCTTATTTAAATTAAAAAACACCTTACTGCACAATATGCTTGTATTGGTAGGTACTCACCGAAATAATAGTCATATAACATGAGATAATACTGTCATCACAGTAGATAAAGCGAGCCAGGATTCACTATGTAAATTCAATAGTACACCTATTAGTTACGCTATTTTTCCGACCGAAACTAACTTTAGCGCGTTCGTCACTTCTCCAACAAGTGCTGGTAAACACTAAACGCCTCGCCCTGTGTTCTCTTTGCGAAAACTATTCTTTTCCTACGGATAAATAAAAAAAAAACATTACTGATGCATAATCTATAGGTTACCTACCTATTACTATTATATTGTCTAGACCCAAACTTGGTGTACCTAGGTACAGTATTTTAGGATAAGCCTTTGTCGTGGCTTACTAAAATAGTGCTATCAATTGTTGAAAGCTCTATCAATATACTTACAACAATAAGGAAGTTTTTATATGTTTCATTATTTTCGTAACTGAAACAAACTCACGAAAAAATCTTTAAAAAATTCACACGATCCATAATATTAATTAATTTAATCTAGGCAAAACATGAAATAGGTTAGGCTACTTATTTATGTTTTTTTACAGAATGAGCTAACTAATAGCGAATGGTATCACAGACAAAAATGTTTATAAATACGTTAACCATAGTTAGATAACACTACTCAAGTACATAGATACAATCAGCAATTTTCCATTCTTTGACACAGACAAAACAAGCGATCTCTTGTACTTAAAGTACACTTGCCTAAGCCTCTGTAAGGTGAAATAACACTCACTGGACCTACTAACTCTCTCTTGTGGTCCTTTAGCAGCACAGTAGCTTCATACGACACATTTCCAGGAGTCATGGCAAAGGCAACTACATAAAATATGCTTACTTTATCGTCACTGTAGTAAAAATGCGACCGTATTATATTTTTCAATGAAAGACTCATGCAACCCCAGCACCTGCTGGTCTGAACTGATTTTATCATCGAACGAATGTATTCCACCACAAAAAGAACACTCTTCTCACCTTCAGAGTCTTGAGTTGGAATAGGATACAATTTGTGGCACGTACACCACTTATCATGAATACCGACATCCTGACACGTGCGGTTCTTACTAACAACCTCAAATATACTGTGGCACTTTGGGCATGCTCCTGAAATCCCTATCACTGTATCATTTTTGCACAACGATAAATCTTTGATATTTATAAGTGTATTGTAAAGGTCGTAAGGGGTTACTAATCGAAATTGATTGATAACTATTGATTTTAATTTATCTGAATGTCTTCCATTAAATTTCTTTGGAGTCCATACAAATAGAAACGGCATTCGCTCGTCGTAATAAGATACCATCTTCAATCTATGTTCCCCAAACCGTATACCATGATCGCTGAAAACAATCACGAAAGTATTTTTTAGGACACCTGTGTACGCCAACTGGTTAAAAAAGTTTTCTAAAATTACATCTGCATCTTGTGGTCTGCTGTTAATGTTGTGACTAAACGAATTCATCCAAAACAATCCGAAAAACTGATCACTTCTGTAAGTATTTGCGAAGTCCAAGGCGTAGTTTAAGAGCTGTTGTCCTGAGGGGACCTTTCCAGCACAAACCAAAGATTTGTTGTTCATTTCAGTTTCTCCTTTCAGGAAAAATGGTCTCATGTAGTGATCCGTCGGTGGTAACTTAAAGGCATATTTGTTCGTGAACGTATCTGGTAGTCGGAGATAATCTTCGCCGTACGCAGTCACGTATCCTGCCTTCTTGAACTTGTCCCAAACGAAAAGATTATGGCATTGGTCCATTTTCCCGGAGCATTTCTTCGCTATCAAAGACAGATCTTTTCCAGTCAAGGCTGCCATCAAATTAGGAAACGTATTATCTTCCACCTGAAAATGCACTAAATATTGTAGCCATTTCTTTCCGTTCATTAATATAAAGATTTTCAATGTAAAATACACCTACCTTGTGATATCCTCGAAAGCCAAGCCAGAAGTTATTTTTGAAAAAATGAACTGTTCTATCGAGTGTTAAAGAGAATCGAGGCAGGGACATCGAATCCATTCCGATCATCAGCACGTTATACTTTACTTTACAGTCGTCGTTAGTCGGCTTGGAGAAGTTGATACCTTTTGCAAACGGGTATACATCGTCATAAATCTCATGAGATGTATTTCTTTTGTCATAATCAAAACATTTTACATTTATAAAATCTGTTTCCAACGTAATAACTGTACTGTCTTCGAATTTTACACATCGTGAGAATCTGTAATTTTAAAGAAAAAGACAATTTTACACACCTACGTACATTAGGTATACCGGATGGACATGCGTTTAAAATTAAACGAGCTTTAATACACTTTGGTATCTAAAAATGTAATTGTTTATAGGTAAATGTTTAACTTACGTTATCTTATTCTTGTTTTCGATACCAGTTTGATGTGATCTAATGAATCGGTAGCAGCAATTAAATATTACGCTCTTTCTCAAATACTTTTTAATTATTTTTGGTTTTATTAAAGCTCGAACTTTATCTCGGTCAACTTTTTTCATAAATACCGCTCGTTTTCCACAATTCCCTGCTGGCTTTTTCCCGCTCTTTATATATTTTTTGTAGTTTATCATAGATGCTGGTATTTTGCACCCAGGCGTGTCGATCATGTTAACTGAAAAATAAATAATAATTTCTATCTTTTTGTTCGTTTAATTCCTTGTTTTTTTTGTAAAACAACAAAAAAAAAACTATTTATATATTAGATTCTTATGCAAAATAATTTAATACGTAACAAAGTTGTATTTTATGTTTCCAATTCCAAAATTTGTATTGAAAGTTCTAGTCACCTTGTTTATTGTCAGAAACGTCGAAAGAATGATTCGGTGATTCATCATTGTATATTTCATTCAGAGGCACATGTTTCATCGGGATGTTCGTCACAAGAATGCCTTTTTTTTCTGGATTTGCTACCTTTAACTTGAGAGCGGTAGACATCTTGCGGTCAGGCACTACATTTTTATTCCAGTAGCACATCAAAATTGTGATAGAACAGGAACTAGCCACCAGCAAGCCTACTGCTAACTTGAGTCGCTTCATCGCTAGTCTTTTTTTTATCCTTCTTACTCTGAAAATAGTATTATTTATCAACGTTATCGTCTAAATCTTCTCAAATTTCATGAGTAAATATTAGGTTTAGGCGTTAGTTATTGCATAATTGGTTTCAGTGTCACGAATTTGTTCTTTTCCGTACATGTGTTAAACAGTAAGTTGACCGTGCAATACTTAGAAACATTACAACCTTGACACGGGCAGCCATAAAAATTTCATTATTCTCCAGCAAAACGCACGTCTGTCCATTGATAGTTCGACTTAGTGACGATTTCACACTTTCAGACCAACTGATTGACGTTCTTGAGAAATGTCTTCTGCAAATCATGCCTTTGGGCTAACGTAACTTGTTTGTTAATGTGTTGACGATAACAAAACTGTTTTTCAAACATTTCTAAGAGCAGTGTCTCAAGCTATTCATGTGATTACGTTTGCGTCTGTTGGCAATCAACAAGTATACCTATTATACCTACCTAGAGAAATATTTGAGTAGTTCAGTTTTCTTCTCTTGCTACAATCAATCAATGTCTTGTTTGCCAATAAAAATTTGTAGTCGTCCATAGATATGTCTACCAAAAAATTACTTGGCTTAGAAAACCGGCTGTTGTCAGGCTCAATTAATCAGCTAGTCTGTTTTAAAGCAAGTATGGGAAGCACCAAATCACATCATCGCAGATTAATTATTATAAAACAATTGAGTGTCTCGGTAAGTAGTTAAGTAGGTAACTATGTAATATGATCATGATTGTGGGTATATTAATCGAAGTACAAACTCATGTTTTGATAAATAACTTAGCTCATCTTATTGAAAGTAGTCACGATTTTCTCAGACCTTGTCCATAAGGATTTCGTAACAATCATTTAATGGACTCATCAGTCTCAGTCATCACATTAGTTACGTTTTTATGAGATACCTATATCTACCAATTGTAAGTATTCTGATCTTGTAAACGTAGCCAAACACAATCATGAATATGCAGAACAGTTTGCTCAACTTAGATCTAGATAGAGCTTTGGACATACCTGCTCCTGAAAACAGAGTTTCTCAGTGTATATTCGCACTTATTGGTTACACAAAGAACCACGAAAGCCTATTTCTTTGAAATAATTCTGTGCATTGGATGCTGAGCGGACATTTTTGTTTTGGAGATGGGCGCATGCGCGGTAGGTTCGATGGATGCTGGGATCCTGGGGGATGAAAATTGACAAGTTCATCTCATAATATTATTATGCACCTTGTTGCATAATGCTCTTATTTAAATTTTTTCACGTATCATTTCCAATCAGAAGTCTGAGTCTAACAGACAAGAATAAATTGAATCAAATTATGCAAGTGAATATTGCACAAAAATTATTACCTACTGGCACGATGCAGAACTTTAACCTTTAGACATAATAACCGTCAAAATTATGGTTAAAATTTCATTTTAAGAGTTCATTAATTCCAAAAAACTATAGATACCTACTTAGATAAATTGGCTATACTGAGTTTCGTCGCTGAACTTTAGTCAGTTTGATTAACTGCCATCTTGTGACTAGGGATGGAAACCAGTAAGCGTTTAATACATAACTAAAATATCAGACGCCGTAACTATACTTTGCTGTTTCCAGTAAGCTTCACTCATTCTCTGCTAGGTGGCGCTTCAAAGTTTTGTTTAAACTTGGAGTGAAAAAAATGTATTTATACTGAAATAAGTTTAATAAATACTCATCACATTCACACGACATTAACACACATATATACAAAGATACAATTGACTTTTGCCAGGCAGACTACACACTAAAGTCGCAATAACAATGTGTCCGAGTTTGTCATGACATGATGCTTAAAGAGCCTTCCTTATTTAAAATTCTATAATCGCTAGACAACAAGAAGACTAATCAAAATGTATGAATTTGACATTTCTGACTGGTTCCTTTCCCTTACATTTTTCTATTTTTCTAACCTCTAGCGATTTTATTTGACATCTCCTATTGTCTAGCGATTTTAGAATGTCAATTTGGCTACAGGGGCGGGTTGTAATAACGACACGTCACAACTTTACACAAGATAATTGCGGTTTAGAGCAAAGCCACCAACCAACATAATCTGGCTATAGATACTTATTGTAATACATAAATTAATTTCTTTTACATTTACCTAACTCAGTAACCTACAATAATTTTGAAGCCCTTGACCTCTGCTAGGTAAAACTGTTGATGTGTTGGTGAACTCTAGCCCTAGTTATACTAATTCTTACTCTACTAAATTAATTTATATACTAGTAAACGATAGCAAACATTTTGGAATCCATATTATGTCAATCGCTGCCCGGTTACTTTAATAGCCAAATATTTATTAGGCATATTATGGCATATAAGTATTATGGGTGAGTCTGCATTGACATATTAAATTATGTGTATGTGTAGTACCCATCAAATGTTGTAACCAACTCCTAAATAAATACAGAGCAAATTTTTTTTTATTTTCATTTTATTAAAATGTGTTCTTAGTAACAATATGAAAAACAATCTCTATGACATAGTGAATAAAGCCATTTTTTAGAGTTTCTTTTAAAAATTACAAGAAGGCTTAAAAATAAACGTAGAATAGTTAAAATAATGATAAAGCCAAAATTGTTTTCAATCGTATTGTGATTAATTTTATAATATATCGAAAACGTTTGTGTCCGTTTCATATAATGCTCCTATTTAAATATTATTATCATCTAAAAGTGCTGACAGACTTGAGAAACTTAAACTCACAACTCTGGTAGAAGAGCCTCTACATCGTTTAAGAGTTATAGCGCTTACGCACTACATCCGATCCGAATCCGTGAAAATAAGTCTGTATCTAAAATATACAGATGACGGATGACGGATATCGGATGTAGTGCGTAAGCGCTCTCATGGTGCTTACATAAACAAAGATGTTCCCGGTACGGGCGAGGTCGGTACCGATCGGTACTTATAAAGAAACAGGTTTAGTCGGCAAAGTGCCAAAAATGAAATGAAATGAAAATGAAATGAAATGTATTTATTCGCAAGAAGTATGGTCAAAATACAAGATCTTAATAATTTTTACTTAGTGTCACATACTTCATCGGAGACCGACGTGCAAAATGTTTAAATTTAACAAACGGTGGAGTAGTTACCCTTCTACGTTTGTATGGAAAGGTGGGCGACTAGTTAAACTTTAAGGCCTAATCAGGGGCGGCATGGCAAGGGATTTAAATTTTTACAAATGGACATTCAAACGTATTTCTATATCAATACGTTTGAATGTCCATTGGTAAAAATTGGTCATGCTATACCGGTCTGCGTAGGCCATTAGAGGGTAAGTCTGAAAGCTCAAGAGCATCAGTAAGATGTGATACTACCGATTTCTTATATCATAGATCCAGTGGCAGAGTATCACTCTTCAGTCTTATTGCATAAGTGGCTTAAAACTACTAAATCTGAGGTTCTTGTAATCTCTTCGTACGAAACGGAAATTAAAAGTAAAACCCAACTTTTGTGACCTTACCTTATACTTACCTACTACACCTGCTAATGTGTAACCTTCTCTGCTCTGCAATTTCATATAATTACATTTAGTTATTATATTATATCTTCAAAAATGTTGAAATGTGCGAGCGAGAAGGTTGTCTGACTTTACCCTTCGCCTTATGGGCTTGTATTGAAATTCACCCGAAAAAGGACAGAAAGAAGGTAGTAGTAAGTAGGTACCTTATCTAGTATTTATAACAAATCGAATCAGGGGTCTTATGTTCAGTTCGGCAGAGATATTACTCTAATAGGAATAATAATAATAATAATAAATAAATATTCACGGACACTTAACACAACATGAATGACGTCATATGTCGGCCAAAAACTCGTTTTCGATTTCATTATGACGGCATCCCTACAGTAAAATCTCTGCAGAATTATTCATAAGGCTCTTCAGGGTAGGAAACTGGATATATTAGGTTATTCGGTATTTTCAGTACTGTCTTAAAATAAAACATAATTATAAAGAAATTGGTGGAATTTGCCTACTAATCATCAGTAATCATTAGGCTGTGTATCCACCAGAATGCGAGAGGCAAATGCGCGGTGTGCGAAAAAAAAAACAATAGTATCACGTAACGTGACAAATCAAATGAACAAGCCAATACTGATTTTTAGGTTAACTTCCTTTTGTTATTAATACAATTTAAAAAAAAATATTGTATCCTTGTAGTTCCATGGTAGGACTTTTGAAACTAGCCCATTAGGGCTATAGTAGGTGCCAAATAACACCGCAATACAGGTCATTCACCCACCTTCACCACGATGTCGCAAAATTCAATTTATGAATGGCTAATTCTGTCGCTTTCCATACAAACCTGTCGCTAAGACGCTAGTCGCTCGTATCTCGTAGTACTGTTTGTTTACCATACATAAATTTAATTTTGCGACGTCGCCGTGGTGAAGGTGGGGGAACGAACTGTATTGCGGTGTTATTTGGCACCTACTATAGTTTTCGTTTCAATAGTCCTACCCAAATGGAAGTTACCAGATATTAGGGATAAAAAAAGTTTTAACAGTTCTAGACGTAACAGTTCTATAGAACTAATGGGAGTTACCCATTTTTTATTGCACACCGTTCATCAGACACTCACATCTCTGGTGGATATGCAGCTTTATACCTCGAACCTTATTACAAGATATCTTAGATTTAAAATTATTACTTTCTATGCGTTGCGAAAATACTTTATACATTTGTGTTTTTTTCGAGTTTGAGATCCTCTACTTGGAATGTGTTCCGCTAAAGCCTCTTCGTTGTTAGTGATTTCTTGGTTTCACGGCGCTGGACATCCTGTAAAACATATTATGAGTAATTGCTCTTAATTTGGGCACCATTATTACTCCTTGCTTGGAGTACAATTTTAAGCAACGAAAGATACGTCTAAACCCTTAAGAAGTTCTATGAAAACACAAATAGAGACGATAATTACTAGTCGTGTAAAATTGATAAATTCATAAAATAAGTTCAGATTTTATAACCCTGTATAAGTTGTATATTAGGTCGCAAATTTATTTTATCATCATCATTATCATCCTATATCCGGCAGTGTACTCCAGATAGTACAATTTTGGGTCTTTTACATTTTATCGACTTCCCGCGGGACTAACAATGTCGCCAAAACTTATTGTCAAAAATATAGTGGAGCGGGGCAATACCGTCAGGGGCGTAATAAGGCCCATAGCACACGGCGTATTTTATACGCGCAGATGACGCGCGTACACGCGTTTCAAACGAGATTTGAACGCAACCTTGCAACCTAAGTACACAAGGCGATCGTGAAATGCGCTTCTACTGCGCGTATACGCGCTGTAGTCGCTCGTAGCCTTCGCGTTTTGATTAGAGGTTCCTGTTGTACAATTGCGTCAGTTGAGACAACACTGCTTACGCTGGCGCGTTGTACGCGCGTGTACGCGCTTCAAAAGCGCGTATACGCGCTTCATGCGCGCGCTTGTATGTATCATCAATGCAAACGCAACAATCAGCGTCTACGGCGCCGAAGACGTGCGTTCCTAATACGCACGTCGCCTGCGCGTATTAAATACGCCGTGTGCTATGGGCCTACATGGTCGAATACTCAAACGCCACTCAATTTAATTTAAGTCACGCTTAAATTATGGCTATCTCTTACAAACGAGTGATGTCAAACAGAGGCAGAGCAATTTTAAGTGGTGCTCAAATTTGAATGACGTTTTAGTATTCCAGCCTAAGTCACATAGTTATAATTCCCGTTCATAGGTTTACATAAATGAAACATCTATGTACACATCTATGTACATTTTCAGTCCATTCAAAATATATATATAATATGTAAATGTACCTGTCTATATGTAAAACTTACTGAACAGGAGTTATAACTACCCCCCTGACGAAATTGCCCCGCTCCACTATACATCAGAACGTTATTGGACTTTACTACCTATCTAGTTTATTTCTTTGTTTTCTACTAGGTGCCGCCTGCGACTTCGTTCGCGGGTTCCCGTTAATTTTTCGGGATAAAAAGTAGCCTATGTGTTAATCCAGGTCACGGACAATATATATTCTAAGTTTCATCCAAATCGGATCAGTAGTTTTTACGTGAAAGAGTAACAAACATCCATCCATCCATCCATCCTTACAAACTTTCGCGTTTATAATATTAGTAGGATACTGAACAGGAGTTATAACCATGTGACTTAATTACCCCCCTGACGAATTTGCCCCTCTCCACTACACCTACATCATAACGTTATTGGACTTTACTACTTACCTAGTTTATTTCTTTATTTTCTATCCTGTGATTATATTCTCTGGCACACTATGAATATATCTAAATTCAAACTGAAATTTTTCATTATGCTCCTAAGCTAGCTCTACCACGCTCTACCATAAAAAGTAGTAACTATTTAATTATAGTATTGTGAATTTGTGATGCATAGCATCGTTTGCCGCTATTGTCCGTGTAACGGAATCAAATATCGTGTCAAATCGTCCGTGTATGCAAAACAGGTGGTCATACTTATTTGGGTAGGTGGTCATCTGGTCATGTGACTTTTTAGACCTCTGCAATATAAGTGTACAAAAAACTAAAGATGTATGAAGCCTTCATTCAAAGGCTCATTATAAAGATGTTATCTTTTATAAATATTAGGCTAAATATATAACTGTTATGAACAGAGACAAACTCTTATCTTATCAAATTCATCTTAAATCTTTAAACGGTAACCATCATTCATATGTTGTAAGTAGGTAGGTACTTAATGTAGGTACTTATGTCAATACTCTCTCTCAAAGAATTCGAAAAAAAATTAGGACATTTTATAGTGCTCTTTGTACCTAAGAAGTATTTATTTTTATTTCCAAATTCATACTGCTCATAATTATAAAAATATAATTTGTCTTGGTCAGGAATCAAACTCAAAACATAGACGATAAAGCTACCAATAACCGAGCTCAGTCTAATATGATTTGTTTGATAAATAATAATTGATCTCATCGACTGGTCTCACAACTCAGTTGGTATACATATAAGCTCTGCGCTGTACGTTGTGGGTTCGATCCTCATCAAGATAACATTTTTATATTTCCAATATTTATTTTATTTGAACATGTTTTACAAATAACTTACTACAAACGCTGCAAGCGATCTCGTCCGTATTGTCTCCGCAGCCATCTCTCCCTGAGCAGGAAACCGCTGTACTTCTGCATCTGCCGTTTCCACATCGCATGGGACAAAAATCTGCAGCACGCCATCTGAAGAAAACCGTATTTGATAAGACTAGAAGTTTGTTGAGAAAATCTAATGGTAGGTAAAAGACCGCTAAAGTGTATTCAGTGTATACACGATGTAACATAATTACCCTATAAGTCCGAAAGGGGAGTATTTTACAGGTCATGGCGAACGGTGTTTGTTCTACGACTTTTGAGATTTCGAAGTTTTTCATTCATGAAATGAACTCATAACTTTTACTTAAAATATACTTACACGCAGCATGCGTGTGCGTGCGACGCGGTAGGAGGGTACCTACGTGTGCCTGCGTGTGTACAGGTTTACGCAAATAGTAAACAAACAGTTAGGGTTGTCACAAATGTCTAAAATTATAAAAGTTGTACTTTTGTATGAAAATTTCCATTACGATTTATTGACCCTTTGCACATGTCCAAGCACTCAGGTAGTCGGTCTGATTACGCCACCTTCGGGCTTATAGAGTAGGTAATTATGTTACACCCTGTATACATAATATCTCTCAAATTAGCTTTTGGATTTATTTTACTTCTTTACGAACCAACATGGTCAGATTATTCACTCACACATCACACGTAGATAGATTTCCAACAGGAATTATTTCGACTTTCCGCGACCTTTCTCTCCGTCCGATACAGAAGTCTTAAATAACACTTTTTTATAAAAAATATACCTAGGTACATTCTATTGGGAGAAAGAAAGGCATGTGACTGACCGTTTCCGCAACGAAATGAACCATTTGAACAAACACTAGACCAGCACTGATAGTTCGCTAGGGTCAAATATTTAGTCAATGCCGTTATGGGTCACACGTGTATCGGTTACGAAATGTCCCAAAAACAGTTACGTCTCACACGTAGAGTACTGCAGGGTACTGCCTTTTGGAATTTCCTTTTAGTAGGCACAAAACAGCTGCCTTTCATATTAGCCTAAGATCCGCTGTACAAAGATTTGGACCGAGCTGGTTAATGGATGAAAACTATTTTATTATCAATTAAATATGTCAATAAATATATTGCAAATGGGTTGTCTAAAAGATTTCAATCCAGAATATAACTTAAAAAAATTTACTGCTTTGGTTAATAGACAAATTCCATACCAATCGAAAATATGAAGCCCATAGAATAATGCAAACGTTAGGTTGACTAATTTTTTACCGTCACAACTCTTGGGTAGGCAGGTAAAAACATAAACAGGTCAATCGATACTGTAACTTGAATCAGTCTGCTTAATGAATTAAAGTTGAATTAAAATAAAGATTATTTCATTACGATCTCGGTGGTATAGGGTTGTCTGCGAAAAATCAGTCCTGAATTCCGGTTGTCGAGGTTTAAAAAGTGAAATTTTTAATTAATCATATTCTGGACTGAAATTTTTTAGACAACCCATTTGAAATATATTTATTGACATATTTAATTGATAATAAAATAGTTTTCATCCATTAACCAGCTCGGTCCAAATCTTTGTATAGCGGGACCTGTACTATATAAACCTAAGACGAAAATAGTAAGGTCGAAAAATAGATTGATAACGCTGGTGTGCTGTACTTAGGTACCTATACCCATCGTTTACAGTTTGACGATGCATAGTCCATTGACTTGACAGTTTTTAGGTTTATGGTCCGCGATTTTACGGGCTAAGATAAGCGATCACCTTGCGTTTTGCAAAGAATCTGATAAAAAACTGGTCTAGTAACCTCACTTATTCAAAAAAGATACAAATCTCGCCAAAATAATAACTGTCCGCAACGAACTTGAAACAAAACGGCTTGATACATTTAGGTCGAGAAAATTACCTTGATTGTTCATTGCACAGATGTTGTGGTTCATCCGAGGCGTCTTTACATGAGATGATGGCGTTGCAGAACTCGTATTCTGGTAGGCACTCGCCGGAATTACAACGGAAGGTATGTCGTGGACATCTGGATTGAAGAATATTCAAAGGTGAGCAAGTTTTTACCAAAAGTAACAGCTACGAGGACCTACCTCCCTGCATAATGGTCGCACAAGTAATTTCAATCGTTAAAATTTGTGATCATGAGTCATGCACAGGAGTCTCTTTTTGGAAAGAACTTCATCTCCCGAAACGCGGTGCCAACACCTACAATAAATCGTTCCATACACAAAGAAGTTTACCATTTGGTAGTACCGTAGTACTAATGCTTCATTGATACCTCGATTGGTTGTGTGACAGTTCCTCTCGTTTTCTCTGTAAGGAAACTGCTCGGGGCACATACACAAAGTCTCGAAGGTCTAAAGTTTATAGAATATCAGGTATGATAAATGCCTCAGTGATACTAACCCTTTGCGCTTGGTTGGGTGACAATTCCTCGCGTTCTCTTCGTAAGGAAACTGCTGCTCGGGACACATACACAAAGCCTTGACCGTCTAAAGTTTGTAGAATATCAGGTTTGATAAATGCCCTAGTGATACTAACCCTCTGCGCTTGGTTGGGTGACAGTTCCTCTCGTTCTCTTCGTAAGGAAACTGCTCGGGGCACATACACAACAGGGTTGCTAGATGTTCAAGGTTTTTTCTCGTACAAGGGTTGCCAAATATCTCTTACTTTTAGAACATATCCTTGTACAAGTTTGAAAATCTCTTTAGCACTCTTTAGCACTATCCGCAGACACGATTAACATGTGGTGGGAACATGGCATGGTTAAAATCTCGTACGAAAGTGTACGAGATTTTTATTTTCCTAGATTCTCGTACAGAGGTTGGAATTCTCGTACATGTACGAGATTTCTCGTACATCTGGCAACCCTGATACACAAAGTTTTGACCGTTTAAAGTTTAAATTTTGTAGAATATCAGGTGTGATGAATGCTCCAGTGATACTAACCCTCTGCGCTTGGTTGTGTGACAGTTTCTCTCATCCTCTCCACCGGGACATTGTGCGGTGCCGTCACATCGAGCTGCGCGCGACACGCACGCTGAGCCAGGACCTCCGCAACGGAACGAGTTCATCGGACATGGCTCTCCGGATCCATCTGGACATTACATCGTCAATATATACAAGGTGTAACATAATTACCCTATAAGCCCGAAGGGGGCGTAATCAGACCGACCACCTGAGTGCTTGGACGAGTGCAAAGGGTCAATAAATCGTAATTGAAATTTTCACACAAAAGGACACTTTTATTATTTTAGAAATTTGCGTCAACCCTACCCTTACTATTTGCGTAAACTCATACACATGCATGCACACTTAGGTACCATCCTACCGCGTTGCACGCACACGCTAGCTGTGTGTAGCATTTTAAGTAAAAGTTACAAGTTCATTTCATGAATGAAAAACTTCGAAATTTCAAAAGTCGTAGAACAACCACTGTTCTCCATGACCTGTAAAATACCCCCCTTTCGGACTTATAGGGTATTTATTTTACATCGTGTATAAAACTCTTTTGAAGCTGACTGATAATCAACGCACAGCCTAAACCATAAGTCCTAGAGGTATGAATTTTGGAAGGTAGTAGATATCCTTATATAGTGTAGAGGTGCACTAAGAAAGGAATTTTGAAAAGTCGCACCTTATAGGGTCTAGAACGCGAGCAACGCCGCGGGCGACGGCTAGTGTGAGTATACAATTTTAACAAAGTATGGGCAAAAATGCTATGTGATAAGTATAAGAGAATATAGGATGCAAGGAATCCCAGGAAAGCGAAAGGTTTTGATTAACGCTGGACCGGAGTTGTTGGGAAAAGAACAGAAAAGATGATAGGATATCTTACCGACCTAAGAGCCTGGTCAGAAATATCATCAAAAGAAAGTCAAGGAAGGAAGGTCAAGGAAGGAAGGAACGAAAGGGGAAGACGGGTGTAAGTTAGTAGATGATGTTTTTGGGAGATATGTAGTTGATTTATTTGGGATGATTCTTAGCCATGTTTGGTTGAGCCGTTTTTAAGTTATGAGGATATTCATCAGCTCTGAATAACAACTTTGAGGAATCTCCGGCGTAATTAATGAAACATTTAGTTTATCTCAAATTTTCAATGTTATTCAAATTTAATAAACTGGAGTCCATACTCGAAGGTCTGATGATGACCGGCAATGATGAAGAGGATCTAAGAAAATGTACATAGGTAGCCGGAAGTTTTTGAAATTTTTCGTATATTACCTAACCCTGTTGCAAAAACCAAATTACGATCTTTCAGTATTAAATGACTAAATAGCTTACCATTCTTTAATCCCTCGCATTTTTCGTCAGAACCATCAGGACAGTCCTTACGACCGTCACATACGAAGTACCAACTTATGCAGGCGCCTGTCGATCGACACTGAAACATGCATAAATAAAATTAGACTGTAAAACAATAAAAATAAATTATGCCAGATTAGTCACGTTCGCTGGACAATATGGGCATATTCTACGTATATTTATGAGGAAGTGCAAATTGTTATGGGCTATGAACATCACTTAGCATAATGCTGGATTCGTCACTTTTTCTCGTAAAAAAAAACACTATTATCGGAAGAGATGTCATGATATCGCTTTACCAATGCGCACGTGCGATAACTATCTTTGGAATAAAACGAATAGTGCTTTTCTTGTTTAAGTACAGTTTACAGTAAAAAGAATAGCGATCTCTATCTCGCTTGGTAGATGGTCCGTTCTTTAATTGTTAGTGATTCTAAATTAGATAGTTTGACTCAAAAGAGTTTAGTAATTAGGTATAGAACATTCTATAGTCAAATAACTTACATACAAATGGATTTGAAACCGTTACAGGAAACTTTGATTTTGCTTATAATCATGATAAGTTGTATTGAGGTAGCCTGTATAAAATTATACTTCTTCGTTATGAAATGAACAGGTAGGTAAGTATGACTTACACTACCTACCTTTATAAGTAGGTACCTATGTAATAAAATAAGTTATAATATTTCACGAGATTATCTTAATTTATATTGCCATTTCATATTTTACGATGCCTGGATGGGATGACCATATTTTATAATGGTCATCTTTTTTGTTCAAAATAATACGACAAATAAAATAAAACGAAACAAGCGCTTGAGCTAAGACCTTGGTAGACTTTAAGAAGGGACGAATTTTTGTACGGTATTTCGTTACTTACTTGAAAAGTAGCAGGCAAGCATCCCCTATTCCTGGCTGAGCACGCTGATGTAGAGTTGTTTGTGAATGCACAATCACACCGTTTATTCACACATTTAGAGTAAGGATCAACTGTTTGACATTGGGAATCGTTCTTGCAAGCATATCCAAGCGAAGCTGGGCCATCATCCTCTATTCGATAGCGGAGTTTTTCTGAAAACAAAGAGCTGTGAAAAACTTGTTTTTTTTTCTCGTAGCTCTGTACAACTCCTACAGGGATGACTAACTCACCTTTCAAAGTTGACTTTTTCTTATGCCCAGTCTTCTGCGATTTCCGTTCAGTGGTCTGTTCCTTGGCTACACTCTTCTTGTTAGATTTCTTCTCAACCGATGGTTGCGTGACTATTCTATAAATTGGCTGATCGTTTGCATGTAGATTAGCTGTCAATTCGTCCACGCCTACGATTGCAATAGGTTCTCCATCTTTTCTGTTAGAAACGTGTTTAGCTGGCTCAACTGTTGGTACCTTTAAAACAGCTTGCATCAATGAGCTGTCTTCTTCTGTGCTTAAAACATCATTTGAATAAGGTAATTTACTCGGTAACGTATCGTCAGTTTTCTGAGTTCCAAAAGAATTTTTCTGTTGGGTGTAGATATTTGCTGTTGGCTTTGGTGCTTTATTTGGTACTTCTGATGCAGGGCTGTTGGAGAAGTCGAAAGAATCTTGCTCGGCAACTACAGCTTCAGTGGCATAGGGCGGTAGTCTCGTTGTTACACATTTGTCTCCGCTTTGTCTAAAGTTGGTGCCACACGCACATCGTCCGAACAGATTGAGGATAACAAATTCACAACGACTTTCTTTATCCCACAATCGGCAATGTTCGTTGCTGTAGCAAACGTGACCAGGCGGAGCCGCTGCAAAACAATATACCTGGTTTCATTACAGTTTCTATATTTGCGGTAGATTGTTGAATGTCAATTGTGTTTGAAAAGTTATAGCTTATTTGTTGACCTCGTGATGCAACGGGTGGTTGACGGTAATTTTCTGGAGGCTGGCCATACGGTCTACCATCACATGCTCCAATAGTCACTGAGGTACAGTTTTAACTTGCTTTATGTGTGTCGCGTGTAGCTTATTACTATTACCTAGTAGAAAAGGGAAAATACAGTGAGGAAGACCTGTGATTATTCTAATCGTGGTTAGCCACTTTTAAATGTATATTTTAAAATTCTAATTTGTGCGGTTTCTGATAACTGATAAATATGCGACTTCTAATTATGTGTTGTGAATATAAAATGTAGACGGTGTTATCGTTGGTAATTTAATCATTAAAATAATCGGGAAAGATACTGTACATCACGCAATATACATAATTGATGGCGACGACCCTAATTACACTTTCTATGAAAGTGCAAATTTTTCCTTGGTCAAACAATCTAAGTATACCCATACAAATGCACTGACGAATTACTCAAACCAGCTGACAAGTTAATACATAAAATTAACTTGTAACCAACTCTGCCTAGGCATTATTTTACGCGTCTGGGAACTGTGCGCTAACGGGCCTTTCGAGATATAATTTCATGATTTGAACTTCTGACCTTATCCGTAAACAAGCGTCCATGTGATTTTATTGGGTTAGAAGAGATTATAATTTTACCATGCGTGATAAGTTGATCTCCTTATTCAGTAACTAAACCGTATGGTTTGAGAAAAAAACCGGGTCAGTAAGGAGTTAATATCTGTACCGTTTTATGATGAAGAAACAATTATTTGAGCACTGCAGTGTATTTGCCAGTTTGAAATGAAAGCAAAGAAATTGAAACAGTTTACGCAGCTTTTCTCACAGTTGAGTAAGACCATAATACTAGCATTATAAGTGGTAATAGGCGAGGTTCTCATGAGCTTGTGGATTTGACGGAACAATCACTTCATTTTTCTTGAAGAATTGCGATATCTCACGGAAATGGGCTTTGCTAAGTGAGCTTCTACTCCATTGAACGAGGGGCTTTTATTATCTTGTAGGCTTTCATCATTTCAAACGTCGACTCGAGTAAGTAAATTTTTAGCAAACCAACTGTTACTTTACGTCATTTATAAATAAGTTTGTCTACATCTGATAACTTCGTTATTTATTAATCTACTTATTGGGCATCGAAATTGAAACTTTCTTCTTCCCGTTTGATAGAATTACACGGCTTATTCGTTTCGATCCAGTACTTCAGCAATTTGGCACGAGGCAATCGAAATGCTTTGGCGAAAACGAAAGTTCTCTTGTGGAAATGAATTGCGATAAAGAATTTTAACTATAAAAGATAAAAGTGTGTGTTAAATAGCGTAAGATAATTTCACAACAAGTAAAAATGATTAAGTAAGTAACTAGAACTAGTCGTTTAAATAATGCAACTGGCTTTCCTAAGTAAAAACTAAAAACAAATAAACGCATCATTGAATTGTTAGGTGTGACAAGGAAATAATAATCGATAAGTGCAGGAAGATTCGGAGTGTTTCCACGTTTATGTAATTGAGTAGTTCCTGCTCCTATCACGTCTCTGACACTTTGGATTGGAAATAGATTTATAACATTGATCGTTACGCTCTTTGAGCAACCATTAAAGGTGTTCCGCTTAAATCTAACACTTTTCCTTTTGTTTGTAATCGTGATATTGAAAACAGTTTTGTTTTTTAAGACGGTTTTTTTTGTAATAATTACTTGCTTACACTTTCTCAATGACGCTACATATAAATTCGTTTACTAAGTAGTAAAATATGCACTAAACATTTTGGAATAAAAATCAACGTTAAGTTTGATCGATTTACAAGACTATAAAAAACTCAGCTGAGATTTTGATTTGTGAATATTAATAATGATTTAGTAGGGCCGAAGAATGAAAAGTGCTAATCATAAATACCAACTGCAGATCCTGGCACATCTAATTGGACAGGCAGGATGGATGAAATAAAGGTCCTCATAAAATCATCACTCATTCGTATATAAACTATGTGCTTCTAAACAACTAAACATGAACGAAAAACCCACAGCAAGTAAAATTGTACCTACCATGTGCCTAAGTGGAGACAAAAATGTAAAGAAATAATGTCATAGCTTTTTTGCAATCTGGACAACGCACATTGTCATCAATGTATATTTTCAGCCAGATAGTAGGTACTTAGGTACTTACGAGAAAGACAGGTATGCTTCCTAAACTGAAGATGGCCATCTGTGCAGCGGCAAACTCCTTCTAGACAAGCACTGTAGGCCACTTTCAGTGTACACTGTTCGGACACCACGCATTCTGATCCCAGTAAAGTAGCTAAAACAAAAATAGTCATAGATAAAAAATTACAGGGTCATTTTATGGTGACTAAACACTGCTGTGCAGTAACGATATGAAACATTTGCTTACGCCTATTAATTATATTTGTTCTTTTAATATTAATTCGCCTTCTTTATCATTACTACCATCACAATATTTAAGAGCTTTAATAACCCGTCGATATTTTGAATAGAATTATAATCAGCAGTGTTCTACATTTCATTTGTTCTTTTAAAAACTCTTCAGCAGCAGTCAAGCCCCGTGAGAATAGATCTGTTGATAAACGTGTGTTTGTATGTAATCAACAATCAAACAATAATAAGTGCACGTGTAAACTGGGCTCTATTTGTTATATTATCAAAACAATACCCACTTGGCTAAAGCTGCAATGTGCTAATGTAGGCTACAAGGGTTCACAACCTATGGGCGTACACGACCCTATTTTATTTCAAGTTCATTCGTTCAATGGGTGTGGCCCACAATTTGCATCCAATGGACTTGGTTCAACAAGTGATTTACATTTGACACTGATTTTTGTGCGGATGCATATCGCGTTGCAAATGGGTACCTCTAGTATTGTTGGCTAACGGTTTTCTAAGCCACTGGTGGTTATATCTGATTACTTTATTATTTATATGACTTCGTTAAGACTGTGGTTTATTATCCTTAGCCAGTTTGCAATGTCAATAACCTACAAGTTACATAAGAAACAGCTCATTAAAAGTTTATTGGAGTCCGCTACGCGTGCCTTTTCTTATTTATGAATTTAGATTGACCGGTTGATGTGATAAATCTTTTGTAAAATGTTTATGAATAAGCCTCTCCTAGTAGCTTATAAACACTTAGTTATGAATAATGGAGCCATAGAATGATTTATTTGAAAACAGTAGTTTTAGGAGGAGCATTTTATTTTCCAAAGCTAAGATATTATAACAGCCATAATAATAAAAGAGCCATATTTTTCTACGCAAGTGTATTTTGGAAAATAAACAATAAAGTAATGAGCTGATGCATTGTTCTGCTATGAATGGAAAGTAGCTAGTGTAGCTACCTTCCATCGCTGTTCACACGGGATGAATATGAATAAGACCCGACGAAGTATGAATTCAAATAAGTGCCAGTACCTTCGTTGAAACTCAACCACCATTAAATGTTATTATTTTAGATATCATGCTAACAATCTACTATTCTTGACACATTGATCTCAAAACGACCAACATCAACAATATACCGACTGAAACACTTGCGTTTATTACATTTGGCACGGAGCAGACAGCTGTGAAAGAGAATACGATGTGCGTGACTTTTCGATTTCCAATTGAGATCATAATCCGTACAAAGTCAAGGTCGGTTTGTTTCAAAGGTACAATGTAAGAGTTGAAGGTTGAGGGGAGTTTTTTAACATTATAGCAAAGCGTTTCACCACAATCTCACCTGCTGGTGATGATGCGATCGTCAGTTTAGCACATTTGCCTAGAATAAACCTACCTCACTCTCTTAAAAACATCTAAATTGTAAGTATGTATTCGGAAACACAGATGCCGATAAAGAGTGAAGCGAAATGTTCTGAAAGATGTTCGCTATGATAAATTTATGATATTTTACAAAGTTGTTTTTCTTCAAACAGCATTTTGCTTTTCTTGAGTAGGTACTAATTTGCCTATGTTTATTAATATTTATTGACTCCCCCTTCTATATATTTCATAATTCATTCGCTTATATCGTGTGTATGTTTGAATTATTCAAATGCAATTTTGTATTCTTCAGTGCACACTTTTAAGTTGGCAACTTCAGGTTGACTTGTGGTTCCTATAGGGTATGAGTATTTGTTTGTCTACACAACATTTGGCTCTAACACAAAATTGACTCAGGTTTTCTTACTGGCTCTTTCTGCAATTCTGCATCCAGCTGCCCTTACTATCTTTGCTACACTACATTTTTCTACACACAATATACCAAGATATTATATTGTGTCAAACGATGTAAAGATTATTTTTGAAGAAACTATCCTCGACATGATCTTTCACTCGCTATGCATATCTGGGTTAATGTACGCAGAATTTGTGCAGTGTAGGTATGTAAAAACTGTACCGTCACGCATGCATGATGTTAGCTTTATGGGTAAATGGAAAGACGCTAACTTGTAGGTATGCTTAGCATAATAAAAATAATTGTGATCAGTAAAGTACGTTTTCGTACCACTTGCTCAAAAAAGTGACATTCTATCCCACAAAAAGCGAACATAACAATAGTCATTTTTAATCTGTTAAAAACAGGGAGAGAAAATTGTACTGGATTTCTTTCATCCTCTAGGGGGAGAAAGTGATTTAAATTTGGAATACAATTTATACTGAACTACATCTGTGTTTACACCATTGAGTTTGTATACAAAGCATTATACATCTTTTTGAAAAAGGAATACGCATTTATTATGCAGGCCGTATGAGCTTGATGCCTTTGCTTTACCGACAAAAAAATATTAGTCTATAGGAAAATGCCGCGTTTTTGTTTTCTTCAAATACATAAACGTTAAGTTTATTTTAATTTATTTTTATAAATAAGTTAATGTTCTAAAATGCTATCTCATATTATTATTGTGTTAATTTTTTGCCAACACAGCTTTAGAACTACAAACCATGCTTGAACATCTAAGCAATGCAAGCCTTGAGGTTGGATTGAAGATGAATATGTCGAAGACCAAAGTCATGACCAACAGCACCGCCCGTAATATAACAGTGAACGGTGATGCGATGCACTATGTCCATGAATACATCTACCTCGGCCAAGTAGTTTCCCTCCAGACAGGCAGGCAGGATCAGGAAATTGTTAGACGCACTGAGAACGCCTGGAGGAGCTATTGGTCGATGAAGGAGCTACTGAAGGGCAACCTTCCAATGATACTAAAGCGCAAACTCATGGACATGTGCATCCTTCCCGTTCTTACTTATGGCTCGCAGACTTGGTCTCTGACAAACATTCAGAAATCCAAACTCAAGGTTTGCCAAAGAGCAATGGAGCGCAGCATTCTAGGTATAAAACGAACAGATCGCGTACGAAATACCATTCTGCGCTCCAAAACCAAAATTGCCGACGTAGGAGAAAAAGCCGCCAGACTAAAGTGGGATTGGGCCGGTCACATCTGCCGCATGCCTGACGACCTGTGGGCCAAAATAACCACCGAGTGGTGCCCTGACACAGCGAGGCGGCGTCGCGGTAGACCGCGTATGAGGTGGCGGGACGAGCTGGACGCCTATGAGAGGGACTGGCGAAATAGAGCTCAAGAACGTGGAGACTGGCGGAAGTGGGGGGAGGCCTTTGCCCAACAATGGGACAGCATGGGCTAATAGTAATAGTAGTAATAGTAGTAATTTTTTCGCAAATGGTACGAAAAGTAGAGTATTTTCCTCGGTGATAAAGCTGTCTTAGTCTTGGGTGAACTTAAATCCCTCGCTACTCTCAGGACTCGTCTTAAATCCCTCGCTTCGCTCGGGAGTAAACTTCGAGTCCTTCGTTACGCTCGCGATTTAAATCGTCACCCGCGACAGAAGACACTGCTTTATCCCCTTGTATAATAATCTACTATTGCAGTTTCGCAAGCAGTGTTTTTTTACTGGGATGACCATTCAGCAATCAATTCTAAGTGCTCGAAGCCTTGTATGTAATGTAGGTATGCCAGGTTTGAATATACGACGAGTATATTTTACAGTAAAGTTTCTATCGATTTTATACCCATGTTTCTATTCTAATTCCTTGTCCAAACCAATCATAATCGCTTCTCGTGTATGTAATCTGTATATTTATTACGCTACAGAAACGTCGATCAGAATTCTGTTTCCTTTCCTCTCAGTTTCGACGGTAATAAATAAAGTACGCGTATGCAATGCATATTAAAATAAAACAAGACTAAATAAACCGGGCAGGTCCAAGGGCATAGCGGGACATATTCACGTTTTGAAACTGGCCGATAACTCATTCCCGCCTCAGGCAGCATCGTCAAGCTTACTCCAATTGGTTCCACAAATAAACGAGATTGTACGAGGGACTCGTAGACCTTTAGCGGAATAAAGATTTATTATCATTAATCTCTATTGAATTTGTGAACAACACTCTAAACGTCAGTAAAAATCATGATTTTGCTAGATCATGTTTCCTTGTAAATAGGAAGTTTGTAATAAAGTCTCATTATTATCCTGGAATCTAGCTCATAAACATTCTGTATCGTAAGCTTATTAAATAGCCGTTATAAAGTTACTTGAAACTGATATGCCGGTTGCTATCACTTCAAGCTTAATCTTCAGGTTATTGTCCGTAAGACCGTGATATATCCGTGATTGCTAACGCTTGGCACACTGACCAAGGAAGGCTTAAATGACAAGATGACAGCACCCATCTGGGTGGTTCATTTTTTTATATGTCTGGTCTAGATTCTAAAGTAGCTTCTCGAATACTTGCATGTATTTATATTGTGCTGGTTATCATCACTGCAATCTTAACCTCATTAGTCGTAGCTTATCATCCAATGGTCAATTAATTCGTTGGAGCTAATCTACGGTATTTTAAGCGTAGCATGGCATGATGAAGCTGTAAGTACCTACTGTAAATACTCAGTGCAATAAAACCTACATAATAAACTAATTTAAAGTGCATGCTTCTTTTTCTAGAGATAACTATAACTGGATTCCTATGGACACCATGTTTCCGCGAACCTATGTCATGCTCGCGAGTTGCTTTAGATACCTTAAAAGGGCAGGATGATGGAATTATGATTATTGATAATGTCGGTAGTGCGGTCGGCCAGGTATAGCGGCTTCGTACGATCCTGGTTTGAAATGCCGCCCGACTGGACCTACAGGTCGGGGAAGTGTGTTACTCGTATCCGCCAATGGTTCCTTATAACGCGTACTCACACGGCTAATCACACGCCGTGCGTGGCCAAGTGAATGAATAAATGTTTTCCACAAATAAACAAGGACCGTTACAACTAACAACATTCCAAGGATCCACCGTAAGCATGAAATCGTAATTTAGAGCTTTGTAACATTGGCAATAACACCCGTAAGCGGCAAGGCACCGTTGTAATCCACCCATGATCCAGTTGCTCGATTTGGTCGTATTCGATTGAAGCAAAGAAAGTGAGACAAGCGTGGGATTATAGGGCTATCTGGGAAGATCTGAGATTTGATTCGTGATATCATTCGATTGCTTGCTCGATCCACATTCAGTTGATATTGAACTTTGCCAAATCTTAATCTGATCAATGTAAAGACGCGTCTAGACAAAATCGATTTGAGTTTTTTGTTTGAAGAAGGCTATTGTTTTGTGGTGTTTATTACCGTTGATAATTAAACTAAGTGCTCAATACTCACCTACAAACATTCACAAAGAAGTTAGTGAAAGCAAAGTGAATACGAACGGTAAATGCGGAACTTCAAGCAAATAACTTTATTGGATCAAAGAGATATACCGACTATTTAGTTGAGACATTTTGACTGATATAGCACGTTTACAATAATGGAAAGCAAATTCGATATGGACGGTAATTTTAGGTGTCTTGTGATGAAAACTTCCAATGATGACATGATGGCTATTGATGGTGAAAGTAATTTGACTTACCGCAGACTTCAGCCGGCAGATAACTAAATTATCAGAGTAATGAGTCTGGGTGGAAGTGAAAACCACATAAAGCACAAAGGACGTAATAGTTTAGTGGTTACACTCTTTCTGGGGTGTACAGAAAATACTCGTTGACTTTGGTCTGAGTTGACTCAAGTTCAATGTGGTTTTTACTAGACTAGTAGAAAAGCTTTAGATAGTGGTACTCACACTCAAGGCACGTAGAATTATCCACTCGCGCGTAGTAAGGCTGACATGCGCACACGCCGCGATTGCAATGCGCTTTGCCCACATTACAGTCGTCGTTCGTCTGGCAATAGTCGCCCAAAAGAGCACTGCTCTTTGGTAATATCTGGAATTTAAAATAAGCAGCTGCTCATTATACCAATTAAAGATTCCATGACAATAATTGTAGTTTTACCTTAGTTTTAGCCAAAAACCTTGTATAGGACACGATTAATAAAATTGTTCAAAGATATCGTATTGCTAGTGCGTCAGGAAATTTATTGCACTCCGTATTCAGCAACATCCCCAGCATGCATACCTACTTTGTTTGCCTGACCAAAGATTCGTCACCCTATGCAAAGTTTAGGTACAAGTCCGCCTCAGTCAGTGCGAAATTTCTTAGAAAAGCCATTTACTACTTTTAAAGCGGGTGTCTCGGTATTCATGTTATTTTTAATTTCACACTGGATATTTTTACTCGTTTTTAAAGGGCATCGTACTTGTTTCTCTTGTGCTGACCTTGGGAACTGGTATTTTTCAGCACACTGAGTAAACACGAAGCTCAGTGTGCCGGTTGCTTAAAACCCATAAAACAATACACCTCCTGGCACTATTAATTACAATGGCCACTGCTAATTATTAGTTAGTTTCGCGGTGACTATTATAGGTATGACTATGAAGTATTTTATGAGCAAAACAAAGCAATTCTTTATGGTTTTGTGTGGAATTATGAGATAAAGTAATGGTAGATAAATATAGCGATTGATGTCCGCGTGCCTTGTGCCTCTTTTTGTTTAACGTTGAATCATTGTGCAAATTGCTATGACATTCCTCGTTACCTACGTTGTCTTCGCTTCTATGAGGACATCCGCTCCGCCTACGAACGTAATCCATCATCCAGAACCCCATTTAAATTAGGTGTGATATTACTAGACTAACAATTTAAGTTTTTGTAATGAAAAAGCTAAAAAATGTACTGCAAAAAAAAGACTCTTTTCGAAACAATTGTTTGCTTCAATGTTGTCATTTTAACCAGATTAAATAAGTAGACATATCGATTGTCTCGGACAAAAACGGAGCAACCATCTTTTGCTGTAACGGACACAATGAGCATAATAGTACTTTGTAGAAAAGCTTTCCGACATCGATCGAAATTTAAAATTTAATGAAACGGTTAGGAATTCGGTTATAACTTATTCAAACTCCGGGCCGGAACTGGAAATTATACGAACGAAAGAGGGTTCGCAGTGAGTGGCCTAGTGGGGCACATCTCTAAGTCCCTTTACTTTGGTACAAAATACGGACAGTGATCTACGTCTACCGTACCACCTACCAAAACTACGCCAATTTAAAATTTATTTTATAGATAGGTACAACAAGAATGTACAAGTCCGAAAGCATGGTCATTAAATTACCCCTTTAAAGTACAGAAACCGGATGGATAACGAAACAATCAGAATGTTTATTCACGTAAAATTTTGACCCAATTTCAATGCCTCCAATGTCTAAGCGACTTTTTGTACAACTGTTTTGTCGGAATCCAAACGAGCTAGCTAAAAAACTAGTCCGTTAACATACTATCATGACTGCGGTTAGTTTGTGCGATTGTATGCAATTATTGGAATCAGATTTCGAGCACGTATAAACAACAGTGAAACATCATCATCATCAGCTACACTTGTTACATTGCTGTCCAATCCTAGATCTGTTGTGGAAAGCTGCGTGGGCAAATGATTCTTAATGATAAGTTCAAATTATAGTTCCCAAAATGTTCAATTATATAGAGGTCGATGGCCATTAAGAACCGTAGGTAATTGACTTCGTCCCACTGAAACCAGAAATACACCTCTTCCAATGAGGAAAATATCTGCTTTAGAGAGACCAGCTGTGCTATATGTTTTCTCCTAAGCTTTTAATTTGTCTTTTTTGTTTATAGTGATAAGTACTTGTGTTTTGTACGTTTTCATCATTACAATCCGATTGGATGTAGCTGTCAGAATGAGTTGAAAGAAAACTTTCATTCGATAGCCATAATAACACTTCGGATGACGTGACGCTCATCTTTTTGCAATGTCCACTAATACTAAGCGACCATAATTTAAGAATACAGGTATTCTTAAATTAACTTAGGTCTTTACATCTATTGAAAATGATTTATACAGTCTCAGGAGACAACCTATGCCTACACTTAACGGGACACTGTAGTGCCTGGGACAATGTTTAGATGGAGTATTGATATTTTGATACGTTGCTTATTATGAGTATCATACCTACAGTACAATTTTGGTTTAAATATAAATAAGCACTACGCTTGCTAGTCTACCCATTGTTATTAAATTCCTTCTAGCTCGTGTCCAAAGCAATTAAAATTTCCACAAAATTAAACATGCAACAGGCTGCGTGTACAACGACCTTTTTACGAATTCATTACCGTCATTATCAAAACCTGTAATTATTCATACTTTACGTGATTATACAACAACTAGTAATGATGTCTTAATAAGCTCCTGTGATGTTATCTGGTGAACAAATGAATTGTGAATTTTCTTGTTAGTGCACCCAAGAGAGCGTAACTTGGTATGGAAATTATCCATGATATGGACAACGCAATGATTTTTTTGAAAGGGAAAATAATTTATGTGATACCAGACCCACTGCTTCTAAACTGTCATTCTTCGCACTACTTCCCGAAGCGTTCTTAGCATAGAACATAAAAGACCGCTCACTCTTTGTTCTAAAATTCTTAGCATGGTAGGTATTAGGTTGATGTTATTCGTTGGTATTATTCCATCAATTTATGATAATATTCGATATTTTATTAATATGGTAAGGCAGCTCATTATTTTCCAAACAGTAAAACTACCACAGAGTGGATCCCACCCAACGCAACCCGGCGACGTGGAAGACCCGGGAGGAGATGGCGCGATGAACTCGATGCACATTTAAGATCTTGGCCTGTAACAGCGTTAAATCGCGAAGAGCGGAAAGAGGAAGGGGAGGCCTTTGCCCTGCAGTGGGACAACCACGGCTGAAAATAAAAAAATGAAATTCTTAAAATAATACTTTGTAAGCGTCAAGTTTTAAAACAGATTTATGTTCAGGCTCTTATCAAAAACCGCCGTAATTTGTAAAAGTCGTGCGTGTAGCGTATATGTGAACATTACGGTAATCTAGAGCGTTCGTTCATATGAATTTAAAACTGGTCAAGGCCTACATACCAACAAAATAAAGACACCTTAAAGGTACTTTAATATTATGTAGGTACTGTAACTGTAAGACATAAGGTATTTGGTATCATGCACAAAGAGACGCGACAGAAAATAAGCCGGTAAAAATTGGCTGAAAAAATAAGAAAGAAAAAAAATGGAACCCGAAAACTAAATGTAAGGTAGGTTAAAGGCCTCACGATAACAACAACTACTATGCGCATCAAACTTTATCAAAATCGATTCAGCGGTTTCTAATCGGCTTTTACTTTTATTTATTTATTTATTTAATACTTTATTGCACAAAATTATAAATTTGTTACAAAGGGTAGACTTAATGCTGAAAGCATTGTCTGACGATGACATTTAAACTTTTAATGGCAACAACGTATCAAATAAACAAACACACACCAATTTTAGTAGGTATGTGTTAAAATCTCTTTCTGGTTAGGTAGAGTAAGCTAACCTATTATTTATGAGCAAAACACTTAGGTAGCAATAAAAATCTACTTAAATTTAATTATTTTTTTACGGTGGTTTGTGTTTTATGTTTGAAATCCATTATGTTTTAAATGAAATGTGATTTATTATTTGAAAGGTAAGTTATTGATGCGAAAGATTAAAATGGTTTATTTTTGAGTTATCTCGGCTATCAAGGCACAATGACTAGCCAAACCACAGCAAGGTATTGCTAGGTATATTGCGGTCGTCGTCTTTATCGTTGCACCTTGTACAAGTTGCATATTACGTCCTTGGATCCTTGCAATTTTGTAAAAAACAACCTAATGCTGTTGTTGTAACTATAACTTTACTGACTGCAATTTTGTTGTAAATTGATCCCTTCCACGAAACGCTTCAACCCAAAACCTAGAAAGAGAAACAGGCTCGTATGCAGAGCATTTTAAAACACCATATCGTGGGTGTCACTGATGGAATTTTCCAAACCAGTTGGCAGCTAACTGTATTAGGTACCGCGACAAAATTGCTTTTCGCCCAAAATATTTGCATGTTTCCTCTATATTTTGCTACAGTTATGCATGGTTTAGATTAGCGGGATTTAAATGATTGAAACCGCGGTAACCACAGTACCTAAATTGATTTGTTGTCTATTATTAAATACGCGGCAGAACAATGCATTGTTTGCTAATCAAAGCACATCCCAGATGAGTGTACTCTAGAATTCCGCGGCAAGTTATAATACACTGTAGCATTAGTGGCGCATATCCTTGCACTTTGATATTTATTTCTATGTTCATAAAACACACTTTGTTTAGTTGTTTGAATAAGCTAGTATTCCGGAAGCTAACGTGCTTGCGAACATTGAGCATTTAGAAATAAGTTACTTACCTACACATTTTTGTTGCGTGCAGGAATTATGGCTTTATATCAAAGACTCGGGATCTTTGATATGAAATGAAACGTAAGCAGTGTGACCCTAGCAATTACTTTCAGTCACAGATATATGTATAAGTATGTATAACTATTGTACGTAACTACCTATATGAGCTTTCATATACAGCAATTTAATATAATGCTTCCCGTTTTTCCTTGTTAGAAGATTATTTAGGCACCATGCTTCAGTTTTAGTTTTAACAAGTGCATAATAGTAATAAAATGAACACCGGCGGTAGTATCTCAGGAACCAGTATTTGCCATGAAGACATACCTGAATTACCTACCCATGATTGGCAAAATAAGCAGGAAGCTAAGCTGTTTCCTTTCCCTGTACTTTCTACAGTTTATTGCTCTTTTTATTTAATAATTTTAAGCCCATGTCATGATTATGTTCAGTGTTGCATAAAGTAAACACTGTTTTCAGTCATAACACTTGTATAGAAGCTTCCATGTTATTCTGCTATTGTTTAGGTACTTACGAAGAGGTGCGCCTGATGTTAAACCTCTGCTTCTATAACCATAACAATGCATTGCTTCACAGAGCACGTCCTATAACGTAAACAAGCACCTACTTATATTACGTAGACTTTCAGTTTTAAATTTGAACTAACCATTATTTAACTTTTTAGTCATGTTTCATTCTTATTAAAGCCTGATTCTATGTAATAATATCTAACCGGCTACTGAGTGGAGACTGAGACATCTCATTTTTCCATAGACACTCAAATAGTTACTACGCCGGTATTGCATGCGCGGATGAACTTGGTCTACGCGTGGTCGTTGACCGAGCACGCGTCTTATTCATAACTTATCATGAAACTTCCAAAGAAACAGCTGATGAGATAAATGCTTTAAAAGATAGTTACAGCTTATACGTATCTACCATGGAAATTGCATTACCGTACGCGACCCGGAGATCGAAGTGACCGTAAACGATGAAAAGCATTTAAATCGATCCAAGGTAAATGACGCCACCTAGGTTAGTAATTCCTTGGTATTCACCTATTCACGTGTTTGAAAAATGTTTTTATTGAAGTTAATAGGCTAGAACAGCTAGAAGATACTTAGCTATTTTAAAAGAACTCGGTTCGATATCATCATAACCAAGTTTTCCCGAAAAACCTTTTTCCAAAAAGACAAATAACACTCGTTGACGGAAACGAGCCGAGAAAACATCTAAATTGTGTTCATAGCGCTATTGTATTTAACGAAACATCCCTTCCTTCCCGTAGCTCGTGGTAATGTGATTCGATAACGTTATTACTTCTCTGCGTAAAGCGTTATGGTAATGCGCTCATATTTATTTGCTAACAGGATAAGCGGGCTACCGGGTTTGTTGATGACAAGCGTGCAAAACTGCCCATTTGCGTAATGGGCGATCATAAAAGAATTGAATACTTTCTAAGCCTCTCTTGTTTTTTTCTATATGAAATATTGCTAAATCTGCCTTTATTTCAGTAAACAAGTACATGCTACTAAATTTCGCTGTTGGGGTAGGTGTTACTTGTTCTGACGTAAAGGCTCTGCCGGTTTCCCAGTCCTCCTCCACGTAGACGACGCTGGAGAAACTGGTGGTTTTAGTGGGTAAACCGATCCGGGAGCCCCACATAACCCTCCCCATCCCCCAGGGGGGGTATGCGTAACGCATTTCCCCAGTATACAAAAAAAAAAAAGGTTTTACTTGTTCTGTGTTGTTTCCCAAGGCGTCGGACTTGGCTCTTTATTATTAATAGGGCTCTTCGTCGACTTTGCGAGTAGTTTTATTTAAAACTTCCCATTGACAAATCCACATTATCAAACTCAAACCATGCAGGTAAAGTTGATAAAAATCATCATTTCAATAGCTTTTGAAATTCGCACATTTTCTATGTCAAAGTTGAACCGTTACACTACATAGATGTGCTTCACGATTTCACCCAACTCAACAATGGAAACTGTTGTAGCAGATAAGTTTTATTAAACCACCATTCTTAGTAAGCTTTAGGAGTATTTACACAAAAAGCAGGTGGTAGACGCTGGTCAAACTACGCGATGCTTTTGCTAATGCAGCTCTTATTCCTAGCGCAAAACATCTCAAAACCATCCATACCCTTAGGTTCCAAAGAGATGAGTTGCGTTAATGTTTGCGTGTTAAAAATTTAATAAAACAAAGATGGTAGAGACCACAAGAGACCATCTAGGTATCCAAAAAATTAGCAACTTATTGTGTAGTTAAATTGAAATGCTATATTTTGCAAGTAAACGCACTGCAGAAAACCTGCTTTGGCCACAAATGTGCTACGTACGAGTAAAAAATATGAGATCCACGATTTTGCCGACTTTTTTGCACGTGACTCGCATTATCGGTGAACTTTGGATAGGGTGCAAAGCTTTGTCAATAGAGGTACCTTGATTAGAGGTATATAGTTCGGAAGTTCGTAAATTGACGTTGTCGATCCGAGGAGGAGTAGTTCACTTCGGACCACACTTCGGACATTATATCAATGATGGCTCTAAGATGAAATTATTATAAACTAGCCGATCTGCCGGTAACTTCGTCTGCGTTTCTAAAGTTTCATAGTGAAAAAACATTTTTTATAAATAAAACATCGTCAATCTTAGTCGCTGATAATGTAGCTTTTTATAGGTAAAATATTTTTTAAATGCATCACAAACAAAAAAAAAATGTCACTAGCGAGTAGGTCCCTAAAGTATCTGCTAAATTGAATAGCATATTGAATAAGATGGTACCTAAGTAAACTTTCTACGCAATTGATGGAAAGTTTATTCGTAGATGACTTACCTATATTTACTAAGAACCTAATCGTAATGTAGAGCGTAGCCATAACCGTAGCGTAGGTACCTATAATGTAGCCGTAGATTTTCCAATTTTCCTAATTTTCTAATTATTACGCATGGTTGATACACAATTTCCAAGGAGTGGAAAAAAACTTCGATACTAGGGTACCTACAAGTTGATTAGGTAATATACCTATACCTACTCAGACTTCTCAGTACCTAAGATTAGGTAGGTAGCCAACTTGTAAATCTGGGGATTATCATCTAGATGGGTACTCTGCCTGAAGGATGGTTAAAAAAAACAACAATGTTTCTTTAGCAAAATGAAGTAAATCATAGGTACCTACTTTATTTTCGACTCGTGGCGATCTGCTAATATTTTTTATAATCTTTGATGGCATGGGCAGTGACATTTTTTATCGAAATATATTTCTCTATCCTGTTTCTGGCTTAGGATAGGCTTTGGAAATATAATGAATTAACTTTACTTACCTATTTATATTTTGGATTTATTAGGTAGGTAGGTACTTGTATAAAAACATCCAAATTGCTTGCTATTTTCAACCATCAACTTAAATAATATTTACCGGGATATTTGTTAGGTAGATAGATCGTATCGTATTTCATTATGTTCTAAATTGAGTTCACTTGTGAAGAAGATTGAATAAGATTTTCTTCGCAATATTATCTCCCCTGAGCACGCACCCCCGTCTAGACAAGCGCGTGGATTCAAATAAACTTTTGTAAACAACTCAAGGAGTTTGTTAGGCATCTTTGGATGTGTTCTTGAACAAATTACTACCCACCAGTATCTCTTCTATTTGTTCTAGGAGCATCTCATCCAACGCAAGTAATTTATTCTTTCAATTTCAATTAGGCATTTTATAAGAAGGGTTTATCTCAATCTGATCATGGTGGGTACCTACTATGATCAGATTGAACTGGAAACCGAGCCCGTAATTTGAGTTTTGTTTTGTTGATCGAAATGCAAATATCGAGAAGCGACTTGCGAGTTATTTTGTATAAAAATTCGATAAGCACCTCTAGCCTTTATTTTTCTCCATACAAAAACTGCGAGTTTCTCGATACTCGCTGGTCGCAATGATTTGCGTTTCTTATGTTGATACATAAGAAACGAGCTCAGACGAGATCCAATGACAAAACTGATCACAGATTGTTTTGTCATTGGATCTCGAGAGCCGTTTCCAAACGAACTCCTAACAAACTCCTTGACAGGCGACAGGCGTCATGGCTCAGTCGGTAGTAGCTCTGCCTTTCGTCCTTTGGGTCGTGGGTTCGATTCCCACCGAGAACAAACATTTGTGTGGCAAACATTGATATTTGTTCTGTGTCTGGGTGTTGCTATGTATCATAAGTATGTATTTACAAAAAAAAATGTATATATGTATTCTATCAGCCATCTAGTTCCCATAGTAAAAGCTTAGTTTGGGACTAGAAAGCGTTGTGCTAAATGTCCGTGAAAAAAAGAAAAAAAAACGGTGCAGTATAATTCATATATATATGCATTATAATCTTTGTTATGTAGGTATACATGCGATTATCCATACCAAAGAAATAATTAAAATACCCTGCAAGGTACGCACAGGTAATTATGTTTCATTCAAAAATATAATAAGTAGGTATTCTTTCACTTTCAGTTTTCATTAAGTATACCTACTCGTACTTCTGTAGTTTAGTAAGTGTCATTGTTTTTATTGTTATGGAACATTTTGCCTGAGAGTTTTACTTTCTCCATGATAAAAATATTTTTGTCAGTGGAAGTTAAATGAAAGCAAGTGAATTACGAACATTATGAATGACATGTAGATTGTAGTAGTACCTACCTATATTATGTACTGTACAATGTATACACCTACATGGATTGGATATACCTAACGTTTAGATACATTTTTTTGCTCAATGCTTTACCTATATGTATACTACAATTTCCACGGTTTATGAAACGGTAGGTAGGTACCTAGTTGTCTGTAGAAAGTTTATATTAATAGAGGTTTCTTTTGATAAATTATTAAAATAACATTACATTCACAAACCAATCGCTGTGGTAAATTATATCGCACTAAGGTGTATTGATGTGAACATTCGAAAAATCAATGGAGCGTGTGCAAAAATAATGTAACACAACAACGCGTTTCACATTATAGATACCATCGCGTGCGGTAACATGTACCGATGTAATTGTTTTGCATTTTCAATAGCACCCAGGTTGAATATTATTTCTGCACTAAAAATACGGCAAGATCCATGGAAGCTACTTTTCTAAACTTATTGTTGAATTTTTCATGACATTTTTGCCGTTTCGTTTTAGTTTCGTAAACGTACGATTTACTTACAGAGACCGTAGTCTGAGTTTTGCTATGTTGATTCGCGAAAAGCGAGAATCGAGAAACTCGCAGTTTATGTTGTTAGCGTTTCCCTTATTTTAATACTTTTGGAGTGTGTTTTGAACAATAATTGCTTATCAATAATATACCTATTTTATGCTTGATTTGGCCATTCAATGTAAAGAGTGCATTGCCTGACTGAAGTTATTGATTGAATCTTTATTGTTAATATAATCTGTATTTGATGTTGGACATCACTAAAATAAAAATGTCGCGTCTCTATGAGTTGTGAGTAAAAATAGGACTGGCCGGCGGCAGCCATTAATTATGGGAGGCTTGTCGAATTGTGGAGACAAGATATGGGATTTCTTTTGTAAAACCTTAGCATTTTCTAATTATTTCTGTACCTATATCATAATAAACATCAAAGTTTGTATTTAACTTATCTATCTTTTATTGGTAAAAGTGAGTATGTTAATAATTCAGAACCGGGATAACCAGCTCACGATGGTATGTACTTTTATCATTTTACTTAGACCCACACCTGGATTTTATTGTAGACCATCCTTAATGTAAAATCAGTATGTAAAATGTGTCTGGTGCTATATGTGATAGATACTTAGCACCTGGGTATCCAGAACAAAATTAAACTCGTGAGTTCGACTCTCACATTGTACTGTAGTGTGTTTTAACTGGATCTGTAGATAGGTACCGAAATATAGTAAGTAATGCCAGTGCATTGTTTTGAGCATTAGTCAATGTGGTACCTATCTATCTACTAGACATGTGTAAGTCAGTCGAGTGATGCATTACGCGCAGTGATACCCAACCGCGTACTGTAACATCACATTCGGTTAGTCATCTTGTACTTACCTACATACATAATTATGCAATGAGTCAGTTTGTTTCGCTCAATCCGTGCGAGTAGGAGTGCGGGCTCAATTGCACTTGCGCCTGTCATTTATTAGTTTAAAATTTTAATTTAGAACCGTGTTGTCGACTACATAAGGTTAAATGTTATATTACATAATTCGCACCATCTCATGTTATGCTTGACAATAATTACTATTGAGTTGCACCTGAGCGTTACATTATGCTAAGTATCACACAACAAGTTTTAGTGCGTCCGGCAGTTACATCTCAGGTAATGTTTGGGGGTGATGATGTGATGTGATGTTTCTCTGTACCTACAAAATATGATACCATATTATCTTATTGCCTACTACATAAGGCACTGTTTTGTGCATGTCTACTACCTATGAAGGTAAACTAGCACAAATCAATTTATTTCCATGTTCATCACTTATTTTTTTATGATTTGAACCGAGTAGTAAGAAGGGATGTTATAAAAGATTGGTTCAAATGGTATCACCTTCTATGAAGTAGTATTGTTGACTCTTTGTGAACAAGTGTGCGTTCTTTGGTACCTATGATACAAAGGTAATAATAAAATATTACTTGTTTGGTGTGGTTGAACAAAGTATTATCACAACCACAGCACCTTGTCACAAATCCTGAAATCAATCCTAAGTAGCAAGAGATAAAGTACTTTTTCCTGTTATTGTCTTCGAGCTATATTGTTTTTATTTTTAATCATCTTCAATAGATTTGAAGGCTTAAGTACGTTTGCTTCTTTAAGTTTTACTGCAGGAGGTATGGAGTCGCATTGAACTCTAAAATAATAAATAATAAGTACATAAAAGTTTTAAAGATTATCTAAGTTTTGGGCATCTATGTTTGTTTATGTTTATCTGTAAAGCATGAGCAAAAAGACGCTTGTTGCTTTTCAAATGTGTAATGTCGACGGCTGACGAATTAGCGAGTCTATTGTTAGATGACACAAATTTCACAAGTTTCATAACCAATTTTAAAGTTCCGATACTAAAATAGATATGGTGTATTAAAAGGATTAATAAAAAAAAAAAAAAAAAAAAAAAAAAAAAAAAAAAAAAAAAAAAAAAAACTTCTCCATGCAACTGCTATTCCGAACACAATGTTTGCGCGTCTATTGGCCAGACGCTATATCAACCATGTTTGACTTTGGCCGAATATTCTTAGCGGTGCAGGTTGTTAAAATGGTTAATTTTGTTAAAGTTTGATATTAATTTTATTGTTTATACTTGAGTTATTTTAAACTCATTCCACGGTATATGTGGAATAAGCACAATAAGCTTTGAAAAACTTAATACCTATAAGTATTCTTCAATTTATTACTAACTGCAACATTAAGAAGTCTTAAAAAACAATGAAAGGCAGAAGAATTAGAGTTACTTCTGTACCATACTAATGTTTAGATACCCACTGTTTAGCAGTGTTTGTGGTTACTGTTGTGGTGAACACGAATGTTGAGTATCATATGGATCGACTGCTCAGTAGGAAACAGTCAGGACAGAACAGTCATTTTGGCTTATTAAATCATGAACTATTTAATAACTTAAAGAAATATTTACCTAGTAGTAGGGATAACAATATTTGCATATTTTTCTTGATGCAGTGAGATTGGCATAGTGATGCTCAGGTACTTATTCAAAGTTCTTATGCAAGTTCTTTGTTACATTTATATTGTACCTACCTACAAAGGAGTTTTAATAAGTAGATGACGGCTACGAATAATGAACCCTGGTAGGTCACGAATAGTATTAACTGCCAGGTGGCTAAAAGTGACAAGTGCTTATATACTTACTTGTTTAGTTTATATGGTGTCTTCTTATTTTTTTTGTCATATCAATGTTACAAACACATTAAAGTCCTTTAAATAGGTGACTTTATGTTTATGGCATTAAATATCTAAACAGGCCATGTGATGTGACCACATTGTGATAATATGGATTCATTATAGAATAAATATCATTGAATGAAACTGATTACCCACTTAGGTTTGGTACTATACTAAGTATATAGTTATTGTTACAAAGTATATAGTAGTTTGAAGACACCAATTAATGTATCTATACACCTAAGTGTTTCTTTTTAATTCAAAACTGCATTTTACCTTTAGTATAAGTACCTTAAGTAATGTTTATTACCTACAATAAAACTTGTGTAAATTGATATTGGTAGGTACCTTACATTACCTACTTACAAATCCAACTTATAATTGTATACAACCTTCTAATGTTAGAAATTTACCCTTACTAATTATTTACTTACTAAATTATATGGTACTAGTGAAATACATTACTTTATTATGTATTTGCGTGCACAATAGGTGTTTATACAGATACCTACAGATTTTCTTGGATTGGTTAGTTCAAGTTAATAGTCTGACCGCAGTAAGTCTGCAGTGTACGTGGTGTAAAGCACTGTAATTGAATAGTAGATTAAATAAAATTATAAGGTACATCAACTGATGTAATTTATAGCATTTCACCTGATTTATGTCTAAGCAAACCCTTTACTGAGAGTTGTAGTAAAACTGCTGAAAAAATAACCAAAACATTCAATAAGTACCTACTTGCGATTCTTTAGAGAGTTATCCTTATGTTAGTCTGACCTTACAATGGTATTTAAACAATTTTTTTAGCTATTTAATCAATAATTTTACTATTATAAAAATGTTGAATATCAAATATTTTCTATTATTTTGTTGACTGAAACTAAAATTGTTAAAATATTCTAATTGCTACCAATAAAGTATGAGATATATGTGTGATTACTGAAATACGTCTAAGCCTTATTGTTGGAAATGAGTGACTGGACCAATTTGGTTGAAAATCATAGTAATCTGGAATGAGCATAACATAGTTTTTTTGGTCAGGACACGAGCGAAGTATAAACAAATTAGTCAATGATATCAATGACGCATAAGTACCTGCCATTGAAGTATCTGCTGTAGATTTAAAATAAGGCCTATGTCAAAACTTCTTCAGCTCATTGACTGCTGCATTTGATATTCTTGGAAACGTCAAAAACATAGACGAAGGGTCGCATGGCCCTTTATGTATTAAGTGAGTTTGATGTAGGTAATCAATACCTGCATTTACCACATACTGGAACCAGCCAGGTAATTACACCACTGCGGTAAATGTGCCTAATAGGAGCCATTGGGCCACTTTGGTCATGCCTACTGAGTGGAGGCATTTTTTCTGAGCAATTTTCTTTTATTTAATGTCATTGTTTTATTACGTATCTTCAGTCAAGAATAGATACAAATAATAAAGATGAAGGTAGTCATTAGTATCTATTTCATTTATTTCTTATGTTGATCGACTGTTAAGTCTATACCTACAGAAAGTTGCTTAATATTTTTATATTAATACCTATACCTACTTAATAATTATTTGATATGGCTGGTGACTTTTAATTCCAATTCTATTTATCACACTTAAAATAACATCACACAACATTTTATACACGTTTTTATGTGAATAAATATGTGTTACTATATTATTGTTATGACAAACAGATTAAACGACAAGAGTGTCTATTTTGTCTTGTCTTTGTGCATGTTGTGTTTCACTGATTGTATTGTAGTACAACAGACGAATTGGTACGAGTTTCTTGAAAGTATTTAATGATAAAATAATCATCTATCTTGATACTTGCCATTATATAATTGTATAAAGAAATATGCTACCATAATGGTAGTGATTACTATCTCGTAAGTGTGGGTATAATCATAATATTTATCTGTTAAAGGTGAAACATGCTGCGATATTGCAGTGATCACTAATTATTAACACAGTAAAGTATAAGTGAAACATGCTGTTATATTGCAGTGATCACTAATCTTCAACATCGTAATGGTACAAGTGAAACATGCTGCTATATTGCAGTGATCACTAATTATCAAAATCGTAAAGTATAAGTGAAACATGCTGTTATATTGCAGTGATCACTAAACATCAACATCGTAATGGTACAAGTGAAACATGCTGCTATATTGCAGTGATCACTAATTATCAAAATCGTAAAGTATAAGTGAAACATGCTGTTATATTGCAGTGATCACTAATTATTAACATCGTAATGGTACAAGTGAAACATGCTGCTATATTGCAGTGATCACTAATTATCAAAATCGTAAAGTATAAGTGAAACATGCCGCTATATTGCAGTGATCGCTAATTATCAAAATCGTAAAGTATAAGTGAAACATGCTGCTAAATAACAATAACAATAATCCCAGAGTCACATACACACTGGATGGGAACATTTTGTCCCCAATGGGCCTTCAGCGAGATCTAGGGGTTCATATCTCATCTAATCTAAAGTGGGACGAACACATTACTACCATAGTCAAGAAGGCCAATTCATTTCTGTATGTCATACGAAGATCCTTTCAAACGATGACTGTTGATGTTTTTCGCAAGATTTATAAAACTTATATAAGGCCGCTACTGGAGTACGGATTTCAGATATGGCACCCCTACTTCAGAAAAGACATAAACCTTCTTGAAAGTGTCCAAAGGAGGGCCACCAAGATACCACAGGCTCTACGTCGCAAATCCTATGAGGACAGATTACTCGCACTACGTCTCACTACTCTTGAGGATAGACGCCTTCGGGGAGATCTCATCGAAACTTACAAGATTTTAACCCTTCATTACAACCTGCCCAACTTTCACGACATTCTTATCAGAAAGGATGAGCTAAGACCCTCACGTGGTCACCAACTGAAGTTGAACCGTGACCCCTCCGTCTCCCTTGCCGCTTATCACTTCTTCAGCAATAGAGTCGTTCACAATTGGAACGTGCTATCAGATGACGTCATTACTGCTACTTCCGTCAATGCATTCAAAAACAAACTAGACATCTGGCTTTGAACAAATAAATCAGTGCTCAAAAGAATTTACCAAACATAAGAGACTATAATTTCAACAAAATTTTAACACTGTCTGACGTAGACACATCAGCGAAAGCTGCTCGTCTATAAACAAATAAATAAATAAATAAATAAATAAATAAATTGCAGTGATCACGAATCATCATCGTCGATGTTCTATATGTGAAACATGCTGCTATATTGCAGTGATCACTGATCATCATCGTCGATGTTTTTGAAATTAATTGCGGACCAGGTTGACTGTCCAATTTTCTCTTAATGAATTGAGTTAGTTATACCTACATAATTATTTTTCTTCGATTCCGTTTATTTTAAAGTACCTACATAATTATATTTCGTTGCTTATGTTGTATTTTCCTAGAAGAGCCAAATGAGGCTCTCACATAATTGTGTAATTTTAACTTAAGTTTAATTTTAATCTTGTATGGATTGCTGTTGTCTGAAATAAAGAATAAATAATAATAATAATATGTGAAACATGCTGCTATATTGCAGTGATCACTGATCATCATCGTCAATGTTCTATATGTGAAACATGCTGCTATATTGCAGTGATCACTGGTCATCATCGTCGATGTTCTATATGTGAAACATGCTGCTATATTGCAGTGATCACTGATCATCATCGTCAATGTTCTATATGTGAAACATGCTGCTATATTGCAGTGATCACTGGTCATCATCGTCGATGTTCTATATGTGAAACATGCTGCTATATTGCAGTGATCACTGATCATCATCGAGACAATAAAGGTGAGACTTGCTGCTATTATTGCAATGATCAGTGTGTATGTTTATAATATTTTTTTCAGGTAAACTAAATAAATGAAACATATTGCGGTGATCATTTATTTTGTATGTACCATCAAAACTTGTAGTATTTATTTCATTCTTATTTAATAATGCAAAAATAATAATCAACTAATGACTTTGATAACATGCATTTATTTATTTGGTTGACTCAAAACCAAATAAAAATAATGATCGTGCTTTACTAAGCAAATCACACAGAATGAAAGAAACCTTACTCAATTTGTAAATATTTATTAGTCTCATTCAGACGAGCTTCATTGTAGATATATCTTCTTAATAAAGATATACAACAGTTTAAAACAATTCAAGATTATTTGCAAATGAAGTGGAAGATTCCCATAATTATATTTTATTTATTTTTACAGATATTCCAGCTATTCATCATATTTGGTAACGACAAAGATGTTCTTTAATGCGAAAACTAAAAATAGTTTCGAAATAAGAGTCAAGCACTCACAACCGAAGTTACGACTTACATTAAAACAAAATCAAAATTAAAGCTTATGATTAATATTCTATTATTTTTTACAGATGACCTTCCACTTATCTTCCGTATATGTGCAGCGCCAACAATCATAGATTAGATGCATTTATTGTTTCATGCTGGTATAATGAATACCTATGAGTTAGGTATTCGTCTATTGTATAACCTTATGTTATTAGATTAAATAAACTTACCTGCTACTTATAAACGTTGCAGAACTTTAGTCAGCTGTCGGAATGATTGTTTTTATTACTAACATGTAATGTGAAATAGAGCTAGATTATAATAATCAACCTGTCTAACTATTTGGCTTTTATGAGCATGGCTCTTTATGTATGTATAGTCAATAGGATTTACATTCAACAATGCTATAACTATCTGGGTACTTAAATTTAACTGGAAAGTATATTTCACGCTACCTATTCAATAAGATGTTGTTATAAATAACTCTAAATAACAGTACCTAATAATTGTAATAATGTTTGTATTTAGTTATATTCTTAAATCATGAATTCGGTATTGTCAGAACCTAGTAGATGATTTCATAAGATAGAAAACTGAACTTGACTTACTGCTACATCATTTAAATAAATTGACTATAACTAATCACACATAACAATGGATGTTTTGACGATTAAATACAATTACTGTTAAAATATAGTTAAAACTCATGTAATATACTAGTAATTGAAACATTTTCCTATGTTCTTAGGTCATTATTTTGTGAAGCTACTGAAGTAGATTAGCATAGAAATTAATAAGATAGTTTTGCAGTATGTATGTAATTTTATTATCCATAGAACTAAGACACGGTTGGGTCACCTAGTTCAAGATGAGATACACCATAAAATTATTAACTCTTGTTGTATATTATTCTATAGTTAAATTTGGTTCAACTACTTGTACTACCTAATATTTAGCAGTTTACTTATAATAGTTATGTTCACGTTTAACGTGTAAACACTTCAACAAAAGCCATGTATTGAACGTGTAAACACTTCAACAAAAGCCATGCGTTGATATCTTTGTACCACTCTATCATGTAGGGTGTAGAATTTTAGCAGATAAAGAGTACATAATTATATAACTTGTGGTAGTATATTGGTTGTAGAGAGCTCAACTGTTTCACGTGTATTTTGTGAATGTTGTAAATACTGTATTAGTTGTGGTTTTCTTTGTGAATAAACTTATAACTTAATTATATAATTATGTATAAACTATACAGTAAGCTGATGTTTGAAGAAATATAAGCTTGTACCAAGCCTCTGGTTAAAATTTTCTAATTGTACCGTGAATATGGCTTACAGGTTTTATATTTTTGTTGTATTGATTATGAGTACCTGCCATACACTTTATTCTTGAAATTTATAGATTAGGTATTGCTTGGTTACACTTAAGCTAAGTTTAAAATACTGTTACATTTCATTGTGTCAGAGACATGCACCACTATCGAATGGCCGGGGATGGAATAGGGACATTCCATTGGTAGGACGGCCGACTGTTAGCGTTTCCCTTATTTTAATACTTTTGGAGTGTGTTTTGAACAATAATTGCTTATCAATAATATACCTATTTTATGCTTGATTTGGCCATTCAATGTAAAGAGTGCATTGCCTGACTGAAGTTATTGATTGAATCTTTATTGTTAATATAATCTGTATTTGATGTTGGACATCACTAAAATAAAAATGTCGCGTCTCTATGAGTTGTGAGTAAAAATAGGACTGGCCGGCGGCAGCCATTAATTATGGGAGGCTTGTCGAATTGTGGAGACAAGATATGGGATTTCTTTTGTAAAACCTTAGCATTTTCTAATTATTTCTGTACCTATATCATAATAAACATCAAAGTTTGTATTTAACTTATCTATCTTTTATTGGTAAAAGTGAGTATGTTAATAATGTATAGAGAAATAATAGTTTGCAAATCTCCTGCTACAGGCGCTTATCGGATTTTCATACAAAATATCTCGCCAGTCGCTTCTCGATATGCGTTTCGATTAACAAAACAAAACTCAGACACGGGCTCACGACATTTAGTAGGTAATTTATATATTCTGTACTTTTATTTTACGTGCACGGGTCAGAGAGACTACTATCTATACATATCCCTTCGAAAAGCCGCTCTACTCTCCCTTACAAAATGCTCTACATCGTATCGCACTAATCTCCCGGGTCGTGCACCGACCTGATGCGGAGTCTATAATTGGGTATTAGCGTTAATACCTCCTATATTACGAACCTTCTGCACGGTTCCGTGGTATCTTGATATTGTATGAAATGAGCGCTAGAGATTACTAGAGTATAAGGACCGAAGCTCTAATCGAGTTCCGGGTGAAAAATTGGTTTCTGAACCGGATTTATTCTTAAAATATACTTGAATGCTGGTATTCGTACCTAGTGGACCAATACCAGTTCATAGGAACAGGCAGCAACTCAGTAAGCTCAAAGTTTGCTTCTGTTTGGTCTCAGTTTGATTTTAGTATCTACTTAGGTAAGACCTCTTTGATACAATATACCTACATTGGTTTAAAAGTCTTCCAATCAACGCATAAGTTATACAACCTAATTATTTTTACCGATGGACATATGAAGCCAGATAATTATAATAATTACATACAAAAGTAAAAACTCTCTCTCTGAAAGATAAGAATAGTGCGTTCCTACGTGGGTAAAAGTTCCAAAAGTAAAAGTTCTGAAGAATAAGAGTAAAAGTTGTCACAAAACACAGCAATTATAATTTCCCTACAAATCAACAACAGTAAAACGTTTTCCTGTTGACATACAGAAAACGATGACAGGACTAGTTCCAATTAATTTGTAGAAAGGGTCGTATCAATTGTGCTCGAAAACCGTCGTAGGATTACAAATATTATAGAAACGCAGTAATTCGGACAGTGATTTATAGAGCGGGGGTGGCTGCCACCCTCGTGTCATACTGCTATATAAACTGTGCCGTGGGGTAGTAGTATACGTAAACAACATTGATTTCTGGAAACGGTCGAGAAGTTTTAGTTGACGGACACTGTTGACACAAGATGAGGGCGGTAACGATTTGTTTCTATTTCGAATCTGTAATATGAGGAATTCTTTGCCGAACTGCGTGTTTTAGAGCCTAGCCTACCCTTTGCTCTAATATGAATCCTCTTAGCACAAACAGAATATATTTGGAGATCATAATTATTAATTTTACTCGTAAATAATGTTCGTGTCCTAGGAGAGTGCAAATTCTAGTGATCCATGACAATAACGGTAAAATAAAACCTCAAATAGCTGCATCGTATTTTTTGCGAGCAAATTGTTTTTCTTTGTGTTGGTTTTAACTGTTTAATTTAATTACAGCTATCTTGATTATTGTAATTACCGATAGAGGCAACTGGGCCACACACGTCAAAACGGATGAGACTGACCGCTCAGTAAACTCCCTACGCTCTACAGGTAGATACTAGATACCTACTTAATTGGTAACAGCTAGATGAATGTCGGACAAGACTTTTTACACGCTTCTCAGTAACACTGTCTGTCATCGTTGGTGATTACTTAATTGAATAAAACGCTGGCCGCTGCAAAAAATATCTGGATGAAAATTAAGTGTACATTTTTTGCGACCGCAACACGATTAGCGGAGATCGCAAACAAATCGATGTAGATAACGCTCGGGCACGCTTCAACAAAATGAGTTTAGACATCAAATCTGACATGATATCATTATCTTCCATTCAATACGAATGGAGATGTAGCCCAGTCGGGTTAGTCAAAAAATGACACCAAAATGTAGGTTAGGATTTAGAAAGTACGTCAGGTAAGTGGCCAATTCCCATGCATCTTAGAAGGCTTCGATGGCTGGAGGCGTTTAGCGCACTTATATGGATCGATAGGGCATGCGGGTCGTAGGCACGGCGACCTCGCCATTGACGGCGATCGCGGCAACGGTACCCTGCACTGACCATGTCCATTCACCATGTATGCCACGGCCTGACTGCAGTTACTTGATTATAAGCTTATGTATGGCACTTTAGCTACGCCAAGCTTACAATATTAGTTATTTACGCCACTCATTACGGCCGTAGGTAGTTTATGATTGTTTATTTTTCCGTTATAAGCTAAATGGTGGATCAATTCAGCCTGCTATTTTGCAAAACTAGGTCGACAGTTAACTAGAGGCCTGTTTGCAATTGGATTAGGTATATAAAACTGAGAGTAGGCCATGCAGCTGAACTGCAATTTGGAATAGTTCTTGCGAAAATTTTGGGCAATACAGCTAAGTGGTTATCAAATCAACTGCCGTTTCGAATTAAGCTTCACAATCCTTGTTAAAAAGTTCAAGAAGACTGGGTTTTTAATATTATTAATTGACACACGATTGAAGAACGTTTATGGTCTGCTGCAAAGCAATAACGCTTCGTTAACTCGTATCAAAATGAATGAAGCTATTATAGGAACTTAGGAGGTCATCCATATCTAAAACGATCTAACAGGTATTGACACTATCGGTTTGGTTATCATAAATTGCCTCACGCTTGAGAAACCAATTCAAACCGTTGAGCAAAAACGTTCTTTTATACAACTTTAATTGGTTTGGGTCAGTGACTTGAGGATGAGGCAAACACATGTGACATGACATCATTCATATCGGCTTTTTTCTTTGATTAACTTTTTGCGCAAATCACTTTCTCGCCAGCTTTTTATAGCAGACGTGCATGCTTGGAGTATGTAACTAACTCTATAATAATATACAACTCGAAACGCGATTGGTAACGCATGAGTAGTCGATATAGCCTACAAAAGGTTCTAATCAAATGAAAAAGTTCTGAATGGACAGTGGATATGTAATACTATCGAGTCGTTTCAAATCTTTAATTGAATGTTTTCAATTAGAAAAACGAAACAAGTTCAGCTTTGCGCTACATTAAACCATAATATAGAGTTCGCTACAGGTTTGCTTCGAATATCTTGTCTTATTAACCATATTTGATTATACCTTCTAAATAGATACCTAGTTAGGTATCACCCATCCAATGAAATGCGAAGACGAGGAAGTCTAAATCAAAACAAACCGTAAGTTTTACGATCAACGGCAGATGTGTTGGTTCCGCTGACTATGGACAAGGAGGATCGCAATAAAAACAATGTGCATAGTAATTGAGTACCCTCCGTTTGCGAAGTTGGTAAGGGCTCTGTTACAGTGATACCGCGACAGTGACTAATGTGGAAGCGGGAGCGAGCTGATGGCGTTTAAGAGGCGCCAGGTTTTAAGCTCGGACGAATTTTTTAAAACATCTATGAAGGTGGAAGATATTACGCTCCCGATAAATGTCATTCTCGAACTGCGCTTACGACAAAACTTTACGTGCCTACAGCATTTTCATGATGTTTGATTATCCGCAATCGCGTAAGCTCTTACTGTGGCCGAGCACGAACTGTTCCATCATCTGTGCCTCCGCTCCCGGGCGTTCCCTAATTGCACGGCCGGAGACGATTCCCACGCGCTCAAAGATCAACCTTGCCGTGGATACCGACATTATGTAACACTAATCAAAATTCCGTGGATCGAGGAACTGTTATTGGTGCTCATAACTCGTTCTACATTCTATAAGAACTGTTGGTGCCTGCACGGAAATACTACATGCTCAAAATGGATGGACATGCATTCCATCAAACTTCATCTCCATTAACTCGTGCCTATGTACACATACATGCGAGCTTCTAAGATAATAACCGATAATCGTTGGATGCGGCATCGGATTTCCTGAGACAGTTTAGCGACATCGTTTTCTAAACCACTAGGAAGTGCGACCAATGGCCACGGAAGCGCTCGGCCCGCACGTGAGAACGATTGTTTCAAATAACCACGAAAGCTCGTAGACAGCGTACGATGAATAGTAATCATGTGAACCAGAGCCAGTAATTGGAATTGGGTGCCACCGAGGTTTTGTAATTGATACAGCAACGCGATGTAGCGGTTCTCTATCGTATGCAGGCACGCCCTACGATAGCGTACAGTTGAAGCGTAAAGTTTCATTCAAATCAGAACTTTTAACCTTGTGATTCTTTTCTAGATTTCTTTATTCTTGACCAGACAAGAAATTTCCTAATTTGCACCTACTGCTCCTAAGTTTTTATAGCTAATGTTCAGTTTGTTTTTCGCAAGGACGAACTACCTACCTAACAATTCGTCGTTTTCGTACCTTTAGCATTACCCAAGTAGGTGAAATTAGTTCCTAATCGGAAGGGAAAAAGCTCTATACATACAGCGGAAATGGATTAACGTCCGTTGCATTGCAGCGGAGGTATCATCAATGTGTCATCAGCATCATGGAAAGATCTGTTTACTTTCCATAAAATCAAATCACTGTTTGATTGATGTAGTATGGATACCACGAGGAATGAAGACTCTATAATTTCAGGCCTCTGTTTTGTAGGCAGTTTGTTCAAATTTTTTTGTTAACTTTGTGTTTTTTAGCAAATTTTTTAAATATTTGGGTAGGTACTTTCTTCGGTGATTATACCCGTAGTTTGATATATTTGATCGGAATGTTTGATGTTACAGCAATCGAAGACTTCTGGGCGGAGTAGATTCAAGTTGGAACCATGGAATACTCATTACTTTCTACTAAATAAGTACGAGTAGGTACCTACCTATGTTGCAACGCTTACAGTTATTATTGTATTCGATTTATCATTTCGTATGCTAATGCATATGTAAGTTGTATGAGTAGGTTCCTACCTACCTACCTTTACTATATCTAGCTAGGTGCAGTCAACATCAAATAAATAGTTTATATATTTACATACCTAGGTACGTAGGTTTTCAGGTAGGTAGGTACTACGAGTTTTAAATACTTACTTACTTGTACTTTTTAAATACTTACATATTTTGTAGGTAATCTGTAATATATTTCGATAACGTACCTATCCCTGAAAGCTTTTTTAGGCGTAGGTTATTTCAGAAATTCTTAAGGTTAGATGGATTTTTTCATGAACCAGGTAGGTACTTAAGAAAATAACTGAAAAATGATAGAGCTTCATAAAAAAAATTATGCGAAAAATTGATCTTACCATCAAACTTATGACCATAAGCCATTGTAGACTCATCATTGGATTGGTTATCGCCCTCATTTTCACGATTTCACATAAACTTCTGAATGAGGCAGTTCGCGAACGTAGAGAAGGCTCCCGCCAAAAGAGTTTTCTTTTTCACACCGCGCGCGGCTGTTGGTTGACGCGAAGCCCGCCAAACTGAAGAGAACGCAAGCTAGTAAGTACCAGTGCGAGCTTCGCGGACGTTCTTTGAATGGCCCACTCCACCACAAGGGAGAAATGGCGGGAGTCGCGGGAGGGACGCACTTGTAGGGGAAACCGCGTCAACCGCCTCCAGTAATTCACTAAGAAAAGTTATTTGACGACCCACCGCATAGGGGATCGAAGGCGAAATAGAGAAATGAAAGCGTTTTATGGCGTTATTGACGAGTAGGTACCTACCCACCTAGTACAAGTACCTACGTACATTACAATTTCTCTACTTACGAGCTTTTGAAGACTCCCCAAAAATTATTTTAGAATTAAAAAGAGCGAAAACGTGTCTAAACCGAAAAATGCAGTATGTACCTAAATAAGTAGGTAGAGGTACTTATGTGGAAAACTATTAGGTAGGTACCTACAGGTAGGTATAGGTAGGTACCTACAGAATGTTCTGATTGTAGTGTCAAGCACTACTTATTAGAACACCCCGCGCTTGAAACTACTAGAATGAAGCGAATTTTCAACTTGCTTAAGGTTGTATATTTTTGAGGTTGATAAAATAGGTAAGTATACCTACTTATTTTTTATTAAAATAATGGTAGTAGGTCTTTAATTTTTAAAACATCCTGAAAACATGGTAAACATAGGTAGAACCTAAGATTTCAATATTTTTAAAGGCGTCGTCTATCTATTTTCAGCGCCATGGAATAAGCTTTGGCTAGGTAGACCGTGTCCACCTAATTTTGATATTGTAAGCGAGGAACATGCGGTCAATAGTGCTGACTCGCCTTATGAATTTTAAAAGCAATGTAGAGTAGGTAAGTAAGCACTTTTTGATAGGTGCTTTGAATAGGCTGTTGTTTCTTTATTTGTAGGTAGGTATGCGTCCATTCCCTTTATAGTCGATCCTCATCTAAGCTTTTGTTTTATTATATTAGTTAGGTAGGTACCTACCTAAGTTATATACCTAGGTACCCTAACCGATTTTAATTTAGCGCGCTCATTTCAGCAAGTTTTTGAAAACCGCCATAGCCATAAGTTGGCCATTTACCTACGTGCCTAACGTTTTTTTTTATCTTGAGGAAAATCCATCATGGATACCTTCCACCCTCGCCTCGGGTAGGTTGAAGGTTACGTCAGACTCGTACCTACTGACTAAAAACCTCAAGGTGTCCTACAGGACGCCTCATCGCGTCGAGACTGCGGGTACAAAAATGGACTCCTCCGCGGCCTCGAATCATCAGCGACCTACGTAGGTAAGTACCTACCTTACCTAGGTTTAGTAGGTATATACGGATCCAGGATTACGGATTGAGAAGGGCTTGACCCAGGACTTTATCTTGAGGGCTTGTTCCAGCGATGTTTCACCCTTGGATAGACCAGTACCTTTTGAAGAGGGGGAGGGGGAGTGCCCTAGCCTTGGATCCGGTAGTGCCTAGGTATGTAGTAGGTAGGTACGCAAAACCGCCACTACGAGCACAAGTAGGTAGGTGGTTATAGGTAGCTACTATTATTTACTTAGGTGGGTTGTTTATTAGTGGTTCAACAAACCCAGTAACCTATAGGTCGGTTATCGTCCTACCTACTATCTATCCAATAGATAAGAATGCTAGGCAACTGAACCAGTATTGTCTTGAGCTGTTATGCAATGGACCATGTTATTAATTTTTGCACACAATGGCTCTATTGATAGAAGTAGTACCTACTTACTACCTACCTACCTATCTACGTATATTGGTAACGAGATCACGCAATAAATTAGTTTTTTCAGAATACCTACTTACTAACACCTATTAGGTAGGTAGGTACCTACTCTACGTACCCGCGGCACTACGATCTCAAGCGTTAAATTATTTTGTCACAAATTAAGATGGTAGGTAGGTAGGTACACCAAATGGCCTTAGTGTCTGTAGTACCATTGATGGTACAAGTATGATGGTATTCTATGTCTGGGTGTTACTATGTATTATAAGTCTGTATTTACAAAAAAAAAGTTTAAAAGTATTATATCAGCAATCTAGTTTCCATAGTACCTACAAGCTCTGCTTAGTTTGGGACTAGAGAGCGTTGTGTGTAATGTCCAAGAATATTTATTAAGTGACACAACTTTGTATCTTTAGTACCATTAATGGTACTAGTGACAATTATTTAGGCAGTAGTACCATCATAAATATTAATGTATCGCTAGTACCATGTATGGTACAAATAAACAAACTTGAAGTACCGTGGAGTGGTAATAGGGCCCAGGAAGTGAATTGTCACAATTAATAAATACCTAAGTCCAGCGGGCCTAAGATGCGCACCGCGAGATTTGTCATGTCGTTCTGTCAAAATGTAAGCATTTTGTACCAGTTTAGGAACTATTGCATTATCTGTGGTACCTAATGGTGTCGACAAAACGCGCCATAATGTACACTTATGACACTTCTTAGTCGTCGTACCTCACAGACGAAGGATCAATGGACGGAGTGAAATCTTTGGTAGCGTGTCAGTTTTATGTTGGTATGAGTTTCTAAATTTACATTAGTGTGCGTGAGTAGGGAAGAGATACCATTACGAAATATATCGATAAAAAATGGTCGCATGCTCGTACTAATCTCGAAACACACTTACCCACACATGGCTCGCTATTACTGTAATTTAAAAATAAGACTGAAACAGGGTTTTAAGTTACAGAACCTAAATAATAGCTCTTTACTCTTTGTATTCAATGACTTAGATCCGGTTTCATCCACAGGTTTCTTATTTCTGGACATTTCGGAAACCTAAAACAAAATATTTTATTAGTAACTAATAAATAGGATATTTCTCTATGGGGGAAACCCGTACCCTGCAGTGGGACGCATAAAACGGTTGACGCGACGCGAAATGTCAATTAATGATAAAAACTGCCATTTTAGGGTGCCGGCGTAGGTAAATAGGATTTTATTATAGGTAACACAAACAAGGGTCAAATATAAACAAAGGATAAATCAACATGGTTGTAAATATCGATAAAATCTTAAGGACGCTGCAGGCACATCACTAGCCGGGAGGCGTAAAACAATGTATCTATTTATCATGAATTAAAGCTTTAAATCCACAGTTAACTAAGACTATTTGGTAATTATATGATGCCAGGGACGTATATCTTTCATGTAAAATACATATATCACTTTAAAACTTCATAAATTAAGATATTTTTGCCAAAAAAACTTACGTGTGAAATGATAATTCTGGGTCTTCTAGTCCACCTTTGGTTGTTCTTGATGGACAGAACACAGCACAACACCACATATTTCTTTATACTAATGAATATTCGTTTGTAATAACAATCTTTCTGAATTATTTTAGCTTTTTTACGTACACCGGTAGCAATGTTGTGACCGACTAGTCGGTCACAACATGGACACGAAGTACACAGACAGCGCGGAGTTGCCAAACTTCCTATAGCTTTCTCTTTTACTCAACATGATTATCATAGTAATAGAAAAGGACACAAGGCAATGCGTTGACATGACGGGCGGGCTGGCAACGTCTCTATGGCTCCGTCCATTATGATCCTTCGTCTGTGTCGTACCTCTCTGAGGACGAGATAATAGTCATACAGAAATGTCAAAAGTTGAAAAAGGCGCGGTTTCTCGACATCATTACCACAGATAATGCAATAGTTCCTAAACTGGTACAAAATGCTTACATTTTGACAGAACGACATGACAAATATCTCGCGGTGCGCATCTTATGGCGGCACCTCACTTGGCTTAGCGTATTCGTGTATCGATATTGTTGTGTTTGCCTCAAATAATCCAAAATTTCAAATACCGTCAAATACGTCATCCACACATGGACTTGTACGGGCAAATCACTCAAATATGCCACAATATTTGCTTATTCACAAAACAATTTGAACGCACAGTGATGGACGTGTCAGTGGCAGCAGCTTATTACATTTACCTGAATGCGGCTTACCAACACCTGTTGTATCTGAATCAAAACTAAAACAACAGGATCGCCGCGCGCGCGCTACTGAACGAACCAAGTGTGGACAGTCGACGCAAATATTTGCCTTATTTTATTCCTTTGATGTGTATCAAAAACCGACAAGTTGACGGATACGCATATTTGCTATTTGCGTTGTTTGCCATATTCGTGCAAATAAAGCAAATACAATCAAATAGACCGTCTACACATTGCTGTATTTGGACAAATAATGCAAATACACGAACACGATACGCCAAGTGAGGTGCCGCCATTAGACCCGCTGGCCACTTGAAATAATTTGAAGTATATTTCGGTTTTATTTTTTCATTTTATATCTTTACTTTTCTTTAATGGTGTCTAAACAAAACTCTATCATAACTATGACACCCCACTTGATATTTTTGTACATTTTTTTTTTACTCCCTTTGGATCCTCATAACTTCACGACCCCTTGACCGAGTACTATCCGTATACCTACCAAATTCTGTGAAGATCGGATAAGCGGTTCGAAAGATCTCGACGAACAAACATACAAAGCATTTTTGTCCAAGTTTTCAACAAAATATACCAATACTCAAAGGTCAGAAACCTTGATTTTTGATTTTTGTAAAAAGTAATATGATCCTTTTTCCACAATATTCTCGACCCCAAAACCTAAGACCTAGAAATAGACTAGCCCGACCTGACTCTTCATTACAAATGATACATTCCGGGCCCTATGCAATGTGTGTAAAAATCTATAATAAAATCCCAAATGACATCAAAAACGAGAATGTACAAATAAAATTCAAAAATATATTAAAAAAGTATTTAATAAAAAACTGTTTTTATTCATTGCACGAGTTTCTAGATGAAAGTTATTAAAATATTTAAAACTAGATACATAAATATGCCACCTAGTGCCTATCTACACCTGAACAAATTGCTGTGCCCTAACAGGGTTTATGTTTGGTACCCATACTATCTTTTGTACAACATCTTTTTAACAACATAAGCGCAATAAACGATTTGAATTTGAATTTGAATTTGAATTTGATCTGGCAAATGAATGGGTAGTAATCTACTTAAATACCTAATTAATTTAAAACAGTAGTCGAGCTTCGTCATTATGATTTTTAAACGTTTACCTTACATAAGAGAACCAAATACATACCTAACTACCGAAAGAAAATATGAGACGCCAAGGCAAGCTATAAGATTCACATTCCACAAATTCATTTAATTTAAAATTTCGTACACATTGTAAAAAGTAATAAATATAAAATGCAAAAAAATACCCTTAATTCCCTCATTGTGATAAGAAAATGATTATAATATTGAGAATGTTAGATAATACACGCTTAAATTAGAGTCTGCACATTTTGTTCTGTGCATGCAGTCATTTTCCTAGTGCTTTCCGTAGATTCTCCGCGAGTTTATCCATAAATTCAAACGTTTCATAATAGTCTGACCTCTTAACACCATTCATGCCCTTGATGCAGATAGCCAGATCCTTTGTCATTACGCCAGATTCGATGGTATCAATGCAAACCTTCTCAAGAGTTTCAGCAAAGTTTTTCAGTTCGGCGTTATCGTCTAACTTGGCGCGATGGAGAAGACCACGTGTCCAAGCGAAGATCGAGGCGATAGGATTGGTGGAGGTTTCCTTCCCTTGCTGGTAGAAGCGGTAGTGCCTAGTGACAGTACCGTGAGCTGCCTCAGCTTCGACCGTCTTACCATCGGGACAGATAAGCACTGATGTCATGAGACCCAAGGACCCGTAACCTTGAGCGACGGAATCGGACTGTACATCCCCATCGTAGTTCTTGCAAGCCCATACGAAGCCACCCTCGGACTTCATGCAATAAGCGACCATATCGTCGATCAATCTGTGCTCGTACCAGATTCCAGCAGCCTCAAACTGAGACTTGTATTCTTTGTCGTAGATTTCTTGGAAGATATCCTTGAAACGTCCATCATATTTCTTAAGGATGGTGTTTTTGGTGCTCAGGTAAAGAGGGTATTTCCTGCCCAGCGCATATTTGAAGGAGGAGTGCGCGAAATCGATGATGGAAGCATCAGTGTTGAACATTGCTAGTGCGACACCGGCGCCCTTGTATTCATTGACTACGTATTTGATGGGCTCCCCTTTCGGTGGGGTCCAGGTAAGTTCTAGTGTGCCTGTACCGGGAACAACAAAGTCTGTTGCTTTGTATTGGTCAGCGTGCGCGTGACGACCGATGATGATAGGCTTCTCCCAGCCGGTAACCAGACGAGGGATATTCTTGCAAATGATCGCTTCCCTAAAAACGGTTCCGCCGAGGATATTACGAATCGTTCCATTAGGACTCTTCCACATTTTCTTAAGTTTAAACTCCTCGACTCTGTTCTCGTCTGGAGTGATTGTTGCGCATTTAATTCCGACATTGTACTTCTTGACTGCTTCAGCGCAGTCAATGGTTACCTGATCATCAGTCTTATCGCGATTTTCCATACCCAGATCATACACATGGAGTTCAATATCCAAGAAGGGTAGAATGAGTTTTTCTTTAATGGTGTCCCAAATGATTCTGGTCATTTCATCCCCAAGGATGTCAACGACAGGTCCAGCCTTAATCTTCGACATTTTCAGTTCTGAAAACGAAGATTAAACGATATGAATGAATAAAATAATAACATAATACTAATAATCTAATGTGCCTCTAATGGACATACCTACCAATGCTACCAAACTAATTGATCGAGTGAGCGAAGCCAATGAGATCTTAGTGACAACTTGGACAAAACTGCTTTGTATATTTGTATGTTTGTTCTTCGAGATCTTTTGAACCGTTTATCTGATCTTCACAGAATTTGGTAGATACACGGATAGTACTCTTAAGTTTTACTGGTTTGTTAAATGAAATAAATCGGTCAAGGGGTCCTTAAGTTATGAGGGTCCAAAGAGAGTAAAAAAAAAGTTGGACAAAAATATCAAGTGGGGTGTCATACGGTTTTGTTTAGGCATTCCAAAACCGTTTTATTTTATTCTAGGTCTAATAGTTTTTGAAATGTTGTAAAAATTATAAAATTGGAAAACCCAGTATAACGTGAGCTAACATTCCTTGGAGTTTCAATGATTTTTAACCGCCGACCATCACAAGATCTCAGTTCGGGGTGAACTACTAGTAAAAGTTGTTTCATAATATTATGTGGTACACAGGTAAAAAATTGGCCATAAACAAATCAAGGCATGTGTAGAAAAACATTAAACATGTTGTTTATAGTTTCAAAGTGATAATATAATTGATAAAGGTAGATGCCACCTTGTTTTACCATACCTACCACTGTGTTTTGTTACGTAATGTTCTGTTGATAAATATTATTCTCTGTAATGTCGCACGCCAACCTCCTCACTACACCACCACGTTCGGGTTGGCTGGCAGACAATGCTTTCAGCATTAAGTCCACCCTTTGTAACAAATTTATAATTTTTGTGAAATAAAGTATTAAATAAAATAAAATAAATATATTCCCAAGTATTAACTCGCTGTATTTGCATTGAAATGAATAAACAGTTTCATCATTTTTGTTACTAAAATATACTTACAACAAGATCACAATTTTAAATCTTTGGTATAATTATTACCTACATAATTACATATTCTACCAGTCTGAAATTCAAGTATCCTAGAGGTTAAATAAATAACACACTTTTCCCCTTATAATAAATGAACTTCACTTTATGGAACACTCTTTGCATGATGATAAAAGATCTAAACCCAATCTAGTTTAATTATAAGTAGCTTTGTCAAAATTCTAGTTAAAAATTCAAAGCAAAAGTTTTCGACTCTCACTAGCCACATCTACTATGATAGTTTGTCCTACATTATGTTTACCATATAAATGCATCATTTTATGCAACTAACTATGGTGCAATCAGTGTGAATTGGTTGTCTGATACCAGTTACCTTGACTATAGTAGGTTCTAGTTTGTAAATGAAGGTCGTACAAAGTTCAATAGGCTTGATGTATATCACAAGAATTGGTCAATTTACTTGAGTGAGAAAAATAAAACTTAATCATAATCATACACTTATCTACAGAATACTCCAAAGCTACCAAAATCTATTAATGATAGTGCTGTTAGCTTACCTAATGATGCGAAAAGGAATTCGTGAAAACGAGAAGCGTCTGACTACGCCCACTCCACAGAAATAACTGTCGTAACTGTCTGCTGCTTTGGTTGGCTGGCTCGTATTGGTGTGGTTTGATAAGATTGTGTGGAGACAGAGGCGATGACGAATGAAGCAAGAAACTATAGGTAGGTACCTACCTACCTTGAGTATTCTACGAATGCGTGAGTGCGTGACGTGACACCAAGTAATACGTAGGACGGACCGGACAAACCTTCGCTCTATTGACAGAGGAAATCTAGGTGTTGTGATTGAAAGTTGACAGTGAGGCACAATCCGATGAAGATCAAACACCGAACATCTATAAGAGATCAAACGACGGGGCGTCAAAGCAGTCGATTTTGTCGTTATTCGAGATGATTATTGACTTAGTGTGGCTGCGAACCATGCAGTTAATAATAACGACAGTTGAAATACAACAAACGTTAGTTCTAAAATAGCTATTCGCAGTTTCGCGCAACTTTATCGTATTGTTTACTTACCTACCTAATCTATGGCCACCATAGAAAAATAATACTCAGGCCATTCACTATGGCAAGCCTTATTTGTACAAAAAAAATGGGGAACACCTATGTGTGCGTTTTATGTATGTATACGTGCATTTGGGTGCGTAAACACTCAAATCTAACATTTACTGCTGCTTGCTTTGGATGGTGTTCGTCAACCATCCATAGAATGCACAGTTTCGTTTAAGAAGATACCTTTTAGAAAATAACGAGCTAAGAGAATAATGACCAATAATGACGAGTGAAGTGAACAAGGTTCATGTACGTACATGTACCATGATGCACCTAGGTATGTCGGTTCTGGCACAGTCTTTTAACTTACCTAACATAATGCTCGCTTCGCTGCTCGCCACCTATTCTAGTAGTAAGTAAGTACTCCCTACTCCGTCACGCATCGCATCGCCTTTTTAGAAGTCACTCCAAAAAGCACAAAAAAAAACAGGCTATCTATGTAGTGATGTACATGTACATACTTTTTCTGTGATGTGACCTCTGTGGCTGTGGAGCCACCCTTTGGAAGTATGACATTTGACACTTTCATTCAGTTTGTTTGATTGGAATTTGGATTGATTGTCTGGATTCGAATTTTGTCATTTTTTGGAATAACACATAGCATTTTTATTTTAATAGTTTTTCTTGTGTTATTGTGAGTATTGTTGTTTAATTTTGGTGGAATTTTAACCAATAATACTTAGGTCGTAACATAAAGTGTGAGCCATTGTAATAAATGTGTGTAAAGTGGTTTTTCTGAATGTGCAAATTCGATTCAAGTTTTGGAGGGAAAAATCCACCATTTTCTCTTAAAAACAAACGACAGCCGACTTGACGAAGACTTGACTTGACTTATCATTTACGCAGGACAAACGCTTAAAACAAACGAACTTAGGGGAAAAAACAACGTTAGACTAGGCGGTATGGTTTTAAAATAACTATAGCCTGCTCTGAGGAGCGAAAAAGAAAAAAAATTGATTGCTTGTATTGGTGCTGCCAACTCAAAGGAGTTCCCGTCATACCCAATACCCAGTGATTTTGGACATGTTGAAAACGGAATATAATCTTTCTAAGGTGGTGGCTGGCTGGGCTAGCGAAAAAACTATCTTCAGCCAAAAATGCCTTCATTAATTTATTTTGTTAATAATCCGATTCATAATCTAATACCCTTAGTTACCGAAATCCACTACTTGGATCTACCATCTAAAAAAAAAATAGTGCGTGGTGTCCCTACGTGCGGAAGAAGTGAAACTTCGAGTGCCACGCAACGCATTCACTCTCGCTGTCTCTTTTCATTCCCCCTCCCCAGGAGCGTTAAACGTTTAACGCAACCTTGTTGGAAGTCGCATTAGAAGTTTCACTTCAAAAACCTTGCCTAACAGTCTGAAATGTTTCTTTTAGAAAGTGCAGCCTAGATAACTTTTGTATCAACTCATTTATAATTTGTAATTTATTTATAGGGTGTGCGTACTTACACTTATAGTTTAAAAAAAATAACGGATATTCGACAGAAATAAACAACGAACTTGACGAATATTAAGAATCTTGTTGGCAGCACTAATCTGTCTGTTTGATACTAGACATGCGCAAAACAGTGCTTTGAAAAGTAATGTGATATAGCATTACCTTTCTCACCGAGTGATATCACACTATTGCATTACCTTAAACATCACCTGAGATGACTATGTCAGACGCACTATTATTATCACTTGTGCGTTTTTGTCGGGTGCAATAGCAATTTGATAATCATTACATGAGATAGCGAGTTCTAATGTGATATTATTAAATATAACAAAATAAACCTTAAACCTACGATACGGTTCTAAGTCAAAATTCAATCAAGCAGCGAGACGAGAGCACGTGCGATTGAACTTGCTTCCACTCACTCGCGCGAATAGAGCATAGAGATAGAGCTATCCGACCGAACACAGAGTCATGTATAGTGTGATATGTGATGCTTGGTTTGGTCGAGTAATGTGTGATGCTACAGTACGCGGTCGGGTACTAACGCGTAATGTATCAATAGCATTACTTACACATGTCTATTTGATATAATTAAAATAGATGGGGTGGGGATAGTGTAGAGAGTGAAAATGGTAGAATAGAAAGAAACGTAAAATAGATCGATCGACAGCGATTGCTAACTCATTTTCATGAATTAAAAGTGATGCAGTATCGTGAAGCAAGTCTAACTTTAACTAGCAAAGTGGTTCTACGAAATGGTGGTACAGAAGAATTGGAATGCCAATGAGCCTACACCGCAGACCTCTGATTCGGAAAGCTCGACCACTACTTCGACTTTCCAAGTCCCCAGGACTGTGAATGTCCGTACTACCGCCGCAAATATTATGCAGACGGTAAGTTTTGTATGTGTACCATAATACCTAGTTTATTACCTCCGTAGAATTTGGACCTCGTCATTGATTATGTAGGTCAATTCAAGGCCGTCCTTGAGTAGGGTCTAACAATGGAGGTCAAGGCGTGAGAATCGTCGATCGAATAATACAAATAAAATTGTATGCTTTGTATTACCTATCTACCTCAAAAGGCTAAATTTATCTAGCTGTAGGTAAGGTACCTAGGTACTATGCTTATTATTTTATGTTGGTTCCCTTTGTGTTTTTAGAATGTCGTTAATAAAGTACTTGTTTTTTTAGTTGAGCCAGTTTCACAGTAATCTACCATCTAAAAAATATTTCAGAAACAACCGATATCCCGCCAAATTGCCATAAATACATTGGCTGCCATGCACCGAAGATTCAGTCTTCCTGGTCCCATGCAGCCTCATTCGAGACCCATAGCTGAGTTCCGAGCCAGTGCTAACAAGTCATTGGATACACTCCGACAAACAATACAGTCTGCAGTCACTAGAGACATTGATCAAGTGATCAAAAAATATCTTGAAGTAAGTAACTACCTTATGGGTGATTTTAATAAAAGGGCTTCACTGGTTACATATTCTTTATTTGAGTCTAGAAAGGTTGAATAGTCCACCATTTGCACGGAAACGTATGTGATACCCTCAAGCAGGTCCTGAAGAGCGTAACGAACTAAAGTCTATATTAGAAGTTGATAGTGTAGCACATAATTTACCAATAAAATCGGGTATGCAAGTCACTAGAGCGCATCAAAGGGCAGAACAACAACGGCCTTACATATAACCCGAGTTAAATATACCTGTCCAGAAAAAAACGCAGTCGCCATGGCTGAAATCGGCTAGGACACACATCATCATTCAACAGCTACTTAAAAACATGTTTTTGGTGGGTGTTTCTATGTATTATAAGTATGTATTTACAAAAAAAAAAATGTATGTATGTATTCTATCAGCCATCTGTGGCCTAGTTGCGGAAACAAGTCCGCCGAACAAGTAACAAGTAACAAGTCTATCAGCCATCTTGTTTCCATCGTACAAGCTTTGCTTAGTTTGGGACTAGAAGGCGTTGTGTTAAGTGTCCGTGAACATTTATTTATTTATTTATGTTTTTTGAAATGGTAAACTGAATATCAGTAAGAACACTTACAATCTAAATGTGAAAGAAATGCCAGTTTTTATAAAACTAATAATCATTGTACAAGCTTAGTAGCTTTGTTTGGGGCTAGAAAGTGTAGTGCGAAATGTATATTTATTTATTTGTGATTGACAACTAATAAATACGAAATGCTTACAGAAATTCTTTGTGCCTGCTGTGAACAACATTAGATTGAATTTGGGAGGTGATTCAGTGGGTGAAGATCAGGTAAGTGAATTTATTTTCTTAATACATTGAAGGCAAACGTTTGACCACAATTGCATCTGATGTTATATTTATGATGATGCTGTTGATAGTGTAGCACATAATTTGCCATAATTTGACAACATAATTTGAAACCTATTTACTCTCCTTATGAAAACACCTAAATTATAAGTATTCCGTAACACAGACGTCGGCAAGCAGTTCCACTTGAGTCGTCTTTTCTTAGGATTCTACAGGAAATAATAACTTATGAAACCTTTCATCGTCACTTTTAGGAGTTTGGTACAGTGTGGTTGTCATAATACACGTCATTGTGAGATGTTAGTGCACACCCTAGTCCCTCTTTCATTAGAATTAGGATAAAAAAAACAATAATTTCAGGTCAGAGCAGTGTGTCGTGCTATGCTGGACGCTGCTAGATTGGTGTATGCACAAAAGCCTAACCACTTAGAAGGCAATGATGGGGTGTCCGCTGTTGACTCTAAATTTGGCATCAAACAAGAAGTAAGTACCTTCCTAATCTACTCATAAAATAATATTAGAACTCTATTCTGAAGTCAATATCAAATGCACCATGGTTTATGACAACTGAAGAGCTCCATGACAACATAAAAATTACAACAGTCAAGGAAGAAACATAGCTCCTAGAAAACTCATACATAACCAGACTGACAAAACACCCCAATCCGCTGGCGGTGAAACTACTGGAGCCAAATACACGAAAAAGATTGAAGCTCCGGAATATACTAGAGCCAAATGTACAAAACTGAATCAAAATGGAGCTAAACTCACTGGAGTACAGCCCTGCACGCCATTAAATATCTTCCATAAGATCTGCTTATAGCCAGGAGGCTGATCGCAGATGTGCAAAAAAAAAAAAACTAATATATAGAAAAATTTAGTGTGAAGTCTAGTCTATATAGCTATTTTATCTACCAAAAAACTATGTATTTTTGTCAAATTATAGAATGCTACTACAATTTAGGATGGTGACTACAGTTAGTGGCTTCAAAGTTGAACACTGAGGCACCCACTTAGACCTCTATAAAAATGTACTTTGACTTTGAGGTGTAGTTTCGCAGTTTTCTTCACCCACTACCTACACTTATCAACTTTTTAGTTAAGCTCGAAAATTTTCAGGTACATAGTTCAATAATCAAGAGAAAAGAAACCGACAGTGAGATAGACTTCACCATAAAGCGCAAGAAGATAAAAGAAGAATGTGACGGTGTGACTCCCCCACCCACTCCATCTCCAGCTCTTAGAGATCCCGATAAATGGGACCCGGCGCGACTTACCTCTGAGACACTATTTATTATGGGCTCTCATGCTCATAAGGTAAGATCCTAAAACACTGTATTTTAGTCCAAAATCAGTGAGAGTAAAACAACTTAGCTATAAGTAGTGGCTGTGAATGCGACTGTTTTTGACGTTATTTTCCATTTCACCAAGTTTGACTGGGCGGTAGCTTATAAGGAGAAGGTGAAATATCAAAAACGTCTATACTCTACTATAAGGTTAGATTAGGAAATTCTTTATTGCACTTATATTTACAAAACCGTACAAACGCGAGTTCAATGCTATGTGTAGACGCTAGAGCTTACATGGAGTATTTAAAAAAGAAAGACGATCTTTATAACTAGCTACTTTACTTTCAATCTTGGCAATGCAGAAAGAATAACAACGAAAACAAAAATAGAGAAATAGAGTCAGTGTTCTACTTTCTATTCAACTCTTATTTCAGAGTAGTCTATGATAGTATTATGCGACTACTAATTGTTACCTTTATTTCCAGGTTCTGGGACTTGGCAACGCAAGAGGTCGTCTCTACACAAGGCATGCTGGGTTACTCCGTTATCCTGCCGACACGTCCGACAAGGAATGGATTGCTGGTCATAACTTGGTCAATGCGGTTGGCGGCAAAACTTATATTATGGTAAACTACTGACAGACTTTCGTGGTTTTCTTTATTACTATTAATAAGGGTAAAGCTTTAGGTGCAATTAGGTGTCCATGTCCAGCGTCCACAATGGATTTCCAGTAGGGATCATTTTGAGTCGATATCTATCAAACTTCCTGCTAGCTTGACAGTCTTGTTTATCTATCCATTTTCTATCTATCTAACAAAGTCCACATAGGACTAAACAATTTTGAACCTGTATTAAATCTATTTGATGCCCATCGTCGGTCCATCGACTGTGGCCGCCATACGCCTTGCCTTTCGCCCTGTAAATAATTTAACGCGTAAATTATATCCCATCTAGGTTCTAGAAGACATCGAAGAACTAGCAAAAAGCGAAACATACAAACGCTCATCGCTGCCGATGCTTGGAGAACTGACCGGATTCAAAGCGCCTCAGTTCATGCTACGCAAAATAAAGGCGTACGTCGTGAAAAGGAACCTAAATGAAGCTGGTAACGAGAGCCCCCAACCTTCAACAAGCAATACTCAAGTCGTAGAACCATACCAACTAGACAACATCAAGATAGAGCAGCAAGATTTCGACACATACAATTTCAACGCTAGTCAGTACAACATCGGTACCTCGGACAATACCAAAGACTTCTCAGATGTCCCCACTGACGCAGATCTATGCGACATAAAAGTTGAAGATATCGATGATATCAAAGTCGACGGGATAAAAGTCGAAGACTTAGATGAAATGAAAGTTGACGGAATTAAAGTTGATGATTTAGTAGCTGGAGTTGACGTCAAAATTGAGAGTATGGATGATATCGATGGGATAAAAGTTGAAGATATCAAGTTAGAACATGACGACTTTACACTTTGCAAGCAGAGTGACGATGTGCAGAATTTGGAAGGGCTTTTGGACGCGGATATAGAGTTTCTGAGCCGCAATCTGGAGAATATTGAGAGTGATGCAGATGCAAGAAAGGCTATTGAAAAGCTTACCGGCGCCAATCCTGATACTCTTACTTTGGTGGGCGATGAATTTGATTTGGGGGCAACATTGAACTCAAACAATGTAAGTTGACAAATTTTTATACTTTTACAACCGTAATGTCCTATAATAACCAAGATCGAATTCGACGTTTCATTCGTATATTAAACCGGCGACCCGCCCCGTCTTCGCACGGGTGCAATGCAGTAATGATGATGATGATGTATTATACATATAAACCTTCCTCTTGAATCACTCTATCTATTTAAAAAAACCGCTTCAAAATCCGTTGCGTAGTTTTAAAGATTTAAGCATACATACAGACATTAGGACAGACGCGGGAAGCGACTTTGCTTTATACTAAGTAGTGAAGATAGACACGCAGAAAACAGAAAACACACAGTACAGAAAACACGTTTTAGTTATTCAAAGTGAAATGTTATTTATTTATAACATCACAGGAATAATTCTGAAACACCCAGTTTTTTACTAGAATCTAGTCTAGATGTCTACGTCACAGAATAAATAAATAGTACTACGTACTGGCAACATTCTGTGCATTTGATAAAATCATTTTTTTCCATTCCAGTTCACGAGCAAGGAAACAAAATGCATCACAGTACAGTCCACCGCAAGTGGTGTGGTGCACAGTGTTCCCGTGGCCCACATAGCGCCGCGTCGCATTACTGGCAGTACTGTACACTACTACACTAGTCCTTCTGTGCCACAGAACGGACAAAGGAGCGTGCATTTGCCGCAAGCTACTGTAACTATACAGAGCATTCCGAGCTCTACGTCTCAAGTTTTACGTGGGTAAGAATATCCATATTTATTCTTAGGATTATTCAATTATCGGTAACTTATCAGTAAACATCACATAAAAAAAAGTAGGAACAATTTTCATCAAATATAGTTATAATTATTATAAAAATTTCGTGGGTATTATAACTTTTACTAAAATGTAGGTACAACACTTCTGAATTTGAAAACCAGGTAAGGGTAGTTTTTAAAATGGCCACCGCTTTCCGACGCTAGTCATAAGTACTACCTACAACATTCGATGAACGGTGACCACATCAGCTATTCTGAAATTCTGTCGAATAGGTGACCTATAGAATAGTACATTATGATATGAGTGCGGTAAGTTGAAAATTACAGCCGAGGCGATATTGCCAGCTCGAGCCGTAGGCGAGGGCTACAAGAAAGCAGAGGCTGTAATTTTCAAAGCGCACGTATGTCATACGACGTTTTATAACACATTTGCGAGGTAATACATAAAACTCGTTATAAAAGTTGTTTAAAAGTAAAATTAACTTATTAATTTTATAAAAGTAAAAAGCGCGGGAATAATTTTTACTTGATCACAAATTAACGATGCGCGCGCATCAGCGCTATAAAAACTCTTTGCTAAGATTTAAAAAAGGTTCGTTCGTTTTAGACGGAGTATCTTGATAAACCGTACGGTTTACCTTACTTTCTAATACGAATAAAAAATTCAACAATTTGTAAAAGAATTAAATGCTTATTTTTTATCTCCCAAAGTCAATTTTATTCATAAAATGTTGACCACTTTACTGACAAAAACTCTTTGCTAAGATTTAAAAAAGGTTCCGTTCGTTTTAGTGGGAGCATCTTGATAAACCGTACGTTTTACATTACCATAACGCACGAGTGCGTAATGAATGACATACATCACGATACTGAAATTGGTGAAATAAGAGACCCTTTACGAGCAAATGTGTTATAAAAACAATTACTTCAGCATAAAAGTATGTCCCTTAGTACATCCTTGTAATATTCATGCTCGATTTATTTAGTAGACTAAACCAAAAGTTAACTTTGCAAGTGAAAGGTAAGAATTTTCGTAGTATTTTTGTACTTTTTAAATCCACTGGTGTGCGACCGAACTCGAACCCACGACATCAGTATTAAAAGGAGGGACGCTAGTCGCAAGACTACACTAGTAAATTTCAGATTGTATTTACATTTATCAAATCATCATCATTATTGATACCAGCCTAAATAGTCCACTGCTTAACTTTCAAAGACTTCCATTAGAAACGATTTCAAGACGAATTTGTGAAAACCAATGAAGGGACTTCGTTGGTTTTCACAAATTCTCTTGAAATCGGATAGGGTCTAGAGACTTCGTTGATTTTCACAAATTCGTCGGGCAATGTCTCACAATGAGGTCTTATTCTATGGCGTTTGTTGCTAGCTTTATTAATACCGTTGTCTATTTCAGGATCCCTGTTAACACAAAAACCGGTGCATTCAGTACCGTGATGTCTCAAGGCACAGCGAGCACAATCATCGGGTTCGGTGCCCGTTCCTCCAACGCTACCATTATCGGAACGCCGCAGTACGTCAACGTCACTTCAAAGTCATTCCCCACAGGCAACATTCTCCACAACGCTATAGTTTCCCGAAACATTATCAACCGCAACTCGGCAATGTCCTTCAACCTGTCAACAATGAAACCGGTCCAGACTGCCCCAAAGATAAGTACAGATTTCGACTCTATATCCACTACAAAAGATATGATCGATAACGCGTGCAACTCTTCAGTTATGCTGAAGAAGGTGCTTACTTTAGGCGGGACGGGTACTAAATCCTTTATGATGCAAAATACTCAGAAGGTTTTGTCTACTGGGTTCGCGACTGGATCAGCGCCACCTCCGAATGTGACTATAGTCTCTTCGGGAACTAGTGTTGGGATTCTAAACGGTCATTCTACAAACCTCGTGAACACGTCTGGTACACTAAGCGCTACTCACGCGACATTATCGGCTTTACTATCGTCGGGAGACATCACTCCGACGAAGAAGAATTAGATCTTTCATTCCACTACATTCCTTAGTACTTTGATCTCATTGTCTATGCTTAAATATCTTTAGATTCAAGTAGGAGGTTTTGGTAGGAATACGCGGTGTTATGTGAAATTCGGTAATTGCTTTTGGTGTTACACGTGTTAGAATTAGATCTGGATACTGTAATTTACACGATTCTGGTGTTTTATTGAGTTTTAGAGACAGGGTTTGATTTCTAACGCACCATCGCACTTATATATATGTTCAGCAATATTTTTAAGTCTTGTTTGAATAAGATTATGTAACGATTCATCTACCTCTTTAGTTGTTTAGTAATGGTTATACTTATAAGTGGTTGTGAGTTCTGATTTGTGATAGTTTAAGATAATTGTACCGATAATCGCTTTGTTATTCAAGTTATTATTTATTAAAATCAAAGCAGTTATATTAGTGCAACGGGAATCTATAAACTAAACTGAATGAAAGATGTACGTAATTATGGGTTATCCTAATTTGTTTCCAGTAACCTTAATTAAGATGTTTTAACCTTAAATAATCGGATATAACGAGTATGCCAAAAAAGATGTACCTGTACCTACAAGGATAAAATATTTATCTAATATTTAGCAAATTACAATTAGTTGAAAATTTGATCGAATGATTGTGTGTTAGTATTTAGTATAATATTTCTAGGTAAACGGGCTCTACTGTTTTCTAGTACCTGTTTTTAGTATAGTAATAATAATAATAATGATGTTTGTCTAGGTTCAAAAGCGCTTAAATTTAAACTGCTTCGTATTACGTGAAAAATTTTATATTACGTTCTAGCTCAATCGTGTTGAAATCGTCTGTCTGTACGTACTACCACGTACGTACTGTCTGTAAAATCTGAACGGATTTTATCAAATTTTACTAATAACTTCTGAACAAGAATTTTTGGTAAGAATCTGAGTTTAAAAAGATCGTAAAAATGCGTTTTGACAAACCATAGATTAGGTTTAGATGGAAATTCGTTGGCTATGCTCAAACGCTTACAGAACATGATGCTTTCATAGATTTATCTATTATTTTAGCCTTTAGTGAGTTTCGAAGTTTCTTGAATAAGTAATCGATTTAAATATCCAGGCAATATTTAACCACTGGACATGAAAAAGGGTAACTGATTTTGGTGGTAGACGACAGCAATGGGCGAAAAGAAGTTATTGGGCGAGTAACCAAAAAGTAACGTATAAAAGAGTTACCGTGACTCTTGCTAAAACAGGGTACATTCAAAAACATTTACGAATTATAGAAAAAATCTGCCCCAAGTAGTAACGAAAAACAGTTAAAAGTAGAAAAAATGTATGTTCAGTGGTTCAATCGTGTTCTAAAAATCTATTATTAAGAAATAAAGGCAAAATGGTAAAGGCTGAATTGCTTTTTGGGCTTTAAAGATGCAATATTTTTTTATTAATTTTAAGCGGTGACGCGTCCTACGCCATTTTATGCGATAATTGAGCTGTATTTTTGTGGCAATATCTTTAAGCTTACATGCTTGCTTTTTGTGCAATTTTTTATTTATGAGACTGTCTTTTGCTTTACTACTGTGATTGCTAAGCTTTTATTTATTTTTCTAATTTTAAGCATAATTTTAAGTCCTAAGTTATTTTTATTATTAGATACGTTATTAATTTGGTTTTAGTGGTCAAAAATCGATCCATAAGGTCCGAATAGTCAGTGAAAAAATCAGCAAAAAAATAACAGTTTTTTGAACGACTAATTTAATTTGATGAAATAATCCAAGTTATTGCTAAGATTTGGTGTAACTTCGATTATGTTGATGATTACCTACAATTGAGGTTTTTGGATAAAAAAAAAGTAAAAATGAGTTACTGTTTTTCGTTGACAAAATATAAACGAATGTTGCATACAATTGATTGGCAACTAACAACAATAGTATTACTATAACTACGTAGGTATGTGGTTTTCACGGCTGTGTGTTAAATTTTTAGATCTAAGTTACAGAAGTATTCGTTTGTACCTGTTTTGATATAATTTTAAGCTTCGTGTGTGATTTAAATATAGTGACAGGTAACTCAAGTGTTGTGTCAAATTGTACCTATTATATAGCAATATAATATTTTCATACATATTCAATTCGCATTTAGTATTTATCAAGGTAAAGCTACCTAAGTTTTCTATATAATTATGAAAGTCTAATAGTTTGTTAATGATAAAAAAATAACAAATTTAGCAATTTCGCTGAGTGAATTGAAACTAAAAGATTAGCAACGTAAGTAAGGGTATAGTCAGCAACGTAAGTTGATAGGTGTAGTAGGGAAAACTCTTGATCCGGTAGGTGAGTAGTGGTGAAGAACGGGTTTTAGCTGCCTTTCTTCCTATTCTAACTAACCTGAGCTACTATGAACCAGCTGGTTGGTTTTGGGTATGCGAAGTGAACGTGCTCGGATCTTTAGGTATGGTATCCACCAGCTGCTAGGCTCGTTCGACGCGGGCGTTTTGTGGTGTGGTTCAGGAAGTCTGATCGCCACTTGACAGCCCCGCTGAAGATTATAAATAAAATAAATTAGTTACTGAGTAGGGAAATTTCTTCATCGAGGTAAAGTGGGCAATTTAATATTGTCTAACTTAGTTTTGGGAGCTTTTGACTGTTTTGTAACTTTTGCAAGAGATTATGTATTCGATTTTTATATTTACTAATTTCTATTATAGAACTTTCGGCGACTGCATTTACTTGGATATTGAAAAATCCATTTGTTAATCGACTTATATTGCTGACTGTACAATTACAAGTAGCTTCTCATTTTCACATTGAAAGAATAAAATGGAATTTCCAAGTAGAGCGGCTAATGTTATTACAAAACTGGTCATAAATGTTATTATTCTAAAGTCTTGTTGCATTTTTCTAAACTAGTTTATTTTGACAGCTATCAAATTATCACCGCGTTAATTTACTTTAGGACGGCAATATTTTAAGTCTTCTCAAATGCAATCACACAAAAATGCAACAACAGAATTTGGACTGACCTCGCTCACAACACAGCAATGTTATTAATATTACGCTAACCTATTTTTATCTCCTAGCGTTTACAATAATGTGGTATGTTCAAGAAACTCCTTCATTTTTACTAGATTGTTGTCTATTTTTACCATAGTTTGTCTCATGTTGCTAGACTAGTCTGGTTGTTAAGGGTATGGCAAGATATGGATGTCATAGAACATAAAGATACTCTGCACCTGAAGTATGAATGCTTAGGAATTTTAGGCTCGTATTCCGATTTATTGCTCAAGCACTGATCCAGACTGAAGCATAGATTTTTGTATGAAAATTTCTACTCAAATCTATGCTTGAGTAACGATTTCTGTATCGGCATATAGGCCTCCATAAAAAGCAAGAGGCAGTTCAACTTTAATAGAAAAGATTTTACAAAACAACTTAGCGCCAAGTTGGCTTACTGTATATGTTTTCGTTTTGATTCCAATAAGTACGTGATTCTTTACTACGTTTTTCAGCTTTAGGTCCGTAGTAAATATGTCTTTAAGCCCCTTTTAATAATAACTGCCATCTTATGAAGGCTTTATAATGTTCTTGTAACGGTAATTGAAAGTTATGGCGTCAGTATAAAACAATTTTAGCTATAAAATGTTTAAATGACATTAATTGTCTCGTGGTTGTGCATGATTCTTATAGTAAGTAGGTTTGTTCGTGAGTAAAGATATTTATGTGAAATGATGTAGGTTGTAAATGTTTACGGATACCTAACTACCGCCTTTAAAAATAATTTTATAACATCTCAAACATTTACAAAAATCGAGTGGGATTCGAACCTACGACTTTCCCTTTGATTCCACTTGACGAATATAGGGATGTTAAAAAAATATTAATTTTTTCCTTAGTTTAGGTAGATAATACAAAATATATAAAAATATTGCCTTAGTTACCTTTTAAATAATGGTGGTAAATAATATCCGTCGGAGAAGTTCAATATTATTGGAATTATTGATAGGCCATTAATAATGCCTACAGCATTATTAATAATTCCAATTTACACACGTACCCTTCTGATTACCAAAATAGACACCCACTCAAATCCCTTTATCTATAAAGTACCTACTAACGTCACGTCTGCCGATGTCACATGGGCGTCTCTACTACTAAAATTGTAAATCGCCTAAACCATAAAACATTTGAAAACGGATTTAAAAATGGTGCCCGATTCTAAGTAAAAATATTGCATGTCAGTAGAGCAAATGTAACCTAAATGTGATTCTATATCCAAAATGTCACTGTCATGGTTAGTGCACTTGTATGTTTTGTCTGCAGCCAGCTAAAAGCAGGTATTGGTCTTATTTTTGTTTATTCCGTGCTGGTTCGTCGGCTGCAAAAAGAACGTACATAAGTATTAAATTTTTTGACGTTCGAGCTCAGATTTTCATAAAATGTATGTATATGTAATGTACAGTTTTGAAAGTCATAATTTGCTTGTGACAAACTTGGGATCTTAATTCCTGAATTTACCTCATTTTCTGTGATTTTAAAGCGGCTTAATAAAATATTTTGTCATTGATGTCAACTAAAAGAGATGGCGATGATATTATGAGTTATCGATAATTTGAGCTAATGAAGCCTCCGACTAATCTATACAAATATTATAAAGAGGAAAGGTTTGATTTTTTGTTTGTTTGTTTGTTTGTATGAATTGAATAGGCTCCGAAACTACTGGACCGATTAAAAAAATTCTTTTACCATTAGAATCCTACATTATCCCTGATGAACATAGGCTATATTTTATCCCGGAATTCCCACGGGAACGGGAATTACGCGGGTGAAACCGCGAGGCGCTGCTAGTATATGGATAAAACCATTTATTTTTCGCTTTTCGCGATTCTATATCTAAAATGTCACTGTCTTGCCTTAATGCACTGAAATTAATTAGTCTATTATGCAGTCAGCTAAAAGCAGGTATTGTGACCTCATTTCTATTTATTCCAGGCTGAATCGTCGTCGACTGCCTTTTCTGTACGTTATTTTCGACGTCCCAGTTCAGATTTTATAGAGGTACTAAATGCAACTTTATTGACAATTTTATCATTCCTCTAGCTGTCGTCCGCGGCTTTGCTCGTGGTGCAGCATACGCATTATTTGGTTAAAATCTTTGATCCTAATTTTAGAACCTTTAGGGTGCGAATTTTCAAAAGTCCTTTTTTAGTGCACCCTTGACACTATATAAGGATACTACCCTCCAAATTTCATATCTCTAGGACTCATAGTTTAGGCTGTGCGTTGGTTATCAGTCAGCTTCAAAAGAGTTTTATATCTATTGATGATTGATGATGATGATTTGCAAAAAATCTGGAATGTTCACGGAAACAGGAATAGCTTTCGTAAAAGCTCGTTAAATTGTGTGAACTGGTCAGTACTTAGCTTTTATGTTTTTCTCATTACCTCTATGGCAGAGCCGTGGTAGAGAGCTCAAGTGCGACAAATTTTTTATTTAAAAATTAGATTATTGGCTTATTGAAAACCGGTAGAACCGGCTAACTGAAGTCTAGAGAAGTAACTTACATATACCTAACATAGTACATGACACGACTATCTAAATATATAAAACTCTTTTGAAGCTGATATAGAATCAACGTACAGCCTAAACTATAAGTCCTAGAGGTCTGAAATTTGGAGGATAGTATCCTTATATAGTGTAGGGGCGCACTAAGAAAGGAATTTTGAAAAGTCACACTATAACGCGAGCAACGCTGCGGGAGACGGCTAGTCTTAAAATAAAGACTTAAAACCATTTTGCAGTAGTAAGTAGATAATATCATGTTTCACCAAGTCCTGAAGCTATTTCTGCCAAAATAATGGACAAAGATGACGTGCACTAACATCGTGATACGTGCTACTTTACGGCAAATAGGGGTATAAAATCAGCGTGATAGAGCTCAATGTCGATTGGTTGCTGCTTTGGAGTGTTTCAGGATTAGTGTTTGTAACTACACGACGGATATTATTTACCAAAGTTGACCGAGGTTTAACCTCTTTCAGAAAGTAAACATTACCGGAAACAGTACAATAGGAGCAATCAGTACAGAAACTTTCAGTTATTCAAGAGTATTCTATCAGCAATCTTGTTACCATAGTACAAGCTTTGCTTAGTTTGGGACTATAGAGCGTGTCCACAAATAATTATTTATTATTATTTATTTTTATATATACTGTTTATAAGTATGGACCCAAAAAATATTGTACTTATTTTTTATTATGTAAAATATTTTTCATTATGTAAGTACTTAAAGACAAACCCTAAAAGACAAGTGCTTCTGCTTGGTTTTCTTCGTATCCTTACTGGTTGATATTATCTGTACTGTGCCCAAATCCGAACTGAAACTTAATATTCGTCTAAGAAGTAAAACTCTGAGTTGTGTTGTGACAAATGTTTGACCTAGTTGTGGTCGCTGTAAATGTAACCCTTTTCTCGACATTATCGCGTGCTCGTGTTAAAATCTAATAAAAAATGTCTTTACAGATTTGTTTTTGTTTTATAATTTGCTAAGTTTATTCCTAGCCGTAGTTATCATTTACAGGATTTCACTGATAATTGTCTCTCAACTCTCGGAAATTAGTGAGTTTTCTGTGCGTAATTTAATTTTTTGCGATTCAGTACTTTTGACAGCAGTCAGAGGCGATTATAAGTAATCATTTCGGTAAGTAAGTTTGTTATTTTATTATGTTAAAGTGGCTAGGTTACCTAACAGTTCCCTCGCAATGAATATTTTAAGTTTTGGTGAGCGTCACTTTTAGCTAAGCGTTTTAGCTAACACTCGAGTCGATAAATAAATCAGTGTTTAGTTTGTTGACATCTCTTCGATAAGTAATGAAAAACAAATATCTCGCAATTTTTGTCAATGTATTATTCCAGAAGAAATATTATCAGGCCAAAATTATTTTTGGTCATACATTAAAGTCTTATTAGTAAGTATTGGTTTAAAGTCATACTTTCACTTAGCAAAAATAAAAATATAATAAATAAGCAAGATTCAGAACGAACGCGTTTAAGTCTTTTGTTCCGAAATAAATGCAGTTAAACAAATCAAGTTATAAAAAAAAACTTAGTTTTATAGCTTAAAAGTTTCAGTGACAGTTTACCACGAAATGCCTTTTCAGTACCTATTCGAAGATAAAACTTGTGGTTACTTGGACGTACACATGGCGACAGATCGACCTAAAACTGTCTAGTAAAATAATTGACTTTATGAGTTACCTCAATTATTCATATCATAAATAACTAACAAGGCGTCAAAACTCGTGAATTCGTATGTGACCTGAATTGGCAGATGATTTGGAATAAAAAATTGAAGGAGATTTGAATTAGATCAGTGGCTGCCTCGCCCGCTAAAGTTCCATAAAAGCTGAAGAATAAAAATTATTCGGTTTTAAACTCTTGCTGAGTAAGCGGTTGCGTCATAAAAAACGACGATTTATTGGTAAGCAGCCTAAGCGCGTAGCGATCGACGTAGCGACATTCGTAGCTCCCGCTACGCGACGCGCCGGCACGTTGAATGACGTCACGGATCGTGGTTTACTCGGTTGCTTTGGTTAGGCTCTACGACTATTACGCAATTTTGCTGCGTTCTATCGCCACTTAGCATCATTATTATCTCCGTTTATATTCGGCAGCGGGATTATGATGTCGCTCGAGTATTTTCATTTGATATTACTACTTATTGCGTCATAATATTAGGCAATTTTATTCATGAAATTATCAATGATAATTATGATATTCAATTAATTTGCAGGATCAACATGCCAGACAGATTTGCCTCAGGTACTATTGCATAAGAAATTATGAGGTAGGTAATTTTTCAGTACCAGTTTCAATACCGCTGAAAGGTTGTTTTCTTTAAAGAAAATGGAAGTTTTGTTTGTGAGTTTTGGTGTTTGGTTGTGTTTGGTATGTGTGCGCGGGGTGTATTGTGGTGTGCGCGGATGCTGGCCGGGGACAGGCGGCGGTGGAGTGTTGGTGCGGCGGCGCGGGCGGCGCGCGACCACGTGCCGCGCGCTCACGTGGCGGAGCCGCCGTCGTCGTGCCCGCGTCCTATGAATAATTGTGTACTATGTGAATGAATCGATGCGGCAGAGGCGCGGGCGGCGGGCGGGGGGAGGCGGCGGCCGCTCGCTGCGTGGAGGGGTGCGCCGCGCCGCGCCAGTCTCGTGCCGGTAGTCGGTAGTGCAGCCGAGTGACTCCGGGAGCCGTCCCCGCCGCGTCCTCGCGAGTACGTAGTCGTAGTGTGCGCCCGATACCCGGCTAGCCCAGCGCCGCCGGCGCCCGATCCCATGGAAGCCCAAACTCAGGATGTCGCCAGGAGCGAGGCCGAGGCGTCCAACGACCCGGGGTACGTCCACCGAACCGAGAAGCTGATCGCTCGGGAACTCTTCCTTGTATGACCGCTATGTTTATTATTGCAGGAAGATGTTCGTCGGAGGACTCAGCTGGCAGACTAGTCCAGGTACGCTCCTCGATTGCCGGCGGGCCGCACGCGGAAGTGCATCGTGCGCGATGCGACCCGCACGCTGCCCCCACTATCCCTCCCACGCATTCATAACGCACGGAAAACCATATCTCTAGCCGTTTCACGAAAATTAAGATCCATTTTCAGTGACCAAGTTCCGATCCGGAACGTAAACACCGGTAAAAGTTTGGTAATCAGCTGATTACTTAACGTGTTTGGATGTTGTGGTTTTCTGTGCATAGCGAAGCGGAGTTTGATTGGAATTCGGTCGACGTTCATGATGCAAGATTTCAGCCATCGTGAAGGTGTGTAAAGCTCTGTAATTCAGTTATATTATCGAGATATATCGGAAGTCAGGTGTAGTTGGCCGCCATGCCAGTTGCGCGCGCAACCTCCGGCTGCCTCCACCCTTGCCGGTAAAGTGCAATACCGGTCCTTATTCTCTTCGGCTTTCGGTTGCAAATCGTGGTGAGTACTTTTGCCGGCTTATACCCTAAACAGTTATCACAACATAACCTCAATCTTATTACGTAGAGCACGGTACCGACCGGCGCGGCGGTGGCAGTTGCGACGATTTTCCGTTGTAGGCTCGTAGATAACTAGGTAGGTACATCGTCATAGTACGTAGGTAACAAACCTGCCTAAAAGATTCTGGGACAGATTCTTCATGAAGGAAAACTTTAATTTCAAACAACATGCCTTTCTTCAATTTTCTAAGTGTTCAAAACTGTATAAGACACTGCGTAGTTTTACAATACAAGAACGTATTTAATATGTGAATACTTTGTTTATTCACGTGCTACGTTTACGGGGATGTCATCGGGTTTTATTACGTGCCTAACTAATTAAATGCGCCAGAGCGCATCACCGGACGCGCAAAAGGTCCGGTGCGCGTGCGCACATCTCTACCGTCCGCGGTATTGGGTCGAGCGCCCACACTGCACTTTGATCCTCTATATCTATGCCAACTTTGTTCTTCTCCGGAATATCTAGGCCGCTACATCGACAGCAGATAATACTTGAGATATTATCGGATCTATCGATTCCTCTAACCTATATCGAGTCAAGTCAAACCTGTCTATCAACCTACTAAATCTTTAAAAGATTTTTTAAATACAATTTTTAAACTGCTAGTTAGGCATTAAATATGGCTTGGGTTAGGTATCACGAGGTTTAAAAAGCCACGTGTCTGAATAACTGCCAAATTAGTTTGGTATAAGTACTTATATTACGGAGGCACGACCACATGCCGCGCCCACGTCTAATCGCTGCCAAACAGTTTTTTTGGAGGAAACAAGGCACTTTTCATGCCCCTATAACTACATCACAAATGAAAAACCCATGCAATCCCACCTTCTAATTTTAGCTTCTTTTATTTAGAAAATAAAAATAATTTAAAAGCCATTTCTAGTAAAAATCATCTCCGGTCAGTGTCCTGTGAAAGAGTTGTGAGTTTCCAAGTAATGCGGTGTATTTGCTCAAGATGTTTGCACCTTGCTGGAGCCGCATTAGATAAGATAATTTTTGAAATTTTATATCACGACGCAGACACTTCGGTTATCACTTATTTGATAGCGTCCAAATGTTGAACGCCTTTATCCCCGCACTATAAATATTTAACTCTCTAACAATCTGATAGATTTAAATATATATTTTTAAAAAGTATCAATCACAACAAGATAGATTCACAGTAGATATAACGAGTATATGGGCTCCTGCACACTTCACGGAAATTCCGTCGCGGCCCTTTCCCGACGGAACGTCAATACATGTCATTGCATATTAACATATTGCATGTTATTGTTATTTTATATATGCAACTAGCTGACCCGATAGACGTTGTCCTGTCATTCAAACTCTTACTGTCAAACAACTGACAGTTATTTTAAAAGTGACATTAAAAAAGGTTTTATGGAAAAGGTTAAGAAAATAAACCCCCCCCCCCCCGTTTCAACCCTTTTTTCGCATTAAAAAGTAGCCTATGTCCTTTCTCAGGCTCTAGACTATCTGTGTACCAAATTTCATTTAAATCGGTTCAGTAGTTTTGCCGTGAAAGCGAGACAGACAGGCAGAGTTACTTTCGCATTTATAATATTAGTATGGATTTATATTTGTATAGTATATATAGTATGGGTAACATGTATTGACGTTCCGTCGGGAAAGGTCCGCGACGGAATTTCCGTCAAGTGTGCCGAAGGCCTATTGCTTACAATAACGTTGTGATATATCTAGTTGTTACACTGATAGGATAGTATGGAACAGCTTACAGGTATTTTCTTAGAGATCCTTTTGGCACCGTTATAAAATGGTAGATATGTTCCAAAAATACTAAGTTGTTTTTTTTTCTGTAATTTCAAAATTGCGATGATATTTTTACCGTCATAATCAATGACCCAAAAGTAATAAAGTTAATGTTTCGAAGCAATGAACTATTATCATGCCAGGTAGGTACCTAATAATTAAAAAAAGTTTAGTTGCTTATACCTAACTTAAATGAGTCAAATAAAATTTCGTGTGAACTGCAAATGTATGTAGGCACCTACAGCTGTGGCGAATAAACGATGACGGTTAATTTCCGACTACTGAACCCTATAAACACTACTAACTGTGATCTTGATATACTAGGTAAGGTACACCTTATCAAAGTAGCAGCATTACTACAGTGTAGAAATAAAAAAAACGTACTCTGTAGATAACAAACTGATAAAATATTACGCACCTTAGATTTCTACATAGGAACTTCACACACTATCATAACATTAATATACACATGTCGTAATTCAGTCTTGCAGATATCATTACCAAACAACTTTCTCATTGAATGGATTTTCTCCACTGTCCAGGATAACATTCAAACAGCTCTACCCATGCATTAATATTGAAATACAAGACTTGAAACTGTCTTCCATAGAATGTCAGCTCTGGTTACATGAGGTCATGCCTTGCGTACACAATGCAGATCGACGCTGGACGCGCCACGGTTATTATCAACGGGTCGAAACGATTGTTTGACTCAATAGTGCGCGTGCGCACAGCGTCTTTGCTCAACGACAGTTTAAGTGCCGTTTTGTTGCTCAACTTCCTCTAGCACTTTTGTGCAACCCAACTTCCTAATAGACTGGGTTTTATGGTTAGTTTAATCTCTTAGAAAATAAAAGGAAATGGAAGCAATTAATTCGTAAACTTGGCGAAACCATGACACTATAATTACCTGTCTGCCAACATCAGTCTTTAGTATCCGCTTACTAGTCTTGTCATAAGAAAAGAAATTCCGTCGTAAGGACAAAAATCTACTTATCTAACTATATCAGATGCTATCGGTCCCTATATCGAGTCCAACCAGATCAATAATCTCGTCTCGTCTCTTTCGAAACTAATTCTTCCCATTTCAAGTGCAAGCAATCTTACAATTTATAATTCCCTAACTTTCAGTTTTAGAGATTGTCATAGTTTCTTACGAATGGTACTCGTTGGGCTTTTTATCGAATCAAAATGAGTAGAGAAGGTATCTTTTAATGAGATTGGTAGAGCTCTTGCCTCAACAAGTATTTTTAAAAATTTTACTATATGGCTGTCTCTGTAAAACTTCTGTGGTTCTTAGATTTAACATCTGCAATATTGAAGCATCTAACCGCGACAGTAAAAATGAGTTGACTATTTTACCTTGCGACATAATTTAAGTAACAATTAGTTGAACATTTTACCTTCTAATATAAGTGTTTCAACAGCCGAGTATTAATGTCTGTAAGACTAATTATTAGTATTTTGAGATTTATGAAAAAGATTCCCATTATTAGATATACTTACATACCATCTCTAAATTATTTTAGAATTTAATTCTAGGTACATACTTGTAAATTGCAGTAACTTTAGTTTAGTGGCGTATTGTACTTCAGTTAATAGAAGTGCCTTGCCTTCCATTCGTTTAAAATATTAAGGTTGGTACCTACCTACTTAAAAAGCTTAAAATAAAACTAAACTAGAAAGCTCCCAGACACTTTATTCTAATAGTTATTCATGATACCCAATAAATATTCAGGAGCAAAGAGTTGAAGCACTTTTGAAACTGAAAGGTTTTCAATTCGTCACCGATTGTAAGCACCTCACCTTCGTCTTCATCAATTATTAATCCTGAAATTTTGCATAGGTACGCTGAATAATGCATCAGATTGGTGCAGAGCGAACAGATTGTCCTTTATTTAATTTCTACTCTATTTCGACCCCGTTTTATATATGTAAAAAGCAGGTTGCAGTAGCTGGTATCTGATAACTGTACCTACCTACTAGAAGTAGTATAAAATAGTAACCAATATGTTACGTAGCCTACCTACCTAGGTAGTACTTAATTATTCGATGTTTGAAAAAAAAGAGGTTCAAAGAGGTTCAGGATACATTCAATGTCTTGATAAAAAAAAAATATTGATATAAATGTTTAGATAACCGCACTGAAAAAGTCAAAACTGCAGTGCAGAACTACAGAATAGAGAGGTATTACATCAGTAATGCCTAAAGTAGACCTTCCGAAAACACGCACGAAGTCGGGCAAGAAGCGCCGATAACCAGCTTTCTAAGGTAGAGCAGCTTTTCGCAATGACGTAGGTACTTGCCGTCTCGCAAACTTTCCGGCAATCAGGTGGAAACTTGGTGTTGCCGGCAAACATTGTTTCGCCTCGAATCCGCTCTAGTAACTACTGATTAACTCGTGTGCCCTGTGTTTATCAGAAACATCTTAATACCGCTTCAGTGAGCAAGTGATTTTGGAGGTTTGCAGTGTGTCTTTTCTACTGAGTAAGTAATTTAAGTAGGTACCTAGAAATAAAAAAATGGACTTATGTCATGGCATATATACTACCCAGTACCTACTTAATAAACCATTCTCTCAGATCTGCCCTCGGAAAAGTCTGCTCTACATTTGTGAAGAAGCAGAAGGCCACATCACTAAGCGTACCGTGCACATAGACCCTGAAAAACTGGTCTGATTAGTGAAAAAACTGACGTGGGAGTAAACAGCGTTTATTTTCTCTTTTTAAGCGCCTATTATTAGATAAATAGGTATCTTGACGTGACGGTAGTAGATCATTATCGCTCTTTTGAGCGGATGTCATTTCCAAAGCGTTATTTGTGCGGCTTATTTTTAAAGATTGAACGGCGGAATATTTGTGTAGCCTATTTTTCTGGTGGCCTTTAAAAAGGAAATGCGGTCACGTGACTTCTTTCCCTTTTTGTCAGTCGTACACTAATCCTATAACTATATTTTGTAACATCTTTATAAATCGGTTACTGACTAATCGCTAAGCACCCTGTATTTCAGGAAACGTTAAGTTAGTCAGGCGTCATGGCTCAGTCGGTAGTACCTCTGCCTTCCGTGCTGTGTGTGTCGTGGGTTCGATCCCCACCGAGAACAAACATTTGTGTGTTGTAAACATAGATGTTTGTTCTGTGTCTGGGTGTTTCTATATAGGTATAATAAGTATGTATTTACAAAAAAAAATGTATGTATGTATTCTGTCAGCCATCTAGTTTCCATAGTACAAGCTTTACTTAATTTGAGACTAGAAGGCGTTGTGTTAAGTGTCCGTGAATATTTATTATTATTATATAGTTACTGGGTAATTAGTTACATTCAAGATATAAGAACTTTTCATTAAAGATTAATTTGATTGGTTAGGTACCTACTTGAGTACTAATTTGACCGATTTCAGCGGTTTCCGATTTTTTACTTTTTTATTTAGTTCAATAATGATTCTGCGACTTCTTTTTCTTAAAATGGTATGAATATCAAATAGGAATGAAATACGTAGCCTGAAAAAGATTTTTCCTCATACATATACCTATGAGTAAAGAGAGCCTAAAAGTAGACAGAAATTCGCGACCAAAGTCGTGAGATACCACGGCAACAAGATAATTATCAACTATGCTTACAATGGTCGACCGTTCCGAAGTGGATCTATCGTATCGCGAACATAAAATAAAACCACACTGTTTAGTTTCTAAATCAAAGGGTAATTGAAAGCCGCAGCTGCCCAACCAAGCTTCAAAGCGAATTCGGGCCGCATTAGTAAGAGAACAGAGGCCTAACTATTGTAGAAATTAAGAACACTATTACTGATTCGTTGGCTTGTATTCCGTCCTGATAAGGTGCATTTTGCGTATTGCTATCAAACAACTAAACAGTGATAAATACACAGTTTTAAAAGACCATGGTAGGGCCGCTACCGGCCACCGACTGATCTGACAGGGAAAAGATTTAGCAAGTGGTCAAAGACGAAAGAGTGCAGAGCAAACCGCATTACCGCAAATCGTGGTATAATCCTCTACTAAGCCCCCGTGGTTAGTACGTACCTAGTAAATACCATTACGGCATTCTAGGGACCGGATACACGTTTCGTTTTGCCAGTTATTTCGGCCTGGCCACAAATAGACATGGGAGTGCGCGCAAACACTTTAGCTCATAAATCAGGATAAAAAATAATAAATCTGTGAGGAGTTTCTATGAATAATTTAATGTTTCATAAACCATACGATTGAGGTTTATATTGTTTACGTTTTTTTTATTGGAACCTATAAAAATGTCTGCATATACTACTGTCACGAAGACTGAACCACGTAAGCGCATCTCTACGTAATGTCCCGCGTTGCGCTTGTGGACAATTTTTATTTCAATTCAGAGTAGCTGCACGATAAAAGCGGAACAAACTGCACACAGAATGAAGTTTTAGTGTAGGAGTAATGTGTTTAGATAAGTTTTTGGTGTTCGGAAACTATTTTTATTATACCGGCGATTTAGAAGCTTTTTATATATCTCGGTAATGTCTGAGATAGTTTTACGATTTGTGCTCACGTTTAACGTGCAATTCTCCTATGAATGCGTTTATTTCTTTATTCAACGCTTAAATACCTACTTACCTGTAGTTTGTAAAGCCTTTTTTATTTTTCTTATTATTTCTTATTACTTTTTACTATTGTTCAAACGTGTCCATGCTTAGAATCTAAAACTAAACAAAGACACAATTTTCGAGTGGTAGAGTAATTTTGTTTGAGATTTCATAATTATAAGGAAATACCACTCCGTAGGCCTGCAATGTTAGCAATTCTGGCATATCTATATCTAGCCACTATAACCAATATTTAGTTGCGGCTTGCATAACTTGCGATCTATACATCCAGCCAGACGGTGGTACATCTGGGAACGTTCGTAGACTAGAGACACGCCGCGCCGCCGCTGCGTTGTTGTCATTACTCATCTGTCGCGCACACGACTTCATGCTACCGCGTCGGCTGTCGCAGAACGAAATGCCACCATTTCACTGTTCGACTTGCGATAATAAACTCTACATTCTGGGAAGAAGACAGTGTTTAAAGCTAGGTTTTTATCTCATATGTCTTTGTGAAACGACGGAGGTGACAAAGCAACGCATCTTCAAACGACATGCTAATTGACGGCAGCGTAAAGCAGACTTTAGCGAGAGCTGCTTTTTAAATTATTGTCCTAGCGAGACTTGAACCTCACGTTACCTACCCACTCAATCATACATCGCTCAATTGTATAGAAATAAAAAAGCAACCAATTTTGCGTTATTTTATTTCTCTCAAGTTCATTCTATCATTTGTTTTTATTCCGTTTACCTACTGCTGTCTTTCTCATACGATAATTTACCTCTGTAAGTACCAGAGAAAAATTTACTGCAACTATATTACACTAGTATCTACATACATACGTACTGCATATCCATGCGATGCGTCAAGAAATACTCAGTTGATACAACGTTGTGATGCAGACAACATAGATTTTGATTACGATTATTTAGATAAATCTTAACGAATGCGTGTCGCGTCATGAAATACCAACAAGAGTAGGTATAGGTACCAAGACGTTTAAATTTTTAATTTTTATTAAATCGTGTGGTTGTTGAACTATTTAGTTAGGTAGAGCAATCGTTCTAAAACGAACCACACTTAATCACGTATAGAATGTGTTTTACCAACGTAAATTGAGTTCTATTTTCTTAATAAGTAAAGAACTAAAATGATCCCAAGAACGATAAGTTTAACAATTGAAAAAACTTTCTAGTCTATTTTTAAAAGATAAATTAGCTTAGGTTTCATGATATAATTTGGGGTAGGTTTTGTTCTATAAGAAAAGAAATGACTGTTGAGTTAGCGTAAATGTTTGTTTTGTGGTAGTAAGAGGTAGTGAGACTAAAATCGTCCCTCTGCTATTATGTGGAGTTTTTCAAAGCCTCAACGAAATTGTTTTTATTAAATTATAGCTTAAAATACGCATTGAATTGAGAACCTCGTTTTGTCATCGATGGATGAATCACTGAGGGATACAACCTCGACTGTTACTCTACCTTCACTGGAAGTGTAAGTTTTGCATAGAGCACATCAATTATCACTTCTTTTCTCGACTGTCAGCTGATAACTTAGTAGTCACGAAGTTATAATTGCGTAACTTGTAACTTTCAACTCTTGTTTAAAACTACACAAAGCTTTGAATAATTTGTTTTAAAGTTTATATCCGATAGTGATTTGTTTTTCTTATTTCAATAAGTTCATACTTTTTAAAAGTCTGCATTGAATATTTAAGAGGCCTTGAATGGCTTAGTTTTGTTTTGTCCGAAAGGCACTTTGTCCATACTCAGAGAGGTATTCTTTTTAGGTTTTTTTAGCTATATCAGAGGTTATCTGCTAATGTGCGGTTGATTTCATTTGTCCAAATCTCAGATCATTCATATTTCTTTAAATTCTGTATGAATATAATTAATAGTTATTTCCTTGTTAATCTAACAGATAATTATTGAATGACGTCTATTCATTCATTATCACACTCACTAACCTATAATTATATACCTACTTATCACGATATAGACTTCTTAAAGATTAATGTCAGAATATCATAAATTAGTGCAAAGTTCGCACTACTACATTAGTGTGATAACGTTGATGATATAAATACAACACATTCCTAAACATACCAAGCACAATATTTATTGCTTTGATAAATGTTCTATGCGTATTTATTTAATCGTACCTACAAGAGCGAGACATTTATAATTTTCAGTAATGTCACAGACTATCGTTATATTGATATTTGTAATTTTATTGTAGTAGAGCTACTTTCAAAAGTTCAAAAACTCATGACAGTAACATTTTACTTTAGGTAGGTAGGTACCTAGTCGCTACCGCATGGTGAAAACTAGGCAAAAAATTCTGGAAGTGGCCTTCTGTAAAGAATATCTACCGCCGTATACTTACGAAACAGTCTCTAAAATGAATACGAATGTATTTTTCAAGCTGTTTACCAAAGTATTTACTTACCGCGAACTTTACCTATCCACAAATTCAGTGTACACGACTGTACATAGCTTCATATATCTACGGCTAAACCGTATTATCATTCCGAGACAGAAACATGGGAATTCATGTTACACAATACATGTCATGTCCCGCTTTATTTAGTCGTAGTTTTGTGAGCACAACGCAGAGTATTATTAACTTCTCAACGTATAAAGATTCAGATTATGTTTTGGGGAGAGACGCGCTTCACAATCCCCTTAGTGGCGTAGTAAAACTAGAGATATACTTACGAAAACACTCATCGAGCGGTTTATTATAGATTATTACATTCCTTTTTATATAATGCATGTATGTGAATACTAATAAGCTTACATTACATGGAAGCTTTTCTAGAAAACAGGAAGATGACAAGGGTTTATGTTTTGCTGTTTTGGACGATTCTTATATACTAAGAAAATAATTTTCAGTTTTATTTTTGCGGAACAACTTGTTCAGAAAAATAATATACTTAAACTTTTCAATTTAAAAATGTATAAGTGTAAAGTTATAAAGTACTGCTAATATCTATTCTGTGCTTGTGAGTTGAAAAAAAAACGAGTTGAAAGAAAGTATAAAACAGGCCTATTTTATTTTCATTTTAAACTGAACCTGATATAAATCAGGACGCCATTACCTTAGAGTTATGGACTCCACAAAGCAGGTACTGCTGAAACTGTATTCACTCTGAAGTGGTCAGTTGCCGCAATTGATGGCTGTCTACGGACTTCGAGAGTATCTAATGGATGTTCGCTAGACGTTTCTCTCTCGTTTCTTCGATTTTTTTTCTCCTTTTAGCAAAAATTTTGACACAATACTAAGTTTAAAACTGAACATAGAATAATACTTTCATAGACAGAAAATTATTTGCAAACCCTAACCTATTTTTCAGTTTTTATGGATTCGGTCACAAATACCTAATTGAAAAAGTAGTTTTCCAACAAATTACTGTTCGTAATCTATGATACCTAGGATACGTAATTTTGTTTTGCGTCAAGATAGTATACTAATAGACAAATCTAAAATATATATAGGTAGGTATTTACTGCAAAAGAATGCGTACTGTCGTCACGTCGACATTTTGTTTCTTAGCAACATCACACAAAGAGCACTGCACTCGGTAAACAAAAATATACAATGTAAAACTACTATACGGTGCTTATTTATATCAGGATTAGTAACCAAATAGTAATGTTTAATTATGAAAAATTGCATGCTACGATTTCTTGCAATTGTGCCGTGATTTCGGGGGAAAGTGTTGGAACGCCGCCAAGGCGTTCCGTGTTGCGATAAGCTTGCAATGCATTGAAATAAACAAGTTTAGTTGTGCCTCTACCATGTGTTTCAGTCGACTATTGTAAAACTAAAGTTTTCTAAAAAAATACCGAATGTCATGACTTGTCTGTTACAAATAGACGACCCCGAGGTCGTTTGGTGTAACTGGTTACTTACTGATTATCTGGTATTCGAGAAAAATCTATACAAAACTGCTTAATTTTAGAATTATGCGAAAAATATTTATAAAAATATTCTTGAGCGCGTTTCTTAAAATCGACAAATTGCTCGTGGGCGTTGTAAAGGAAACACCATTGGTTCATATCTCAAGTTGAGCTATGAAGACGATTCTGAAGGATATCTAGCTTGAAATCAGTTATATACAAATTAAACGTACCTACCTATAAGTACACGCAATTTGTAAGCTTGAAATGGAGGCACAGATGCCTATTCACTGCATTTTGACGTGATTTAGCATGAACCTCGGAAGCTATTGCTTCTTTTTAATTAAACACTTCGTTTGTTTGCCTTTGTCAAAATAGATCCTACAATAATGTGTTGCGGTCTGCTACCTATAGCAACAAACTAACGGCTAATAGTCTGGCACATGTCAAAAATGGCTACCGAAAAGTTATCAGGAAGCGTCTGATACAAAAACGTTTAGCGAGCGTTGGAAAGCATCGCTCATTATTGTACCTACTAACCCTACATTATTGATCAGAGTTTTTGGGACGGGTCGTCCGCGTCTGACGCTTGGGGAATGCATCCTGATAGTGCGGAAAAGGCCTACCGACGCGTGTCACCATTTTTATGTCAGACGTTTTCCGATAATGTTCGACCGGCCGCAGACGGCTTGTTCACAGAAACAATACCGCCTTATGTGCCAGATTAAAGGTGGTAAAGTGTTACAGGAACGGTGCGTAATAAATCTTTCAATATACCCTGCCGTTGGAATCCTACTTTGTATTTGTTCTTTTGTGGTATCAGCTTAGTTTTAGATGCGGGTACTTTACTATTTTTAATTGAGATGGGATTATAATTTGCCTGGGTTGGAAGAATTAAAACTTTGCAATGAAATAAATTGTTAGAGCTAGTGTTTTCAGTCTAACTGAATTTAATTATGATACATTTTAAATAGGGATGACTGTGTAAAATTAAATTGTGTTTAAATAATTCAGAACAGTAATTTAAGATTGATTTTTGGCTTACGCTAGTTTGGCTTTTTACTACTCTTGGTTTGACTTAACTAGTAGGTACCTATCACAGCTAGCTATACCACTTGGCCCGTCTATTCGCACCTTAACATAACGTACCGTACGTACGCGTTAAACCGTTAGTGTTCGCTATTTACGCGGAAATGCAAATATTAGTTTAGGCAAGGGTTGTTCTGCTCTTGAGTGGGTTTACACAAAGTGTGGGATTAAATAACGCCTTCAGAACACGGGTTTTATTTAACGTTATATTCTAAGACATCTTAAAGGTAGGTAACTAGTATTTTGTAAAGTTTTGTAACTAGTGTCGTAACTTTTTCCTCTTAACGATATCCGGGGACTCAGAATATCGCATTGGCCCAACACATCAATGGTTACCTGATTGTTGATAAAATCATGCTAATGAATTTAAATGAGTTCCAAATCTAAAGAAAAAAAGAACTGAAATTTTCTAAAGTTTGCTTATTTGAGTTCGACTCGCAAATGATATTTATTTTTAGTTACCACGATCATTTTGCAGGAAGTTCACTAGTGAATTACTGATACCGTCTTTGTAATAGCATTTCTCCCATACATTAGTATAATGCAAGTGGAAGTGCGTGTCACACAGCACATGTCTGTGACTTATTAACCGGATAAGAGTAAAAAATATTCAAAACAAAATGATTATTATAAATGCAATGCTTGAGAGAGTTACACTAATAATACTTACGTAGATTTTTCAATTGGGTACCTCTAAAATACAATTTGAACTAAACTAACAGTCGATTAGTAAAAAAAATTAAAGTCCTTCTGAATTTAAAATATCTTTTTCTGAATTATGTCTAAAAATGAACTTTTACCAGCTGTAAAGATGGAACCATCTTAATTAGAAATTTTAAACTAAGTCTCATACATAGAAAGGTCAGACTGCATACCTAAATATGACAATGTGAGCAGAGTGTGTATGTTAAAGATTTTACGATTTGTATGGATATTATTATAAACCATAAAAACAAAGGATAGGTATTCTTTGAACTCCAACGCCGTGCATGAGGTATAATGAGAATGACGTTAGGTCGTATTCACAAGAACGTATTGACGACAAGCTAAGCGTCTATGCCCCGCCTTCTGACAACAACCCAAGAAGGTTCATCATCATGACATTGTCGACCGATTGAAGACCACAGCTGCTGTATAGACCTATCCATATTATACCAGAAAGAACGATTGGTCTTCCCCATTCATCAACTTTCTGCTATCTTACAATGTTGTCGGGTGGGTTGAGGTTAGCAAATAAGTTATGCGAGTCTTAGCGGTTATTGATCAAAGCTCTCTGGTCAATAATTGCCAATACATAAGCACCTTATGTACTTTTCAAACACCCTGTAAAGTCTGCAATCGCTATACGATTGGCACCGAAAAAGAAATAGACATGCCGACAATCTACGGCCGACGTGTGAACACGCCCTAACCTAACCCAAGTCCCGAGATAACGACGACAGATAGTCAAACAAACAGTCAATCTTCAATCTTAGATTTTATTTGTGTCGCACACTCGCGCGGTGAGTGACGGGTGGGGTTTGCGTATGCGCACGATTGCACACCGACCTTTGCGCACGCATCGCGTTGCCCTGCGATAGCCTGCACTAATCCACATTAACAGACTCTAGAGTCACGTCATTGAACCTTGTTATCCATATTGACTAGATCGATGCATCGATGTTTCTCAGATTATATTTGACCTCCACGAGATATATCATAAACTCCTGTTAACTACTTCACCAAGGCCTTTTTCTATTATGAAACTGAAAAAAACTCGTACCTTTTGGTTATTTTACATTCACAAAGTATTAACTTTATAAAATTGTTATCAAATCAAAAAAATATGTAGGTAGGTAGATATACTGAAAGCTTTAACCTATATACGGATATAATAATAGTTATTTCGACATGTTCCGTCAGCTCCTCGAATCACCGATTTCATCAATAGCAAAAATTAAACTAAACTCATAAAGCGAATGCAGTTTAGAATCAAAATAAATGTTGATAGATTGCATTTCAATTTTGAAAGATGAATGAACTATGGTGCGATGTTGAAAACTAGCGAATGATTTTTTCCGACGCTTCATAAAAACGTCAATCATCATGTTCGTTTTTTTATTGCAACTTGTAAAATGAATTCTTTAGGAGTAACGAGTAGGTATACTCGTAGGTACGGGCAACGCAAAGAGCGCTCAACACAAACCGTAATACCTATAACAAGTCTACTTACCTATAGGTACTTATATATTTCGTAGAAGTTATTATACGTATTATACGTATTATCTATAACTTGCTTGAAATAGCAAAGACTAATGACTTCATTGTTTTGAGCCTTTTCTGATCTCTTTGCTTTGTTGGCACATGCATGCGGACGTATGTAGAAATAAATAAATAAAAGCTTCGAGTCCATTCACTCTGCGCTGACATTTCTAACTGCAGAGTCGTGCCAATCTGCCTATTTTGTACGATTCAAACGAAATTTAATGAACTAATTTGATAGACATTTCCTTCAACAAATATGTTTGGATGTGCTAAAAAAATCACATAAGCTCATTCCTTTCTTCCTCACCTCATCACTATTTGATGCCGTTCGCTAAAATATTAATTTCAATTTGTAAAAATAAACTGTTAATGCAAACAAAAATATAATTTGAGCTTTGAGTTTATAAAAATAACCTAAAACAAAAAATTTTTATGGTCACTGCATGGTAGGTAGGTAAGGTAGGTACTATGTTTAGGATTGTCGGATTGTCGCAGTGTAAAATCATTAGGTGATATTAAAAAAAAAATTAAGTACCTATACGATATTATTTAAATAAAAATATTTTATGTTTATATTTTGCAATTATTATGTTGGTTTCTAAAATATGATATTATAGGTAACTAGCCGTCGCCCGCAGCGTTGCTCGCGTTCTAGACCTTTAAAGTGTGACTTTTCAAAATTCCTTTCTTAGTGCACCCCTACACTACATAAGGATACTACCTTCCAAATTTCATACCTCTAGGACTTATGGTTTAGGCTGTGCATTGATTCTAAGTCAGCTTCAAAAGAGTTTTATATAATTATTGATTTGCTGCAAATTCTTTAAATATTTTACTTTCCGTTTGCGACTTATTTATGAACGTCCAATATCCAAACGTCCGTCGTAACACAACTAGAACAATAATATATTTCAAGGCAGGCCGTACTGAAATATTATTTTGTCATAATGTCCGATCTATAATTAAAGTGTGAAGAGAGTCGAACCGTTTCTAAAATAACTGTACGTACTGTGACATCGTAAATCTTGCTTACGACGAAAGGTACTGTTTAAATCATCAGGCTACGTAATGGTACGTTGAATTTTATCGCACAACCGTAGTAATAAAATTATTAGGAGTAATTTACAAGATCAATTAACAGCGCAACAAAATAACGCTCGCCACGGACAATTTCTTTACACCACTCTGCGGCTGTTGAGTACCTAGGTTTGCTTTTATTTCTCTTGCTATAAATCTCGTTGATGTGAAGGCTGCACCATCCGAATAACAATAGTCAATTCGCTATGAAGCTATGGTAAGCCGCAAGTGTCCGCGAGTAGGCAAATGCATCACAGCGTGCGAAATCACTACTTTGAAATGTTCCACAATATCCCATTTCTATTTCCGTCCCATCTCTGTAATATCACAGCGTAAAATTAATAGTTGAAACACGGACTAAATAATAGCTATGTTGAATTTCCAAGTGCATTTGTTGAGACTAATAAGTAAACATACCTCGAGGTATGCGTGGTTAACGTTAGCTTCATTATTAGCTTTATACACAGACGTACCGTATCAGGGACGTCCTCAGTATTTACGAATAACAATTGGTGCCCGCGTAGTTACTAGCAAAAAAACAAAACTACTGTTTAATAATTATATCAATCTTGTACTTTACAAGATTTGTCAATTTTCTGGAGCGTATCATTAGTTACTGATTAGAATATCGTTTCAGCTCAGTAAGATTGTGGAAAATAATGTGTCATTTTAGCTGGACCCCATATTGGTTCATCTTACGGTCTCTTCCATCTCGTTTCTTTTAGGCCTCGCCGTAATATAATAGTGTATCGTATAATGATATAAATCGCATTCGCAACTGCTAGTTTCCAATGAATGGGTCAGTAATCATCTGCATTTGAGGCCATTATCTCAATTGCCGGCCGCAATGAGTCGACCTCCGCCGGACACCGCACCCGACTTGACAATGCTTGTTGTTAGCTTGACAATATGCTTTTCTGTATCTTTACACGTTTTGTATATGGACATGGACGTGGATGTAGTTTCGGTTTGACCATCCAACACAAATACATACATAGGTACCTACACCATACCGACATGTCAGTGGCTCGAATCAAACAAAAATATCGATGCCGCATGCACGGCGCCGCGCCGCCGCGCAGTGCCGACACGGTGTGAATGCGGCCAGTATTGACTAGTAGTTGTCCCCGAACTGAGATATCGTAATACATAATACTCAAAAAAGATACTAAACATTTTTTTTACTGTGGCTGAGATAAACTTGCAAATCGTATCGATACCGCGATCTAGCATCAGTCTTACCTGCAATACAAAATCATTGTAACTTTTAAGAAAGTGAACTTCCAAGCTCACATTATACTGGTTAACCATATTGAGAGGCAAAACCCTATAATATAATAATTATGACGCTCCACTTGACTTTTATGGACCTAGGTGAGGCATCACTAATTTTATTACTTTCTTTAGACCTCTAAAACTTTAATTAGTCCTTTGATCGATTTGCTTCTAAATCTTACCAGTAAAACTTAAATGTTTTATTCGTAGATCTACCAGATTCTATGAAGATCAGATAAGCGGATTAATTCAAGAGTGATCAATAACAACCGTTTCCATAATATCGTTCTTTTGGTCAATTTCTTTTATCATTCTTTCGAAATGTACCTATTCGAATGAATCTATTTATGAAAAGACTACTTTAAAATCTATTGCATATCAAATCAAGGTTAAAATAAAAACCAAATAGATATCTATGACTTTGTTTACTTGATGCGATATCTATTTACGTTTACGAATCTGGAACACATTATCTATTGCGTAATGTATGATTCTGACCAAATTTCCTTGGGTCTTCGGTACCTTTTGAAAAGATACTCGTGGGGTTGTAACGATGTCAACCAAACGCATATCTACTCTCTGTGATCCCCTATTATCTCCCTGCCAGGGAACTGGCTGACCAATCACTTGCAAAGTACTTGATATTGGTAGGTATGTGAACGCTGATGAGTATCATCGTATCAGTAAGCAAGCAAGTTCGTATGAGTTAGTGGCCAACTCTGGTGACGTAGTTTTTAGACCGCCTTAAGGCCTCCGTCATGGCTTAACGACTGCTAGAGCTGGAACCGACAGTTTAACGTCTTCCGAAACAGGAAAGCGCTCAGATGTAAATGCCACTAACGGTCACCCATCCATGACCGCACAGAACGTCACTTAACTTAGATAATCGGTGAAGATTGACTAAGCAAGCTTCGCCATGAGCGCTTCAATAAATACGCTACTGTAGTAGACTAAAGCGTCTATTAGGCAGCAGTCGGTTCAATTAGATCAAGAAGCTTCCAATCATAAATTCTCAAATGTGTTTTGATAATCTATTTCGTGTTTAGCTCATAAGATATCAATTTTCTATTATTATAGCAGGATGGTTTTATTAATCTAATCAAATCTTTTCCAGGTTCCAACTCATTAGCTTCTAATATTAACTCATAAAATGGTAATTCAAAATGATAAATTAGTAATTCACTTCTTATACCTACTAAGTACCTATTATCTGTTACTGTAGACTGTATTTGAGTATTTATTTATCTTCACTATTGTCTCAGTAATTACCGTAAATTACCAGCAAAGTTGAGTATTAGTTACCAATTGCTGCAGTTGTGTGGTAGAACCTATGTACTTACGTATAGACCTTTGTGTTTAGTTATAATAGTACTAGCGCCGACTAGCGGTGATAGATTTATAATTTGACTTATATGTACATGAGTAGAACTCCAATATCTTACAAAACGACACCAAAATACCACTTTAGAGTAAAATGGTCCAGTCCAATATTGTTCTCACGAACATAATATCAGCATGCTAGCATAAAATATGCCATCACACCCAGACATTCACAGAGTATAAATTGATGAACCCTTATTTTTAAGAACAACCACTGTTATAAAATTACTTACACGTTAGATTCACGGAGAAAAATATTTTTCCCAGGGTTACGCAAGCGGTAATTGTGGTGGAGCACCTTAGTTGCCATCTTCTGAAGTTTGGTAAGTGAGGCACTCCATTTATACACAGTCTGCCCGACGTGATTCCGGAGAGAAATATTTTGTTGATTGTACCGCCCGTGCCCTGTTGACGCAGCTTATTGACACAAACAGTAACTGTGCGGAACATAACGCATAAATAGATCTTTCCCGGGAACCACCGGAAGCACATCTCACGTAGAGTAGCCGCTTGCGACCATTCTGTACCGCTTACTAGACTACGTAGTTCTGCGTCTAACGAACGCTCGATATCACGCTATGCATGATTACGATAAGAGCACGATTCTTTTCACTATTACTGTATTGTGTATTTTAGTGTTACTGCACATCTTTTTATGAATTTTCCATCTCTATTAGAGTAGTTATTTAGTTTGAACTTAGTTAGATTTTGCAGCGATCGAATTCTCGCGGTAATTGGCAACCGTCGGAGTAATCTCGGAAGGCTCGAGAAGGGCTCACTCGGTGAACCGAGCGGGAACCGATGCGTGTAATGAAAGTCTAAGTTCGGTCTTCCCGTCCGCGTCGTGCACCATCTATATTATCGCATTGAGTACCTATCTTAGCCTCGCGTATGTTGAACGGGAAATATTTTTAGCATTAGGTAGAGTAGATATTCAAGCGGAAAATTCTAACATTTCACGTTCGGCTTTTGAAAGCTGAGCTCATTATTCCGCATGCAGTGGGGTGTTCAAATCTAAAGTAGAGGTCGAGTCGCATCGTATTTATATGCGAGTGCAGTGCAGAGGCATACGCCCAGACGACACTCGGTTGCCTCTAATCCGATTATGTGTAACAAAATGCTACGCGCAGCCACTAACGGCGACGGCGCTGGCGACCTGTTCCCTCGGAGAGCAAGTACTTCGTGTACTTTGTCTGCGATTCATGTGAGCACTCGTGACTTGCGTAATTACATCGTTAAAATTGAAAAAGCAGCGCGACGGAGTCATCCCTAATGACATGCATGCCGGGGTTGCGTGTAAAAATGTTTCAAAGCCTGTTAGTTATAAGAGCAAAAAATGTCTGGGGACATAGCGTACACGTACTCCATTTTATAAGATGACACTTGTTTTGTTTATGATAAAATAGATAGTTCCAATTCTCTAAAAATATAATTTAGAACAGTTACTCGAATAGATTTCGAATCCAAGCAATGTGTAATCGAACACTAACATGGCCACGTTTTAAACGCCTAAATTTTCAGGAAATGGAACAGAGAAACAGCTTTTGCTTTTATGTCTCCCGATAAAAATAAAAAAGTCTACCTACTTCTGAATACGGCGAGGGCATGAAGTTACGAGCTTCCTTGTAATCCGATTACGTGACTAAATGTTTGGCCGTATTCGCGTACAAAAGCGGATCTTCCCAATATCGAGTGGTGCTCTTAGGTATAGATTTCTGCACAATGATAAAAATTGGTGATAATGCCGTTAAGTCGGCGGCAACCTGTTTCATGCGTGTCATACGTCCTTTTAGCCACTTTCGCGAGACACCCCCTATAATCTAACAAATTGATATTTAATTTTGTTTTACTGCTTTGAATCCTGTTACGTTTTAAACAAGTTGTTTATGATGGGTCAGACGGTCGGGCACTTTGTTTAGATTTGACAGGAGTAAATAGGGTTATCATGTCTCGGGGTAAATTTTCTTGTAGAGCCTAAATAAACGACCGATTTTAATGTAAGAGATTCAAAATGTTGGTTTATTATATGTGCCAAGTACGATAAAACACAGAATTTTAAGTAAAACATCGTGTTGGGACTAACAATATTTTGTTTACACCGATTACTTACACCACTCGGCGTTCATAGAATTTATTTATTCAATAAAATTGTAAAGGTATATTGGTTCTTTTTAGTATTCTTTTTTCTTAGATTTATGTAGGTAAGATACAGCCGTTGGGGCAATCTGGTTTAAATTTATTGATTCCCTTGCTGTGGCTATGCCCTCCAAATTTACCGATGAGGCCTTCGTACGAATAGGTTTGAGATTCGCAAACATTTTTTATCGAAAAGGTTGGTCTTATCTTTTCTATTAGCAGGACAGACCACGCACATGTGATTCAAGATAATTTATACATATTTTCTTTGGGAATATTAAAGTGACAGCCATGTTGTATCCGGTTGGAATTTGTACACATCTGGAGTAGGTATAGATAGGTATAGCAAAAAATAACAAAAGAAGTCTATGATTGATTAGGCATATTGCCAAGCTTGGCAGACAGGTTATACCAAAATAAAATCATTATTACCAACATTTCAGTTCAAAAACCGACCAATCTTGTACAATGTACGGGTTTACCTAATTTTTCATACGTACAAAATGTTTAGGTGTAGTACCTAACTTCGTACCGGGCCGCTATCAAATACCGCTTAATAAAATAACCATGTCTATGGCAAAATTGACCACTATTATAGTACTCTTTGTATTTTGAAAGGTAAATTACTGTAATAGAGTATAGTGAAGCGTGTCGTTTCCACTTAGGTGCATATTTGATGGCTCTCTGACAAGGCGAGTAAGACCAATTGATTATCGTTAAGTGTCGGCTTATATTTTAATGATAGACTATACAAGTAGACAATATTCAACCTTATCCTTGCACCGTGAAGTTCAAAGCTTCTACGAACTTTCTTGTCTGACTCTACACGCTTGGCTATACGATAGTGGACTGTAAGTACTTGGGGTAAGAACTACAGTTGTTAATAGCTTTGCGTGCAAATCGTGCACATGTTTGTTTATACATGGGACGCTGGTAATTATATTTACGACACCTAGCAATTTAATTCAACTACCATTTTGAAAAAAAAAGTATTTAACTTTTTAAATGCCAATGGTATAATATCAAAAATGACTAAAAATCATCTATTTACAGTCGATGTTGAAATAGGAAGGATATTCTGACTCATTTCACGGGTAGCGCAGTGAATTGAGACTTTTTCAACTATTTTTAAGGGTTTAAAGCGCCGCTGACAGCCTGATTGAGCTCGGAACGAATGGTCATTATCAGAGGTCATCTACCTTTCTATGTAAAGCTCTGCTGTACTTAGGTAATAAGTAATAGCTGGTTTTCCAGAATATTCCTTAGTTAAAAAAGTACAAAGATACAAACGTCTCAGAGTTATGGTTGCAGTTAATTGCTTCACAGGTGTCCTCAACGGACTTACTCTATGAGGAAATGCATTGCTATTGGCAGAGGTAACCGCTTAACATCAAGAGGGCTATTGTCCTGACACATCACTATCTCAATAAAATAAATCAAATTAATTGTTCCGCGCGTCTACACGTCCAATAGCGGCAGTTGACTTAGGCTAGTATTATATAATCTGTGACTAAGGTTAGAAGGAAATGCGTTAGAAAAAAACTCAGTTTTTTTTAATAGTTTTAACAATTTATACAGTGTACGTTTCACACAGCATCTATAAAAAAACCACTAAGGTTTGTACTGGTGCCTAATTATGTATTCCTATTGCCCTTGTTATCAACACTAGTACGTAAAACTAGAAAGATTTCAGTCTTCGTTAGTTAACATGAACCGGTAACAAGTAAATTAACAAATGTGGCCACTTCCCCGACAGGAAAGAAACACTTATCGCGTTCATTGTACATAAGTACACTGAACAACACAAATTGCTGTACATTAGCGATACGTGCATAAAAATTAAGCTGGAATTTTCCGTGATTTATGCTTAAAATACACGTTTGAAAGTGGCCTGCATTTTATACATAAAAGGCGTTTACACACGGGTCAATACTGGCAGCTAGCACACAAAATGTGATCGTAATATGTGATGTGAATCAAATGGGTAAATTTTGCGCATTCACATACCTACATGCTGAAAGTACAATAAAGCTACGCGTCCACTAATAGATGCACAGATGCCGACCTTATTGCACGCACAAATCAAATTTATTGAAATCAATCAAACAAAGCATCAAATCCTTTCGCTATGTACGCTCCGGATCCGACCCAGTCGACGCGTAGCTTAACTATCCAGCGATATCTTGTAAGTGTCGTGTCGGTGGCAGTGAAACAGCAGTTCAAACAAACATGCAGTTCGAATTGATAAATAAATCTGACTTCAATTAAATAGTTTCAGAATGAAATGGCGCGGATGAAAGATACATCTCTAGTTAGCTAAACTGTTAGTTTATGGCCACATTAAATACGATGGCTGTGACATATCGTTCGTAGATTTGGCCTGTTTATTATAAACATAAAAATCTGACAAAAAATTAACGATGTTATAAATTTTGACGAATGAGTCGATTTCACTAATACTATTTCATAAAATTCACTTGACACTGGCAGAATGTGTCTATAAAAATGACGGACGGAGGCTATCAATAAAATGAGAAAAAGCATAAATGGTGGCGGAAAGAATAAGCATTTCTGTTATACATTTATATCTAATTTATATCATGATTAATTTCATTAGTACCTACGTTCCGAGATTACCGCGTAGGTAAGTTAGGTGTGAAATGACTATTTCATAAAACATTTTTGAGGCAAGCATTTGCTTACTAAAAATGAACTATAAAACTCAGAGAAAGAATTGTCTTCCTCGGAAAAGGGCCTCCTCAAATTTCCGACATAATGAGGGATAAATTCTGGACGTGACGCACTCTTCCTTCAGTTTGTTGAATAGTTGGCTTTTGCGCGAACTAGAAACGCAACACAATCGTGGATGAATATTATACGTGTTATTAATCGGCATTCGCGACATCGACTAAAAATAACCTCAGGAAACGTTATTTGCATGTTATAAAAATAGTCCTTTTCACTGCACAGTCAATATATCGAATCCAACGAAATTTTATGTAAGCTCAATGATCAAATCCCATGGCGGTCGAAATACTGAAGAATTACCACAGAATATTAGTACAAGAAATAACTACTCAAGAGGTATTGAATCCAAGTGTGTGAGTTTCAGTTCTATGGGTACAGCTCTAGAAAGGTGTACTACGGTTCGTAACCTTTGGAAATCATAAGCCCAGGCCTTGGCCCAGGCACTTCATAACTTTGCCAGACCTAATTAAAGTGTATTTAAGTTGATTTTATGTTCTAAAAAGTTCACCTAAGGACTTACTCTTATTAGGTCTTTGTCCGGGGATTTCTTTTTTGCGGAGCTTAGTGTCAAGAATGATGCACATTTGTTCTGTCTAGTGCTACAAAATATCTGCATATCTCATTTGTCATTGCATAACCTTTCTCACAATACAAAATTAAAGCGTAATTCATAAAATAATTTAATTTTTATTTACTTGCGCTTTTAGTAATAAATGTGTGGAAATAGATTTAATTAAACAAGTATAGGTACCTACTAAATAAATAATGTGAAGTTTCTAGACTAAAAGAAATTACGGCTTCTAGGAATCTTAGCAATACGTACACTGGTAAAAATTCTCTATCCGAATAAAATATAGGGGGTAAAAACTAGAGCTTGCTAGTAGATTTATAAAAAAATAATTCCCATAAGAAATTCCGTCTCATAGATAACGTACTGCCAACAACTAAAAGTACGGGAACAACTAGGTATTCTATCATTTTGATAAAGCAGAATGTTTCCTTTCCGAGTTCTTAAGATAAGAGTTTGTTTGCCTGCGCCGCGCAATCTCAGCAGCAAAAAATCAGGATGTTACGATAGCGATACACTTGTCAAACTAAACTAAAGCAGCAGCCCTATCGCCAACTGAAATAGTAATGGAGTTCAAAAACTTTGCATATCATTTTTACAAACATATAGTAAAAAAAAAATTTAAACCTCAAGAAGGCATAGTTACTAGGATCTGGGTTTAGCTTATAAAGTTTAGGACATTTCTCAGATTTTACTAATGTTGTAAAATTGTAACCAATGCTTTGATTTCCATATTTGATTGATTATATATTTAATTTGGCGATAGGCTGCAGCTTTCACGCTTATATGACGTTTATCTATACATCTATACAAATATTATAAAGAGGAAAGGTTTGATTTTTTGTTTGTTTGTTTGTTTGTATGAATTGAATAGGCTCCGAAACTACTGGACCGATTAAAAAAATTCTTTTACCATTAGAATCCTACATTATCCCTGATGAACATAGGCTATATTTTATCCCGGAATTCCCACGGGAACGGGAATTACGCGGGTGAAACCGCGAGGCGCTGCTAGTGGAAAATATTTGAAAAAGTTTTTTTTTATTTAACCTAATGTGACAGGTTATTTTACCAAATTAAAATAAAACTCTAAATATGTGCTCGTACTCGTGCTGCAAAAATAATACCGATGAAGGGAATGATAGAGCTGAAAATCTGAAAACATTTTTGGAAAATAAAGATTTACTGGAACGTTATAAATGTGTGTTTTGAATAAAATGTTTGATAGTTCACACATAAGTAAGATGGAAAAGGCACAAAATGATTAATTGATTGAAATACTAAAACAACAATTTCAAAAGATATTTTAAATTATTCACAGTCAGCCATTACATTATTAACTGGAAAAAACAGTTTTTCATTCAAGCTATGAATAGAACTTGAGATTCGTCGTAAATAACCCGACTAAAAGCAAAAGCTTTATTTATTCTTTCTTGCATCTAATGCTGTGTCTAAATATTCCCTAATGACTGAAATTCTCTGTAGGACTACTCAATTGAATAAGGTTATTTTTTAAAATTGCGTCGGAGCGTATAATTATCGTATTATAAACTAATACCTATATATACCTACGATTTATAACCTAAGTATATCAATTTAAACAAGCCGTACAACGTATGAAATGCATAATTCGTTGCCTATATCCGGTAGGTCGACAATACAAACGTGTATTTTGAGTGCTGGTGTACAAAATACTCGTTCTTCCAAAAAAGTCATAGTTAGGTATTTCTTTTTGGAGTTATAGCAAATATTCAACCTTAAGTACGCCAAACACAATATTTAAAGTATACATAATTTTCTTATTTATTAAGTATGTACCGGATTGACACCTGCGGAATTTCCGCGACGGATCATCCGTCGTCCACGACGGAATTTCCGTTAAGTGTGCCTGAGCCCTTAGGCTGTTGATTGGCAGTTTTTTGCGTAACAAGTTTCAATATTTAAATCGTCTCTGTACTCACTGGTGTACTCACTGACAAGTGGTACTTAGTAATCTAAAATAAAGACTATTCCAAAGAATATACTTAATTCGGTTTGAATTTTTGGCAAGGAAGCACAGCTTTATCAACACCAAGCGGTTGATCAAATACTTATTGCATTATTGATATCATCTTCATTTTGCGTCCATTACTATGCATGTTCTATTCCGGATTTCGTGATTTCTAGATTGCGAGAATAAGATTTCAACTCAAAGCTGACTGGATTAAGTCTGAATATGCAGTGAGATAAATTCGAAGCATACAACCACGTATGGAACGCGTCAACCCGAGCCACGAAGCGTAGGTGCTTGACTGCGTAGTGCTAAAGTCGAGTTTCAGCAGGACATGTCCCCGAATTTGCATTTCGCATATCTCCTACCGCGTTCTTGTTTGAAATATTCAAACATAATCAACTCCTGAACTAAACTCTGGAGACACGCCGCGACCTCCCTTACAGCTTTGATCAAAAACTTTACATTAATTAAAACGTTGCATTTGATACGGACGCACTCGTTTGCGTTCCATTTTAAAACGTTTCTTGGCCAAGTTGAGGAATAATACTAACGTTATGTTAATAGAACGGCATATAAGAAAATTCTTACAAACAAAATGTATCCAGGAGGTCAGTGCAGCTGGTATGCATTTATTTAAATGTGGATGGGAGTATGAATAAATTAGATGCAATATCAATGCCAGATAACGACAGTAATTGCCCTATAAAGACGAGGAACGATGTCACAACGCCTAGAATTGCAATTACGGCCGCAAGCATGTTGTCACGAACATACGCTACGCAGCTATAAAATGTATTGCAGGATTTATTGCTATGGCATATCAAGTTTTTGGCTGTTTCTAAATCTTTACTTGGTATGTATCAGTAGACGATAGATTGATACGAGGCTTGTTGCCTTGCGTACAATAGTGCCTACCGTAAGGAAGTTTGTTTACGACAGCATAATTTTATTTCTGGAAAAACTATCGAATCAAATGAAACTGCTTCCTTATGAAAATTGAAAAATAAACAATGAAACGGCAATATTTTCCCGCAGTAAGTTCGAGTCGCTCGATGAGTCATCACAATCCAGAAGCAATTTTTGAAGAAGCCAAATGGATGGCAATAGGAGGAGTCTGTACGATTTCTAGAAGTATACGATGCGATCATAAACTTTGTTCACTTCATATGGAAATAATTCAAAAATTTGGCTGAAGCATCCATAGCGAATACAATCGTAAATGCACAGTGTAATATGGTTCATACTGTACTTGAATTTAATATAAGTATTCAAAAGCTTGAAGAGTAACGGCCACAGTTTGCTTGCTCTCGTGAGATAATAATATGTGGACGGCTTGCCAGCGTCACCAGCATTACTTCTAAAAAGTGGAGACTGAATACTGATATACTTTGGAAACCCGCCACCTGAAACGAATAAACTGTTTTGAACTTCAATGGACCAAACTATTGCAACTTTGAATTTGAATACGGTTAAACCAAATATTATTCTTTAAACTTTCTTCTAATTAACGTCACCTCAAATTCCCGATAAAATCATTTGAAATAAGCGAAATAAGTAATAAATAATATCAGATGTTTCCATTAGTCATTTGCCGGATGTAATTATGTCTTTTCAATTCTTATTCCATTTCATATTATTATTATTTTCGTTACACGTGTTCGAACTTGATGTAGAGTCACATTCTATTCTCAGTCTCCTGAAAACCAGAGATGACTTTCAACTGGAGCACATTGAAATTTAGCAACTGTCTGTCAAGCTGACTGTGCCGTATTTATAAATATGTATTCTGTTAGTTTCGAACCTTTTAGTCAATAATAGGTCACGATATTCTAGGAATACCGCTGTAAACTCTACTAGAAAGCATATAAAAATGTATTGTTATAATAATAATAATAACTCTTTATTTCGGATATAGGGCCATACAAGAAAATACAATACAACACAATACAATACAAAATTATGGTACGTAGGTAGTACATAAGTACAAATACCGTGTCAGATTAGGATATAACTTAAAACATAAATATATTCATTTATAGGTTAGGTAGGTATGTATAGTACCTATTTGTGATTCCCACTGTGGTGCACAGATAACCAATAACGAAAGAAGCAATTATCTGGGCATTCAGCAATTGTTTTAAGATGTTATGTAGTGATAAGAACTCTACAGAATAATGTACTACAATGTTTCAAAAAGATTGGCTAATTAGACGAAGCGTATCCTTATTATTGGTGAATTTAATTTAGTCTACTGCAATTCGTAAATCACAAGCCTTACTATGTTTTGTAAGTACATTAAAATATCAGAAATAAAAGAAAAAATAGTACTAAGAGAACAGACATATGCGTGTATAAACTGCTATTAAAATCTTATTTTGGCTCTGTTCCAGGCCACAGAAATATTGTTTGCCATCTTTGCAGAAATCTGAAGGACCTACAGAAATTCTAAAGGTCTTGAAAGCTTATAAATCTCTTTTGTTACTAACTCGATAATACTATGGTTTATGAAATGCAACCAAAAAAATATATAATTTGGTAAAATAAGATTTCAATGAGTCACGTTTTAACGAGAATCCATTAGGTTTATACGAATAAAATACATCGATTCAATAGCAGTAAAACACGTCGATAATCAGCTTCTTAAGATGTACGACCGCGTAAAAATAAAAATATTCTAAAAATACTGCGTAGTGGTCGCGTTATTTAGTGGCGTTCGGCGTTCCGCATATCGTGTAGTTTGTGAAATAGTTCAGTTTGTCTGTAGCTGCCTCATTATTTCATGGAACAATTTGTTCATTGACATGATGGACACTAATGTCGTCGTTTGTATTGTGATGGTATTTAGCCCGCCTTTGAGAAAGTGATAAATCTGACACGACTTCCTGGACATCGCTGGTCTGTCATGCAAAAACATAACCGATAGTTTTGTGACGAGCACAATGTTAAATCCATGCAAGTAGAGCATGGTGACAAGACATTTTCAAAAGTTCAAAGATGTCATCTTTGAACGTCGTCAAAAAAGTATTTTTTCTTGTAACAAGCAAAGATCAGAATCTTTTATGACAATGGCGTCTAAATTACTAGTGGTATACGGATGATAAGCACAAGTCATTAAGTTCATTAGTGGTGGTGTGGTTGTAGAACCGTAAATCCAAGTCACAGTCGTCAACAGAGCCCAACTAAAAATAGCGTCAACCCATATGATTGATGTCAGGGCTCACGCACGCTGTTTTTGACATCTCCCCGCCAAGAAAAGGAGTGCCAGTCGACTGGCTCCCGGCTGCGGTATTTTTTCTATTAGTTGGACGTAACGGGAGAGATGTGCGGTCACATGAGCTAATGAATTTTAGACGTTTTCCAACAGGAAATTCATCGTCACACAAAACGTGACGGCACCGAACGGAACGTAACTCGGTTGTCGTCGAACGCCGACGCTAGCGGCACAAATAGGAATATGATTTTTATTTCATTTCTGCTAGTGTGATAGCGAATTGTCGGATCCTTCCTTGCGAGTAGGTATTAAAATCGTCGCCAAGAGCAAATTTTATTAGAAATTTTCACGCAGATGATTGAGTTTGTGGAGTTGCGCTTGAGGCTGGGGCGCAATCTCCGGTCGTGCCACAGGAGCCCCACCTCCTGTCTACGGCGCGGCGGCTGCACTGTCAATCCAGCCCCAGCCCCGTGGGATACCCTCACTTGACTAATTGATAAACATTCAATAATTTGAGATGTTTGAGTTAACTATTCTCAATACGTCGCGCAGTCGTCTGTTTGCATAAATTCGCAACTTGGAAGTAGGTCATTATTATTTTTTAAATTTGTTATATTAAATCAATCACGCTTTTTACTAACTAACCTTATCATAAAGCACTTTTTAGATCTATCGTGAAAAAACTTATTTGCGAAAGGAACTTTTTTTAGAACTTTTTTTATATTTTTTATAGGTTTATTCACTAAAATAAAACACAGAATAGCGTATTTTTGTGACCACCTTGTTACGAATCCCATGTAACTCTCAAACGCACGATAAAGGTAAAGGAAATTCAGATGATATTTTCCAATCGCAGTTGGATCTAGTTTCCGTTGCGATAAGTAAGTTACTGGCATTAGCGAGGGAGAGGGAGGAATAGTCAGCTCATCCGTACAAATTAATAAACGAACCGACATGGAATTTGAACGGATTCGATGATTTGTGAAATTGTATTACGAGTCAAGTCTGCAATATTTTTGAGTTTGACGGCTGTCTAGTTTGGAGTCGGAAGATAATGGATTAGCCATATAAAAAAAAATCTAGGGTTCTATACCTCAACAGAAAATGATAGGTACTCATTATCGCTATTTTACTTTGCATAATATTATTATGAAGCTAAGGCTGGAATCTCAAAAGTCATTCAAATTAGAGCACCACTTAAAATTGCTCTGCCTCTGTTTGACATTACTCATTTGTAAGAGATGGCAATAATTTAAGCGGAACTTAAATTGAGCGAGGTTTGAGTAGCGTTTGAGTATTCGGTCATAAGACGTGTCAAATGTCTCTCTGAACGATTGCAATAGAATGGAGTGCGTCCAAAGCAGACCTTATCAATTTCTATTCAATTCTACATTCTAGCATAATATAAATAGAGTCGATATTTCCTCACACAAAATAAAGTCCTACATATAGTTTCCAGCTAGCAACAGTTCATTTGTTTCCGTTAGCACTTCTCGTCTTCGAGAAAGTATCAAATGCTGGTTTCTTTTTGATTGAAAACACACAGACCAATGTTGTGACAGTAGCCTAAACAAATACGGTGATTGCACGACAAAGTTGAAAAGTTGTAAACTAGCTAAAAAAGCCCGTGTCTTCGTATGCAATGTACATTAATTGTAATTATTTTTTATGGTAAATGGTAAAATTGTTATTATACCTCTATGGTTTTAACTTCAAGTTTTATATTTCAAATGTATAATTAAACATCGTAGGTATTTACTATAGGTCCCCCAATCGTTATTTTCATCAATCAACAAGTTGTACCAACATTTCTTGTCCCTTAGTACTTTTTTGTAAAGGTTGGGGTCAGAAAAAAAGATAATTAGAGGGCCAAATCTGTCAACGCCCTTTGGAGAAGCAGGATCATTAAGTAATTTTTTTGACAAAAAAACATGTCGACATGACACATGTTGAAAAGGTAGACGACAATAGAGAGTAACCTATTTGACTTGCTGACGATTCGGACAAAATATATTAAGACACAATGCCCCAATTGACACTTTTGATTTGAATATTTTTGTTACTGACGATTCGGACACTATTAAAAATATCTGCATTGTACAGTCAGTTAAAACAACCATGGATGGGCTCGCTTCACTCGCATTTTTTATAAACAAACCTAGCCTAACCTACTCATTTGGGAAAGTCGAAATGTGTAAATGGTATCGATTCGGTTGTTGCATTTTTCTAAACTAACCTAATTTGACAGCACTAAAAATGTTGCCGTCCCTTTCTCATAAACTGAAACGACAAGGACGGCTATAATTTTAGAGCTGTCAAATTAGGTTAGTTTAGAAAAAGGCAACAACCGAATCGATACCAATATCGGACTAAAAAGCTCAGTAGTCCAATGATCTGTATTGATCAGATGATCGGACTGATGAAACTAAAAGTCTCATCAGTCCGATCATAGGACTAAATCATTGGACTACTGATACTAGGCTGTCACCACACGCTCGCAAAGCAATTTGATTAGCTATATCATATTTTGCTTAAAATTTTTTTACCTAACTGTACTCAACAGCTTCCTTAATTTGATGGTGTCCGAATCGACAGTAACAAAAATTTTAAAATCAAAAGTATCAATTGAGACATTGTGTCCCAATATATTTTGTCCCAATCGTCAGCAAGCCACCTATTTTATTTATGGATATTTATTTATTTTGAATTTATTTCACTAGTTAACATATACCTAAGCAATTATTACGAACTAATTCTGCCACACTTTGAAGCTAATTAAAATGCCTAATTTTGGTTAAACTAATAAAGACTTATTTAATTTTTGTTGTTCATTTAATTAGTTTTAATTTATGTATTTAAATATGAATTCAATTTTATATTCACTTTTTATTACGTCTAACTGATGTTAAAAATATAATTATTATTATTATTTACTAGCTTTTGCCCGCGACTTCGTTCGCGTCCGATTGGATCTCGTTAATTTTCCGGGATAAAAAGTATCCTATCTTACTTCTAATACCTCCAAGAATGTGTGTACAAAGTTTCATGATGATCGGTAGAGTAGTTTTCGCGTGAAAGCGTAACAAACCAACTTACCTACATTCACATGTATTATACTATTAGTAGGATTAATAATTCAGCGGATTAATTAGGCGCACGTTACACGTTATATAGAGTAGCCGAGAAGAAAGATCGTTTTTAGTACTTTTTATAAAAAAATCAATTATGAGTTGAATTCGTTTGTAATTATTAGCAATCAAAAACATCTAGTACCTAATATATTAATTACGGATACCTAATATATTCACACATCTATCTAATAATGTTAGATCCAAGTTACAGGAAATCCTACTATGGTAGGTAACAAATATTCCACTATCAATTAGGTATATACCTACCTACAATTAGCTGTCCTACTATCCTACTAATATTATAAACGCGAAAGTTTGTAAGGATGGATGGATGGATGGATGTATGTTTGTTACTCTTTCACGCAAAAACTACTGATCCCATTTGGATAAAACTTGGAATATATATTGTCCGTGACCTGGATTAACACATAGGATACTTTTTATCCCGTTCCCGGGGAAAAGATGAACATCAAAAAAAAATTATCAGTAAAAACATCAATCCAGCCGTTCATTTGTGGTGGGTCCACCCACATCTGTAACAATTCAACGTACCGTGTCTCCGTGCTGTAAAATTTCGGCGTAAAAACATAAGTGTGGACGTATTTTGACACGCGAACATGTGATACGGCCTAGTGCTACGCGGCGATCCACTCAGACGCCCAGGAACGAAGGGCACATTTCGCCGTGACATTAAATTTGCGACGTGACACGCACAAGACACGCGTAACACTTTCTAGCAAGTGTGGACGGCGTTTTTTGTACTGTCACGCTCCGATGTCACATGTCACGACCCGCAGGGCTATCAGCTATAATTTGCGATAATCCAGCAATCATCAATTATCGCGCAGTGAGCGATTTCAAAACGAAAAAAATAATGGTATCACGTACGAGACAGATGCCTAATGGCTCGTTGATCGTTGGAATGCATTTATTGCGACGATACTAGCGCCATAGTGATCGAGTAGCAATAATTGGAACTAAGAAACAAAACAAAACAGCGTAGGTAATCTGTGGTACGTAAGTACCTACCAAAATATGGGTTTTCTATCGTTTACAATAATAAGTAGATACGTGATAAGGCCGCCGACACTATAGGACGCCGGTAGCCGGTTCCTTGCCAGATTCGCACTTTTGACAGAAGCCGGCAGCCGGTTCCTTGCCAGCCGAAGGGTTAAACGTCCAAGAGTCAGTAAATCACAATTCAGAAAAATTTGGCTAAAATCTAACACAATAATCTATGTAACCCCTTTGATGAACTGCTAGAAGCAGTTTTATCACAAAAATTACACCTTTTCTAAGATAAATAGTAAACTTTGATAAAAACAATCACTAAAAAGGTGTTTGCAAATTGACAGTTCAGATGGCTTGCTAATTGCTAAAATATTGCTGTGAAAAGCGTAGGTACGTGATACCAAAAATTCGTTCGGCTAGAGCAAACAATACACAAATTGTTTCACGGATTGTCCTGTAGAGGCAGCACTGTCGATCGTTTTCCTTGGCTTTGCTATCATCGATACGTGATACGAATTAACGATTGAAGAGCAAAAATTTGACGTTTTTTGCTACTTTTTTGCGATTGCTAGATACGTGATCAGGCCGCCGATCCATCGGAAGGCAGTTTTTTTCAAAGGATTTGTCCTGTTGTTCTGTCCTGTTACGGGTAAATGCAACCGTCCACACTTTCGTCTTTGCCACGCGTAACAGACACGTTGCAATTATTTATTGTCACAGCACTGGTCATGGATCGGGTCGGCGCGCGAGTTGGTGCGCGGTGTGCCTTCCCGCTGCCGCGCCCGCACCCCTCTTACGCCAGGTTTTTACTCGCTTTTCTACCCGTGTTCACTTGTATCAGTGAATGAATTAATGAATGAATGAATGAAAACCCTTTATTGTACACCTTAAAACTAATAAATATGAATACAAAAATACAAAATAAGTATAGCTAAACATAATTATGTACAATGGGCGGTTTTATCGCTTAAAGAGGGATTTCTTCCAAACAACCTTTGGATGTAGAAAAACTTAAATAGCGGATGATCGGCATAGGTGCACCCAAAATTAATGAAAACCTATTTACAAATTTAATACATCATACTTAAAATTTAATACCTACCTACCAATATTTCATAAATATTTATATACCATATACCTATCTATGTGTACCTACTTACTATATTATATTATTAATTTACATATACTACACTACACATAATATCTACATATTGTATACTTAAATACATAATTATGTATATGCATAAAATAATGACGCGAACGATACACGGAAAAATGTCACAGTCCTGGTCCACATTTAGCGTATCATGTACTGTAACCTGTCACGCAGCTACGGCACTTTGAATTGTCACAGATGTGGACGATCTCACAAAATGTCACAGTCCTGGTCCACATTTAGCGTAGCATGTGTTGTAACCTGTCACGCAGCCACGGCACTTTGAATTGTCACAGATGTGGACGATCTCACAAAATGTCACAGTCCTGGTCCACATTTAGCGTAAAATGTACTGTAACATGTCACGCAGCCACGGCACTTTGAATTGTCACAGATGTGGACGATCTCACAAAATGTCACAGTCATGGTCCACATTTAGCGTAGCATGTCCCGTAACATGTCACGGTGCCACGGCACTTTGAATTGTTACAGATGTGGACCCACCCTAGAAATGATAGATAGATAGATAGATCGATAGATAGGGTAATTATAATCGCTCAGAGATTAAACCCTGTAAATAAAAAAAATGTTTTAAGTTGATAAGTTAGCAGATAAGTTGTATATAATAGGGTAATTATAATCGCCCTGCAATTAACTCTGTAAATTAAAAAAAAAAAAAAAAAAAAAAAAAAAAAAAAACAACCCACATGGAACAACTGACAGCTTGAATAAAACCGTTTTATGTTGGATTTTTGTGTGTACTCAACCTGGCCGTAAATAATCAAATTAAGAAAACAATATTTTCATTCTTAAGCTACGTGTACAAAGATGAAATTTTTACAAGCGATCCGATTTCAATGAAACTTGAAGTATATATTGTCCGTGACCTGGATTAACACATAGACTAGGTACTTTTTATCCCGAAAAATCAACGGGATCCAACGGGACGCGAATGAAGTCGCGGGCGGAATCTAGTATATAATATTGTATTGCAACGGCTTTGCTTAAACAACTAATAGTACACGTGCACGGATTACTGAGCCTACGAGTTTAGTATGTCGTATTACGATAGGTAGGTACATGGTTTCCGAGTGCCCGGTATCGGTTCTGTGACATCGTAGATCTAGGCTAGTAGTCTATACAGGGTGAGGATGCAATGTGTGATATTTAATGAAATTACATTTTAAAATTCATAATGAAATGAAATGAAATTTATTGAAATAACAACAGACATTAATATTACATTTTCAATATTGTGAATCGGTTAGGTTGGACAACATTGATACCCAAACTAGGATTAACCTGTGTTATGGCATATCAATGTCCTCCGCCAAACAAATTTGGTTTGATCCTGTAGATTTTGCAAGATAAAAAGTGCCTATGAGTTAATGTAGGTTACTACCTATAGTATAGTAGGTAGTTGTAGTATGATTGAAACACATACATCGAAATATGTATGGATGTATGTATGTTTGTTCCTCTTTCACGCAAAAACGACTCATCCGATTTGGAGAAACTTGGAATATATATTGTCTGTGACCTGGATTAACACATATATTATGCTACTTTTTATCCCGGAAAATCAACGGGATCCAACGGGAAGCGAACGAAGTCGCGGGCGGAAGCTAGTTTATAATATTAGTGGGATGGGATAGGATAAAAAACGATCACGTGTTCTCATTTAATGTCGAACATGCATCCTCACCCTGTATGTCCTAGTTTAATGGACGGGATGATGCAAATTAGTGCATATCCTTGTGACGCTTCTCAGGCTTATTGGGTTTAGTTTGTTTAGAAATGATTGTAAACTTCGCTCAATTTTCTGTACAAAAAATCATATGTAATGAAAAGGGTTATAGCCAATTTGTACCTTCTAATGTTATGCTAATTTAAAATTTTCTTCCCAATTCGTGCCCTAAGTAGTACTGTTGTGTTATTCTGTGGCACAACGCAGGTCAATGCAGTCAAAATAAAAAGCCATTTGTGAAGATAAAAATGTTTATTAAGCTCAAGGTTTGATGGTGATGATGGTGATGATGATGATGATGATGATGATGATGATAGTGATGATGATGATGATTATGATGATGATGACGACGACGACGACGATGATGATGATGATGATGATCGGATTAGTTTATTCAAACACATCTCCTTACAAAACAATCAACAAATTTAATCGCATTCTGCCATCGACTGTACATTTCTTCAAGTTTTTCTGTCTAAATTTGAACCGTATAGACCAAGGTACGAATTGGACATCAATGACTGTATGGGATTTAAAAATTCGTTTTTGTGATTTGCTTAACAATAGTAGGTACAAATTGGCTATAACCCATGAAAATGATCATTTGAATTCAGCTGTAATAAATATTTCGAGGCTTGGAAAAAGCTGAGGCCTACTTTCAAGCCTCTAAATATAATGCCAATGTTGATTTTAGTTTAATGCATTGATGGTAGGTTTTAAAAATCCATTGTTGTATCTTGAAGGGTTAATTAGGTCTTTGCGTTGGCGCACACTTGACGACAAGACGTCGCGTCGTGTAGTTAGAGAGAGAAAATATTTTTTTTTTGAAAATCCGTCTTTTTTAGAGGCGAATTAAGTCACAATATAAAGCATATTGTGACGTCATCCGGCTACAATATAAAATTGGACGGCATAAATAGGGCTTTGTGTAGCCATTCTAAAACCATTTTTATTCCAGCTAAATAGTTTTTGAAGGTAGATTATAAAATTATCTATAAAAAAAATTCAATACTTTTTTTCTTACGAGCCATCTTTTCTAAGATATTACGAGATTTAAACCATTCGAAAAGTTTTATAATTATTACTACAACTCTAAAACTATTTAAGCTAGAATAAAAATAAAAACGGTTTTAGAATGGCTAAACAAAACCCTATTTATGCCGTCCAATTTTATATTTTAGCCGGATTACGTCAGAATATTATTATGCTGTATATTGTGACGTGATCCGGCTCTAAAAAAAGCCGGATTTTCAAAAAAATATTTATTTTCTCTCCCTAGCTACACGACGCGACGTCTTGCCTTCTAGTACGCTTAAACGCATTTGTTTTGAAATGAATTGTACATAGTAAAATCATACTGTAAACATTATAGCACGGTATTTACATTCGTATTGCGTGAGCACTAAGGTTTCGAATTGTCGAACCTTCATCACAACTGATTTCTCGATCAATCTTCAATGACGTTGCAGGTAACCGTAGAAAATCAATATTCAGATTTAGTTCAAAAATATTTGCGTAAGCTGAAATCTTCACAACAATCGATCACTGTCGTGGGAATAAACCATATTTTATCAACGTGGTACAACCCGTTTAGTTTTACACACAAAAAGATCCAGTGTATACTTTGACTAAATGATCTGATAAGAACACGTACAAAACTTTTTATCTAGACACGTTATATATACATTAGCATAGCAACATCATTGGGGTTATACCCAATTGATACCTACTATTGTTATGCAAATCATAAAAAACAATTTTGAAATCCCACACATTGATATCTTATTCATATCCTGCGGGCCTAAGATGCGCACCGCGAGATATTTGTCATGTCGTTCTGTCAAAATGTAAGCATTTTGTACCAGTTTAGGAACTATTGCATTATCTGTGGTAATGTTGTCGAGAAACCGCGCCTTTGAATTTTCAACTTTTGACATTTCAGCATGACTATTATCTCGTCCTCAGAGAGGTACGACGACTAACAAGTGTCAAAAGTGTACATTATGGCGCGTTTTGTCGACACCATTAGGTACCACAGATAATGCAATAGTTCCTAAACTGGTACAAAATGCTTACATTTTGACAGAACGACATGACAAATATCTCGCGGTGCGCATCTTAGGCCCGCTGGTTTATACGGTTTAAATTTAAATAGAAATACTTAAAGAAATGTACAGTCGATAGGAGCACCAAAATATGGCGCAAATGATAAGTATTTTACTTAAGTATACGTACTATAATGAATACTTACCTACAGCAGCTGTAGTAGGCAGGCTCGTATGAGCTACTGGCCAACTCTGGAGACGGAGTTTATAGGCCGCCTTAAGGCCTCCGTCAGAGCTGGGACCGACAGTTTAACGTGCCCTCCGAAGCAAGGAAGCGCTCAGATGTAAATGCCACTAACGGTCACCCATCCAAATAGTGACTGCACAGAACGTTGCTTAACTTAGATTCTCGGTTAAGATACAGCAGCTGTGATACAAATAGACGTCGAAGTGTTGAAGTGACGACGTGCAGTCGCGACGTGTTGCTTAGTTTGCAACTAAAGTTGGGGAAGGCAATTACCTTACTTTTTTCTTACCGTTTTTAGATAGTACCTATACATCCATATAAAACATCTTAGGACGTCAGTATGTAAATGTAATATTACACCGTCTCGTATGCCTATAGGTCTTATCTTGTAGACTTTATAGATAAGCTTAAACTTCTTTGCTTCACTCAAAATGATGCGAGAATTTTAGTTTTGGGTCAAGCGCAAGTACAATCACCATCAGAAGTTGATCACATTTTTAGAACCTTTAGACCATGCTCACTTTGGACACGAATTTGTTCGTACGTAAACTTACGAGTAATGTTCGTACGAATTGAGTGCTCACACTGAATACGTTTTTCTCCGTCAAATAGGCAGTTCGGATTGTATTCGGACGTCGTAAGTAAACGTACGTATACGTACGACTGATCGCATGCAGTGTGAGCGCTCCCATAGTCCTTGGAAGGTTGGTATCATTCGTGCGTAGTCGTACGAATAAATTTCGGATGAAATCGTATCCAAAGTGAGCACGGCCTTAGAATGTGCTTATGTGTCTAATTAAAGACCTAATATAAATAAATAAATAAATAAATAAATAAATATTCTTGGACATTACACACAACGCTCTCTAGTCCCAAACTAAGCATATATTAGATGATATATTATCTATATTATTTTATTATTTTTGACAGGCGTCATGGCTCAGTCGGTAGTAGCTCTGCCTTCCGTGCTGTGGGTCGTGGGTTTGATCCCCACCGAGAACAAACATTTGTGTGTTGTAAACATAGATGTTTGTTCTGTATCTGGGTGTTTCTATGCATACCTATTAAGTATGTATTCACAAAAAAAAATATGTATGTATTCTATCAGCCATCTAGTTTCCATAGTACAAGCTTTGTCTGGGACTAGAAGCCGTTGTGCTAAGTGTCCGTGAATATTCATTTTTATTTATTTATTGATTTGACATCTTAGCTTCACAACATTACCACTTACATGCCACCTGCTACATCCTATTACCTACTACTTTTATTGGTGAATAAAATCAGTACATTACGGTTTACTTTCCATAATGAAAATAGGTATGTCTCCTTCGGGTTTTGAGAAATCTTTTTACGGTCAATAGTCACGAAATAAGTACCTACCTAGTGACGTAACATTGCGGTAGCAGAGCTGTGTAGCGCACTTATGTATAAAAATAGATCAATTAGAGGGAATAAACTAGAATCGAGTTCATGACGAATAATTCTTTTCGTAATCGCATTACTCTCTCTAGCATAGAACGACTATAACGTCAATAAACCTTCGTATATTTCAACATGTATGAAAACACAGTGTAATAAATAAGTACCTAATGCAAAATTACAAAGCTTCACGGTCGAGAATGTCAATGCAAAGTTTCAGCAAAATATCATTTTGATCCAAACAAGTTTTTCGACCAAAACATTTGCACCAATCAATGTGATAAACTTTCAAGTTATTTGCAAATGAAATACTATCCAGTTTTTATTAAGGTGTAAAAATGTATGGCCAGACTATTTTCTTTGCTTCTTTGCCTCTCTCAAACAGGAGAATTCAAGCATCATTATCGTTTTTTCTCTTCTGCCTAGTCATTTCTTTTTGCTCATGTCATCTTTCACGCAGTCCATCTTTTCTAGACTAAAAAAGAACTACCTAGCTCCATTTTGCAACTACAAATTTTAATTTACATAGAAATTTCTCAGTTTCCTAAAGGTTACTCGTACAACCACTGAACAATTTAATAACATGCTATGATGGATGAGATGAAACCGAGCGACTCTGTTCTGATAATGTGATCTCCATCTGCTCCATATCTCTCTGCAGCCACTTCTTCGGCTAAGTGGTAATAATTGACTCATTTATCAGTTTACATAGCGCGTATACAAATGTGGTGAAGTAGAATCTCTCAGTTTGCGGCCGGTCAGTGTTGCCATCAATGGTGTGCTAAACTGGGTAATAAAATAGTGATCGCATACTTATTGTTTCACATTTTTATTAAATTATTATACCTAGGTATACCTGTGAGGCTACGTTGCGCACGCGAGATATTTGTATGCCTTCATTTTGACAGAACGAGTAGACAAGTATCTCGCGTGCGCAATGTGCGCATCCTAGCCCCGCTGATTTTCATTCGAATCGTCTCATTGTAAGACAGTCTAAGACGATAAAATAAAAATAATGGAATTAGTTTTGTTACTACTACTATTATAGACAATAAATCCGAAAATTCAATACTTGATGCTAATTACATTTAAGTAACAATATCCATAGCTCACTTAGCTAACGCTAAATCTGGCACAAAAGTGCTCTGCTAGCAACACCGCGGCCGATTGAGACTTAAGGTAAACACCACACGTTGTTTATATTGTCGAGCAACTTCTTAAGAAACGTGAGCTCGTCGTCGTCGCCTCGCTCTAGATGAGACGACCGCGTTGAGATACAAGTAGGTACATACTATTTGAGTTCAACTACTTTGAACGCATGGAGTTGTTTTTAGTAAAAAAAAAAGAGTGTGTTCTTAAGACCGCACGGCAGAAGTAAAAACTTCATGTTTATTATGTTTTTTCAATATATAATATTAGCACGATAAAAGATCTTAGATCTTTAAAACTACACAACGGATTTTGATGCAGTTTTTTTAATAGGTAGAGTGATTCAAGAGGAAGGTTTATATGTATAATACGTCATCATCATCACTGCATTGCACCTGTCGAAGCCGGGGCGGGTCGCTAGTAACTATTAAATTAATAAAGACAATTATTACGTATGAATTGAATATACTAAACACAGCGACACAACGCAGCGAAGAGCAGCTGACTGCATCTTCCTCGCTCGGGTACACTCGGCGGTCCTGAGTTCACCCGATCGAGCCTTTCACCTCAGAGCGTGACGGATCAGCCTACGGAAAAATCTGTGTGGGGTGCGCCAAAAGAAGTTTTCACTTCAAAAACCGAACGACGATCGATGATTAATGAAGGCAAGTGCCCACAGGCCCGCATCGCACGCATCGGACGCATCGCACGCAATGGATTTTAGTTTGCCTTGTATAAAAACTCATACAACTGCGTCCACAGATCCGCACCGTACGGACCAATTTTTATACAAGGCAAACTAAAATCTGTTGCGTGCGATGCGGGCCTGTGGATGCTAGCCATAAAAAACACCTAACATTACCATACAGCGGGATCTTGATCCCCTACAAAATTCTTTTACATAATATTAGGTGTGAATACAGTATGGGCTGTTCCCGAACTGCAAACACATTATTTTGAAAATCAAATAAACATTTAGTCCCGCCGTCAAAGATCGTGGCGCATGAACGAAGCACTCTAATTAGATGAACATTCTTTTCAGATACCTCATATTATTTGGTCTCAAAAAGGCTATTTATTGTTATGTAAGTGTCGAGTTTGCTAGTTTTCTTGGAATAAGTATACCAACCAGCTTCTGGCACACGCAAAGAAACATGTTTTACCTTGTGAAGTTAGTAGGTATGTAAGTTCCAATAAAATACCACGAGACTGGATGGGATCGTAAAATTATAAATAGCTAAAATGTCATTTGCCTCGATTATTTTATTATAAGCCTGTAGGACTAGGATATTAAATAAATGACATTTATCTTCAGTTTAATGTGCTGTATGACCACGATCCTAAGCTGTGCAATAAAAAAGTAAAACAAAACCTATTTCATTTAGAATGTTATAGGTTATTTTGCCAAAGTTTTATGGTCTGACAAAGCCATCGAAGTAAGTAAAACCTTTGCAGTGCATTGCCTCCCAGACGCATTCACAATCTACATGCAACTGTTCAAGTGTGAAACGGAAAAGTAGTAATAAAATTGTATATTTCCTCGAAAGTGTATGGCTTCAGTCTTTGGCTCAGGCGACGGCGAAGGCGTGCGCGGCCCGATAACTCGCAAAAGGCTTTATGCCCCTATCGCTTCACCCTGCGTTGCACGCTCCTGTCACATTTGTATAAAGCCACCATATTAATGCAAGAATTATTCCGCTTCGTGCATAAACGCTCCAATTCGAGATTTAAAATCAATTATTCCCCATATATTCACCAGATACTGAACGAGATTGGGTTATTCTCAGTCGGTTTTATATTTGAGATGATTCGGCTGGTCCATTAAAGTTTCATCTGGACAGGTGGAGTTGGTAACGGGGTCGACGGAGCTATACCTGGACCGATCGAACTTGCTATTATTGGTCATAGGATTGTTCAGGTTAACTGAAATTCAGCGTCCAGTTTTAGATTCGTCTTTCATGGTTTCTAAATTGGTACTCGGTTATGTTTTTGCTGTCCAATACTGGAGTAGGTTTTCATGCTTTGCTTTTAAGTTTTGACAGTAGAATTTTTAAATGGATAAAATTTATTTTAGGTATGAATGTAAATGTGATACAGTATGCATTTAGTGTAGTTATTTTTATTTATATTTAGTAAAGGTACCTGTATTTATCTATTGTAGTTGAAAATATTATTTTATTACTTACTAGCAGCGCCTCGCGGTTTCACCCGCGTAATTCCCGTTCCCGTGGGAATTCCGGGATAAAATATAGCCTATGTTCATCAGGGATAATGTAGGATTCTAATGGTAAAAGAATTTTTTTAATCGGTCCAGTAGTTTCGGAGCCTATTCAATTCATACAAACAAACAAACAAACAAAAAATCAAACCTTTCCTCTTTATAATATTTGTATAGATGTATAGATGTATAGATGTATAGATAGACATGTCAAAGTTATTAAGTAAGTATCTAGGTATTTTGGCTGGTGCATACCAAATAAGTAGCTTTTATCATCTTCCTTCCTCCGCATAAATTGAGAAAACTTTAATACTGTTCCATTCCATATTAAATTTTCTTTAAGAAGTACTAATACATTTTCATCTTGTTTCAGGTAGAATTATGCAATAAATTGCACGAGAAGTTCTTTGACTCAGTTACACCTGATGTCTTGGAAGAAACGTAAGTTGAAATGCTGTGTAGAGATTATGTTTCAGTGGTCAGACGAGCATTTGAGCTTGCATTTGAAAATACCTAGATAGCAAAATAAGATCTTGTTAGCTCTGGCTCATAATTTTTCTAAGAAGGTAATCTTAGAAAAGTTAATGAGTCAGAACTCGTCAAGTTTGTTATCAGACTAAAAAACAGGGTATTGAAATTGGAGATCATAAGTAGGTACTTTATTGTTTGATAATAATTAGCATTATGACAAAGAAAATTTGTAACAAAACTATCTCCATAAAATGTCTTATAGCACAACTTAGGTAACATGTAATGAAACGATAGGAAGCATAAGAAGGTCAAAATGAACTAAATAAGTGGACGCAAATGACAAATGCATTGAAGTGAATCATTGGATAGGTATTACGAAAGCACGTCGAGTTGGAATCTCACAGTGAATGTGTTTGATAAGAATTTGGCTCAGTACTGCTCAATCTTCTCACTCACGCCCACTTTATCGTGCCAACGGCCATCATATTACGGTTAGGATCTGCATGTAGTAGAGATTTTCTTTATCTTAGAGTTTATTTTCAACTAAAGTGAGCACATGAGGTCTTTGCCAAGGAGAATATACTATAATATTCAAATGATTAAACATGTACTCGTAATACATAAAAACCCGTGAATCAGATGTATCAAAAAGAATATATGTAGAACCTGTTTATACTGAAAAAAAAAAATTGATTTACGCACAACATATCCGAAATAAAAGTGTGTAAGTTGACTATTTTTCTATCTGAGAAGAAAAATTTGGCTTAAAAAGCCAAAATTACACTGTTTAACTAAAACAAAACGCGTCCAAAATTAAAACGAAGGAAAATTGAATGTAATCTTAATGAGCAATAACACTGAGAATTATATCAGATTTTTGTATTTTTTCTTGAATTTTTTTACAATTTAAACAGGGGAAAATTCTCATTGTTAGCTTTAAGCGGTTGCAAAGGGCGTGGGGTGTAATAATAGGACATAATATATTCAGGGCGAGTCAAATAAAATTAGTACGGTGAAAAATGTAAACGGAGCTTTTACTGCCTTGAGGACGTGCGAGCATAATGCTGCGGATCTATGGGGTGAGCTTTCGTCTTGGGAATTTCCACTCCACATTTTTGTACTGCCTCCACATCGCAAGCTCTGAACCGCTTTCGCTGCCAAGCATAATGTCAAGTGACGTGGATACAGATATAAGAAAACAAGAAGCTTTTGACGGCAAAAAACGCGCTGAAATGCTCTAATGTCACTATTTAGTCACAGAATACCTATGATTTAGTATGAAAACAGGCAGCACACCGATCGCGCCCCTGCGAAAATCAGAACTATCACCCCTAAATATAATTTACACGAACTATGAGGTGTTAATTATGATTTGAGAACGATTTTTTATGATCTTCTGTATTCTTCGTTTTATGAAAAGAGTAAAGGTAGGTAACTAAAAAATTTTACCTTAATAACTTTTAGAATCTAATTAAAATAACACTCAAATTGTTTTATTCGTAAGGTCACGAAATAAACACAATGACTTCAAACTCATTTATGGCACTATTAACATATTTTGTTTACGAAACTTTTGAGCAAATAAAATATAAGAATTCCTATTATTTAGAGGAAAAGCTCTTGGGCTGGTTTACCAACACACAATTCGTTCGTTACCATAGCTATCAGTATAATGTATAAAAACACTGGATTAAATAAGCGGTTGGGTATTTGAACGGTTGGTTAAGTATCCATGAGAGTAGCTATAGTAAGTGGAAAACTGAGCGTGGTATGTGTAAAATTTCATGCCAGGCAATATCATAAAAATGGCTTGGAATTCAGACTAAGAATTTTGTTTCGACAACAATCGTCATTTGTTTATATTTTTAAGTAATATATGATTCGTCCAAGAATATATTATGACACTATGTGGTGTAGACATGTAGATAATCTTCTAAAATGAAGTCGTGAATAACAATTCAAAGAAATCCCTCTGACACTTTCTGAAACAATTTACGTGCTTAGATAATAAACAAGAGACTCATTTTCACATCTCATCAGAGCGATGGACTCAATATTTCACACCCTCAGTGGACTTGTCCTAATAATGCATTCACATCAGTGGGCCATCTGCTTGTATCACTTTTTCTAATTCAATAAAAATGCGTATAAGTGATCATAATATAGGTAAATACCTAGACTAATGAAGAACATTTCCTGTAATAGTAGGTACCAACCTAATAACTAACTACACATGCACATTATAAGCACTGAGAAATTGAAGGTGGGGTTTTCGCCGAACTACTGCCACCCATTAGCATGAGTTCTTTGCACTGCAATCTGCAATGTGGTCAAGAGATAGATTTGCAAGAATGTTGCTAAAAAAAACGACTTGCTGACGTTTCGGACAAAATATTTTGGGACAAATTGTCCCAATTGTCACTTTTGATTTTAATATTTTTGTTACTGACGTTTTGGACAAAATCAAATAGAAGCTGTTGAGTACAGTCAGGTAAACAATTTTCAAGCAATACATGATATAGTTATTTAAATTGCTTTGCGAGCGTGTGGTGACATTAAGGTGGTTCGATTTCCATACTAATTTATTTTACCAATTTGGGGAAAATTATATTATTATACGGCCTATCTCCCGATAATCAGCGTAGATTGTCTGCAATGATTTTAATTAACTTTCTATCGACACGGGCTATTGAACAGCCATTGTGGTCTGGTATATTATAATATTAATATAAATTTTCGTCAAACTGCGAAGTCGATTTGATTGCGCTAGGCTAGATGTTTATGCTAAGGGTATAGTCAGTCTATTACTGCTTATTATCAGTATAAATTCACCACAGCGCTCACTATTAATTGAAATGCATTCTGCTCCGCTCTGCTAATGAGCTTGTCACGTCATAACGGCACGTTTGAATTATTTAAACCATTTTACGCAACCGCCGCAAATAGCTTCATCCGAAAATATTTTGTCAAACAAAACGTCTGTTAGAACATCAAAGTGTCTTGATGCAACTTTTTTGTGTTCTACTTTTAAACTCCGATAGGACTTTTCAGATGCACGAATTCTGAGTGTTTTGCGCTTGCTTTTAGTACCTGTCTATCTTACTTCGGAGTTTAGAGTATGCTTCAACATGGAATTGAGACGGTCTTGCCTTAAGCTGTACACCAGAAAACAGCTTGTTTTTAGGAAAAAGGAATATGCAACATAAAAATAAAATTGAGTAGGTTCCGATTTTACAATCCCAGTTAATGAGAACTCTATGTAAAATGTAGCGTAGTTTGAAAGCCCTTTACAAGTGCCTTCTGAAGCACATAAAACTACAGCCTTAACTGGTAACTTTCAGTAATCCCTTCTAGTCTCCAGTAGACTTCCATTAGAACTAATATCAATGTTCCTCGGACCCGCGACAACGCCAATAAAGTTCAACGCTTTTAAAAGTTTAGCTGTACGAATGGACGTATTAGGCTTGGGAATGCTCTTAGTGTGCGGTTTTATCGGCGGACATATGTATGAATGGAGTTAATTGGACAATCAGCTCATTGAGGCGTGCTGAGTCGGGCAGTTTGGCGGGCGTGCAGGCCAACCGTGCCAGTTGGCGCCTCGCACGCTAATCAGAGAGTCATTTTTTGTATTTGGGTGTCGTATGGGGTTTCGATACCCGAAAGGGGCCATGACATATAGACCCGAAATACCTACTTGCTAAACATAGTTTTTTATATATTTATTAATGTCTTGGAAATAAAAAAAGGCTTAGATATTATTATTATTATATGGGGTTTCGATACAAAGTTGTTGTCCGATTAATCAGCTGTGAGCTTCAAAGGTCATTTCATTTGTGTTTGAATTATTGGACCACAATGAAAAACCGTATGGCGTATTGGTAAACTGGAAGATTACACAGAATACAATTTATCTCGTCAGAAAGTTTTGTAGAGATGATTATAGAGAAACAACAGTATGGTTCGCAATAGACTGTCATTTTTATTCTTACGATGACTGACGTTTTTATATAAGTACACATTCTAAAGGGATAGATGGCGTTACTAGTAATCATTTTAACATTTTGATACATAAATAACAACAATGATGAGCTTTCGAAGAGTTCAATAAAACCGAGAAATACATGGTTGAAGAAATTAAAAAATGTAACCAGTAATAACAGGTGGAGTATCTAGCCTTCTTACATTATAATGATCAATGTGTACAAATGATGATTGCTAAAATGCTCCCTGTTAATTACTAGTTTCACACGCTCAAGGGATTCAATCCGACACAAGCGACTCAGTAATGAATGTAGATATATTTAAACATAACTTGTTTCTGAGTATGATTATAACCCCAAAGGCTTCAGACTAGACTATTTAGTATTCAGGCTCTAGAGAAATTATCAGTCCATGTTCAAAGAAGGGTAGTTTATTTTTCCGCGCAGCACAACACCAATGAGCACGATTAAAAACTCCGTTATTCAATTCCAATGACACGGAGGTTGTTTCTCTACAGCGTTCGACTTATTGTTTCGTCTCGATTTTTGTGGACAGCAAAACAAAACAAGAAACAAATCAGCGCTGTTAGCATAACAAGGTAAACTTGGAGCACTTGTCTCGTTAGTTATTATTCAGCCAGTTGTGATGCGAATCAGCTGCGGGGATTTGTAAAGGGGGAGTGAACTCTTGGAATCTGCTGGGTTATTCTGTATGCATCCGTTCGGGCGCACTCAAGTCTAAAAACCAGCACGCGTGACGTGACGTGACACTGTAGGACAAGGACGGGAAATGGAGCAAGGGTTGTCAATGAACTCCACGAAAATATCTGTAGAAAAAGGGTTCTTTTTGTGAGATCATCTTTATGCAAGCTTTATGAAGCTAAATAAGTTTTGCTCCAGCCCTGTAAACAGGCATATAGATATTTTTAGAATCTGAGTAGTTTTACTAGGTTCTTTACCATTTCTAATGTCCCTTACTCCTTGGTTACATAATCAACATCCACCTATCTATGTGGAGCCTCTGCAAACTAGTTATAAAACCAGGTTTTATAAGGGTTTTTACTGCTGAACCATTATTTAATTTTTATACCTAGCATAAAGTGACAAAAAAGGATCAGTGAGACGATGAAATTAATAAGACGTTGGTAGCCCTAGTATAGGTGCGAAGCATAATTTCACGGTGCGTAGGTCAGGCAGAAGACAAAATAACTAGTCAGGAGACATTCATTTCTACAACATTAAATTATTTCGCTACTCGCTTGTTGAACATGCTTCTGAAATTAGCTATTATTAAATGAAGCTTTGCATTTTGTGGAATACTTCTGCTCTGATTTTTACTTATGTGGTTTTTACTTGAACGTACTTAGCTTTGTATGATTAACTTAGTTTTTTTGAAGTAGATGCGGCATCCCAACGACATTTGGGCATCGTTTTTACTTTATATTGTACAAACTTATAGCTAATCTTCTAGGAAAGATGCTGACAAGAAATCGACTTCTAGGTATATGTAATAAAAGCGGTTTATCATCAAAGGAACTAAATGAAGAACTTTCTCTTCTTTAAATTGACTCCCTCATTTTGCTCTTGAGAATTGAGCTCATTTCATAATTCGGTTAACTGAGGCTATGTTAAAAGAAACAAAGTTTAAATATATTTTATCACTTCGTTAATATTGTGTTGGGTCTTTCCGTGACTTTGTAACATCCAATTAAAATTGACAAAAGTTTTTACGGATAGCAATGAAATATACGCGTAGGTACTTATATTTTATTACAATAGAAGTCGTATTTATTGTTACCTAATTTTACTGGTCAATATAACTTTTTCGGTGTGTTTCCGGTTGGTTCCTTTACTTTACAAGTTTTAAGACTTCTAAACCAGCGTTTGATCGCAATCTCATCTGATGATAGAGTGAGTTTAGTATTTACCACAACATTTACCTACCTGTAAGTTATCAGGACGTGCTTTTGGTATATGTGCGTGCAATACGTCTCTGTCCCGTTAAGATTGGATTAATACTCTTTGTAACATCATCATCACCAATTTGTAACACCAAAAAGTCTGGAAACAGATGAAAAAAACTAAATGTAATCGAGAACAAAAATATAAAAGCACTCGGTGAGTTTGAGTGTATATTCATATTCATTTTAGTAAACTTAACAGACTAAATAAAAACTCTAGCTGCTAATATCTGAACAATGTAACCCGATCCTGTGTCATTATGCAGAGATAAGTGGCGGAGGCAGACCGCGGCTATAATTCAAAGTGTTCTTCCTGCCCCCATCCCAACCCCCCTTTATTCAGGGGCTGCTTCACATGAATTGTCTTCTCGAGGCTATTTAACTTAAACCTATCATTATTAATTCGATGTTTTTTAAAAAAATTTTTAGTTAACATTTAAGAATTGCTAGAGAAGACAACTCATTGACCTATTAAGTAACTGTTATAGTCAAGTTGTATGAAAAACATTTTTAAATGATAAATCACGTGACCGTTCCCATAAAATTTTGCATTCTGGCGATTTTGGAATGCTATATTGCAAAATACGACTAGCAAAGAACTTGGATTCAAGGCTAAATCCATGAAGAAAACTAAAAAGCAAAGTGAAATAAACCAATTACCTATGAGCCTCCACAATACTCCACTATCAAACATTTTCCTCGAAAAGTCGATAGAATTCAATTTCTTATAAAGTTTAAAGTTCAAGGGTATCGATATCACTCTTTCGAATGGAAACTTATATCAATAATGTAGAAATTTGATCACATTCCGATTCTTGGAAAGAGCGGTGTCAGTAATAAAGATGGTAGTCTAACGGTAAAATAAAAAATAAAAATTGGATAACAAATTCCCAGGCATGGTAGACATTTAATCAGGATCTCTAGATCCTCATGACCTAGGGGTAATCAGAATATTTTCAAAACATTCGATTTGATATAGGTTCACTCCATTTTTTGCGGAAGTGTGAGTGTGAGGATAAGTTCCAAGTCAGGTAAGTATGTAGAATTGTATATAGATGTCGCAAAATATTTTAATTAATATTTGCTTTAATTATCAACTATCTAATTAGTTAATGCATGGACCCCGTTCGGGTAAAGGCCATAATATCAAAATGTAAAAAATAAAATATGGAAAATATTGATTTCCTCACATATTTTTCTTTTGCAACCCAATGTCTTGAAAACACCTCGTATCCTGCGTATCCATCGGTGGTTTTACAGTCGTCATAATAATGACGTTTGCCGTTTTGTGCAAACCCAAGCTTGGTTTCAAGAGTACGTAGTTCACAACTTCCCCATTGGCTATAAGTTTTAATTTTATTACAAATCAGAAGAAAAGAAAGCACTTTTTATGTGTTTTCTATTCGCTAGGTTGCAGTCCCGTAGTCAGGACTTGTGTTTAGAAGAGGGAGCCAAAAATACCGCCACTATAGCCAAGTTGACATTTGACATATTTTTTTTGAGTGATAAGTCACGTGACCATTTTCATATACACAGTTTTGACGTTTGCTAGTGTCAATGATACAACATTATTGATCTTTATCAGTAGTAGAGGGAAGAGTGTTTTTTTTTAACTGACCTGCGAGCTTGTGGTCCGCGACACACTGGTAATTTTTCTGCTAATTACCTTGTTGGTATGTAACAGATTCGAGTTATATCGATATTTACCTCAGTAAACATTGAAGTCCAACGCATTTTACAGATTAATATTACTAATTAAAAAAAACAGCGTTGAATAAGCTGATGATCCTTATGTCACTGTCGATTGTACGTATACAGATTTCAAATATTTAGGGTTGATTAAAACCCGTCATTCTCCCCTTGCAACGGCCCTGGCGGATTGAATGAAACGAGGTTCTTACTGGTTTTACATAAATAGATTAGAATGCAGATTTTGTTGGAATTTTCTTGAGTAAGTGTTTTTAGGTTCAGCCAAATATTATGATGGAGGTGATGGTTGTGAAAATGAAGTATTTTGAAAATAGTAAGAATTAAAGTTATTTTACACTTTCACTAAAGGTTATCTCATTAATTGAGTAAGTACTTTAAAAACACGATGTTTTTAAAGTACTTACTCAATTAATGAGATAACCTTTAGTGAAAGTGTAAAATAACTTTAATTCTTACTATTTTCAATAAGCCTTATAAAGGGTGTAAAAACTAAGCATAAAAAAAACTAAAAATTATAGAAGAAACATAACTTTCTTTCCTTTCTTTTTGTTTTTATGCATGGTCCAATAAGTACTAAGTAATAATGACGTAGTGGAGTAAACAAAAGTGTTCTTTTTAAAAAGTTCAAAAGCATTTTCATCATGAACTGAAAAAGTTCGTAAATTATTATGTGAAAAATAAAATAATAGTGCACGTCCGCGCACATGCGGCAGGCTTGGCACGGAATTTCATGTCGTAAATACTCAGCGTCTAGTTAAATTTTCCATAGTACCTATTAATATTTTTTCAAAGCCTGTAATTATTTAAAATCAAATCAAAATCAAATCAAATGGTTTATTTGCATTTTAACTGGGTAAACTTAAACAGAAAAAATAAAAATAAAGTAGAAATAAAATTTCAAATTCATTTACCTATATAAGTCATCATGACTTAAATAGGTAAATGAAGTTGCAAAATGGACCCAACTCAGCATGTGTACTGTGAAGGTTTTGCAGCCTGCGCTGATCTTCCGCTTGTAATATAGAAAAGTAATAAGAAGTATTTTAAGTGGACGTGGTTACATTTTAATACAAAAGTAGAATTTGAGATTTATAATGTTGTTTTACCTGATGCGTAGAGCAGAGCTATCGCTAAAAAAATATTTTTTTTAAGCAACATAAAAAGACTAAATAATATCTTTTTTTAAATATTTTTCTATAGCATTTTTGCTAATGCTATTGCGGAATCTGAATGAACCCAACGCAATTACGTTTAAACGATAAACAAAACTACGAGTACCTACTTCAAGTTTTCATTGTAATCAGGAGCCGGCAACGACTTCTTTCATTTACATAAACACTGTAAAACGGGACTTTCTAAGTAATAGCACTATCTTTTTAGGTATATCTGCAAGAGTTTTATTTAACTTTATCCATTTTTAACATTTTTAAATAACACGACAGTAATGAGTTTTGTATGTAATTTATATGGCCGCTAAACACGCCGGCAATGGATTTTCATACATTTATTGCCGGCCGCTGCTCGCATGTGCTTGGCCAGTACTGCATTTTCGATTTATCTCGATGAAGGTTGTCAAAATAATGCTTTTACTCCATAACATGGAAACCAAAGAGGTAACTTCTCAAAGGTTTTATTCAAATTTCGAACAGGCTTTCAAATAAAAAGCTGATTATTGAAGAAAAACCAATGAACACTGAAACTTCGTTGTTCGTTATTGGTTTTGAAAAGTAATAGTATTTTCAACTAAAAAGTTTTGCCTAAGTACTTAGACTTAATTTTCGCGCATTATTTGAGAAAAGTACTATACAAGCCTTGGCCACAACTAGGCAATGAGGGAAACACGTATGTGTGCCTCGTTTTCGACTCGGCCCACATTAACACGTTCTTCCCTCATTGCCTCTGTTTCAGGCAGCTACAGTAATGTACTATTTCTGAAGAAAAAATAAAATACCCGAACCAGACTTTTTTTTATAATTTATTTCATAGATGTACGATGGGGATATTGCTTTTGCATCTCAACGACGATATTTAAATTTAAAAAGTATTTACACTAAGGTCTACAGACTAATGAGAAAATCCACAAAACTCTTACTAATTCCATTTGTATTTCGTAAGCCGCACTCGATGCATAAATCTGTTAGTTGGTTAAGCTGTGTAAAGCTGTATCTACCCTGCTGGGTCGAATTAGTCGCAGGCCTTATAAAGCTGAGAAGAACTAACCATAGTTACTAGTGTAAAGTCTCACTTAGTTTTAGTTCATCTGGGATTTTTGGTTCATAAAGTTCATTTATTAATTTCTCCACACTACGCAAAAATTAGCTAGTAGAAAATGCTAAATGCCTTTGTCCGAGTTTCATTTTCTATACAAATATTATAAAGAGGAAAGGTTTGATTTTTTGTTTGTTTGTTTGTTTGTATGAATTGAATAGGCTCCGAAACTACTGGACCGATTAAAAAAATTCTTTTACCATTAGAATCCTACATTATCCCTGATGAACATAGGCTATATTTTATCCCGGAATTCCCACGGGAACGGGAATTACGCGGGTGAAACCGCGAGGCGCTGCTAGTGAGAAATAAAGAGGTTTCTAATCAATAAAGAGGTCGTAGTTAGTAAAGTCAGAAAAGTGCTATGTGGGTGCGGACGGGAATTACTGGAACCGCGCCCAATCCGCGCCCGCAATCCACAACCGTCCTCTGTGCGTTTCCTACCTACCTATATATATATATACCTACATTTTTATTGGCAGATTTCAAAGGTAATTTTTAAACAGATTATTTACAACTTTTGAGATATAAAAGCTTTACTAAAGTAAATCTTAAATCTGCAACTTAAAGCTCAATTTCAGTTGCAAGATAGTTTGAAGTGGTCCATGATGGGTGGTTTAATAGCTCCGTGGCAAAGAAACGCTATCAAATTAATGGGCGTAGGATCCAGCCTCGCTTAATGGTTGCACTAGCTTAAACTTTGCACAGCCAGGGATGAACAACATGTGGTTCAGGGGTAAGCAACAGTTTTACTCTCAAACGCTGGGTCCATCTCTAGTGTCTCTCAAATAATGTAAAAAAATAAAGATCATCGTAGCCTAACGTGCATGCATAGCTCTGAATAATTAAATATCTAAAAAAGCATTCTGTATATAGGTCACATATGCAACAGCTTCTTTAAAAAAAAATCTTTCTTACCATCAAAATTAATTTCAACCTCTTTTGTGTCAGCCACTCGTACGTTTTTAGATGGCTTAGGCGTAGCCCCTCTCACTCCATCCTTACTATCATCCAGTAGCTGTAAGTAGAGGCCAAACCTAGGCTTCCAGTGCAGAGGCGTGATCCGTATGGTAATTGCGCCTATTCACACATGCCTTCTCACTCCGTGAGAGATAACTTAGCTGTTTCTAGCGATAAGCGACGTGTTAACCCGAAGAGCAGACATGTATTCTGTTGACAATGTTACAAAAGTAGAGTTAATGAATACAAACCACGAAATCTTTACGTTCCATTTTTGAAAGGCTTTCGCCGAGAAAAATAAACCTCTTTATTGATTCTCTTACTTTCAGCTTTTAAGAAGTGTTGACCGTTTTATGAAGGTCGTAAAGTTCACCGGTTGAGTGGCGGTGGCTCTATTTTTTGTAGGTTATAAAAACTGATTTTTAATCATTGCACACGCCCAAACTGGCGTACAGTAATCAAAAGATTGTGATAAATAAAAATAAATAAAATAAATATTCACGAACCCTTAACACAACGCCTTCTAATCCCAAACTAAGCAAAGCTTGTACGATGGAAACTAGATGGCTGATAGAATACATACATAGATTTTTTTTTTGTAAATACATACTTATAAATAATACATAGAAACAACCAGACACAGAACAAACATCTATGTTTGCCACTCACAAACGTTTGTTCTCGGTGGGGATCGAACCCACGATAAAACTATCCTTTTTGGAAATTTGGGTTATTTGGAATATGTACATGCATATATGCAGAAAATATCGTTATAAGTAAAGAAGTCATTTTTTATTAGCATTTTTTTTACAAAGTGTACCCAACGGTTCCCGCTACACAATGCAACTGCGTACGCGTGGCCCGAACAATTAGTGGTTGTAATTCTGTCCTTGATGATGTAACTAATTGTTGTAATGAATCATTCGAAACAATTACATGGCGTTGTGTGAAATGTCCATGAATATTTATTTATATACTTATTTATTACCGACGTTCATTCACTATACATAGCAACGTATAAACAATAGAAAATATAAACACAAGCTATATGCGTGTGTAAAAAAAAGACTTATTTGGTACATTCAATGTCTTTAGACAATAAAAAACTTAGGTAATGTTATATTTGTTTTTATAGTGTTCTAATTTCATTGTTTTTTTATTCTATTAGTACAGCTTTTTCTGATAAAGTTTGTTTGAAGAAATGCCGAACTCTTTTCATTGCAATTTGAATTTAGAAAGTAAAGGCACAACAAAAACTATGCCTGCTCATTTATCTCCCGTGACACTAATTGACACTACCAGTAGTGCTATAGGAAAGATTTCTTACCCTCGACACTACTAATAGTGTCACGGCTAAATGTGGACTTCAACAGAATGTGATTGCATTTACTAAACACCTTATTCAAATTAATGATCTTCAAACCTCTCAAATACAAAAAAAAAACATGTGTGCAATTAACAAGTGGTAGAAGTGAAACCTTCAAAAAAATCTAGTATCCTATACCTAGTATCCTATAGGTAAGCCTACCTACCTAGATGACTTATCCTACATTGAACATTAATTTAGTATACCTATTTATTTTTATACATATACTTAACCATTAGGCAGTGCTTATTTAGTTAGAAAAGGTTCCATGCTCATGTTGCCTAAAATCAGAACTAGATGGCGCTGCTACGTTTGGTTTGGTTTGATGAACGCGCTATAGGAGCGTTTTGCTTGGATCTCATTTTCTCCCACGTTAAATCTTATGAATTTATGTGTCTCTTTTTATTTGCGCTTTTTCGTTTCATCGACTTTCAAATCACAACGATGCTAAATAAGTTTTCACTTCAAAAACCCAAATAATTTAAAACGCGTAGTATAATAACTATATACAAACAAACTATGATTTTGTACTGGCATGCGAAGCCGGGCTAAGCCACAAGTCGTGCTGTTAGCTGAATACAGCAATAGCCTACCAACATGCGTGCTTGCCAACAGTCTGCACCTTAAGCCGAGACGTCGCTGTTGACCTTTTTATTGGGGTTACACTATAGTCTCGTTTACATGTCATGGGGGATATAACGTGATTACTGTAGACATTCTATTACGCACTGGTGCTAAAGATTTCCAAGTAGTGTAAGAAAACATCTTTAAAATGACAAGGAATATGTTTTAGATACAATTCAACACTAATTTTGTCTCAATTCGTAGACGCATAATGCTTCAAGATCATAAAATCTAAAATTATAATTTTTGAGAGTTGAATCAATAATCCTAAGATGATCATAAAACTAAAGTTTCACGGATAGGTGTGCCAAAACTGCAAAGATTTCACCATTGCTCGTTCTTAAAGTTTCTTACGTCATGATTCATGAAAGGCAACATAGACAATATTGTTGCGATGAATGTAGGTATAAACACAAACTCTATTTGTGTAATACAAATTCACAGTCGCAATAACTGTTAAACAAAACATGAAATTTAGTAAATTATAGGCCACTCTGACAGCACACTGAAGCGGTTTAGTCCGCTCATTTAGCCTGAGCGCGTGTGAACCGAACATGGTTGGTGGTTTTCCATAGCCCAGTGTATTGTCATCTTTTTATGCGTCGGACATTGTCCGCGTATTTGTATCATTTCCCACGGCTCTCTTAGTGCATTTATAGAAAATAGTTGTAATACACTCTTGTGGATCTGATGTCTGTGATGGTATTGATCTAAACAACGATAGCAGTCGATAGATATAGTGAAGAATCATAATCTCTCTCATTTGTTTTGATCCTGCGAATTTCATGTTTGCTGATACGAAAATCCTGTCAATTCTTCAGTCAAAAATGAGCTGTAAAATTATAGGTAAAGCCTACAAATTAATAAATGTAAGTCACCCCTCTGGGAAATCACTTGCATATGAAACTTTCTACCTTGCATCGAGGTGACGCGATGCCAATATCAAACTAGCTGATGCATTATGTAGCCGGTCGATGGTTTATAGCTGAAGAAAACGCCTTAGTGTCGATAGTACCATTGATTTGTACCATTGATGGTACAAGTGACACAACTTTGTATCTTTAGTACCATTAATAAGAAAACTGCTGAACGTAGCTTTTCTTCTAAGACATTTATTTAAATACTAGCTGATACCCGCAACTTCTTACGCGTGCGTAACTTCCCACCAAAAAATACCTGTCAACCAGCATACGATGAACCTCGTGTCAAGGGCTGCTTTTGGTTTAGAGAGGTCAAGCCGTATCTAAAAATCCACGTCTTTAATTTAAATAAAATAATAGCCTATGTTTCAATCCGGAAAAAGGGCTTCTGAATGGTATAAGTTTCATTGAAATTGGTCCAGTAGGTTAGGCGTGATGAGCGAACAAACAAACAAACAGACAAACTCGATTTTCGGAATCAGAATCGTTTATTTAGAAGATTTGTATATTTAGTTTATCCATATCTTTAATTTTAGTTTTTGGCTTTTTTATAGTTTTATAAGTATCGCAGAAACCATGCAGCTTTCGCAATTTCACTATTTATGGAAAAAATTAGTCCAAAGCTGCTAAAGTGCTTCGAAGAATAGGAACTCTGAAAATCTGGAGATGTGCAACCGCGACTATAGCCAAAATGTCAATGTTGTCAAACGCTACTAATTTCAAAACAAGGGTTCGACTCGACAGCCAGTGATTACACAATTTACGCATACCTATCGTGAGGTATGTAATCAGTACACCAAGATTACTCCAAAAAAAACCTCAGAATTGTCTACAGTTTATATTCAATAGCCAGTTGGCAAAAGTAGAAAACAGTTACCAAAAGTAGTTTCTTTAGAGAGGATATTTATCTTGCTATTCCCAGAACTTGGATCCTACTCACATAAAAAGTGCAACAATAACTTTGTACAGGTTATCTAGCTTATTCAGCAAACCTGCAGTAAAGCCAATAGGTACATGTTATGTTAAATTATGACAATCCAATAACGGGTTAGGTGGCCAGGACCCAAATTGTCCGTATCGGCGTTGCCAAGTCTCACAAAGCCTGCTCTCACACAAGCATCATGCTACATTATGAGCGTAGAAGCAATAACAGTAGACACAACGTACAGAGATAACACTCCAATAAAATGAGGGACAAACAAACGTAATTCTGTCCCAAACTGTATAGCAAACTCACATCACTTCTCCAATCGTTGTAATTTCTACTAGATATAGTTTGTCCTGCGCTATTGTCACCTGCTACAGTCATCAGTATGCCTACTGCAGCATAGTTTACTGTTTTTCTAAAAGTGAGATGGCGTCTTATAAGCGAGTAATATCTCAGGATTTGCTACTAGCTACCTGTATAAGCCGCACTCCTTTTCTTAGACGTCTAAAATGTTCCTCAATTTCTTGAAGTTATTTTCAGTCGCTCCCGTTGCTAATCTTGATCATACGGATATAGTTGACTGCTTCATTTATTTTTGATCCCATGTTAGTTCGTATTTTGATCTTTATTTCTCTCGTCCTCGTTCTTTAGTTTTAATCTGCTTCGATGTTGCGATATTTTGTCAGTCAAAACTATGGTAGACAGTTGTTCTGTTAAGTAACCTACGTCTATTAGAAGATTGAGTTTTTAGAGTATACAACGATAGTAATAAAGTAACTATAGTTTATTGTAGTCTTGTCAAACAACCGTAAAACCAGTTGTTTATATAGAACGGTTTGCTTGCGCACTGCGATTTTTTGCAGCGACACAGTCGCGATGAAGTAGCGATACTGTCGCCGACAGTCACTTAAATTAGACAACTTTTCATAACTCAACTGCATCGATACAATCATAAAATCACTAGTGTCGCGATCCAGACGTGTATTTCACGACTTTTCGTTTGTATCGATGCAAGAAGTCGCAGTGTGCAACCGCTCCCTTATCACTTCTCTTCAAGTTTGCGGGCTTACATTAATTTATCGATCGACAGTCAGAAAAATACTAAAACCACATCTTACCTACTTTATTCATAATCCCAGAGCGTGATGAAGAACGTTTCTGCGTTACTGACGTAGAATTGTAGTCAGTAAGGATTATGAGCTTAAAAAATTATTAAAATCAAAAGTGACGATTGGGAGAATTTGTCCCAAAATATTTTGTCCGAATCGTCACTAAGTCAAAATTATGAAGCATCATTTATAAATCTCATAACTTCCACCAGCTGGATGGTCATACCCTTTTCTCTTTAATTTCGACTAGTGTATAGTCTGATTTCAATCAACATCTACGTGGCCTTATATTACCTGTATTTCAATATACTATATATATATATATATTTTTATACACATACATTCAAGAGCTAAAATTCCAAGTTATCTATAAAAAATTCAATATCGTGGGAACCATGAATGCTAGCTCAGTGAAATGATAGATAGTTTATTATTCCTTACATCTTGCATAATTTTTAAAGCTAATATTCGTGGTTTTATGTTTTAGTCAGTTTTATTTTTTATAGATAATTTTGTCCTTGACTGTATTTCAGCCTTAGAGTACGATATTCTCCGTTTAAAATCTCAACAAACAAATCGCGTTGGAATACAAAACGGAAATAGCACAATGCACATGATCTGTGTGCACTATGACGCGACGTCATGCAGTCTGCTATACGATACATTGTGCGGTAATGAATGACCTCATTATTTGAAGGCTCTTTCAAATGACTTTTTGTTTGGACGTTATCTTTTGCGAGCTGATGTGGTTTTTAGCCTTGTAAAGTTTTGCAATTTTTAAAGTTTGTAATGTGTAATGAGTACTGAATGACTCAGTAGTTTAGACTTGAAGATCCAAATAGCAATTGTATATGGTTTACCTTTTCATCGTGGAATCTAGGAATATATATCCTAGGTATCTATACTGGCTTGTGATACTAAAGATTTTGTTTACTATCAGCAAAAAATATTAGCTCACCTTTTGGCAGCCTTCATTTTGCAGTAGTAGCAGGTAGATAGGTAAGCTAATATTTTTTGCCGATAGAAAACAAAATCTTTCTAATCCAATATTCAATTTCTATAGGTTGTTGACCCAATGGTTCATCATCAAACAAAATTGCCGCTCATGTGTCTCGGTATTTCATACGAACTAACATGACTGATATTCAATTATTTCTAAAGTTCTATTTAAAATTTGCAACAACTAAATACAAGGTGTAATAAGATAGCTCTTGAAAATGAAGGACTTTGTTGAGCGACCCATACATACGCACCAAGTACACCTAGATCATCATTTTGGTTTTTTCTATTCAATAAAAATAAATTCTATCACTCTTTTATAAATTTAGGGAGGACATTGCATTTATTCGTAGCAAAGGTATTTAACTAACAAGAAATTACAATATATAAACATTTTATTCTACAGAATTTTCAAAAATAAATATAACTACTTATTAACATTTTTCATCAGAGAAAACCATGGCAATTTTAGTATTACGATTAATCGTGGTTCACCCTGTATATTCCCGTACGTCCGTTCGTACAATGAGGAGATTGGTGTCACGCCGGCGCGGCCATCCGGCCGGACCCGTCTCGCGGCCGCATCCGACACTCTTCCAATACCTGACCTGAACTGTCAACTGCATGTCATGTCATATTCGTTTTAAGCATAGTTTTACTAGATTTACGTGTCCTTTATAACCGACTTCAAAAATATAGGAGGTTGTATTTTTACTATAAAATGGAGTCCACTTAACATCTAAGTCTTCCAACTGCATGTAATCTCTCATGTCAATTGTGTGTCTTTTTTCGCAAAGAAAGTGACCTACATTGTAAACTGTATGTCGCGTTATGTCATAAAATTTGTATTGTGTTTGTGTGCAAAGATTGCCGTAGGTATGTAGTACTACTTTTCCTAAGAAATAGTGTCTTCTTGAATAATAGCAGACAGTAAACAGTAATGCTACTCTCGACCACCGGTTCCAAACTGGATCCATGGATTTTGACAGATTTTGACAATTTCCGTCAACGTTCACGGATTAGGATTCAGTTTGGAAAGGAGTCGCTAACTCTACCCCGGAACCTCTACCTTCGCCACAATATCATCGGACCATCGGGCGGGTGGTATGCCTCGTGGTCTTTGAGCGTCCCTTGGCCACCATTCCGTAATCACTGTTGTCCAATTCATTCCTTATTTCCACGTGTCCTGCCCATTTCTACTTCAAGCTTGTGATCCGCATACCTACGTCTACAAGTTTTACCGTTTCTAGTAAGTGAAAAAGAAAAATCGGGGTAGTAGTGATGACTGTGGGCAGGCTTCATTTGAAAAAAAACATTTTTGGTCTAATTATACTAACAGGTTTATTCAAAGTAAGCTTTATTAGTGAGAAATACCTATTTCAGTGAACTCGTTTTTGGTTTTGAGGATTATCAGGGTTTGTTTTTGTGACCCAGATTAAAGTTTTGATCACGAAAATAGTACGCAGGAGATGGTTTTCCATAGACACACAATATACAGTATTATACAGTGATAGTCATCGCAGGCAGGACATGGATGAGATCAGCACAGGGCCGTACGAGGAGTGGCACAGACAAAGAGAGGCCTATACCCAGCAGTGGGGGAAGTCGGGCTGTGGGTGATGATGATGATGAGTCATCGCATTTTTTGACATTGTAGATGTTAAAAATGATTCTTGCGTTGTTTACGAATAATTCACTTTGACTGACTATACCAGTTGAATGTGCAGTTTTAGATGAGACGATCTCTACAATTGTTTCAAACTGCCAATATTGAAATTCCATAAATTCAAAATTGGATTTCCCTGATATGAATAAAGTTTACGTTGCTAAACAATCGACACAGTTAGGAAATTCGGAGAATCCATCATACATGCGTGTTGTGTTGAGCCATAGAAAATAGAGTTGGATCAAAAGAGAATTTTAGTATTCGGGTTTATCGAGCACCTATCAGGATTGAAATCAGAATATTGTGGGCACTGTGTGGGATTTCCAGAAATACATTTTATAATAGATTTAAGCTACTCAATAATTCACTATTGTTTCCGCAGACTTTTAGTTGCTCTCGAGGTGTATTAAAAATAACGAAGACAGGATTTTCGTATTCCAATTGCGTATAATATTTTAATAAAAGTACAAAGTTACAGATAGATGTGATTCGGTTAGCGTATAGGTCAAGTGTTCGTTGACATTAGATGTCAAAATCTATTTAAAATTTCGAAGGTGACGTTTCGCGTTCCGGTGCTTGTCAACGTCACCGGAACGTCATTCGAAGCCGCAACACTATTTATTACGAAATAGGTACGTTAGCTATAGTAACAATTTTTCTAAAACGAAGACAACATGAAAAACCAACGTTGACTAATTCATTGTAGACGTAAATCGTTGATAGTTAAAAAAGTTTTTTAAAATTTTACTTATTTTAAACAAGCCATTTTATGCAGTTTTCATCGACCAAATACCGTAATTTGAAGGTACCGGTACCGTTTTAATGATTTTTTTACACCCTGTATACGTGAAACAGTGTAAGAAATCTAGAACTAACTTTCCATAAAACCACTCTACCGCGGAATCGTACTCTCTAGTCGACTCTACTTATTTGTAATCCTACCTATAAAGGCTCTCGCTTAGCTTTCTTTTTTAAAGTCACCTCTATTGAACCGTAAATTATCTACTTAGACAGTCGAATGTTTTTTATTTTTCTGTTGCGCAAAAAGCTTGGATGCAACTAGCTTACTTATGAATATTTACTTCAAACTGAATCGCGAACTGATTTTATAAATCTATAAATTTTTTTTTCTATCTATAACAGATCACTGCTACTCTAGTAGTGATCTTTACACATATGATTCAAACTGATAAACTGCGGAAGTTAAAGTAATTATAAAGAACTTTACAAAATGCAATGAATACACGTTACTGCATATTAGAACAGCAGATTGCATGGTTTTTATACCGAACAACATGAATGATAAACAAGTGGTGCAAGAACTTCACTATTTTTCATGTCAGCTGTTTTCACCAAATCGCCAAGTCAAAGTTCGAGGCACACTGAATCCTGTAGGTTCATATAACCACAAATCGTTGAAAGCGCCATCTGCATTATTCATTTTAAGCTTCAAACCGTAAGAATCCGCAGTCGACATCCGAGGTGGGTTAATGACTCCGAGGTCGACCATTGTTTACCAAACAATGCAGCGAAACCCAGAGTCGATCCTCGGTTATTCGCTTCACTAGGTGACGAGCCGCGACTAACATGTGAAGATTTGAAGTATAATATTCTGTGGTTTTAGCAAGTGGTAATTAGGTACGAAAGCTTTTGGCCACTTGGTTTGATAGTCAGCTATTTAGAGCTATAAAATACTTCAATATAAAGCCTGTTTTTTGGCCGATAGATTTTCTTACGGTAGACTGAAAAAAAAACACTAACCTAGCTAAGACAGTTTTAGGCTCTTTTGTACTAAATGTCCACCTATTATACTCTAGTAATAAGCGCTTTGTTTATCATGTAAAATAAAATAATCTTAAATACTATATCCTCTCAAACAAGAGCTAATGGAAATAAATAAAACAGGTAGGTACTGTTATAAAATATCAATTTTAAATTAACTTATATTTTTTTGAATCAAAGGCCTCCTAAATCAAAGGCTATCATCCGCCCTTATCAGTCCATCACAGTCCCGAGATCATTATAACAGGATAAAGACAGAGTGAGGAGAAAAACAGAAAAAAAGAAATTAAAATTTTGCCTTCCCCAAAGTTGGACGTTGTCGACGTCGCGAACAGAAATGGGGTGGTACATAATTTGAGGTCATCAAATTATGCAACACTGAACTGACAGCAGGCAAGCCTATTTTGTCTCATGTAAATAAGCTCTACGTGCATACGAACAATGTTACATATTATCTACTTAATCTTTTTTTTTTACTTGATTTCTCAATAGTAATCATACTAGCAGTGATAGGCCTGTCAATACTGAATCATTTCCAAATGTAATGCACCTTCTTACTAAAAAAAATATGAAAATAAAATATCTGCATAAGGTTGGTAATCAATGCCATCACGGATTTAGTAAAAAAAAAAAACAACTTAGCACGGACCTCACAAAAAAGCTTTTCAAAGTTCAACTTTAACAAAGTTACTCAGGTACTCAAATTTCTGCAGGAGGTGCTCTAGTTTGAGCTATTTACGTCTAAAATACCCCATCAATTAACCGTCGACAAATTAACGGAAAAGAGAAAAATATAAAAGCTTTCAGGAGAGTAAGGGAGAGGGGGGAATAACTGGGCTCTCGGATAATTAATGGTTTCATTTATGTTTCTGCACTTGAAAGTCGTGATTGTGCGAGTTAGGCCTTTTTACTTTTTTTTCAAGTTTCGAATTGCCATTGTTCAGGTTGTACCTAATTGAAATTGTAAGGGTCAGTAATCAATGGGCGTTTGTTCTTTTAGAAATCTGCGATTTTTGTTTCTTGGTACATAGCTACTTTGTTTGGATTGCAAAAAGTTTATTACCTTGCCCTCTGTGTATATAGGCTAAGAAATATTATATTTTAAAAAAAGTTAATAGAAAAATTAATCTAGTAGTGAATTATGTAACTTTTAGTGGAATAGGACTTCTTATTCATATGTACATGATTAGAGAACAAAATCGAGCAAATCCTAGCAGACACCAAAATCTCTCTGTAACTAATAACTAAGGCATAAATTTCAAATAGATTAAAGTATATTATTTTGTCCACTTAGTGTTTAAATGTGGTTTGATTTACCGATGCATTTGCAGACGGTTGCAATCAAATGTCAGCTAATTTCATGCGTTACGACGCAATAAATATGATGTATGAGCCAAGTTTGTATGCCGATACATGCATATTTTGAATACAAATGATTCCACTGCGACTTTTTTCACATATACTTCTTTTATAGCGTACATTGCTGTAGTTAGAATGTATCCTAATATTCTTACGATCAAGTCCTAAATATACAGGTTTATGAGTCATTGAACTCTAACTTATGAATGAACGAATGAAAATACTTTATTGTACGTAGGTACACCTTACAAACTAATATGCGAGACAGATTACATTATAATACATTACGTACAATGGGCGGTCTTATCGCTAGGGAGCGATTTCTTCCAGACATTCTTTGGATGGAGTGGAGCATATAAATAGGAAGGTCGGCTAACTTATGTTTTTAGTATAGATAAAATTCTGCATATTTAAAAATACTACTGGATTTGACAACCTCACTAGAGTAGCTGCCAACTCACCGGCTCACCGGCATTGTAAGATGCGTAGGTTCCATTTCAGGGGACGTTATTGCATAACCTAAAATTCATTTGGGTTTTGGTTATTTAGCTTTACAAATAATTTGGTCCAGAAATATTTTGCTCATAATCATAATGAATAAAATGTCTTGCGTTACAAAAGTCGAAGTCATAGGTCGTTTAGTAACATAACCAGGATCATTTGGAATGGTCTCTTATACGAGTATGTATACCTACTAAACTAGGTGATTCAAAGTGTACCATAGTTCTATTTGACCATTGATACCCACTTTACATTTGGTTTCTGTGTCACAGACTAAATGTAGAGTCTGGGTTATGAAAGTATCAGAGTGATAGTTTTTATCGTTTCAATTCCAAAAAAATCTTAGTAGGAAAGTGCAGCACAGATTAGCCTTTCCTAAATCAGCAGAGGTATTTAGTATTCGCAACGCGATCGCTCAGCAACCCTGACCCCATGAACCCGACTAATGTCACGGGGACGAAACAATTCACCAGAATCCTACAGCTTATTGTAGATAGCTAGTACTTCTCGACACGATAGGTGTGTAATTAAGGACTAAAAAGACTAGAACAATTTTCGAATATTTTTGAATCGCACAGTACAAAGTAATAAGCTTGAGAACTGAGTTGAAATCGTGGGTGGAAACCTTTTTATTGTGTTGAGTAACTTTTACAAAATGTAGCATTCAGAATTGATTCATTTCTGGGACAGTGAGATTCGTTTCGGTGTTCGAATTCTATTTAAACTTTTGAAGAAAAAAGTTTGTGCAGCCGACTGCAATGTATTTTAATCATAGTGCTTCTATGCTTTAAGTAAGTGGTTACTTACTTTCATGCTTTGTAAGGCATTCTTATGACTAGTGTTCCTGGTGTCAGTTGTTAAGCCTTGATGAAGACCTGCGTGATGAAGATTTAAAAGCTCCGTAATCATAGTTCACTCTCAGCAGACTTTTAAACTTGCTTCATTTCTTACATTTTTTTATCCTGAGCGCCTCTTGTTCAAACATACCTTGTGAAGTGAACCAGCGGCTGGATACGCTGTTGACTAGCATATCGCTAATCTTTATTTATCCAAAACGGAATCGAATGAGCGTCCTCCCGTCAAATTAAATTTTCCGACATTCGTGGTATTTCCAGTTTGTTACCGCCGTGACTGAATATAACTGAGTTGGTCTCTTGAACTATGGAAGCAATTAATTCGAAGAATTCGTCTATGAAACTGGTGTGGGTATGACGAATTAGTGTGTAAATTTTCTTTTAATGAGGTTGTTTATGAAAATATCTTTCTGGAAATCGAGGCCAACTTGCCTTTGGGTTTTACATTGCTATATTGGTTATATTATTATACATTATACACACACATCTAGTCAAATAGTAGTAGAAGAATTTAGTACCTTAATTTACTAGTAAAATGCAAATAAAATGACTAATGCTCACTGAGTTATGTCTTCAATCGAAATATAAAGCTTCATTGAACTTGCCAAAATAAAGTTCTGCATGGAAATAATTTCAGAAAGTAGTAGTACACGCAATTCCGGGATATTATGAGATTCAACACGAAAGCGTCTTGCGGCTCTGACGTTGCAACTTTCACATCCGTTATTCTAGGCTTGCCTATTTTAAATAGTTGTTTTAATGGGAACGTCCTTAATTAGAATCTGTACGCAGGGAAATGGAGGCTCCTCTTCTGATTTAATGAGGAGGCGATCGCGTGATCCCTTTCGCACAGATTTGGCTCCGCCCATCGGGCGGTGGAAATCAATAACATAGTGTAGAAGTGCGTTTAGTGTCGTACCTTGCTGACGTAGGCTGCAGACGGATATGGCACCAGCACAATCTCCCTCTCTTCTATCTCTACCCACATGCCCACAGATGGGACTGGATTCGTCCAAAGTGGGACTCCAACTGCGAGGCATCAATCCATCTCTTACATGTCGCTTTCATTTTAGCTTACATCTTGACCCTATTGTTATTTAACCCTGTATACCATCCATCATGTGATCCACAAAACCAATGTTTTTTAACTTACTGACCGTTTCCCGGCAGATTTGAAATCACAACTTTTGCTACCAAAGTTGGTAGCTTCTCAGTCATTTTCAATGACATGAGAAAAAATGTTCTACTGATTTGACTGACTGTACCAGATTCTTTTTATGCTCGATTCTCACCGTAGGAGTTTTTTTTATCAAAGTTCACAATTACGCAAAGACGGGAGTATACTTTTCTGTTGCCCAAACCACAATTTTTTTTTCATGTTCATAATTACCATATTGTTTTATAGTACTTTTGTGTTAATAGGTGTCACTCAAACCACTCATTTTTTTTCTTATTCATAACTACCATATAAGTCAACCTATCTCAAAACTCACAATACGTATCAAACTTCGTGCATAAATAGTAAGTATACCCTTCTACCTCTTTTCGCGGATAAATTGAAATCCCCATCAGAACAACAGCGAAACGCTGTTAACAGTCGACGCACTTATGCCCAAGTTTAAAGCCGATTTACAATTACATTCTTGAAGGTCGTTAAAAAGCTCTAAAAAGCTTTTAACGGAATTAATACAGCATAATGATTTGGTGTAACGTCACAGGTTAAATAATAAATACAACCTCGTGCATGTTTCACTTTGTTTTGTACTTTTATCTGCCTACGTCATTTAAGAGACGGGCGTCGGTTCGTCTTTTATGTCCCACACATAATCTCTGTCTGGATTGAGGGATCCTATACTCCGATCAAGCTCAAAATTAGGCAGGAAAATCACATAATGGTTAGCCGAGCCTAGTCAAAGTAAGGCAAGCAGCGCTGTAGCAGAAAACCAAGCTTCCGATCACAGACTAAAACCTCTGGTTAGGGAATGTTCACGCAGCGGCCCATTCTATCAGAATGTTTTAATTCGGTGATGGTGCTTGTAGTTGTCACATGACATCATTCCGGATCTAGTAAAAAAATGTAATACTTATATGAAAAAATGCTGTAAATAAATACTCAGCCTTTGTGTGAACGCACCCTAAGAGTGAACTCATCGTAATCAGATTGCTATTTCAGTCAGTGCTTTAGAGTTCATTTTTCATTGCGAACATATTCAGAGTAACGCAGGGTCGACCCGTGTAACAGAAAGCGGGTTCCCGATAATTGCCGAAGATCCTCCGGTAAGTTTGTTAGGGCGCGAGCACCTGCATTAATTGCTGGATTTAGCTTCATTTATAAGGAATAAACCACTCTTTGGCCTTTGTTTATAAACCGAAAGATTAATTACTGTGGCTATTTTAAGATCACTGAGTGGTTTAGTGATAGCTCTCACCTCACCTTTAGATTCAACGATCGTAAATTCAAATCTTTAAATTACTTTTCTACTGTGTAAAAATTCTGACGTTTATGGATATGAAAATATCTATGCTCACAAACAGTGATGGAAAACATCGCGAAGCAACCCTATTCAAGCAGTAGCAACGTGTTTGTAACCTGTGGCACAGAATGCACATTAGTCGATATGGAAAATGACCTATAAATGCAATGCCGAATTAAGGATATTTTTTTATTAATGACAATTAATGCAAAAATAAATAAGTACTTAGACGTGCCTTTGACTAACCTTGTACCTATTTACTAGATAGGACCTTGGAGTGCCAAACGATCTCAGATGAGGTCTATATCTTGCCGGATTACAGGCGTGTTTCTCCTTCCTCTTTTATTTAAAGAATCCACAACTTTGTCGGGTTCGAGAATTTAATTTTAAAATTCTGAAGTGTAACGAGACAGGTGAGCGGAACTGCTAACCGCGTTATGAATTTCCCCCCCACACGAAGCTAGTTTGGGGAATTTTTCCCGAAAACTTTAAGGATGATCCCACACGTGTGGTTTCCCCTAGACTCAGCCCAGCCCTTTGCAATAGCTAATACTTAACTTGGATTACGAATTGATATTTTAACTTTCTCATACAAACTAAATTGTAGAGTTTTACTCATAGTAAATCATATCTACAGTAGTTAAAGTGATCGGATACAATATTTTTAGTACCATAAGTACCTATAGTGTCTAATATACATCTACAATACACATAAGTTAGCTGGTAGAAAATTCTTGCTAGGATTAAGCTCGCTTTTGTATACGACATATTTTGTGTAAGTACAATAAAGAATTTTCTATCTATCTAAGTAATGTTGTTTCAAAGAGAATCTTATGAATTTATTGAATTGAAAAAATAAATGATTTGTTAAGATAATAAACCATTATTTTATCCTTGTTGCTGTGTATTTTAGTAGTTCCACCAGAGTTCGTAAATCAAAATGACGAGGTCAAGGACTACCTTAGAGATAGCGTTATTTATTGGTGAAAAACAGAGGTAAACAACCAAATTACTTATTCACAAGAAAGATTGGTAGCCATTATTTTCCCTCTAGCAACTATTTTGGAAAAGAAATTGTTTCATTTCTGTGAGCAGGTAATTTTACTGCGTATAAAGTCAAAGTCAAAAATCTTTTATTCAATAAAATCTCACTGATCACTTTGAATCGACATAACGTTTTGTATGATTAGGTATGATTACATTTTTTTTATCGGATGAGTTGGAGCTAGTTCGTCCCAAGCTGGTTTGTCTTCTAAATAATGAGATATGTTATAGATAAAATTACTAAGCAAAAGTTTACTAATAATACGTCTTTCTATTAGTACCTAAAAAGCACTAATAGTTTGGATGGTAGCAACCTTAACTTTCAATGTCTAGTTTACGGGTTCTAATCCGGTAGAGTCTAGACACGTGTATTTTCCATGAAAAAAACATCTCTGTGTGTGTTCTACCGCTTGTATAACGGGCTGTGTTATATAGTCTATGGTAACCGCTTCCCATCAGGCGGGCCGTACGCTTGTTTGCCTAAAAAAAACTGACCGACACTCATTAAGTCTTCTCTCTAAAAAATATCTCAAGTACTTTAGGTTTGGTTGGTTCTTCATAGAGTAGCTATGAAGAATTATCCAAACCCTGTCCGAACATTTTTATTACATACATTGGTAATAAATGGGTTATTTAGGTAAAGTTCAGATCAATTACGGAACCCAAAGCGTTTCGTGACTTTTAATTGTTCATAAATCACATACCAGTTAAAATTAAGATCCCATTTGGCAAATTTTACGATATAACTTTGAGGAACGAGCTCAAAGACTTGTGTGTGGAGTTGCGTCACGGGCTGTAAAGATTTACACTGTTGTAATGTAGCGTAAATAAAATAGTTAGATCACACAAATCATAATAGTACATTATGATATGAGTGCGGTAAGTTGAAAATTACAGCCTCTGCTTTCTTGTAGCCCTCGCCTACGGCTCGGGCTGCAATATCGCCTCGGCTGTAATTTTTAAAGCGCACGTATGTCATACGACGTTTAACAACACATTTGCGAGGAAATAAATAAACCTCGGACTTTCTTCAAAGAATAAATCTTTATTCACTTGAAGCAGTTAGAAAAATTTGAACAATTTGTAAAATAATTAAATGGTTATTTTTTATCGTAGAGCGCGGCGCGCCCCCTCCCCCCCCCCCGTTCGTTTTAGTGGGAGCATCTTGATAAACCGTACGTTTTACATTACCATAACGCACGAGTGCGTAATGACATACATCACGATACTGAAATTGGTGAAATAAGAGATCCTTTACGAGCAAATGTGTTATAAAATTGATTTACATCTATACTAGACTATCATGATGAAAACATATCTGCCATGCCTGTGAATTAAGTTGTGATTCTAATTCAGTTTTTGTCATATAACATTGTTGTTATCAGCCCACTATCCTGTTACTGAGCAAATGCCTCTCTTCGAGTTTTCAGATTCATAGTTCACAACGTAACTTGCTAAAATACAGCCACATACAATATAAAAGCTCTTAGATTCGTAAATGGAAAGAAAACTTAATTTGGCTTTAGCCTTTTACCCTTTTAGCCTTATAGGTAAGAAGTTTTGAAAATGAGGCGAAAGTAGCAGCAGTAGTCTGAAAAAAAAGTTTCACAAACAGTCCCAAACACAAAATTGAATACCTATTGATCGCGCTGGTTTTTCAATACACTGTGTCAGTAATATTATAAGTTTTGCGAAAATGTGCATTTCCGTTGTCGAATATTGGTATTTGGGTCACGTGGAAATGAGATGCATTGTCAGATTACGTGTACGTGATTTGAACTGCGTTTGATCTATGATTTACAATTCTACAATATTCCTCGACTTACTCGTTTATCACACAGCAAGAAGCTTGAATAATTTTACTAGCGTCTTCATCATCATTATTATTTTTTAAAGGTTTTATTTTCTCGAAATATAAATATTTGGGTAATAATGAAGCTCACGGGCCTAAGCCAAGTGCGAATCATAATTTGTTTGAGCATTTGTGTCTTCCTGCAGAAATTTTCTGACAATCCGACATGTATTCAGTATAGCAGCTTTTTGCATTATTATTGTTATGAATAAAAACGTTATTATTTTCATCTATCTATTTATTTTCTTAGAAGTTAGCTAATATCGAATAGTCTGTCTATTATCAAAAAACTAATCATACAAATCCGAGATGTCACGTCCAAGATGGCTTCTTCTTCTTTGTTCTTTTTTTTCCATGTTGCTATTCCATTACAATTAGTCAATTATCGTCAAGAGATAAGTTAAATTCACTTACATTTAATGCAACTCTCCTTTTCTCTCCTGTAACACGTGACCTTTTTGGTCCTTTACCTTAGATTGAATTATATTTGTATTGAGAAAATGTTATAGTACGTATAACAGCCCCACTGCATCCGGCAGCCGGCTTGATGACTTGACTTGACCAAATAAATTACACTGGCCACTACTTTATTAATTTGGCACTGGCAAAATAAATATAGATGACGATACCAAAAAAAATATTTTTAGTACTTATAACAAACATCGGTACATACATAAAAATCAAAAAGAACAAAAACACAAACGGAAAAAAAGGACAAAAGTAAAAAAGAAGACCTCCTTCACATTTGGTAAAACCAAAAGCAAGTAATTTTGGCACAGTTATGCAAAAAAAATATGCTTGGCACATACTCACATGCAAAAAAAAAGCCTATTAAACATGTGCATGTCTAAAGCTCGTAACTCATAAAAGCTTTACACGTTAATCGGAACAAAAGCGCTGTTAGCACTCAAACAACTTTAATTGGTCAATTGTGTTAAAATGGACACTGCGTCGGTACCTGCCTATTACGAGTACCATTTTGTACTAGCTATACCAACATGCAAACATTTGTACATACAAAAAACAATGGAGAGGAAAAAAAAAGGTTCTAAAAGAGTTCAAAGTACAAAATAGTTTTGCATGATCTTCATTTGTTTTGTAGTTTTTGATGAGAAGTGACAGTAACTTAAGCAAATGGCTCACGTCTTGAGCGGTCCATATTGATCCTTAGCTGTTTCTCACTGTATCCAGGTATCGCTTGGCGTTTATAGTTTCTGTACCCATAATATTAGTAAAACTAGATAAATAAGAGCACTTTCTAACGTTGCTAACGTGCAATTCGTTGTATAGTTGTAAATACAGAAATAAAAATAATTCAATGTCTAGTCACGGTTTTTAAATTACTCAATATTTATAAGAGTAATATTTTATAAAATACTTTACGTGTTCAGGACAGAGCCCCGAGTCTATGCATTTCTTTGACTTTCGACTCGAGTATAAGGCCTCCACCGGGAGATTTCGGAATTGTGAAATTCCTAACAAAATTTCTCGCTTTGCGAATGCGCTATACTCGAGTCGAAAGTCAAAACAAATGCACAGACTCGGGACTCAGTAAACAACCTGGTTCACTTATCTAATTCCATAAAAAATAAACTTCTCATCGAAATATCATTGTGCCAATAAACGTAGTCACGGTTACTGCAGGTGTTCCGAACCCCTAACATTCCTTTAATACAAATAGCTTGTAAATATTAAATCATCGAGGCCACTACGCGTTAATCATAAAACGAATGGTTGCTTTAGGGATTGACTATAACTCTCTTTTTAATGTACTTCGAATTATGAGAAAGGGCAGGGCAGTTCATGGCTTCGAGTCTTACCGCCAAATTCATAAACGATGTAGTCAAATTCAGGCGTTGCATTTACTTGCAATAAGCGAATGCAGATTGTAAAGGTTTGGTTCTCTGTTTATGAATTCAGGGGTTATTTAGTCGATTTATTTTTTTATTTATAGATATGATAAGATACCAAAACATGGCAAAATCTTTGAGAATTAAAAAAAAATAGTTTATTTCTATACAATTTTTTTAAATTTGGTATTTGTACCAAATTTTTTAAAATGTCATATCTCTTGTACCTGACATACTTTATCCAGAAAAGCTACTCCATCATATATTTTCATATCATTTATACAAAAGATATGCAATAACCGTTACTCAGACTTTATACGACAAGTGATGATTTATTTTTAAGAAGTTCGTCGGCTTAAACTTCGCTTACCATCAGGTGAGATTGAAGTCAAAAGATGGTCATTCAATATATACAAAAAAAATGGTAGCGAATTCGCATTTCGTATAAAAAATATCAAAATTTCAAAATTCACTCTAGTTTTTTCAGACGTATCTGTCTAGTTTCCAGCCGTACCCGTTTGTAAACAAACGGACATTTACTTGGTCAGATTCACAGTATCAATATTTGTAAAAGTGCCGACTGTTTGATTGCCAATGAATATTTTCCTGTTTCATTAATCGGGAATCAAAAAATGCCGACGCCACCGCGGCTGCTTACTCCCAAAACGTTATCGTTGTTCCCATTTTATTTACTTGTACCTACATACCACTTGCTATTTTTATTTATTGTCAATTTGTGAAAATGATTTTTCTGTTGACGCTGAGTCCATGTAGAATTGCTTATGTTTAATATGAAAGCGTTCGTACGTTGTTGTTTTACTGTTTGTTTATCAGTTTGTTGGAGTCTCTTATTTCTCCCCATTATCTTACTTAGTACATAAGACGTGTTTGATGTTTTCGACCAATAAAATATTGTTGTACTAGCTGACCCCGCAGACTTCGTACTGTCTCAATTTTCATTTTCAATACCAACAACTTTCATATTTATTCACCTTTTAAATCTTCTCTGGATTTCCACAAATAATTCAAGACAAAAATTAGCCAAATCGGTCCAGCCGTTTTCGAGTTTTAGCAAGACTAACGACCAGCAATTCATTTTTATATATAAGATTGTCCTTTAGGTTTTACGCTTAGACGCTATGTCTACCTAATTATCAGTGTTGCATTCTCATAGTTTTTTTAATATAATACAAGATTTATTTTACGGTAGAAGACCGTAGGTATATTGAAAAGTAGCATGCAGTAGAATAATGCTAAGCTATACTTAAACACACACTTTTTCAGTTCTACTTACATGAATCGAGCTCTGTCACTGTTTTGCATTACTTGTTAGTGAAAGCTATCGAAGAACGATTTTAAAATTATAAGATAAAGATATAGATAAATAATATGCATCTTTTCCCTATAAATAAATAAGGGTACATAGTAAATAAATAATTGTTAAAAAGAATTCCAATAAAAACGGTATCAACCATTTGAACTGTAAACCATTAGTAAAAAAAATCTTGTCAAACCGAATTACTAAAATAGATTTGAGCACAAAGTGCCACATTCCGTCAGACGTCAAACGCGTCATGCGTACGCACAGACCGCGCCCGCGTCAGAGCGTCACAACCTCGTGATTGTACCATTACGATTCTGCGATACCTACTATTTGTGGTATATTTCCATGCAATTGTTACTAAGTCAAAGTCCAACACTTTTGAAGTGAAACTTCTAATGCGACTTCCAACAAGATTGCGTTAAGCGTTTAACGCTCCTGGGGAGGGGGAATAGAAAGAGACAGAGCGAGAGTGAATGCGTGGCACTCGAAGTTTCACTTCTTCCGCGCAGAGGGACTCCACGTACATTTTTTTTTAATTTAGTATAATCACAACAATCACTAAGAATCGTCTTGTAACTATGTGATTCTAGGAGCCAGTTCCTCGCGACCAGAGCCTTGAATAATGAGCAAGAAACAACGGTCTGGTTCTTAGCACTTTCCTAAGAGATTTTTTTGGAAAGAATACCACTTTTTGTTATGTACCTAGTGATAGGAACCAGTAGCATGGCAGTACTTACTCGGACGAGCTCTTTAACAAAAAGTCCTACTACTAACTGGTGGGGACTCTTACAATTTTACTATTCTCTACATTTTATTATTAAGTTGCAGTAACTTTTATATATAATAAGCTCCATATCTCTCTACAGTTTGATACTACATACTAAGTACTCTACAATCTCTTGCTAGTCAAGATGCTTGTAGATATAGTCAGACCCAGAATAACGAAGCGATGTTGAAATGTCACGACATAACAAAGTTAAAAACATAATCTCGTTTGATTAAAATATTTTATATAAATGTCGGCTGTTTCCCTTCTTGCCTATATTTTTATTAGTTCAGTCACTTTTACACAATACGTGATCAAAGTTTTTTAAATTAGAATTTCGAAATCTGGAACATTTGGTATACTTTTCTGATGACATCGAGTCAGCCAATTGAAAACTTAATTTATAGTTTTAAAAGTTTAATAAAGTGGTAGTTTTATAGTTTCAAAGGTCTGCGAACAGTTAAAAGCTAAAAAAGAATGATCACATAAAATTAAAACATTCTTATTTTTAAAATCTGACACGCACAAGCATATTGTTTAGTGGAAACTTATTTTTATTCGCGCGTCAGAATTCATTTGGACGAGACGTCATGCGACTTCATTGCATTACATTACGACTTTCTCGTTATTTTCCTTCAACTAAATGATACTTTTACACAAATAGGTGTTTGTACAAGAAAGTATTGCATGCGCAGTGTGTAATATTTTTATTTTTTGCATTGTTGAATGTAAACATTTTGATACTTTACATACTTACCTACCTACGTACCATCTGTTATGGTTACTAATGAAGACATTAGAATACTCAAAATACACGAAGGTATAAAGTATTTTTATTATTTTTATAGAATAAACAATTATTTTCTTTTATTTCGTTTGTGCGGCTCAATTCAATGCTGCTTTATGTAAGTAGCATAATATTTTACCTTTGATACCTGCATATTCATAATATAAAAACCTCTTATGCAAAGTCAAAGCGATTATCTTGTAACATAAACTAACTAGCCGCCATTTTTCAACCTATTTTGTGGAGCTAAATTCTATCAACAGGATGGATGGGATATTTTAATAGGAATAAATTTTAAATATTTTCGGGTGCGTCGCGGTGCGTCTCATTATGTCTAAGGCGTTTGATAAACGAGCGTATTGGTAATGCGGGCACGCCTCACACGTCACGCTGACGGGATATAAATGAGTTTTATATCGTCTGTTCTCACCTAGGCCCATCTCTCAACTCTCAGATTGGTTATCAGGAACAACGAACGTCAAAACGTCCACTTGTTTAGTTCATTTGCTTATTTTGCAAGAGCCAACTTAGACGTCTAGTTGAAATGTTTGGCGACTCTCCAACGCTGTAAATTAACGCTTTTTTTTATTGTTTACAGGTAAATCACCCTTGTCTTTGGAAGCGGAAATTTCAAGATACGTGGCCGTCGCAACGTGGCTGCCATTTATTTAGAGTTTAGTTCTGTTGCCGTTGCGGATACGGAACACAATGTAGATAACTGAATACCGAATGCATCAAAAGATTTTGTCTAAAGTGTGACCGAAACTAATGTAATGTAATAAACGTCCATGTAGCATAACATAGTAGTATTTTTATTTGAAAACTCGTGTAGTATTTTGACATGAAAATATAATTTAATTTAAATTTTCGTAGTACATAGTTGTAGAACAATGTAGACATTATACACAAGTGTAAGCCTTAGACCAAAAAACCGGCTGTAAGTAGGTACATAAATTATATAAAGCCAAGGTCACAAAATGTAGTTACTGTAATTACATTAAAAGTTGTAATTGCTGGTGGTATCTAGTTAGCAACTATTGCCAAAGTACAACATGTACGTAGTCATAGCTGGTTGAAGTGGTTTTGGCAAGCGGGCAACGGGCGTCTGCTCAACTTAATAAGGCTGCACCTTAACCGGCTTAAAGCTCAGGCTTGAGTGGAACTCATAATGACTCGTAACTAGGGTTGGTACCTAGATTTGAAGGAACAAAAAGCCGGAGAACATCGATCATTTTACAAGATTATATAAATTGTATTTGCGTCTATCAATTCTTCTATTGAAAAATTTAAACTTAGTACTGTAGCATGAAGTAGGCTAGTACGCAGATATATATTATCATCCTCCGCTGGATTAATAAAAGTTCGGCTTTAACTAGTCATGTTGCAACCCTACTGAAAATCAATGAGCGTCGCCTTAACATGGTTTAAATTGTTCAAGAGCTGTTATTAAAACGATTTCGTGTACGAGTAAGTACTGAAAAATAAATTTCAGTGGTTTTACTGAACCCCAGAAGTATTTAGTAAGTCATGAAACAGTAGCAGTACCTACTTGTAGTTTAGTAGTATTTGCAGATTTTCAGTGGTTTTACTGAACCCCAGAAGTATTTAGTAAGTCATGAAACAGTAGCAGTACCTACTTGTAGTTTAGTAGTATTTGCAGATTTTAGAACTGCATTATGCAGTATAATTTTATTGTGCAGCGTGGAATTAAAGAGATTTTGGTATATAAGCGTTGTAAAATTTATTCTCATAGTTAATTTTATAAAATAGCCAATACGAGTTGTTTCATTATACTTAGGGGCTTACTTAGAATCGCCTCTCATTTTTTGTCAAAATATGTCTCGTTTTGGTCAAGTGAGTGACAAATAGTGACAAGGAAAAGCAGAATTGTTTAACTTGAGAGGCGATTTTATGTAAAACTTTTTGTATAGAGAATTGGTCAATTAAAAGATAGGTTGTGGTTGGTCAAAGAATGACAGATTCAAAAAATCCACGACATTCTGTGATATGTACCTATCAACACATGCATGAATTAAGTATGAGTCTATAGCAAAGTTCACAACTCTCAACAAAGGTCTAACATTCATACCCAAAGGATAGAAGGTATCCATCAGACCCCATATGAAAACGATGATGGCCAATCTCCGCCAGCAATTAAGACTACCAGCACATGGACGTAACGCTGCTCTTCAATCAACGAATCAATCTACGATCGGACTGGACGCCGCATGCTATCGACAGCTTAACAAATTTATCGCGACAGATTGATGGTAATATCCGAATTTTAAGCCTCTAGATCGGTGTTACGTGATTGTCATGCAAGACGGTTAGTAATAGTTTAGTGAAAGTTAGTTAGGACACAAACTTTCAAAGTTTGTTTTCCCAAACATTTGAAACGCGCCTACTTTCAGGTAAGTACAATTTGTTGCGGCATAGAGTACAAACAACACAGACAACAGTAGAATAGTGTCAAGTAGGTATCTAATTTGTATACTGAAGAATTTTATTTGAATCGTGCATCGTTAATTTAATCTATTAACGCCGATATTTGCAATATATCTTAGAAGCAAAACTAAATACTGAATAATTTCAATGGAAAAAGCACACACGATGTAGCCAAAATATATTCCGAGGTGAACTAAACCACAGATCATATAATACTAGACTGAACCCAAAAAAACGTATGCAAAACAACAAGCAGAAGAAACGTACAATGGGCTCACTCCACGCGTTAATTGAATATTCATACGGCCAAGGAAATCTGAAACGTAAAAATATGGGATCATCATGGCTCCCAGGGGCAGTCCGTCAACACATATTGCTATATTTTGTTTTTCTACTTTCCCGGCTTTCTTTTATTCAGGATCTGCAACATTTTGCGAGCATTGTTCAAAATAGGAGGCGGTCACAATTTTTGTAATCCGAATAACATGGTGTTTCGAGTTTTTAGCTACGTTAGATGGTAACATACTTTTAGGTTCAGGCCGAGAGCTAGGTATTACTGAACCAAGATATTTTTAGTTTGATGATGACTATAGTGAAACAGATTATTAACGAGTATTAAATATAAGAGCAAGAAAGGAGTAGGTATTTATTGGGTTATTTTAGATTGCTAGTTTATTCTTAGACAGCAAAAACTGGTGATGCACTCATACAATGAAGACAAGTTGCAGGTAATAATTTAAACAGCGAGCAAATAATGGATGGTATTGGCTCTAGAGCGTTAAGCCAGACGTAGGAAGACTAATCCTACACAGTCACCAATTTAAACAATACTGAGTTATACTACCCTGTAATACGGTGCTATTTTAAACGAGCCGATTCATATTAGCAATATTTTTCTTAGTAGAATTAGATCAATAAATTACTGGCTCGTTATGCGAACCAATCGGTAGAGTATATTGAGATCCAAAATAAATGGACAAAGATAATCTGCCTTTGAAGTGGGCAGTTAAAATTTATTTATGAGTGCAAAGAACTGTGCTCTGTTATTTATTATCTCGAATCACGGGATACGTAAAATAGTAATTAGATCGATAAAAAATTTCAGTAATCGGTAATCGTCGAAAAATGTGCGTCTCTACTTTGCTGTTTTGCGAACCTAGAGTCATTTACATCTAAAAGCGCTTTCTGGTACTAAGTTTGCCTCTGTACAAATGGTTTTTTTTTCTATAATACTTTACCTAATAATTACACCTTGATAAAATAGGTAAAATGTGTAGTGAATAACATATGTAAAAAATGCTAAATGAGAATTTAAAATTCATAATATTGCCTATGTCGGGGTAAGCTGCGGTCAAGGAGCCATCCGTGGGTAAGTGGCAGCCGGGAAGCCATTCACTCGTCAATGACACTCAAAAATTCTTTCACTGACACAAGACGGGCACATCTTGGAAAAAACTACATCCGTAGCCTGAATTTGTGGAGGATGTCCTTTACATAATGTTGGATTTTACCTTGGAAATTAACATCACATTTTTGCGTAATTTTACTGTCACTAACATAAATAAAGACCTACTAATTTCAAATTTAAAATGTGCTGATATTGAAAAAAATGGTTAGATAAGAGAGAGGAACCTAGTTTAATGGTAAGTATGTCAAAAAAATTATGTGCAAATTATGTGCAAATTGCACAGAAGTATACCAATAATACCTACAAAATATTAGTTTACACTTGTAAATGACCAATGGTCACATCTTTTCCAAAATTGCTTTTGCCCACCACAACTTCTACTTTCTGCGGCCACCAATAAATCAAATTCACCGTTTAGTCCATGAAAATTCCTCAGTTAACTCGGTCACCGTTCCTTTGCGGTGTCGTATCGGTCGTCCTTTCAATTCTTGATGGCCCTCGAGAGCTCCGCGGTCCGCCGACGAGTATGCGGGCTGATTCAATCTACTTGTATCAGCTATTTGTGGTGCGGCAGCTAGCTCACTGTTGCTTTCGTCGATTTTCTTCTTCTTTCATCTCTATAGTTTCAGCTCGCCATTTTGATAGCATCGTTAAGCATAAGAGTTTTTGAAAAATGTATAGTCAAGATTATATGATCTGTGGTTAAGACAATGTCAACAGGTCAAGTTTACTGTTATTTGTTTTGAAATATGGTGCCTTTTAAAACGTAGGAAAAATGAATCTATCAGAATAGAACACGCTTTTTTTCTGGCTTTGTGGCTAACTGTCATGATTCTGCCAATATACAATTACTCTACTATCACAAACCATTTACTTTTGGATATCCAGAATTCGACCGATAATAATGCCTCTGAAATAAAATAATACTTAAGGCGGCTTACACCATCGCATAGCCTTACAACTTCTGTTAAAAAATAGTGAATGTTTAAAATAGTGCCATCACCTTATGCTTAGATAGTGACAGAACAGTGTTTAAATTGAGAGGCGAATCGCCAAAATCGCCGAACAAAAAAAAATATTGAGAATTAGTAAAGCCAATTGCAGTAAATTTCGTTAAAAAAATTAAAACCGCCGATGAAATTTTTACAGGCACACTGAGCTTGCTGCTTAATCCACAGGCCATTTTTGCGGCATCCTATGTTGTATTCGGCCTCATTAACGGTTTACGAAGCGCTTTAGACGCGTTAATAATATTTTTAATGGCGCTTAAGGACTGAAACAAGCGGGTCTGGCCGGGGACTATGATTGCAGTATTATGGTTTCACAGGTTCTAGAGGTGGTTCTGGTTTTATGCTCTGTAATTTTATTTTAAGGTGTCATACTGTGGTTTTTAAAAGGTTAATGGGAATGCCAAATGGTACGATAAGTACCTATTTAGTTACCTTCCTATTATCGCTGCATACGGCAAAGCAAAAACTCTATTTAATTTGTAAATTAAGGTAGTTTTTCTATGAAGAAATAAAATATTGAGTTGAGGCTCAAAAAACGTTACACATAAAAAAAACATTAATTCCAAAGATTTTAACTATAAAGTTAAAAAAAAAACCAGAAATACCTAAACCTAAAGCATGTTAGCCTTGATAACGCTAAAAACTAGTGCTCATCTCCGAGCTCAAATAGGTGAGTCTGCAGCAGTGATACCTTGATTTCATTTCGGCTTAGTCGTAGTTCCATAATATTCCGCAAGATGGCGTTGATTATAAATAACTTGCTAATATTGTTTTTATTTTGTTATTATTGGTAATAATTTATCTCCTCGTATAAGCTTAATGATAAAAGTACATGATAGAAGTGTGATGGTAAAAAAATAATTTATATTTCTAACATCACATTAATATTTTACTTAATACCAAAGTACCTAGGTCTATATAAATTGTCTTCATTATACTCAAATCTGAAACTTCTAAAGATTTAAAGTTTTCTGCTTTATCTTACAATTAGTTTATTGCAATTTAGCAGAAAACTTTGCGTGCATTCGTTAGTGGAACTTAGTAGTTTCTTAACTTGAACCACTAGGTGTTAAAACAACGTTTATGACCATCATTTTTTTATTTTCGTTTTGTTTAAGTACTTACTTGTTTATATTCTACATAAACAAGTATAGTATAGGCTAGTATTATATGATTTGTGGTAGGTATAGGTAATATAGGCGTGAATGTGAAAGCGTGCAGTACAAAGTGAATAAAAATTGCTTCCTATTATTATCATCCCGTGTCGGCGACCATCTGAAAAGGCCCAATAAGTTACGTCTGCTATAAAGGAGTCACTAGTTTAGCTATCAATGTATCACCAAACAAAAATTATTGACAACCTTCAGCAGCCGAATACTCAAACGCAACTCAAACCCCACTCAATTTAAGTCCCGCTTAAATTATTGCCATCTCTTACAAATGAGTAATGTCAAACAGAGGCAGCGCAATCTTAAGTGGAGATCAAATTTGAATGACGTTTGAGTATTCGGCTGTTAGTATCGTAAATTAACAAAAATATACACAAGTACGAGTAGGTACCCATTCCTTTGAGTTTAGTTTGAAGGTTAAGTGAATCTTAAATTCAATTTCTAAATGTTAATTTATCCATTATTCTGGCTATGAGACGTACCTAAAACACAAATTTAATAAAGTGGCCGTCTATGGTGAATTATTCAGTCGCCGCTGGATGTTATACATAATTTATGATGATGACACGTCGGTGATGTCTATACATAGCGTAGTATCTTAGGTCTGCGGTTTTGCATCTTGGGCGCGTACGTACTTGCAATGTAAAGGGACTCTTTGGAAACCGTCACGGTGCGATGTCAAAGGCTTAGGTAAGAGGGTTTAATTTTTCAGGTGACGCTTGTAAGGTTGAAAATAGACTAGTTTTGGTGAGGTGATTTTTATGCTGTGGTCTTTTTGCCTTCTTTCTAGGATATACAAAAATAATAAAAAAAAAACATAGAATAGTTAGTAAAAATATTGTCTTTGTGCTTTGCATTAGAAGTTTGTCATTTCAGGATTTCAAAATTATTTATGATTTGTAATCATAATACTAATTATAAGAGCTTTCAGTCATAAAAAAGCTTTGAAAATTGCCCTAACCTCCTTATTTATCTTGAATACTTATTGAACTTATTATTACTAACATTATTACATGAGCCGTCAGCAAAATAAGCTGATAAACTTAACTGAAATTGTCCATATTTTGGGAGTTTTGCACATTTTTTTTTGTACATTTTGCAAGGTTTTAATACTTACCAATCATATAACTGCTTATATTTTAAGACAGCACTGACTTTGTTTAATAAAAAATGGTTGATCAACATTTAGTGCTGACAGTACCTATCTATGTACTGTCAGCAACAGTACTACTTATAGTATTTACACGTTTTATACAGTTCGCTGTTATATATGAAAGTAGACTATATTATCAATATCACGAAGACATAAACGGTTCATTATTCAGTTGGTTATGTTATGATTGTTACAGCGTGCGCCTTTTAATCAGTAACATGTGTGCTCTTTATGCGCATACGCATAAAAGCTATAGGTACTTACCTGTCTATTAAAGCTTTGTAGCTAAAATTAATGTATATTGCATGTTACGGATGCCAGCTATGACATGTTTGATCTCGAAAGTTATAGTTTTCTTGTAGTATTCTTCAATTTGACAGTTTTGTATGATTAGTCAATTTTTATAAACTAACCTTATTTGACAGGACTAAAATTGTTCACAGGCGTTATGGCTCAGTCGGTAGTAATAATAATATTAATAAATAAATAAATATCTTTGGACATTACACACTTCACCCTCTAGCCCCAAACTAAGCAGAGCTTGTACTATGGGAACTATACTTATAATACATAGTAACACCTAGACACAGAACAAACATTTATGTTTCCCACAGAAATGTTTGTTCTCGGTGGGGATCGAACCCACGACCCACAGCACGGAAGACAGAGCTACTACCGTAGTAGCTCTGTCTTTTTGACAACAAACATTTGTGTGTGAACATAGATGTTTGTTCTATGTCTGGGTGTTAGGTACTATGTATCATAAGTACAAATTACAAAAAAACAAATAAAAATTTACAAAATAAATGTATATTAGTATTCTATCAGCAATCCAGTTCCCATAGTACAAGCTTTGCTTAGTTTGGGACTAGAGAGCATTGTGTGATATGTCCAAGAATATTGGATTATTTTTTATTATTATTTATATCTTTCGGTTCTGTCGACAAAAACAGCTATCATAAGTTTATTTTAGGAAAATGAAACAACAAAGTCGGGCCCAATGTCAGGTTTTTTCATTACCTATTACAATAATCGTTCAACGATAAACAGATATAACTTTTACACCATCAATTTTTGTAAACAAGTATTAGGGCTGATGTCGTGTAATTTGTATGACAAAATGATCGTGTTTGACCGTTTGATGTTTGATTTATGGTCTCCTAGTTATCACTTGTGTAAACGGAAATGACATGACATTAATTAGAGTGTTCACAGTGTCATAACTAGAGTGTCATCTAAACAACATTAGAATGAGTGAGTATAAATGCTTCTCTATTAAAAAGTCACAAACTACGTTTGTATAGTCTCCTTATCCTTCATTTTATTAAGGTTGATAATAGACTGAAATTCTAATAATTTTACAATATTATCAATAATATGCGTATCTTACCCTGTTGTCAATAAACCTGCATGTAGGTATTACTAAAGCTCAAAATATTTACATGTTTTTGCCTATCGAGAGCTTTGCCTAGAGAATGGATACCATTGTCAGCTATATTTTGAGCTTAGGTTACGTTTATTAGTAAAAAGTATAATAAAATTAACTTACATAGAGTATTTATTATTTATACTTCTAACGAAATCCTAATAATCTTTCATCTTACACAGGGTGACTAAGAGCTGTCCAAAGACTGACACAACGAGATCACGTGTAGCATAATGACAACTATGACGTACCTGACGTCATGGACGCCAGCGCACGAGTTACGCGACGCAAGTGCATGAAACACTGCGTTACAGAACTATAAATAATTTAGCAGTTACACTCGTGCCGTGTAACCAATCAGATTGTCTTGTAAAGACAAATGCGACGCTTTCTGTGAAACTAATCGTAAGGCACTGTAAAGCGCCCGCTACGCGCTCTGTCTGGCATCACTTAACTCCTTTGATTGTTTACATTGACTCTGATTGATAGTACATTGCATTCGATGTTTGAAACTCAATGATAATAGTAGATTATTATACAAGGGGATAAAGCAGTGTCTTCTGCCGCGGGTGACGATTTAAATCGCGAGCGTAACGAAGGACTCGAAGTTTACTCCCGAGCGTAGCGAGGGTGTTAAAAACTTAAATCACGAGCGAAGCGAGGGATTTAAGACGAGTCCTGAGAGTAGCGAGGGATTTAAGTTCACCCAAGACTAAGACAGCTTTATCACCGAGGAAAATACTCTACTTTTCGTACCATTTGCGAAAAAATTAACACAATAATAATATGAGATAGCATTTTAGAACATTAACTTATTTATAAAATAAATTTAAATAAACTTAACGTTTATGTATTTGAAGAAAACAAAAACGCGGCATTTTCCTTGACTAATATTTTTTTGTCGGAAAAGCAAAGGCATCAAGCTCATACGGCCTGCATAATAAATGCGTATTCCTTTTTCAAAAAGATGTATAATGCTTTGTATACAAACTCAATGGTGTAAACACAGATGTAGTTCAGTATAAAATGTATTCCAAATTTAAATCACTTTCTCCCCCTAGAGGATGAAAGAAATCCAGTACAATTTTCTCTCCCTGTTTTTAACAGATTAAAAATGACTATTGTTATGTTCGCTTTTTGTGGCATAGAATGTCACTTTTTTGAGCAAGTGGTACGAAAAGTATTGTTATTTATCATATACTAAGCTTCGAAGAGCAGATTGTAGGTAATAAAAGTTTACACAAAGTAAATGCTTTATTTCAGTCTTACTGCTGTCTCACATTTATTACATGACTTTTAATTTGCGTTATATTTGTTTTGCAAATTAAAGTTCTATTTAGGTACATTTTGTAAAACACTACTGTCAATTAGTGGATAGATTCATTTATTATAAATAAAAAAACGTACATATACGGTGCAGATCATATAAAAACTATCATCATTTTGGTCGGGTGACATGTAAACCAAAATTTGGCTTTGACTGTTCGGATTACAAGCATAATATTAATATTATTATTATCTGAAAGCTTCATAGTATTCTTCGCGCAGTCATGTCTCTGTCTTGACTAGGTTAAATTAGTTCCTCAACTATTACTGCTTGAATCATGAAGTGTACTTAAACGTCAATCTAGTTTTAAGGTAAACCTGACCGTGTGAAGACGCCCTAAGTAATTTCTCAATAAGTCGGCGACTGAGACGAATTTGATCCAACATTCCGTGACGATGTTTAATTTATAACAGGTAAATTTTTAGTTGATCGATCATTGCAATTGGGTTGCAGTCAGCTGTGGAATAAATAGTTTTTCATACGCTTGAAACTTTTGTAAAGAAATTAGATAGGACCGAGGTAGGTACTATGCTTATTTGGTCAATGATCAGAATTGATCATCTTTACAATAATTGCACTAATTTACTAATTACTGACTAATTTCAATGTTTATTAGCGTCTATGCGTGCCTCAAATAGTTTAAAGGAGTTATTCTAGATTCGGACTACGGTTATCTCGTTCCGCTGGGACGAAACCTTACCTTTCAATATTATTAATATTTTTCTACCGCCAAGCAGCGATGCTCGCATTGCTGTGTTCCGGTTTGAAGGCGCCGGTGTAATTACAGGCACATGAGACTTCAAGATCTTTACGTCTCAGAGTGATGGACGCAGTGCATTGCCTTACAGGGCACGTCCTCATTGGACTTGCTCTGTGAGGTAATGCATTGTTATAGGCAGAAGTTACCACTTAACATCAGGTGAGCTATCAGCTTGTTCCATTACTTTTATCATAAAAAAAATAAAAAATATTACTGTTTCGTCCCAAAATGTATTTCAATACCAAATATAAAGTGAAATACTATCAATTAATGATCTTAAAGAAGAGGGTACATAGTGATATCCGACATTGAGCTTATTTCTGTTTTTGTCAAAGATGATTTTAATTTCAGTATGAGAAGTAAAATTTGCTGAAACTATAATGTAAACGACTGCCAATTGCTTTTGTAATACGTTTATTAGTCGTTTACTATTCCAGAGCTTGGAACGTAATTCTGTGTAAATACCTCCAAATTGCAAATTAATTTGCCCTAAAGCGCAAATCAAAATCACCACCACTAAACGCCATTCTAATTTAGTTATGCTATGGATCAAATTATTGTAATATGCCGTCATTTAGGTCCGATATACGTGCCAGTTAAAACATAAAACTAGCATTTTAGTAGCTGCCAAAATTTGGCTAACCACTACGCCTAAAAATGTCTACAGTCTAGTCTAGTAAGTATTACAATACACATACAAAACTATTTTGTTTTATTTTATTGTATTAAACTTGCCGGGAAAATAACGGAATAAGGATAAGTACCTATTTAATTAACTACCTGAAAAAAAACATTCTTGAATCTTAATGCAACTCCCTTAAAAGTGAAAAGAAGAACTTATCACCTCGACAGGCGTCATGGCTCAGTCGGTAGTAGCTCTGCCTTCCGTGCTGTGGGTCGTGGGTTCGATCCCCACCGAGAACAAACATTTGTGTGGCAAACATAGATGTTTGTTCTGTGTCTGGGTGTTTCTATGTATTATAAGTATGTATTTACAAAAAAAAATGTATGTATGTATTCTATCAGCCATCTAGCTTTGCTTAGTTTGGGACTAGAAGGCGTTGTGTTAAGTGTCCGTGAATATTTATTAATTTATAATTTATTATTATTTACCTTTGAGGTGTTTTTTGAAATCTTTTTCGAAATTACTTTCTAACAGTTAAAGACGGGTTCCTTGGTGACCTCTTTGCTAAAAACGGAATATACTCTAAGCTGCAATTCAGACATTATTAGTAGCTGGCTACTTGAGGGACTGGGGTATGGAGACTGGCAAGTGTACGCTGAACCATCCACCTGTTCTAAACATCCATAGATATCAGAATTCACGGAAATTCAGATGAAACTAGTAACTGGTTACTAAAGCGACTGGCTGCGACAGATAAGTGATAAGTGTGTCCCAAGCTTTACGACCGAGCATTGCTTTTCTATTATTGCACATTAAAATTCAGGTATAACTAGTAACTGGCTATTAAAGCGAGTTGGCTGCTATAGTGAGTGATAAGTGTACCCCGGGCTTTACGACCGAGCATTGATTTTCTATGATTGCAGATTAAAATTGTATTGGTCGGAGCTGTGAAAGGTTACTTAATTAACAATAGAGCAATTAAGTTCAGCGACGCAGATGGAATAATCGATGCGGTAAAATGCTTTCGGGCCCCGTTCCGCTCGTCGGGTGCATTTTGTGCATATTGCGTTTCGGTACTGCTGACGACGCTGCTACTGATTACTACCTTTTCTGATGTAACCGAACGGTTATTGGGGCATAACTGGCGGAGTTTCAACGTTTTGTTACGAAATCTGCACGGAAAGGAATGTTTTCCAGCCCCTCGATTTTTGACAATTTACCAAAAAAGCAAGCAAGCAAGTTTAATCAAAGTCCAAGCTAAGAAAATTTACTTATTATATGCTTATTAGATACATAAGTACCTACCTATCTATATGTACCCTCCTATTATGTGTGGGCAATAAAAAGTTTTTCTTTCTTTCTTTCTTTCTTCTATTAAGCTTAATCACAACTTAATACTTTGTTTATGATAATAAGGCTAACTTGGTATCAAAATAAATTTATTACCAAAAATTTCGAGAATCCACTTGCTATTTCTGGCTTTTTATTTAATCCGATTCCCGCTATCAGCAGATACTTGTTATAAAGTTTAATTAAATGTTATAATGTTTGGGCGATGATAAATGTCTTTATGGGTAATCGAAAGTCCCGATTGGATATTAAATTTATGGTATGTAGGTAAAGTTATCTAGGTTTTATAAGAAACGGTTACCGTCAAAAGATTACTGTAAAAAAAAGCTGTAGCAAAAGAGAGTAAAAGTGATTTGGAAACATTTTAGTATATTCCTGAAATTCTCAGTGAAAACGTATGAAAAACAAAATCATCCCAATTATTACAGAGTTAGAGTTAGAGTTTCTTTATTTGCTTGAAATAGGTACACAACAGGTGGTAAACAAAATTATAACAGGATCCATTATTTCGCTATTTTAAAATTATAGCATGCAAAACATTTTTCTATATTAGTTAGGTAGGTCTAATAGCAACTATGCCATTTTACTTTAACTCCATGAATTCACGCACCGTGTAAAACCCATGATCCAGCAACCAGGTGCGTAATACGCTCTTAAACTTTTTAAGGGGCTGTTCCTTTATAATGTGTGGTATTTTATTGAAAATTTTTATGCTCATGTTAGCAGCAGTTTCTTTGATACATTCTAAGTTTACAGGTGTACGTTGCAAACAGATACGTTTGTTAATATACTTAAATTCAGGCAGGATCAGACTCGATCCTGCCATCGGTATTCACCGTTATATGACGACCGTTATTATTATATAATGTGAACCTTATGCGTGGCGAAAGCTCTGTACCACCTACTTTACCGACAAAACCTATTATTATTATACCTCGCAATGTTATCAGAGTCAGGCTTTAGTGTAGGCAGATATGTTCCCAATTTTCAGGTAGGTTCGAAAAATAAATAAAAGGACGTTTTTTTTTTTCAAAATAAATTCCATAACTTTTTTATGAGTTCCTACTTTATAACTTCGTAGTAAGGACTTCCTTCTTCAGAACAAGTTGCCATCACTCTTTGGAAGCCATATCGCAGTTGATTTACGTAGCTATAACTCCAGGCACAATATTGATATGAGGTTGTAAGCAGTAGTGATACTTGAGACAAAAACGCACAATTTTCAAGGATAGCTGAACTTCATTCTTATTTCTAGATGAAATGTATGCTGTTGGCCCTTTGCAACGAGAGCACACTACATTACACGGTATAATTTTGCAACCTTTTTAGAAGAAAAAAATTAGATATAATTTTACCGATAATAAGGTCTTACTAGTAGTAAAGTGTACATTTTTACTGTGATTCAAGGAAATTGCATTAATAACCGGAACCTTTTGATGTATTCCTCACCTCTTGCGTTTTCCTACTAATGAATCAATTTATACTAGCTGTATCAACGTTTACAGGAATAACAACCATAACTTTAACATTTTAAAAGCTACATTGGCAGTAAAAGTACAGGGTAAATATTGCATGGAACTTGTAAGTTTTGCACAGTTTAATTATGGTGTAAACGTTATGGTGTGAATATTATTTGATTGAAAATAAACAGCGAAGTTATGCATTACATTGCGTGTTTTTAATTGCTTTACATTCGTTTTTATTTATCTAATCAACAATGAACCGCATGTCTATTTAAAATGACTGCTCATTTTCAATTATAATTTTGCTAAGACGTGAATATTGAAGTATTTTTCATGTAAATTTTTTCATATCATTGTATCATTTTACAGTACACTCTACAGATCGAATAACAGTGATATTTTAATGCATAAAGCTGTACAAGCACATAAAAAATAAGTAGGTATTTTTGAAGTATGCTAAGCACCAACCTTAATAATTTCCGTGTTTTGTGGCTGATCATATATTTTTATAATAGGCACTATGTTTGATGAGAGTAGGTGTAGGTACTTACTCTATTAAAATAGTTTCAGGATAACCCGACGGATAATAAAAGTGACTTTATGAAAAAGTTATCTACCTTCTCAATTTTTTTTTAATAACTCTTCACCAAACCACACTTTCATCATAATATTTGAGCTAAAATGAAAATTATTAAAAAGTGGTTAGTTACATGTACTCGGGGGCGAAACAAAATTGAAAAGCCAATAAAAAGGCACCCGATAAAAACGACCTGAACTTTTTCAATTACAAACTTGCATGGCGCGGGTGGATGTTAAGTATGGGAACTATGGAACTAACTATGATCATACTTCTTTCTTTCAAAATAAGAATTTTAGCTTTTTTATTTTTACGTACATTCCTAGAGACAAAAAAATCTTCTTGCTGACTCAACTTTTCTGTTACATAATGTGTTCTGTTACGTAATGTTCTATTTGATTTGTTATATATATATATAGTTATATATTAAATTATATAGTAGGTATAGCTCTTAGTTTGTAGAATAAATATTATTCCCTGTAATGTCGCACGCCAACCTCCTCACTACACCACTACGTTTGGGTTGGCTGGCAGACAATGCTTTCAGCATTAAGTCCACCCTTTGTAACAAATTTATGATTTTGTGCAATAAAGTATTAAATAAAATAAATAAAAATAAACTTTTTTGGTAGTACGAGGTAAAAATTCTGCTTTTTTTTTTCACATCTATCATTATGTTTGACAGCTATTACCGACTCACAATATGTCTTTACTACAGTGGTCTCGACAAGTCTGCATTATTATAGATACACATTATTATAAGATGAGACACATTACTTATGCAATATTTTTTTTGTTAATTGTTTCTTTACTCGCGTTATTTAGAACTTTTTCAGAAGGGTCTTCAGATATTTTGTCGTTGAAATGTATCTATGATCAATATGTAGTATCTTGAAATGATGACATTTGTGTAGGGAAAATGATTAGGGTCTTTTAGTCCGAACCAACCAACATAGTTAGCTTATCGGCCACCAGCCACGAACACTCGAGAAAATTAAATCTTTATTAGAATTTTCAGAAAAGGACTTAACTTTTATCAGTTGTGAACTTTCATGACATTTTAGGAAGAATTATTATCGTTTTATCTTTTAGATTCTCGACGAGGGTGGCCAGTGTTTTCGCTGCAGTTTTATTTCAATTTAATTGTTGACTTAGCAAACATATATTATTAGGCATCGCCCCCGACGAGGTGGAAAATAAACGGAAAACTAATTGCAAAAGTTATAAACGAAATAAAATTATTAATTCATCAAAATATTACAGGTTTCTAAAGCACGAAAGCCGTAAAAAGTTGAACAGGAATGGTACTGGAAACGGGCGTAAATTAGTCAGCATTGTGTTTCTCTACCATACAAATGCAGCTCACAGTATAAAGTTAATTAAATAAAAATACCAACCGAATCCGCTCCCGTTGAGGTGTCAAACAGCAATCAGTAAATAAAAGACAGGCAATAAGTTAGCGAGGCTATTCACAAATCGAAAAGGTTTTGAATCATTGTCACGTCTCGTTTTGATTGGACGTGCTTTGATACCGATAGCCGGGATTGCAAGCGTTCAAAAATTTTAATATTTTTTTTTACTTTGATAAAATTCGATTCTATCCACTGCGGTTTGCCGGTATTTACAACGTTTTTGTTTTTCGAAATCCCAGTTGAAGTGCCCGCTTGTTACTGTGGACATATCGAATGGCGGGTGGGGTTTGATAGTATCTTCAACCGTAGCTACCTAAGTAGAAAAGTCGGATTCAGGATTATAACAGAATGACGGCTTGAATGTAATAGAACCAAGCATCAATTGCAGCCTTACAATATTAAAATATACATTAATTAAATTGTAACTTAGAGTTTCGTCTCAGTGGAGCGAGAGACCGGTAGTAGACAAAACTAAAAAATAATAATTCATAGACTAATGTGCATATTGTGCATGCTTAGCAGCATGAAGCTACTTGTTTGTTTACTAATGGCAATCAAATTGCCACATTTCTAGGTACGGTAAGTAAAAAAAGAATTAACATTTCGAAATTGCAGTACGCTGCAAACTCACAGTATTTTGACAGCATTCAACTGTCTATAATCAGCAGTAGGTAGGTACCTACAGAGTTATGAGGTCACAGCGTTACTCTTCGCGTCCGGTGACGCAGCATCGTGACGTTTCATTCATTATGCGGTGCTGAATGCGATCTGAGGGACAATTCTCTTATTATTTCCTAAAAATGCATTCCTGCATGTTTTGTAATGCCTTAAAAATCAGAAAGACTGATATCTAAACAAAATTTGAATAATCTGTTTACTAGACTTTATTAAGAGAATAACCCCCTCTGTTGGATAAAGCGGCTCTAATTATTTCCGTACCTCCGTCGTCATCGAAACGCTTTCATGATTATACTCTACATCGATTTTTACGGCTGCGTTTTCTGTATATATATGACGGGCGGTTACCAAAACGCCGCACTAATTACACACTATATTATTTACTTTGTAGAATAATATTATTGGCAGTTAGATAGGTACATAGTAAATAGTGCAATGAAAAAACTAACAAAGAGCACGCACGTGAAGAGCCATTATTCTGTCATGTCATATCTTACAAAGTTATGTTATATTACAAAGTGCAATAATTCAGACAATAAGGTATCTGAAACAGTCAAACACTCAACCTATTAAATTTTATTACTCCTGGACATAACAGCAAAATATATTAGGAGGAGACATGACAGACAAATGTTGCCAGACATCGCATCTATTCACGTTCCAGGATATGACATAAATAAGATCAGAACAGGTGCTCAAATGCATACAATGATAGCCATCTCAGCAGGTAAGCGTATAAGAAACGATACATCAACTTAGATTCGCAAGAGACGATAAAAATCTCGGGAGTAAAAATTTTACGACATGTGAAATCGCGAGTTCAGGAGAAGATAGCAGAATAATTTTATACGATACGCTTTCAAGTGTAAAATGAACATTTTTTTTATCGGTAACGTATACGATATCGATTGGAGACTCATGAATGAGGTGGGAGTTTGTACGATACCTGTACTTAACAGCAGATTCGTGATAGCTTAAGTATGTTGGTAATTTGAAAACGATTTAGTCATAGCGCCTGCAACAGATATTAAAGAAGTTCTTAATAATTTTAAAAGAAATTTTCCACGATATCGAAGTTTTTGCAGGTGACCTGAAATTGTATTCGAAACTGTATTTATTCATAAAAAAAAATACTTCTATAGTCAAATAGTCATGAAGCAACTAAACTATCTGCAGACAGGATCAAAGACCTTATTTCTTTTAATATTCAATGTACGCACATTGATGGGTACCTACTCAAATTGATGCATAGTGGGTACATCAAGTTGAGTACTTGATATTGATATCAATAGCATAGTAATTACCCAAAACCTGACCATCCGATATGAGAGTGTCCGCCTACGTACAGCTTACTAAGACAAAATTGACACTGTTGTCAGACATTTCTGTTCATGAGCACGCTCTGATTCCGCCCAGCGAGTTTGCAATAGAAATAACTACAGACGTTGACAAATAACCGTGCGTCTTCGAATTTGTGTTGGAATGTACCTACCTAATTACCTCAGAGGTACCACGGTAGAAGGGGCAAGTACTATGCAGTCAAGTATGAACATCTGGTTATCTATACTAAACTGTAGATAAAAATACTGTGGATTTCACGTCGAGTCATCAAGAAATTGTAATAGATTTTACAGTTATAATGACCACTAAATCAGTTGCCAGTAGTTGTCATCTCTTTTCATTGATATTATGAAAGTGACAGTCAGTGGTGTCAAGTCTATTGTTGCATTTTTCTGAACTAGGTAACTTATTCTGACAGCACTAAAACTGATAATCGTCTTTGTCGTTTTATGAAAAAGGGACGGTCACATTTATAGTGTTTTGGTTAGTTTAGTTAGAAAAAAAAAACAAAAATTGAAAGGAATATGAGTATCTCTTTCTATCATATCTCTTGGTGTTTTTACTGTCAAGGACATTAGTATTATTTGGATTCTTATTTCCGCATTTACACGGGAGTCCAACTAATACTAATCAAGGACATTATCACAGATCTGATATGATTCTTTTGGTAGTGTCATTCCATCAGATGTGTTTGACCATTTTGGTATTCAGTTTTTGTTTTGTTGATCTGGGACTAGAGGGCGTTGTGTGAAATGTCCAAGAAAATTTTATTTACTTATTCTGCTTGTTTTTTGGACAGACAGAGCTCTGTTCTTTATTATTTTTCCATGGTACCAAACTGTGTCACTAGTACTTGAAGCAATAACAGTGGTTGTTACTGTTTAGAATACACTGCATGGTTAAACCTAAATTACTGCTTTTATACCTACTGCTGGACAAATTGCAGGTGTAACATTAAAATAAGTAGACGTAACGGAACGCAAGGAACTGCATCAGTTTATTTTTATATTTTACTAGTTTAAGTTTTAAAAATGTTTTACTACGCAAAACTGTCATGGTAGTTAGATACATCACGTTTAAATATTTCACCAGCTGGTTCGCCGAGCTTAGCTCGGTATTTTTTTTGTGAACACGTGAGTTAAAGAGACACAAATTATATAAATAAACAATTCATTTTCTTGGTCTAACCTTACACCAAACACTCATTGGCTTTGTGTTGCTTAACAACGCCATCTATTGTGTCGTTAAGGCAGTTAAAAAAGTAGTATTATTATTCGCCAATAGATATCGGGAAACATTTTTCTGTTTAAGTGGCACTTGAAAAAACTAATAAAACGACATTTTCTGAAAATGAGTCTTAGCTAGATCGATTTATCGCCCCAGAAATCCTCTGTATACTAAATTTCATGAAAATTGTTGAAGCCGTTTCTGAAATTCAGATTATATATATATATACAATCAATATACAATATATAATACAATCTTATGAGCAATTTTTGTATATATATATACAAAAATTGCTCGTTTAAAGATATAAGATTTGGCACTTTAAGCTGTGTTTTTAAAAGCTTGGTCTACAAGTCCGTACTCGCATGTCAAGCTTCTCAAAAAATCTGCTCAGTGTCTCCATAAAAATCAGCGCACACTAGTGTGCTGGGCGTCAGACGTTTTACAACAGTTTTACACACCAAAACTCGTACTAGGCCCTCAGGAGTTGAACCTGACAATGTATAGCTACATGCAAAGCTATCCACACCACACTCTTGTCGTTCAACATCAATTTATAAAGCTTATTTAATTTTAAAGACCATTTCACTTTAATTAACCAGATGGCTTGTTCACAGAATGTTCGAAGTTAAAGTAGGCATAGGTAACCCTAGACAAAACAGTCACTGGCCATGCTGTGTGTTCGTTGTACGTATACTACAAAGTTGACGTAAACTATATTTTTGTATAGAAATTGAGCAGCGCCCTTAGGTAGTTTACAAAACTGATAATTCTTCATACAAAATTATGTTTTACGTGACTTTGTAGTAAACGTCAAATGTACACAGTCGGCATAGCTGGCCAAGCGTGAATTTAAGTGATAGCATCCAAGCACACACGATCTCTTGATTTTCTTCGAGCAGTGGTGTGACCGAACACCAACATTGTATTCTGTTTTCACAACCCTTTGAGGACAATAAATAGGTACCTACCAAGTCGTGATTTAAATCAACCAATCAAATTGAAATGCGAATGCGCCTGAAAAAAAAAATGGCGCGAGGAGTCCCTTCGCGCGGAAGAAGTTAAACTTCGAGTGCCACTTTAGTATTTATTTTTATGTACTTAACCAATATGCAGTACTTATTTAGTTAGAAAAGGTTCTATGCTCATGTTGCCTAAATCAGAACTAGATGGCGCTGCTAAGTTTGGTCAGATCTCAGAGTGCGCTATCGAAGTGTTTTGCGTGGGGGTCTCCGTATGTGATCACTTTCGCTCTGTCTCTTTCTATACCTACCCAGGAGCGTTAAACGTTTAACGCAACCTTGTTGGAAGTCGCATTGAAGTATAACTTCAAATACAAACAACTGTTTCGTTCGTACATTTAAAATTTTTTGAAGATATCAAATCACTGAATAAATTTACTTATGTTAAATTGCAAAGCTTCACGATTTGCATTTTTTTTAACCATAATATAATTTTGTGGAATAACTTGTTTGGATGACAAGCTGAATGCGTTTTTCACTGTGACAAACCTAAGAATTTTGGGGAAACCTATTCAACATGAAAGTTGTATTTTACTCAGTTCAACTGTTTGAATAACACATTTTCTTAGAAACAAATTTTCTATTAACTTTACAGTGGTTTCGATCTAGCTTCATTACATTTATTGAAATTCTTAGAAACATGATTTGATTGGCAAAATAATTGCCTCATAACCAATTTTGTTTTGTCAAGTCTCACAAGTCTGAGTGGTTTATTTAACGCACTTTGTTTTACGGAATTACTTACGTTTATACATAATTTTATTAATCACTAGCCGTCACCCGCGGCGTTGCTCGCGTTAGGGTGTGACTTTTCAAAATTCCATTTTCCCGCTTTTCTGTTGGAACTTTTCCTGAATTTTCTTTGCTATAAACCTCACGGAGCCCGAGACCTTTCCAACGAATGCAAAACCGTGGAAATCGGTTCGTGCGTTCTGGAGTTATAGCGTCAGGAAGGAAAACCCGACTTATTTTTATATAGTAGATAACAACAAATTATTATTATAATGTTTGACATTAAAGTAACTCTGAGTTGGTGACAGACTTTAAGGCCGTCTTAAGACCTCCGCCGTAGCATCACGACTAAAACGTTCCACATTTGTAGAACTAAAATAATTCTCTAAAATTTATTGTCTTTATTGATTAAAAGTATATGTAAATGTGGTCTCAGTGCATTGATATTGACTAGCTATAATAAAAAAAATGTCGTGCGTAAAATGCAATTGCTCGCAAATAAACAAGAATCACCTTATGATTAATTCAAGAAAGCTTTTGATCACCAATTCTTTTTTCAAACATTTAGAAAACTTCTTGCTGACCAAGATTCGATTTTGGCTCAGTGTAGCTTGCTTCAGATATACGGACTTTAGTATCACAACTATTCCAAGGCACGTTAATAGAACGCTTTAAAACTTGTACGAGAACCGTCTTACTGGCCTTACGAACATTCAAACGGAAACTTTGTGCTGTTTTCAGACGCAATAAATGGTGCGAGCTAACGTTCACTGCAGTAAAGAACCAATATCGTTTCTGTTCATTTCTAGGTATTCGTTTTTATTCTACTGTTAAATTCAAAGTGTTAAAAAGTTGCATTTAGTTTTTTTTACTTCTCGTGCAGAATAGTTTGAGTCTTTCGTTCAAAAATTTTTTAATCCATAACTCAAACTTTATGATTTAAAAAAAAAAATCTATAGAGAAACCAGTTTGCAGTAAAATTGCTACAGATTTGAAATTGTAGATTTTGTATGCGCGAGAAAATCACTACCTACAAAAATTTAGGGGATTTTTTTCGTATTTGCCTTAGACAATTTGGCATTCTACAGTCAAGAGAAAAGAAAACGTCAGAAATGTATAGAAATAGTCACATGACTTTTAGTTTAGAATGTAATTTTTAATTCATATACCTATCTTTATTCATTTTCCATTTCTCTCGTGATTGTAGAATGTCTAAGGCTTTGTACAAGATAGTATGCAATGCACTCTCTATCTCTCAATAAAATACATCCTTTCAAAACTTTATAAAATATTGCGATTCGAAACCTTAAAAGCGCTCAGATTTATCTATTTGCTAGCAGAACGTATGTAACTTGCATACAAAAGTTCAATTTGAAGCTTTTAAAATACGAATCGAAGGAAAGTGCTGCCTCGCTACTGCATGTGCAATCACAGACCCACTTCAAACATTGAAGATTCTTTAAAACAGTTCGCCACACAAATCCCTCTGTTTGAGAAACTATCTACAAACTCACATATTACATTTTGGTCTAAACTGTGCGAGCGAAGATTTCAGTTTCCAATGCGCATTGTCTTCACGAAGAACATCAACCATTGCCAACCAAGATGCTCATAGGGTTGTTCCACTCATTCTCACCACGTTTGGTAGGATGGATGATACAAATAACTCTTAGATTCGAACCCGGACTTCTTCTCAACCTAGCACTTACTCACTACACCAAAGAGATTGTGCATAGGTCAAGTGAGATTACTTTGTAGAAAATAAATTATAGCGTTTACACAGGCGTTTTTACAAGCGTTTGACTAAAAGTTAGTACGTTAATCTAAAACACGCGGGCTTCACTTTTTTATTCATGCACGCAAAGCAATATTCGTAGCTGGAACCATTGCTTTACACATGAAAGAAATATTTTAGACGGAGGCGCTAGTAAATCTGAATTTGAATTAACCTCTCAGAGGGAGCACGTGAAAATAGGGGTATATTGTGCGTCTCAGCATTACAAAGTCGGTGTAGGCTGCATTCACCCATTGAATTGCCTCAGACGCTTATTGTGCTGACCCTTTTTTGACTTAAATTTAATTTCACACGTTTTACTATATTAGAATGCCATATTAACTAGTACAGAATTTATACAATGGAGGTGCTCGGCGAGGTATAATGCGTTAATTGGTTTTGAAAAGAGTTTTTGGTCATCAGTTTATTCCATCAAAAATTCTTAAAAAAAAGTTTACTTCTTAGTCGGTAAAATTGACAAAGTCACAATTTGAACTGGTGGAAAATCACAGGGAATTTGCCAAAGAATATGTAATACGTAGTTCTTACGTAAGCCACACTCCGATTCTACCAAAATTATACACTGAAAATCTCGTTTTACTTTTTAGTTTTACGAAAGCACGAGTCTAGTTCGAGAGTTTCACCAGTCTGGAATTTGCCAGCACTGTCAATTCCTTTACTCATTATAAACTTTTCATCACCAACACAAAAGCTTAGCTTTGTTTACAAAACGTTCGTTCTAAATTTGAAAAACAAAAGTCAAACTTATCATAATTAATTTTAAAAAAGGAATGCTTATTTCATGCTACGAAGCCAGAAAAAACTAAAACTTTTACCCTCGCCACAACAAAGCTGAAAAGAGTTAACATAACAATGCGAACATACAAAAAGTTAAACTCACGCAATTAGGATGTTCATTTGTACATTAACCGCTGACTGTCTATTCTATGGTCTTTGTATTTTGTGGACTGAGTATTCTGTGCACTGTTTTCTGCATTTTGGGACAACAACTGATGCGGTGAAGTGTACGGTCTTGCGACTTAAATTTCGTGGTTTGTATTACCAAATAAGATTAATGAAGACTGACTTTATTTTGCATATTGTGATGCTAAACTATAACTTGAGAATATACGTTAGGTTGCCATTCAACAACACGAAAAAAACCATTGTTTCAAAAAGATGAAAAAAGTAAATATAAAAAATGTGTAAATAAATAAATATTCACGGACACTTAACACAACGCTGTCTAGTCCCAAACTAAGCAAAGCTTGTACGATGGAAACTAGATGGCTGATAGAATACATACATACATTTTTTTTTGTAAATACATTCGTATAATACATAGAAACACCCAGACACAGAACAAACATCTATGTTTACAACTCACAAATGTTTGTTCTCGGTGAGGATCGAACCCACGACCCACAGCACGGAAAGCAGAGCTACTACCGACTGAGCCATGACGCCTGTCATCAAATCATTTGTTTAAATTTCATTTAAGGGTAGTTACATGTATTTTGAAACAAAATATGGCTAGCGACATGGAAAATGGTATTCTAATCTAAATAGTATCAAATTATTACAGAAATATGCTTGAAACAAAAGTGATCTTGAGATATCTTTGTACCTTTGGGTACCCCACTACACGACGCAGTATGTAACTATTGCGTGACCATGATCAAAACTTTATCGAACACTTTCGAAAGCTCTAAGACTTAAAATTGAGCTACAGGTGATCACAAAGTCAAAAATCTTTTATTTACTAAATCACAAGGATTATTTAGAATCGTCTTATAAACTAGGTGATTCTAGGTACCAGCTTCTTGCAACCATATCCTAGAAGAACGGGCATTGGGCCAGAAACTACGGCATGGTTCCCCTTTTCTTCAATTTTTTATTGTACACAAAAAAACATAATATAATACAGACTGCTATTACTAAAATGATGTAGTACTAACTGCTTTAATTACTAAAGTTACAAGTATGTACAAAGGCGAGCTTAACCCTAAAAAGAGTTTTCTGCCTTCCGTGCTGTGGGTAATGGGTTCGATCCCCACCGAGAACAAACGTTTGTGTGTGGCAAACATAGATGTTTGTTCTGTGTCTGGGTGTTTCTATGTATTATAAGTATGTATTTACAAAAAAAATAAAAAAAATGTATGTATGTATTCTTTCAGCCATCTAGTTTCCATCGTACAGGCTTTGCTTAGCTTGGGACTAGAAGGCGTTGTGTTAAGGGTCCGTGAATATTTATTTATTTATTTCTTTCAGGAAACCTTTTATGATCATTCTTAGAAAGAAATATGCTTTAAGGCTGAAGTTCCAGTGAAGTACAGGGTGATCTATTTATTCATCACGAGGTCAATGGCACGAAGAAGCAAGTGGCTGTTGATTTGTGGTGCGACGTCGGAGCCAGTCATTCCGGAGACTGGAGGGAATGTACAGTACAGTACATACCTGCTCAGTACGGGTGGACTTTAAGGCATAGCTTTTGTATGGAGCAAAAATAACTATTTAGCGGAAAGTAAGTAACTTTTGAACATTTTATCTATTTTGGGTTTTAATTGTGGAATCAGCTGACTTAGAAAATTGTATAAATGGAGAATTTTTAGTGTCATTTTGTGTGTTCTTCTCCATATTTTTAAATTGGGGCAGACCAGTGAGTATTAGGGTTGCCACAAGATGAGTAAAATCACTGTTCTTCAAATAAAACGTGAAGCAACTATTTCAATTTCAGTACATAAGTAAATTAAATAATTTATAAATTTAAAAATTGGAAAAACCGACTTCAATTTGATACGCCTTCATCATAAAATGATGATGATGATGGCAGTATCAACATCAAAAAAATACAACCGAATTGAGAACCTCCTCCTTTTTTGAAGTTGGTTAAAAAAGAACAAAACACACAGATGAATAAAATTTACTGTCATATTTTTTAGAAAATAATAACAGTTTTCATTTCAAAGAAGCAGAGTATTTTATACTATGCAAATCAGAGCATTGTCCTATTTAAACTTAAGAGTGACTCCTATTAGTCTAGTATTTAGTGAACCTAGAGTAAATTGGAAATGTTTATGATATCACCAGCTTTGACATTGCTAACAATGATAGCCTTTGAATACAAAGCCACAGATTATATAATACTATGCACAAAGCTATTCAATTGCTACGAACGCAAACTAACAAGAATCAATCTATACTTTGATGTCAACAAGACAGATATATATAAATAAATCTTATAGTACCAGCAGAGCAATGACTGTTTTCTCACTGTCAACGACACGACTCGTACACGATATCATCGGAAATCTAATCTTATACGTTTCACACATCTCTCACACAGTGTTCTCGCTGATATCGATATTTTTAGTATTGGTATCGGCCAGCGTTCAAATGCTCAATGTTTTGTAAAGCAAAAAGAACAGTCTGGCGAATGCCCAACTGTGTGTTCTCCGCCTGTTTAATACGTCACATTAGCGCATCCGATATCATTTACAAAAATTAAAGCTTGAACTCGAATGTTTTCTTTATTTTGATCTAACAGGTGCTGCCGTTGACATTTATATTACAATAATTATAATATTCATTAAATATCATAACAAACTGAATAGTATTTTTGTTTACTATGTTCAATTTGTGATGAGAACTTTTCTGATTTCGCACCTAAATCAGAAAAGCCGAAGGTTGGCCTCTGGTAACATCGGTTAAACCAATCACTTCAAGAAAAAAATCTTTTAAGAAATCAGAACTTTTTTCTTTCAAAAAGTTCTAGGTTTCAATGAGCCAAATGTAGGCATCGAGTATTTTCCACAGAAAGGCCGCTCCTTCAGAATCGGAATTGTTAGAAGTATCGATTCTCCAGTAAATCAGAATCGACGAGAAAGCCAGGACATGTGTCTCAATAACGCCTTATACGATATGCGATACCCATCGTACGATCTTTTGTTTTCATTCGCTGGAGTGAAATCGTCTAGATATTGCAGACTACGTACTCTATGTACTAGTTTTAGTAGGTACTATTTGTTCTAAGTTAGATAAACATTGTCTCTTCATGTTATATCCGAAAGTAATTTGATTTTACATTGATAATTAAAATTATGCCAACAGAATGATATTATGTGACACTCTATTACTATCCCATACATTTTCTGGCCTTAGTTCTTTTTAGTGAATCACTAATTTATTTTATAAAAATAATTGTCAAAAACCTTTGTAAACTGTCACCAGGCTCATTGTAGCATGTATTTATTGTAATGAATAACTAAATATTTTGTATAAAACTTCTATATCAAACTTCTATCTAAAAATAATTATATTAGTACCTAGGAGAATGATCAAAATTCTGTTTTTGCTTACCAATGAATTACAACGTATTAATATAATGATCTTATATTAATAAAGAATTAATTAAGAAGCGCTCGTAGCTAGGCTTGCTTAGGCAATCTTCACCGATTATCTAAGTTAAGCAACGTTCTGTGCGGTCACTATTTGGATGGGTGACCGTTAGTGGCATTTACATCTGAGCACTTCCGTGCTTCGGAGGGCACGTTAAACTGTCGGTCCCGGCTCTAGCAGTCGTTAAGCCACGACGGAGGCCTTAAGGCGGCCTAAAAACTCCGTCACCACTAGCTCATACGAATTTGCTTTAATGATCTTATGAAAGAATAAAATGTCCAAAAGAAAATGTTAGAACTTTGTTATATCTCCACCTAATAATCAATGATATGAAATATTGTATTGGAAGTTTCCGAAATCGCTACTCTTAGAGCTTGGGCCGGGACTCCGAGACTGTGGGAGGGGGTCAGCCCGACATTTACATGAGGGGCTTGAGGGGTCAACCGTTACTATCTCTCTGATTTACAACCGTATTCAATTGTTAGCCGCACTTGTATCAACAGCTGCCACCGACAAATAGATAGTTTACTCTGATATTCTGTGTCGCTTTAGTATAAGTTACTGGTTTAATAAATTGTCTGGGTATTTGCATTTTGTTTTAATTCTGTATCCTTGTCACTTAGAATTCACTCTAGGGGAATTGGACTCTACTTGTAGCTGGCTTTTGTATCTAACCTTCTTCTATCTATTTAAATATATAAAACTCTTTTGAAGCTAACTGACAATCAACGCATAGCCTAAACTGTAAGTCCTAGGGGTATGAAATTTGGAGGGTAGTATCCTTATATAGTGTAGAGGTGCACTAAGAAAAGAATTTTCAAAAGTCGCACCCTAAAGGGTCTAAAATTAGGATCAAAGGTTATTACTAAATAATGCGTATGCTGCTACCACGCGAGCAAAGCCGCGGGCGACAGTAAGAAATATACGTTTGGATGAGAAAGTAAGAGGTTTAGCGTTCATATTGGCAGCTGTATTTTTTTGTATGACCAATAAAGTACTTATCTACCTGTAATACACGCGAGAGCAATGATTCCGGGTCACTTAAAGAATGTTAAAAATCTCGGAAACTAAAAATGATAGGTTAATGCAATAAATTGTATTTAATAGACAATGTAATACTCCTTAAATGAAGGTATTAAAACTTCTTAGTTATTGTAAAGTTATATCTTAAAAAAATCAAATTTGAAAAAGGGCCACTTTCGAAGATGGAACTACGAAATTACAGCATTTGGTTTTGCTTTTGTTTGTAATCTGTCATTTATGTGGGTATATAAACCATGTTGATAGTGCTCTATATTCATTATTCAAGCTGAAATTATGTCGCTTACGCCTGAAGAATGCACCAGAATACTTACAATGCTGGAAACCGGCCGGAGTCAGCGCGATACAGCCAGGACTGTCGGTGTGTCGCTGTCAACAGTACAAAGAGTTCTCCGACGTTACGAAGAAACTGGTTCTAACCTACGCAGACCAGGAACGGGCAAAACCAGGTGTACCACAGCACGAGAAGACCGATACTTGGTGAACACCATGCTTCGAAATCGCTTTCTCACAGGAACTGAACTCACAAATCAGTTTCGACGCCTCGGAGGAAGTAACCCAAGTGCATGGACAGTAAGACGTCGGCTTGCTGAATCTAACTTAAAACCCCTTAGACCTGCAAACGGCCCTAAACTGGAGCGTGGGCATCGTATTTCAAGACTAAGATATGCCCAGAGCCACGTAAATTGGAGTATTGAAGATTGGTCAAAAGTTATGTTCTCCGACGAATCAAAATTTATGCTCTACAAGCACGATGGAAGACACAGAGTGTATCGAAGACCAGGGGAAAGATTCAAGCAAGCATGCATCGAAGAAAAAGTAGCCTACGGTGGTGGGTCTGTACTTGTGTGGGCCGGAATTTCTTCTGAAAGTCGCACAGAGCTGGTGATCATAGAAAACGGCTCTTTAACTAGCGTAAGATATGTGGAAGAAATCCTCAATGATCATGTTGGTCCATTTATGGTCAATTTAGGTGAGGATGCTATATTTATGCATGACAATGCTCGACCTCATACAGGTAGGATTGTGAATGACTACCTTCAAGAGATGAACATTACTCGTATGGAGTGGCCAGCGCGCAGCCCGGATATCAACCCGATCGAGCATGCTTGGGACGAGCTAGGCAGATGCGTAAAACAACGAAACCCTCCCCCAATCACGCTTCGTGAGCTCAAAATTGCTCTCACAGAGGAATGGGAGAATATTCCCCAAAATCGTATAAGAAACTTGGTGTACAGCATGCCAAACCGCGTAAACGCAGTAATGGAAGCACGAGGAGGCAATACGAAGTATTAAAATTCAAGTCAAATCGTAATAAAGTTCAAAAATTTCATGTTTCCTATTTTTGTTTTAAGGAGAGATCAGCAGTTTTTTTCTTTATGTAATTTTGTGTTAATAAAATGTATGGTGACTCATATTTTTTTACTTTCATTTAAGGAGTATTACATTGTCTATTAAATACAATTTATTGCATTAACCTATCATTTTTAGTTTCCGAGATTTTTAACATTCTTTAAGTGACCCGGAATCATTGCTCTCGAGTGTATTAGACTATGTAGACTAGTTTTGTCAGACTAAAAACGTGGAGCCATACAGTCGAGAACAAAAACTTCGGGGCTATAAAGATATGAATTGTAGTTTCATCATCATCATCATCCACAGTCAGAATTTATCCACTGCTAGTCTCTCCCATTTACGGCCTGCGATTTTGATAAATAAATAAATAAAAATGGTCTCCAAGATATTCAAGGTTTTATAGGTGACTCGGAATTTCTGGTCTCGAGTGTGTTACTGTTATCTCCAATTTACGTTACATTTATGTAAAAAAATGTAACAATTATGTTTTATTTTGTTTCTAAAAAGCTGTATAATTCAGAACTATCACAACAAAAAACCACAACTGACGTCAATATACCCGACACCCGAATCCGAGTGGACAATTTAAAATTCTAATCTTACTAGCGATTCACCTCCACACAATTTCGAAACAGCTGAAGGTACGTACATTATGCACACAGTACACACCTAGGGCAAATTCACGCATGTATTTTAAAACACTCTGTTCGCGGAAATATTTTGGAAAAAGGTCCTTTAAAAAACAAACTCTTATTTTGCGACTTGTATTTATAAAATGTACTCTCTTAAGAATATTACCTATAACCTGTTCTGAGTAATATTTGAAAGAAATTATACCTAACATGTAACAAGGTAACATGTAAACAAATTCAATTAAAAGAGGCTCTACAAATATTTGGCCATTTGGTCTAAAAAAGGTACGACCTAGACCAAGTCCAAAACAACTTTTGACACAATATCTATTTATGATTGTGTTTTTAGAGTAAGTTGAAAAATAATTATTCCGTATTTAAAAGGTGAAAAGCTTATCGTTGCTGCTAGAATATTTACTGGTTCTTTCAATGTTTTCCTTTGCCATTTAAAAGTATTGACAAGTATTTGTCAAACACATTTTTCGAATAAAAAATTTACATGCACCTATGAATTATAACTCACAAATATCACAATCTCTAAAAATCGAAAGACACCGCGAACATCCACTAAACCAGCATTTTGCATGTGTTTATAGAACGCTAGTTGCTTAGGCGTAAATGTATTAAAGAAATGCTCAGAAACGGTCTCATTCAGAGTTTCGAGGTGAAGTAGGCTGCGTTTTTCTTTGGCGGCTTTCGTAGGAAGTCTCCTCGTAGGTAAACAGGGTGGCGCGATTTATGCACAGTTTGAGCGGCATTCGCTCTTTGTTCCAGGTAATGACCCTGCTTTCAACCCGGCTTCAATGGGTCTCAGCAAAGAGGCCAGATACCCGTTAGAGGACAGTCTGCGCTGCAGATGTGCAGCGCTTTCAAACTTATTGTAGTGGACGAGTTTTAATATTTTACATGACTGTCTTCGGTTTTGATACAGCGTCCAATAATTTACCAATAAGTATACAATTTAGTTGCGAATTGATATGGTATAAAAATATTTGTAGCAATACAGGGTTAACCTCTAGGTAAAGCATGATGTCAGCCTAATTTACTGACAAAATTATTTGAAAAAATTCCAAGGGACAAGTGGAGTCATAACTCTCCCAATTAAATTATAAAAGTAATTAGGCCTAGTACAGGTATTAAAGACATATTTATAATATAAAAATATAAAAATATAGGAATAAGATCAAATAACTTGCAAACTCAATCATGTTTTCATGGTATGGAACGCGATATAAGGTAAGTAAATTTGATTATTAACATACAAACACACGTGTTTCGACAGCAGTTTTATAGCACAAGACACTCATGAAGCTCTTCCACAAACTGTTGTTCTGTGACACCAAACCAGTAGTGCTCCATAAAAGTAACACATCCAGGCGTTCTCAGAGCTGGAAAAATCTTGGCGGTTAGGTACGTTTGAACGTCACTCGGCCCGGTCTCACAGTAATGACCCTATAACGCCAGCATTATTATTTATGTTGTGTAGCTGAGAACGGCATAATAGTACCATAAGAATGAAATAAATTCCAGCAAAGTTTGAGCACTTGGCTTCGCTCGAGAGCTGAGACGGCACTTATTGTTTCACATTTGCGAAAATGTTCTCTTGGACGTGTTTTGCATGAGGCAATTATTTCTAAATTTTCTTTTTTTGGTCACACTTGGTTGGTTTTTGCTTCAAGGTTATGTAGGCTTAGCAGCAGTTTTTGACGTTATTGAACTACTAACAGATATTGGTAAACTACGCAACGGTGTGTCAAGAATAAATATTTTTGCATGTAAGTAGGTACCTACATTACACAAACGTGGAAATAATGAAGTAAGTAACTCTATAAAGAAAATAATAAATTGCAATTCACTTACTAAACAAAATATTTTAGAATAAAAACTAATAACAGAAGTATGACAAAATAAATATCAAAAATTAATAATAATTATTAAAGTTAGTCACCAACCCTAGATAGGTACACTAGTTTCATTATTCCGAATAGAGATGGCGCCGCTAGTACCAACTAAGAGGCTATGAATTTATCTAAATAGAGGATGTTAGGTATATAGTTAAGCTTTTAGGCTTTACCTAGTGCTATTACGAGCATTAAATAGCTATTTGTAATGAACCTTTTGGTTCTTAACGTTACGTAAAGACTTCAAATCTGTGTGAAGTTTTATGAGAGACCAGACAATAACAATAGTAGGTAGGTTAACCAAAAAGCTAGCACCAGTTAAAGCGTATCTATATGTATTATAAAATCCACAATAAATCGAAAGAATAACAAATAAAACTCTGTTTTGAAAGAAGTTTACAAGTGATTCTACTATTGATATTAGGATACCTGGTAGGTAGTCTTAATGTAGGTGATAATAAGGCCTGGGCCTATAAAAGGAATTTAACACATTATAAAGTTTCAAGGCGTTCGTCACCTATCCAATTTCAATACTGTTTCAACTTTCTAATTACCTACTCCTTCGGTACTTTACCAATTTAATGGAGTTAAGGAATCGATTCGAGACCTTTTTAAATAACTTTTCAAGGATTCTCGAACCCGATAGAGAAAATTAGCAGGCTATTACAATACGAAGTAAAAATGAACTAAAAGGGCACGCTAGCTATTAAAGAACCTTAACGAGTCTGATCGGATGAATAAATGATTGAATTTTCAATTAAGATTAGAGCAGAAACGGGAACTTTGTTGATAATAATTCGCGGAGACGACGATGGATGATTTATTGATAGTAGGTATTTTATTGTACAGCGAGCAAAAATTCCGGGTCATCTATAAAAACTCAAATATCTTTGAAACCATGGCGCTAAACCATGGAGCTTAGTAAAATTATGAAATATAATTACTTTTATTTATTAAAAGAATCTTACATTGGTGTCGTTTTTGTTGAAGAATTTTTCTAAACTAACCTATTTTGACAGCACTAAAAGTGTTGCCGTTCCTTTCTAATAAACTGAAAAGACAAAGACAGCTACAACTTAAGCATTGTTAATTTAACTTTGTTTATAAAATTGCATCGATAGAATACCAATGTCTATCAAACAAAGTTAAGTTAACATATCAATAGATACTTTCCAAAATATTCAAGTTTTTAAATGTGACCCGGAATTTTTGCTCTCAACTGTAAATAATTGAAAGTTTCTGCAAATTAAATGGCAAATTCTTACGTTACTTTTAATTTAAAAGGTTTCAAGATGTTTTACTTAAATGCCTTAGAAATACACAATGAAATACTTCGTTACTTAAATAAGTAACTAAGTATTTCGGGCAGCGTTTATATACAAAAGCTACGTAATTTTAGAAGAAAATGCAGTAACAAAATACTTTTAATTTTCTCGTAAATGAAAAACTTATCTTAGCGCCATCTAGTTAAAGCTGCCGGGTTCATTTCCTCTGCAATGAGACAGGACGCATTACACTGCATTTCGAGGCCCTGAGGCGAGGTTTGTAGAGATGAGATGAGGTTTTCAGTGCGCTGTTGGTGTTGTATTTTTATTTGTAGCTATGTAACAGAACAACATTGTTTAAGTCTTAGTTTTCTAAGAAGCAACTGTTTTGGCAAACGATTTTAAATCGTATGCATCTAATGATTTTAAGCTATTTTTGTCTCTACATTATAAATTACCTGGGCCCGCTGCTGATGGCCGCATGTGCACATAGAAACTAATATTTTAGTAATATGTGAAATCAACATGATGAACAAGCACAAATGAAGTTAAAAGTAAAGTTAAATGATACGTAGTTGCCTTAGGCATTTAGAACAGACTATAAAAAAACCCTTGCTTACCTAGATTTCAGTACAGTTGAATATTATTTTATTATAAAGTGTTATAAGTTTTTACAAGATGCACTATGAGCTATCGAAAAGCCAAACCAATTACGTAGACAAGAAGGTTTAAAGACTCTGGTATGCATCTAGTGTCGTGTCGTAAATAAAATTATTCTTATTCTTAAAGTAATTTGCAATGTTAATGTTAATAAATAACGTTGCACCTAAATATCGAGCATTAGCCAAACATAAGCCGAACAAGATTTAGTTGACAACCTTTACAGCACTTGCTTGTTAACAACGACTTAGCTAAATCGGTCATGTGCAGCAAAAATTTAAACCATGACTCAATTTCAACCTTATTTTGAAAGCAACAAAGGCGAGCGTCCACAAAGAAACCCTTGAAGGCTCAGAGCATCTATTTCGACGTGCGCCCGGTACGTTGACCGGCCCATTTTGTTGCAACAGTCGATAATTATGTTGTCAACTGACTAAAGCAAGCGGGCCATACAAAGCGGATCTGCGCCGGATCAGTCGCTTTTTACCCGACAAAGGCCATTACGCGATCCGTTTTCGAGCGCAAAGTCAACACTGTTATGAAGTTTCCATTGAGTTTTCGTCGGAAAATCGACTAACGTGGGAAAGCTGCGACTGCGATTTGAATGGATAATGAGCTACCAGTGTTCGTTAATTGAGTTATATATAAATAAACAGACACACTGAGCCCGCTCAATCATTGCTCGCCTCAAAGGCTAGTTCCCTGTTTTATTGTTGTCTGACTCTGATTGTTAGCAAACTCTACGGTTTGCCTATGCGCGTTTATTTTACACACATTGTTTTTTTATGACGCGGACATTGATACGACCACAACAAACTACCAAACGGATTCTCTATACAACCAATCAAGCAACTTTTAGCGACTGCGACTGGACAATTCTGGATATCCAAACATTTGTATACAGGATTTCATGTTCAAAGCATGTTCCTACCCGATAACAGCCCTTTTAGCTTAACAAAATGTTCTTAAAGTCTTTCAGGGTAGCCAACGCATCGACATTGTTCTTAGTGTTGCCGGTTTTTAGGCGATGGTGAACGCTTATCATCAGGTGGGCCGTAAGTTTGTATACTACTTACATAAAGAAAAAAACCGCATCTTTTTTTACAATATTATGTCAAGATGACCGCAATATTATAACGAAGATTATTCAATGATCTTCCAAAAAATCTTTGATTATTATATACTAAGTAAAATAAAACTGACTGTAATGTAAAAGCTGTAAATATAATATCATGTCATAGTACAAGTTTTTTGTAAAATGAAGCACCTAAATTGAGGCGCCACCTGTATCATTTTGTTCAATGTTCAATATGACATTTCACTCAGTTATTCATTGCGTTCGCGTTTCAATTTGTGGTTTATACAGTGTAATAATTAATTTACATTAATTTATCATCTATTTACCCATTCGAAACTGAATCGATTCCGTATGACAAAAGTCTAATTAGAGTTAAAATGATGAGCATTATTGATACGAAAAATACCTTTTAAATAAATGAGTAAAGTCAACAAAATCCAGTACAACTAGATTTACCTAGTGGTTGTGACTCCAAAATAAAAGATCAAAATGTTTATTGCATAGTCTTAAAATTAACATTACATTATACAATAGATGAACAGTAAAAAATAGTGTACAGTGGGAAGTACAGTACAGGTGCCTACTGTCCAAACTAGCTTTCTCATTCAAGGAAGCAAAAAAAAATAAGTATCATGGAAATGCATTCTCTGTAATTATGTAGCAGATTCAAATTCGATCAAAAAAGGCAAACCGGTTTATTGGTAAGCCCTCAGTGTTTTCTAAAAATGATTATATACAAGGTATTTCATTGAGATGGGTAAGTGAGGGAGTTGCCGTTAAAAATAAGCAACAGTTTTTTGAAAGAGTGATTTGATTCCCGGGCTCTGTATATTTTTTATCCTAAGTCTTTATGTGTAGTTTTTATTTATCAAAATCGGTGACGTCCTTTCAGCATTTTCATATATCTCACGGTTTAGAATTTCACCACTCACTGACCCATGTAACTGAAATACCCTGTATAATGACTATATCAACTAATCGAAAACTTTTAAATCGCTGAGAACTCCACATCAACGTTCAGTCAGAATGTACTTCCTCCTAATTGTCCAACCAGGTGGGTTATCTGGTACAGTTAGGTATAGAATTCATTCGCTCGTTTAATACTGTTCGGCATCAATTAAAACTGTCCACGGTGATTTATTTTATTGGTTCTACAATTGATTACATTACACCAAATTGACCACGAGTGGTGGTCTCACTACGCCGTGGGAATGAGAGGAGCATTAACTCTATAATTTTTATCTGGAAGAAATCACTCTTTAAGCGATAAGACAGCCCATTGTACAGTATATTATTATGATTTTTCATTTCTTTATAGCTATTACGGTGTAAATTGGCCTCAAAAGGGGATTTTGAGACTCTTCAGTCTCATAATACCCTTGATTTTAAAATTTTGAAATCAAGGGTAGGTATTATGAGACTAACCCTAAACTTTTGATTTATTTATTAGTTGTATTTTCGTTCATTCATTCACTTTTAGTATCTCTTTGTGACTTTTCTAGTGCAACTTTAATTATATTACTGTTTTGAAGACGATTGTGATTATTTTCTTACCATCATTTTGAACTATCAAATACCAATTGTAGGTATAAAAAAAAAGTACAATTTGTTGGATAATATTATGACGCGTGATAAGTTACATAATTATGTAGACACGTGAGATATACATTACGAGATTTGTTTTCACCTACAGGGGGAAGGTTCTGACAAAAGGTATTAGCGTTGGCGCACACTTGACGACTTTTTTTAGAGCCGGATTACGTCACAATATAAAGCATATTGTGACGTAATCCGGCTAAAATATAAAATTGGACGCCATAGATAGGGCTTTGTTTTTTCTAAAACCATTTTTATTTTTATTCTAGCTTAAATAGTTTTTGATTGTAGATCATAAAATTATCTATAAAAATCGTTTCAATACTTTTTTTCTTACGAGCCACCGTTTCTGAGATATTACGAAATATATACGATTCGAAAAGTTTTATAATTATTACTACAACTCAAAAACTATTTAAGCTAGAATAAAAATAAAAAACGGTTTTAGAATGGCTAAACAAAGCCCTATTTATGCCGTCCAATTTTATATTTTAGCCGGATTACGTCACAATATGCTTTATATTGTGATGTAATCCAACACTAAAAAAAGCCAGATTTTCAAAAAAAATATTTCTTTTCTCTTCCTAGCTACACGACGCGACGTCTTGCCTTCTAGTGTAGTTTGACGCTAGACAACTATCCGTGTTTCTGTAGAACTATCAATCACTCCACTAATTGCATTATTTATCTACCCTTACAGAAAACGCGCTGTCATCGACTTATGTAATTTCACTCAGTGGGCTCTTAGTGAGTTATTTCTTAATATTTTCCGCTTTTCATGGCGCTGATATAAAAACAATGAAATTGGCTTCGATTTATTTCATAATTATTTACTGCTACGGCGCTTTCAATTTAGATATAACTATAAATCATTTATTTGCTTGAATGTAGGTGCAAAAGTTGTTACACTATAATATAATTAGGCCAGTACAATCTACCTCAGGGAGGCGTGAAAAAATTATATACAAATACAGTTTGGTGCAAAGCAAGCAAGCTCGTATGAGCTAGTGGCCAACTCTGGTGACGGAGTTTTTAGGCCGCCTTAAGGCCTCTGTCGTAGCTTAACGACTGCTAGAGCCGGGACCGACAGTTTAACGTGCCCTCCGAAGCACGGAAGGCGCTGTAAATGCCACTAACAGTCACCCATCTAAATAGTGACCGCACAGAACGTTGCTTAACTTATATAATCGCTGAAAATTGACTAAACCCCACGAGCGCTTCTACGAGGTTGGTGCCGACAGGTCGGTATCACATGCCACACGAGGTACAAAATATGGTAAGTACTGCAGGGTTTTTATTTTTTACTTGGCCCGAGAACGTCGTCATCAACGCTACCGACTGGCTTTTACATTTTCTTGCAACGAGTTACATATGAGAAACACTGTAATTTCATAAGATAGCAGTATATAGCAGTATATAACTGTTGCCGTACTAGAGTAGGATGGTAGAGTAGGATCAACCGGCTAACTGGCTCCCTCTGGTACTTACCTATTTATTTCTAAGCTAGGGTTCCGTTTGATAACTATTATACCGACTCATTATATACAGTATAAAATTAACGTGAAAAATACAATAAAGATTTTATTCTATGTATTTTTCATGATTATGCAAGTCTATAGTGAACTTGCGATAGTATTTGCTCAGCGTGGACAACGCTGTAGTCTTGAGGTACTGAAGCTAGACTGCACTAAATATTCCGAATATTTCCAAATACAGGCCTTGAATAGTTATTACCCGAGCTTTGGATAGCTAAACAAGCATCACTAAAATACCTACCGACTAAAACAATGATAGTCATAATAGTATTTGTTGGTAATATACATTACACGTCATATTATATGAGGTACAATTTGTACACTGGCGGTCCTAAAACACAATTTATAATAATAATTATTAAAAATTCAATAAAAAAATAATAATATACAAATTGCAAACGGATAACACACGAAAAACAATACTATGGTCCAATAGCAATGTATTTCTATCTATTCATGTAACTTTGGTATTTAAATCTAGTTTGGTATTTAAATAAGTACTTTGATGGTGTCTGTGGTTTTGTTTGTCAGTGAACGAGTGATAGACATGATTTTTTTCGCAGGCAAAAACTTGAATGAGCTATAAAACTAGAAAAACTGCACAAGATGATCTGAAAATAGTTTCAGACTAGTTGAGACAGCATAGTGAAATAAAAATCTTAGTAAATTGCTATGGTTGGAATAAACGTCATAATGATTTAAAACCGAGCCAAATAACATTACCGCACTGTTGAAAATTCAACAGTGAAACACCGCAAGAACTCAGCAGCGGAAGGTGTAGGTACGGCTATTTCTTGCTTAGTTAAATATTTTTAGCGGATTCACGCAGTGAGGAGGGTCGGTGCCGGCCACCCCGGCCAGAATTCTGGCGATTGTGATGATATATCACCGCGCATTATTTTCTTATCTTTTCTCTTTCTAACTCCACCACCCATACTTCATTCTCACCCGTATTATAAACGCTTTACTTTTCGTATCTCTTAATAGACGCCTTGGGCCCGAATGGTGTTAGTATAACGTGAATTTTGGTAATACCTATGTCATTGTAAAACCGACGATAATTTGAGATATAAGTACTTTTTATTTATTTATTCAAAAAACTTACAAAAGCACATGTGATAGGTACCATAGTAGATTAAATAATCAGATACAAGAATCTCGGTAGGTATAGGTATTATAGGTAACAAATGATATCAAATTTGTTAGTGCACTTCTAGGAAAAAACTATAGTTCTGAAGGTTTTTTTTAAATACGCTGGTTTGTGAATGCTATGTCGTAATGAATCAGAATACTGTTTCTCTAGCCAAATAAATAAATGTTGCTAGTGACAATAGTCATGGATCCAGTCGGTGATGGACAGCCGGCTTGTATTACCATAGCTTTTAAAGTCAAAACCGTGGAGTTACAGTTATCGGTGAGATGTAAACAAGTTGACCTTGCCGACACCTTGACTCCAAGTTGTCCAACTATTGAGGGAATCGGGACACGAACTAAATGATACAAGGCCCCGAATACTGATCAGATGATCCATATTTAGAGATTTAGAAGAAAGAAATCTAAATTTTATTCAATAAACACGATTATATTTGTCCTCGATTCAATATACTTACTCGTATGTAAATTGTTTATCTACCAATTTCGGGCGCTAAATTTCTGATACATATTCAGTATTTACGAGGGCTCAATACACCAAAACACTTTACGAGCGGAAGATATTTTCTTGTACACAATTTATAAAACATCAACGTAGTTTTAATAAAATAATGCCAGCGAACAATGTGGTTACATAATGGCTGGGGGAAGAAAAATATCTACAAAATGTGTCGTTATACGATCAAAACTTAATTGCATTGACCGCGCTTCGGCGACGGACGTCCGGTGATCTTGTACAACGAAGAAAATGGATTAAAATAAAAATAGAAGCTACCTTTATCGACGAGACTGCGGAAGCGATATAGATGGGAACAAGTCACAGTAGGTATAGATATTGCATTCTTGTTAAATGTATTGAAAAGTAGCTTAGTGGCTTGTTGTCTACTTCTTTACGAAGTTTGTTGAGCGTAGGTGAATGTCGTTATGTTACTGTTATATTAACCACTCGTATACTAAATATATTTTGTGTGTGTACTTGGCGAGCTTAGAAACAATAAGAAGTGAATTCTACTTTAAGCTAGTGAAAATAATGTTAAAACTAAAAAAAAAACAATTAATAGATTCAAAGGACAATTTTATTAAAAACACTATTTACTGCTTACATAAAAGTTTGATAGGTACATAAGACAAAATATAATTTACCTACGTACTCAATCTGCAAAAATATGCTTTATTATTCGTATGCGTTACATTAGACAGTGAATCATGAGCAGAATGTATAATTGTAGGTATAGTGAGTTAGTTGTGAGTGCCCCATACAGAGAAACACGTGTATGAATGTATTTTATGTATATATTTCAAAAGTTATTCATTTTTTGCCGTGATACCACTGTTGTCTGCACACTATCCTGGGTTGGAAGCCACAACGGAAAATAAAATTGATATCGCTCTGCCAGCCGCGAGCGCTCCGAGAAAAAGCATTTTGAAATAAATGACTTTTTAAATTTCATCGTTGCACACAGTTTCTCTATCAATTGTCGAGGCTCGCTCCACGTAACTGGATTTTGTGGCGGGCATTTATTGTGTGCGACATACGACAAGACGTCGCATCTTAGAATATAATATGAAAAGAGGAAAGCGTGGTCTGCAGATTGTCAATCAGTGGAATTGCATTCGACTCCTTTGTGTATCGTACAGTCTAGAGGATTTTCAAATGAGTCTATAAATGAGATTTTGCATATAAATACGTATTTGTCCAGCTTATTTACTTCAGTCTTTAAAGATTTTTTATCTACATTATACTGACCTAGGTTTTGTACTAGACAACACCTATTTAAACTCACGAAAGCCTAGTTTATTGACCTCATCAATCAATTTTATCTCAAATGACTACAAGCACATATTGACAAAGATGAAAAGCTAATATACCAAAAAGTAGAAGCTTCAAAGACCGGTCATTTTGATGTGGAAAATTTTATATCACTTGTTGTTTTACGATGCAACTTTAAAGACGCAGTAAAGCGTAAGTGTTTAACAGGATATTATATGAACAGTGTTGCTAAATACAAGTAAAGGTTAGGTGTAATTTAATTACTGAAACTGACACTTATGGAGCTGACATCTTAGCATCTAAACCATGTAGTGATCTTGTAGAAATACCGGCGCTTATCGTTAGTTTCATTATCGTGATATAAAAACGCTTATAATCACAAGATGCACGTATCACATGACTTCACTCAACCTCACAACGCTACTCACGAAGGTGTATCAGAAACCGATGACAGTAAAAAACGGATTTAAAAAAAAAAAATGGAACTGTCGCTCTAAGATACAGCCCTGTAATATAATCATTTGATTATTCTACTATTGGTAGTAGGTAGATTACCAGCAACATTGTTACCTTCAGAAAGAGCAATACATTTAAAAAAAAATGAAGTAGACAATGTTACTAAGGTATTTGTCTTTAGTATCTTAAAATGAACGATTTAATATTGGAAATGATTGCAAGTTCTGTTAGCATCTTTTGGTATGTGAAAATTACAAAGTTTTCGCGTCCCTATTCTGCACCTGCAGAACTGCATGCGATATCACGTAAACAAATTACTTGCATCTCATTAACGTCACTCATATTGAAAGTTGACGGTGGAAAGCCCACATTTTGTCGTTTTGCCAGGTGTAAGTTTCCACAGTAGGTTTGTGTGATGTTGTCACTTTGTATTCGATTACCTGTCACGTTGTTGCCAATTAGTGTCTGCATGCAAGCTCTTTGTTCATTTTAAGTTTTTTTAATGGAATAAAGACAATACAAACATTTATTATTTTAATATAAATACCGTGTCAATCTTTAAATTTAACTAATGCAAGGTAATACCTTCAGACAGCTATTTTTTTAAATACAATTTTAATTGTTACAAGTTGAAAAAAACAAACCACTTTCTTTTATTTAAAATATTACCTAACTACCTACAGTATTGAAGAAATGTTCTAAAGAAACTCATTAAAACTCGATTCACTTGCGTAAAGTTGAACGAAAAAATTGAGGAAGTAATCAAACGGCTAATTGTGATAGACAAAGAGAGGATCGTCGTTCAGATTCGATTACTAATGCGTGCCTCGGTGGTATTCTGGAGTATAAGTCCACTTACTGCAAATTAAATTTGGGAACCTTAGCTTTGCTTTCCAACTAAATCACCACTTTCGACTTTCGAAAATAACTGTAAGAATATTTTCAGTGTTTGTACCTCAAAAATGCGATTAAAAAAGTATTGAATTCCCTGACAGTACTTGTACATTTGTATTGTAAAGATACAGATATAAAAACAGTGATCCGGCCGATCTGAATCACCAATGTCCTGCGATTCCGCTACTGCAATAAGCACATTCTTAAATACCAGACCAGGATATTAGGGTTTATACGATGGTACAAATGTGCCTGAACACATTTTTTAGGTTTACACTACTGTTTGATCATCGAACACTTTGAAGGGCTAGAGTATAAAACTGTGACGACATGGACAAATTCTCTACTGACAAGCGAAAACGTCATATTTTAAAGTTGCCAAATTTTGGGGTTTTTTACAGTGGAATGGTGACATTGTGTAGCTGAAATGGGTTTATAGAATAAGTACGTAGCTGTCACTCCGCGTTCAAGATCACGGTCTCTCCGCCGGGATTACGTATGTGCTCCGAATGACAAACAGCTCAGCTGCATAAGTTACATCGAACAAAATGGAACGTTTTAACTGAATTTAAAATGGAGATTAGCTCTTGTTTACTCCAAGTGCGGGTTCAACTGCGACTTTAGTTTGTTATTGAAATACTGAATATTAGTTCAAAATTTGAGTTGGATTTTCTTAAAGGTACTCAGGTTTTAGTCAGGTATGGACGTAACTTTGCAAATCTAATAGGTTTTACTAAGTCCCTATTAAATAAAAATGGTTGTATAGGGTCTTTCATTAAGCGCTTTTTAACTTTAAATTTAGATAAAAAAACGTGTGTGTGAGATATCATCGATTTTTTTATCATGGCATAAGATAGAGTAGGGTTGAAAATAAACATCAACTCAGAAGTATTTAACAGTAATTTTAATATACACGGTGTAACATAAATACCCTATAAGTCCGAAAGGGGAGTATTTTACAGGTCATGGCTGGTACCTACGTGTGCATGCGTGTGTACGGGTTAAGGCAAATAGTAAACAAACATATGTTTGACGCAAATTTCTAAAATAATAAAGGTTGTACTTTTGTATGAAAATTTCAATTACGATTTATTGTCGCTTTGTACATGTCCAAGCACTCAGGTGGTCGGTCTGATTACGCCCTCTTCGGACTTATAGGGTATTTATGTTACACCTTGTATACATAAAAATTATTTAGGTACCTATGTAGTTATTTAAACATCATTATTAAAAATATGTAATTAATAGGATCAGTTCCGAAACATGGGGTAAAAATCACCCATGCAACCTCATTGATGGAATAAATGTACCACAACAACCGATACACCCGCCCCCTGAAAAACACTTTTTTGCTCGTTAGTCTATGAATTTAATATTATTATATGATTTCCCCGATCGCGTCCGCCGTAAGTACGTAATGAAGCGCGTGGATCCTTGGAGGGCAGTACAAGGAGGCAGTGATGCGATGAGCTCGTCCGCATCAGGAATCAATTAGGTACGGCTAGCGGCCACGGCGTGCCTACCGCATGAATTATTGACGACGCTCCGCCAGCCGAGCGGTACCATTGTAACTCGATCTGGTCAAGGTTAAAAATTAAGTCGAATTGTTACTTTCTGGTGGTTAGGAAGCTACCAAGTGATTTATGATTGGCACCACTATGGTTCAAAATAAAAACAAAGATTTAGGCCTTGTAAATTGGCAGCAAGTCTACAAGATAAAATACTATGTATTACTTAAAATTTACTTAAAGCTAGGTGATTGTAGTGCAAGTCTCTTGCGGCCAAAGTTAAAGAACAAGACAGAAACTAAATAAATTAATAAGTATATCGAATGAGTTGAAGTTAAACAAAACTAATAAATGACAGTTCACTTACCTTATTCCAACAGCTGCAGAGAATTTAAATCTAACAAAATCATATACTCTCCTTTTTGCTTCGCTGTAATCTTGTAAAAAAAACGAAATTTAAATCGATTCACTTTCGAGTTGGTTTCGTTGCGAGTTTAATTCGACAAAGCGTTGGTTTTCCAGTAGAAATCGCCAACAATACTGGCTAGGCCGATTAGCGACCAAACTAGATTTCCTTGTCAGATTATCCTGTCCATCATGCGCTGGGAAGTGAATTTGGCTGCCAAAATTCAGTTCAGGTGAGCTGATGTAACGTTTCGACATGATATTCTAAATATTTTTTTTTTTTGACAGGCGTCATGGCTCAGTCGGTAGTAGCTCTGCCTTCCGTGCTGTGGGTCGTGGGTTCGATCCCCACCGAGAACAAACATTTGTGTGTTGTAAACATAGATGTTTGTTCTGTGTCTGGGTGTTTCTATGTATTATAAGTATGTATTTACAAAAAAAAAATGTATGTATGTATTATATCAGCATCGTACAAGCTTTGCTTAGTTTGGGACTAGAAGGCGTTGCGTTAAGTGTCCGTGAATATTTATTTTAAAAAAAAAAAAAAAAAAAATATAATATCCACTGTTCAATTGAACTGCTACTGAAAGTAGGTACATAATTTTTTTTTCAACTAAATTTAGTATTTTTACACTTGCGCTCAAATACTCATTACGCTAAAGTCTAAATTCAAACTCAAAACAGATTTGAGAGAGATTTTACTTTTGAAAAAATCTCTACATTAGGTGACTTTTTGTGAGCATAACCATTTAGTAATTTAATATCTATTTAGTTATGTTAATATATTGCCGTTCAATTATCAGTCGCAACGCAACCTAATCTAGGGCCAATATCGATAAATTTTAGTCAATTTTGTTCAACATTATTCAAATTTGAATTTTCATTAGGCACGAATTCATACTGACGGGCTGAATAAGCTGCTAAATGTTCTGATTATGGACGTGAAAAGTTTGATTATAGCCGTTATGACTCTCATATTGTAGTCAAAACTAGGTATATAGAAAGCCCCACATTTCTAAAGGTGATGATTTTCCCTTTTTTTAAATTTGACTGGTTTTCAAACAAAAAGTTTATACATTATTTTAAAGTATTATTTTTTAATTCCTGACCACGTCCACAGTATTTTTGCCACGTAATTACGTACAAATGAAGTAAGCTCGCAGTTACCTTTTATTGCACGAACGCAGGCATCATCGATGAGCGCTTATTTTCAACAATTAAATTTAATAGTTTTACAGTTGCAATTATAAGCATTCAGGATGATTGTCAGTGTTATAAGCTGCTTGCGAATGAACGGCTTTGTCAAATTAATTTTAACGTTGTGAAGTAATTTAATGGTAGGCTCTTTGTGTTAAAAAGTGTACAAGTAAAATTTAATTCAAAAAATGTAATGCAAAGCATGTACCTACAGATTTTAACTGTACTAAGATTTTAACAATATCAATATTTATCTAGATCTAAATAGTGATACATGCTGATAAAACTGGTAGAACTATCAAAGTTGCAACAGGCTAGTAGGCAAGTTTATTCACTACTAGCTGACCCGAAAGACGTTGTCCTGTCATTCTAACTCTTACTGTCAAACAACTGACAGTTATTTCAAACGGACATAAAAAAAGTTTTTATGAAAAAGGTTAAGGAACTTTCACCCCCCCCCCTTTCAACCCCTTACAACCCTTTTTTCGCATTAAAAAGTAGCCTAAGTATGTCCTTTCTCAGGCTCTCTGGACTATCTATGTGTACCAAATTTCATTCAAATGGGTTCAGTAGTTTTGGCGTGAAAGCAAGACAGACAGAGTAACTTTCGCATTTATAATATTAGTATGGATTTTAAGATATTCTATCTGAATAATAATATGTAATAATACAACTAAAATTCATCTCTATGCTTATTTTGCAAACACATTTTGGGCAAGGACACGGTAGTGATTTTGACTATCTTTCATGCGTGTGGTCGGAATGTTCATCATTAGGCTAATCCAGTATGGTTTGAAGCAAATGCATTTACGTCTACCGGGATAACAAGATCAGTAAGGGAGTCGGCTATTGTATCACGATTATATTATGCGCAAAATAATGTAAAATCTGCGTACGAAGCATCTATAAACAGCAAATAAGAGGATTAATTCCGAATCGGTTTCTCACAATATTTTTTTTATAAATTAATAAGTTAACCAATCACCGAAACACAAATAAATAGAAGGGTTAAAACCCAAACCAGTCTTTCTATGGTGATTTGAATTTGGAACCCCTAAAAGTTCTATGGACAAGTGTACCTTGCACATAAGCTGTGTTACGGCTTCAGAAAGCGAACATAGAAAATTTCGTATGAAATAATGTTTATTCAACTAATATAAATACTATTCAGCTTGAAATGAGTTTTAATCACGAACATACTGGTCACATGTCAGAAGTTGGTGGGATTTAGTAGTTGCTCTCTAGACGAACTCCTAGTACTTTGAGGTGCACCGCAGACGTGTTCGTGCATAGTAATCTTATGCTTGTGAGACAACCGCCCAGTGTGCTTAGGAAACTTTTTAGTGTCGTGCATAGATTGAGCTTAAATTACATAGGTAAGCTCTTCATCTCGCATTATTATTTTATACACATTTTGGCCCTACATACTTAGAATCGTAGGGCCTAAAAGTAGAGCGGTATCTAAATGACCTTATCAACAAAAAAATTATGTAATTTATTAAAGAAAAATAAAATACAGATGCGAGGTTATTGATTGAAATATTAGAGTATATTTTCTGAATTTTTTAAGGTTTTACTGTGATTTTCAATCTATTAAAGTGCCGTCGTCAAAATCCAATCTCGTACGTTACTTTCACTAGCACAAGCCAGCACTTAAAGAATTTGATCCAATGGCTTTAAAAGATAGAATATATGCGAAAATCTTCGATAAGTTATCTCGGATTCTTTGAGTTATGTACTATGTTGAACTCGCCTCAAATATATGAGAGTTTGAGATTGAACTAGACTTTGAAATACGGCCTATTGGGAAAGTTTTATTGTATCTGTCACAGGTGCAATGATTCGGTTGTTTTACTTTTGTTTTAGTTGCGAATGTATAGTTTGTTGAATATTATATTATTATGATAGAATTTTGTTTATTGTGATAGTTTTAGTTAAATAAAGGGCTTAGGGACTGGGTGGCCTGAAATATTGTATGGTGTTCAAAGCTCGTATGTTTTTTATACATTTTTAATAGACTTCAAAAAAACTGGAAGTACTCGAATTTATACCTCCGTCATTTATGAAACGATTTGAAAAATTATTTTACTTCCAGATTGGTCCCATTCGCAATTTATAAAAATCGGTTCAAGTTGGCAGTTAAATAATAATAACTGGAAAAAACACTTTATTCACGTACACAACATTGCGTATTCTGCTTTCCTGTAACTTTTCTGTGGTGTTTACAGTCCCAATGAACTGCCACCATAATCATCATTTGACAATGAAGGCGTATCAAATTGAAGTCTGTTTTTCAAGCATTTATACTTACAAAAAATATTTAAAGCAATAAAAGCAGTTGTTTATACCAAGGTGCTGCAGTGAACTGAAGTGGTAGAATTTTCAATTCCACAACAATTATTCCGCCATGTCGTCAATCGGGTTCCCGCTTTGATTGCGCGGCAAATTCGCTTTGTTTGGATACAAAAATTGCAATATAAAGAGCCACCACATCATTCCCTTTTGGGTTAACGTAGATTGCTCCCAATGTAATATTGTTTGCAATTCATTTTGAACGAGCGATTGCCCACTTTTATTTCATTTATTTTTGATTCCGACACTAACTTAATATCGAGCGCGATCGTTATAATAGAAATCCGAGAAAACTATACAATTGAATTCATATAATTTAATTGAACGGAAAATCTCTCCGAGGAAATTGTAAAGAAAGTTGTGGAAGGGGGGAATTGCCCGGGGCACAATATAATACTTTAGTTAGATAGAACAAATGCGAGTGCACCTTGTTGCACCTTTTTTTTTACAAGTTAATAATAACACTTTCTTTTCGGTACTGAATAATGACAAAACTGAACATTATAGCTATTTGTTTTTTATTGTTCTAATTTTTTTAATCAGCAGAATGAAGTTTATTGTTAAAAAACTATTTTCATTTCGCAATCGGAGTAGTCTGCTAATCGCGAAAACGAAACTCTCTTCTTACGTAGCGACGTTGTAATCAGACTGCAGCCTCGAGCTAATCTTGATGTACTATTCGAAGACGTACTCCCTTATGTTCGTGTTATTGTACTCTTTCCACGTTTCCACTGTATTACAGTTCCTACGTAGACGTATTTCCTTCACAGTGCATTATCTCCGCCGTTAAAAACTTTTCTACGTTTAATGACTTTTGACTCGTCGTTTTTTTTCTCGTCGCATAAACTTTACAAAGTTGTCGGTGTAGTTGTCAACATCTAAATCATAAATAAAGCGCTGTTAGCGCTTAAAACGGATGAACTTTAAAGGACTTAGCGGGATGAAAGTTAAAAAGTGGTGCAATTCATGCAGCGCAGGTGACCAGAGGTTTATCAGCGCATCGCAGGCACAGGAACCGGAGCGCTGGAGTCCGGGCTAGCGCGACCGAGGGGGGTAAGGGAGGGGCGAAAGGGGGGAGTGCTGGCCAGCACACACCTATCGCGAAAGGAACCTCCGCGTCGTGGATAATCGCCTCATTTATAAAGTTTAGCGAGACAAAGCTGCGCGAGTTTTTGATTGAAAACAAACTTAGAAGGGACAGCCTCATTTGAATAAGTATTCTGCGAATAAAGTGTGGCTTTATGTTTTCCTTTAGGTGTTTTTTTTCTCTTTGTTATGCAAAACAATGTTCCACCTTGTTTAGGTACTACAACACGCTTTATTTTTGAGTGAAAGACTCTTTTGAAGTTAAGCTTTCCTGTATAAATTATTTTATTTTCAGTGTATTGTTCTAAAGATCCTGCCTTTTGAAAGTTTAATGGTCGTTGTGACTCTTCGTCTTAGAGTCTCAGTTTATCATTGTCGAGCCGCAGAGAACGTATCTACCTATTCTCGCTACGTACCGTGCAATTTGCAATCTTAGATAAGAGGCCTTTAGAATACGGGATGCAAAAACTTTCTTTTGTTACAGCCTTTCGAGTTTTTCATTAGTCCAAAGAAGGAAATGTTTCTCTCGTCTACTGCGTTAGAACTCGCAGCTTTAAAGTGACAAAAGACAGCTTAACATTTTTAGTAGACTTGTTGACGTTTCGGACAAAATATTTTGGGACAGCTATAGATCTAGAGATTTGTGAATTTTATAATTCTTTTTAACAATCATCAGAACCTCAATGATGTTAACAACTTAAACAAAATTAGTTTAAACTATTAATGCAAAAACTTATCAGTCACTTCTTGATATATATATTACCAATTTTGTCAATATACTTAGTGAAATATATAAAATATCATTACGTATTCCACCACCTAAACATTTCCATTGAAAATCAATTCCCTATGTGTAAAAAATATAAAGAAGGCCAAATACTCAAACGCCACTCAAACCCCACTTAAATTATTGCCATCTCTTACAAATGAGTAATGTCAAACAGAGGCAGAGCAATTTTAAGTGGTGCTCAAGTTCGAATGACTTTTGATTATACCAGCCTATGACATGCGTCAAAACCACCTGTTAACTTGTATCATATTGCACGACATTCTTCAAACCGCCAGTGTCAATTACCACGTCAATAAAATTAAAAAGCTCAACTATCACATGTCACACACAGCCTAAGCTCGGTTTAACGATAGCTATAAAACAAAACACCTTTTATTACTGGACTATCCGATAGGAAACAACGTAACAATGTTTGTTGACTTTTTGAAAATTGACTTTAGTTTATACCTGTTTAACCCTGCACGATTGATTAAATTTAAAAAAAAAAATTAAACGTTATTACTTAATTATGTTATATTTTTTTATGTTACTAATTCACCGGTATTCTTAAAAAATATTTAACAAGATACGAGTAAAAAAAATATTCTATATTGAAAATAATAGGCATACGAAGTAAATTGTGACGGTAGGCTACAGGTATATCTATACTACTAGCTGATAAAATATCAGCGTCAAAGTTGAAAGTACCTATGCCGAATCAGAATAATAGATACCTACAAATCCCTACATAAGTGGTTATTAATCCAACGAATTTTACTGCAAATCCTATAGGTAAGTAAATCACAGATAGTCGGCAAAATCCAATTATCGCCTGCACAATGGGTCACGAAACAATCTAAACTAAGAAAATTAATCTTCCGAGTCCAGAGACCGTCTGTGCAAACTTAGACAATGGATTTATAGTTCATCGATTTGAAGCCATCGTTGGACGGCTGTGAATGAATTTCTGGACAACATACTATCGGGAGCTGTTGGTAAGTTTACCACTTCTGACCTTCAGCAGCTGATGCATTTGGTCGCAAAATCACCGCAGAATGATCATTTTTAGACGCGAAAACTGCAGTGCTCATAGTATAGTACGCAAAGACGCAATCATTGAACATCAAGATATATAAAACAGGGGTCAAATTTTTATTAAAATTGCGATTTTTCGGAACGAGTTGTGCACTTCGAAAAAAGGTAGTATTATAAATTGAACGCAAAACTTCTTGGCAATACAAATTTCGTAAAATGAAGCAAATAAAGCAAGACGGCACGCTGAGGGGTTGCAATTGCGTCGGCCTACGGTTCCGGCGGAAAATTTGCTTTTTGATGCCGAAATATAGTACATTTTTATTGTAAATCGGCCGAGAGGAATATGAAGATAGATTAGTTTCGTATTTCGTTTTCATTTCTTCAGAAAAATAAGGACTTGGATGTATTTGTGCGATATTACAAAATATTACTTTGACTAACAGCCCTTCAAATTAATTATGCCATCATCATTATCACATTTACTAGAGTTACCTATCCGAGTGACATGACTGCGAATGCTAATATAATTATACCAATGAATTGCCAACAATATTTGTTTTTCCATCTGTATTGGTACCTAACGTGCCTAAATATTTCACGGAACCCGATGCCGAGGTTCGCGCAATGAAAATTTCACATATTGATGATGTTGCTACATTCAAACCAAACAATGCCAAAACGATTGGTTGATTCCAATCTATGGAACTGATGGTTTTAATTTATAAAAATAATACCAATCTTTTGTTTTGTTGAATTACTTTTCATCGATACCCACTGAAAAAGTGTTGGGTCCCATTTCAGAATTCGATTATTTTCGTAGCTATGGGCTATTTAAAAGTTTTGTAGCACACTCTTATTATCGATCAAAACTTCTTAATCAATTTTGTTTCAAGATAAAAAAAATGTTTATCCTATTTTGAGATGAGATGATGTCAAAGTAGGTGAGCATAAATTTACCTTTAAAAGTAAATACATACAATAGATAGTTTTATTAAAAAAAAAACATTATTTTTTTTGCATTAAGTATGATAATTTGTAAAAGTTTGAAAAGATTAAATGTAGGTAAGTAAGCGAGTCAGAAAAATGCTTGAATTTATATTTTCTTGTATTATAACGAACGTTGCATTCGTGAGATTCGCTTGGCTGGGCGCGTTTCCTTCTAGCTGTCACAATTTTATCTTTGCCTAGTTTTGAATTATTACTTCTTCGCATTATTCTTTACTTTGACGTTAATTTGACTTTAAACCGTTGCATCCAGTTTTATTTTTGGTTTACTGTACATTATTTATTATTATTTTGCTTGCATTTTTGAATATATCTTTTAAATTAATTTGATTACTTAAAAGTTAAGCAAGCACGTTTGAGTTAGTGGCCAACTCTGGTGACGGAGTTTTTAGGCCGCCTTAAGGCCTCCGTCATGGCTTAACGACTGCTAGAGCCGGTACCGACAGTTTAACGTGCCCTCGAGATGTAAATGCCACTAGCGGTCACCCATCCAAATAGTGACTTGGATAAAGAACGATGGTGTTTTGAACATTACGTAAAATAACTGTGAGAAAAGTTGTACAATGTAAGTCTAAAAATACATGTCGCACGGTAACCTACATTAAATTCAATGGTCTACTTACAAAATGTTCGATAGGTGGAATGTAAAATATCAAATTGGTGGCTCGCTGTCCCTAGTCCCGTCATTTCGGGACATTTAATATTTTAGGTATTCAGCTCACGCTTCGTCTTCAACGGTCGTCCTGATTGCCGCTAAATTGAACTAAAAACTTCTCCAATGCTCCCAAAACGTTTCAATTATATCCTGTATTTTAGGATAACACGCTCAGTTCCACATTTTAGCCGGGATAATGAATTGTAGACAAATTGGGTCTGTTTTGAATTTCGGAAGTGAAAAGACAAATGAAACTTTACATTTCTATGCATTTTTAAATTCCGCTCGATTTCTAAACCAAAGCGTTAGCTAGGTTTTAAAAAATTTGTAAAAAAACCTAGTCTTGTTCAAATTTTAGCGATAAAATGTCAATGTTAGGCACTGTGTTATTTGTAAAGTTTTCTATACTAGTGGGAAATCACTGCTAAAATCTAAGCCATTTGCGAATCGTATTTAGTTGATGAAATAAAAATATAGCTAGGTATTTGTTTGACAAAAATCTAGTTGACACTAACATTTGTAAATAGACTCAAACTGGGCCGAAATTGTGCGACCGAAGGTATAAATTCCCTCTCAGCTTTAGTGGAAACCCTCGTTTAGATAGGTACTTCAAACATAATCCTACGACACTCGTTATTCCTTTGTCGGATGATCTGAACCTTATTTTTTAGCAATAAATTATACTAAAACACGTCGGTATTTTGCACGACTCTTAAGTTGAACTTTTCCTAGACTGTACTACTTACTACCTACCTTTGTTATCCACTTAAGAACCAGTTCAAATTGCTCAAATCGCGTCGTAATTTAAAATCTTTCCCTGCATTTAGAGATTAAATTTAAAGTTTTCTTGATTGTAAGTAGTTTACCTACTCGCTGGCAATTTATTGGCGTGTCGTGTAGCGTATTACAAATGGCGCTTAGATGATCTCAATAGAACTCTAACAACGAATGTTAAGATTAGCAACTTTGGACATTTTTAAATTGTGCAAATTAGGCCCAATTCAGTTGGTGAATTTTTTAAACTAAGCCAATTTGACTGCACTAAATAGATAGCTGTAGGTTTCGTTTTAGTTCATGAGGAAGGGATGGCAACAATTTTAGTGCTATCATTAAGTTATTTTAAGAAAATGAGACAGCAGAGTCGGGGCCATTGCCAACAGAATTCAAATCTCAGGTCAAGTTTGCGCTTAAAGTTTGCATAAAAGACCGTCTGCAAATTACCAATTTCACCCGTTCCAACTTTTATTTTAGAACATTTTTTGTAATTAAAAGGAAAACTAGAAATGGTTGTTACAACTCGCGGCTGAATCCATTACGGTGGTGCTTTTTAATTCCGTACAAAAATTTGTCGTACTCGTACACAGGTGAATATTGGATGTCGAAATTGACCAAGCGCCAGCGTTTCGTTAACACGCATGTCATGTCTGGAAGTTTCGTCCGTGTTGTCAGCGCCGGTAGACTATTCCGAATTTAAAATGGATTCGTTTATAAAGGCATTTACTGGGGTTCGAATTTTCGATGAGGGAGAATCGTCAGGTGAGTGACTTGTTTGCCGCTGGGCCACGTTTGCAACAGGAGCAAAACTCTAGACAGTTTAGCCGGCGCCGCCGATGCGGAGCACCCTCTATAAATCAGCCAGCGATTGACGCTTTCCTACAGGGAGTGATCTATTCTGCCCCTCCATGATACAGCTTACTTGCTTAAGGATTTTTCTCATACGGGATAAGTTTCGACGCTGAAAACTTGAAATTTACAACAGTGCTATAGATTTATGAGTTTAGATTTAGAAAACAGTATTCTTATAAACTAAATAGCAAACTAGACTTGAAAGAACTAGTACTTCTACTTATACCAACTGCATTACCTCACAAGTCACGTTCACCGAGGACGTACCAATTAACCTGAAACGTAATAGTGCCTGCGTTTTATATGGTTATAGTTGCATTGTCGTCCATTCATACCTTTTAAATCGGAACTCAGGAATGCGAGAATCATTGCTGTGGTGACAGAAATAATGTTGCTATGTAGTATTCCCCGGGTGAGCCCAGAGCTCCAATATAACTATGTAATATACGAACGTTTGTTTTAATCATTATCTACCTAAGTACTAAATAAAAAAATTATATTGTTTCAGGTAAATCGGATTCCGTCAGCTTTGAAGCCTCATGACATCACGTAACTATTAAACTAAGCTTCTTTTAGACCCTTAGTTGAATATTATCCGCAAGCATCTACTAAGGTATTCGTAGTCGTGGCTTTATCACTATAAGAGCGAATAAAATGATGAAGCGTGTGATTGAGTAGGAATGGTTGGCATACCTGCCTATCTGCGGAAGTCTCATAGCAAGTTAAGATTCGGTGAGTTACTCCCGACGACAGCTCCAATCTGGATCTATAGATTTTGACAGAAGTCGTGTCATATTACAGTACAAAATGACACGAAATCTGTCAAAATCCGGATCCAATCTGTAACGGCGGTTGTCGAGAGTAGCCCTCCAGGTTTGTGAATGCGCTTAGCGGAAAAAAGGCTGCAAACGCACTTAGAGACCACGGCGACTAGCCCGGCGCCCAGAAAACTTAGTTTTGTCTAATGTCAGTCACCACGGCCAGAACTTTCAGAATCTTTCCCACTTCCCGCACTCACACCACTCGGTATGCGCCGAAGCCCCACGCACTCACACTTCTGAATATGCTCATTGTCCAGACACCTCAAGTGGATATATTCCATACTTTAAGGCAATTTATTAGGCTTTGTACATGTTTTTAATTATCTAAATGCTCCTATAGCTCATAAAACGTTTTGGTCTTAGATTGTAGCTGTAATCCTACTAATATTATAAACGCGAAAGTTTGTAAGTATGGATGGATGGATGGATGGATGGATGGATGGATGGATGGATGAATGTTTGTTACTCTTTCACGTAAAAACTACTGATCCGATTTGGATTAAACTTGGAATTTATATTGTCCGTGACTACTTTTTATCCAGAAAAATCAACGGGATCCAACGGGACGCGAACGAAGTCGCGGGCGGCACCTAGTGAATAAATAGATAAATCAGTCACCACAGCTTCCTTTTCGTTTTTACCAGCCTTGATCATGTGCGTTCCTAAGCCAGTTTTCACCTGCAGCCGCAAATAGATAAATATACTATGCAAGTACAATACGGCATTTCTAAACACGAAGCTTCACCATCTTATGTCCGACACGAAAGGCAATCTTGGTGGGAGCTTTGAATGCGCCTGAGAAATATAATTTCGATCGGACAGCAATCAGGGCCTGTTGAAGACGGCGCGTGATTCGACTCCGTAAAATATTGAGCGTACTTGCGGGAACTGCGCTTCGAATGTGTAATTCACAAGTGATGTGTAAATATTTACGGTTTCTTTATTTGTACGCTGAATGCGCTGTTTACTTTAATGGAGTGAAAATTGACGCATTCCTGGCTATTATTGTTATGGACTTTGAAGTTTTTGTGCCCTTGTTTTTAAAACTCTTGCTGACCTAGTTTTTATGACATCTTGCTTCTATGTCACGGTATTGGATTCACGTAGTCTTCTTCTGTTATTTAATGGCCCTGTCCGTCATTTCGACAGACAATTTTGCCAGTGACAAGTGATGAATTTGAAATAATATAAGTCAAGTCAAGTCATTCGTCAAGTTGGCTGTCGTTTGTTTTGAAGAGAAATTGTTGGTTTTTGTCTTCGAAACCTGAAAACGAATTATGACATTCAGAGAAACTACTTTACACACATTATAACAGTGTTAAAAAACAAAATCATACACATGACTTATGTAATTCAAAGAAAATTCGTTCTTACCACCAGTACTTATTGACGATGGATTATTGAGTACTTGAGGATCATCATCAACCTATATCGGTCCACTGCTGTACGTAGGTCTCTCCCAAGACGCGCCACTGAGCCCGGTTTTCGGCTCTTCTCATCCAGTGTTTGCCAGCTACATGTCTCAGATCGTCACCCCACCTAGCCGGAGGGCGTCCTACACTACGTTTGCCTAAACGCGGTCTCCACTCGAGTATTAGTTTGCTCCAACGATTGTCAGTTCTGCGGCAAACATGGCCTTCCCACTGCCACTTCAGCTTACTTATCCTCTGAGCTGTGACGACTACCTTGGTTCTCTGTCGGATAACCTCGTTCCAGATTCTATCCTTCAAAGATATTCCGAGCATAGCCCTCTCCAGAGCTCGCTGAGGGACTTTCAGCTTATGGACCAACCCTACTGTCAGAAACGTGGACACGTTTCGGCAGCATAGGTCATGACAGGTAGGACGCATTGGTTGAAGACTTTCGTCTTCAGACATTGAGGTATGGGTGACGAGAAGACCTGTCGGAGTTTCCCAAACGCTGCCCAGCCTAGCTGGATTCGCCGGTTTAGCTCTTTCTCAAAGTTGTGCCTACCCAAACGCAGGGTCTGCCCGAGGTAGACATACTCCTGCACAACTTCAAGAGGCATTTCGGCGACAGAGATCGGCTCTGGGGTAATACGATCGTTCATCATAACTTGAGGATAGTGACAGCAAAAGCGACAAATAAATAAAAAACCCCGTAATATTCAAACTAAAGACTAACTACTGGAACTATTTTGGTATATACTTAGCAATATTTTACACAATAAGCGGGGTTAAACAAATACAGTGGCCACTCTTTTTCGTCCGGATGAAGCATGGTGGGGTGTCACGCGATCCTCCTTTAGCCTAAATATTTTTTTTGGGTTGATAAACCAGTTTCCACAAAAATCCATTATTATACCTTGCTATCTCTTTTTGAACAGTATATGACGTAGGTATTTTAGTCGCTCGAGTTGTTCTGTACGATCATCAAACACATAGGTGCATTTATGTGTGCTTTTGCACTTTGGCGCACCTCTTGTGGCAGTACCTGACCTCGTGATGCACACAAACGCCTCTGAAAACTTCATCTTCAGAGTTGGATACGATCTATATCTTCGATGTTTGGGTATTTTTGGATTATAAAAATTTCTTTAATTATTATTTTGGTAAAATGTAGTTGAAGTTTATATTTTATGGTTTAAGTGGAATAGTTTCATCTTCAGAGTTGGCTACTATACGATCTATGTCTTCAATGCTTTGGGTATTTTTGCTATAGTAAAATTTATTCATCAGGAGCATTGTGCTTAGTATGTTTGGTAAGATTGAGTGAGTAAACAGCTTACCAAGCGAAAGAAAAGAACGAAAAATTCTGGACTGCACCCCAATAAATATTTTACAATCATTTGCATAGTTCGTAACGTAATTACGCCCCAACCGCACAGTATTGACTACATTATACTGTCATACTCTCGAAGTTAACTCTATGGGGATGCTCTTGCAACTAATGTCTTCAATAATTGGCATCCGAACTTCCAATGCACCCAATCATGAGGTTGACTCAGCGGGGCATAACTTTTTATGCAAACTATTGCACACTTTAAACGATATTCGTATTTTCTTTAAGGAAGACATTAATTATGAAAATACAAAAAGCTACCATAGTTATTCGTAAGAGAGGAAAGACATAAGAATACTGTAAAAAAATTGCAGTGGCACGTCTGGTGCGCCATACGATATCTGTGCTACTGTAAACGTTTACGTTTCCTTAGGTGCTTTATTGGCCATACTTTTGTGTTCTGTGCTTTAGTCGTTCTTATGTCTACCTATATGTCTTTCACCATGAATTGAATTTACAAATTTTGTGCGGAACCATAAGCCTACTTTGATTTAATTTCCAAACCATATTACTTAGTACAGAATTTACAAAAGCCTTCTTAATATTTTGTAATGCTTATAAGTCAAGGGTTTTCTATTGATAATAAAATTAACACTATGATCCAAGGTATCATGTTATCAGCACCTACGTCACATTGGATTTAGGAATATTGGTGTAATAAATTGTGAAATACTACTTCCTACTCATAGGCTGTGTACCTAATATCTGCTGTGCAATACAAACACACTTTTGTTTTTAGCCTGACAAGTAGAAACAAGGCAAGTGACACAAATATTACAAAAATCTAAAATTAGTTTTTAGCCTGTCTCATGATTCATTTCATGAAGGTTTGTGTTAACTTAGCTACAAATTATATAATATTATATACACTAACTAGTCTCGTCCTATAAAAAAGTACCATAGTTATGTGGGCAATAAGTATACCATTTTATTTCGATTATTTTACTTTCATATTATGTATTGTACCAATCCTTACGTGACAAGCAAGCCTATCGCCATTCAACAGCTCAAACTCAAATTAATGTATTTAAATAGCTGCAGATAGCAGATGTTAATAATAAAGTAAGATGAGCTATTTTGGTGCCTATTTCAATTTAAGGACAGGGCTTGCAAAACTTACCCAACTCCCAACTAAACTTGAGGAAACTCCATCCTTCGTAGAGTTCGGAGCATTGTCTATTAAATCTACAAGATACACTTGTAGATACCGAGATGTTTTCGAAACGTTATCCAATTCATTAATAGTTTGACTTGCTGTTTGAATTGCTGCTGGAACTGTTTTGGGAATGGATATTACCTTTACTTGTAGCGCATACACACATATACATCTTCTAGTAAACATATTCGTAATCTGAGATCTTCGTATAATAGATGTAGGGCAACGTGAATTCCATGGTAGTGGTGTGGCAACATCGGAACTAATATATGCAAGATATTGTTTTTTTTTTCAGAAAACACCCTGTCCTCTAGTTTCTGATTGTCATGACGTCGTTCCTTAATTGCAGACTAAAAATAAAGAAAGTTAAAAAAAGTCATTGGCTTCCTAATTATTACAACAATTGTTTTATTACGTTTAAAACTTTAATCGAAGCTAAGATTACATCCTGAACACATTTTAATAACATTGTAACATAAGGCAGCATGCTCACGTGTAGAACTTCATCTCATAGCTCTCCCAATTTTGGGAAACTAACCAACAAGTTCCGATCAAAGATCCAACGTCCGTACCATCTTGTGATGGTCTCAAGTAATCCCAGATGGTGACTTGCGGTGAATTAAAGTCACTCCGACGACTTGACTCGAGCACTTTGCTGGAGATATCTATTGTCTAGACACAGCTTAACTTAATTTTGGTATTGATTGCTTAGTTTTAGTACATAGCAAATGGGAGTTAGCAACAGTTTTTATTGATATTAGTTACTCGTTTAAACCATTATATAAAAATGGTTATAAAATATGATTTGATATTTTAACTTTATTTACTAAAAATGTTACCTATCTTTGTAATGGTTTTTGTGGCTCTTACCAATATATTAAATTAAATACAACGAGCAAAATAATAATGGCAATTTTCACACTGCAACCGACACGATATCGTTGAAAAATAAATGTAATTTTAGTGTTAGACGCTTTTATACCCCGTGTTGGTGCCGACACCGATATATTTGTTCTAGTTTTCCAGTTTTTGGCCAGTGTACAGAAGGCCTATAAAACCTACTCCTTGACATTACTGCGTCTATTTTCCAGCTCAAATAATTCAAATCTTGAAGAGGAGCACACCATAAACTCTAATTTATTACTAGTCACAGGGAGTATATCAATGTCACCAAGTGTAAAAGCTCACGCACAAAGTCATGGCACAGAAATACTCATAGTCTTTCATACAGAAATTCACTTCAGTAGTAAAACTTACACAATATTAGAATCTACAGAATACATGCAAGCAATTTTCCAACTTCACAAACAATCTTCACGTAAGAATTCAATTTTCTATGACAAAAACATACCATCGACACATGACTGAGTTACAATTTCTTAAGAATTCGAATAAGCAGAAGAGCATTTAAGTCGTAAGTCTACGCAGTTTGATCTCATTTTACATTACACCGGTTCCAAAGTAAAATAGGTCAAGTCGTTTAATACGTACGTAGCATGTTCAGATACTACACTCAGGTTTACGAGTTGAAGAAGCAAAAGCTTATGTTATGAATCTTTAAGGCCCATATTTCTTGTTAGTACCTACCTACTGGTGTTTATTGGTGTTAGCGTTACCCTAGCAGCAGTTAAAACATCAAATCCTATGCACATTACTTTCACAATAAGTTTCAAGAAATCTAGATAGATTTCCTTCACAGATTACAAAAAAAAACCCGATACTTGTGATACATAGTCCCGATACATAGTCCCGATACCAACCAATCAGTGGTTCGAACAAAAATATCGGTGTCTGACACACATGAAATGAATTCTCCGTCAATATTGTGTAAATGTCGTATCGGCAGTGTGTGTCATTGAAATAAGGGCAATGAAAAAACTCCCCTGGCCCTGAATAAATCATCGAAAATGGGTGTAAGGGCGTGTTTCTTTGGTAGTTATACTAGCTAGATTTTGTTCAGAAATCCAGCACTGTTTTATTCGCCATTTCTCACTGACGGGTATTATCCAACAATCACAGGATTGCTTTTAATTAGATATGTAGCGCCATCTATCTCGCTACATAAGAACTAACATGAGAAATATCCTAGATCGCGCAAACGAAGTTATCACGGAGTTTGAACATAAGTAATACTACCGAATACCATCCATCGGTCCTCGGACCCCGAGCCAAAGGTCGCTCGGCGTGGAAGATCTTCCCTTTTCGTAGGAGGACACCTATTCTACCATGTTCTCCTCAGATATTTAGCTTATTCAATTGGTAATCATATTTTGACTGTCTCTTAATGCTCTTAGGGTGCATCCACACCGCAGTTACTTTTTGTGGAGCAACAAACTGCAACACGATGACATTAGGTAACATTGCTCCACAAAAAGTAACTTCGATGTGGATGCACCTGAGGAGAACATGGTATAGGATAGGTGTCCTCCTACGAAAAGGGAAGATCTTCCACGCCGAGTGACCTTTGGCTCGGGGTCCGAGGACCAATGGATGGTATTTGGTAGTATTACTTATGTTCAAACTCCGTGATAACTTCGTTAGCGCGATCTAGGATATTTCTCATGTTAGTTCTTATGTAGCGAGATAGATGTCGCTACACACCGTTAGTGCCTAAGAAAGTATATCGTTTGTTTTTATCGTGAGGAAATCCATCATGGATACCTGACTGTCAGACTCTACTGACTAAAACCTCACGGTGCGTCGAGCACTTACCTAGTATCTAGTACCATGATATAAATTGCAAGTACAACAAAGGTGTTATTTATAGCAACTGATTCAATAAACGCATTTCCTGCAACGTCTGTTCCCATTCAGGTTTGCGATAGCTAAATGAATGGGTGTCACGAAATTAGCAACGCAACGGGTGCCAGCTCATATCTCATGCGGAAGACTGCGACAGTTGCAATATACCCTTAACCTATATGTACTAGGAATTGATATTTATCAGTGGCGACAAGACTGCTGTAATATTGGATGACTAGCTGTCGACCGCGGCTTTGCTCGCGTGGCAGCAGCATACTTAGTTAAAATCTTTGATCCAAATTTTAGACCCTTTAACATGCGACTTTTCAAAATTCCTTTCCTAGCGCACTCCTACACTATTATAAGGATACTACCTTCCAAATGTTATACCTCTAGGACTTATTGTTTAGGCAGTGCGTTGATTGTCAGTCAGATTGAAAAGAGTTTTGTATATTTAGAAGATAGATATAATATAATATTCTGAGTATAAGATAAAGGGGAAGCGTCAAAGACTGTAATCCTCATTATATTGTGGGTCAGAACTGGCATTGTGTAATATCATTGTATTGGTAGCCAGAATGTACATTTTGTAAATTAGTGACTTTTGCATGTAACTGATCAAACCCACAGCAACGAAGATACAGTAACTAAGTAAATACTTATTTTTTAAATAAAAAATATAATACTTATTTTAAGTACTAAGTAAATACTTATTTTTTAAAATATTTTGAAGTTTATTGTTCTCCAGTCTAATGTTAAAATGTCGACTAGAAGCTGAAGCAGGATAGTCTGCTAGTATCAATACTAAATATTGGTAGTGATAATGAATATTAATGAATGAATGAACTGAACACTTCCACACTTGATTACATTAATATCAAAATACCTGCCACTGGTGGACTGCACTGCACAGCTTCTGACAATGGTATAACTGTTAATATATTGGAGGAGCCATGCAACTATCGCCCACTCAATCATTTCTGCTGACGCCACGTCAACTGATATTGTATCAGGCAGCAATTTGCATTTAGTACGCTATGTGGCTATGGAAATTGAATGTACCTGTTTATTATGTAAAATGGATTGCTGAAAATTGGTTTGGCTCTTTTATTGGTAAAAAGAACTACCAAAATATTCCTAGAAGTGTTTTTTTAGAAGAAAAACATTCTTTGCACGCTTTTGGGATAGTATAATATAGTGATTGCAAAAGGTTCTATACTTTTGCAAAAGATGGTACAGTTTCCATAGATTAAATTAGCAATTTTGTATGGAAAACTTTCGGGCCAAAATCGATGCATACATCCATAGAGTATAAGAGTACCTACAGAATGTATGATATTAGTTCTCTGCTAATATCGTAGTGTGAAAACGTCTTTTGTCGCGTTTCTCTAGCCTTTGCTAGCTTAGAGATTAGTTGACAATGTCACGACGAACAAAGTTCCTCTAAAGTTCATCTCGAAACTTGTGCTGTGCGCCCTTAAATTGAAACAGTACAACATCTGCAGTAGCTGATAGTTAAGTTGGATAAAATTAATCTTGTCAAGCCGTGTGTGGCTTACAAAGAGTAGGTATTAAAACATTTCAAGGCAATAATGTAAAAATAAGTCACATACTGTAAAAGTAAAAAAATAATTGCAGTTATAGTTGAACACAACTTGCAGCTTATTTTCTTTTTAGTTCATTTCAATCCTCTACAAAATCATAACATTTTTTATTGCTCCCGGCACTTTATCAGTAACCCGGATAAAAACCGTAAAAAAAACAATATATTACGATCGTGTATATTATGGGGCGAATCTGAATGTGTCAGTGCGTAATTTATTGCGGTATCTACGTGTTTTTTGTGGAGGCTTTCACTTGACCTCATAAAACACAGAGCTGCAGAGCCGAATCAGTGGCGGGAGAGGCACTTGAACGGAGCCGGCCCGCGGCGCTCATCGAAAGTGGGAAAAACAAGCTATCGCCACTCGACGGAGACGCCCCGATGACACTTCACACGTCGTCGTGATTTTTACAACGTACCCACTCCACACTGTGGCGTTTTTTACTCGTAATCACTTTGATGTACGCGGCTGTGGTGTTTGTGGGCGCGAAGTACTTTTGAGGGTAGGAAATAATGTTGTATTTGTCATCTTTTTTGTAAAATTATTTTTAAAATTGAACGATTTCTAGCAACTTTTACGAAGGAAGTTATACAATTTTTTTTAATAATGCCCAATTCTCAAATAATCACCTTTTTTGTACTTTTTTATTAACTTGTACTAAATGTCAATGATCCGTAAACGCGTAAAAAATATATAAATTAATATACAAAAAACTAATCCAATTAAAATCAAGTTGCAAAAATTGCATACAAAATAATCTACGTGCTGTTCAAGTCAGTTATTAGATGATTAATCAATATTTATGTGAGGATTGTTGAATCAACGAGTGCAACGGGCCGAAAGAGATTTTCTCGATTGGAGTCACGAGTCACTTCGAATGAGACTGCAGCATAAAATATGCTCTATTTCATTGACTTTAGATTCAATCCGGCTGTAGAGTGTAGTTTTGGCGCATCCTCGATATAAGGAACCTATACCTCGAACGGTTCATTGGTCTTATCTAACTTAGCACCTGAGGTATAAGTATGTACACAGCCAAATTGTAAAAAAACTTAAAAACTAAGAAAAATGATGTTTACTATCAAGGAGGCATACAAATAACGAAATAATCAGGTTCCAAATTTGTTGATAGTGTTGTGATTCTACTCGGGTACCGTATTCCTATTATTCAACACAGCGACTAGGGACTTCCAAAAAATTCATAAAAATTAAATTATTATTTTTGAAACACTCGGTTTTTGCTCTAACAGAGTGATACGTTTGCCTATACCATCACTTTATTCCATGGTTTGAATATGTGGCCAAACGTGCTGGCAAGTAGCCAACCGCAATACACGAAAGGTAGACTTTGGATGTCGACGGGTAAGCCCGGCAGATGGCAATAGTAGCAGCTTAGCTAAAAAAGGGGATAACGTGTCAACACTGAACTGGGGCGACTTTCCATGTCACTAGTTTCTGTCAGGAGTACGGTGGTGTTGTAAATTTTAACTTCAGGGTTTAGGCAGAAGAACGTAGTAAATAAGAGTATAAGAAAGGATAAGTGGCGCCTGTTATTGAAAAAGTGAGGAGTGGTAGACTAGCGTATTATAGACACTAATGAGGCGGGATGAAAGTCATATTACGAAATAAGTTAGGAATATGAGTGTGGCTGGGTATGCAAGTAGAGGAAGGCCGAAAAAGAAGTGGTTGGATTGCGTAAAAGAGGATATGAATGTGAGACGAGTCGATTCAGAATTCACGTATGATAGGAGTGAGTGGAAGAAGAAAACATGTTGAGCCGACCCCACCTAGCGTGGGGATAAGGGCAGAGGAATGATGAACGTAGCAAATAAGAAAAGGTTGGGGTGCTTTAAAAAAATCTTCGTGTAATAAATTATCAGTGGAGCAAACGCATCTGGTCGAGTTGTATCGAATTAATTTGGTAACTGTAAATTAGCTTCTATTTATACCTAGTAACGTTATGTTTTAGATATAACAACTGATTATAAAACTGCTTTCTGAGCTCATACAAAATAGAACATTTTATTATCGTGGACCTCCAACCAAAAGATTGTAAAACAAGACACTATTTTAAAGTAGCATATAAACGTTAAAAGTAACATAGTATGATACGACAAGTTAAAAGTATGATACGACCTTCTTCCGTTCTTGGTCGTTGGAAGACGATAGCTTTGATTATGCATGGTATACCTTTCTGTACTTACTATACTTACGTACCTAATTTTGTGTTATCATCATTAGATAAAAAATCAATTCACATGTATCATTGGCGGATACAAAAAGGAATGACATGGCAAGTATGTATGGTACAACCGTCGTACGTCCGTTTTCCAACTGTTTGCAACTAAGTAAATTGATCCGTGGCCGGTCTTAGCGTCAAACCACACTAGAAGACAAGACGCCGCGTCGTGTAGCTAGGGAGAGAAAAGAAATATTTTTTTGAAAATCCAGCTTTTTCTAGAGCCGGATTACGTCACAATATAAAGCATATTGTGACGATTAGTAGGCTTAGCATTCATACCCTAGACAGAGACGTCTGTAAGAAGTAAACAATATTTTATTCTTTTCCATAAAACAAAAGGAAAAAAACCATGGTGACGTATGTTTTACTCGGAGAAAACATTCTTATGTCACTCATTCGAGGGCCTAGTACGAGTTTTGGTGTGTAAATCTGGTGTAAAACGTCTGACGCCCAGCACAGGCAGCACACCGTGGGCCTATATCCACTGCTACTATTTAGGGCCTATAGTACGAGTTTTCAGTGTATAGTGTGGGTGTGAAACCTCTGATGCCCAGCACACCATCAGTAAGCGCTGATTTGTATGGAGACACTGAGCGGATTCTTTGAGACGCTTGGTCTACACCAAGCCCGTACTCGCATGTCGAGCTTCTCCAAGAATCCGCTCAGTGTCTCCATACAAATCAACGCCCATTGGTGTGCTGAGCGTCAGACGTTTTACATCCACAATATACACTGAAAACTCGTACTAGGCCCTCAGTAGCAGTGGACATAGGTTGATGATGATGTTGAAGTGATAAATAAGTACAGGCAGTGTGTCAAATTTAGTGCATCCCCTCGCAAAACTATAACTGCACTACGTTTTATTTGCTGACAGCGTTGAAAATTTGCGTCAGGCTAAGTGCCAAATTTATAACATTCGAATAGTAGGAAGGTTTTTCACTAATTGCTACGGTTTTGCAAGGATTGTTAAAGTTAAAATATGCGATGCGGACTGTTTTCGTTTACATTTTGATTGATTGCTTCATTACTTTCGATAGTGATGGAGTGGATGTTGATAACGCAGATGATCTAAATGAAGCTTTTACTAGAATTAAAAATGATGGGTAGTTTGGGTGACTTTTATAATTGATGACAAGATATAAAAATAGATACGTATTTACAGTCCTTCAAATACCTAATTACCTAATTAAATAACTACTTTTTACACGTGTTTTGAACCGACACGACGGATAAATTTTTATTTATTTATAATAACAAAATTCCCCTCGTCAATATTTCCGGAAATCAGAAATGGAAATTATCTGATGGATATTTTCGCTGTGGAAAATACTTTGTTTTTAATCCTCTTATCTTAGAAAAATATATAAAGCGTTTCCTCTTTAATTATATTTTTTTAATCAAAAATGGTTTTATTAATTTAGATTTTATATTAAAATATATTGCGTATCCTGTTTCAAAGTAAACAAAATATCTAGTTTACCTATGCAATTACCAGTTAAAATGTAGTTTTTACCTAATTTACGTACGAAAATTGGCACAGCGCTAGTAAATGTCCATGCTGTCAGTTCATTTTGTCCGGGCTAGTTCAATTTTATGGTGGGTGGACAATGGGCAGGTGCGTGGTCACAGAACAAATCGTGTTCCAGAATAATTACACAAATAAATTCTGCTAGGATGATGTAGTTTGAAAGAAGTCACTCGAAGCTGAAGAGCTCGTGGCGTAGCTTGCTTAGTCGATCTTCACCGATTATCTAAGTTAGCATCGTTCTGCGCGGTCACTACTTGGATGGGTGATCGTTAGTGGCATTTACATCTGAGCACGCGTGTGCTTCGGAGGGCACGTTAAACTGTCGGTCCCGGCTCTAGCCGTCTTTAAGCCATGACGGAGGCCTTAAGGAGGCCAAAAAACTCCGTCAACAGAGTTGGCCACTAACTCACACGAGCTTGCTTGCTTGTACTCGAAGCTTTTCTTGATCGTTTTTTTAGGCTCTGGTCGCATGTAACTGGCACTTAGAATCATCCGGCTGTTTGATGATCACAACACATTTTTAAAGGACTCTTTCAAATGTGTTCTTTTCCAGGCGTTGCTAAAACGCTAACCCATTTTTAACCGACTTCAAAAAAGGAGGAGGTTCTCAATTCGGTTGTATTTTTTTTTAATGTTTGTTACCTCAGAACTCCGTTATTTATGAACCGATTTGAAAAAATCTTTTGTATCTGAAAGGGTATGCTGCCAGATTGGTCTCGTAAAATTTTTATCAAAATCAGTTCAGTAGTTTGGCAGTTAAATAAGAATAACTCGAAAAAACACGTCATTCACTTACATGACACTGTGTATTTACTTTCCTGTGACGTTTTTGTGGTGCTTACGATCAATAAAACAGTCCCAATGAACTTCCATCATCATCATCATCATCATTATTTAATGATGAAGGTTCAACGTTTCAAATTAAAGTCAGTTCCCATGAATTTCATGACAATTTCCAATGCATCTTATGATCATCAGCATCATCATCATCTGATAGTGAAACCGGAAGGTAGGTTATGAGATGGATTCTCGGTAAGTATAAGTTACCGACTTCAAAAGAGGAAAAGGTATCAATTCGGTTGTATATTTTTCAGTAGTTTGTCAGTTGATTAAAAGTAACTGGAAAAAACACGTCATCCACGTACACGACATTGCGTATTTTGCTTTTCTGTGGTGTTTACGATCAATAGAACAGTCCCAATGAACTGCTATCATCATCATCATCATGATCATTTGTGATGAATGCGTATCAAATTGAAGTCAGATTTTCCAGTTTTTTAAACTTATAAATTATTAAAACCTCATTGGATTGTATTGTGCCTATCGGTTTTGGATTCGTCACATTAGTAATAATAGGCAGCCTTTGCATCTAATCCAGACGATTTATACATTCGTCACAAGTATCATACTAATATTCTATGGTATCTCTTGTCTTATCATTCCAACTCTAGTCTAAAACGTAAATTAATCAAATCGTCCGCTCCAGTCATACGAGTCAAAATAATAATTATAATTTTCAGTTAGGTTTTGATTCATTTTACCACCAACCACGACAAGTTTCATAGATGTCTACTACGATCTGGGTCCTTTTATCGCTTTGAATTATACTGCGCGGTATGCTCTGCAAGGAGCCGCGTACAACTGAACACGCGAAGCAGTCGCGTAATGTAAATCAAATATCACTGACGAGTCTTCGCTTATTGGTTTTCGTAGTAGACGTCCTCTTTTGCTGAATTCTGTACAAAATATAGTAGATTAAAACTGCCAATTAGAGGGCATTTGAATTTCAAGTTGTTTTAGAATTCGCGTAATTACTGTTGGGTGAACAATTACACAGAGAGCAGATTTATCATAATGTATTGTGTTATTTAATTACTCAGATTGAGTTTGAGGTACTCTATTGCATTTTGAGGCTAATTTTATATTTGGAGTGTCGGCGCATGAGCGACTTAGTTGCCCAGAAACTTTTTGTCTCTGACGAATTCTATCGGCTATTGTATCGCTACGTACCTTCATAAAAATCTGTATACTTGATAATATGAGAGACAAATTAGTTGTCGAGACAAAAGTTGCTCGTGCGGGGCTTCCATTATCTGACAGCTAATTTGAGAGTTGAGCGAATGAGACTGAATTATTGTATTACAGTATTCTGCTCCGACATCATTGTAATCTAAAAAGTATTTTCTTTTGAACAACTTTTAACCTCATTTTGTCGTTTTAAGAAAAAAACAGATGCGTATAATGTTTTAGCAAAATATCTATTTATGCATATCAGTAGTAAATATTTTTTAAGTAGGTATGTATAAATATAGTAGAATATGTTGACGGGCACCATAGCTCAGTCAGCGGTAGCTCTGCCTTCCATGCTATGGGTCGTGGGTTTGATCCCTACTTAGAACAAACATTTTTGTATGGCAAGCCTAGATGTTTGTTCTATATGTATAATGTATGTGTTTACAAAAATTCAAGTACTGCACAAGTATTCTCTCAGCAATCTAGTTCTCATAATACAGGCTTTGCTTAGTTCGGGGCTGGAAGGTGTTGCATGAAATGTTCATAAATATATATATATTTTTTTATAATAAGCAAAGCCGGTGGCTAATGTTTGTGATGTTATAATTCAGTAAGGTGCCAGTTTGGAAGTGAGCCTCCAATTTAATGGTAGTTGAACAACTGCTGTGTCGTCCTTTTCCTCCCTCGTAATAATAATATTGCAAGCTACACGTTATCTAGGAAATCAAGTTGATAATGTGCTACGTAGGTATTATTAATAACGGAAATATAAATCCATACTAATATTATGAATGCGAAAGTAACTCTATAGTTGTGTTGCACTAAGAAAAGAATTTGGAAAAGTCTAGAACGCGAGCAACGCCGCAGGCGACAGCTAGTAAGTCATACAATTACGTAAAATTACAGTAAAAGTAGAAATAAAGTTTCGAAAAAAAATACACATTTAAGAATCTACTTACTGTAATTATGTATTATACAATGTATTATGTACTGAATGATACTGACCTTACAGCACCGCAGCAAAATATAATTTTGGTGAATTCAAAATTCAATCCCACTCAGTAAGCTTTCGAACTACGAGTGCCTAGTTATCACATAATTAGCTTTCAAGATGGGATATCAATATGCAAATTGTTTGGAATTATTAAGTAACTTAAATTATAAAAGATTGCAGATACTCCATTGGACAGGTTTATGTAAGAAATAAGCAGCAAAATACACAGCAAATTGTTCGTAACCACAGACTGGACCTTTCCTGGAAACATTGTGATGCATTAATAAGTAATTACTTGTGCTGGTAGTAATTACCTAACATATTATGACATTTCCTCGCATTCCCTCTATCAAAAAGAAATGAATTAACAATGATGATCGTATAATCCGTTAAACCGGTACTACCCTTGTTATCTTTCTCTCGCCGAATGTATATTTTATTTAGATGACGCCTACGAGGCAATACTGCGAAGGACAGAACGGGTGGATTCGGCACAGTTGTTCAACAACCATAAAATTAGCATTTGGCTGGCTAGTAGCATTTTCATCCGAACACAAGTTGTGGAGGCACCTGAATTATTCGACCGCACTTCTCAAGAAGCTGGAGGCTGAGTGGTTTTTTAAAGAATACTTGGGATGTGATTATGCCATGGTTGACGCAGGGATTTGAAACTCTTCACAACCAACACAGACACACACAGATTTTTTTTCAGTAGGAATTATATGGACCGGTTTAGTTTTAGCCTTAACATAGTGTTCTAAATAATAATATTTAACTACTGTACATTTCTCTAACTTTGAGTGTGATTTGAATTCTTCTCGTTCGTCCCACTGCAGCACTGGGTCGTCTCACTGATAGGTAAGGTGGTTGTCTGCGATTTTATTCGCGTATCGCCAGAATAAAAAGTTGTCTATGCATGTGCTATGTCTAGGGCGCATTTTTACTATTGTCAGTAGAAGAAAAGACAATGAATTTGAATAGTATGTAAAAAAATTGCCCAGTCAAAAACATACAGGTGTACCTACTCTATGGGTTATGCCCTCTTAATGCCTCTGTTAATGCCTTCTAACATTTGATTTTCTTGTGATATTTTTATGATGATAAATAAAGACAAATCAGGTTTATAACATTCTCTTTATATCGAACACGCATTTTGTAGGTACCGCAAGCGTACTTAGTGATTAATGGTGAAGTCGGCATGCAATCGTTACTTTTCATTACAGTTTGCTGTTTGGAAGTGCACTACCGAAGGCTTGCGGTCAGATTAGAAAAGTTCCCGGCGAAACAAGTCGAAAATCGACTTTAAAAGCATGAACCAACATTTGGTTTTAGAAGCGCAACCGCTGTCGAATTGAAGGGAAGTTTAAATTGGAATGTATCCCGCAATAAGCCTCTCGTGATTGGTCTGTTTGTTCTTAATTAGTATTAATCGAAAACTTTTGCAGAGTATAGATAGTTGCGCGCTCAATATCTATTATTTTAGTTAATTTTCTTACATTCGAAGTTTGAATTACATTTGTAATCCTACTCCTACTATAATATTATAAACGCGAAAGTTTGTAAGTATGGATGAATGGATGGATGTTTGGTACTCATTCACGTAAAAGCTACTGATCCGATGAAACTTGGAATATTATATTGTCCGTGACCTGGATTAACACATAGGCTACTTTTTATCCCGAAAAATCAAGGGGATCCAACGGGACACGAAGTCACGTGCGGCCCCTAGTTTGTAATATTAATAAAACTGCATTTTTTTGGCCATGTTTTTATAAAACAAAAATATGTACATACGAACATGTCATGCTTTGGTTACAAACTGTGTTACCAACATAATTTTAATGAATACCACAAAATAAATTTAATCAGTATCCTGGGTAGTGACCGAAAATTATTTAAAATATGATACCTTTTAAACAGAAATCAGCATGTTCATTTTAGAGGGTTTTCGGTTTCCATTAGCAAACTCAAAAGGTCGGCCAACAAAATCTATGCGTTTTTGGGTGTGAAACAAAGTTTACGTAGTAATAAGTTTTATTTTGTATAAAGATACCAGTCATTACCATCTGGATATTTCCATAAATTTTTGTATTTTATTCACAAAGAAAATTACAACTAATACAGTATTTACAATATTCACAATATTTACAAAATACATATGAAACCGTTGAGCTATCTACAAACCGTTGCAAACGATTTATAGATAGCACAACTGGTCCTAATCAGTACCAATCGGAAGCGTGGCCAAGACAATTTTTGTATTGATATATCGATTAGACAAATTCATTTTTAGTAAATTATACAGGTAGCTAGGATGATTTCGATTGTACGCAAACCTTACGTTGGTAGAGGTGGTAGTATATTTCAATGTTTTTTCTTACAATAGTCTAGCTTTTCAGTAAATAAAGCTTCTACTTGGGATTCTTGCTGAAGAAAATCTGTTTTTGCTCGATAAACATTCGGCATTCTGGAGCGCCCGAACATTTGCCTGACGACTCCTTCAATCATTTGAAGGGAACGACTCTTATCGTCTTACTTTTATGGAGTGTGAATCGAAAAGGCTTCGACGTTTTATAAAGAGACCCTTCTATTGTGTAGATGTGGCTATGGCATGAAGGTTTTGAGTACGTACGGCCATGGAAAAATGTTGACCTACTTCAGATTTCTGAATAAGGCATACGAAAGGGTTTCATACGAAATGAAACGAGAAAATTCGTAGAAACTAAGGTCACTAACGTAGCTCTGCAAAAGCAACTCGAAGTGGTAGTAGTATAGCTCGCAGACCTGGCAGTCGTTAAAAACATAATATTTTCAAAAGGCAATCACTAATTTCTGCAGCCGGATGGACTGAAGATTTTAAAATTCTTGATTTTTTTAATATAAACTGCAAACATTAAGAACGACTCAAAATAGGAAACTATCCTAGTATTATTTTGTTACAGAAAGTCTTCGCGACTACTTTGGCAAATATGGCGAAATCACAGAAGTTATGGTAATGAAAGACCCAACAACGAGGCGATCGAGGTGAGTCCTAGTAAAGTTAAGTTTTACAGGTTGTAAAAATACTACTAATACAAATTTTTTTAAGTTGTGTGCGCTATCACACAAGCTAATTTAGATAGATAAAAAAAACTGCGTTTTTTAGTTCTAAAATATTGAAAAAGTTATGGTATGTTTAAGTACATACCTATAGGATAACAGTTCTTTATTAAAAAAATATTTTCAGTTGAGTAAAACAAATAACTACACGCAAATAGATAGATAATGTAGGTATTATATTGAAATATTGTTTTAATAATCAGAAACAGGAATGCTTTGTTGCATAGTTAGGGAACAGTGGGTTGGCTGGTGGCATGAACTGACCAACTCCCCAAAAGTTATCGGTTTGCAAATAAGTTTCATTCTATAGAGGCATACTCGTTTCCAAATTTGCGGTTACCTTTGAATTGTAAGCAGTTAAATGTTGGACTTCAAATTTAGAAACTTAACAATAGAACTCGAATTATTCCAACTGATTTAAACGTTTGAATGAGTTGAATGAGAATTTAGGATTCACTTTATAAAATCAACTAAATTCCTCTAGTGGTTGTATTGCATAGCTCGGATTCTTTGACCCTTGTTTATTTAATTTTAAGTTTGCTATTGTTTCATTATCTACCAGGAATTTTACTCTCGAGTCCACTCTTACTGATCGGTATTGGATTGAAAATCAAATTTTGCATTTAGATTTTAGGGTACATTGTATTTGATCCATTCGTCCAAGATTTGATTCGTACAAAATTTTAGGAAATGTCATATCCTTTACTATTCCAATATTCCATTCCGTCAAAGTTAAATTTTTGACTAAAACCTATTAAAAACATATTTTACAATGTGCAGTGTATGTATTTAAATAACCAGCGTTGAGTCCTTCGAAAGACTGCCGTGGTGAACAATCAAGCCACTGTGTACACAACTGAGTGGCTTACCAACTCAGTAGACAAGAAATAAGTTGTCAAAGTGTCGAGGCAAAGTTGCTCGGAGCGCCTCCTGGTAGGTAAATCGTTGGTTTCACAACTCAATATTAGCACCAAACCCTGAAATAATATACTGAGGACCGATATTGGAGACGCTTAGCTGGAAATTTCAATGAGGTAGCCGTCTCTGTCGAATATAAAACAAACGCTTAATTGCAAATCTTTTACTTTTTGTAGCATTGCCTAAGCGTTACAGTATGAATTAAATTCCAATGCATGTTTCATAATTACCTGACTGCGCCGTGCATGCATTAGGTTTCAATATTTTAGCAACATCTAACTTTGCAAACTCCTGCAGTCTTCCAAAGTATCCACGCACACACCAACTTTGCTCTTAATTCTTCAGATCAAAGGCGCTTGCTCGGTCCGAGTTCCCAACTACAGCTTATGCAAGCAAAGTAAATCAATATTGGAAGTCAATGAATCAAGAGTAATATATTCGGGTACATAATAAATGTGCGCTACCTGAAGGCAATATCTGAAAAATTTGCCTTCTCGATATTGCTTACAAGGGAGTTTCCTTTCTCCCCAAAATTTAATGCGTCGTTCGCATTTTTATAAAAAGAAGTAGGTAAGTGAAATAATTTGCAGTCCGTGCTTTATTTCCTTTATTTATTTTAATGGTAGGTCTCCTTTCATTGTTTTTTCTTTGAGGCTTAAGAAAAGAAAGAGAAAATGTGCTAAATTTGCGTACTTACGTATCGTTATAAATGTCGGTGTTTGTAGCGAACTGCTATAAGGAAAATAAATTTGGTTAATTTCGATTGCTCAATGAAAATTAATTAACGCCATATTTCCTCACAATGTTTTTTATTTATAAAAATGAGACGTGAACGTAGACGTTAATCGCATACGCTCTAAGTAAATTATCATAAATAAATATCTTTTATCATAATTTTATGGTCAAAGTTAACCGCGACGCCCATTTCGTGTAACAGGGTCGCGCGGATGAAATTATTATGATTTATCTACAATAATTCATTTTTAAAACGCTTTTAGAAAATGTTCAATGGAAATATTTTTTGCGGGTATGTTGGTACGTGAAGTGGTGTCTGATATACGCGCTGAATGCCCGTTTATATCATAGCGAGGGCTTACAGCGGCTTTGAACGCGCGTCTCCATTCACGCTGGTTTATTCGTTTCGGTTCCCGCTAAAAATCTAAAATCAATAAAGGATCACGGTATAAATGCAAAGATTACACTGTTCACTCCTCTCGCGGTATGAAAAATGTGCGCGCCTTAACATGAGCCGTCCGAAATAAAACCGCGAATCACTATGAGGTCCTAAGTAGACATAACACAGAATAAAAGGGGTTGGCTAACTCATTACAAAAAACAACGTGAAATAAGCTTCTAGAAATAAGCGAGCAGAATTTTTTTTAGATTAGAACACCCTAAATATGGACATCCCTTTTTTTCAATGGTATAGAAAAGTTACTGTATTAATTGTAATTCACTATACTTACAATAAAAACGCACAAAATATACTTCGTAATTTGTGGTTTTTTTCAAGACTTTTTTATGCTCTGCGTTACTATAAAAAATATTCTTAGTGAATTTTTCGACAAACCTTATTTAACATCTTGTGGGTACGTATTGAGTAAACCAGCGGTTGTATCTAAGCTATATTAGTAGCACCATAAAGGCGGAACCGTTGGAATCGCTTCGGCAAACACCTACAGAGGAATGAGCAGTGTTAAATGAGAGGGATTGCGAGACCCTCCCCTCCGCGCCCTCGTCTGATGCTTTAGAAGACTTGGAAGTAACTAAATGAGTGAAAAACTTTCAAATAAATTTCTTATCATAGTTGGAGATGTCTTCTCAAAATGCCGATTACAATAGATATTTGCTATCTAGTTCAATTTTATACAACTACTAGCTGATACCTGCGACTTCGCACGCGTGTGAAACTGTCCAACAAAATATCTGTCAACCATACGATGAACCTTGTAGCAAATGGCTGCGTTTGGTTTAGAGAGTTCAAACTGTATTTAAAAATTCATGTCTTTTATTTCAATAAAATATAGCCTTTGTTTTAATCCGGAAAAGCTTGTGTTGTCCCACCGTCCACTGTGCACTGTTGCTGTGCACTGTTGCACTGCGCCCATTACTCTTAAAACAAGGTGTTAAGTCTCATGGGCCTGTAAATGCAATAGCACCCATACCCTTCACACCGCAACACAGCAATGCGAAAAACACTGCTTTGCGTCAGAAATTAGGTGTTTCCCAGCACGATCTCTTTTACAAAAATACTACCACTAACTTACCATGGATCATGGATAGTTGGACCACATCTGCAATAAATAATTAATAAAAAAAAACCTGTGCGTGCAGTCCCTACGCGCGGAAGAAGTTATACTTCGAGTACCACGCATTCACTCTCTCTCTGTGTTTAATGTGAAATTAATTTAGTATATATTTTTATGTACTTAACCAATATGCAGTCCTAAATTTTCACTTCAAAATAAAAAGTAAAAAGTTACATGAACACTGCCATCTATTATATTTTGACTGTAGCGTATTAGTCTCTTTCTATTTCCCCCGCTGTCAGTTGGAAGTCGTATAACTTCAAAAACTCGGGCGGTCAAATGCTGAATTGCTGAACAATGCCATCTATATTTGATTGTAGCGTATTCGTTTCTGTCTTTTTCTATTCCCCGAATAGAAAAAAGACAGAGACTATGTCCTCTCGAATAACGCAACCTTGTTGGAAGTCGCATTAGAAGTATAACTTCAATAAGTAGTTTTTAGTGGACAAGCACTCAAATGCTAACCAAGTTGAGAGTCGATGGGCAAACGTCGCAAATGTCGTCGTGTCATGAGTTAGATTATGGTTATGTACAGCTAAATTGTATCTTATTGTGTTGTAATAGGCTATGGCATTAGTATCGTTCAATAATAAACGCGTGATTGAGCTTCCCAGCTGGATTATCAATGCATTGCTACAATGTAAGGTAATAGGTTCATGGATCGATAATTTTGACAAACTATGGTGTAGTGAGCTACATTAGCATACCTAAACAATTATTCTGTTTAGTTTTACTATAATACTAGCGACCCGCCCCGGCTTCGCACGGGTGCAATGCAGTGTTGATGATGATGATGTATTATACATAAACATTCCTCTTGAATCGCTCTATCTATTAAAAAAACCGCTTCAAAATCCGTTGTGTAGTTTTATAGATCTAAGCATACATACACACAGACATTAGGACAGACGCGGGAAGCGACTTTGCTTCATATTATGTAGTGATAGTGATTTTTTGGATTCATTTATTTTTTATTATAATTATGACTTGCTTTTTACACCGAAAAAACTTAGACAGTCTAGAAGAGACCTATTCACTCTTGCCTTAAAAATATATTTTGTATATTGCGATGAAGTAGTACTCGTTATATCCAAAATTCAGCGTATTTTTCTAAGCAATCCAATCAATCAAAATCAGCTCAATTAAGTTTGTAAAAGCAGATTATAGATGAAAACAGAAACAGTGAGTTTGTTTATTTAGCTTTTAATACAAACCGGGTTTTAGCATTATTAGCGATACAGGATACCCTACTAAAACCATCTATTCTGTGCAAAGCAGCTATGGTAATCGGAAATCCTCTTGTGTCCTGTTGTATATAATACTTGTGTGTCGTTGTACTCTGCTCACGTGACACGCCAGGGGGGCAATCGTTGTTTCATAAAAACCTCCCCTGGTTTAAGCCTGGCAGGTTTTCTGAACTGTTTTCATACGTATTCTGTTAGTCAAGTGACATTAGCGCGTTTCAGCGCGTTTTTTGCCGTCATAAGCTTCTTGTCTTCGTATATCAGTAGCCACGTCGCTTAACATTATGCTGGGCAGCGAAAACAGCCCAGAGCTTACGATATTGGGGCAGTTACACACGTAAAACGCTATCGCACGCGCTTTTTTAAGTGTGAGAGATCATGTTAAAACCATATAAATAAATAAATATCTTTGGACATTACACACAACACCCTCTAGTCCCAAACTAAGCAGAGCTTGTACTATGGGAAGTAGATTGCTGATATAATACTTATATACATTTTTTTTTGTAAATACATACTTATACTACCTACATACGAGGGGAGGTCCAAAAGTCCGCGGAATAGAGGATTTGGAAATAAAATGAAACAATGAAACTATTTTTCCTTTTCAATATAATTACCTTTGAGCTTAATACATTTTTCAGATCTTGAAATTAGCTTATGAATACCATCAAAAAAATATTTTTTCTCCTTGCCCTCAAAATGAGTCAAAATTGCCGCCTTAACTTCTTCATCGTCTTGAAACTTTTTTCCCCTGAGTTCCTTTTTTAAATTTGGAAATAAATAATAATCGCTAGGGGCAAGGTCCGGGCTGTAGGGTGGGTGGACAAGTGATTCAAAGCCGCACCGGTCTAGAGCAGCCATCGCAACTTTGCTCTTGTGAACTGGTGCGTTGTCTTGCAAAAGCAACACACCGCTTGACAGTTTACCCCGCCTTTTTTCTTTGATGGCTTCCTTCAATTGCTCCAATAATTTTGCGTAATATTCTCCGGTAATGTTGACACCCTTTTTCTTGTAGTCGATCAACAGGATTCCTTCACAATCCCAAAAAATTGTAGCCATAATCTTTCCGGCCGACTCCGACACCTTAAACTTCTTAGGGGGTGGTGTGCCCTTTTTATGCCACTGCATCGACTCTTGTTTGGACTCAGGTTCAAAATGATGAACCCAAGTTTCATCCCCGGTAACAATCCGCTCCAAAACAGGGGTAGATTCTTCGCTACACAGCTCCAAAAAGTGCTTTGACGCTTCAATTCTTTGTTGCTTGTGAAGCGGCGTGAGCATTCTTGGCACCCATCTTGCACTGACTTTTGACATGCCAAGATGATCGTGTAGGATCCTCAAAATGGTTGTATCTGATACTCCTACTATTGCAGAAAGCTGTTTTTTCTTCAGACGAGCATCTTCCAATATTAATTTTTCTATTTTTTCAACGATATCCGGTGTGGTGACCTCAGCCGGCCGTCCTGGGCGAGAGTCATCTTCAATCGACTCTCTGCCTTGTTTAAAAAGACCATTCCACTTGTAAATCATGGTTTTACTAGGGCACTGATCACCATAAACGGCTCCCATCTCATTCATTATGGTTTTCGGAGGTTTTCCTTGCTTGGTAAGGAACTTTATAACGGCACGAAACTCAATTTGCTCCATAGTTGCAGTTTTTTCCGGATTGACTTGTTAACAGGGCGATATCTCGTAAACGAGTGGTGTGAAAGGGCTGAAAATAAACTTGTTTATACCCTAATGAGTAACCGATTAGCGACATACCAAACAAAGATAGCTACCTGCATCCCCTCCCCCCCGTTCCGCGGACTTTTGGACCTCCCCTCGTAGTACACCCAGACACAGAACAAACATTTATGTTTGCCACAGTTCTCAGTGGGGATCGAACCCACATATATTGCAATAAATCATGTACTAGCACACGGTTACGTGATCATCGAAGGATTAAGTTTCCCTTAACCGTGGAATACCACGGCTGGACTGCCTATCACATTATCACAACCGACTGCGTGGCTGTATTGCGTCTATGATGGGTTAGTAGCTGCAATGCTAGTTATAATAACCAATCTATTTTAATGATTGGCTTCTATTGCGGATAACCCTTGCACTGGCTACTGCATAATTGAATATTATGTCATTTTGATCGTGCAAAAGCGCTCTGTATCAACTTTACTGATTAGGATGAAAAAAAAGTTATCCAATAAAATTTGGTTAAGTTTGGTAATAACTTGAATTTTAATTCAAGCTTGGTTTTAACAAACTTGAAGTAAAACTATAGGCTAGAGTTTAGCCGCTAGACCTATGAATGAATTCCTTGGTTCGTTTAAAAGTAACTAGAAGCATTACCGCACTCACTATTGTAATTTTATGTTTATTTTATTTTACCGGTTCTTCTTTTTATTGACGGGGTTTGATTTTAATTGTTGTTTATTTTTTTTTTTTTGTTTGTGAAGCTTAAAGATTTGTACCTATTACTTACTAATTTTATTTTATCTGAGTATACTTTTAAGTTAACTGGCTATTGCTTGATCTAATTTTGATTGATTTTTCTATGTTACTTTTATTTTCTTTAGTTGTTAATATATATTGTACGGCTACTCTTACTCAAGCAGATTTGTTATTTAGCAGGTAACAAATCTGAGTAGTCATACAAAAACAAAAACTTAGTTCTTAAATAATAGGTAACTTAAAAATAAATTATTTTAGTACACGTACCCATCCATTTTATTACAGACAGTACAACTTTTACCCTGGATTTTTTTTGTTTAAGAGTTAGGTACTTAACGATACATTTCTAAAGATATGCAGCCTGATAAGTTTCTAGGCAATATTAGCATACAAATGTATACCAAAAACAACAATTAAACACATAAATATTCATCGCGGTACACCATGTTAACACCGAAACATAAATGAAGCAAGCACCAAAATAAACCAACAATTTTCGCGCAAAAACTACGATAAAACACTAATTACATAATTTATAACACGGCAGCGTTCATTACTAGTTCGATAATCGGTCTGGAGCCGCGGATGCATAATCAAGTGGTTGAACGTTCGTTGGGGAAGAGGGCACAGAGCGTGTGTGCAGAAGGGAAACTAAAGACAGGCGTTGCAGTTCAGTTGGTATTAGCTCTGCCGTGTGTCGTGGGTTCGATCGATCCCCACTGAGAACAAACATTAAATTTGTGTATTGGCAAACATAGATGTTCTGTGTCTGGGTGTTACTATGTATTCTATATGGATTTAAAAAATAAATATAAGTATTCTATCAGCTAAATGTTCTCATAAATACTACAAGCTTTGCTTAGTTTGGGACTAGAGAGTGTTGTTAGAAATTTATATGAATATTTATTGATTCAAATAGATATGTATACAGGGTATTTCACGGCCATGCTACATGGAGGGAAAGTACTTTAAATAATGTGGATAGATAGAACATTTTACTGAGTAAAAAGAGGCTAATTTTCTTTAAATTATAAATGTAAAATTTCATGGACTTTCTTTTTTTAAGATGCTATGTTACTTGAAAAAAAATAATCCTTATGATTGAGCCTTTTAATTGGTATCATAAAATAACGGGTGTTTAGTTTTTACAATTTGGTGGGTTCGATTCCCGGTTCAGACAGGTGATTATTCAAAATTCTTTGAATGCAGTTTAAATTGTTTTAAAAATCAAAATGAAGTCTACTTTCAGTAAAATGTTCTATCTACATTATTTAAGATACTTTCCTTCCACGTGGCATGGCTGTGGGACACCCTGCATATGACTTTAACCACCAGGTACAGTATTTGCATCTTTTCAGATCATTTGGTTCAGTAAATGGAGCTCTGTACAGTTAAAATTCTTCTTATCTTCTTTAACTTAACTTTAAAGGAAGAGGGATGTTCGTCTTAGAACAGTTACAGCATCGTTTGCACTTGCACAGTACTGGCTTTATTAATCGTTCAATAAAATAATAAATTAGTCGGCTATGATATGAACATTATTGAATATAGAAGAAATATATAACCTAAAACAGATTCACGTTATTAAAACAGGACTCCGTTGTAATCGAGCTGAAATATTTTGAAGCCTGAATCATTTAAATAAAGCTCATTTTACACTGAACAGTTTTGAATGGCACAGGCTCGATTTCAGTGGGGTATTAATATTGAGTGACGTAGATCGACTTTTCGCTACGAGAGCTACGACGTAGCGCGTAGACCCACTACGCCGTAGCGGTTCAACTTGTAATTAGATTGTTGCCGATTAGTTTTTGAGCGGTCGGTATTTCTAGATATCTATTTTACTTCATCCTTCTAAAGTTATCGATATGATTCTCGCACCTGTGGGATTTTTTAAAACAAAAAAGATATTTAGAACGATTTTGACATAATTTGACTGACGCATAGATTAGTCACTCTTTGCCCTGCCTAATCAAACACCCCGCATCCCTATCACAGGTCAAAAACCACTAAACCTACTTGTTTCATGTGTATTTTTTAAATATTGTAAATACTGTATTAGTTGTAATTTTCTTTGTGAATAAAATAAATTGTTAACCCCACTCACACAAAACAACTAGTGCTCGTTGTCGTATATAATAAGTCGTAAGATAAAAGAAATCTAATTTGTACAGCTGAAAACATTTGTAATTTTTATATTTATTGAATTTTCAACATTTTCTCCCTGCATGTTTTGCGTCAAAATCACCGATAAAAGCCATTTAGCTAGATTGCAGTCCAAACCTGCAGCTCAGGTTACACCAATTTTGCCGCAATCTTCGTGGGCAGAAGTGTTTATATTTGTTTCTCTTGTCGATAGTAAAGCGGCAGACACACTGCTTCAACTAGCTATTAAGAACCTTAAAAAATCCATGGAATTTTGTAACTTTTAAACCTGATTGTGAACGTGAGTGAACTTGGTATTTTATTTATTTTTTTGTCACAAAGCTATCCATCAAATATGGATTAAATTTAACATTATAATATGCATTGAATTTGTTTATCTCACAATCGAATCGTCAATCTAAAAATTTGGAATATTTCTGTCCAAACAGATAATCTAATAATCAGTTTTAGTTGGCTGGCAGACAATGCTTTCAGCATTAAGTCCACCTTTTGTAAGAAATTTATAATTATTTATATAATTTTGTGCAATAAAGTATTAAATAATAATAATCGAACTACTAGTGCGACTGGATGGAATAAACGATCGAATAAACCGAAAACTCGTTTCACCCACATGTGCTCGAGTTTTTGACGTCTTCTTTTTTTGTTTGGCTTAGTTTAGGACTAGAAAGCGTTGTGTAATATGTCCAAGAATATTTTTTTATTTGTTTATCCCTGCTAGAGTGAAATCTCGGTCAAGCTGAGCATAAAGCCCCAGGTTGCTTGTTCGACCGCCAAGTGTGCGTATACCTTAAATGTTGCATCCGTGATTCGCAATGTGCGCACGTTCTTATCAGCTCAGTGCCAGCGGCCCAAACCAGATTGGGTCAGACTAGATTGAGGGTTTTCATACTTCAACCGACTAGATACCTACACGATACCAAAGTACTACCACCGTACCTACTTCTGCAACCGTGGGTTTGAACCAATTCCGGTTTGAGCCAGTGCCGGTGAATACAGGAACATGAGAAGGCGACTAGAATTTTACGCTCAGAGTGATGGACGAAGGGCATCTCTTCAGTACACGTGCTCAGTGAGACAATGCTATATCAGTGCATTGTCTCACGGCTGTAGTTACCAGTTTACATCAGGTGGGCCTATTCCATCATTTGTATTTTATTTTAATTTTTTTGTTAACCCATACTGTCCCACTGCTGGGCAAAGGTCTCCCCCATACCCCTCCAGTTTTTACGATCACCGGCTGCCTCCCACCAGGCTCTGTGGAATGTGTCAAGGTCGTCACGCCAGCGCTTCTTCGGTCTGCCCCGCCTTCGTCACCCATCATTTGTAAAAAATAAAAAAATCTCACAAGGCATGTCCCCAATGAACTTGTTTTCTAAGATAATGCGTGTAGGCAGAGGTAATAGAATCATCTGCTTATTTTATCAATTATTCTGATATGAAATGATGAAAAAACAAATATCCCTAAAGCATCTAGTATTTAATTATGTACGACATTATTTCTCTACCGATATTTGTAAAAGTATCGTTATCTACTCAAATAACGATTTTTTTGTTCGAGTCACTGACATGTCGGTATCGTGTCGATATCGGTCAGTGTGCAAATGTGCGTTGAGCATAAGGCTCGTTCTAACATGACCGTCTACCGTGTTGCACCGACCACTCACTTCTATTACCTACCTTTTTGGTTATCGAATATCTAACGTAAGTAGTGATGCTATAGGTAACAATGCCTCTGGACGTGGTTTGGTTCAATATCGGTGTTGTATGAATTTAATATTTAGAAAATCGGAGAATATAATTGAAATATTATTTGAAACTTCATTTTAGATTTTTGTGTTAAAATAATGACAAAAAAATATTTGCCTTTTATATTTTTTAGTTACTTGTAAATGCGTGATTTTAGATTTCGATTTTGAAAATATGAAAAAGTATTCCAAATAAAGGTTACGTTCTTCATAATGGCTCTTGTAAAAGTTTCAACTTACTAAGCTCAGTTAAGAGGCCGTATTTCGGTTTTGGTCCATTTAGGTTGTTTCCAAACTCTCGAAAATGGACATCCTGAGACGGACGATGAATAAAATGACGAGTTTTCTAAAAATAAACTTCTCGTGATATGGTTTTTAACACCGCCATTTTTATTATCTTGTTAAATTAAAGTTTTTACTGTTATGTACCTATTTCATTATTAAAATACTTAGTATGACGAGAGACTGTAATTTTATTTTCATCACACCTATTCGAAAAGAGCCACTTGGTTCGCCTTTATGTGCACCCAAAGGTGGTGTTTTCTATAAGAAACAATAAGTGCGCGGCAAAGTTCATTCCGGCGCACTTATTTAAATAAGTGCGCCGCAATTTACTTTGCCGCGCACTTTTTGAATTTGGAACATCTTAGTGTTCAGCGCCAAAGAAATCGAACGAATAGCAAACATAAGAAATAAGTGGTTTTCATTATAGATACTATTTATTTTCATTTTAGTTGTTACTATATAATATATGTTTTATTAAATAATAATATTACAATAAAATATGAGGCGCCTTTTATTTTCTCATAGTTGGTGATGAAAAGTAGAGTGTACCACTCGGGCGCAAAATATATTTTTGGCTCGGGCGAAGTACTTTGAATCCCTCGCTACGTTCAGGATTCTACAAAAGAATCCCTCGCTACGCTCGGGATTCGAAAAATCGGCCTGGCCGTAAAAATATAATTTTGCTCCCTTATGATACAATCTACTAAATTGTTAGTTGTGTACTGGTACATGTTATTTAATTAAAAATGATTCTGATTATGATGTTCAGACTAGCTTCCATAGCATACTTTTCCAAGTGACCACGCTTTTGCGGCCTACATCCGATCCTTTCAAATCCCGCCTTTCAGTAGGTGACCGCTCTACGCTACGCTTTCCTTTGCGGCGGCGTCTCCACTTGAAAACTCAAGTTATTTCCAGTAATAAAAATCAATTGCACTTCAAAATCTATTTCTCACGCCAAAACACCCACACGATACATAAATCAGTTGATTTTTACGGGCATGCCGTCCGCACTATGCCAAGGATTAAGCATTGCAATGTCAGATAGAAATAAATAGACGCTATTACGTACCAGTAGGTGATAGATACGCGTGTCAGATCTACAATGCGATGTCCAGCTGATATTACTTATTGTCATTAGATTATGTGGGATGATACGATAAATGGGTGGTTGTGGACAAATGAGATATTAGGAGAGCTCGTAAAGTATGGTAGTTTGCTGAAAAATATATTGCTTTCTAATTTTTTTGACTTAAACAGGTAGGAAAATATTCTTTAAAAAAAACACTATTATTGCTCTTAAAAAGAAAAAAAAGGAAGGTATGTACAACAAAATACAAACCTGTACCTACGGCAAAATAGGAGTTTATTCTAGAACTTCTCTTAAGTACATTAAACTAACGAAATGGCTTATGGACATTGTTATTGTTGTAGTAATGTCAATGTCATATATTTAGATCTGTCAAACAACAGAAGAAGAAGACGTCAGATAGATATAAGTCATGTATTGTAATGGTTGTATCATCACCTCAGTACAGTACCTAGTCGAGGAAGACTAATAAAAAAAAATAAAGTATTTGATTTTTAGTAAATAAGTTTAATCATACGCAAAAACTATTTTTACAATATTACAAAATAAAATAAAATAAAATTAGATTTTGTAGAATGTTAACAAACAACAATTTTCCCAGACTATATTTATGTCAACGTCAAAAATAAATTCAATTGTCAAAGTCTCAAAAAGGGGCATGTTGTAGTAATGTCAATGTCATAATATGACATTGACATTACTACAACATGCCCCTTTATATTTAGATCTGTCAAACTACAGAAGAAGAAGACGTCAGATAGATATAAGTCATGTATTGTAATGGTTGTACGAACACCTCGTAATAATAAATGTTTAGAAGTCGATCTTCATGTCTTTATAATGTCACGCCCTCGTCGCATCCTAATAGGAAAGTCATAAATAAACAGTTATCAAAGTAATAGCATGTAATAGTAATAAAAGCATAATTCTTAAAATTTTTATTACTATCCATAAAGAAAAACAACCTTATTTTTATTTAAATTTGTTGCTTTTGCTATGGATACTACCGAGCTTGAATTATTCGTTTATGGTAAAGTCAAAGGATTTGAGGTAGGTACGCTCGTTTTTCTCGACTATTCCTATTCACCTCCGATAACGACTCCACTGGGTATAGTTACGAACTTCACTCTAAGCCGTTAGTCGTAGGATCAAAATTTTCACTTTAAACCTCCTCCTTCCAAATAGAACCTACCTGTAACTTAGTTTGGTAAAAAATATACGCGTAAATTGACATTGCTGTAAAAAATAAATCGAATAGCATATCTTTGAAAGTTTTTAGAACAAAAGATAAGTTTTTATATTTTTTACAAGCTTCCGCCCGCGACTTCGTTCGCGTCCCGTTGGATCCCGTTGATTTTCCGGGATAAAAAGTAGCCTATGTGTTAATCCAGGTCACGGACAATATATATCCCAAGTTTCATCCAAATCGGATCAGTAGTTTTTGCTTGAAAGAGTAACAAACATCCATCCATAACAAACTTTCGCGTTTATAATATTAGTAGGATTCAAACGCAAAACACTAACGAAATTTTATTGAGGAAATTGATGACACTGGATATATTTTTGCCAGAATTTATTGTTAAAGTTTACGAAACAACGTAATTATTATCTTTGTTAAAATGGTAATTGGTAGGTATACTTAAAAGTTGACGAAACGAAAATGGTTTCTCTTCCTGTTCTGTACTTTTTGCTTAGTTAAGGCCCTTTTAATGGTATAAGATGGAAAAGAAAACAATGTTTTTTTGTTGTTTAATTGTATTTATACTGCAAACTATCACTGAACTGTAACTGAATCGCTAGAGACTGCGTCTACGCCGAATTTTAGTACTACTTGTTTTTTGAACTTATTTTAAACATCTTATAGTCAGGTGATTCGTTAAAGATTCCAATACGGGATATGTAAATATGCACACTTTACCTAAGGTCATCCTTAGCTCCTGGCTAATACTGGCCTTAAACTTGAAAGTTTTCTTACAAACGTAGTATCATTAGTATCACCACTGCTCTATATTATTGAAGTTATATTATAATAGGTACTTTTTAAACTGGAAGAATGCCAATAAAAATTAGTAAATTCGTTCAATTTTAGTGGTTCGCACAAAATAAAAGTTCTATCTCATATTTTTAACTCATGTTTAATTTATAACCAAAATAAGTAATCCCACTATTTTTATGTCTAGACGTATCGCAAATGAGTCTCGAAAGATACACAGCGAGACAAATACAACCGAAGAATGTTTGTCCGTTCGTATAATTTGATAATTATTGTTATAGGTAAATGTTTTGTCTCAAATAAAATCAGTCCAGTTCCATTCTTAGAACTACTATAACTAAAAACCTTCTAACAAGTTGAATAAATATGACAGCATTTTTCCCGAAAAATCCTTACAATCCAAGTTTCTATCTCAACTTCACATCAAACTAGAAATGTGATACTGGCAATAGAAATAGTCGTATCGCTATCGTAAAACAAACGTTCCTTCGGGCCAAAAGGTAGAGTTTTTGCTAGAACTGCGGGTGGCAGATTGTCGTAGATATATCACTTGGTGTCACCACTTAGATACAGAGTCACCTTACCTCGCTCCTTTCGGCAAAACTGTTGCAGTACACTATACCTTGCACATTCGCCAATATTTCACTAGTGTTTTATTACAACGACCAATCACGAATAGAATCTCGAAGAATAAGTTCAAATCTCTACACGTGCCAGCCGTTACTTCAGATACGCTATAAGAATATTGACGTAAGTCGAAACATAAAAAGAATAAGTTTTCGTCAGGTGAAGATGTAACACTAAGTTGAAATGACAGTATTTCACGAACAAAGTAAACAATGAACGAAACAAGATTAATTTTCTAGAAGATTCCCTCTGTAGATATCTCGATCGGAATATACGATTACGTGTCATAAGTTTTATGCCCCGAAAGTTTCAAAGTAAATTCGAACATCCATCGATAAATCTTGGCGACGCTTGGAACGATTTCATTTTCGAATTTCAGGAGCGATTGCCTCCACTGTTAAAGTTTCCCTGAAAAATGTTCGCGGACGATTGACTCGCTATAAACGGAAATAAAAAGTTTTGTGTTAGGGCAATGGCATTGTACCTACATCGCGCATATAAACCAAAGAGAAAACTCCGACCTGGATCACAATTTGAACCGCTTTAGACTTCCTACACTTAGAATGTGACTAACTTTTACACCATCAATTGCAAAACTTAGTTCTTTAGCTGCGCTTACACTCATCTTTACGAATTACGAACTCAAATTTTAAACCCTTTCCATTGGAGATTATTACTGTATAAGTTTTGTTTTAAAAATGAATTCGTTGCAGAAATAAGCACAAACACGAAATTCATAGCGTACAAGCTTAATTCAGTTAAGCTAGTGAAACGAGAGTTGCGTTCCGCATTATCATTACTAAACAGCTTTTATTATTCCACGATATTTGGCTAGAGGGGTCTCACACGCGCGCTAATGGAATAAAAAGTAAGGTTACAAAGTAAAAAGATACAGAGCACCTCCCGCGGCGGCGGTTCGTGCGAATTTCGACTGAAAATTTTATACGTTCAATCTATTCTCAGCGCTTTTATGCTGTGTCTCGCGATCCCGCGGCGCCCCCGTGCAAAACAGTTTTGTTTTCAATTATTGCCCACTTGTGGAACGGGATCCGATGGAAAAACAAAAGAGCTTAAAATTATATTTTATAGACAAGTCGCTTTATTCTATGTTTACTGCACCGCGATTTGTTCGCAAGTAAGATGTGTGATGTTCAAAGAAAATTATTGACGGAACGTGCCGAGATAGACACACTCGTCGACGCGACGACGTCGCGCTAAACCTTCTGCCAAACTCGCTTACGATTTGATTGCTTTTAATGCTGTCCAAATATTTTGCTTGATTCGGTAATTTTGTAAAAGCTGTAATGCTAAAGTTAAAATCTCATTTTATAAGAATTCTTTTAAGGGCTCATAAAATTATATTGTTCGTCGTAACTTTAATTCACGAAGCGTTAAGAGAATTAAAATTCCAGCGAGAAAATGAGCTCTGACAAATAAACGTATTAGCTTTCAAATGTTAGGCAAGGTAACCAGAAAACCGGCAAAAGATTTAAATGTATGAATAGTAAAATGTCCAAAACTGTATAAAAGTAAACTTTACATAAAGCAGTAGCTTAAAAAAACACATGTTTCAACTAGTAAAAACAAAACCTTATAAGCACATTTTTAAGTTAACATTGATTATGTAGCACTTCGTTTGAATAGAGCTTTACATGTCCATGAATTTAATATTGGGAATCGGCAATTAGATGGCACGACATTTGTAATTGTTTAATGGAGTTGTCGTGCTTCTAACAGTTATGTTTGCCGCCATTTAACAGTAAACGTCCATAAAATAACACCTCGGCGAATACATCATTGAGTTATGCCATACAAACATGCAAGTATATTAATTTCACACACATATATTACTTTTTTTCTCAAAATCCACGAGTTCTGGTTAGGTGTACATAAATTGGACTTATCGTGTTCAAAGTTTATGCTTGCCTACATACCTAATTATGGAAATGTAGGCGATCTTTTAGCGTGAATTATTTTCAATGTTTGTTAGCGAGCGGCATAATGCAGGGAGGTTTCATTAGTGGATTGCACGAGTTGCTTCACATAAATTTTTGCGAGGTAACAATTTTTGCGCGCATAGAATTGTGTTTGATGGTTGTCGTGTTTCGCATTTTTTGTTTGACTACAGTTTTATCAAATTATTTATTTTAGAACATACAATTTTTAAACTTTTAAAACATTTCCAAATTCATATCATATACTTAAAATGCTTTATATTTTGAAAATACACTCAGTACCTGCATGTTATTGCTTTTAAAAAAAAAAAACGCGCGTACAACCAAAAATTTTTTCATTCCTATTTACCAATGAAACTCGTTGAAGTAATCAAAAAGCACGAATTAAAAGCACTAGCTCCATGTACTTACAAAGTTTTGCTGAAGAAGGAAAGACTTATCAATCAACTACCCACTAATATTGTACATAGGGCAGCGCAAGTAACTGTCAGTCTGTAAGTACTGTTGTGTGAAAGGATTGGCTGGGCTTTGTCAATAAAATAGCAGAGTGCTGCAAATAAAACTTGAGATACCAACCTCCTAACAAAGTAGTAACAAACTTCGTCACCGCAGTAATTTTTCTAAATCGCTCTCTTCTTTTTTTCACATCGATATAGGAGTCGGTGAAATTGTATGTACTACTTTAAATAAGTTCAGTTTACACGTTTATAAAAAACTAGCTATCGCCCGCGGCTTTGTACGCGTGGTAGCAGCATACGCATTATTTTGTTAAAATCTTTGATCCTCATTCCAGACTCTTTAGGGTGCGACTTTTCAAAATTCCTTTCTTAGTGCACCCCTACACTAAACATATACGGCACTACCCTCAAAATGTCATACTTCCGTAGAAAGAGAAACTAATAGAAGACGACATAGCATCTATCGCATTCATACAAGAAAGAGAACATCATATGCACACTTTGTGTGAACAAACGAGACAGAACTATTTGATTTTCTGTCTCTAGTCGCGTGCCGGTTTTTTCAAGGTCATCACACTAGTTTGCGAAACAAAGTTTGACAGTTCGCCGTTGTTTTCTAAGCTTTGTGTGAAAAACTAGTGAAAAATGTACTAAATACTCAAAAACACACGTTCAAATTCTTTGTGAATATAAAAAAACTAATTCCTCAACTAATTCTTCAAGGTTGAACCCAAAGAAATGGTTCGATGTAGTGTTCTAAGATGTAAAAGTGACAGTGAATTGAAACTTCCAAATTTGTCTTTTCACTCGTAAGTACATCTATTTTTGAGTAATTAAAAGCTTCAAAAATGATTTTTAAATAATATCCACAACATTTCGAACAGAACTTTGCTCGCTAGAGCTTAAATTAACGTAATTCAAATGATCGTAACTAAAAAATAATTTGTTTTGGTGTTGCCTGCGTTCGACATTTATATTCCCCAGATTAGGTACATATATTTTTTTATAAAATGATAGGTAACAGTTAAGTACTTAAAGTATGTGACTACATCGATGGACTACATATAATATTATTAATTGAGGAGGTTAGGAACAAAAGGTGTCATTTAGGTACACATTTCTGTTTTCTTAGTAATTTGAGAAAATAAATATTTACCTAGATCTAGGCAATTATTTTGTTAACCATTTATGTGTCAGTTAGTAACTAGATTTTAGTGCTTTATAAAAGTATTTATGTAGATGTTTCACTAAAGCCAATATTGAATAAAGTTTTTATCAAATGACACCTTTTGATCCTACACCAGACCTACACTAAGCAAAGTTACCACTTGATTCAATAGAATTGTAAAATTTACTGAGAAAATGACACTTTTTGATAATAAAGGCTTGACCACTGCTGTGTTTGAGTTAAAATTACACCTTTTATCCAGCTATTGACCAGCTATTGACGTGGATTTTTCTACGAAATTAGTCTTCTTTTGAAGTTGATAATTGCATAAATAGATAGAATTCAGGGTTTATAGTAGGATAGAAAAAAAACGAGATTGAAGCTGAATGCGTAAATTTCACCTTTTGTTCCTAACCTCCTCAATTGTCTTACATCTTTCATAACATTACTAATTCAATCAATGTAAATATCGTTCGATGTTATATGAATACATAGTGGAAAGTTAGTTCGGGATAGCAAGGGCTAGCTACCTTAACTTAAGTAAGAATTGAAAAAATGTACAGTCAGCAAGAATAACCTTAGCACCATGTAAAAAAATAGATTAAAATGATTGTTGAATTAACAAACCTTACGTTATTAATTTGTTACAGTTTTCCAATAAACCAAGATGTCCGACTGCATTGGATTAAAGCCACAGGCCGAAATAATTGGACACCAACAAAGTACTCAAAGATTTGTAGCACTCATTTTGAGAAAAAGGAATTGTTCAAAAAGAATAAGCTTACCGTTCTGTTTCCTAATGCTGTTCCACTACTGGTTAGTAAATATTTTATTTACTTTTGAGTTTTTATTTTGTAGGTATTATTTTAAGAGCTCTGGGGCCTTATTCGCTATGGAAAGTGAAGGCGCGTTACACAGAACGCGTTTATTTGACAGTTCAAACCGTGCCCCAAACGCACCGTGTCTCGCTTTACAGTTTCAAAGTAACCCTACAGCTTTACAGTTTCAAAGCGCATATAAAAAATTGGTTGTACATGGCGAAATAAAAAGTATTACATCTGGTAATTGTATCCCCTTAGAAGAAATTAAAATTCTTACTCACACTGAAGTGCGCTACGAAAAAAAACTCAACGCATATACCAAATGTACAACTGATAACGAAAATCATGACCTAGAAGATAATAGCTATGATCATATAATTGACAGTGATCATGATTACTTAGCTGACCCTTCTAGGTTGTCAATATACACTGAGGAAATTATTCCTTATATTGGTGGGTTTGTGGTCCGAAAATTAAGAAAATCACTGAAATGCGAAGATTGCCTTCTTGCTCTCTTTTGTGAGAAATACTCAGGCTTAATTTTAAAGAAAGATAAAGGTGGTCTTATTTATCCCTCCCAGGATGTAATCAGAATTTTAACATTCGCAGAAAGGATATTTAAAAAAAATGTTATTAGAGGAACATCCTTCTTTGCAGAAAAAAATATCATGCAAAAACTTATATCATCTACTTTGAAAAGTTGCCAATCTGTTTTCATTCAAGATCATTTTAACAGGCAGCCACTAGTTGGTAATCACCGAATCTTGTTGATTAAAGCAATTACGGCGCGTTATTTTGAAATACGTATTCACCATGCGACAAAAAAATTTGTACCAGAGAATAAAATCAGAAATGTTAGTACTAAACTAATACTATTTAGGGGCCAGTGAAGAAAATTATTAAATCTGTAATGTTGGGTTTAATAGTACATTATTGCAAATGTAAAATTCTATGTAAAACGAAGAAACATAGGAAAAAATATGAATAAACCATTATTTTTTCATGTGATGTGGCCTTTTATTGATAATTATAATATAACACATCCCACTGTTTAGTTTGTCCTATAAATGACTATTATGTTCTTCGGCGAAAAATCTTCGGTACGTAAAATCTGGGATTACTAAAACCCTAAAACTAGGGTAAAAGGTTTGATGTGGAAACACCACCCACCTATCGTTCTGTCTCACATGCGGCACGGCCACCATTTGTCTATTAGTTCCTCAGTCTACGCATACTTCCTAAGCTTATAGTTTAGGCTGTGCGTTGATTGTCAGTTAGCTTCAAAAGAGTTTTACATTATTTAGAAGATAAGATAAGATAAGATAAGATAATTTATTTATTTCATTAAAAGCACACTCTTATATTACATGTATACAATATAGGTGTCTTAAAGTTAACGGCTTGATATCTATATATTTTAATACAAAACCTACACTAAGTCGTAAGACTTGTGTTGTAGGTTCTGCGAATCTTCCAAGGAATTACTGTTACGCCATTATGTATCTTGATCATTTTATCTATAAACAATATCAAGAATACTTAAATTAATTATGAAGGGTTACCGATTATAAAATTAGGTTTAGCATAATAGCGGCGTGATCGTTGTGTAAAGATGTAAGTCGGGGATGTGAGTGCTAATGAAGATAATGTATATGACTTTGTATTACTGCACAATGCGTCATACAACTTTGTATGTAACATACAATTCGTATTTTATGTTGTATCATGCAAAATAAAGCATTATTTTCACGCTATCGTAATTGTCTATTCCAGGCTATGCATGTGTCGATTGCGTTCTCTATTCAGGAGACTTAAGCCCTTTAGCTAAGCAGCTACCGTTATTTCATTAATTATTACAATGCCGACGAGGTGACGTCACACGGCGAGCGATGTATAGCTAGCTTTTTCATCATAGCACATTTGATATGACCAAAACAACACTAAGTATAATAAATAGAATAAAATATTACTAATTAAAATAAGCTACTTTAAGAAAAATAAAATTTAAACTGCTACTAACCCAGGGGACCACTCTAGAGCCATTAATTTATTATGCCTTTTAAAATGTCTATTTTTTCTTTACATTAATATTACAAGAGCTATTAACTTATACTCATAAATTTTGAACAATCAATGATGTTTATCTTCATTTCTAATTTCTTACGTTAGTCTTGTAGGAAAAAATATATCTTGAGCAATAGAATTTAATCTTTTGAGCGTGCAACATTGTTTAATTTGAGGTACACCTACATGCTGGCAAATTAATTTTAATAGTGCCCAGTCTGAAAGCTACTTTACGCAGAAACAAAAACCACTTTATTTTCCCGACAATTTTGACAGCAGCAACGTCCATCTCATTCATTGTTATGTTTATTACTCGAACATAGTCAGATGAACATTGCCAATGAAATTATCATCGATAAGGGAGGACATTTGACTGAGCATCGATATAATGAACACGAGATACCGACTCGATGTCGCATTGAGTTGGACCCGCATCGGATCCCAACGCAACTACCGACCGATCAATGCAATACAGAGTACCAACATTTTGCATAATTGATGCCCCATTCACGGCTACGGAACACTTATTCATATTCATGAATTTGGCTTTTTTTTCAATTTGTACGTTGGCAAGTGTATTTACGGTATTGCCATGTATTTGCGCCAATACAATCTGTGTAAAAGCTAAAAAGGGAGCGTTCGTGCCGAAGCACAAACTGGCGATAAACTTTCTAATGTTATATTTTTGATGTCTGTCCAGTCCACTATCAATCCAGTTTTGTTGTGCGTCTACTCACGTGTGTAATGTTTTAGATTGCAACGGCAATCGAACCGCTCTACAATACAATTTTTCTGAAAATCCGATGCGTATTCGCTTTACTAATAGCTCGAAAAGGGGTAGCGGTTCGAGCGTGAGTGAAGTAACATCGGTCACTACCGAAATTGATGGACCCGAACATTGCTCAAAAGGAAAATAAGAAAAAAAAACTGTAGCAAAACTGATTCCCAGTAGCATCGAAGCCTTGGAGGTAATGGGAGATTGTAAAAGGAGGCAATAAAAGCTTAGTATTGTGTGCGAGCCGTAGGGGACTCCCTGTATTGTGTTCGGGTCCGCGGAGGCCCCTAAGAATCGTCTGACCACGAACGCGGTCAAATTGTACAGAAATGAAATTATCAAGGTACGCTGCCGATTTTCCGAACCAATGAATCAAGATCCAATTCCCTTTTGTAATAGAACATCGTCGCGAAACGCGCCTATGGGGCTACATGCCCACTCAGTGGACGCTTAGGCACCGTCCACATATGCACTCTTTATACGTTCGTGGATTTATTTATCTTGTTCGTGTAGTGCCCACATTCCAGCGGCATGTCGAATGATATTATGACACGCAATGGGAATAATAAACTGTTTTTGCAATAGTTCATTTGGTTCCCGCTAAATTGTAACATTGTGTGTGATTTCATTTTAAATTGACTGCATTTAAACTGCTTTAAATAATGACACTATAAAACAGATTAGTGTTTATTGTACACTGAATAGGTACAGATAAATTTAGTTTAAACACACTTTGTTCGAAATGACACAAATTGAAATGGTTTATGTTTAGAGTATTTATTTTCAATCACCGTAACTACGAAGTCAGTGGTTCACGTACAAGCTTAAAAGTGTATTAAATACGGTTGAATTTCGCAATCATTTCATATATTATTCATAACAACGTGTTCAACATTCACGTTTAGTGGCAGTCGCAGTCGGCCCATAATCTGCGTCAAATTGACTTTTCCGGGAAAGCTGACGAGTCTTCGACAGTAATATGCCATAAACGACCCAAACGTATTGGACCCGTTGCTCGGAGGTTGATAAATTCCGTTGATATTTGAATGCGTATATTCCTTTCAGTTTATAGCCGACCGTACCTTCAACAAATACTCGGCTACCACGAAAATTATGTTGACGTTCCTTAAGCCTTTAGTAATGAAAATCTTTCTTGAGATCCTAAACACAAATGAGCCATTTCACCCAGAAGATTTAACCTGTAAAAGCAATGTTGTGAGAGGTTTAAAATTAAACTCGTTAGGGGGGCCTATATGACCCCATTCACCCTTTTGATGGCATGGATACGATAGAGCTTCAATGCGTCTTGTAATGAGTAAATATTTATTTAAAGCAGTTATTATTATGTAAATACTATAGGAATAAATTTATTTCAAACTCATACCGATCAAGCAAAGAAGCCACATTAATACGCTAGCAATTTTATTGGAAAGTCAAACTAAAAACTCAAAATTCGTGAGATTCTAACATAATAACCAGTTATTCTAACAAGAAGTTTGAAGAACTCTTTTTGACATGAGTGATTGAATTTGTTCAAGATGTTGGAAATATTGAGATGTATTTTCTTTTGATACCTGAATTGTAATGAGAAGGGTCATATTTTAGAGTTATGTATCTTGATTTGCTCTAGCAACATTGACGTGGTCTTATGGACACTGACTTAACGCAAACAGGTTAATAATGTTTGTTACAAAGCTTGCCCCATCACCAAAGGCTAATATTATTCCAATTCGGAAAAAACAATTTTCTCCAAAGTTATAAACCTACTGATTTCCATTTCTTCGTCGAGTTGGTGGAAAGTAATTCCTTCGGTTCGAAGATAAATTTTACGTCATTTCCTGTCTTGTGGAGGGAAAAATTATCAGGCATCGGCTCGCCAGTAAGACTATTTAAAATTAATTAATAATGTTATCTTATAATGGTTTTGAGAAGTTTAATTAAAGTTTCCCTTTTTTGCCAGATTTCCCCACTTTTTGATTGTATAAATATTATCTCGTTTATTTTTCCCGGAGATTGAGATAAGCGGTTTCCTTAAAAGTTTAACCGTGTTATTTTTTCTTGAGTCAGTTGATTTTTGTGTAGAATATTTCTAAGCTGTATAATTAATTCCATCTCAGCATCTTTTTAGAAGGGATTAATACAAGTACTTAAACTTAGAATGTAACTCGATATCTAAGATTTTTACAAACTATGGCGCAATAGGGTAATTTTTGAAAGTTTTAAGTTTTTTTTATTAAACTAATGAGTTTGAGGTATCAAAATAACTGTGAATAAAATAAAAACTGTGCAACACCACATTATGAGTAAACACCATGTTTATACTGAACCCTATCGCTCAACAAAGGAATCCTGTGTGCACGAAAGAATCGCAAAGCCGAATACAAAAAATTTAGATCAAAAAGAACGAAACATTTGAAAAAATCGCGATAACATCGTTCAAAGGATGAGGAATGGTAAATATTATACACCTTTGAGTGAGCAAAATAAATTTCTGCCTGATCTTGAATGCATTTCGCTGGTCTAGAAGCCGGGGTTATTTGCGCAGTTTCAAATTGACTTGCTCGGCTTACATACATTTGAAAGCAGTGTAAGAAAATATCGTTACTTAGAATCTTGAGTGCTGTGTAACTAAAAAAGAAATAAAACATGAAACACTATTCCAACGAATAAAATAAAACTAAGAATGTTCTAAGAGCTCTTCATAATTTTAACGTGTCGTGAATTTGGTGTGTAAAGAGCTATTCACGCAAACGAAGGATTTCCAAAAGAAAAAACGAAGGATACACAGTACCGAATACTTTATAACCTAATATTTCGATTTCTAACAAAAACTTAAGACTGGTATTATTGGCCAAAAAATTATGGAGCATGAACTTTGAATATCACCTTAAATATGAAATACCATGTGTGCTAAAAAATGTCGTCACAAACGAAAGGGTAGGGGTGTCGCGGTAATTGCTGGCAATTTGTAATGGCCGTGTGATTGCCGGGCGGAACGTTCACTCTAAACTGTGCCATTAATTTCGTACATTTGATTAACGAAACTACTTGTTATGCTAATGAGCGGGAAAGAATGCACGAGCGTGTTAACGCGACGCCTTGTCGACACGTTGTCGTGTTCGAGATATTTTCACCCCGTACACTTTATAATTGCTTGGAACTTTATAGGTCTGCACTAAAATTGTTTCGGTGTACCAAGAACTACAAATAATTGCAAGCATTATTTTTCAAAATCGTTCTTATCCTTTAGCGTTCGACTTCATAACTAAACCAGTGTTTATATGATTAACTACTACGTAGGTTTAGACGACTTGATAAAAACACGATGTTTGCGGCAGTTTATAAAATATAGCTACTAAGCTGTGTCTTATGCAGGATAGAAACCAGCATAGCTTACCCCTGGCTTGATTAGTACAATCTAGCGCTTGCTATTGATACCAGTAACAATAATGATAGAGCAATCAAGTGTATCAGGTAATAATCTCAGAATAGACTGAGACATTGTGTTTCTATTTACATGGAGATGTCTATTTCTGACGTCAATGATTTGAAAATTGTTCGTAAAGCGGGTGTACCTATTCATTTGGTCTTCTAGCTGTGCTAGCTGTCATCTCTTGTCATCTCTCTGCTGTCATGCAAGGGACAATAACAAAAGATTTTTAAAAGCCGTGCTCAAAATGATAGGTGAATATGAATATTGGAATATAATATGTTCGGCAATTCTACTGCTTTTTCTTCGGTATAAAACTACTTTAGAAACATTTGAGTGAACTTAGAAAATAATTTAAGGTACCTATTAAGAAGGGTGTGTTGTGTGTTGATATGCAATGTGAGTAGGATATAAAGTGTATTTCAGCGAGCAAGTACAAGTAGATGCAAATGATCTAGATCTACGGTATTCACAAGTTGTTTTTTATGGTTGTAGACTGACGGCTGATAGACTGACGGCTGACGGTATATCTGATGGTAAGTGGTCACTGTTGCCTAAAAACACGGACAACATGAGCACTGTCGGTGCGTTGCCCACCCTGAAGAAGAAAGGCCATATTTTTGTTCGGCTAAAAGAAGCTATTGTATGTGTAAGGGCTGTTTAGAACACTAAGGACTCTAGGACGCTAAGTTTAACTAAAATTATACGTTGTACTATAAAAAAAATATCCGTGACTTTACATAACAGGACTATCGATTGAATCTCGATGTAGACAGCGCTGAAAAGTTTATAACTCGGAAAGGGATCCACAACACACGCGAACCTCACTCGCATGGAAATTAGACTATTACAATATTTATTATTTTGTCCAAATACGGCAGCCATGTCTAAATTATGTCTTACGGTGAAATTTTATTTTATATCTGCAGTGATTATGCTTGTGATATAGTTTATTTTTACTACACGCATTACTTTGTCGTATTTTTGTAATAATACTTTTCTTTATTATATTGCATCTTGAAAATATTTCCAACTAAATTCTTTTTTCAGTTTTGGCTGTTCCGGTCAATATCCTGGGTATTGACAAGTGGGAGTACATCCAATGGTTGCGCTTACAAAACTACGCATTGTTATTTCACGTAACCGTAAAACAAACGGCGAACGAACTCGATTTTCCAATTGTTTATTTCGTTTAGTTTTACAGAGGTTTGCTTGTCAAACCTCCAGTGATTTTATGCATTAATTAAGACCACAAACCGAGATTTACAATTACACGGGCCCCTATAAACAAACTTGATTGCTTTACAAAAACTCAAATAACTGAGGCAGTGTCTCAAGTAGAGGCTCATTTGAATATCAAAGAGGAAATTCAAATTACGACGTTTACAATAAAGGCTCAGCCAGAGCAGTATTACGAGCTGATGTAAATTTCCAATACTCATTTCGAGGATGAAGTTCTGATGTCTCAGTTGCGTTGCTGCAAACTAACCTCGTGTGAATAAAACGTTAGCTTTTGGTAGTAAAGCCAGACTATGAAAATAAAGACTCCTTTGTTCTAAATTTCACTGATACTATGTTGAATTTTTCAACAGTGTTTTTGTTTACAGTGAATTTATAAAGAACAGATTTTATTTATTAAACTTTATAAAAAAATGAATTTATTCACAATGAAATTACATACAATTATTGTTTACCTAACATATTATTTTTCTGTACTTTTTTGCTATTAAAAACAATCGCAAATGTTTAAATATATTATCCTGAAAAACACATTAAAAATATATTTATTCGAGACAGATCGAGCAAAATAAGTAGGTAGGCTAGTCAATATTCAAGCAAACAAGTTAAAAGAAACAACCGTGGAAACTCCTCTTTATCTGTCCCTTCTGACCTACAATTTATTCGATGCTTTTACGGTTGACTAAACTGCCAAAGCATAGAGGTTAAGTCGGAAATCAAGTTTTTTTTTATTTGGTATATTTTGGGATTTCTGTGATAATTTGCAAGGTAAAGAAAACCTACTGTGCGGCACTAGACCACTGGTCTTGTTTTTGTGTAAAATAGATTTACTTATCTGATTTTTTATAACAATAATTCAATATTCAAGGAAATTTCACACTTTTAGTCTCAGACTATACAAAGTTTGGAAAAAAATCTATATTTTAATATGTAGAAAGCGTTATTGAGTTGTAATGACAATATTTACTGTTATTACAGAAAATGTTATTCGCTAATTTTAGATAAAGCCACTCAATGGAGCTGATATAACGGCCACGAGCCTTCTTTTTTTACTCTCTGCAGATTCCTGTTGCTTTTTTTTTACTGAAATATTCTGCTAATTAAGGAAGGAGTGGAGGCTGAAGATTTCCTGCTGGTCTAGCAGATTACAGCCGGAATCTCCGAGAAAAATGTAACCCGCGGAAGAAATTCATTTTTGCAGCTTACTTTTATTAAAGTTTTACAACAATTGGATCATTTGTGTATCTATTATCCTAAAAATCAATTCAATTTGTGTTGAAAAACAAAGATTTTTTTGTAATTTTCTATTTGTATAATAATTTTTGAAACTGTTTTGGGAAATCTCGAGAGATTTGTGAAATATGCATGAAATAATGTTAAATCTACGTGTTAATAATTGAACTCATGCATGTGCCAGTTCTGCTTGAATTGCTTCTATGATAAGATCTTCAACGGACAATAGGACTATTATGTGAGTGGCTCCATCTTCGTACGTGGGGAGTTAACTGACATAATACGATCAAGCCATGAATCCGAGCGCCCAACTTGCACTGAAATGTTATCCCAGGCCACAGATCATATAACACTATCCAGGCATTGATTTTGATCGAGACCGACATCTGTATAATCTGGAGAGCACTTGCTATTTGTCAATTGAACAATGGTTGGTTTTCAAACTTCAGTCATACGATCTGGAAATGACTTCTTACATTGTGAGAATAAGATTTAATTTTCATGTTTTTCCGCTAGTCCCTTTTTCTTTTGTATGGAAATATCGATGCTGTTTATTATTTTCCTTAGCTGTGGGATACATTGGAGAGCGTTTTGTAGGTACGCATCAAATTCGGTGCATTGTTATGTAAATGCTAGTGGTTCGGTTTGCCAGCGCCAGTGTACAAGACAAAGCGACGTTGACGACCGACGTAGGCTGTTCCTATCAACCAGACATCGTATGGACCCACTCGGCCCGAATTTACGTTAGTATATCAGTGCCTACGGAACATTTTAGAAGTTACCGACAGTCGTTTGATAGGAAGCAGATAATTCCAAGCAACTTTATAATAAAAGTGCGTATTCTGATTTTTACTTTCAACAACTTTTACTTTTGTGCACCCGTAAAACTATACTTATTTACCAATTAATTGACTATTCTTGATTATTTCTGGCAGCGAGATAATTTTGCTGAATGTAAAATAATATTTTACGATTTATCTCAAGCAGGTAGCATAAGTAAAATATTTCATGAACCTGCGCTTGTAAAAGTTAACATCAGTAGAATTTGTTTCCCAACTCGAATATACGCAGGTGCCTGTAGAACGCATAGAAATTCAAATTGCGCTTACATTTTTTCTCCTGGGGCACTTTGTAGGTATCAGTCAGATGCAAGCCTTGAGATGCAAAGTGCGAGAAAGCTTTTTATATTTGTGGGAAGCACGCTTGATTTGCATAATATTGCTTCTTTAACATTCCTCTCTTGAACTACACTCGAGAGCAATGATTCCGGGTCACTTAAAGAATTTTAAAAATCTCGGAAACTAAAAATGATAGGTTAATGCAATAAATTGTATTTAATAGACAATGTAATACTCCTTAAATGAAAGTAAAAAAATATGAGTCACCATACATTTTATTAACACAAAATTACATAAAGAAAAAAACTGCTGATCTCTCCTTAAAACAAAAATAGGAAACATGAAATTTTTGAACTTTATTACGATTTGACTTGAATTTTAATACTTCGTATTGCCTCCTCGTGCTTCCATTACTGCGTTTACGCGGTTTGGCATGCTGTACACCAAGTTCCTTATACGATTTTGGGGAATATTCTCCCATTCCTCTGTGAGAGCAATTTTGAGCTCACGAAGCGTGATTGGGGGAGGGTTTCGTTGTTTTACGCATCTGCCTAGCTCGTCCCAAGCATGCTCGATCGGGTTGATATCCGGGCTGCGCGCTGGCCACTCCATACGAGTAATGTTCATCTCTTGAAGGTAGTCATTCACAATCCTACCTGTATGAGGTCGGGCATTGTCATGCATAAATATAGCATCCTCACCTAAATTGACCATAAATGGACCAACATGATCATTGAGGATTTCTTCCACATATCTTACGCTAGTTAAAGAGCCGTTTTCTATGATCACCAGCTCTGTGCGACTTTCAGAAGAAATTCCGGCCCACACAAGTACAGACCCACCACCGTAGGCTACTTTTTCTTCGATGCATGCTTGCTTGAATCTTTCCCCTGGTCTTCGATACACTCTGTGTCTTCCATCGTGCTTGTAGAGCATAAATTTTGATTCGTCGGAGAACATAACTTTTGACCAATCTTCAATACTCCAATTTACGTGGCTCTGGGCATATCTTAGTCTTGAAATACGATGCCCACGCTCCAGTTTAGGGCCGTTTGCAGGTCTAAGGGGTTTTAAGTTAGATTCAGCAAGCCGACGTCTTACTGTCCATGCACTTGGGTTACTTCCTCCGAGGCGTCGAAACTGATTTGTGAGTTCAGTTCCTGTGAGAAAGCGATTTCGAAGCATGGTGTTCACCAAGTATCGGTCTTCTCGTGCTGTGGTACACCTGGTTCTGCCCGTTCCTGGTCTGCGTAGGTTAGAACCAGTTTCTTCGTAACTTAGGAGAACTCTTTGTACTGTTGACAGCGACACACCGACAGTCCTGGCTGTATCGCGCTGACTCCGGCCGGTTTCCAGCATTGTAAGTATTCTGGTGCATTCTTCAGGCGTAAGCGACATAATTTCAGCTTGAATAATGAATATAGAGCACTATCAACATGGTTTATATACCCACATAAATGACAGATTACAAACAAAAGCAAAACCAAATGCTGTAATTTCGTAGTTCCATCTTCGAAAGTGGCCCTTTTTCAAATTTGATTTTTTTAAGATATAACTTTACAATAACTAAGTAGTTTTAATACCTTCATTTAAGGAGTATTACATTGTCTATTAAATACAATTTATTGCATTAACCTATCATTTTTAGTTTCCGAGATTTTTAACATTCTTTAAGTGACCCGGAATCATTGCTCTCGCGTGTATGAAACAAAACGGAACAGATCCAAAGCTTTGGAGTTTTATAGAAACGAGTGTGAGGTTACAATAAAACGGATAAAACTCACGACTTTTGAGATGTTTGAAAAAAAATTGAACTTGGAACGATGGAACAAGTCTTCAATTAAAATGACCTGAGTGTACGCAATACAGCTCAGATTGCCAGTACCTACAATCTGCATAATATTGCTTCCTTAATATGCCAACCACCAACAAAAGACTGGGTCGAAATTGCTTTTTTCCAGAGCGAGGAGTCAATGAAGTCGTAGAATAGTGGCTCTCGGCTTGATATGTTTGTTTAGTCAAATGCGATGGAAATACGGAAGTAAAATACTCGGCAGAGCTTCTTTTAGTTTGTCAATCTTTTTACGGTTGGGTACTTTGATTTCTTGAAAGGAATGGTTGTGAAGGCTTTGTTTGTTTTGTTTTTATTTAAATTATTTCTTCAGGCCAGGAAAAAAGTCCCTTTTTAAAATATATAGGTCACTGAAATTTGCGTAAGCTAATCAAAACGAGTCAGAAATCAGAACTAATTCTTTTTTAACTGATTCCTTTTTTGCAAAAGGCAAAATTATTCCGATGAGGCCCCACTAACGACTTCCCAGAACTTGGTTAACAACTTGATTTAATCATTTAAGTTTTCAATGAAAATAAAAACCGTAAAATACTTTCGTCGGAATTCACAATCGTAAACGGAGATTGGACTACCACCTGTCACGCTTAATGTTTACTTCGCTGTGAGCCCTATAACGTAACTCGATACGTACTGCGGAAATGAATCGTACTTTTAGAAAAGACACAGTTTTACATTTTACTTACTTTTATTCGAATTCCTCTAGCCTCAATGTCATAAAAACAATTTTGCGACAAAAAACGAATCAGTACTAGGAGCGAAAAGGTCCACTGCCAGCAATGATATTCTATTTTTCACAATTCACTTTTAAAGTTAAAAGATTACAATACCAAATTAGTGAAAATAAACTAAACCAATAAAGTAGAACACCATAGGGGTGATCACGAAAACTCACAGTCATTGCGTTACCTAAATCTGACGTAGGTATTCCAATCATATTGCGCGTTCCAACTGCCAAAAGTTGTAGTGTCACGACGGAGTGTATTTCAGATACGCTAGCGTTACGATACGTTTGCGATTGTCACATTCATTTGTAGTCAAGGCACAAGTCTTCGTCACAGTGTGACCCTAGTATAGCAAAGATTTTGAACTTTCGTCGTTTACTTTTGCAATCGATGTTATCAGCAAACGTAATGTCGAACGTACATAGAACGTAGGTTCTATTACTTTTTTATGTCAATATTGAAAAGGTATAAACCTTACAGCGTCAACATAGAGCATTATAAATCTTACATACAAAACATTCAGCATGCAATAAAATTAGCAATAGGTAACAATCAAGGAATGCCATAAATTCCTAGCTGTCGTTAAGATGCCGTGATGTCCACTTCCGAATTGCTCCGGATGCTCTCGAATTTCGAATAACATTTTCGAGACAACGTCACCAAAATTAACAATAGTCCGGTTTGTGTCCCAAATGTGTCATATAAGAGCACCTGCTCTTTTTAGTGACAGGTCTCGGCACACGTAGATGTTGACGTTATTTGCTCGGGTTTATTTATTCGAAACTTGCGCCGGTTTTGGATGACCGCTGTCCAGTCACAACCTGTCGCTGTATATTCCTGACCCTTTATTTTCACTTGCCAAGAATATTCCGGGCGTCCTCTCGATATTACATTCCGATACGACTTTTTATTCGTGATATATTTTTCCAATTGTCTCCGTTGCACGACTGCGAACTAACGGAATTTTCAGTTTTGATTGATAAAGGTAGACAGGTTTTCGTTTTCTTTGTTTTCAAAATTAGTTCGGGAGGTGGTGCAGAACTTCAGAGTTCCACTTGATTAATGGTGATTCAAGGGGGATACAAGAAAAAGAAACGATTTTGGGTCACTCAATTGAATATAAAATTATAGAATATTAACTTACAATTCAGCTCAGTGTGTAGTTTTATTCAAAAAAACGTACATATTAAGATTTAGATGCATGAACGAGATATTATCCCATTTGTCGAAACAACACTCGGGCTTTGTTAATATTTGATGTGTTCTCGACTTTTCTCGAATTTAACGCGCCGATTAAACAACGCCGGGGAAGAATTTTATGTGAATATTTAAAATGCTATATTGGTTCTAGTTGTAGGTACAAAAAAATAACTAAATTTTGCAAACATCATCTTGTTATGTTAATTTATTGCTGATGCTGTACGCATAAATATATATTGGATAATACGTAACTTTCTATCTGAATTTCTTGGTAAGTTTTGAATTATTGCCATTATAGGTAAATGCAAATGAAAATTTGAAATCTGGAATCTTGATAGGAAAAGGGTTTCGTGAAGGCAAATTGGACACATTGTTGCACCCCGCAGGTTGGTGAACCATTAAAATAGAAGGATTACTTTTATGGCTCGCTTGGCCCGCTTGAGATAATATCGGTAAATTTTATGGTCGTAATAAAGGGAATTCGATTTTAGCCAGTCATCTGTATGCGATTATGTTTAGACTGGATTAGATAAAGAACCTTTATTGTTTCGTAAACAAGAAACCGTAGGCCGTAGCCGCATTTACAATACCTATATAGAACCATAACCATACTCTAGTGCTGTGATTTCATTTTTCAAAGGTAACTTCTTAGATTCGACTACAGAATAAGGACTTTTCAAAGTTAACATTCACAATTGGAAAGTGGGTTAATGAGATTCCTTCAAGAAAAACATCTCGTTAAAGCATACATTATTCAAGCTTTCACGAAGTTATTCTGCGTTCACGCGTTCATTAGGCCCCGAACAAACTTGCCATTCGAGTAACACTCGTCGACACGCCCACTATCACCCGGACAAACTATTCATAAGTATTTCGGGAATTTTCGAGGACGCCTGGCGCACCCGCCTTGTTATTTAAATTTATCACTCAACTTTTATCCTCTAAATTCATTGTAACAGGTAATATTTCACAGGTTATTAATTACGCTACTCCGGCATCTCACGGTGTAACACTTATTACATTATGTCAGTTGCAAATTGAAAAATTCCCCGGGCGTGTGTCCCGTCTCTCCGAAGTATTTTGGCAAAATTATTCTCATTCATTAAGTCGAGAAGTGGAGGGCGCGTTCGCGAGATTGCCGACCTACCATTCACTTGTGAGTAACGAGGTGACTTCCTGTTATTAGTTATGTTGGCAAATTGTTTTTCTTACGCGTCCTTGCCTCTCGTTTCTATCGATTTTATATAAAAACATATAGAATTATACCTGTAATAAAACCAGTGTTACGAATAGTTTTATTTACCTCCTCGCTTAATGATGCGTGAAACAGTCCTAAAACGTAAGACTCTTGAGATTTATGTCGTTTTTACGCTTATTTTTTTCAATAAAACCTTTTTGTATTCTCTGAAAAAAGTTGTGAAACATATTAATTAAGGGTACTCGCAAAGGTCGCCAGTGGCGGTGTCCAGTTGACGCGTCCGTAATAGAATGGTGTCCCCGACCTCCACGCATCTCCCCAAGTGCCAATCCATTAATTAAAACTTATTTTGTTGCGGCAAACACAATTACCTGCAGAGTGTCAACAAACAGCCACTTCGTGCGCCTACTGTGGAACTTCAACTTACTTACGATTATGGAGCACATCCGGATTGTAGATTAACTTGATTAAGAGGGATTGATTAAAGCAAGCTTGATCATTTTTGGGTCAGTTTACGTGGTCGTTATATACTTTGGTATAGGAAACTTCAATAGTTCAAAACCATTGAGCTAACGTAAAATCTCACGAGATAAGCGTGTTGTAGAGAAAAATATTAAGCACTGGTTCGGAAAATGCATTGCATCCAATTTCGACATCCAATACAATCCACCCAAAGCTTCCGCAAAGATGGAAAATCTCTCAAAAGAATAGCGTTTAGCACGAGACAAAGACCGATCTAAATCTCCTCTGGCGAGGCTTTCACCGGGCCACTATTTACTTTTCTCGAGGGATCTCGCACTTCGTCAGCTCGTGGCGTCCGAACCCAATTTTACAAAGCGAAAAACTTGCACTTTATCTCCACAAATCGAATACAGTGAATATTCCAGGTTGGCATTAAACGTCTCCTTGTAAGGTACTCGACAATGAGGCGGGCCAGCGACGTGTCCTACGACCGCCTTAGGCTATAATCCTGAAGTGTTCGTGTACGTGCTACCGCCGCCATTCGAAGATAATTCCTCCATATAATTTCCCATACTTAAGTCGACGTAATGAAGTTTATTCGTCGCTACTTCATTGCGAGTCGTTTGCGAGAAGCGGCGAGGAATGTAATCAGTTGCGAACTAATACCGTGTCGTAGAAGCCCCCCTCGCGTATGGAAATGCCTCGTTGAAGCCGCCGTTAGTTCTTTTGATTGCTGGCTCCTCCTTGTCGAATTAAAACCGAGATCGAGTTTAGGCGAATTCAAGAAAATTAAAGGAGCGTTTCATTTTCAGCAATTGCCCTTTACGGTTAATATTAGTATGATTGTGGGTGCTCCTCTTGCTGCAAATCCGAGAACCTAGCTATTTTACCGTCAACGTTTATTTTAACTGTGTGATATCTTGCCGAGTTGACGTTACCGTTTAATTTTGTTTACGCACATCACTAGAGTGGTTTCAAGTGAGAACCCTTTCAATGTCTTTGATGCGCCACAGAAGTTTGACCCTCAAAGAAAATGCAGACATTCGGTTGAAGCGGAAGTAAAGTAAGATATCGCATTCGATACGCCCAAGTTCACGCAAGATTAAGTGCACGCCATTATAAACTTTAAATTGTAGGGATACGACCGAGACTTTAATATCAGGATGACTTGATTATACATGATTAATGTATTTAAGAAACGTTTTAGTTGCAACAGAAAACTTTGACTCGCGGAGCGTGACGGGACGTAATGCTAGTAGTTCTTGAAACTTACTTTATTATAGCTAGCTATGCATATAAATGTGTGAGTTATTGTAAGAAAGAAGCATATTATTATAAGTAGTAAAAACCTGACACATAGAATCAGATTTCTATATCAAAGATGGTTCCTGGAAATGCTCGTTATTTATCTCATTGGTGCTCCTTATTTTCAAACACGCTGTCGCCTTTGCTTCAACCCCTATGCAAATTAAATTACACTCGAGTTTCGCTGACTTTGCCACAGTGTGGCAGGGATGGCCCATTTCTTCACAGCTACATTGGTACCTACTAAAGATTATCTTCAATGTAATGAAAGAACATGCGTGAATATTGTGTGAACTTAACATTATTTTCTTCTTTTTGTTATTATAGATCCAAGTAAATCAAAGAGTTATCGTTATCATAAATCAGTGTTGCAGTATTTGATAGCATACTGCCAAGGAGACCTACAAATAATATGCCACACAAATAATACGACTAATCATAAAGAGAAGCACGCGGTAAAGAAAACCGTCGTAATTTTTTCAAATGCAAAACAGCAGTGCCTAAACCGCTGAAATGAGTGTTTCTAAAGAGCAGTGAAAGTGTACTACTAAGTAAAATAGCGCAAACACTACCACAAAAGACACCGAAGGGGTGGCACACACAGAGAACAACAATAAACTTGGCCGGATCCGCTGACCACTGCAAAAAGCGCATCGTCCGTCGCATCCCAAACACAATACCAACTTAAATTGTTCGTGAAAATGCTATGCTCTCGACAGTTTCAATTTCCTTGCGAACTGCCCTGCAGATGTTCGGACGACTCATAAATATGATTTGAAAATCGTTTTATGTATAACTCATAAAGTTTTATCTTTGCCACCGACGTCGGTTCTCGATCTAAAGCGTTCCAGTTAGTTTCGCCCACAAAAGCTGCAGACGATTTTATATTGGACCGTCTACTAACACGGCATGTACCTATCTGCTAGTGTAAATTTCGCAGCGGTAAAACGGCTCTATGGCACGCCACCTCTGGCTGGTCAAATAATACCGTCTTAATGGCTAACTATTGCTAGGTACCATCGCTGCTATTGCCTAATGTATTTTGTTGGAATGGAATAATGTCGGCAGCTTCGTCGGCACCGGAGGTTGCGCTTTAGATAGTGCTTAGTGCAGTTGAGTCCGTCGGAAGCTCAGCACAGCTATTCAATTTTGGTTTATTAAAATACAGTTATTATGCTATGAATAAGTCTGACCAGACTGCAAATCTGACTGTGTGAATGCAACTTTACGAGGGTTACCCCTCCGTTAAGAGAGATTTCTATTATATCAAGCTGGCAGAGCCTTTTGAATAATGAATCGAGCCTGCATTCATTCCATATGCCACCATTTTTGCTCTCTTAATCTCATTTGATTGTTTCACCTCTCTACTCCAGCAACTAGTAACACATACCTACATAACTAGATTGAAACTCTTACAATTTCAGGGTTTTTGTCTTATATTAAAAAACCAGCATTTATTTGCATTTCGTGGAAATATCATTTAATATCAATCGGAAATGTTCAGGTATTGTTTGCGGTCACAAGCTGAGTGTCATGAAATAATTAAGTAGTTCAATTTTCATCAAATATGCTATTCACACTGCAAATATTTACTGCGGTCAATATAATACTGAAAAATTGAGTAGAAAATTTTATACTGGTTTGTACTTGTTACTTACTAAATAATAACTATTCAAGTAAGTCAATTTGATACTATCAAGATATCTAAAGGATTCCCTCCCTGTAGATTGCAATCGTAAGCCTATTACTAATCTATGTCGCGAAGTCCGTTTCATTATGTTTGTACTTGTGCAAGCGTATACACCATGTAGTACGCACCCTCTCTTTTTCTCAAAGCATGTCTCAGCGCACAAATACATAGCCAAAGCGCCTTTGTATAAACAACTGTACAATTTGATACGTTCTAGGTCTAACTCAGCGTTGCCAGACGTCCCGATTTTGGCGGGACGTCCCGATTTTTAAATCAAAATTAAATGTCCCGCGCGGGTCAGGCTCAGTCCCGCTTTTTGGGGATAACTCAGCCATGCGTGCAGCTTTTTTTTTATTCAGAAGACGAATAAGATTCAGTTATATAACGATAGGGTAAATCTGATTTAATATATCATATTTTTATTAAAATACACTTTCTATGGCTATTTTTTCTATCTATTGTCACGTAAACATAAATTGAACTCAAATAAAAAGATAATTATTAAAAACTTCTGATTATATGCGATTTTTTACTATGTCCCGCTTTCGACGAGAGAATCCCGCTTTTTTCACTAAAAAAGTTCCAAAATCACGACTTGGCAGAAAAAAAATCTGGCAACGCTGTAACTATACATTTTTAACAAATACCACTTAGTGAAAACAAGCTGAACTAATCCAGTACGTACTTATGCATATCTATGCAACACATTAGCAAATAACGGGTACTAATCAATACCGTTTATGTAATTATTAACTGAGTAAACATAGGCCTCTATCGCGGCATCCTTGTACTCGTTCCACAAACAATGCTGGACCGTAAACAAATACCCATGAATTATTGGTCTTGGAATAATTATGACTACATGCCAATTCGATTTGGGATATTAGATTGTTCAAAACAATAGGGCACTTTGGGCTTGCAAATAAAATATGACGCAAGGTTTTAGTAACTATAGAAATAGTTGTAGACCTATAGTAGTAAAATGCAGAAATAAATTAATGATTATATTAAGAGATTCAAGTTGTATATACGGTGTCACATAATTACACTATAAGTTCTTAAGGGGTATTCTACAGGTCATGGCAAACAATGTTAAAGCTACGACTTTTGAGATTTCGAAATTTTTCATTCATGAAAAGGGCTCGTTATTTTTACTTAAAATGTACCTACACAGAACATGATTTTGTTCCATTAACAGCTGTTTGCTGTAGGTCAACAAACAGCTGTTTTATATTGCGAATCGAGTAAATAATTATTTATTATTACTTAATCTATAATAATAAATAATTCTTATTTAGCGTCACAAACCACTTTTTAACCAATTCTAATTATTTTTTCAAATAAATGAATTTCGTAGTAATCTATAAACATAGAAACAATCAAATCACTAGTGTAGTTAAAATATGGTACCTACCTTTATGGTAGGAATACATTATTGAAAGTTATGAGCAGAGTATTAGTTTACTCGAAGTAAGTGGTATAGGTCTTTGCCTCAGATCAAACCAAGTAATATACATCACATTTCTATCAACTAATTAGTTACAAAGGTAATTACATACACCGTCACTTAGCTGTAGACAAACATTAGAACTAATACTCAAGTTTAATACTATGATATGGCAGCTGTCACATGCTATCATTCATATAGGGTGTATAACTACTACTCCCGAAATCTTCCAAAGATTAACCCATCCTTAAAAACATTTTTTATTGTAAAACCATAGTTTGAGTGCGAGAAAACAATTACTGCTGCATTTTTGCCACGTAGGTATTGGTATTGATTCCGTTGGTACATTTTTCTAAACTAACCTAATTTGACAGCGCTAAAATTATTGCCGTCTCTGCCATTTTATTTTATGAGAAAGGGACGGAGTTTTAAATACTGTCAAAAAAGGTTAAGTTAAAAAATTTCACCAAATAATCGGTACCATTGTGTTTTATAATACAGATATGCGGCTATACGCTGACACTATGGTTACATTGAAAAAGTTGTACATATTAATTGATACTTGAACCCATTAGTTTAAGGGAGTAGTTTAGTTACAACCTGTATACAGTTCAAACATAGCAGTCAAACTTGTAACTAACTTGCAAATGTAGTACGTACCTACATAGAAGCTTGGTGATAAATAAACAAGACGTGTGTTGAAGCCGATAAGACTGAGCGACAGAGGAACGACTTGCAACAAGCATCCGTTCGAGTTCAAGCTTCTAGCTTCACATCACACATTGGGAAGATATACTAGTACCTAGATAAGCATAAGCTTATATAACGAGTATGTCATAATGTAATGGACAGCTAAAATTTATGCTTACACCCGCGTTTAAGCACAATTTTACCTTTCCATGTCTGAAACGCTCAAAGTCTATCGTCTATAACGTAATAAACTGAAGCTATTGTCTTTTATTCGTGTCAGGTCGCAAAATGCAGTAGAGCGACGCAACGTCGAGATTAGGCCGTCTAAATTCAAGCTTAAATTTTAATCACTCGTTGCTCACGAACTCAGTTCAGGAAGCCCCTTTAAAGAAAATTTAAGCGACATTTTCTTGAATGTATGCCATCATACGATATTACATTTAATCAAGGTAGAATAATTAAGTTAAAACTTTTGGCTTGGATTCTGGTTCGTTGAATATGTTGGTAAACTCATCGCGTTTGTCACTGTAACATTATTTGCTACTCTCAAGTAAATGGCCTTAGTTCTATTCTTTACGATTATGACTAGTTTTTCGGCTGTATGTTTGTTATTATAGTCCAATATAACAAAATGTTTGCAATACATTTACTTTGACTTTGACTTTAATGAACTCGATTCGAGCTTAGAATAGTTACACCGTGTTTTGTTTTTTGTATTGACAAGCTAATTATAATGTAAAGTGAAAAAACACGGTATAGCTATTCCAAGTTCACATTTGAGTTTATTAACAGTGTAAGAGAATTGCTCACGTTGGGATGACAGAGCGTCTTATTATCTGGATCCAATCTAAATATACAGCAGTGTGTAAGCTTTGTTTGCATAAAATTCAATTACAATGGAGACCGGAGAACTGTAATAAAAAATTGGATTAGGCTTTTTAACTGCTGAATCGCTGAATCGCAAAAATCACGGCGCAAAAGTGTTATTTTTCACTTAGCTTTTATTTTTGCGCACGTCTACATCGCCATCCAACATCGGACGGGATTCTAATCAATTTAATTTATCAGGGTTCCCCGGAGGCGGGCATTCACTTCATTTAATGCGCGTATTTTGCGGCTGGGCTGATTGTTTTGAACCATTCGCCTGTACGGTCCATTTAGATTAATTATTGGATTACTAAATTTTGCTGAGGAGTGCTTTAGAGTGTGATTGGTTGCATGAAGCGTGGATGACCAAATGTGGTTATTGATTGTTAGATCTTCCTATGGTTTAATTGTACGGACGGTTATTTTTTTTCGCCTTCTCCACTACTCCAAATATTAGCAATAAAAAATTCAGCGCACGATAATTTTTACTATGCATAGATAAGATAGGTGTTCTTATAGCCGCTCTGATTTTTTATCTCTCAAAACGCTATGAGGGTAGTTACACCTCCAAAAGTTACACTGGGCGCATGAAAGCTCATTTTCACTGCCAATAATTAAAATTAACGTCACTAGATAAATAAAAGGAGAGGTCAAATACCAAAAACCTAATGTACTTGCTAGTTTCGCAATTTGTAACATAATAGAGTAAATCAAACAGATTCGATTATTGTTTGCATTACAAATTGTAGGCTGATAAAATTAGTAGAATGTTAATTTATATAAAGTCGCTGATAATGTTCAGGGTTGACTTAATTTTACCGCATATATTTATCCTTACGATCAATTTGGTCACATCTACGTCGTAACACCACTTTCTACAAAGATTTTATTTACATGTTTGATTTTTGTTTTATCTCATCGTGTTATTTTGTTTATTACCCAAAACATATCCCCTCGGTGGAATTTAAACCTACCAACTCGATACAGGAATGATCTTACCAATTGATAGAATAAAAAAAACTATATTACATTAAATATTGGAGCAATTGCTTTTAAAAAGATGTTTTTTACTTAACTTTGTTAAGGGTGCCACTGTACTATGTGCTAACAGCCTCTTAGTAATATCGGTACAAAATACTGCTGTAATAGACCATGATTTCACGTACAACAGACCACAGCAAAGCCACATTAGTGCATAGAGCTTTGTTTCCTGTTCTCTTCGGTTATGCACGATGGAGCTTAAGCGGCTCAGTCGGCAGTACCGTAACCACGCACCCTTAATTTATGGGTGACGAGATTTTGATACTATAATGCTAGTGACGTCAAAGTTACTTACAAAACTGGCACCGCCATAAAACAATAAATTAAAAAAAAACAACAGAAACTGGCTTGAGAGCTTCCTCTACTTTCTATGTTGATTAAAATACAACTTTGTAATATTTTTTGTCATAGCTAATACATAGTTTACTTCCTATTGCTGGAAGTCTAGACAACCCTAGATTTCCGGCAATATGGAAGTATATAATAGTAGATAGCTCTCACAAAATTAAATAAAGTCCATTTGAAAATATCACCATAATATTCTTGCTAACAAGTAGTGATGCTCGCTTATTGTTATGGTTGGCGTTCTTCATGTACGTCCGTCACTTTTTAACACAAAGAAGGAATATAGCGGTCGCCATCGTATTCAGAATATTACCCACTTGTCACTGGATTGCAGTTATTTCTGATACATTCACATTGTATTTCATGCAGTTACAGGTTGGGATGTGATTATGTTTGATATTTTCGCCTCAAAAATGCTCAAGGTTTATTGGATTGGTTGGTTGATTGGTCCATATTGCGCAAAAGCAACATTCCATAGGCAACCAAAAAAAGGCTATGGAATTTGTGTAAAAAAAAAACTTTCGTTCTCAGTACTAATACTTACCTAGACCTAAATGATTTTAAGAATACTTTCACTGTAATATTAAATTCAAAAGATCAACAATCTAACAATCAATTTTCACATAATTCATAGCAACTTTCATAATTTTGTGGTAAACATAAACAATACAGAGAAACGACCCAGTACACGCAATACCCAGAAATCAGAGACCTATTAATTATAAGAAACGCCAATCGAAGCCAGCATTCTCCCGGCAACTAATAAAGAAGACAATATTGCAGTCGATACGTATAAATGCGAGTAACATTTGGGCGTGATATTAATTTCGCCAGTAATTGCTATCGGCTGGGAGCCTGCAGCCATGAGGCCATGAATACGGGAGTTACCGCTATTTGTTCCTGACGTTGCGGTTTAGGGCGCCCTCTTTTATTTATTTTCTAAGAGTCCGACATTGGCAAGTGGATTATCGGGTTTTGTTCCAGAAAACTTTTTTTCTTTCAAATAGCTATTCCGTTAGCACACGCAGTCTAAGATGCACAGGCACATGAAGAACTCTTTTGGTATTTATGTATCAGAGTGATAGAGGTATTGCAGTATAACACAGAACACGTCCTCAGTGTAACTTCTCTTGAGAAGTCAAGTGAACCAGCTGCTTGTTCCATCAGGTTTTTGTAGTATGGTTAAAATAATAAAACAAATCTTTAAAAATAAGTATTAATAGCTCAATAGCACATCAAAATATAAAAGATCAATAGAAAGTGCTTTTATGAGCTTATTAGCAAACTTTATAATAGAGTATTCAGATATTCTTCCATTGTAGAAGAAGAAAATAAGGCGCGTCCCCTTAAAGATAAGTAGGACGTAACTCCATTCGGTAAAGGGCCTCTCCACTCGTAGCTGGCGCAGTGCTTCCAATTTTATAAGAGCTTCCGCGCCTCCGCTATTGATGTGAAAATCAGACGAGATAGGGGTATCGAAAGGTGCGTGGCGGGTCATTTAGCGCTGGCCGGTCTGTGTAGTCGGCTTGACGCGCGGTGTGAACGGAGGCCCTCGTTATTTTCAATTTCCATACACGAGCGCCTACTCTATACGTTCTCACATACGAGTATGAGAATCGAGTGTATTAACCCATGAATCTTATGAAGACCTGGGCTGATTTAATACGATACCAAACGCTGCTATACGATTGTTTTCTCTGTAATTTTCCTGTAAGAGGTTTATTGCGGATTGTTTCATCCTTCGATTTTACTTTATCGCTGGGTTTACTACATTTGTACGTTTTACGAATTTGATTAGGATTAATACGTATATTATTATACCTACTTAAGTTTGAATCCATCCTATTTACAGTTCGATTTCTAGATTTGGCTCAAAATGCTATTCAAACTCGTTTACTCATATTTGATTTCAGCTTTCAAAATAACTAACATCATAGAACAGAGAGCGTACAGCACTCGTATAGTGTGTTTGTGTTTTTAGTAAAACGTTTAACTCACAGTTACATACTAAAACAGGGGACAATTACCCGAGTTATGTTCTCATCAGAATGGCTGCATAAAGTAAATAAAATTAATTCAACATTTACATGAAGCTTTGTAGATAAAAATGCCGGAATTCAGTGTCAAAAGAACTCCAACATTTTAATTCCAAGTTAACTAAAATGAAATAATGTATTTGTTTAGTACTTTTACAGAACGCCACGTGTGTTTCCTTCGCTTTACTCCAAAAAAATGTAAATGAATCGTAATGAATATTTTTACCAGCGACATGAGAAAGACCGGTTAAATAAATTTGACCAATTTTCAAAGGAAGTCTCGCTTGAAATATTAGGGTAGGTGTTGTTATTTCACGTTTCTCGCAGCACCTGTAGGTAGCGGGCCGTCCGAGTACTACCGAGAAAATTGTATTTCCATTTTTACAATTTCAATTTAGTATTAATTCGAGTTGGAAGCACGGTCGGGCGCGCCGCCACATGTAAAATATGGATCGGCTAAGTGAAATTAAAATGCTCTATAAATTGTGATTTTTGCAAGTCCTAAAGTGGAGAAGGCTTTTTATTATTTATCGCTCGCGCCATGGTGGCCAGCGCTCGCTTGCTGAAAATCGTTGTTATTATTCAATTTACTTGTTTGAAATATTAACTTCAATATGAATAATCTTTGCATAATCCGCTGGCCATGATTGTGTTTATAAATTTTTTCTACGAGAAACTTTGTGCCATTCGAAATGTGCAGTTTGATATTTGGTATTTGTGGGAGCGTTAAGAATGTTTGTGAAAAATAGTAAAACAAACACAGACGGGCGACAGCGAGTAAATATTGGCTTTAGGTACTAAGCCAAGTGCGTAATCAATGTTTTTCTTTTGCGTTATTCGTCAGAAACTAGAATTTATTTAGGCTAAGCTTAATATATATTTAGAAGTGTTATTACTCTCTACGTAACATTGTTATATGCTCTATTTTTATAGTAAATCTCTATACTTTGATCTAATTATTTTGAATTAAGTGTAAGTGGAATTATGTCTTGGTGTTTGATACGATAGGTACCAAAAATTTTCTTCTAACATCCATTACCTAACTACCCCAAAATAGTATATTATCATAGGAATATTGCTAAATTCTTCAAAACTCAATACCAAGTGAAAACTTTAAAATACATTGAACTTTAAAATCGACTTGATAAAACAAATACACGTAGCGTCGTTAGGGCTGGCGAGTTTGTCGCGCAATCAGTGAGACAGCTCCTATCGGGTTGGTACATTCAGGACACTTCGTATTTTTACTGCACTCTTCTAAGATAAGGAGATTTTCTGGCGTTGACATGGTCTATGCATTATTTGTACATGTAATTTATAAGTGAAATTTTTTGAGTAAAATCAAGACGGTAATTCTCTTAATAAAATTGAGTTAAAAAAGACCTCTATTATGTGAAACTATGTACTGTACCTTGTAGGTACATATTACGATCTGTGCCTGTACTTATATACCCTCTAAATGAAGCAAGCAGTAAATGTGCTTTCTGATATATAGTGCTTCTAATAGACTTTCTGATCAGGAGATCAGAAAGTCTAATTTTTAAGTTGCCTGAGAAGTAGAATGCCTAAGATTCAAGAGACCTAAAATAAAACGGTAGTCTGCCTAATAAATGTTTGTGTAAATGCTATTTTCATATAAGTTTTTGACATCCCAATATTTCAATCATATTTTTACTAGATTCTCTGTTCATAGTCTTTAGTTCATAAGCGCTCAGTTGCTTACTTTACTTGAATAAAGAATATAAAGAATATTACTATAGTATTTTGGAGGTCATGGCGTATAGACCAACACATTAGACGCAGTTTTATTGAAATTACGCGGTATAAATAAAAAAAAACTATTCTAGGTACTGTACTGTGGCACAGAATAGATATAGACTTTGGTTACATATTAGTACATTATGATACGAGTGCGGTGAGTTGAAAATTACAGCCGAGGCGATATTGCCAGCCCGAGCCGTAGGCGAGGGCTACAAGAAAGCAGAGGCTGTAATTTTCAAAGCGCACGTATGTCATACGACGTTTTATAACACATTTGCGAGGAAATAAATAGAACAAGGACTTTCTTCAAAGAATAAATCTTTATTCACTTGTTGAAGCAGTTTAAAAAATTTGAACAATTTGTAAAAGAATTAAATGCTTATTTTTTATCGTAGAGCGCGGCGCGCGCCCCCCGCCCGTGCCGGGCGTTTTAGTGGGAGCATCTTGATAAACCGTGCGTTTTACATTACCATAACGCACGAGTGCGTAATGACATACATTACGATACTGAAATTGCTGAAATAAGAGACCCTTTACGAGCAAATGTGTTATAAATTATACTTAATTTTACTAGACAATAATACCAATAAAATATTTTGGTTTTGTTTCAGAGGTTTCGGGTTCATCACGTTTGCGGATCCTGCTAGCGTAGACAAAGTATTAACTCAAGGCACACATGAACTAGATGGAAAAAAGGTAAGTCACTATTACCACTTGCTTAATATAATAACCGACTAACCATAAATACTTCGATTTATATAGTGATGTTGTAGGTACGAACGATATCGGTATTCGGTTGTAATAAAGTTGAAACTTATCAAAAAGTTCGAAAGTATGAGGACGCTCTCGCTTATGTCTTTTACTATAGTATGGTTATTTTCTTTCAGCACACGATTGTTTCATTTGTCAAATTTATTCAAGATTATTGACTTCACAAATCTGCAGGAAATGAATCGTTTTATTCGCATTGCGCAGATATCTAACCCATTCTCTTAGCATAAATTTTCTAGGAATAATTCATTAAATGTAAGATGAATTCCGGTTTCTCGTTCTAAGAGCTTTTACTAAGGTGATGAACAGTACCATCTATTCAGTAGGTAAGTCCGTGAACTGTACCTAATCAACTTTAACTTTTAAATAAACAAGAATAATAATATAATCTTTATTTCGCTTGTTTTATTTTGCAAAACAACTTCAATATTGTAAAATTAATCATATAAACACTGAAACTACTGTATTAGTTATAAATACCGTTAAAAACCCGATACTTGTTTCAATGTTTTAAAATATTGATACTGAAGTATCTGTTCCGTTTTACCTTATCCATATTCACAAAAAATTCTGCTTTCAAAACAGTACATTAAAACTATTTTTGAATATTTAAAAAACAATAATTACTAAACTAAGTAATGTTACGTTAGTAGCTTACAACATGCGCTATCTTCTTCTTCTTCTCTTTTATAAATCTCTTTTGAAGCTGACTGACAATCAACGCACATCCTAAGCTTAGAGGTATGAAATTTGGAGGGTAGTATCCTTATATAGAGCAGGGGTGCACTAAGAAAGGAATTTCGAGAAGTCGCACCCTAAAGGGTCTAAAATTAGGATCAAAGATTTTAACCAAATAATGCGTATGCTGCTACTACGCGAGCAAAGCCGCGGGCGACAGCTAGTAATCTAATATTATTATCTAGGTATATATTTCCCAGTAACGAATATAAGAATTACCTTCATAAGGTGTGTAATATCAGTTCGGACTCACATCGCCCCCGGCTATATTGTCGGGCAAGGTGTTAAATCACATGTACTTTTAATATTCAGACGCAATAATATTTTACCAAAAAGTTAAAATAACATAGCGTACAATTTTAATTTCCACACTTTATGCACGCGTTGAAATTATAAATGACGGATTTTGGTCTGGCATAGTTTAACTGGAACGGAGTCCTCAGTACATTGATGTACTCAAATCTTTCATAGTATAGTAAAACATTAATAGTGGCAATGATTTAATTTTTATGTAGGTACCTTGCATAGAGATTAAGGTAAGTAAACCCTTTAAAAGAGATGCATCAAAAATGAACCCTATCTTCAAAATATAAAGTTAATTTTTACGTTACCCGTAATGGTAACATGAAATGCTGAAGAGTTAATGGTGGCTGCTTAGACCAAGTTTTCTTTTCTGTATGATGTTAAACAAATTTACTAGCAAGAAAGTAGATATTGTTACTATTTTTAATTTTATATTTAATTTTAGTATATCTTTAGAGTTTTTAGACTGTTTACATTATTTTAACGGTGTTTTTTGAAAACACTATTTAATTTTCCTTTGCCAGGACAGCAAGCCGGCAGCTGTACGCGGTAGAGTTACAACGTTAATTTTTAATCATTTTTTATTTCTACTTCAAGCGTAACAATTTAACCTGTAATTCTATTACCTACCACAAAACATTTATAAAATCGAGCTTGTTTGAGTTTATTAATTTTGGAATATTTTTAGCGTAAAGTAATTTTTATTACTTTAATACTAAATCATTGGTATTCTGTGACTAAATAGTTAGCGCGTTTCAGCGCGTTTTTGCTGTCAAGTTTCTTGTTTTCGTATAGTTATCTGTATCCACGTCACTTGACATTATGCTGGGCAGCGAACGCAGTTCAGAGCTTGCGATACGGGGGCTGGTTGCTAACAACATGATGCGTTATACGACTACCAAATACCGCTAATTTGTTTTTCTTTTAAATACCCTCTATGAACGAATCCGTATGCTACTACATAATATGAAAACAGTAACATCAATCTTTTTATAAATAAACGAGTGAACAGTCTGGACTATTATTATAATTCACCCAAATTATCCCGATAAACGAACATTTCCCGCCCAAATACATACAAAATGGGGGAATACTATATACGAGTAGCATGACATAGTACAACTATGTTAATAATCGTCTTATCTTGGAAATCGGAGCACATTACGAGTTCTATTTCGCGATTCGGTTTATGGATGACAAAAAAGTCGATTGCTATCGCTCGCCGCAAAATAATCTAGATAAATTACCGTCACAGTAAAACGACAGCAGAATCACCACTTTATCTCGTTCATATTAAACTTGGCTTAGGTTAGGTAACAAACCTTTTTGAAACATTCAAAGCATCCTATTCGCGCAATTTTCAACAGTGTTGTTTATATATTTTGGTTTAGCGCTATAAAGTTGACAGCATAATACACCTCCCTACAGTACCTATAGTCACAGAGCATATAACACTGGTATAGTATGATGTGATATGTGCTATAGTAAAGAAGCCTACAGCATGACGCTATTTTGACAGTCCAAAACCTCATAAATTGGTGGCAAAATAATACTAGTAGTCTCAAAAATAACAATAGAATCGTGTACATGTATAAATCAGAATTTCTCTTGCGAAGTTGTGGTGCTGCAAGTCAACAGACTATGCCATCTCCTTCGTCGTTGTTTACTTTGATTAAATTGTAGTCGACGGCGGAAGATTAGCTGAAGGCTCGTGAATCGAGCAGAGCATTCTCTCAATTTAAATAGAAAGAACGAATGTAAGAGATTTCATTTCCTCTGATCCTAGCATTATGTGATCCTAATACGCACTGATTGCTTGACTCGGACTAAGTATGATCAGGAATAGTAATCAGAATGTTTTGCAAGTTTTGTTGATTACAAAATTATAGACATTTTGTTGTATAAAATTAGATGGAAAATAAATTCCAATAGCACAACTTTTTCAACAGTAGCTACCTAATAAAAATAATAATCTTCAAGCTTCATGAAATTCCGAAACAAATTATTAATAATGCCGAATATTACTTTCATAAAAATATAAATAATTTATAGAAATAAAATTGCTAACACTAATTGGATCGTCCTCAATAGAATGTCCCTTCTTACAAAAATATTAATTATAAATAGGAATACAACCATCAGCGAAGAAAATTAAACTGTCAAAGAAGATTTCTAAAGCTTCGGATAATCGAGTTATTTTTGAACCCTTCGGTTAATACACCTGGCTTGAAAGGAAAATCTTTTAGGATTTTTATTCGAATAGACCGGGTTTTAATTTGTTATTATAATATTCAAAAAATATAATGATGTTTTTGCGAACTTACATTTATAAAATGGTTTATTTTTTTGCGCTGTTCTAGTGCTATTTTGGAGCATATTTATAAGCATCACAAAGTATTCTGATAGAGCATCAACTTAGTTGAGTTAGTATATGCCCATGCCAGTCATTGCAAACATTTTTGTGACCGGAAAAAAGTAGCATGTCTTTCCATCGTAAAATATTGTGCACATTTTTGGGAGTACGCCTGAACATAATAGCTTTCTGCATCATCAATATTTATTGAGATGTTTACGAGTCTGCCACTAAGCGTGCACATGTGAGGCTTGCTTTGTGTTGAATCAAAGATCTTTAGTGCTTCTATTAAAACTGTAAAAAAGCCTAAAACTAAAATTAAAGATATGGATAAACTTAATATGCAGATCTACTAAATAAACGATTCTGATTCCGAAAATCGAGTTTGTCTGTTTATCTGTTGGTTTATTCGCTGATTAAGCTTTAACTACTCTATAATACTCTACGAATTTTGCTCTACGAATGGTATAAGTTTCGTTGAAATTGGTCCACCAATTTCAACGAAACTTATACCATTCGGAAACCCTTTTCCGGATTGAAAAATAGGCTTTATTTTATTGAAATGAAAGACGTGATACAGCTTGAACACTTTAAACCAAAAGCAGCCATGTGCTACGAGGTTCATCGTATGCTGGTTGACAAATATCTTAGTGGAAAGTTTCGCACGCGTACGAAGTTGCGGGTATCAGTAGTCTATAATATTTTCATTGAGCTACGGCATTAAACTACAAAACTACAAAATTCATTTATTTACCAAAGGAGTAGGTGCTAAAAGTACATGAAATTACCTGTGGTCCCCGCACTAGGTCTAGCCTGTGTCGCGGGAAGCCGAGAACAAAAACAGATTACCTTATACAACCACAAAGGACAGTAACAAAAAATACATCAATATAAAAAGAGAGAAGGGAAATTATATAATAATATAGTAAGTGGGTCAAGGTGTGGTAGCAACATAGAGCACGTTAGAGAGCATTGAGAGCATAGAGCATTGCAACAAGTTAATTATTTTTCCTAAAAAAATACGTTCATTCCCGTTCGTCCCCATTTCGCAGTGGATCGAATTTGAAATTTAAAACACTTACCACCGGGCCTAAGATGCGCACCGCGAGATATTTGTCATGTCGTTCTGTCAAAATGTAAGCATTTTGTACCAGTTCAGGAACTATTGCATTATCTGTGGTACCTAATGGTGTCGACAAAACGCGCCATAATGTACACTTTTGACACTTCTTAGTCGTCGTACCTCTCTGAGGACGAGATAATAGTCATGCTGAAATGTCAAAAGTTGAAAATTCCAAGGCGCGGTTTCTCGACAACATTACCACAGATAATGCAATAGTTCCTAAACTGGTAGAAAATGCTTACATTTTGACAGAACGACATGACAAATATCTCGCGGTGCGCATCTTAGGCCCGCACGTCACTATCAGTGTTTTTAGTTTATTTTAATTATAGATGAGTATTTGCAAAAATGTATGTACATTGTCAAAAAAAGGAGTGAAACCCAATCTATTTTCAATAATACAGGCATGTTTTTACTTAACCACATCAAAGAAAATGATATCATTTTATGGGTAAAATATCCTAGAATAATATTACAAACAAAACAGTGTAGTAATCACTACCTAAAATTAGTAAATAATTACTTATTATTTACTCGTAGTTTCCATGTAGTGGACTAGAAGCTCTTACCGAGTGGTGGCCATTTTTGTTATTTTTTTTTTAATTTTAAGATTCGATTATAATATTGTGTATTTTGTAAAAATTTAAAATGCTGAGAGGATGGTATAGGTGCTGGGCAAGCCTACTCCATCTATACATTGTCCCAGGCACTACAGTGTCCCGTTAAGTGAAGGCATAGGTTGCCTCCTGACGCTGTAAAAATCATCTTCAATAGATGTAAAGGCCTATTATTATTATTAGGTATTTATTTTGTAAAAATAATAAAATAAATATCTTCTATTTCTATTATATTTCTATTTCTCTTTTAACTTTTGTTAAATTACTGTTACTACGTTCTACAGTGCGGTCGTCATCACTATGTAGGACATCAGAAGGTTAATTCTCTTAATAAAATCTAGTAAGAAGTATGGATTTGGTTTGGGTGTCGTAAAAGTCACAAAATAGTAGCTAAATGTGACAGTAAAAATTGCAATTACAATTTTACTAGATTTTATAAAGATATTTTTTTATCCATCAGAGCTTAGTGACATTTACTATCTTGAAAAGAGGCTGTAAGAAAATGTAAAGCGTTTAGTTCCAGGAATATACTTGGAAAATAATAAAACATATTCTACGAAAGCATCTAGTTTCCATGAGGACACTTCATCTTTCAAATAGCTGGAGGAAACAAACTTTCTCCATTTATATTTTATTAACAGGAAGTATTGAAACTTAGTTCATCCAACTTCCTTTGAGGCTCATCGATATCAAAATAAATATTTCCTCATAGCCGACGGATAGGAAAAAATATTTTATTATTTTTTACACATAAGTAATGTATGATGATTTTTGAGATAGTTATAAAACCTACAGTAAACTGAAACAAAATTGATTAGGTTTAATCACTGATCTATGTGGTGAGATTAAAAAACAAACATACTAAATGCTAATTCATTTTATATGAGTGTTTATGAAAAACAAAACGGCATCGACAGGCGTTTTCTGTTTGTGACACAAAAACAGACACAATATGCATCTCATCTCGACTAAATGGCATAAATGGCATTTACGATCCCGCATTAATAAATCACGCCAACTTTTAAAATATAGCAGCAAAATATTTCGGAAAATTAAAATTTTCACTTCCGCAGGATACGTCGATGTTTTATGCGGTTTCATATCGGCTACTGTTTTCAAAAATATGATGCACTTTATAACATCGCGACCATCACGGAAACCTAGTGTCGTAACTGGCCAATATTTTTATATTGCACAGTTGTCGCATTCGCTATCGCATAAACGGCTTAAACCTGGCAGGTTTTCTGAACTGTTTTCATACTAAATCATAGGTATTCTGTGACTAAATAGTGACATTAGCGCGTTTCAGCGCGTTTATTGCCGTCAAAAGCTTCTTGTTTTCGTATATCTGTAGCTACGTCGCTTGACATTATGCTGGGAAGCGAAAGCATTTCAGAGCTTGTAATATGGAGGCAGTACCGTTATTCTTCCATACCGCACATATAATCGATGTATGCTTAAAAAAGTAACACCATATTTGGTTTTGTGCATTGACAAGCAAATTCAAATTAGATCCAAAGAGGACAGGTTGTGGAACAAAATTCCTGTTGAGGTTTTTACAGTATAGCTTTCCAAAACGGGCGTTTTAAAATTCTAGGCTACGGTAATAGCTTACCATTAGGTCGTACGCTTATTTTTCTACTTAGTTTTAGAAAGGCATGGTGCAACTATTCCAAGGTATTATCGAGTTTGTTCATAACAGGGTTGAAGAACTTCTAAGGCGTTTTTAACCCCAAACTGTTCTAATTGTTTAAAGCTTCTTCCAAAATATGAAAGTAAAATGTCTGTAACACTAACTTTGGGTAATGAATAAAGTTTAAAATGGAACACACTTTTCATCTTAACTGCCCGTTACGGCCTATCAAGCCGTTACGACCATGGAAGAGATACATTTTTTTTCTCGTTCCAACTGTTTACTTTCTTATCTGGCATCTTCTGTCGCGATATCCCAGCTGTGAGTGTCAATTAAATGAAAGTAGCGTTATTCTCCAAAATGTTTTTAGAGAAATAGTTGAAGCCAGAATCCGGAACAAATAGCATTGTGATAAAAAAAGCTTTTTTGTTGTTTATATGCAGGGCATTTATTAAGAGGCCAATTAAAAATTCCCTTTCCCGTTATACGCGGGTCTCTGGGGTCTTTCTTTTGTCACGGCGAGATCTGCGTAGAGCCACAGTAAGATGACTCTTAAATTTCATCTAGTGAGCCCTAACGATACAACGAACTTTCGCGGAATTATACGGAGTCTATTTAAATAAAAATACTATGCTGTAACTTTTACTGGAACTGAGAAACTTTCTTGGTGAAGTTCTTGATAGTTATCGTTTAATCTTGCAAGATATTGTACTTCATTTATTCGGTAAATATTTCAAAGAGATTTCAATTCATTTTAAATACTCATAAAGTAACAGCCTAAGCCAAATGGGATGGTTGGCCGAGTGGAAGTAGTTTGCATCAAATCGTCCACAACACTTTCTGTGCAAAGATAAAATGCTATAGTATCCATCGATTCTTACACACACTGTCCAAAACTGGTACAGTGAAGTATAAAAGCGCTTAATTAAATTCCGATGCGTATTCCACCGAATCACGCTCGTTTTAAACGCATTTAATTTTCCATGATCATAAATTCATATTGGCACCTAACACGTTCAGCGGCCTTGGTTGCATTCAAAAATATGATGCCTATACATACGCATAAGGTGTAAAATTTTGGCTTGAAAAAAAAATGCATTATTGCAACGGTCTCAATAATTTGACACTTGCACATTTCTCCATGATTACGATTGAATTTTAGTTTAGAAACACACTACTAAGTATAAAGCAATAGGTTTTCCACACTGTATTCAGCTGCCGTTCATAGATATAAAATCTTATCCAATGCAGCCATTGAAGTATGTTACCGTGCAGCAGCATATGCTGAAGGACGTTATTTGAATTATTGCATAAACTTGTAAACACGTTTAGACCAGCCGCGCTTGGTACGTGAAATCTCCTTTTTCTTTTCATCGGCACCTTATAAAATATAACGCACGCGTTCCAAGATATTCTAGTTCATGAAAATCCTATTGATGGAAAATGCATTGACAGCATCGGGAGGAAATTGGTGGTGCATTTATAGCACAGTATTGATAACTTCTGCTTCTATCCTCGATTATTATAAACATACCAAGTGCTTTCCACGTAACTAACATAAATAATATCTTATAACTGATTTTAGCTACGGAAGGTGTTTCATATAAATACATAAAAATCGGTAGGGTCGCGGTGACATGTCGTCTCCTGTTGCAGCTTTCTGAAGTCTGCTATGGAATCATCTTCTTTCTCCATCTTTGTTTCCCTCATTTGGGGCCGAGCTTCTTCTATTTTATGTGCCAAGACAATCTGTTTTGGGCTCAAGCAATCGGGCTTCCATGAGGTCTCTTTTCATATCACCAAAACTTGGTCCACCAAGTGGAAAGCGGGTGCCCTCTGCCTCTCTTTGCGTCTGTGAATCTCTTTTTTTTCTCTCGGCTATGGAACCATACGTTTACGTTTAAAATATACTATCTCGCTCAATAAAATAAAATTCTACTATAGCCATAGAAACATCTAGTCAGTTAGAAATGTGTGCATTTCAGTACTGCATCTAAACGTAGCATAATATTTACAAAGAGAGAGCTAATTTCAAATATTATCTACAGGAGTCGCTCCCCGTAAACGCTCTTGCTATCTTATGCACCGTGTATTTAGCTGATAGAGACGTCTGCAACCACTCAGTACGCTAACTGATTTTTATCGTCCCACGATTATGTTCCGACAACATCGAGAACAACCATTTATGTTTCGCCAGTGCATTTTGTGAACTGGAACCGAAACTATGGAGCAGGTTGGGTCTGGATAATAATAGTTACTTGTATTGAAGTTATACTTCTAATGCGACTTCTAACAAGGTTGCGCGACACGTTTAATGCTCCTGGGGAGGAGGAATAGAAAGAGACAGAGCGAGAGTGAATGAGTGGAATAGGAAGAGACAAAGAGAGTGATCACATACGGAGACCCCTACAAAACGCAAAACACTTCGATAGCGCGTTCTAGAATCCGACCAAACTTAGCAGCGCCATCTAGTTCTGATTTAGGCAACATGAGCATAGAACCTTTTCTAACTAAATAAGTACTGCATATTGGTTAAGAACATAAAAATAAATACTAAATTAATTTCACATTAAACACAGAGCGAGAGTGGCACTCGAAGTACAACTTTTTCCGCACAGAGGGACTCCACGCACTATTTTTTTCTCTTGAATCTTGACCATTTATCAAATCCCAAATTTAATGTAAGCAAAACAACATTCACCACGTATCAGGTAAAATGTTTTGCGCTAGATTACCCGTTTAAACAAACAGGGCGGCCGGAACACCAAATAAAGGGAAATACTAACAGGCGCACGTTATTCTTACAAAATTAACTCATAACGCCAAGAGTTCGTTGATTTTTTCGTCTGTAATCTGCTTTAATGGGCACGGGGCCAGTCGCTTTAGCGAGTCGGTTGTAGCACGCGACCGCGAAATGTGTATCTTTAAACAGTGTACATACATTTTTGATGTCGCTTTTAATGTCACGCCCAGGTCCGATTGCGGTGACAATTAACGTTATAATGAGTACATTAATGATGAAAATGGACACTTTTTACCATTGATAAACAAGCTAAACCAGCCTTCAAACTGTCTACTTTTTTGCAGCGAAACTCCGCAGAATTTAATAAAGGGATTAAGGTGTATGGTTATGTAAATGTACGTGTAGGAGAAAAACACGCATCGCATCGCCCCGAAATAATAAGTTGAAGTAGAGTTCATGTCCCGCCCACCTGAAGAGATTGGGGGGACAGGAATGCTTAATATAGAGTCCTTTACTTGCACCCGGGACGCAAAATAACATTGCCGACTTTGCCGACGCTGCCTAAACTCTACCGCACATACGCTGTCATTTGTGTCCGTACTCTATGGTAATAAAGGTTATATTTGATGCTTTCTGCTCATAGAGATTGAACTGCAGGGTACGATATTGGCTAGTGAGTGATATACTTACGTGCGCTGTGGCGTGTATTATATCCTTGCTTTGTGGGTGAATGAAATCTGATGGTTTGTGCTTGGGTAGTTTATACTTCCAATAAAGTTTGTGTTATGAGATTAAGATCCGTATCTTCACGTAAATTCCTATGTTACTTATTCATTGTCTGCTTGATTATTATTCAAATTCTTATAAGTAAAGATACATAATTATTATGTTGAATTTTATTTCGTCCAGTGAAACTTTTGTATCACTTTCAAATAAACTCCCATATTTTATAAAGTACCAGTAAGACCGCTTATCCTAGCATCTAAATCCCAATCCGAAAACTAAATAATACCTACCAAGTATTTTGGTTGCATGTTTACGTTCGGCTGACAGCTATTCATTCTATGCACGAAAAGTTTCTCTGTATAGTGTCAGTTGCGAAGTTCCAAGCTCGGACATCAGGAACCGCGGTGGATACAGTTCCACAATGGAATAAAGTAACATCGGAAGCTCGTTGGAGTTAATAAATAATACAGAAGTAGAGTGACATGCGCAGAATGCACCCTAACCACACTGTATAACGTGCAGTAGTGATGCATCTCGATAAAAACAAACGTACCTTTAGAAAAATCAGGCAAATTACCTTTTGAAAAATTTACTTCCAGCTCCCACATCAAAACATGTTCGGTTTCATAATTATGATCACTCATATTAGTATGATTCATGTTTACAAAAAAAAATAGCTCGGATAATGGCTAGCGTCCACAGGCCCGCATCGCACGCATCGGACGCATCGCACGCAACGGATTTTAGTTTGCCTTGTATAAAAACTCATACAACTGCGTCCACTAATCCGCACCGTACGGACGAGTTTTTATACAAGGCAAACTAAAATCCGTTGCGTGCGATGCGTCCGATGCGTGCGATGCGGGCCTGTAGACGCTAGCCATTATCCGAGCTTATCTGATGTTAAAAAAACTTACCTAAAAATAATTGTTAACAGGTATAGTATAAGAACAATAAAAAACACGTATGAAATTCACACGTGGTAGAAGTGAAACCTTAAAAAAAACCAGTGCGTAGTATTTATTTTTATGTACTTATCCAACATGCAGTACTTAATTAGTTTTAGAAGTTTTCACTTCAAAATAAAAAGTAAAAAGTTGCAAAAAGTTTAATGTCGTCTTGGATTTGAACTTGCTCCCGTTGTCGGTCTGGCCACAGTCGAAGGTTATCACTATTCGGCCAACAGTACCTCTGCTGCGATGGTTGAAATTATGGCTATGTCATTATGCTTCATTCATGTCATGCTATGTCACTATGTCATTTCCGTTTCATTGACTTTCAAATCACAACTTCAAAAATTGTTTAAAAATCCAGTGAAAACCCTCATCGTGACGTCATTACTTTACTAAAATCAATGAAATAGGCAGATAAATTCACTGGCTTAAGCTGTAGTTGTAGTACTACTTTTCATGGTTCTACGTCATAAGTCTGTTTTGACTGCAAATATCTGCGCCGGATGTCTGTCTGTGTTGCAGACGTGGGTTGTTCGCTGGATGGGTCATTGATCAGTCGATATTGTTATGACGAGGTTACTGGATGTGACGTCGTGTACACATAAATTTTGAATCGACTGCAGATTTGCTCACGATGGATTTGAAGAACCACGTGCAATCTGCACGCTCGAATTGTAATTAGTTTGCACTTTTACCTGGTAAGGATATCTCCGAGTTGTTGGCCTGCAATTTTTTTTATTTTAGATTATCGTGAAAATGTTTATGTCTAAGAAGTCTGAAGTCCGAAAAACCCAAAAAAAAATACCAGCAAACCATTGAGTTAGTATGAAGGTACTGCATACCAGAGTAACGCAGTGTGCGTTACGTCTTCTGGGTAGTATATGACTCTCTCATTTATCTGTAGTATATCTAGCACGACAACTTGTTAGTAAAATGTGACGTCATTTTTATTATCTCATAAATTTTACGCGTCTCGTTTGAAAAATATTTGCATGTCAATGTCGTGTATGTAGATAGGTATACGTATATTGCGACAAACGAAGGCTTTATTGCTAAATCTGGAATTTAAATAAATACTACATTATTAATGTTTTGTGCCAATCGTAAAATAGAGTTGAATTTTACACAAAAGAGCCAAAAACTCATTTATTTACCCACTGAATTGTAAATTAAACTCTGCGACAAAATTCAGAGAACAAACTGTGACTTTAGTGACGGCTCAGCTAGCTTTTGTTGCTCAGTCGTAAACATATCCAGTGGCCTGTGAGACACTGAGTGTTATCAACGTTTTAGCCGACCGCCCTCGGACCATGGCCAGTGCGTCTCAGACCCGGTTGTATTGTGCACAAACTTTTGTTGCTGGTAGGGAGATAGCCTGTTTTGACAGCAGATAGTTTTACGCTGGTACGATTTAGTATCTACTATAAGCTGGTATAAAATAAATTCGTCAAAGTGATTGGAGTTTTATATATACCTGATTAGATGCAATTGGGTAAAAGTTAGTTCGTATTAGTTAGTGACCAATAATTCTGGTGACAGAGTTTCTAGGCTGCCTTAAGGCTTACGCTTTAGCTTAACGATTGCTAGAGTTGGGACCAACAGTTAAAGGCGAAGCACGGATGCCACTAGTGGTCACTCATCCAAATATTGACCAATCAGAACATCTAATTGACTAAGCTAGCTACGCCATGAACGATTCTTGCGATTGGATGCAATAGTGTGCGGTACTGTAAAGTTTGAATAGGATGTTTCAAACTTTACAGTATTTTTTATTGAATGTCCCGACTATGTTTTATCTTCAGTAAGAAGTGGTTATTGGCTCAAATAAATGATTTTCACAAGCTTTTATTGAACAAGGGTCAGTATCTAGTGGCAGTAAAAGCGAACAGTTTTACTAAGCTCCCACCTTAATTCTGACCTGTCGATAGTAAGCCAGTTTGCAGCTTGACAAATAACCAAGTCGCTTTTCAAGTATAAAGTAGCGATATTAGACAGTACTTACCTTACCCTATAATTTTCTTGCAAGTATTTATGAATAATAATTTCTAACCAGCTTTTTTGTTAACATAAAACGATGGTAACACTTAGACAAAAAGCCAAATTAACAAGGACATTTAGAAAAGAGGACTATAACGTTAAGGTCTCAGGCAATTGAAGCGGACGTGTACACTGGAAGAAAAGGAACGATGAATAAAACACACGTTAATAGGTGCGTCTCTCACAGGGCACTTACATTAGTGCACAACGGATAAGGCCTGTGGTGGATAAGATTACGTTCTTTTACACTTTCCTACAGAGCATTTAACCAAAAGCAATATCAGAATAAAACATTTCGGCTGCACTTAGGTGCGACCCGCCCAGAGGCCAACGTGGCGGTTCCCACGCGGTCGCCCGTCTCGTGTTACACCAAAAAGAACCCCATTTTTTCTCTTACAGAATTAAACGAGCGATAAAATTCTTGCGACGTCGCATGAAAATGTGCGTTACCTGCCTTGCATATTTATGCGTGGCCCAGTAATGACGTTTGTCGAGCCTCCGAGCTCGGGTTTCATTACCGCTTGTCTCGCCGAGCGTTAAAGCAACCCTATTTTATAAACAATCCGTGTCAAGTGTTTTTCGATCGCGACAACTCGTTTGCATTTTCTGTACGATGAGCAAGCTGTATCAATTAAAATAACAAGAATGTCGAGCAATTCGTCTGCACAGAGCGCCTCGTTAAGAATCCCGCTGAGGTGTTTGGTTCTCGCCGCTCGCTGTAGACGCCGCGCTCGCCGGCTGCGCTAAGAATGTGGGTACATAACTCGTCACTAAGCATTAACTCGGGCTTAAGTGTGCAATATCATTTATCTCGGCTGCGAGGGTAAATATTGTTCTTAATTTAATTCAAGTTGTGGAGCAGGGATGACGGCGGCAGTCGCTGCGAGCCGCAAGTCGCACGTTGCACATCGAATATTTCAGTGCAAACGGGGTACAATAATACAGTCGCAATAGCTCGCCCTAATCTTGAGCCAAGTCGAGTGTTGCACCTGCAGCCAAATTCGTTCCAATTAGGAGGAGTTAGAGTGCGCGTTGCTGACTGAACAGCAAATGATGCGGTCCCCACTTAACGCCAGGGGGCGACACTTACGTGTCTGCACGTAAATAAATTCAGTTACCGTTTGCACTGAGTGCACGTCATTTAACTTTCTTGTCTTTAGCTCGCCGGGGACATGTGACGGTTCTCAATTATCGGGATCTACTGACATGCTTGATATTTCTGTTTGAACACAACCTGAATATACTCGGTGTGGTTGTAGGCAAATTATAAAATCAAATTTTCTACTGCGCCACTTGCTCAATACTAAAGTAAAAACAAAACACTAATGCAGTCGAAAACCCGTACTTTGCATATAAAATCACAGACATCGATATCACAAACTGTTTGTTCAATATAAAATTTAACATAATCGACTATATCGAGCAGTGAGTACATAAACCTAACATGCTCTTTACAGTAGTGATACCCAACTAATGCGCTTCGCCGACTATCTTTTCTTGCGATGACACGCCAAAAACACAGCGACTACAAGCTAACTGAGTTTCTACATGGTACGGAATAAAGTTGAAGTTACATTGTAACTTGCGTAAGGATTTAGGATAATTTGTAAGTAGAAAGTTGCGATGTCAATCTATATCGTAAGGGAAGTTAGGGAGGTTAGGGTGCGCCAGTGCGTCGATTGTAATCACGCAAATGGCTTCACATCAAAAAAGTTACATTCATATTCGACGTTTTCGTTTTAATTTTTCGTGGGAGCTTTATAATTCATAGATCTACTAAATTGTGGTCATTAAATCGTGACCTCTGGTTTTTTGATTTCCTCTGTATTAAAATATTTTTATAAGAGGTATGTGAAATGTGAAAATGAGATAGTTATTATGATCATCAAGATAAAAAATAGTTTTTGTTGCTGATGCGTCAGCCCTAACAATGATTTCAATAAATTATCATCGGGTATGATGGACACGGCACAGACGGATATGGAAACAACAGAGTCCCAAAAAAGATTTGGTACTTCATAACAGAGACTTAAGATAATTATTCCGTTTAGGTTGCACAGTGCTGTGCAAAGTGTGCAAAGTAGAAGAATAGTTTATTTTAAAACGAGATATCGCAAGGGATAATATAATATTAAAATTCAAGAACATTTATAAAGCTAGTAAAACTGCGCATTAAACCTATTACTCAAATATTTCAATGCAAAAAAGCGATTAGCCTTAAACGCTCGAGAATAAAATCAAAAAGTTACGCATTAAAAATACTTTTCGTGTTTGGTTTTATTTTTCTATCGAGCAGGCTGCCGGCTAGCCACTGACTGGGATCGCCTCCATTAAAATAACTCGTTAAAATTTATCATCGAGCCGCTTAATCGCTTTAGCGCCAACATCTGCGATTTTACGATTTTTCTGCTTGCTCTGAATACTCTCGCGGTCATATTACACTGTTTGTAAATTGCTTGCGTGCGGTGGCTATAGGGTTAATCTTTAGCATAAACTTTTATGAAGACTTCGCTTTAAAATTATTTCTTATCATTGGCAAAAATTACGGGTTACGATACCGTAATGTTTGGCAAAGTTATTATATCTTCAAGCATAAAAACATTTAACTCCTTAGAAGTTTGAGTGAGGTAATTTTATTTGATTGCTCATTATACGTAAATATTGCTATGTTATTAAAGTATGCGTATATCCTCCTGTTGAAAACACTGCTAAATCTTAACCCGGAACTTCTGAAGCTGCTTTGTTCTATGGCACTGTGAAGATAATTAAATAATTAACAATGTATGAATTACGCCGTAAAACAGTTTCCTTGATATTGTAATAATGCAGTCCTCTTGGGCAAAATCTTTTTAATTATTCGTACACTTTTTTGCTGCGTAATTACTTGGTCGGAGCTGCCTATGGGCCTGCAAATAATAATTATATTGTTTTACAGCAGAATTATGTATAAAAAACCATTAATATTTTAATAGGGTTGATAATTTTACGTGGGACTGTATAATCAAAAACATTTAAGGATTTTATTCAGTGCTATACCAAGGATGTGTGATTGATGGCTATAAAATTTTCGTTCGATACCTATAGTTATTATCTATACAAATATTATAAAGAGGAAAGGTTTGATTTTTTGTTTGTTTGTTTGTTTGTATGAATTGAATAGGCTCCGAAACTACTGGACCGATTAAAAAAATTCTTTTACCATTAGAATCCTACATTATCCCTGATGAACATAGGCTATATTTTATCCCGGAATTCCCACGGGAACGGGAATTACGCGGGTGAAACCGCGAGGCGCTGCTAGTCATTTATAATCAACAGTGTTTCTCAATAAATAAAAGATTTAACTAGGAATTGTATTATTCTAGTTAAGCCACCCAAATTTTTGCACTAAAAATACTAAAATAGCATCCCTGAATACAAAAACAGTTCGACAAAACGGTCACCACGAGTTGAAATGAAACATTTTACCTCTAAAATGTCAAAGGTAAGTTCTTTGGGTTTATATTTTGCGTTTATAGCGGTCACCGGCGCGTCGCAGATAGGAGCAAAAAGTAGGAGCCGACCGCTCGCTGCCGGGAGAAAATCTGAGGGCTTAAACAGTGCCACGTATGAAATAGTGGAGCTCGGTTACATGAAAAAGACGAGAGGCGAAATCGAGTGACAGGACCGCGGCGCACGATTTTCAGTCCGATGGTTTTTTGCAGCCGGGATTTTAGGACGGACGCTGCTGCCGTACGGGCGATGCGAATTTATCGTGCCCACTTACACGGATGTGCGGTCCATGATTAGTTGAGGTCGACGCGTCTGAGTGATTCTTTTTATTTTTTCGTGAGGCGAGACCATCTATCTTTTTGTTCAAGCACCGGAAGGCTAACGAGCTGTAATTGTGTTAGTGTGCGATGAAGTTTTGGAAGCTCTTCAGATAATATGGATGTTTCACATGATTTCAACAAAATACTGCTACATTTTCTAGGGTGTTTTATGTAAATAACTAAGTTGTAAACCAACTTGCTTTACTGCTAGTCCTCTTGTTTTAATTTACGAAATGTTTGTTTCAGATTGACCCCAAAGTGGCCTTTCCCAGAAGAACACACCCAAAGGTAAGCTACAAACACTCCATCACGGCGCGGTTCCACTTAAATTGAAAATTAAACCTTTATAATAAACTCATTCTGACGGCGGAAAGCCACAAAATGGGCAACATCGCAAAGTTACGGCACTCATAGTGTAAAACATTCTGGTGCCATTTGTTTATTTCCAAACATTTACTCAAAATATTATTTTAGGCTGGACATAAGTCTCGCCCGCTATTAAGATGTTGGCTCATGATGCATAAATAACTAAGGGCTGATAATTTAGTATGCGCGCTGTGATCCCGGGCCCCAAAGGACGGCCTTTCATAAGATACTACTTTGATTGAATTGCATAACGGATTATTTAGTTCATTTCCTTTTTACATTCCCTTTTGACTTTAAATAACGGTGTTGAATTATTGTACGAAAAGCAAGAGGTTGCTTTATTCTGCTGGATTCAACTAATTATGTTGATAAGCTGTATTTATTTTCTCTGTCTCTTCAATATTGGCAAAATATTATTATGAAATACATATTACTACAGCACGCATTAGTAGCAAAGTTAGATAAGTGTAGCTTGAAACCTACATCATCAAAGTTTTATTAACTTTCGATATCAACTGGCTGTAGGTTTTTGCACAATTTGCATTTCAACTAAGCTTAAAATATAAAGCTCTCGAGTACACACTAGTTTTGTGGTGGCGGAGTGTAAGTTATCATTGGAGGGCGCAAGCTGCATTTAATGTAAATTGGCGTCAAGCTCACCCCGGCTCAGCCGCATCCAACGTTTTTACATTCAAGTAGCTGATACTTGAGGTTTTATTTAACCCGGCTCAGACAAGTTGGAAACCTCTTGCTTTTGTATTTGCACTGCTGAATACTAGAGTGTACACAATTGATAATTTTAGCTCGGCTAAACGGACGCGAGAGAATTTCGTGAGGTGAAAATGAGAAAGTCGATGAGCTCGCTATTTAGCTAGATGCTAACATCCTATAAACTTGAGAATAGAGTGCTCGCAACAAGTGGATCCCCTTTGTTTCTTTAACAGGATTAAATTTAAACTTTGCGTCAACAATACAAGTTATGAGTTTGGAGATAGGTGTACTGTGGCTCGCGCTGCTAACAGAAATGATGTTATAAATTTTCAAATTATGGAGTCTGAAAACCACAAAAAATCTGCGGATGGAGTCAGCACGCTACCTCCTTCTTTTTATATGGACATTAAACGTGATGGATGGTTTTAAAACATCACGTTATATTACTCTATCCGGGCTGGCAGTGCGGTGTTGCGTGGCCGGTCAAAGAGGATGCCGGCTATGCGAATTACATGAATACATTAAGGGAGCACCGCCTCGTACCTACACGTTACACTGTAATGCTCACGAATAAATTTAGACCATGTTCCTTCATCACTGTGCTAACAAACGGCAACTATGTATGTATGTTAATTTTGACGTACCGCAAAGATTTTCCGATAGCGATGGCACAAACGAAGCGGTACCTTTACCGACGAAAATAAGTAAAAAAATAAATCAAATAAAGTTAGAAGTTTGCGATAAGTTGCACGAAATTGTTCGCTGACACAAAACAACTTTTTTTAAAAAGGCAATAATGTTTTTTGCTCGCCTAATTAATTGCTATGATAAACAAACGACGCACGAAATCAGATGATTTTGTCAGTGCCTACTTGCGGGGGCGAAATTCAAATTTCTGATTATCATTTGCCGCCGTTTCTGCTTTCCCTTCCGCAAACAATGGGAAAAGGGGACACCGCCTTCCAGGCGCAAGCTAAGAACAAAACAAACGAATTTTTAATATCGTCTTTATCGATAATTGAGACTCTCTCGAAAACCTCTTATTTTGGAAAGTTGAGACTGCAAAAAAAAATGGTGAAAGAAAATGGTATTGAAAGAAAAAACTTTTTTCATCTTCTTTGTTTGACATTGACAGTCACTAAACTTTTATTCCCATAGAATCTATTTAATTTCGATTTGATTTGGAGCTGTTCAACTGCCCCGTATCTGGCAGATGACACCAGCAGATATTAATTTTGTCACTCGGAAATATTAATCTATTTCAAGAACTTCCTAAGCTTTTTCGACTGTAATATTCAGAGAACTCTTTCTTAAAGTTATTTCCTTGGCAAGGACAACAAGTTGATGTAGGCACTTTTTTAAAAATCAAATTAAACTGTCTCTTTGTTTCTCCAAGTAAACTTTGGATTTTGTAACCCTCTTCAAGATTAATTTTTCGCTTCGACGTTTCGACAATAATTTTAGAATGTTAGCAACATTCTAAAATCATCTAATTTGTGTGTAAACATTCACTAACCAGCCTTCAGAATGTGAACCAAAAACCGCATTACCAACAAACTAGACATTCCGGAAACGCATTGCACAGACTCCCTCATACTACGCATTGGGTTTCTTGCAAGTAAATACCGGTGGTATGGAGCAAGGAACAAAGGCTAATATGTCATCGCGGCCAAGTTAATTGACGTGGTTTCCGTAGCGACGCGGGCGGAACGCAGAAGTCACTGTTTCCTACGCTTACATATTTATACGAGCTCAAGATTATACAATAGTTGGTTTGCAAGTTGCACTGACTCCACATTTAATATTACCTTGCATGGGTGAATTTTACCCGTAATTGGATATCACATATTCCTGAAACAGACGTATCTATCTAGTTATTCTGATAGCGAGCTAGACCGCAATTGTTTGGGGTATTTTGTATTAATTTTTTGAGTAAGTTGACAGCTCCCATCTAAACTGTCTGTGGTTATAAACATATTATACTTATCAACTAAGGGCCGTAAGATCAATAGCAGTTTAAACTATGGATTTCGTAAACTACGATTACATTTGATCGATGGATTAATCTACTGTCATCTCTGTCAGTTTAAGCTACCGATGGTCGATTAACTACCATTGATCTTATGAAATGATCGGAGACTGGAGGTTAAACTCTATTTCGTGGTTTAAACCACTATTGCTAATATGGTGACGCAAAAGAACAATTTTTTTCTGCTTTCTAAACTGACAGTCGGATTTTTTAATTCAAAATGATGGCATGTAGTAAAACTGTTTGCAGAAGAGCTAAGATGATTTCAACTAAAATAACCTTAATCGGCGCTATAACGAGAGCCTAAATCGGTTGCATTTGTAATCACCGCTCCGTGAGTTTATACTCTTTAATGGACTTGCAGAAGTAGTTCCAACTCTCTTTACGGCTAAGATATTTGAGGAAAAACTAGGTACCACCTACCCGCAGTAAGTGCTGAAGTTGGTGAGTTGGAAGTATGGCGCGCGGTGGCGTGGCGGGCCCACTTGGCGCGATTTAACGTGTTTCATTAAAACGTTTTGTCGGTGTAATCGCAAGTAATTTAAGTGAAGAGAGCCGAGCTTCCGACTTTGTAAGTATTTTGTGTTTTCTTTTTTAATTACTTCGTTTTAACTTTGTTGTCGGGCTTTTAAAAGCTGACTGACAGCCGAATAACAAAGTTCTTTATAACTATTTAGGGTGGTTTAATGAAATCGCCGGCGATTACTTGAAGGTGGCGCTTCGCGGAATCGGATATTTACACGTCATGTGCGGACATGCGATCTTTGTTATTGAAAGTGCTCTTATGTTCACTACCTTCTTTTATTTAACAACTTTGTTTTTTTATTCAAAAGCTTTTGCAAGTTGTTGAGCAAATATGATTTAACAAAATAAAGTTTAGAGGTTGAATAATTTTACAGTGATGTACTCGGCCATAAAGTGGCTATATGCCCGAGTGGAATTAATTTTGTGATGGATAAATAATTGACAAGGTAACTGCGCAGTCCAATGTAATAAAAAATATTTTAAATAAATAATGCAAATCCCCAGAACTAACAAAAAACACCAGACATTCACAATTATAACAATCTAAAGCTGAAACTCCCAGAACGCATTCAAAACATTCCCTTCCGTAATTCACCGTCTAAAACGCCCGACAGATGCCGTGTTATTACTAATTCAACATGAAATATCCACGTTAAATACAACAGTGAATGATGTAAGCCGGCCAGCGCTGTGGTCGCTGGACTTATGTGCTGCCTGACGGTAGTTATGAGCTCCGTCACAGTGTAAGTCAACTTGCATCTGTGCCATCATTTGTGCGCTCACCTTAATCACTTTGGCTGCCTGGTAAATTATTTATTTTAAACATTACTTTTCAATTCACAAGTTGAAAATTTACACAACTACGAGGTTAGTAATTAGTTGGCTGAATCAATGGAGATTCTGAATAATTTGGGGTTTTAGAAACAATGATGCAGAAAAATTACATTAGTAGTTTTAGACTTTTACAACTTGCAAGGTTGAACGGTTTCAAACAGAGCACGTAGGCGAGTGCGTAGCGGTTACCTCTACGAACAGCTATGCGACGCTACGAACTGCTACGAAACGTGCGTAGCTGATTCAACGCGTAGATTTTTTTCTCTTTCTTATTTCGTACATGTATTTTTTAACAGTTTTGTTAGTCTCTTACCAACTGCCGTGCACGAACTAACCGCCACCGCTTTAGAACTTCCTTATCAAATGTTTTAACAAAAAAATATCCACTTTTATCGTCCTCCTATTTTTACACAAAGAGTTTAGGTAAGTGCCTAGTTTACCAGCCATTACCTATCTGAATGAGCAAAGAAAGCTAAATACATCACGCTAGGTAAGTTTTGGCGATTGCGTGACGTTGCAAACTTGCGGTTTGACGCCGCTTGGCTTTAACTACTTATAAACGCTTAGAAATACTTTTTGGCTGTCATGCGTCGAACGAGTTATAAATACTTGGGTAAGGCCATTTGTCTACTTTTTGATAGCATTGAGGGTAGCAAGAATTTTGTCAATGTTTTATTGTAACTAGCTGCTACCCGCGACTTGGTACGCGTGCGAAACTTTCCTCCAAAATATCTGTCAACCAGCTTACGATGAACCTCGTAGCAAATGGCTGCTTTTGGTTTAGAGAGTTCAAGCTGTATCTTTGAATAAATAAAAATAAATAAATAAATATTCAGGGACACTTAACACAACGCCTTCTAGTCCCAAACTAAGCAAAGCTTGTACGATGGGAACTAGATGGCTGATAGAATACATACATACATTTTTTTTTTGTAAATATATACTTATAGTACATAGAAACACCCAGACACAGAAAAAACATCTATGTTTGCCACACAAATGTTTGTTCTCGGTGGGGATCGAACCCATGACCCACAGCACGGAAGGCAGAGCTACTACCGACTGAGCCATGACGCCTGTCATAAGAATCCAAATCTTTGATTTCAATAAACTATAGCCTATGTTTTAATTCGATACAAGAGCTTCTGAATGTTATAAGTTTCATTGAAATTGGTCCAGTGGTTTAGGCGTGATCCGCGAACAAACATTCTTGAAATCTATTTTGGTACTAAAACCATATTTTTTTAGGTCGAGAGTTACCTTTATCGCTTGTTAGAACGCAGCCTATGGCCGCCCAAGCAAAGTTCCACGTACAACGAACATACTTTGTAAAGAAATTGCATTTAATCATGTTGGGACCTCCTCATAGTTCAACTTTACTTCGTATATTTTATGAATTTTCGAACATACTTCATGTCAACAATTACTTTGATATTTTCATCATTATTTTAAGCGTTCCTTTTATGTTGAATACTTGGGAGAAATTATAAGTTTGACGGGAAACAAATAACTTGAAGAATTTGTCAGTGTGTGTACGTGTACTTCTAAAAAGCGGTTTAATGTTTACGCATTGCAAAAAGTTTGTCATAAACAAAGTTTTCTATTTGGTATTTAGTAAGTACAATCTTTTGTTAAACATAATCAAATTGACTTAAGCACAGATTATATAATACTATACTAGTATACTTAAGTAAGACAATTTAGACATCCTATTAACTATTCGTTATAATATAAAATGAAAACTTATAGTGTTTTCAAGGCACATCATTATTTAGGGTATAGATAAAGCGACCAGTATCACAAACTTTCTGATGTCTCCATCATAAGGACGTTGTAATCACCATTCAAATAACAACAATATTAATTAATAACTCCGAAGTCAACCCGCTTCACCCTGTCATTAGTTTGAACGTAGACGTACGAGTATATCAATCATTAGTTCCGTTATCGCGCGCGCCACCCCTTCACCAAACTTAGTCATCTACTTGAATATTTTACAGTAAATTTTCTAGCGAAACATGTCAGCGTTTCGATGCCGTTTTTCGTTCTCGATTGTCTTACAACTAGGGCTCATTTCATTAATATGAGTGTATCTCGCTGTTTTGGAGCCTTCCACCGCGTCCGGTTTGCTTCCGCTGTTTAGAAGCTGATAAAAAATTACTCACCTTTTGTTTTTAGTCCAAATTTAACGTTGTAAACTGGATTTGGGAACGGTCAAGGATCAGTGCGGCTTTGCGCATGCCCGCCACCGTTACTTTTCAACCCAAAATTCCTAACCGCGAATTTAATATTTAATCTCACCCTTGTCTAGAACATTTACGGGGGTGAGTGTGTCCCGAAATACCGTTTTATGTGGGATAGCCGGTACATCGGTGAGGTACACTTTTTAATCGCTCGACCAGCCCTTGACAAGGCCGTGATGGATGACTGCTGGTGGTCATGTTTTGTCGTTTTATTAATACTTAAATTGGCAGCGTGACGTGGACGAAAACCAGGGCAAAGCTTGATATAACACATTATTTTGTTTTGTAGTTTAGGCGACCCTTCATGATTAAATAGGTTTTTATGAAATATTTCCATTGAAGATGTTTTTTAGCCTATCTCTATAGATTTCTGTGATATAACACCTTTTTTAGTTTATCGTCTATGAACGACCCGCCCCGGCTTCGCACGGAAAACTACAAACCGCTAAAAACCCTTACAAACCGCTAAAAACCACTAAATAAGAAGTAAAAATTCAAAATAAAAAGTAAAAAGTTGCAGAAAGCTTATCGCTTTGGATTTAAACTTGCGTCGGTCTGACCGCAGTCCAATCGTATTACTCTCTGGCCAACAGGAAGTCGGTTACGATAGTGGAAATTACGGCTGTCTCTTATCAATTTCCAAATGTCAAATTTTCAAACATTACGTTTAGCTGTCAGTGGTGTCAGTTGTGTTTTGTTATACCATTTCTATTTTTTTACACTTTGGGTTCATTATTGCATATTTATCAGTGTTTCACTACAATATTATGCATGTATTATACATATAAACCATCCTCTTGAATCACTCTATCTATAAAAAAACCGCTTTAAAATCCGTTGCGTAGTTTTAAAGATCTAAGAATAAATACAGACAGACGCGGGAAGCGACTTTGTTTTATACTATGTAGTGATTTAAATATCATAGAAACAATACAAAATGTACGACGTGCTAAGCTTATATTATTGACTCGTCACAATTGTGTGGTCACTGATGTTTCATAGGTACCTATACTATCTAGAGCAACCAGCATACGACGCACTCACTTGGATTTCCAACCTGCCAATAAGGCAAAGTTATTATGAGGTTCCTATTAAGTACATACTCGTATGACTTGAAACATATTAGTGAGGTTAGCAAGCGCAGTCTGCCTTGGGTTAATGGGGTGTCATAGCACATGATGGGTTGTCCGTATTAGGCTGGGCTACACTGAGTGGATGAAGGTATGAATAGAATTAATTAAAATTGAAGTTACATCAATGATTTTAGTGGGTCTGCTGCATCAAAAACAATTATTCAAAAAATTATGAAGGAAAAATTAAGAATCAAAAATGGAGATCATAAGAATTATAAGCCGATGAAAAAGTCGTGTTATTAAAAAAAAGAAGTTAATTTATTATTGTTATAAGGAAATAAAAAACAAATCTGGCGTCTGAATACCATTTATTTAAGGTAGTTAAAAAAAAACGTTTTTTTTTAGCTCAGTGTGCTTAGTGTACACCACCCTAAGAACTTCCTAGCTCATCAGAACCACGACCACGATCCCGTCGGACAAGCTATTGACACTCGTTTTGCACAGAATTATGGATGGAGGTGGAAAATTGAGGAGTCTTTCTATAATGTAACTAATAACTACTTTCTGTGTAAGTTGACTAAGAATAAAACAGATCGATAGTAGGGGAACGGAATCGTACAATAAACTTTTTTATGAGAAACGCAATGGAACGTACAGCTGGTCTTCTTTTTGACTTTGGAAAAATTTATGTAACGAGCCTACATTACAGACTAAGTCCATTGAAGATGTGCACTGTGAGAACACTGTGCGTCCATGAATTTGAGTCATAAAGAAATTATGTCTCATGTGCTTGTAATTGCATTGTTAGCCATTACCCTTTAAACCGGGACACAGCAATGCATGGTGGCAAAAATGGTACAGTGGTTATACAGATTTATTTATGATTTGTTAAACTATTGTGCATCGTATCAATAATATTTTTAAAAGTTTTATTACATTGTTTTTATCATTGATGCTGAAATCCAAGAAATATTTTAGTGACAGCACAAAACCAGTGACAAGCTACACAATCACATCTACGAGTAGGTACTGTCCGAGCAAAGTGAAGTCTTCTCATTTGTAGAACCCGCCCGCTCGCTCGAACAATCATTGGACACTTCTGTAATAAGTTTATCGACTATCACGGGAATAAAGGTTTTCTCTTTATTTTTTTAACAACTAGGAAATAAAGCTCAAGTTCTATCTAATTATAGAGGATTTTGAAAAGCGCCAGTGGTTTAATAAAAGCACAGATCATATAATGGTAAAAGCAACCAAGCCTTCTAGTCTTGGAGTGATGGGTGAGATAAATGTCTGTGATTTTGAAATACAAAGGAACATATTGTGGGAAACCAGCTACGACGAAACTTGAGAAGTTTATAGTGCCTGAAAGATGAAATTAAATGAAATTTATTGAAATCACAACAGACATTAATATTACATTTTCAATATTGTAAATACAGTTATGAGGTAAAAACACATAGTCAGTGTCTACCTCCGTACCGTTTCACGTTGTAAAAACTATTTTATTCATACCAACCAATTATTTGTGTAAATATACACTGTAACTACACTCAAAGTGAGTTGGTAAATACGTTCAAAATAATAATGACTTCCATTTATAAGGCCAGTTTAGTTTGGATAAGGCGAGGTCACTAACATTATTGGCTTTATTCATCACTAAAGACACAAAGCTCGTCTGACGCGTTTTGTTAAGCTTATTTACTGGAACCTTAGAAACATTATTAACATAGCCAAAAGCCTGAGTTTAATTCTATTGTAATCGCAAATCAATTTCAACATAGCGCGGATCTAACGATAGCATTTTTGAAACTTTAGCTTTCGAATCGAAATTAAAACGACATCGGAAAGCTTGCCAACAAGATAATACAATCTCAGCCTCATCTTTTGTACAATATAAAACTCTCAACTTGCAGAGTAAATTCACCTCCAAAAAGCGAAGAGTAGCAATCTAGCGAG